>CM066036.1:417453677-418703677 GCA_033557465.1 Ichthyophis bannanicus | reverse complement strand
ATACAAAACATGTCAAATAAATAAATAAATAGGTCTTCAATCTCCTCTCGATGTGTTGTTCCTGGGTGGTCATATTTGGGGTGGGACTCGTTATGTTAAATGTTATGTAGTGGTCAGACCAGGGGGATGGTGTTATAGTAGAGGGGGGTTATGAGTTTGTCATTTACCAGATTGGATGTAGTGAAGATGAGATCCAAGATGGAACCCTGTCTGATTGTAGGTTCGTGTATCAATTGGTTTTGGTTCATGGCCTCCATAACTCTAAGGAAGGAGTCGGCCTCCTTTTGGGTCACGGATTTGAGGATGAAATCCTCGATTGTCAGCACTGGTTTGTGATGTGAGGTGAGGGTGCATACTGCTTCTAGTATTGATGAGGGCTCATCAGTTCTGGCGTCGGGGGCTCTATAAGTGAGGCAAAGTGAGATGTATTTGTTTGAAATAATCATGATGTTGCTTTCCTCTGTGCTGATTGTTGAGGTCATTTTGAATTTAAAGTGAGTCTTAGCAAGTATCAGCACACCTCCTCCTCGTTTGTGTGTTCTTGGACAGTTAAATGCTGTGTACGTATTTGGCATGAGTTGATTTAGGAATACTTGATCCGTTTCTAAGAGCCATGTCTCTGTTATGCACATTATTTTCTGTGTTGTTGTCTTGAATGTAGTCTACTATTGTGTTTATTTTATTTCTAACCGATCTAGCATTAATTAATGCGCAGTTGACCATGGAATCCAATACTGGGTTTTTGTTGTAGGTTTGTATTTGATTGGTGTATCTGATGGGTATATGAGTCTTTGTGTGCGCTTGATTGGCTGCCTGGGTTGGAGATGCCATAGAGTGTTACACTATAGACCTGCTAGTAGTAGTGCAATTGGAGTATTGCTGTATGCTGGGAAGGCTTTAGCTTGCCTTAGTAGAAGAGGTAGGAGGCAGATAATTAATAGGAGAATGGATGCGAGTTTGGTATCCAGTTTTTCTTTTTCTTAATGAGTGTTGTGTTTTTGGCAAAGCGGCGAATGCCCTTTGTTTCTTTCTGTGTTATTCCATGTCTTACAGTGTCAGACCCCCACACCTACCTCCTGTGATTAGATGACGGAATTAGGGTAAATCCATTGTTGTTCACTGTTGCTGAGGGAAGTGCAGAGCAGGATTGTTTGCTCGGAGGGTCATGGTATGTGTCTCTCCTATTGGTCCTCACCTCTAGTTTCGTGGTCTTTCTCTTGGAAAGCTGTTAAAACAACACCCTTAGAGAAGGGCGTATTAAATAATGTTCAAATGCAATTCTAATTGCTCCTGGGCAGGGAGTTGTGTCTTCTGATGTGGTCCACGCCAAAGGACCCTCTGGCAAGGCCCGCAGGCGCGCTGCCAGTGCCTGTTTTTAAATGCTGCTTGTGTGCAGTGGGCCAGATCGGCCTTGTGGTAGTGATCGGGAGGAGCTTTCCTTCCCACTCGCCTCCCCAATGCTGATCTGGCCAGGTATGGGGGCTGGAAGTGTCCTTGCTGCTGAAAGCCTGAGGAGGACTAGAATTGACTTTGGTGGAAGGACCCTTTGTTCCTCAGGAAAAGGGGTCTTTCCCACGATGGTTTCTTTCGGGGAAGAGCTGAGGTCTTCTTGGAGAGCCTCTGCCTTGTCACCACTTCGGCCTCAATCTCAGCCGCCTTGTCGGCCATGGGTTGCCGAACAGGTTTTCCACTGTGCAGGGGACGTCCAGCAATTGTTTACATCATCAAAATATAAAAGGACTAGGGGACATGCAATGAAGCTACAAGGTAACCTATTTAAGACTAATAAGAGAAAATATTTTTTCACTCAACATGTAATCAAACTCTGGAATTTGTTACCGGAGAATGTGGTAAGAGCTGTTAGTGTAGCTGGGTTTTAAAAAGATTTGGACAAATTCCTGGAGGAAAGGTCCATAAACCATTATTAAAGGGGACCCGGGATACAAGCATTGAGGAACCTGTGTCTTTTGGGGAAGCTGCTAGGTACTTGTGACCTAAATTGGCCACTGTTGGAAGCAGAATACTGGGCTTGATGGACCTTGGTCTGACACAGTATGGCATATCTTATGTCCTTATGTTTTGTTCTTAACAGCGCCAGAACGGCACCAGCTCGAGGCAGAAGAGGAACCAGTACGCAACCGGGTTAAAAAAACCAAAACACTTCTTTAAGGAATTTTGGAAGATTTTTTCCAGGGAAACAGGAAAGATGTCCATCGGGCTCCACGGAATAAAGGACACTGAGCAAGATGGCACCCTTGAACGTGAAAGGGACCATGCATGCATGATAGCATGGTCCAAAGACTTTCTTTGAAAGCTGGGGAAATGCTTCATGTGGGCTCCGTCAGCGCCAACATCACCCATATGTGAGGGCTGATTTCCTGCTTGTTCCTGGAGAAAAATAGATGCATAGAAACATAAAAAATGACTGCAGATAAAGACTATACGGCCTATCCAGTCTGCCCTTCCATGCGAACCACTAGGCTCTACAGTCCTTTTTCCTTTAGAGATCTTCTGTGTTTGTCCCATACTTTCTTGAATTCAGATACAGTTTTTGTCTCTACTACCTCCACTGGGAAACTATTCCATGCATCTACCACTCTTTCCGTAAAGAAATATTTCCGCAAATTACTCCCGAGTCTATCCTTCTACCTTCACTCTATGTTCCCTCATTGCAGAGGTTTTTTTCAGCTGAAAGAGGCTCTCCTCTCCTGTACATTTATGCCATGGAGGTACTTAAACAGCTCTATCATATCTCCCCTCTCCCGTATTTCTTCCAAAGTATACATATTTAGATCTTTAAGTCTTTCTCCATATGCCTTATGGCGAAGCCCACTGACTATTCTGGTAGCCACCCTCTGTACCAACTCCATTCTGTTTATATCCCTTTGAAGGTGTGGTCTCCAGAATTACACACAATACTCTAAATTAGGTCTTACCAATCCTACCAGTCA
Organism: Ichthyophis bannanicus; assembly: GCA_033557465.1. NCBI lineage: Eukaryota > Metazoa > Chordata > Amphibia > Gymnophiona > Ichthyophiidae > Ichthyophis > Ichthyophis bannanicus. The sequence continues at coordinate 418,700,726 of CM066036.1, read as the reverse complement.
TTCCTCTCCCTATGCACCCAAGTATTCTTCTGGCTTTCACCATAGCCACCTTAAGATCATCAGAAACAATCATGCCCAGTTCCCATTATGCTTTTGTGGACAGAAACACTTTGCACCCTATATTGTACCACTCCCTTGGATTTTTGCAGCCCAAATGCATGACCCTACATTCTCTAGCATTAAATACCAGCTGCAAGATTCTCGAACATTCTTCAAGCTTTGCTAAATCCTTCCTTATGTTATTCTACATCTTTCTGGGTATCAACTTCATTGCAGATTTTGGTATTATCTGCAAAGAGGCAACCCTTACTCAATAGCCTTTCCGCAATATCACTTACAAAAATGTTAAAAAGAACCAGACCAAGGTCAGATCCCTGTGAAACACTACTGGTAACCTCCTTCTCCTCAGAGTAAGCACCATTTATCTGTACCCTTTGTCACCTCCCACTCAACCAATTTCTAACCCAATCAGTCAGTCACTTTAGGGTCTATCCCTAGGGCATTCAATTTATTTATAAGTCACTTATGTGGAACAGTGTCAAAGGTTTTATTTAAATCTAAGTACACCACATCCAGGGCTCTCCCACGGTTCAACTCTGGTCACCCAGTCAAAGAAATTAATGAGATTTGTCTGAGGACCAGCCTCTCATAAAATGATGCTGCCTTGAATCCTGCAATCCATTTGATTCCAGAAACCTCACTATCCTCTGTTTTAGCAGCTTTCCATTACTTATCACAGATCAGACTAAATGGTCTGTAGTCCCCAATCTCATCCTTAGTTCTGCTTTTGTGTCTTCAGGGACCATGCCAGACTCTAAAGCAGCATTGAAAAGGTGAGACAATGGAACTTCTAGAACTTCCCTAAGTTATTTTAGCCCTCTGAGATGTATCCCATCCGGATCCATTGCTTTGTCATTTGCCATTTGGAAGCCCAGTCTCCCAAAGTACTCCTGAAGTTCCTCATAATTCAGAAATTTGAAAATGTAATCACCTCACTGTTCCCAATTCCAGGTCATTTATAAATATATTAAAAAGCACCAGTCCCAATACAGATCCCTGGGGTACTCCACTATTCACCTTCCTTCAATGAGAAAGTTGACCATTTCCCTATTCTCTGTTTTTTCTCTTAACTAGTTTCCAAGCCACAATAGAACATTGCTTATGCCATGATTTTTTAATTGCCTCAGAAGTCTCCAATGTAGGACTTTGTCAAATGCTTTTTGAAAATCTAAATACACACTATTTCGACTACCTTACCTCTATCCACATATCTATTTACACCCTCAAAGAAATGGCGAAGACTGGTGATGCAAGACTTCCATTGAGTAAATCCATGTTGACTTTATCCCATTAAACAATGTCTGTATGCGACTAGTAATTTTATTCTTAATTGTTTCCGCCATTTTGCTCACCAAACCATATCAACCCAGAGCCCTATTTAAAAATAGGCATTACAGTGGCCACCTCTAATCTTCCCTTTCTATAGTCGATTTTAATGAGAAGGTAAAAATTACTAATAGTAGATCTGCAATTTCATCTTTGAGTTCTCTCAGCACTCTTGTGTGTATATCATCCAGTCCAGGTGATTTACCGCTCTTTAATTCATCAACTGTTATATTACATCTTACGGGTTCATTGAGATTTCATTCAGCTCTTCTGACTCATCATTGTTAAATACCCGTTCTGCCATGGGTAGCTACCTCATATCTTTCTCAGTAAAAACCAAAGGAAAAAAGCCATTTAATCTCTCTGCTATGGCCTTCTCCTGTCCGAGTACTCCTTTTGCCTCTTGATCATCTAATGTTCCAAATGACTCCTTCCCCAGCTTCTAGCTTCATATTGTAACACTATACAAATGATCAGTAGTAGCAGTACCTGTAAAAGTTTTTACATGTTTTTGTCTCTATGGCAAGCTTATATTCAAATTCTCTTCCCCTTCCTTGCATGTAACTTGCCAGTATTTATGCTGTTTCCTTCATCTGGCTTCCTTTTCTTTTAAATATGTTTTTTGGCTCCATTATCTTCTTTCACTTTACTTTTTAACAATGCTGGATGTCATTTCACCTTCCTTCTGCCTTTAATGGGCGAGAGGCCGAGACCAGATCAATTTTTAAACAGCATCCACACATGATATAAACTCTTGACTTTTGCATCTGCTCCTTTTAGGATTTTTTTTTTATTTTTCTCATTTTATCATAGTCTCCCTTTTGAAAACTGAACAATAACCCAGTAAACTGCCCTTTGCATACTCACATCCTCTGGAGACTAGTTCCTAGCTACATGATCACTTCCTGCCACACTAAGGCTATGCTCACCTTCAAAATGACCTCTCCCCTCCAAGGCAGCACAAAGGCTACCAGACTAGAAGTGGGACTTCTCTACTATGCCCCTGAAGGTCTCCTCTGTATACTTTTCCGTCTGCTTCAGCTGCTCCAAGTTAGACTTGTTTTAAGAGCCAGGAGTTCTTTGCACAGACGCACAGATATGACCTCTCACCCACTGGGAGATAATCATTTATGCGGCACTCAGTGAAAAAGACTGGATAGCCCTCCATCTGCATCTTTGTATTGATGAGTTATTTAGTAGTTTAGTTTAGAGTTGCTAAAAGGAGTATGAATATCTAGACTAAAGGAAGGAAATCAGGATTTTTTCGTATATTATCAGCTAATATTATGTGTTTTCTTCTCACTGAACTGCTATCTGGTAAGGGTTAATCCCTTGCTGATTAAAATATCCTTCTTTGTAAACCACATTTGATCTGCAGGAAAGCGTAGTTACTCACCTGTAACAGGTGATCTCTGGGAACAGCAGGAAAGCGTAGTTACTCACCTGTAAAAGGTGATCTCCGGAAACAGCAGGAATTTAGTCTTCACATATGGGTATCGTCGGTACCAACGGAGCCTGCGTGGAAACGCTCCCCAGCGTCCAATAGGAAAGCTTTTGGGAGCATCCCACAGCGCCTGCGTGCTGCCTTCCCACCTTTCCCAACTGTCCCTCTCCAGTTGAGTTTAAAGCTGAGACAAAAGAGAGAGGGAAAGAGAGAAAGAGAGAGATAGAGAGATACAACTCCTAGGGGAGGTGGGTGGATTGTGAAGACTAAATTCCTGCTGTTCCCGGAGATCACCTGTTACAGGTGAGTAACTATGCTATCTCCAGGAACAAGCAGGAATGTAGTCTTCACATATGGGGACTCCCTACCTGCAGATGCCAGGGAGAAACCCCAGAAGTTGTGTGCCCTTGTGAAAGGGCTCCACTTCCCCCCATGGATCTCTGGCATCCTATCAGGGATGGTGGGTAGGAGTTGATTAAGTATGGAACAGGTGTTGAAGAACAGCTGGCGGGTGTCCTTGTCTAAGTAGTAATGGGCTGTGAAGGTATGAACCGAAGCTCAAGTAACTGCTCGGCAGATGTCGTCAATAGACACAGAGTGAAGATGAGCCATAGAGGCTGCCATGGCTCTCACATTGTGAGCTGTGACATAGCCTTCCAGAGGAAGGTTTTCACTCTCATAGGCAAAATATATACACTGTGCAATCCAGTTGGACAGTGTTCTTTTGGAGACTGGAAGTCCCAAATGACTAGGATCAAAAGCAACAAAAAGTTGAGAGTTCCTATGTTGCTGTGTCCTTTGTAAGTAAAAGGCCAGAGCCCTTGTACAATCCAAAGTATGAAGATTCCTTTCTGCATTTGAGGCATGAGGCCTTGGGAAGAATACAGGAAGGTAAACCGCTTGGTTTAAATGAAAAGGTGACACCACCTTTGGCATAAAGTGTGGATGTGTCCTAAGGACTACCTTATCATGACGGAACCTTGTATAAGGAGGATCAGCCACCAATGCTTGCAATTCACTAATGCGACGTGCTGATGTGATTGCAATAAGAAAAATGACCTTCCAGGAAAGGAATTTCAAGGAGGTAGTGGCTAATGGTTCAAAAGGTGGTTTCATAAGCTGCCCAAGAACCAAATTTAAGTCCCATGCCACCGGTGATGGCTTAATGGGAGGCTTAGTTAAAAGAAGGCCTCTCATAAATCTCGCTATGAGAGGAAATAGGTTGCCCATTTAGAGGCTTGAAAGAAGCTGCAATTGCACTCAAATGAACTCTCACTGAATTGGTCTTAAGCCCTGCATTAGATAAATGAAGGAGATACTCCAGTAATGATTCCAGAGGTATTGCAAGAGGGTTAAGACCCTTCTGCGAGCACCATATGGTAAACCTTTTCCACTTGAAAGCATAAGAGCGTTTTGTGGAAGGCTTCCTGGAAACAAAGGATATCCTTTACCTGCTGAGAAAGATTAAGACTGTGAAGTTCTAGGCTTTCAGCAACCAGGCCCTGAGATGCAGAGACTGGGGACTGGGATGCCACAGCATCCCATCCTCCTGAGAAAGGAGATCTGGAGCAGATCCTAACTCCAGAGGCGGAGCTTGAGAGAGATGTAGGAGCAGAGGGTACCACATTTGCTGTGGCCAATGTGGAGCTATGAGAATCATATGACCTGTGTCTCTCTGAAGCTTGAACAGGTTTTTGGGAATTAGGGGAATGGGTGGAAAGGCATACAGGAAGTCCTGGCCCCAATGGAGGAGGAAAGCATCCCTGGCCTGATAACCCTGAGCCAGAATTCTGGAACAGAACCGGGGAAGTTTGGCATTCGACGAACTTGCGAAGAGGTCTATGTACGGGGTTCCCCAAATTTGGAAAATTTTGGCCACCTGGTCTGAATGCAGAGACCATTCGTGTGGAAGCAGAACTCAACTGAGTCTGTCTGCCCAAGAGTTTTGAATGCCTGCAAGATACACCGCAAGGAGATGAATCTGATGCTCTCTGGCAAGGGCCCATAGTCGCAAAGCTTCGTTGCATAGCGACAGAGAGCCTGTTCCGCCCTGCGTGTTCACATAGAACATGGCTACTTGATTGTCCATTTGAACTAGGACTGTCTTGTAGCTGAGCTGGGTGTGGAATACTCGAACAGCAAGGAAGATTGCTCTGAGTTCCAGAAGATTGATATGTAGATAGGTCTCCTGTGGAGTCCAGGTACCCTGGGTAGAGAGGCCTTGCAGGTGGGCTCCCCAACCCACCTGTGAGGCATCTGTTAGAGTGGCTTGGGGTGGAGGCTGCTGAAAAGGGGGCCCCATCAAAAGGTTTTGGGGTGATTGCCACCATTGAAGGGACAAAATAAAGCGATCTGAGTTCGCTATTTTGTCTGACAGGCAACCTGACCCCTGAGTCCATTGAGTGGATAAAGTCCCCTGGGCTGCCCTCATATGGAGGCGAGCATAAGGAACCACATGCACGGTGGATGCCATGTGGCCTAGCAACTGCAACATTTCCCGAGCAGTGAGGTGAGGTTTTAGCACTGCTTGGGAAGCTAACTGCACAATGCGAAGGCAGTGGGGGCTGTGGAAGGTAGGCCCTTGTCTGTCTGGTATCCAGCAGAGCTCCTATAAACTCTAGGGACTGAGTGGGAGCAAGGTTGGATTTTGGGAAGTTTATGACAAGTCCCAAATACTGAAGGATGCGCATTGTGCGAGAGAGGGCAACCCTGGCCTCTGGCTCTGAAGTGGCTCGGATGAGCCAGTCATCTAAGTAAGGGAAGACGAATATTCCCAGAGTGCAGAGAAATGCTGCTACCAGAGCCATGCATTTTGTGAACACTCTTGGCGCAGAAGCCAGGCCAAAGGGAAGAACCTTGTATTGGTAGTGCTTTCCTTGAAACAGGATTCGGAGGAATCTCCTGTGATTTGGCTGGATGAGAATATGAGTATACGCATCCTTGAGATCTAGAGAACAAAGCCAATCCTGACTTTGAAGGTAAGGCAGCAGAGTTCCTAGAGAGACCATTTTGAACTTCTCTCGGAACAAATATTTGTTCAATTCTCTGAGGTCTAAAATGGGTCTGTGTCCCCCTGTTTTCTTTGGAATAAGGAAATAGGGAAAGTAGAAACCTGTACCCTGATGGAGAATGGGTACTTTCTCTATTGCTCCTTGAGCAAGGAGCATTGTGACTTCTTGACCTAAGAGATTGTTGAGAGAGGTCTGAGAATTGAACTGTCTTACAATTGTAGGAAGGGGCATGCTGTGAAAATGAAGCTTGTACCCCTCTTCTACAATGGACAGAGTCCAATTTTCTGCTGTTATTTGGTATCATCTGTGGGCAAAATGACATAACCTGCCTGGGATGGTTGAAGGTTCTGGACCGTTCAGAGGCAGGAAGGCAAAGTTCTCTAGGGAGGAGTCAAAGCCCCTGAGGAGGCTGAGCCTTCTGAGGTGGCTGAGGTTTTGCAGCCTTTGGCTTCTTTTGTTGTCTAGGTTGTTGCTGTTGTCCCATTTGGGCAGTCTGACCTGGACGGTGTCCCTGTTGGTTATAGGAAGGATAAAACTTCTTTTTTTTTTTAATTGAAAAATGGTTTCTTAGAGGATTTTTTCCTTGCAGGATCGGCTGTAGATTTGGACAATCTATCCAAGGTGATATTGTCACTATCTATCTCATTAGCCTTCTCCTGCCATTTCTTGCCAAAGAGATTTTCTCCTATGCAAGGAATGTTTCCTAACTTATCCTGTACCCAAATTTCCAAGTCAGATGCCTGAAGCCAGGCTATCCGACGTGCACCAATGGCAATAGCTGAGGTTCTGATTATGCACTCAAAACAGTCAAAGGCTGCACGATTTACAAACTTGGAAACATCCTGAGCATGTTTGACTAGAGTAAGATAGTCTTGCCTTTTGTCATCAGGAAGGAGGGGGCTCATAAGCTCCAAGTCTCCTGTGACCTCTTTAAGGAACATTCCCATATACAAGATATAGGAACTGATCCTAGCTGAGAGCATGGAAGCATCGACGCCCAAAGGCATCGAGAGACCTACATTCATGACCTAGAGGATTGGATGCATGTCTCTTTGCACTTTTCATCCTTCTCATGGCTGTTTCCACCACCATTGAATGGTGTGGTAATTGAGTTTTTTGAAAGCCAGGACAAGGTGGAACTCGATACATGGTATCGAGTCTTCGAGAATGAGGAGATGTGGTTAAAGGTGTTTCCCACATCCTTAGCATAAAATTATGTAAAATCTCATGAATAGGCAGAGTAGCTGCCTTTTTGTGAGCCTTAGGGTACTGGAGAATTTCCAATTCCTTTGCCCTAGGCTCTTTTTCAGGAGCTACTGTGATGGAAAGGCCTTGGGCCACATCATGGATAAAGTCCTGAAAGGACATATCCTCTGGCGGAGACATTCTGCACTGAGGAGAAGAGGAATCCTCGGGGAGAAGTACTCTTGTATCGGCAGAGTCTTCAGATTCTTCAGACTCAGAGGATTCAAAATACCTCCAATCCCGGTGATCATGCAAAGCACGGTACCGGTATCGATCGAAGTCGGTATCGGGTTGTTCCGGTACCGATCTGCCAATACCGGAGACATACGCATGACTCGGTATGAGTGGCATACCCGCCGATGCTAATGCAGTCGGTACCGGTTCCGGTACCAGTGTCAGTACCGGTATCGGTTGAGGTGTCTGAAACCGTTTCAACGGTACCGAAGCCGTGAGAAGAGCCGCTAGACTGCATTCGATAGCAAGCAATCTCTGGTCTATCGACGCTGCCGATGCTTGAGTGTCGATACCGGTAGAAGCGGCAGGAGCCCCAGAGCATGGCGCAAGTAGTTCTGCCGAGGTTGAGGCCTCGAGAACATTCTGGAGCCCCGTTAGTGCTTTGGAAGCCGTAGACTCCCGCCAGGGCAGTTTTGCCGGTGAAAATTTCTCAAGGGCAATGCCAGGGGCATTTCGATACTTAGGAGATCTACCCTTTGAGGATTAGCTAGATTTATGTTTAGTTACCTGAGATCCATGGAAGGGAGATGAGGCCCTGGAGGACGTCGATGCAACAGACGCCACGTTTGAGGGAAAAAGGGTGCTAAGTTTAGCAACTTGGTTCTGAAGGCCCCTTTTTACATCATTCCACAGGAGTGGCACTCTGAAATAGAGTGGTCAGGACCTAAACATTTGAGACACCAATCATGGGTGTCGGTGACGGAAATAGTACCGCCACATTTAGAACATTTCTTAAAACCTGAAGTAGGTTTTTCCATTTTTAAGGAAAAAATTGGGCCTAGTGCCCAAAATGGCGCCTAGCACCAAGGAAAAAAAGTTTCTAAAGTAAAACACCAAAGAAACTATAATGTTTTGGGGGTTTTTTAAAGAAAGAAGAAAGAACCGGCGGTACTGGTATGGCGTCGAAGGAAGGCAGACGCGGCCACAAAAACAAAGATTAAAGACAAAATTTTTCTGCAGTGACAGGGTATGTGACCTGTCAGCTCCGCGGAAAACGAAGAACTGGAGAGGGACAGTTGGAAAGGCGGGAAGGCAGCACGCAGGCACTGTGGGATGCTCCCAAAAGCTTTCCTATTGGACACTGGGGAGCGTTCTCACGCAGGCTCCGTCGGTACCGACGATACCCATATGTGAAGACTACATTCCTGCTTGTTCCTGGAGATAATGCAGTATAAAAATTATAATAAATAAATAAAATCCTGTGATAACCAATTTCACTCTTAATTAGGAAAGCCGACTATAAATTAAGGGATATGTCTGGGATGAGTGGGAAAAGATTAATTACCTGTCTGTCTTGTTTTGAAAACTCTGAAATCCTACCTATGGATTAGGGCAAACTAATTCTAACATTTTTAACTTGCAGCAAAAATATTTGCCTATCTTTGGAATTTGTGCATCCCTGACTTAGACTGAAACCAAGCTGGAAGAGGGGGAGAGGTCTCCTCCTGTAACACAGGGTAATCCACTCCAGAACTAACCTGTGATAGTGACTGTGGCGTGCTTCTCCTCCTGTAACACAGGGTTCTTCACCAGGCAGCTGTAGGTACTATTGGGCTCCAAGACTACCCTCAGGATGCTCTGGACATCAAAGAGCCCTTCTTCATTGGCTACTTGCGAGGTGGTGACATTCTCAGTGATGTTATTCCCTCGCCTGTCATGCCATGTGACCACAGCTTCAGGATAACCCTGGAAAGTATGGCACGTGACTGTTACAAGGTCTCCAGGCTTCAGGTCCTTGTTAGGATCTAGGTATAAGTTTGGCTTCGAGTATGGGGCTAAAACGAAAAAAAGTAGAGAGTAAAAATGATGACTAAGGATTACTCTTTATATCAGAGCTTAGTGAAATAACACACTTAACCCTAGTTTCCCAAAGCAAACCGTATCTAGTGTTTATCACAGAACTTAAATCAAAGTTGATTGATGATGCACTCACCAGCCTTCTGACCTGTCTTTTTCTGGGTGGTGGATGGGTCAGACCGCAGGAGGGGAAAGGTAAAGAGTGACCAAGAGATTACAGCAATGGGCCAGCGCTACCTTTAGGCAAACTAAGTGGTCACCTACAGAGCCAGAGCTAGAGTGATGGCACTCATAGTGCACATGCATCCATTGTTGCATGAGGCTGCTAGCTTCTCCCCCTTTTGAGGAGGCAGAAGGAACGAGAAGCTGAAGTCCACCTTCCCAATAGGGCCTGGCTGGGCCAGAGGGAAAAGGCACACTGCAGTCTGGTCAAGTAAAGTGAGAGCTGCCCTATCCCAGTTCCTCCCTCTGTAGCATTTGCACCTCTTCTCTTCCTTCTGGGAGAGAAGCAGCACATGTGGCAGGACGCGTGGTAGAGACTGAATTAACAGGCAGCTAGATCCACTATTCCAGGGGAAAAAGACATTACAGGAACCAGCAGGAGCAGTGAGAATTCAAATCATGCTCCTCGTCTTGCTTCTCTGGGCCGCATTACTCACTGCCGCCTGCTTTACAGGATCTGCACTGCTAAATGCAGCTCTGAGCACTGTTTTACTTCATTCTCTCGTCCCCTGTGAGTTCATGAACTTCCCACTATCAGTGCACTATTCCTGCCCCCCCTCCCCCCATTATTTTCCATTATGTCCTTAAGACATTGCAAGACCTTCCTCAGCTGCTTTCTCGTGAAGAAACGCCATCCCCAGCAAAACAGGTAAATAATATATTTAATTTTAAATTTTGATCCTGACTTGAGAACCTGTTGGGGGTAGGGCCTCGGGAACTGAGAAGAGTGGAAGTTCATGAATTGGGGGCGAGAAGAGACTCAGGAATGGGGGGGAGGCAATGGGGATGTCAGAAAACAGGACTCAAAATTGATGGCATGGAAATAACAGGAACTTGGCAACTGGCTTGGGGAATAAAGGATTAAGGGGGCTTTAGGAGAGTAGGAACTCAGAGACTGAAGACTGGGAAGTACAGTGGTAAGAAACAAAAACAGAAAGGTCATATGGAAGAATAAGACTAAAGACAGGGAAAATGCAGTGAAGTATATATTATAAAAAATAAATAAATAAAATAAATAAATATCGCGCTCTTTAGAATCAGTGTGGTTTACATGTATACTAACAGGTACTTTTTATTCCCTTGTCCACGAAGGGCTCACAAGCTAAGTGTACCTGAGGCAATGGAGGGTTAAGTGGCTTGCCCAAGGCCACAAGGAGTGGCCATGGGACTAGAGACCCCAGTCCCTCCTATAGAAAGGAGGGGAGGAAGAAGCCTTTCTGAGATCATGAAACTACATCGCCATACTCCATACAGGCCTCGATAAGAAAAAACAAGGCTTCATCCTCATATTTATGGACATTGCCTCAGTATTCGACACTGTCAACCACAACCATTTGTTCACCCAACTTTATCAAAAAGGCATAAGAAGCTTAGCCTTAGACTGGTTCAAATCCTACCTACCTATCTGACCGACAACACGTACGAATAGACAACCAGGCATCCAGCGCTTTCCAACAAACACAAGGGGTCCCCCAAGGATCTTCCCTCTCATCCCTACTATTTAACATCTACATACAGCCAATCTGTGCTATCATCCAATCATTCAACATACTATACCACATCTACAGTATGCCGACGATGTGTTACTATACACTCCATTCATCATTGACAAGCCGGACTACTCGTCCATAGCTGAATGCTTCAACAGTGTCTCAGATTGGTTCATGACACACAACCTGAAGATCAACACCAATAAGACTGAGGTGTTATTCATATCCAAAGACCCCACATTTACTCCACCGCCCTCCATCAAAGTGAAAGACTTCAACCTCATAACCAAGCAAGAGGTCCACTATATGGGAGTAACAATCGACCAACGCCTGTCATGGGAGACCCACACTCAGAATATCTCCAAGACAGTCTACCATAAACTAAGAACCCTCCGGCACTTACGCCCTCTCCTTGAAACCTTGGACTTCCGCTCGGTTGCTCAAGCTCTCATCCTCTCTCATCTAGACTTATTCCGACATCATCCTTCATGGTATGCCGAAGCACACCCTCCAGCCACTACAACTCGCCATGAACACAGCTGCCCGCACAATCCTATCTGCATCCAGGTACAACCACATCGCTCCCATTCTAATGCAGCTTCATTGGCTCCCCATAACAAGTCGCCTGCCCTACAAAGCAATGCTACTCACTTTTAAGGCCTTGCATACAATGTCGGCAACTTCACTCTCAGAACTGATACAAAGAACGCCAGAGACCAGGACCAAGAGAACATGTATGGTAAACTCTCTCATGACTCCTTCAACAGCAAGGACCTGTACCCAGTCAACCAAGAACCGCGCCTTTTCCCTATTTGTACCAACCCAATGGAATGCCCTACCCCCAACGATACGTACTATCCCGGATCTTACAACTTTTAGGAAGGCATTGAAGACTTCTCTCTTCCAGCTAACGTACAACCACCCACCCTAGACCAGCCACACAAACGGAAACAGCTGATGGCGCACTACTGTAAATATGTGCCAGTAATGTAAATATGTAGATCAGCAGACAGCCCATCACCGCAAACATGCTCCAGTAATGTAAACATGTTCCTAGTTATACCTCAGATGTAAACCATGTTAGATGTAAACCATATAATCTAATTACTATATTATCTGTGTTATTGATAACACACTTTCAAATGTTCATGTAAACCGCACTGATATGAAATAGCGCGGTATGAAAAAAACAAATAAATAAAATAAATAAATAAATACGAAGGGGAAGAAGGGGTACTGGTCTATGGTCTGCTGTATGATTTGCAGAGCTGCCTCTCTGCTGTAGTCGCAGATACTGCCGTTTGATTTCTGGGAGTTTGTGTTATTCTGGGACAATGGATTTGCTATATAGGCTTCAAATGTCTTTTTTTCACAAGGTTTCAAGTAATTATTTTGCTTAGCATCACAGCAATTCATGGAAAGACAATTTGCCATAAGTGATATTTATCTCAGAAGGCAGTACTTTGAATGTCTCTATTTTTCATGTAGTGTTTTTAAAATCCAATTGCCCTATTATTTATTTATTTATTTATTTATCTATTTCTTCTATACCGCCCCTTCCAGAGATCAGGGGCGGTTTACATGGAACAATTGCATACATTTGCATAACATTACATAGAACAAGAACTTCTTAACTTTTTACATTATTATCCGTCATCATGTAAAATAAATTTGCAGAATTTCGGTTCATACTAATCTACTGTATTAACTTGCAAACGTTAATTGTATATGTGTATGGAGTGGGGGGGGGGGGGGAAAGAGGCAGAAGATGTAAGATTCGCCTAGGGCGCCTAACACACCTGCAACTGCCCTGAAAAACAGGGAACCAAAGTTCAAACCCCACCTTCTCCTACTAACAAACACTTCCCGTAGTCACAGTCAAATCACTGTCTCCTTTTGCCTCAGGTACACACATAGACAGTAAAGCTCTTTGGGGAACGTAATTACTGTACCCCACATCGAGCAATGTAAATGTTCCCCCCTTTTCCTCCTTTCATCCATTCTATCCGGTAGTCTCCCCATCTATCATCCTCCCCCCCCCCCACCTTTGCTTACCAGCCACTTGAAGCAGCACAGCAGCACTGTTGTGATCTTTGACTCGCACAAAGCAGGTAAAGCTTCCTTCATCTGCGACTTGTACGCTGCGCAGGAGCAGCGATATATTTCCTCTGGGCAGCTGGTCGTAGAAAAGTGCTGTGCGGTTCACATATTCATTGCCCTGATCCACCAGCTGGTCTTGGCCCTGGGAGAAACTGTGCACTTTCCTCTTAGTGTCCGTCAGCTGCCAGATGACGCTGAGTTCCGTCAAGCTGAAGTTGGCATCAGGGGTGAAAGAACAGTCTAGGCTGGCATCCTCCCCAAAAAGAGCAACCACAGGTAACTCAGGCACTTGGATTTCCACAGCTCCTGTGGAAAGAAATAAAAGTCAAGAAGGGCCCTTGTGTTTTGTTGTCTATGGTTCTGAATTTCCCCAGGGTGCACTGCTGCTCGTTTGGAGTTTTCACTCCTGTACAGGTAGGCGATTTCAGGACTTTAATGGCAAGAATTTGCAATAACTAATGGATATGTAAACTAATCTTGTTTTAATTAAATCCCCTGCAGATATTTACTGCATCTCTCACGTATCTACATTGTTTAGGGTGAGCCCTAATTGGTTTGTAGCACTTGAAGATCTAAGCGGTGGTATTCTTTGAGATGGGGGTCCTGTCGACATTTCATAACACTTTGCATCCCTTGAGGAGATGCAATTGTCAGGCACAGAGAAATTTAGTTATTTAATTGGCAATAAAAAGGCACCTGATTCAGAAACACAATGATTAGTCCCTCTGCCTTAGTTTACCTAACTGTAATTGAAAATAATAATTGTTGCAGCAATGTTCTTTCTTCATCATCATTTTAAAAGCTAACGTGCAGTTTAAGGGCTAGAAATGTGCAGCCAGACCATCTACCCAAAGGGTAGCAATGTTACACACTTCCCTAGTATGCTAATAAAAACAGAGATTCTCTCCAGAAACTTGTTTCAGAAATATTTCTCATTCCAGGCATACAAATGTCATTTGCTTATTTTTAATTCCTTACAACAAGGAGGCACAGTGGAGGAATAGCCTAGAGCACTGGTTGGTAACCAGGAGACCAGGGTTCAATTCCCACTAGCACTCCATGTGGCCTTGAACAAACCACTTAACCCTCCATTGGCTTGGAAGAAAGACCTGGCAATCTGCTTCCGGTCCCACTGCCAAGAAACCCCAGGAGCTGCTGGGTTGCCCAGGAGCTGGCACTGACTCGAAGGCACACACTGCATTTTTTTTTCAAGGAGGCAGTTTATACCCCGGGCAAAAACAGTTTCATCAGTCAACCAATCAAAATCTTTAACTCTAACAAACAGCATCAGCACTATAAAAAAATTAACAAGAATAAAAAGCTATGTACCAAAATCTTTAGGTCTTCCTAACTGTGATCAAAGTTTTCACTCAATCATTTTTTAAGACTATAAAGGGGCCTACTTACTAAAATGGTCTTTTTTTTCCAAATATTCATTAGTGACTCTAGCTGAAAATGGGATTTAGCTAAATGGTGTTAAACACCGTGTAAATGAATACAACACACATTCCTGCAGCAAGAAAGCGTAGTTACTCACCTGTAACAGGTGATCTCCGGGAACAGCAGGAATTTAGTCTTCACATATGGGTATCGTTGGTACCGACGGAGCCCGCGCGGGAACACTCCCCATCTTCCAATAGGAAAGCTTTTGGGAGCATCCCACAGCTCATGCGTACTGCCTTCCCACCTCTGTACCTCTCTCACTTCAGTTGAGTTTATAGCTGAGACCAAAGGAGAGAAGTAGAAAAAGAGAGAGATAGAGACAACTCTTAGGGGAGGTGGGTGGGTTGTGAAGACTAAATTACTGCTGTTCCCGGAGATCACCTGTTACGGGTGAGTAACTATGCTATCTCCAGGAACAAGCAGGAATGTAGTCTTCACATATGGGGACTCCTCAGCTGAAAGATGCCAAGGGGTGACCCCAGCTAGCTGCGAACCCAAGTGAGATAGGTCATGCTTCCTCCCATGAACCTTAGGCATCCAAACTGTGGATGGTGGGTAGGAGTTGTATTAAGTATGGAAGAGATGTTTGAGAACAGCCTGGTCAAATGAGGCATCCCGACGGGAGTCCTTGTCTAAGCAATAGTGGGCTGTGAAGGTGTGTACCGAAGCACAAGTGGCTGCTTTGCAGATGTCATCAATAGAGACAGAATGAAGGTTAGCCGCTGAGGCTGCCATTGCTCTCGCACTGTGAGCCGTGACATGGCCTTCGAGAGAAAGTCCCTTACTCTGATTTGTATAGGAAATGCAATCTGCAATCCAATTTGACAGAGTTCTTTTAGAAACTGGAAGTCCCAAATGACTAGAGTCAAAAGCCACAAAAAGCTGAGAAGATTTTCTATGTGGCTTAGTTCTTTGGAGATAAAAGGCTACGGCTCTTTTACAATCCAATGTATGAAGATTCCTTTCCGCACTAGAGGCATGAGGCCTAGGGAAGAATATAGGAAGATAAACCGACTGGTTTAAATGAAAAGGCAAAACCGCTTTTGGCAGAAAGTGAGGATGAGTCCTGAGGACTACTTTATCATGGTGAAACCTTGTATAAAGAGGGTCAGCTACTAACGCTACTAATGCGTCTTGCAGAAGTGATGGCAATTAGGAAAATAACTTTCCATGAAAGAAACTTTAGGTCTGAAGTGACTAAAGGTTCAAAGGGCGGTTTCATAAGCTGACCAAGAACAAGATTTAGATCCCATGCCACCGGTGGTGGTTTAATGGGAGGTTTTGTTAAAAGTAGGCCTCTCATAAATCTTGATATAAGTGGATAGAGGAAATAGGCTGCCCATCAAAAGGTTCATGAAAAGCAGCAATAGCACTAAGATGGACCCTGACTGAATTGGTCTTCAGACCAGAAGTTGATAATTGTAGAAGATACTCTAGTAGCAACGCTACAGGTACTAAAAGGAGGTTAAGTCCTTTTTGTTGAACACCAGATAGAGAACCTTTTTCCATTTAAAAGCATAGGAACGTCTTGTGGAAGGTTTCCTGAAAGCCAGGAGAATATCCTTTACTTGTTGAGAAAGGTTAACATCTTGGAATTCTAGGCTTTCAGTAACCAGGCCCTGAGATGTAGGGACTGGGGATTGGGATGCAATAAAGATCTGTCCCCCTGCGACATGAGATCTGGAGCATTTCCCAACTCCAGAGGAATGGTTTAAGAGAGATGCAGAAGAAGGGGATACCATGTTTGCCGTGGCCAACGTGGAGCTATGAGTATCATACGACCTCTGTCTCTCTGAAGTTTGAATAAAGTCTTGGGAATGAGGGGAATGGGTGGGAAGGCATAGAGGAAGTCCTGTCCCCAGTGGAGTAGGAAAGCATCTCTTGCCTGACAGTTTTGAGCCGGAATTCTGGAACAGAATCGGGGAAGTTTGGCATTCTGTGGACTTGCAAAGAGGTCTGTATCTGGTGTTCCCCAGATTCGAAACACTCGAGCAAGCTGGTATGAGCGGAGGGACCACTCGTGTGGCAGCAGTATTCGACCGAGTTTGTCTGCTCATAAGTTTTTAATGCCCGGAAGGTATACTGCAAACAGGTGAATTTGTAACTCTCTGGTGAGGGCCCATAGTCGCAAAGCTTTGTTGCATAGCGACAGAGAGCCTGTTCCGCCTTGCTTGTTCACATAGAACATAGCTACCTGATTGTCGGTTTGGACCAGAACTGTTTTGTTGCTGAGATGGCTTTGAAAGACTTGAATAGCATTGAAAATGGCTCTCAGCTCTAGGAGGTTTATGTGAAGGGAAACCTCCTGTGGGGTCCAAAGACCCTGAGTGGAGAGATCGTGCAAGTGGGCCCCCCAGCCCATCTTGGATGCATCTGTGGTCAGGGTGGTTTGGCATAGAAGCTGCTGGAAGGGAGAGCCTACAAGGAGGTTTTCCAGGGATTGCCACCATTGCAGGGATAAAATCAGACGTGTGGTGATTCTGATTTTGTCTGTTAGTCGACCCAAGGCTTGTGAGCACTGAGAGGAAAGGGTCCACTGGGCTGCTCGCATTTGGAGGCAAGCATAGGGAACCACAAGGACAGTAGATGCCATGTGTCCCAGCAGTTGAAGCATCTCCCGAGCAGTTAGGAATACTTTCATAGATGCTTGAGATGCCAATTGTATTATACGTAGACAGCGTGGCTGTGGCAGGAAAGCCTTTGACTGCCATGTGTCTAGACGAGCCCCTATGAACTCGAGAGATTGAGAGGGGGTGAGATGAGATTTTGGGAGGTTTATGACTAGTCCCAAGTATTGAAGAATTCTCATTGCTCGGGAAAGAGCGAAGCTGGCCTCTGGATCTATCGATGCTCGAATGAGCCAATCGTCTAAGTAAGGGAAGAAGAATATTCCTAGAGTCCTCATAAATGCTGCTACCACTGCCATGCATTTTGTGAAGACTCTTGGAGCAGAGGCTAGTTCGAAGGGAAGAACTCTGTACTGGAAGTGTCTTCCTTGGACCAGGAATCGAAGGAACTTCATGTGATCTGAGTGGATGAGAATATGCGTGTATGCATCTCTTAGATCTAGAGAACATAGCCAGTCCTGACTTTGGAGGTATGGTAAAAGTGTTCCGAGGGAGATCATTTTGAACTTTTCTCAGACCAAATATTTGTTTAATTCTCTAAGGTCTAATATAGGCCTGTGTCCCCCTGTCTTCTTTGGAATAAGAAAGTAGGGGGGAGTAAAACCCTATCCCCTGTTGGTACTACTTTGATTGCTCCTCGAGCTAGAAGTGATGTGACCTCCTGCCACAAGAGGTCGGTGGCAGGGGCCTGAGAATTGAACTGCTTTACTATTGTAGGTGGGGGCAAGTTCAGAAAATGAAGCTTGTACCCCAGTTGTACAATGGACAGAGTCCAATTTTCTGATGTTATTTGTTGCCATCTTTTGGCAAAATAGCATAGTCTTCCTGGAATGGTCAAGGGTTCTGGACCTTTTAGGGGCAGAATGACTAAGATCTCTAGATAGAAGTCAAAGACCCTGAGGGGGCTGGGTCTGTTGAGCCAGTTGAGCTTGCGGCTTTATTTGATGTCTGTTCTGTTGTTGCCCCTTCTGGGGAACATGAAGCGGACAGTGAGTTTGATGGATGTAAGATTGGTAAGGCTTCTTTTTCTTACTGAAAAAGGGTTTATCAAATATTTTCTTCTTTGCTGGGTTGGCTGTAGACTTTGGCAATCTGTTTAAAGTAGTATTGTCAGATTAGCCTTGTCCTGTCAGTCCTTGCCAAAGAGATTTTCTCCTGTGCAAGGAATGTTTCCCAACTTTTCTTGCACCCACTGTTCTAAGTCTGATGCTTGAAGCCAAGCAATACAACGTGCTCCTATGGATATAGCAGAGGTTCTGCTAATACATTCAAAGCAATCAAGGGTAGCACGGTTCATGAATTTAGAGACATTCTGGGCATGCTTGACCAGAATAAGGTAGTCTGCTCTTTTTTCCTCTGAAACACAAGGACTAAGGAGCTCTAAGTCTTTTGTGACTTCTTCCAGGAACATTCCCATATAAAGAATGTAGGAACTGATCCTGGCTCCTAGCATGATTGAAAGCATCAACGGCCAAAGGCATCGAGAGTCCTGGATTCACGGCCTGGAGAATTAGAAGAATGTGTTTTAGCACTCTTGATCCTTTGCATGGTTGATTCCACTACCATTGAATGGTGTGGTAACTGAGTTTTTTGAAAACCAGGACAACTTGGCACTCGGTACATAGTGTCAAGGAGTCGGGAATGTGAAGATATTGTTAAAGGAGTTTCCCAAATTCTCAACATTAGATCATGCAAGATCTTGTGAATGGGAAGCATCGCTGCTTCCTTGGGAGCCATAGGGTATTGTAGAATTCTTAATTCCTCTGCCCTAGGATCCTTTTCTGGAATCACAGTGATTGCAAGACCCTTTGCTAAATCACGTATGAAATCCTGGAAGGACATATCCTCTGGAGGAGACATCCTGCGTTGAGGAGAAGGAATGAATCTTCTAAATCCTTGTGGTCTTGGGCAAGCCACTTAACTATTTTATAGGGAACATGGGCTATGGAGGGTTATCTCCAAGTTATAATGTCCTGTTCAATGTAATTTCAGTTTGTTCAATGTAAACCGCACTGATGCAGAATAGCACGGTATATAAGAGAATGTAAATAAATAAATAAAATAAATAATACATTCACTCTGGTACCGGTAGAATCGTCAGAATCATCGGAAACGGAAGACTCAAGCACCGGGTGCTCCTGTAACGCATGGTATCGGTACCATTCAAAGTCGGTACCAAAATGTCTCGGTTCCTGATCCCCAATACCCGAGATCGGCATGAGGGAAGCAGTCCTGTCGAAGCAGGTACTGTCGGTACCGGTACCGATGTCGGCACCAATATCTGTTGAACCGTCAGTTGCGGTCTTAGCGGTACCAAAGCTGCTAAGAGGACCACTAGACTTGGTTCGATAGCGAGGATTCTGTGATCCATCGCTCCTGCCGATGCCTGGGTGCCGGTACTGGTGGAAGTGGCTATGACCCCAGAACATGGCACCAGTAGTTCCGCAGAGGTGGAGGCCTCTGGAATATCCTGGAGCCCCGTTAATGCTTTGGAGCCCGAAGACTCCCGCCGGGGCTGTTTTGCCGGTGAAGTATCCTTGAGGGAAACGCCAGTGGCATCTCGATACTTTGAAGGAGATTTACCCTTTAAGGACCAGCTAGTCTTAGAAGACTTAATTTTGGTTACCTGAGATCCATGGGAGGAAGATGAAGCCCTGGAAGACGTCGATGCAACTGACATTGTGTCGGTGGCAAAAAGGGTACCGAGTTTTGCAGCTCTATTCTGCAGCCCACTTTTGGTCATCCTCATGCAGGAGAGACACTCCATTGGACAATATTCAGGACCCAAACATTTTAGACACCAATCATGGGTGTTGGTGACGGAAATGGTACCGCCACAGTTTGAGCATTTTTTGAGACCACTAGCTGGTTTCTTTATGCTTGAAGAAAAATGGGCCTAGTGCCCAAAATGGCGCCTAGCACCAGAAACAGGGAAAGATCTCTGAAGAAATTCAAGTTTTTTGTTTTTTTTTAAGGAAAGAAGAAGTAGAGAACTGGCGATATCGGTAGGCATCAAATGAAGGCAGACGCGACCACAAAAAAACAAGAAATAAAAGTAAATTTTCTACGGTGACAGGGTACCACGTCCTGTCGGCTCCGCGGAAAATGAAGAACTGAAGTGAGTGAGGTACAGAGGCGGGAAGACAGCACACATGCGCTGTGGGTTGCTCCCAAAAGCTTTTCTATTGGACGCTGGGGAGAGTTCCCGCACGGGCTCCGTCGGTACCAACGATACCCATATGTGAAGACTACATTCCTGCTTGTTCATGGAGATATACACATACTTTTAACATAGAGTATTCAGCCTCGAAAGTTTTTGCCAGCCAGGTGAGCTGCAATATAAGCCAGCTGGCAGCAAACAACATAACTGGTCGTCTTTGACGAAGTTCCATATATGATGCATCAGCCACTGTTTCAAATTCATTTAAGTGCTTAATTCATTGATATTATATTCACATAACATTACAGGTTTTTGTTAGTACTGATTACAGAATAACAAATTCATTTTTCCATTCCTGCTCATTCTGCTATGTCTATTCATCAGATTAAGATAGCCGGGCAGTCAGTAAAATCAGTTGGGTGGTGCGCCCATTCAAAGGTTCCTGGAAAGAACAACGATATACACATGTTCCTGGCTCTATATCCCTCATCTTTATTAGGCTAGTAGCTCTGAGTTTTAAGGACCCTCCCCCTAACCAGAATGAGACCTCTTCCCTATGTCCCCACAGAGCCTTTGTCTTCACAGGTCACTAAAGGGCTACGTTTTCAGGATATTCCTAATTAATATGCATGAGAGAGATCTGCATACAATGGAGGCAGTGGGCACACAAATCTCTTTCATGCATATTCATTATGGATATCCTGAA
This sequence comes from Ichthyophis bannanicus, assembly GCA_033557465.1. Lineage (NCBI taxonomy): Eukaryota > Metazoa > Chordata > Amphibia > Gymnophiona > Ichthyophiidae > Ichthyophis > Ichthyophis bannanicus. The sequence continues at coordinate 418,679,861 of CM066036.1, read as the reverse complement.
ATTCTCAGCTATTGGTGGCCCTTAAGGACTTGGAGTGAAGATCTAGGCCATAGAGCAAGACACCACCCCCCTAAAGTTTGAAGGAGTTTCAAGCGATGCTCCTGAGTGCCACCCCCTCCCCCCTTTACTCTTTACAGAATGCTAAGGGCCTCCATGGCACAAGCAACCCCCATCTAGTGATGAAGTTCAAAATGGCACCAGGTGACCTAAGGCTCCCCCTTTGCACATCACTGTGTGTCAAAAGGGAGCCTTGGAAACTTTTTCAATTTCAGTAGTGACATTCCAGGAATGACTGGGGAATCACTTCTGCCCTGGAGATCCTCAAGGTTCTTTACATGTTGTGGGGCAAGAGAGGGTCCAGGAAGGGGGACATTAGGCCTTGAAGCTCCTTTAAATGTTGGTTGGAGGCAGACTTCAGTGAAAAGGGATATGTGCACAGGAGTGTGAAGGATTAAGGAGGAGAGAATGATCCAGTAAAGACAGAGGGAAGGGAAGGGAGAGTGTGTTGCCTACTGATGCTTTGGGGGGAGGGGGGGAGTTCAATAGCTATCAAGAGATGATGTTAATTTCTCTGAGGCTTACTGAGGATTATGAAGTTTATTGCTGTTCACATTGCCTTTTTAATATTAATGAGCTGCTTTGTGTGTATTTGCATGCAATGCAGAAAATTAACATTCCAAATTTTGAAGATTGACCAGTAACACAGCAAGGCATGTTAAGCATCAAAGGTGAAGCCCAATTTTGTATAGAGCATCTAGGAAGAAATTTGGACATCCAAGACAAGATGTTTTCATCCTGGTAGTGGTGTGGAGACACTGCTTCTGGGGTTGTTGGATCAGGTGTATATCTTGCTAGATAAGGGCATTTTGGTGTTACTATCTCCCTAGACTTGTCTGCAGTGTTTGATTTGGTTGAAAGACTGTTGCTTATAGAATGGTGTAGATTAAGGTTGGGAACTGGGGGTACAGTTCTCGAATGGATAGAATCCTTTTTGAGTGATCAATGTTTTTGAGTGCAAGGGCCGATTGAACAATCACAGTTGTACACAGCTGGGAATGGGGAGTGCCCCGGGGCTCATCCCTGTCTCCGCTACAGTTTAATATTTGTCTGCAACCTCTGGGTGCCTTGGTGCGGTCCTTTGGTTTTACCTTTTACGCTTATGCAGACGATTTACAGATTTTGGCCCCATACATGAGGATTTGAAGTAGACAATAGGATAGCTAATTGATTGTTTGGGATAGGTGTGGGCTTGTTTGCGCATAGTGGATTGGTTTTGAATGTGCACAAAACTATGTTTGCGGTTTGGGACGACTGATAGGGCTGATCTATGCCCATTGCTTAGTGTTGAGCGTTTTGCTGTCCTTTGGAAGGAGGAATTGAAATCATTAGGGGTGGTTTTGGAAAGGGAGGGGGAGGGGAGGGGATAGGCAGATTAACCAGGTAGTTTGGGCTGTGTGGTTGAAGTTGCGGTTGGTTCACCAGTGGCACCCATATTTGGACAATAAGGTCTTGTGGCTAGTGGTTCAGTTGCTTGTCCAAGGGACTTTGGACTATTATAACATATTTTATGTTAGGATGCCAAGGAAATCTTTATGTAGGCTATAGGTATTGCAGAATGCAGAAGTGCATCTTTTGCTGGGAGCACAAAGACAGGATAGTGCACGTCTGTTGTTGGTACGGTTGCACTGGCTTCCAATCCAGGCTCAGTGTTGGTTTAAGCTGCTGGTTATTGCATTTTGGATTATGCATGATTCGCATCCAGAATATTCGCGGGGTCTATTGCGGTGGTATGAACCTTCCCATCTCCTGCATTTCTCGCAGGGGCGGTTGCTGGCTGTTCAAGGCTTGGAAGTCTCATTGGCGCTCTTGGGCCTTTCAGGTGGTGACTGCTTAAAAGTGGAATGAACTGCCTGCAGAGTTTTGGGTAGTGTATTGGGCTTTCGTAAGGTTTTGAAGACTTTATTTTTAGAAGTCCTTAAGGTAGGGAGTTGAAGGGGGGGGAGGTGAAAAAAACTGTTTTATTATGTATTATTTTTATTGTATTGTATTTTATGTATTGGTTTGTACACCCTTTTGATTGATTATAAGCTTTTATAAATAAATAAATAAATGAATGTACACAATTCCCTGAATATTACAAAATGTGGAGCCTTTTGTAAAATATGTACAGTATAAGGTTTCCAGGAAATACACCTATTCAAAATAACTCTAAGGGGAGGCAGAGCCAGCGGGAAGCCGGCATGGTCGCGTAAGAGTGACTCTCCCGGTTGACGATATCCAATTCAGCCCCCCATCGGCGATATTACCTCCCCGGCCAGTGACTCAGTAACCGGGTGTTGAGAGAACATGTCCAGCGGCAAACAGACGCGCTTGGAGTTTTCGGGTTCGACATCTGCGGGCTCTAAAAGATCCAAAACGGATCCCCTCTCGCCGCACAAAATGGCGCCTGGTCAAGATCAGCCGGAGGGCATTAAGGAACTGCTGTTAGAAGTCAGAGCTGTCAGGGCTCGAGTAGAGGCGAATGGAGACACTCTGGCCGAACTGCAGTCCGATATGAAAGCCTTGGGCACGCAATTGCAGACGCTCACGGTCAGAGTGGAGACCGTGGAAGCCGCGGCGGCGGCACAAGGTGAGCAGCTTAAGAGTTTTGCGGTGGCGGCCCGTAAAATAGATTGGCTAGAACGCAACCTGGAGGACATGGGGAACAGGGCCCGTCGCAACAATGTGCGCATACTAGGCCTACGGGAAGGCGTGGAAGGGGGCGACCCGATACGCTTCCTCGAGAGTTTCCTACCCGCATTGCTTAAGCTTGACCTCAAGTTCCCACTAGAAATTGAAAGGGCTCACCGAATCCCGACAAACCTGGTTAAGCAGAATGCAAGGCCGAGACCAATGATTATGTGCATCCTACGGCACCAGCAGGTCCTGCAAATTTTCGAGGCCGCCAGGAAGCAACAGCCGCTCCAGCACGAGGGTCAGAGAGTGGCTTTCTATGCGGATTTCTGCAAACATACTGTTGACAAAAGAAGGCAGTTCCTTGCCCTGCGACCGAGGCTACAGCGCTTACAAGCCCGCTATGGACTCTTCAACCCTGCGCGGTTTAAAGTCACGCTAAATAATGTCACCAAATCGTTTGATGATCCTTCTGCTCTGCAACAGTTTGTCGAGGACCAGGAGGCCTTGGCGATGCAATTAACTTGAGCAGGCGTGAGACTTTGCTGGTATTATTGTGGACTGTGGACTTGCATTGAAGCAGGCTCGGAGCAGAGAAGCTCCATACCCGGGGTCTACAATGTCAGTCAGAGACACTTTCCAGTTCGGCCCTTGACAAGCTGGAAAGGGTGCGCTTTTGGAGGGGGTGGTATTGGCTGATGGGGGGGTTCTTTAAACATTTTGTTTCCTTTATTTTAAGGGCACTCAACCGGGCTGCACTATGCTGTAATAGTGCTTTTGCTGCCTCGCCCAGTTATTTTTTGTGGTGGGATTAGGGGGAAAGGCTCTCTGGGGGGTTGTGCTTGGCAGATACTTTATAGTTTTAAGATGAATGCTGTTGTTAATCCCCCATGTAGATGTTGGTATGGCTAAAATGTTAAAGATATTATCCTTGAACGTTAAAGGTATGCACTCCCCGATAAAACGGAAAAAGATTATGACTTATTGCAAGCGTCAGAATGCTGACATCGTTTTCTTGCAGGAGACTCACTTGTCTCTGAAAGAGACCTCCAAGCTGGAGAGCAATGTCTATCAGTTAGTAGGCTCCTCTCCTGCAGCTCACAAGAAAAATGGTGTGGCTACATTGGCTAAAGTTTCGTTGAGCTGTAAGATCATCCAAGCTAGTAAGGACGTCGAAGGGAGGTGGGCGAAATCATTGATAACGCTTGGAGGGGCTCAGGTATTACTCTAACATCTACGGGCCCAATAGGGATGACCCTGCTTTTTTCTGTAACTTGAATAAGAGCATACAGAGTGAAGGGGAGCCCTTAATTATTCTGGGTGGCGATTTCAACCAAGTAAGGGATGCTCTGATAGACCGGAACACAGGGAGGGTGGAGCGCCCAACTCGGACGAGCTCGGCGCTCTCTGCCCTTGAGGAAGCGTGTGGGTTGGTAGATATCTGGCGGCTACTCCACCCAAGTGAAAAAGACTATTCCTTTTTTTCCCCTGTACACAAAACCTCGTCTCGTATTGATTTCTTTTTAGTATCTAAGTCTCTGATTTCGGATAGCTGTGTGGCAGAGATTTTGAGTGTCACTGTCTCAGACCATGCAGCTATTACGATTACTGTGGAAGTTCCAGATCTAGAGAAGTCGCACCCAATTTGGTCTTTTAGTAGATCCTGGCTGGCAGAACCCACCTTTCAGGCTGAGGTAAAGGCGACTATTAATGCTTACTTTCGCGAGAACAAATTGGGAGAAACGGCCAGCTGGGCGTGGTGGGAGGCCTTTAAGGCTTCGCTGAGGGCTTCAATTACTAGCTTTAAGATCGCAGAGTCTAAGCGGCGTAAGGCCCAATTAATGGCTTTGGAAAGCCAGATCAAGGCGGGTGAGCGTCTGTGGCTGAGGCAGCCGGCGCCTGGCCTCCTTTTGCGACTACAGAGATTACGATTTCAATATAATGAAATTCTTGGCTCGGACGTGGAGCAGGTAATGCTCAGGCAGTCTGCCAGGTACCATGTAGAGCAGAATAGAGCGGGGAGGCTGCTTGCCAACAATGCAAGAGGCCCGCGCTGCAAGTCCAGGATTGCAGCTATTGTTGACAGTCAGGCAGTGCGGCAGACCAAAAGTGTCGGCATAGTTGAGGAGTTTTCTAAATTTTACAGGGCCTTATACTCTTCGGAGACGCAGGCCGAGTTGGTGGACTTCCGGCAGTTTGTGGATGGGCTGGATCACCCTGCACTGACTGAGCGGCAAGCTGCGAACCTTGGAAAGCCTATCTCGGGGGACGAGCTTAGCGCAGCAATTAAGTCCATGCCTCAGGGGAAAGCTGTAGGCCCGGATGGCATTCCCGCGGAATTCTATGCTGTTTTTAGAGCTGAACTACAGCCTTTCCTGCTAGTTTACTATGAAGAATTGGGGAAGAGTCACGGCCAGACTGGTTTATTCTCAGACGCAATCATAACTGTCCTTGAAAAGCCCGGCAGAGATCCCAGCAAGGTGGGGAACTATAGGCCCATTTCTCTTTTAAATGCCAACTATAAAATATATGCGAACGTCTTGGCGAAGCGGTTGTCGGCAATTGTGGGTGAGGTGATACACCCGGACCAGTGTGGTTTTGTACCTGGGCGATCCACCTCTGACAACGCCCGATTGCTCTGCAACTTACTCGATAGGTCCGCAGCGGTACCTAGCCCTTATGTAGCCCTTTCCCTTGACGCGGAAAAGGCATTCGATAGATTGGAGTGGCCTTTCCTTTTCTTCATTATGAATTGGTTTGGGCTTGGGGAGGGGTTCATCAAAAAGGTGCAGGTGTTATATGCTAAAGCAACAGCGTGCATAGCGGCGAATGGGGTCCTGTCTCGCTCCTTCTCATTACATAGGGGCACCAGGCAGGGCTGCCCTCTTTCCCCCTTGCTTTTTAATTTGGCAATGGAGCCGTTGCTCCTTGCAGTCCGACAACACAGCGGTTTGGGCGGCGTTGCAGGGGGGGCCTCAGCGGTGAAACTGTCGGCGTATGCTGACGATTTACTCTTATTTGTGCAGCCGTCTGAAGTTCCAACAGTACTAGGCCTGATAGAGTCTTACTCCACCGTCTCCGGATATAAAATCAATTGGAGCAAATCGGTGGCCTTCCCGCTTAATAAGGTTACTACATCTGCAGCGATGGCTAGCTATCCTTTTAAGTGGGAGGCTGACTGTGTTAAATATTTAGGAGCTTGGTATTGTGCCTCAGCGGAGCTTATGATTCAGAAGAATGTAGAGGAGTTGCTGCAGGTGATACGGAGTAAGACTTTATCGTGGTCTGTTCTTCATTTCTCATGGTGGGGCAGGCTGGAGCTCATCAAAATGATTCTGGTTCCAAAAATTAATTATGTATTGGGCATGCTCCCTATCCTTTTGCCACACAGTATATTTACTAAGTTGGAAAGGTGCCTTACTAGTTTTTTGTGGAAAGATGCTCAGCCGCGCATCGCCCTGCGGAAACTTAAGGCAGCTAAGGACGAGGGGGGAGTGCAGTTCCCCGATCTTTATCTCTATCATCAGGCCTTATTACTGAAGCAGGGGGCCTTATGGTTGGAGCCGGGGGAAACAGCGTCGCGGCCAGTATGGTTGGAGCTTGAAGCGGGGATGGCCGCTCCTTATCCCCTGGCATCGCTGCTAGGTGCTTTGCTGCCCGAGTGGCTTAATGCGGGAGGTGTCATCAGAGCAACGCAGGATGCCTATTTAAATTTGGTCCGGAGGGTGGGTAAGGACAACTTGCCCTCGGGAGTGTCGCCGCTCTGGTGGAATCCATTGCTCCGAATCCGAGGCAAGATGTTTGCTTGGAAAGCTTGGCAAGAGCGGGGCGTCTGGTCGCTCGGCCAGTTGGTCGGACCGCATGGCTGGAAGGATTTCCTCGCCTTACAGTCAGAATATTCCCTCTCGGACGCCAATTACTTCAGGTGGGTGCAGCTCAAGCATTGCTTAAATGCCTCCCAAATTAACGTGTCGGAATTAGTAGGGGAGAGCGGGTTGCTAAGAACGCTTCGGGGCACAATCGGGCAGCAGGGTGCCCTTTCCAAATTGTATGCGTTCCTTAGGGACAGTGTTCCCCGGGGGCTGGTTGGACTGGCGAAAGTATGGGAGTCTGATGCGTCCGGCCCAGTCCCTGCGGGTGCCTGGAAGCTCCTCTGGGGTCCCGTAACAAGGGTCTCTAGGTCGGCAGCGCTTACACAGACTCTATATTTTTTCCTTCACAGGGCTTTTATAACCCCAGCGAAGCTGGCCAAATGGGATAAGGGGGCCTCGGGTAAATGTTGGTCCTGCCAGGCCAGAGAGGGCACGTACTCACATATGTTTTTTGATTGTCCTTTTATCAGGAACTACCTAAATCAGGTCTGGGAGAGAATTTGTCATATACTGAAGCTATCCTGTGGATTCACATGGAGAGTGATGTTTCTGAGATCCCTGGCGATATGCCCGGCTATGGGACGCGGGGAAGGTTTCCTATTGAATTTCATGCTGGCTATTGCGATTAAGCAGATTCTGGCAAATTGGAAATCTTTCCCGCAGCTCAGCTTGGCGCACTGGTGGAACTCGGTCTGTCAGTATTCCAAATATGAGAAATTGTACTGTAAATTATATCGCCCATGTGATGTTGAGTCAAATGTCAGACGGTGGGAGTTACTGGATCAATATATAGCATGTTCCAAAGTAGTTTTGTAAGAGATGTCTCAAAGGTGGATGCTCTGTCCTAGCCGCCAACCGGGGACGCAAGGGTGGCGACCCCAGGTCTGCGGTTGTTTGACACCCAGAGAGCCGGGGGGGGGGGGAGGGGTGGGAGGGTATAGGGTGTTTTGTTGTGGTAGTATTGTTACGTAGTAATGTCCTTTAGTTGTAGGTTTTGTGTTTTCTTTTCTGTTTGTTCTTGAAATGATAAATAAAGAATTAAAAAAAAAAGAAAAAAATAACTCTAAAATCCTTACTTCTGTTTCAGGCATTTCCAGGTTATGAAAATATTGTTATCCTTGTTCCCTTTTGTTTTATATTTCTGAATTTTTTTTTTTTGTCTATGGACATTCAACTGTCTAGTGCATTTTATATATATTATTGTAAAAAGCTTTGCTGTGACTGATAGGCAGTATACAAAATGTGAACACTTAGGGCCCGATATTGAGCTGTGGCGGCTAGCTGCTGAACTTTAGACCCAGATATTCAATGCAGGGGACATATCCAGGCCCCAACCTTGAATATCCATGTTGCCCGGATTACCACAAAGCTAACTGGGTAGTGGTGTTATTCAGCCACTGCCCGGTTAGCTTCAATGGCAAAAGTTAGGACAGCCTTTACCGTGCCTGACATTCACTATGCTGCAATAACTAGGCAGTGGCTCAGTATCACCAATGTCTGGTTATTTCCGGGTGCCGCCTCTGCAAAGGGGTATGCAGTGGCAGCGCCCATGGATATTCAGCAAGACTGCTAAATGTGTTAATCCCCTGAGGGAGGAGTGGCCTAGTGGTTGGGGCAAGTTACCTCAGGCCGGAAGGTCAGGGGTTCCAATCCCACTAGAGGACAGCAACCTTGGACTGGAAGGACTGGGGTTTCTAGTCCCACAGGTGCTCCTTGTGGTCTTGGGCAAGCCATTTAACCCTCCATTGCCCATGTTCCCTGTATTAGTGTATGTGTCTCATATCCCCTCGTGTTAAATGTATCCCCCAACTGTGTTGTGACCACTTTGACTGAAGGATAAGGTGGTATACAAAACTGTCTAAATAAATAAATAAAATCGGACCCTTAAATTTTAGTACATAGAGCAGGGAGAGCCATTTCAGAAGAACATCTTCAAAAACGGCATCTCACTAAGGGTTTGAAACATGTCAAGTACCAAATTTTACGAAATCGGATATCCAGGATAAGCTAATTAAGGTGAAAATCAAAAATGAACTTTTGAGATGGTCCCAAAGACCATAGGCAATCACTTCTACAAATCCCAAGTCCAAACAAGCAGTTTGCAGACACTTGCAATTACTTTGGAGCATGTGCAAATGCAGACTATCCAGTTTTCTTTTGCAAGTATGCGTGTATTGCACTTGCAAAAACAGGAAACAATGCACCCTGGTCATTTACACACCACCATCACTATTTACACGTGCAAATGTCACACAAACCTTTTAAAATGAACTCCTTATGGACTCCTTGTTTAATGCACTTTAACACCACTGAGTAAACAGGCCCCTAAGTTACTTCCTCCTCCTAGATTTCTCTAAGCCCACATACGTTACACCATATTGTCAGATAAGGTACTTTTTTCACTCTTTCTGGTAGAATTATAATGAATCTCTTTCATTTTTTAGCTATGTCTTTATACTTGCATCCCCTCCTATCAAGGCTGCAGTCATTGTTAATACCGTAAGTGCCACAGCTTCCAAAAACTAGAACTATAAACCACCTTAGGCTGTCTTTTGGGTCAGAAAGGTCGCATATGAGCTGAATTAAAAATAATAATCATCCTACTAAACACTTCTTCACATCCTTCCCACCTTAAGAAAATCGTGATTGCAATTGGATATCAAATTTCCACGCCACTTCCATATGTAAAACAACATCTTGGCCTTTCTGAAATTTGCCTACACTTTAAATGGTGGAAAGTATGTACACTGTACTCTGGCCTGCATAATGTGCAGGCACTCTCATTGGCAGGAGGGTAAATCGGGGAAAACAACAACACGCCTTCCTCCACTCACACAGATGGTTTCCCATGCCTGGAGCACTCCAGGGAAGGAACAATTTGTGCAGTTTTCCGCTTTCAAAATTATGCACGGTTTGCCTGGAAAAATTATTCAAAGAAAAATCTGGCACTAATCTCTACAGGCACCACTTTCCAGGGCAATAATCAAAGCAAAACTATGCTCAGGGTTTTGACTGGTGAAAACTCAGTGGGAAATAGTATCCACAGTTTAGCACCAATGTAAGCAGTTTCATTACTGTCCCCTTTGCATGTGATTTTAGGCGGTTAGGGAAGGCCGATGGATCGATACATGAACAGCAGCTACGTGTGCTAGTCTGTCAACAATGAGCCGCCTGGTTGTAGACTGAACACAATTTAGGACAACTATCCAGAGGGTTGCCATGAGTTGACACCGACTCGATGGCACTTAACAACAATAAGAGGGGCTAGGGGCCATTTACAGAAGTAGAAAAATGATTTACACATGTAAACAGGCACACATGTTCAAGAATCAATTTTATATTCCCATGGCATGCACAGATTTGAAGGGAACATGATCTGGGCAGACCTTAAAATTAAATTTTTTCCTATTTTGTAAAAATAAGTTAGTTCACGTCAAAAGATTTCCTTGTTGCCATTTACACCTCCTCTAAGGCCTGCATAACTATCAGCTAAATGCTCATTTGGCGTAGCGACTGAGGTGGTAATTGTGCTAAACTTTCAAAAATCCCCAAAATTTGAGTTCTGGAACTTGGCTTCCCTTGGATGCACAGGCCTCCTCCACATCCCGCGGAAGGCTGAAGGGAGCTAGAACTACCCTTTCAGCAGCCAAGCCGTTAGTGACAGGGACCCCAGGTTGGGGTGCAGGAGAGAACCCTCCTCATGTGAGAGTAGTCCTGGGGTGTGGCCCAGGGGAATTGGCAATGCTGCCGACAGGTAGAGAAGCAGTGGGAACCAAGGTTACCTGGGCCACCGGGGGGCTATCAGTATTTAGTGATGCCCTGTTGCGCTGGACCTTGAAGAGGGTCTTGGCAACCAGTGGTGTTGGCGAGAAAGCGTAAAAGGAAGCCTTCTGTCCATGGGATGAGGAATGCATCTGCAGCCACTTGGGACAAGTGCGGCTGGCAGGAGCAGAAACAGGGCAACTGCATGTTGTCTGGGCTGGTGAACAGGTTCACTAGGGGGACGCCTCAGAGTCGAAATAGCCGGGAGACCACTCTAGGATCCAGACGCCAATCATGCGGCTGGAAGACTCTGCTCAGCTTGTCCACCAGGGCATTGTCCTGGCCCGGGAGATAGACCACCCACAGGAGCATCACATTCCACACTGCATATGAGCAAAGGGCTACCGCCTCATGGCAGAGGGGGTACGACCCCGTGCCCCCTTGCTTGTTGACACACAACATTGCGACTTGGCTGTCAGTCTGGACCAGCACAGACTGCTGCTGCAGCCAGTGACGAAAGGCTCTGAGAGCCAGGAATATTGCCCTTAGCTCCAGAAAGTGGATCTGCAGCTCGCATTCATCCTGGGACCAGCTGCCTTGTGTGCAAAGGTCCTGCAATGAGCTTCCCAGCCAAGCAAGGAGGCATCTGTGGTAAGGACCCTCTGGGGGGTGAGTGCCTGGAAGGGCATCCTGGCCTGAAGGTGGCAGGGAATCTGCCACCAGTCTAGGGATTCCACCAGCTGGCAGATCACTCTTACCCTGTCCCGAAGCCTGCCCGTGGCTTGTGTCCACTGAGAGGAGAGGCATCACTGGGCCGCCCTCATGTGCAGGCGGGCATATGGGGTCATGTGGATCGTGTAGTCCATATAGCCCAGAAGGCAGAGAAGAAGACTACCAGCGGGTAGCGACCAGCAGTGATGTACCTCTGCGGCTAGCCCCCTGAGACATTCTGCCCTCGGCCTGGAAGGTATCTAGTTGAGCCCCTATGAACTCTAGGCACTGAGTTAGGGTGAAGTGTGACTCGGGGTAGTTGACAGCAAACACCAGGAGCTGCAGAACATGGATGGAGCATCCGGTGACGTGGTGTACCTCTGCAGCTGTGCCTCCCCTTATGAGCCAGTCGTCCAGATAGGGAAAGATGAAGGCGGGCTGCGACCACCGCTAGGCACTTGTTGAAGACCCTTGGTAATGAAGCCAGTCCGAAGGGTAGCACCCTGTACTGGTAGTGACCTCCTCCCATTGTCGGTGGCTGGGATGATTCAGGATGTGCGTATAAGGTCTAAGGAGCACAGCCAGTCTCTCTGATGGAGGTATTGCAGCAGTGTTCCAAGGGACAGCATCTTGAACTTCTCCCTTACTAGAAATCTGTTCAGGTCCCGCAGGTCCAGGATAGGCCTGAGACCCCCTGTTCGCTTAGGAACGACGAAGTACCTGGAGTAGAAGCTGGTGCCCTAGAGATGTTTGGAGGCCTGCGAGTTCAGGGAGGAGTAGAGTCTGGTGAAGAAGAGACCCTACGGGCTCCCCTGGGAAGTAAGAGGGTGGCGTCTGCTTAAGGTGGAAGTGGTAGCACACCTTGACCACTTGCAGTACCCAGGAATTAGTGGTGACAAAGGGCCATCTGTAGGATCGGAGGGACGGACACCGTGAGGGCCTCTTTCAGAGGGGGCTCATATTGGAGGATCTCCAGTTCCTCTGTGCGAGGATCCTCCTCCACCTCGGTCTCGAAGGCAAGCGCCTTTGCCTTCCTCGACTTTGTGCAAGACATGGCTATGTCCTCGGGCAGGGAATGGCACCCAGACACAAGGAGAGATGGGTCTGAGGGCATGTCTCTGTGCTGCTGAGTGTCTGGGGTCTCCTCGTTCTCAGTCTCCCACTCTGACGTGATGTCCAAGGAGTCCAAGGCCCCGTGGCTGCCATGGTCGAGGTCAGAGCCCGAAAGCCCATGACCTCTGGAGGACCTGCGATCCGAGCCACGTGTACTCGGAGAGGACTAGTGTCCCGAGGAATAGGACCGGGATCTTGTCTGATGCTGATGGCTCTCTTGAGGCCGGTGGCCTCAATGTGCAGGGAAGCCCTCGACATCAAATGTCCCGTCGCCGGGGGGGGGGGGGGGGTTGAACTGGAGGAACCGGACATGAATGCCTACTACTGGGCCAGGAGGGCAGAAATACTGCACTACAAGGTCACCATACTAGTCGCAGGCACTGAGGATTTTGGGCCTGGTGTCAGCTCCATGGAGGGGGAGTCCTCAATGAGGATGGCCTCAGGTGGCCGAGGCCAGTTGCCAGATGCTGACGACTCCTTCCAGGGCAGCTTGTGAGGTTGCACTCGCTCAGACTCCTTGGACTCACGCCGGGGACTGGGGTGGGATTTTCCCATCTTTCTGGATCTGTCCTCCGAGGTGGTCTTCAAGTGTTTCGACTTCTTACGTTCCATCTCCAGGGATTTCTTCTCAGAAAAACCGTGGTCGTGGGGACTCCGAGACAGCCCAGGCATCACGGAATGCCCTGGAGCATGGTGTCACTGGAGACTCCGGGGCAGAGACGGACTTGTGAAAGAACTTTCTCTGCTGCAGCTAACAGCTCTTGATGGACTTTGGGGTCATGTCCCTGCAAATTTCGCAGTCCAAGTCTATGTGGTCTGGCCCAAGGCAACAGAGGCAGCAGTCATGTGGGTTGGTGAGGGACATCTTACCACACCAATCACATTTCTTGAAGCCGCTGGAGGCCATCGGAGAAAAAGGGGCCCTGCTGCCGGGCATGGGTCTGAGGTTTGTGGCCAAAAAAGGGTGCAACGTGCCAGTCGAGGAACACCTCAAGAAAAACAAAATTTTAAAAAAAGAGAGGAACCAGTACGTGTACCATATAAAACAAGAAAAAACAAACACTTTTTCTGGGGGAAACTGGACAGATGTCCAGAGGGCTCCACGAAAAAAAGGAGACTGAGGCAGTATTGCACCCTTGGGTAGGGAAGGGGACCATGAATACATGGTGCATCTCCCAAAGGCTTTCTTTGAAAGCTGGAGAGATGCTTCCGCGCGGATTCCGTCGGCACTGAAGTGACGCCCTGCTTTTTAACAGAGAACATCTACTTACACATGTAAACGTCGGCACTTCCACTCACAAAGCCCCAAATGAATTTGCCTACAATGGCTGCTCCTTCTATACGTATTGTTAAATGCACATTTTTTTCTACATCCTTAAACATATTTTACAGAAGAATCCATGCTCAGCAAACCTTTTGTAAAATATCTTACAATTCCGAATGTTCCAACATTCGGATGTTCCTTTTCTAATCTAGGCAAAAATGCAATATGTGCCTTTCAGTCAGTGCTGACTCCTGGTGACCCAGTAGCTCCTGGGCTTTCTTGGCAGTGTGTCCGGAAGCAGATTACCAAGCCTTTCTTTTGAGGTAAAAGAGGGTAAAGTGACTTGCCCAAGGCCACAAGGAGTGGTAGTGGGAATCGAGAAGTAGCCTAGTGATTAGAGCTCTAGCTTGGTAACCAAGAGGCCAGGGTACAGACAGTCAATTTTTGCAGAACTGCACTTCAGCATCTATGAATGTCCAACTCATGTCTCTTAGAAAACTGCTGAATATTTGCTCAGGAATTAGAGATCACGTTTTATAAAAAAAAAAAAAAGCCTTGAACAGTTCTGCATGTAAGTTACTAATCAGACTACCTCACCAACAGAAATAATCAACCTTACTTACAGTGATTCTATAATTCTTCTTTTACTTGGAAAGTGTAGAGTACGTATTATGTGTAGATCAGTGAAAAACTCTGACTTTAAAGCATTTTGTACTGCATTTTTGAATCAGAACATGAAAAACGTACAAGGTGTGAGGACGTTTTGAAGGCACTGTATTATACCTCCGTAACTTGTGTTCATTTCTAACAAGCAAGAACGCTTAGACTGTAAACACCACAACAGAATAGAAACATGACAGCACAAACAGACCACATGGTCTATCTAGACTGCCCTTCCATACAATAGTCCCCTTTATTCCTTTAGAGATTTTCTGTGTTTGTGCCATGCTTTCTTGAATTCAGATACTGTTCTCATCTATACTACCTCCACTGGGAGACTATTCCATGCATCTATCACTCTTTCCATAAAGAAATATTTCCACATATTACTCCTGAATCTATTCCCTTTCACCTTCATTCTATGTCCCCTCATAGCAGAGCTTGCTTTCAAACAATAGAGGTTCTCCCCTTGTGCATTTATGCCACAGAGGTATTTAAACGTCTCTATCTCCTTTATCCCGCCTTTCCTCTAAAGTATACATATTAACATCTCTTAAGCCTCTCCTCATATGCTTTATAATGAAGACCACTAACCATTTTAGTAGCCACCAATAGTGGACCAAATTATATATGTCCGTCTATCTGTTAAAACTTAAAAGTTGTGAAGAGAAAGATCTTGGGTTGATTGGAACGGGGTTTGTTGGTCAATTCACCAATAAAAATAAAATGAAAGAACACTTTAGAAGGGAATGAGTGCAATATTGTTTCAACATCAGTTCAAACTTCCTGAAGAGAACACTGCAATGAACCTACTGTATATTGATTGCAGAGGCATACAAGGAGGCTTTACAATCCTTAAAACACATTAAAAAGCGCACACTTGGCAGCATGACACAATGTTGTTTTTCCCCTTTTCAAAATCTGGCATTAGGAGGCAGTGTTTGTGTGTGTCATGGAGAGTGCCGGGAGCTGCGCGTGTACATGTATGGCTGCGTATGTGGGGCGTGTGTATGCACGTGAAAAGAGCACACAGAGTGACAAACGGCGGATCTCCCCTTCCTTCATTTGCAGAAGTTATATATATCTGAAGGTTGGAAGTGTTCAAAGAGAGATGATAAAGCGTGTGTGCATGTCTGGTGCTGGGGTGGGATGGGGTGCCTGCATACGTGGTGTGGTGTGGTGTGGCGTGGCGTTCTGTGATGTAGTGTAGGGGATGGGGGTGCTGTGTGTCTTCTGGGGGGCTGGGCAGTTGAGCCTTTAACATAACCATTATGGACTTTTCTCCCCAAGCATTAATCTCTTCAGTCTCTCCAATTCCTTAGACTCTTCCTTCCTCTTTCTCAGCCCACTCCTTCTGCCCCATCTCTGGTCCCTTCCGACTGTGTCCCTTTCTCCCTTTCCCTTGCACTCTCCTCCCCTGCCCTCCATTCCACCCCTCTCCTCCAACTTCTTTTCCCATAACCACTGCTCCTTTTAAGTTTCTCCTGCCTTCTCTGCCTCTCTTAACAGCTTTGCTATCCTCTTCCTGCAGCACTCTGATCACTGCTTTGCTCTCATCTTCTGCCTGTGGGAGACGCTACTCCTGCGGGTACAGTGTACTTCTCTTGACTACAATCATAGCCTTGCACTTCTTTTCTGCCCGTTGCAGACTCCTGCTTGTTAGCCTTCTGGTGGGGTGATTAGCAAACTCCATGTGCAAGCATGCGCACAGAGAGACAACTTTTGTACAGCCTGTTGGACCCTTCATTACAGAGACTATGCTAAGCGAAACACGCCTAAAAACCTCTTAAGTTGCTACACATAACATAGAGCACAATGAAAAAGAAAAAGAAAAAAAAAAGGGTCATACTGTGGTTTTATTTTAAAATGTTTCATTTTGAAGATACAGAGGATGGAAGAAACAAATAGGGACATTTTTGCTAAGCTGCAGTACCTGTCAACGTGGCAGCTACGAGGAGGGGTTGATAAGTCTGGCGTTGTAACAAAACAGAGAGCTACGGACCCATCTTCAGTTCTGATGGTCCAAATGATCTCTCTGCAGTTTCGTTTTATACCACCAGAACTGAAAAGTGCCCATAGCTTTCTGTTTCGTTACAAAGCCAGAGACCTATCGCCCCCTCCCCCCCTCCTCATAATGCAGCCCAATAGCATGTGCTAACAGATACTACAGGGGAAATGCAGATAGCGCAGAAAATCACTGTGCTCTCTGTATATGAATATCCCATGGCAAATATCTGAAGGCATGAAAAAAAATGGTGTGGTGGCACGTGACAGCCAACACACAGGATATTGCCGTGTGTTGGCTCTCATACCTACAGATAGTGTAGCTGCAGATAACACCACCATTTGAGGTGGTGTTAAGAGCAGCCATTGCTGATCATAGAAGGCCAGCAGTGGCGGCCTCACCTCCTTGTAGACTCAAACTAGTTCCATGGAGCTGAAGGCCAATGGCACCTATACAGCCCTCTTTCCATAATCCCCCTCAACCCTTCCCAGACAGAACCCACATGGGAGTCAACACCATGAGACTTGGGTCATTTTACAAGCTGCCAGAGATAAGGAAGGAGAGAAGGGGGCCACTCCAGCTCTGATCACCACTGGATCACCAGGGTGCCAGGTATGGCACAGGGAGGAGGGTTTGGGGGGGATGGACTGGGAGGCCTGCTCGCTCCTTTGCTGAGGTGGGTTTGGGAGATGGCAGCCATCTGCCTGATGGGAGTGCTGTCCATGGAGGGCTGGTGTTGATGGCTGGGGGTTCTGTGGGTGCCACAGGTCTTCCGATCAGTGGCACCCATCTTGATCCTACACAGGGGCCCAGAGGCCACCACTGCTGCTAAGGGGGAGGACGACATAGTGGCTACTGCCACTTATCCTCTCCCTACTCCCTCAGTCTGGGCCCACGTTCCCTGTATTTGCCTTTCATTGCAGAGAATGCAGGCCCATGCAGTATTTGTCAGCCCTGCGTGGTAACTTCAGGGCATATGTTGGGCATGCTACCAGTATTTAACCACACGGGTTTTGTGCCTACCGTGCTGAATTTTGGCATATGCTACATGGTAGGTACAAACACCTTACCACACCTTAATAAATATGCTTCATATTACCACCAGTGGTCTGCCATTAGCATTAAGGAATGAATCTAACCTTCTCTTAATTCATAAGAAAGTAAAATCTTTAAATTTAATGAGTTAAGAGCTATTGGCCAATGTTCCTCTCTATAATGTTTCAAAATGGGTTAATTTCCACATACCATTACAAGAAACTCTCCCCTATGCTACAGTATGCTGGAGATGATCTCAATCTCTCAGATCCACTGCCAATGCTCATCTCTGCTAGAGGCATAAAATGGCTTAGATTTGCTATTGTATTCATGCTTGTTTTCAATATTGTATTCTATGTTTTTATTGCAAACCGCACTCAATGAATATTTAATAATAGTGGTGTATACATTTTTAAATTAAAAATCCATGCAACTAGTTAGAACCAGATCCTGGCCAATGCTGAATGAGTTGGTTGCATCAGTCTAGTTCCTTCAGGACTACTACTTAAATTATTAAAATTCCCATCATATTACCCTCACTTGTAGTCTCACCAAAATCACAAGGGATTAAGTAGAGGGGGTGGGGGAAGACAATCTGCCCCCAGAGCGGCATTTATAAATTTTTGCAGAGCCACATACGAAGCCTGCACATGCTTTATGAGGTTATCTGGTCAAACAGGATGACTTAGTGGCTTAGTGCTATCAATCCAATACTATTCAGACACCAAATTCAAGAAAGAGTAGTTACTCACCTGTAACAGGTGTTCTCCAGGAGCAGCAGGAATCAGTCCTCACATATGGGTGACATTGGCACCGATGGAGCCCCCGTGCGGAGCATTTCCCCAACTTTCAAAGAAAGCCTTTGGGAATGCAGCATGCCTGCGCGGTCCCCTTCCCGCCCAAGGGTGCCATCTTGCTCAGTCTGATGACATAGCTAAAAGACAGCAAAAATCTAAATAAAGGACAAGACTGCAACTCCAGGGGAGGAGGGAGGGTCGTGAGGACTTATTTCTGCTGCTCCTGGAGAACACCTGTTACAGGTGAGTAACTACTCTTTCTCCAGGACCAAGCAGGAAGTCAGTCCTCACATATGGGACTCCCCAGCTCTAGGCTACCGGGAACCCAAAGCTGAAAAAATGGCTCCCTCTCAAAAGCCTCAGCATCTGTGAGAAGAATATCCTCTGAGAACGCCCCCGTACGGTAGCCCAACACAAGGGCCGGAGGGTAGGAGTTGCCTATCCTCAAAGAGATTACGGAGTACCGCCTGTCCGAAAGCACTGTCCCTTCGGGACTCTCTCTCGAGGCATTAGTGGGCTGCAAAAGTCTGGCTTGAAGACCAAGTAGCGGTCCGGCAGATGTCTGCCAATGGAACAGAGCGGAGATGAGCTACTGACGCGGCTTTCGCCCTGACACGGTGGGCCGTGACTCTACCCTGCAAGGGAAGGTCGGCTGCCTTGTACGCCCAGGCGATACAATCTGCTACCCAAGTGGACAACATACGCTTGGAGACAGGTAACCCCAATTTATTAGGGTCAAAGGAGACAAAGAGCTGAGTAGCCCTTTGATGCCCCACGTAGTTCAATATAAAAGGACAACACCCTCTTACAGTCCAGAGTATGCAAGACTGTCTCAGCCCGGCTGGTATGCGGCCTGGGAAAGAATGTCGGAAGAACCACCTCCTGGTGGAGGTGGAAAGAGGAGACAACTTTTGGAAGGAACTTCGGATGAGTCCGAAGGACCACCCTGTTCCTATAGAACCGTGTGTACGGTCTATCAGAAACCAGAGCTTGTAGTTCACTCACACGTCTGGCCAAGGTAAGAGCTACCAGGAAGAGCGCCTTCCAAGAAAGGAAGCGTAAATGGCAAGTAGCCATCGGCTCAAATGGTGGGCGAGTAAGTTGTTGCAAGACCACGTTCAAGTCCCACTCAGTGGCAGGTGGACGAATCGGAGGCTTGAGCAAAAGCAGGCCTCTGAGGAAGCGGGACACCAAGGGGTGAACCGACAGCGACTGTCCCTCCACCGGCGAGTGGTGTGCTGAAAGAGCACTGAGGTGGACCCGAACAGAGTTGGACTTAAGGCCTAGGTCTGACAGGTGAAGTAGGTATTGTAGCACTACTGGCACAAGGCAGGAGAAAGGATCTTCATTGTGCTGAGCACACCACACTGAGAACCTGTGCCACTTGAGTGCATAGGACTTTCTGGTGGATTGCCTCCTCGAGGCCAAGACCACCTCCTCAACTTCCCTAGGTAGAAGTAAGGGAGCTAGCACTATCCTTTCAGCAGCCAGGCCATCAGATTGAGGGATCTGAGATTGGGGTGCAGAAGGGAACCCTAATCCTGAGACAGGAGATCGGGTTGCAACCCCAGAGGGAATGGAGTTTCCACTGCCAACTGCAGAAGTGGAAACCATGGCTGCCTCGGCCATCTGGGGGCTACCAGAATGACCAAGGCCTTTTCCCGTATAATCTTGAACAGAGTTCGGGCCACTAGGGGCGTGGGAGGAAACGCATACAGGAGGCCCGTAGATCAAGAGATCAGAAACACATCTGCTGTCATTCTCAGGGGATGCGGCTGTCTGGAGCAAAACCTGGGCAGCTGACGGTTCAGTGGACTTGCAAAGAGATCGCTGGATGGAAGCCCCCATCGTAGAAAGATCTGCTGGACCACCAGTGGATTCAACTGCCATTCGTGAGGCAGGAGAATCCTGCTTAGTTTGTCTGCCAAGAAGTTCTCCTGACCAGGTAGATAACCTGCTTTGAGAAACATGCCTTGTTTGACTGCAAAGGAGCAAAAGGCCTGTGCCTCCTGACACAGGAGTCTGGACCTTGTGCCCCCCCTTGCTTGTTCACATAGAACATTGCTACCTGATTGTCTGTCTGAGCCAAGACAGACTGGTGAGAGAGGGCATGAGAAAACGTCTGTAGAGCCAAGCGGATTGCCCGCAGCTCCAAAAGATTGATCTGCTGTGTGGCCTCCCGAGGAGACCAGAGGCCTTGAGTGCACCCGCCCTGGCAATGTACCCCCAGCCCTTTAAGGAAGCATCGGTCGTCAGCACCCTTGTGTGTGCTGGGGCCTGAAAGGGTACCCCCCTGAGAAGGTTTGGGAGATGTAGCCACCACTGTAAGGAGTCCAAGAGTGGTTTGGACAACTTTACTCTGTCTCGGAGGACGCCTGTGGCTTGCGCCCACTGAGCTCTGAGGCACCACTGAGCCGCCCGCATGTGCAGACGGGCATTCGGAGTCACATGTACCGTGGATGCCATGTGACCCAGGAGCCACAGGACGTGTCTGGCAGAGACCTGAGAATTGCTTTGGAACTGGCTGGCCAAGTCCATCAGCCTGTGGGCCCTGTCCTTGGGCAAGTAGGCTCTTGCCTGCAGGGTGTCTAATCTTGCCCCTATAAACTCTAGGTTCTGTGAGGGGAGCAAAGTGGACTTTGCATAGTTGATGACAAAGCTCAGATGCTGAAGAAGGGAGACAGTGCGAAGAGTAGCTTGTCTGGCCTCCTGGAGAGACTGACCCCTGATGAGCCAGTCGTCCAGGTATGGGAAGACAAAGATTCCCTGATTTCTGAGATAGGCTGCCACCACCGCCAGGCATTTGGTGAAAACCCTGGGGGCAGAAGTTAGGCCTAAGGGAATTACTCTGTACTGAAAATGGTTTCCTCCCATCACAAATCTGAGATATTGTCTGTGGTCTGGATGGATGAGAATGTGGGTATAAGCATCCTTTAGGTCTAAGGAGCATAGCCAATCTCCCTGCTGGAGTTAGGGCAGCAGTATTCCAAGGGTAAGCATCTTGAACTTTTCCATCTCCAGAAACTTGTTTAGGTTTCGCAAGTCTAGGATAGGCTGGAGGCCTCCTGTCCTTTTTGGTACCAGAAAGTACGTGGAGTAGAAGCCTTGCCCTTCCAGGTGGTGAGGCACTGGTTCCACCGCCTGTTCTTTTAGAAGACTTGCAAGCTCCTGAAGGAGAAGGTTTCTGTGCAGAGGGAGTCTTGGAGGCTCCCCTGGAAAGTAGGAGGGGGGTATCTGGTGGAAGTGGAGCATGTAGCCCTTTTGGACTATGCTGAGGACCCAGGTATCCCCTGTGATGGCTGGCCACCTGTAGGCGTACAGGGTCAGCCAACCTGTACGCCTACAGAGGGAGGAGTAGCCTAGTGGTTGGGGCAAGGTACTTCAGGCCAGAAGGTCGGGGGTTCAAATCCCACTAGAGGACAGCAACCTTGGGCCGGAAGGACTGGGGTTTCTAGTCCCACAGGTGCTCCTTGTGGTCTTGGGCAAGCCACTTAACCCTCCATAGCCCATGTTCCCTGTAAGTATTAGTGTATGTGTCTCATATCCCTGCGTGTTAAATGTATCCCCCAATTGTGTTGTGACCGCTTTGATTGAAGGATAAAGCGTTATACAAAAACTGTCTAAATAAATAAATAAATAAAATAAAATAAACCTCCTGTGCTGAGTGGAGCCAGCTGTGGAGAAGAGGCTATGCTGTAGGAATCAAAACCCAGCTCCCTACTGTGCAGGAGCCGGAGCTGGCACCTTGGGGGTCTTCTGCCTATGGGGCCCATGCCCCTGCCCCTTGGCCTGCTGGCCCTGTTGGGGAGCTGGAGAGGCCTGATATTGAGGGCAGGATTTGTAGGCAGCCCCCTTCCTCGGGAAAAAGGGCTTCTTCCCCGAGCCCTTCTTTTTCTGAGAAGGGGCAGAAGTCTTCCTGGACAGCCTTGTCCTGGAGAGAGTCTCAGTCTCGATTTCCGCAGCCTTTTCAGTCATGGGCTTACCAAAGAGGTTTTCACCTCGGCAAGGGACATCGACCAACTTGTCCTGCACCCATGGCTCCAGGTCTGATGACTGTAGCAGGGCCTGACGGCATGCACCGGGCCGAAGCCTCGAAGCCATCATAGGCTGCTCGAGAGATAAACTTCGAGCACTCTCAAATCCCTGTTGACAAAGCCTTGACCCTCTGCAAAGGTTCCTTGGAGAGGCCAGCTGAGAACCCGGCAATCTCCTTTGCCAGGTCTCGTAGGTACATGCCCATGTACAGCTGGTAGGTCTGGACACGGCAAGACAGCATAGAGCCCTGGAAGCACTTTCTACTGAGGGCATCCAGGTTCCGGGCCTCCCAGCTGGGGGGCACCGAGGAGTGCATCTTCTAACTCTTCAGACAGTGCATGGCCGATTCCACAACCATGGAGTGGTGCGGTAGCTGCGCCTTTTGGAACCCAGGGCTCTTACGGACTTGATAAATGGAATTGACCCATTTGCTAAGAACCGGCGTCGAGGCCGGTGCCTCCCACATACGGAAGAGCAGCCACTCCAGTGTCGGAGGAACCGGTACAGTAAAGGCTTCTTTCGGAGGAAAGTCATACTGGAGGGCATCGAGCTCCTCGGCGTCTGCAGGGAAGGCCAAGGCCTTGGCAATGTCCCTCACGAAGTCCAAGAACCGGGTATCCTCCAGGGGGGACTGTCTCCAAGGCTCGGACTCCAGTGAGTCCGAAGAGACGCACTGGGTCCGGAAGGTGTCCAGGGACTCCTCGTCCTCCGTCTCCCACTCCGACTCCTCCGAGGAGGAATCGAGCGGCTTCGGCTGTGTGGGCCTCGGTGCCACCTGCCCCGACGCCAAGGGTATCGGCATCGACAACCTCGGCCCCGCATGGGAGGTCGAGGGGGACCTTGACCGAGGATCGACTCAAGACTTCATCGAGGATCGGCTCGGCATCCGGGGTCGACTTAGACGTCGAGGTCCCGGTGGTCGGGGCAGATGCACCGGTCAGACCAGCGATCAGCACCCACTGCTGTTCCATGAAGGCAGCCAAGCTGCTCTCCAAGGCTGTCAACCAGAGTCCAAGCTCAGGAGACTCAGCAGTCCCCCGACGGCGGCTCCCCCGGAAGAAAGTCTACAAGGACAACTGCACTTACGTGACTTAGGGACTCCGGCTCCACACAAGGTAGCTTGAAAGGCCTCTCCAACTCCGAGAGCCCAGGGCGGCAGTCAGGGCTACGCGACCTGGCCTTCGAGGAATCAGGAGCCTCCCCCGATGCCGCCCTTGCAAGCTTTTTCTTCCTTCGGTGCTCACAGGAGGGAGACTCCCTTTCAGAGGAACCCCGACGGCGCTCAGGGTCGGACTCCCGAGATGTCGAGGCCTCTGACAAAGTCCGGGCCCAGCCGGACGTGGAGTCAGAGAAAATTCTCTCACGTTGATGCCGACAGCTCCGAAGCGCCTTCGACATTTTGCCGCATGGGCCACAGGCCAGCGGGTCATGGTCGGGCCTGAGGCATCGGAGGCAGCAGTCATGTGTGTCGGTGAGAGACATACGTTTCTTGCACTGATCACACTTTTTGAACCCGCTGGCAGCCATCGGGGGAAAAAGGGCCCCTGCAAGGTCAAAAGACCGGGCTGCCAGTGAAAGCACAAAAAGAGCGCGAACGCTAGTCACGAAGGACAAAAACCGAAAATCACAACTCTGGACTCGATACCGGTGTACCGAGCCCAGGAGGGAAGGGGAACCGGCGTCGAACCGGATAAGACAACGCAAAAATCGCAGAAAAAAAATCTACTTTTCCCGGGTGATACGAACTCACGTCCGTCAGGCTCTGCGGAAAAAGAAAGACTGAGCAAGATGGCACCCTTGGGCGGGAAGAGGACCGCGCAGGCGCACTGCATTCCCAAAGGCTTTCTTTGAAAGCTGGGGAAATGCTCTGCACGGGGGCTCTGTCTGCGCCGACGTCACCCATATTTGAGGACTGACTTCCTGCTTGGTCCTGGAGAAATATATGTTTAAGCAAAATAAACTTTTTTTTAAATCTGTCCTCTGTTCCAGACACTGGTTGAACACAAGGACTCTTGAAAGAGATCAGGGGCTATGAAACAAACCATGTTTTTGTGGTTAAATATTCTCCAACATGAGCACGCCTCTTGCAATTAAGATACCCGATTAGCTATTCCATATAGTAAGGATATGAAATTAGTTATGACAAGGAATCAGACGCCGTCTAAAACTGCGCCTCAAATTCTAAAATAAACTGCCATCTGAACTTATATCTGAATCATCCTGGCATTCAAAAAGATGCTGAAAACTTGGCTTGTCAGAAGTGTGCCTTTAAATTTGATAGATGAAGGTTTTCTGGTTAGTTTTGCAATTAAGGGTTTTTAGCTTATTGCTTATTTATTGGTGGGTTTTTTTCAATTTACAATTTATTGAATTTTAACAATACAGTCCAGAAACAAACTGAATTATGAATTACAACATGAATCGTAAAGGCAAAATATTTTAACACGGCAATAGATAAATCATTGATTAGACCACAATACACCCTACAAAAAGACCCAAGAGAAAAGAAATAATCCATTATCAGGTGAAGGAAAACAAACCTTCCTACCTAAAACAAAGTAATCATATGAGCATAGATGACAAACTATGGCAGCCGATATGGAACTCAATCCTGCCCCATTACTTCCCTACTTTGCAGAAATTGTGATAGTTCTTGGGGCTCAAAAAACATGAATTGCTTAGACTAAAATAAAACCATACATTTACAAGGGTATTTTAATCTGAAATGCGCACCCAGGGCAATAGTTCTCGGGCGTAAAGCCAGAAACGTTCTTCGCGTTCTCTGGGTGTCTCTAGCTAAATCAGGAAAAATTAAGATTTTTGAGCCCATAAACTGAGATTCAGAAATTCTACGGAAATATAATCTAAGCACAGCGTTCCGATCAGATTCAAAAGCAAAATTGATCAGGAGAATAGCCCAGCTGGTCACCACCTCTAAAGAACTTTCCAAAAACTCCGAAAGATCCAGTTGAGGAGGCCTAGAGGCAGCCGCAGAATCTGGCTGCCCACCAGCCTCTAAGGAAGATATTACCACATATTGAGCCCTTGTGACTGGTGGCAACGACTCAGCAGGCATCCGCAGAACGTCCACAAAGTACTTACGCACCAAGTCCACAGGGTCCAAAATGGGAAGCGCAGAAAGTTCAGGAATCTCAAATTATTCCGACGTAGTTGATTATCCAAAAATTCTATTTTCCTTGCTTGTATCAAACGGTCCATGGAATTTACACCTCCAAGGACCTGCAATTCCTCCACCTTGGTTTCCAACTCAGACACTCTAACAGCCTGGCCCGCTAGCTCCAAAACTGCAGTGGAGCACTGAACTTTACCTTCAGACAACTCTTGATGAAAGGCCCCCACAAAGGCAAGAGGGACTGTTGAAGAGCAGAGATAGCTTCCCATAAGCTATCAAGTGTCACAAGCGCAGGTTTCTCTAAAAATCCAGGAATACGGGTAGCTGAGGTGTCAGGTGAGCCATTCTCCAAATGCTCACCACCCAAACTGCCACCGGGAGGAAGAACGCACTGCCGACCTCCCGCAGCAGGGACAACCAGATGAACCTTCGCAGGAGAACCCTCCGCAGCTGTGGTGACCTCCCGACCCGGAGATACACCGTCCAGCTGCCTCTCCCCAAAGCAGCTTCCAGGCTGTACTGGAGACACTTGTACAGAGCTGAGAAACACCCCTTCCTCACTCAGATCCACGGGAGCCATAGCAGCCGAGGACAGGCAGAAGTCAGCAATCGAAGACTGCACCAGCCCACTCGCAGGAGAAGAGGTACCGGAGGGCTTCAGGGTGCATTGTTTTCACTTCTTCCCCATTGGGAGGCAAGTGCAGGAGCCGGCTCAAGACACTCTTCCTCAGCATCCTACTCTGCCGCTATCTTGGGTCACTCCCGTCCCCTACTGGTGTTTTTTTTATTGGGCTTTTTTCCTATGTCATATGTATTTTGGATTACATACAATATCTGAAAAACAATTATACAAATTTTTTTTGCCAGTTTTGCATCACTCATATCCCTTAAACGGGGTATCGTGTGGTTTGTAAGTGCTAAATTAAATGCCCACAGGGTCCTCTCCTTTGCAGAGGGAGGAGCGATTAGTCTTTCAAGGCCTTTAGCCTTGTGGAAAATACTCTTGCCAACAGAACAAACCACTATGGGGTTGACTGGGGGGACTTGATGCATATATTTGCCAGATAATTTGTATTTTGGTACAATTGAGAAAAACCAAAAAAGTCAAAAGATTTGTACAGGCAATGCTATCTGCACATACGAAGAGTTTCTTCATGAACCGCTCCCTAGAAAAGATACTCTAAAGATGACCCATTGTGAGTACAGTCAAACCTCGGTTTTCATGATTAATCCGTTCGAAAAAGTCTGACTAAAACCGAAACGTATGAAAACTGAAGCAATATTTCCCATAAGAAATAATGTAAATCCAATTAATCCGTTCCAGACACCCAAAAATATTCACAAAAAATACATTTTATAGAGAATAACTATATTTTTACATACAGAAAACAATGAGAAATAAATATAAATGACTAATGAAATGGATAAATGAACATTTAACATCACTGAAAGCAAGCTAAGTACAGTACTGTACAGTACAGTATGTTAACATCTGGCCTTAGCCACCCCTGACAAGCTGCTGTGCCCAGCTCTCTTCGGAATCACATTGAATTCAGTCCATTAAAATACCTTTACATTATCTGCTCAATGCTTCAGAATGGCAGAAAATCTTAATGATATAGCTTCAGACGTACCCTGCAAGAGAAAGAACTGCCTCCCACATTCATGCAACATCTCCTGCTTACGTTGACAGCTTTTCTTCCCTGCTACCGGGACAAAATCTCAGTCAAAAGACGTTGAAAACCGAAGCAATGCATGAAAACCGGGACAAAATCTCAGTCAGAAAAGACGTTGAAAACTGAAGCGTATGAAAACCGGGGCAAATGAAAACTGAGGTTTGACTGTATTCACCTTATTGCTACCTCTATAAAGTCTGAACCTTCTGAACAGGAACTGGGGTTTGAAGCCTTCTCTGCTCTCTCCTTCCGGTCTCTCTCTTCCCGTGCTCTCTCTCTCTCTGGGCTCTCTCCTCCAGTGCTCTCCCTCTCTGGGCTCGCCTCCCTGCTTTCTCTCTAGCCAAGATTTATATCCCTGCTTCCCGGGCAGTGTCTCCCCCTCTCTGGACAGGTGCTTGCAATTATCTTCCAAGCCTGCAACTACGTCAGCAGAGCTTGGGTGTGGCAGCCTAGGTTCAGTTTCTCTCCGTTTGCTTTCTTTATGCCAACGCTGAAACCTGTGCACTGCAGGGTTGTCACTTTTCTTAAAAGCAAAATCATTAGTTTCTCCTATTTCCATAGGCTCACTACAAGCTTCCTTATCACAACGTGTAGAGTGATGCACTTGGGATGCTGAAACCCAAAGGAGCTGTTCGCGATAGAAGAGAGGCTGGTGTGTACGGACTAAGAGAGGGATCCGAGAGTGAGAGTGTCTGAGGATCTCAAGGTGGCAAAGCAGTATGACAAAGCGGTGGCTAAAGCCAGAAGGATGTTAGACTGCAAACATAGAGGAATAACCAGCAGGAAAGAGGAGATT
Source organism: Ichthyophis bannanicus (assembly GCA_033557465.1). Lineage (NCBI taxonomy): Eukaryota > Metazoa > Chordata > Amphibia > Gymnophiona > Ichthyophiidae > Ichthyophis > Ichthyophis bannanicus. The sequence continues at coordinate 418,652,329 of CM066036.1, read as the reverse complement.
AGTGCCTCTATGTAGGTCACTGGCAAGGCCTCACGGAGTATCATATTCGGTTTTAGAGACCGTACCTTACAAGACTTGAAATGCTTCAGAGAAGTTGATCAAGATGATATGGGGCCTGCACCAGAAGGCATATGAGAAGACATGAAGACCTAAATATGTTTATCCTAGAGGAGAGACAGGGGGGTGGGGGGGGGGGATATGATACTCTAAGCATTTAAAGGTCTGTATTAAAGAACAAACAAACCTTTTTCAAAGACAGGAAAGCTGTAAAACTAGAGGATATGAACTGAAGCTGCAAGGAGGTAAACTTAAAAACATCATGAGGAAATCCATTTTCATGGAAAGGGTGGTGGATGCCTGGAATGCCCTCCCAAAGAAGGTGGTGGGAGCAAAAAAACAATGAGAGAATTCCAAAAGGCATGGGACACACACAAGAACACTACATAGCAAGAGAGTGTAATAGCTTCATAAATAAATAGAGAGGGGTAACCTGCCTCGAGCTGCAGGTACAACCTTAAACAAAGGCAGTAAACTATACAGAGCACTTTACTGGGCAGACTAGATGGACCATGTTGGTCTTTGTTGTTAAGTGCCATCGAGTCAGTGTCGACTTATGGCGAACCTCTGGATAGCTGTCCTAAACTGTGTTCAGTCTTCAGTCAGGCGGCTCATTGTTGATGGAGTGGCATCCATAGCTGCTGTTTTTGTATCCATCCATCTCATTGCTGGCCTTCTTCGTTTGCATTAACCTTCAACCTTGCGAAGTATGATTTATTTATTTATTTATGTGCACGGTTTACATTGAACTGAAAACAGTAAAGCAATAAGCATAAACTTACACTTACATGAAACTATAACAAGGTGACACAATACTAGTTAAACATATTAAATTAAACAGATAGGCTTTTGAAATACATTTGTTATCAATTTACATGTATCATGCAGAATCAACTGATGGTTAAATCTATCCTTGGAAACATATTTCTTAAGTTCAATATCCTTGAACTTTTTACATATTGTTATGGTTCTCTGAATTAAGAAGGGACCTTTTCTGTATTGGGTCAAACTACCAAGTCTCCGAAATGATCTTTAAATAGGGAGGTTTTTAGAAGCTTGCAGAAAGCATTAGGGTCCTTGGTAGCTCTTATATTGTCTGGGAGTGAGTTCCAAAGAGTTGGTGCATATAAAGAGAATGTTCTTTTGGATGTTGATGTGTTGCTTTTCCTGTAGTCCAACAGAACTACCAGTGTGTTTCTACCGCCACTTCTAAGTGATCTGGACTCCAAGTTGGGTTGTATGAGTGATCCCAAACATGACAGTGATTCATTTTGCAATGTTTTGAAAATTGTGTGTAATGCTTTAAACTTTGTTCTGCTTTCTATAGATAACCAGTGTAGCTGTTTTAATATCTGTGTAATGTGATCTCTGATTAAAGCATGCGTAATGACTCTTGCTGTAGTATTTTGGGCCAACTGTAGTCGGTGAATAGCTTGTTTTGGAAGGCCCATTAGGATAGCATAGCAGAAATCTAGATATGGGAAGATCATTGCTTGGACTGTTGTTCTGAAGTCACTTGCTAAAAGGAGGGGTCTCAAATGTTAGATCATCTTCAGTTTTGAATATATGGCCCTGATTGTATTGTTTATGTATTTTGAGAAGTTGAGATGCTGATCCGATGTGATACTTAAGTATCTCACTTCCTTTTTTCCTCCAGGACTATTTCATTTATTATAATATTTGACGTAGGTTGAAGGATGTGTCTCTTGAAATAAAGGTAACTTCCGTCTTGTAGTTTATGTCGATGAAGCATTCCTCTATTTTGGTGAGAACTGGTTGTTTAGTGTTGATTTGCATGTATAATATGATGTCATCTGCATAAATATGATAAAAAAATGTTATATCCCTGGATTAGTTTGCATATGGGTTGAATGTATAAATTAAATAAGAAGGATGATAATGCTGAACCCTGAGGGATACCTAGCTTTTGGCAGAATGGGTTAGAAGATGTATTGTTGCCAATTTTTTACTTGTTGGGTTCGGTTAGATAAGTATGATTCAAACCATTTCAAGGTTTTATCTGTAAGGCCAATTTCTTGTAATCTGATTAAGAGACAATCGTGAATTATAGAGTCATCGGCTGTTATATCTAGGAATATTAAGAAGAATCCTGAACTTTGCTTTTCCATCCCTTTTATTAGTCTGTCTATTTAGGAGGAGGGTTTCCATAGTGTCCTACTCTAAACCCATGTTGTTGTGTATCAAGGGGAGTGAAGTTATCTACATGGTCTTGTAGTTGGTATTGCACTGTTTTTTTCCAAGATTTTTTCCATAAATCGTAAGCTCGATATTGGCCTATAAGAGTTTGGATCAGCTGTGTCCAGATCTTTGCCTTTTAATAATGGACAGATAGAGGCGATTTTTAATTCTTTGGGCATTTACCCTTGCTCTAATGATGAATTAATCAGATTAAGGATAAAGGGTGCAAGAGTGTCGTGGGACATTCTTATCCATGATGCTGGACGTGGGTCTAATGGTGATGCAGATGTGTTGATTGCTTTGATAGTGTTATCCAATTGTCTTTCGGAGATCAAGGCAAATTTATTCCAGAAGTTGTTGGCAATTGTGTTCACTGATTTAGGTAAAGATTCTCTTAATGGGTATTTGCCCACTTTTTTAATGTAGAATTTGCCCATTGTTTCAACATTTGGTGACTGAATGGCTACATCCTCCTTTGGGTTCGATATCAGTGTTTTCACATTGTCAAACATCTCCCTTGGCTTGTTCAGAGCAGACATTATGAGCATGATGTGGTAATCTCTCTTGTTATTGTTAATGCCTGTTCTGTATTCTGCCAGTTTATTTGTATAAGATACTCTCATTTTTTGATCTTCTTCATTTCCTTTCTAGTTTTCTTAGCTGTCTTTTGAGGTCACGAATGTCTTGGGTATAGCATACAGCACTTCTTCTCTCCTTCTTGTACAATGGGATTCCATATGATGCTGAAGCCACCTGGCCCAAAATTAAATTCCAGTGGTTTATGAAAATATCAGGGTCTGTTATATCTGCATGAAGCTGTGGTAGTATCTTCTAAAAACGCTTATTAAATTTATGGAATTTCCTGGATGAAAAGTTGACTTGCCTTGTCTTGTATGAGATTCTCCTGTTATATTCAGTATGGTGAAACAGTGTGATGGTCAGCCCAAGGGACTTGTTGAGTCTGTACATTTGGATTGTCATCTCTAAAGGAAGGAAAATAAGATCCAAGGTATTACCCTTTGTACGCATGGTTTCTTGCGCTATTTGCCAAAATCCGAGTCCTTCTATTGTGTCCACAAACTCATGGACGTGGTTTGAGGTTGTTGATGTGAGATTCAGATCACCTAGTACTATCATGCTTTATTGGAAGTGTTTTTGTAGCAACTCCTTTCCGTCTGATGAAGCAGGTCTGTAAATTAAGCAAAATAGCAGACTCTTGTTCTCTACCACCAATACGTCCATGTCTTGGGATACTTCAGATGATCCTCTTGTAAGCTGTAAATCCTTTTTGGCTATAATGGTTACTTCTCCACCCCTCTTTTTTGTTCTTTGATGGTTGAAGATGTCGTAGCCTTCTGGTTTTAGTTGGTTTATTAGTACTGTCTCGTTAGTCGTGAGCCACGATTCAGTTATGAATAAGATGTCCAGATTATTGCCAATAACATGGTCATTTATCACTGGGATCTTATTCCTGATTGAACGTGGATTGATTAAAGAGCATTTAAGGACAAGTGCCTCTTTTTTAAATGTTTTTAATTTGCCCCTGCTCAGCTAGATTCATTTGTATGAAAAGTTGTTATGACCTGAGTTATGGTGCTATGGTTTATAGATTCCCATTTCCATTCTGTATCGGTAGTGAGTGTGCATGACTCAGATAGGATGATTGGAAGGTGAGAGGGCATGTGTCATGGAAGATACTGCCATTATTCCTATGATGCCTAGGGCCATTAATGTCCCCAAGAAGCACATTTTCAGAATTCTTAGACTGAAACTTATTAATGCAGAAGTTTGGCTTGGCTTTAGCTTAGGAATGAATGGTGGGCCCAGCTTGCGAAGGCCTTATTGTTTTTCTGCATTGCTTCAGGAAGAGTGAAAATGTCTGAATGTGAGTAGTACACTGAATTAAGAATTATCATAGGAGTTATGGTAAATAAGAGCTAAATTAACATGGGTTAGGTAGAATAAATACGAGATACAGGAGATACTACTAAGACCCTTGTGCAATATATCCTTATCAAACTGTGTGCAGAACCTCCCCAGTGATAAGACCCTAAACCTAGCTGAAAGCCCAAATATATCATACCTTCTGTTTTCCCCGATGATCTTCCTTAAGGACTGGAACGTGGCTGAGGTTTCTCTTTTGGATCCACCTGCTGTCCCACTGTAGATTACATAGTAACATAGTAAATGATGGCAGATAAAGATCAGTATGGTCCATCTAGCCTGCCCAGTAAGATGGCAAGAGTAGGTGCACCTGCCACTACATGCAGGTCACCCCTCCCCATGACTTTGTTTAGGAGTGAACCCACCGCTCCATGTAGGGCCCCCCTGTTTGTTGAGAAATTAGATAGTTAAGTTTATTTTGATTTTATCTTGTTGCAGTAAAGGGATCCACTATGTCTGTCCCATGCCATTTTGAATTCTGTCACTGGATTTGCCCCCACCACTTCCATCGGGAGGGCATTCCAAGCATCCACCACCCTTTCAGTGAAAAAGTATTTCCTGACATTGCCTTTCAATTTACCCCCTTGTAGCTTCATGTTATGCCCTCTAGTTTTACAGCTTCCCCATCTTTGGAAGAGGTTTGTTTGTTCATTATTTCTCTTTAAATATTTAAAGGTCTGAATCATATCTCCCCTATACCTCCTCTCCTCCAGAGTGTACATATTTAGGTCTTCAAGTCTCTTCTCATAAGGCTTCTGACGCAGGCTCCAAATCATTTTGGTTGCCTTCCTCTGAACAGTTTCCAGTCTTTTTATATCCTTTGCAAGATATAGTCTCCACAACTGAACACAGTATTCCAAGTGAGGCCTCACCAGCGACTTATACAGTGGCATTAGTACCTCTTCCTTTCTGCTGGTAATTCCTCTCTTAACCCAGACCTGGATCCTATAACCTCCATAACTCCTGTTCCTTGGTCAGATCACAAACTGATCACCATCCAGATTCCTTCGTACAAAGCCTACACAAAAATCAATAAAATACAAAGCAACACCACAAGACCGCCCTCTTGATGCTTCAAGCCTTACAACAGAGATCTTATCCTCGCTGAAACACAACAACTCTTCTCTGAAACCACCCAGAACCTTGATGACCTAATTTCTCACTGGAACAATTGCCTCAGCTCAATAGCCCAACGTACACCAACCAACAGGCCCTCAGGTAAAAAGAGAAGTGCCCCCTGGTACTCAGCCGATCTTAAAGCATCGCTTAACCAATTACGGAAACTTGAGAAACGCTGGCACCGATCTCATTCTTTAAATGACCAGATAACTTACAACTGTCATCTGGCTGCGCATCGCAACACAATCACCAACTCGATGAAGCAGTACTACTCCGACACCTTAAAGAGATCGCTTAATAAACCACATGACCTTTTCGACATGGTTAAGACCTTATCAAGGGAACCATCTTCTGGACCCCCATTCGAGATACACCCACAAGATTTCGCAACCTATCTCCAATCCAAGATATGCCAGACCAACAGAACCTCTAATACAACCTCCGCAATAGAGCAAGTCTGCCAAACAACACTAACCATGTTTTCTACCCCCACCAAGAGAGGTCTTGAAGACACTATTGCGGCCATTAATACCACTACTGCCCAGTCCGATCCATGCCCAGCCTTCTGGATCAAGGAGCTTCGCAGTCACTTCAGCCCAATACTGTCCAAAATAATTAACCTCTCCTTCTCTTCCGGCTCTTTCCCTTCAGACCTGAAACACACCTCTATTAGACCTCTGCTAAAAAACTGCAAGCTCGATCCCCAACAGGTAGAATCCTACAGACCCATATCCAGCATTCCATTACTTGCTAAGATCATCGAAAAAGAAGCTCAACGTCAACTGCAGGAGCACATCGACCTCGCTGCACCTTTAGACACATGCCAACATGGTTTTAGGGAAGGCCATGGCGTTGAAACCCTCCTTACCACTCTATTTTGCAAGATACTCACTGGCATTGATGACATCCGCCAAGGATTTGCTCTCATCTTTCTGGACATAGCTGCAGCCTTTGATTCAGTAAATCATGAGCTTTTATTAGGACGACTGTTTGACAAAGGCATTAATGGACGAGCGCTCGAATGGTGCAGATCCTACCTGTCCGAAAGATGGCAACATGTTCGTTCTGGAGGGATAAATTCTGAACCTTTCCACCAAAGTCAAGGAGTCCCACAAGGATCCTCCCTCTCGGCGCTCTTGTTCAACATTTACATGCAGCCAATCTGTAATATTATCCGGTCCTTCAATGTTGACTGCATGTTATACGCAGACGATGTCCTGCTCTACATACCCTTCTCTATCGAGCACCTGGACCTCTCCCCACTGACGAGTTGTTTCAATGCAATATCTGACTGGCTTCTCTCTCAAAACCTCAGAATACAACATAAGAAAATGGAAGTACTCTTCATTACGAGGAACCCCAACTTTACCCCACCGCAATATCTTAAAGTAAAAGAAGCTGAGCTGCAATCTAAATCCTCAATACGATACCTAGGAGTCACCTTAGATCAACGCCTGGATATGAAGGCCCACATAGGGAACATAGTCAAATCAGTCTACCACAAGATCCGCTCACTTAGGCATCTACGTTCCATCCTCGAACCAACTGATTTTCGGATGATTTTCCAGGCATTGGTCATACCTCATTTTGACTATGCCAATGCAATGTTACAAGGTCTTCCCCAATCTACGTTAAACCCGCTGCAGCTAGCCATGAATGCGGCAGCAAGAGTCCTCCACGGAGCCTCCAGAAGCGACCACGTGACACCTCTGCTGATACAGCTACATTGGCTACCAATTCGTGCAAGAACTGTCTTCAAAACCTTGATAATCACTTTTAAAGCTGTTCACAATCTCTCACCTGCATCCGTAACCGCCCTCATCCATTCCACATCCCCAAATAGAATTAGAAGATCTACGGCTATAAACTCCCTAAAAGTCCCGAAGGCACTTACTGCCTGCACCAAATCAACAGCCAACAGGGCCTTCAGTCTCAGTGCCCCAAGATACTGGAATGAATTACCCCATGACATCCGGGCTATTAAGAACCTACCACAGTTTAGGAAAGCCCTCAAAACCCACCTCTTCAACAAGTACCTGATAGACCCTGACTGCATCCCCTAGAACCTCAGGACACCACCGATACCATTCTCAGTCAAATTTACAGTACCACAAGCAACTCACCATGCGAATACTCAAACCTATGAAGTGAACTGTGTTTTCTATGCAACTGCTTTGATTATGACTCCATATAATAAGTTCTGTAAATAGTTACCCCTGTTAGCCAAGTTTCTGTCCCCTGTTATATGTAAACTCATACCCTGTTATATGTAAACTCATACATGTTAACTGTAATGAGCATTTTGTTCCATGTAAACCGCGCTGATGCTGAATAGTGCGGTATATAAGAGACTGTAAATAAATAAATGAATAAATAAATAAATAAATAAACCCAACAACCTCCTGGCTTTTACCACTGCCTTGTCACACTGTCTTGCCACCTTGAGATCCTCAGAAATAATTACACCAAGGTCCTTCTCCTAGTCCGTGCACACCAGCCTCTCGACCCCTACTGCATACATTTACCTTGGATTTCTGCTTCCCAAGTGCATGACACTGCACTTCTTCACATTAAATCTTAACTGCCAAGCATTAGACCATTCTTCCAGCTTTTGTAGATCTTTCCTCATGTTATCCACTCCCTCAGGGATGTCCACTCTGTTGCAAATTTTCATGTCATCGGAAAAAAGACAGACTTTTCCATTCAGTCCTTCAGCAATATCACTCACAAATACATTGAACAGTGCCTGGCTCAGGACAGAACCCTGGGGCACCCTGCTAATCACCCTCCTTTCATCCGAATGAGCTCCATTTACTGTCGCCTTCTGTCTTCTGTCAGTCAACCAATTTCTGATCCAGTTCACCACCTTGGGACCCATCCCCAAACTACTGAGTTTATTGATAAGCCTCCTATGAGGAACAGTATCAAAGGCTTTGCTGAAATCCAGATAGATGATATCCATCGCATGCCCCCGATCTAGTTCTTTGGTCACCCAGTCAAAGAATTCAGACTTGTTTGGCAAGATTGTCCCTTGGTAAAACCATGTTGCCTCAGATCATGAAACCTGTTGGTTTTGAGAAAGTCCACTATTCGCTCTTTCAGAAGTGCCTCCATTACTTTTTCCGCCACCGCGTTAAGGCTCACAGGCCTGAAGTTTGTCACTTCTTCCCTGTCACCATTTTGTGAAGAGGTACCACATCCGTCCTTCTCCAGTCCTGAGGAACTTCTCCTGTTTCCAAGGATCTGTTGAAAACATCCTTTAACGGCCCTGCAAGAACCTCTCTCTGAGCTCTTTCAGTATCCTGGGATGTATTCCATCCGGTCCCATGGCCTTGTCCACTTTCAGTTTTGCAAGTTGTTCTAACACATCATCTTCTGTGAATGGTGTGGAATCTACTTCATTCCTATTTTTATATTTGGGAGTCACAGATGGTCCTTCTCCAGGATTTTCTTTAGTAAAAACAGAGCAGAAATATTTGTTTAGCAATTTCGCTTTTTCAATGTGGTTTGTGGTGAGGAACTTCTTGTGCTTCTTTAGGGGTGAATATCGATCTTTCGTTTGTCTCGCCTGTGGTCCCTGCCCAAGAGCCCTCTGGCACAAGTGTTCCAGAGGTGCCGGGGTTTAAATAAGGCCAGTTGGTGCAGTTGCAGGGCTTTGATTGGCCCATTCGCCTTGTGGTGTGGTGCGGGAAGAGACTTCTTCCTGCCTCTTTCCCCAATGCGATCGGGTCTGCCGGTTCCAAATGGTGTCTTTCTCTAATGCTCTCTCTCTTTGCATGATGAGTCCAAAATATGAAAGTTGAAGTCTTGTCATCTGAGCTTCTGAAGAAAGCTTTGGCTTGATCTCCTCTAGTACTGACTGGTTTGTTCTTCGGGCAGTCCATGGTATTCTTCGCCAGCACCATAATTCAAAGGCATCAATTTCTCTCTATTTTTTTTTTTTATTGTCCAACATTTGCATCCATAAGATGTTATTGAAAATACCATGGCTTGGACATGTGGAATATTTGTATTGAGAAAGACATCTATGCTCTTGAGAATCTTGTCTAGGTCCTTCATAGCCATTCTGCCAAGAGCAGTCTGATTTTCTTGACTGCTTGTCCACTATTTCAATTTCTTCTCCATCAATGATGAACTTACTGATTTTGCCAGTTGCCAGGAACCTTTTCTTTACGTTAAGGTGCAGGCCCATTTTAAGACTATGTTCCTTGATCTTGAGAAGCAAATGTTTCAGATTTTCCCTTTCAGATAGTATTGTGGTGTCATCAGCATAGCGAAGGTTGTTGATGAGTCTTCCATCAATCTTTACACTTTGGTTGTCTTCATAAAGTCCTGCTTCTCTGATGATTTGCTCTGCATATAAAGAGGTAGGGAGAAAGTATGCAGCTGTGTTGTACACCGTGGCTGATTTTAAACCAAACCATTCTGTTTTTCCTTGTTCTGTTTGAACTGTTAGTTCTCTTGCACATTGATCAAGAAGTATCAGGTGTTCTGGTATACCCATGCCTCTTAACGTAGTCCAGAGTTTCTCATAGTTTACACGGTCAAAAGCCTTGCTGTAGTCAATAAAACACATATAGATATCCTTTTGGTATTCTTTTGTCTTTTCAAGGATCCATCTCACATCCGTGATGATGTCGCTTGTTCCACGCCCTTTCCTGAACTCTGCTTGCACTTCAGGCAGTTCTTATCCCAAGTAAAGCTGCAGTCTCTGCTGGATGATCTTGAGTAGAATCTTGCTGGCATGTGGGATTAGAGCAATTGTGCAATAAATTTCCACAGTTAGTCGGATCTACTTTCTTCAGTATTAATATAAACACAAATCTTCTCCAGTCAGTTGGCCATGATGTCTTCCAAATTTCCTGGCAGAGCCTTGTAAGCATGGCAACAGCCACATCCGATTCCTGTAATACTTCAATAGTAATGTCATCAATACCCGGAGCTTAGTTCCTTCATAATGCTTTCAATGCTGCTTTGATGACTTCTTTCATTACCAATGGTTCCTGATTATAAAGTACAGGTTCAAACTGCTGTTGGTCCACTTAATCTTTATGGTATAATGACTTTGTATATTCTTTCCACCTTTTCTTGATCTTCTCAGCATCATTTAACATGGATCCTTGAGCATCTTGTAGCATTCCAATTTGAGCCTTGAATTTTCTCTTTAACTCTCGCAATTTAGGAAAGTTGATCTTGTTCTTCCTCTAATAATTTCTGATTCTATTTCCTTGCTTATGTCATTATAGTACTTCTTGTCTTGTCTTGCTGCACATTGGAAATCTTTCCTTTGGCTTTAGCTTCTCTGCGTTTCTGGACAAATTTCAGAGTTTCTTTTGTGATCCATTTTGGCCATTTTTGCTTTATCACTTTTTGTAGAGTTTCTCACTTTCTTCTAGCACAATTTTATTGATGTTATCTTATAATTCTTCCGGTGATCTGTCATTTATATCCAAAGCAGCAAATTGATTTTGCAAGCAGTCTTAAATTCTGGTGGTATATTCTCAAGGTCATATTTTGCTACATTCTTGAGTGTCTTGCTCTTTTTCAGCATTAGCTTGAGTTTGCATACTAATAATTGCTGAACTGTATCACCATCGGCTCCAGGTTTTGTCTTTGTTGATGTTATTGAGCTTTTCCAATATTGACTTCCACAGATGTAGTCAATTTGATTTTTGTACAGTCCATTGGGTGAAGTTCATGTGTTGCTGGAACAAGGTGTTTGAGATGACTAGATCATTGGTATTGCATAATTCTATCAGTCTTTTTCCAGCTTCATTTCTGTTGCCAAGTCCATATTTTCCAACCACTTTGCCCACTTCTTTGTTGCCAACTTTTGCATTCTAGTCACCCATGACTATCAGGATATCCTGTTTGCATGTTCTGTCAATTTCAGCTTGTACTTGTTCATAGAACTCATCCACTTCTTCCTCTTCTGCAGTTGTTGTTGGGGCAAAATGCAATGCAATGTGTGCCTTTTTCACTTAGGTTTCTTTTCCCTGCGACAGAGAGATGTAGTCCATCAGCACAGTATAGTCTCTGGACCAACAAGAGACTATACTGTGCTGATGGACTACATCTCTCTGTCGCAGGGAAAAGAAACCTAAGTGAAAAATTCAGGCAGTATGTGGATATGCATTTAAACTAGGAAAAGGGGGTAACGGATGTGGAAGGTCAACATCTGCATGCCACCCCCTGCAAAAGCAGAACAACATCAGAAACAGCCAGCCACACTCTTAAACCACACATCAAAAACAAGTGGGAAGAAGTGGGCAGAATAAGATCAATGCAAAATACACACAAGCCAGGTAAATGCTGGAAAGCAATGAGCACAAATGCTCGAAGCTTAGCCAAAACAATTCCAGACCTGGAAGCCCTAAATGGTGGAAACGGATTTGGACATCGTGGCCATTACGGAAACATGGTTTAATGAATCGCATGATTGGGATATAGCCATAGCTGGCTATAATCTATTCAGAAGAGACAGAGAAAATGGAAAAGGAGGAGGAGTAGCCTTGTATGTAAAAAGCAGTATTAAAGCTACTGAAATGCAGGGAACATGGAGAAAAGAAGAAGCGCTCCGGATTGCATTGGAAAGAGGAGATGGCACTGTCATCCATATTGCTGTAGTCTACAGACCTCCGACTCAAATTGAAGAGAGAGATAACGAATTGATTATAGATATTGCCAAGATAGCAACAAAGGGGGAAGCGATCATATTGGGTGACTTTAATCTACCTGATGTGGATTGGATTACTCCTTCTGCACATTTGGAAAGAAGCAAAAAATTGTGGATGCTCTCCAAGATGCATTACTTAGACAAATGGTGATGGAACCAACCAGGGAAAGCTCAACGCTGGATGTAGTGCTTACCAACAGTGATAACGTGTCGAATGTCTGCGTGAGTGCCCCTGTGAGCAACAGCGACCATCACACGGTGTGGTTTGAGATAAAAGCCATGGTACAGGCCAATCATAGCAAGCTCAAAGTCCTAAACTTCAAAAACACTGACTCCAATAAAATGGCCGAGTACTTAAAGGAGGAGATGACGGGGTGGAAGGAGATAAGGGAAGTGGAACTGCAATGGACTAAACTAAAGGCGGCAATAAAAGGGGCAACAGATAAATATGTAAGAAAAATAAATAAAAACAAGAGGAGAAGGAAACCTATTTGGTTTTCCAAAGAGGTGGCTGCGCAAATAAAGGCAAAAAACACAGCTTTCGCAAAATTCAAAAGCTTGCAAACAGAAGAACACAGAAATGAATACAGGATCCAACTCAAAGAGTCTAAAAGAGTAATAAGGATAGCAAAATCAAAGGCAGAAGAAAAGATGGCTAAAGTTGTTAAGGGTGGCAACAAAACTTTCTTCAGGTATATTCAGGAAAGGAAGAAGATCAGAGTTGGAATTGCAGGACTCAGAAGTGCTGGGAAAGGACTCGTGGAAAGTGACACTGAAAAAGCGAAATTGCTAAACAAATACTTCTGCTCTGTTTTTACTAAAGAAGATCCTGGAGATGGACCAGCTGTGACTCCCAAATATAAAAATAGGACTGAAGTAGATACCACACCATTCACAGAAGATGAGGTGTTAGAACAACTTGCTAAACTGAAAGTGGACAAAGCCATGGGACCAGATGGGATACATCCCAGGATACTGAAAGAGCTTAGAGAGGTTCTTGCAGGACCATTAAAGGATGTCTTCAACAGATCCTTGGAAACAGGAGTGGTTCCTCAGGACTGGAGAATGGCTAATGTTGTACCTCTACACAAAAGTGGTGACAGGGAAGAAGTGTCAAATTACAAGCCCGTGAGCCTTACCTCGGTGGCAGGAAAAGTAATGGAGGCGCTCCTGAAAGAGCGAATAGTGAACTTTCTCAAAACCAACAGGTTGCAAGATCCAAGGCAACATGGTTTTACCAAAGGACGGTCTTGCCAAACAAATCTGATTGAGTTCTTTGATTGGGTGACCAAGGAACTAGATCTGGGGCATGCAATGGATGTCATCTATCTGGATTTCAGCAAAGCCTTTGATACTGTTCCTCATAGGAGGCTTGTCAATAAACTCAGTAGCTTGGGGATGGGTCCCAAGATAGTAAACTGGATTAGAAATTGGTTGACTGACAGACAACAGAGGGTGATGGTACATGGAGCTCACTCGGATGAGAGGAAGGTGATTAGCGGGGTGCCTCAGGGTTCGGTCCTGGGCCCGGCACTGTTCAATATATTTGTGAGTGATATTGCTGAAGGACTGAATGGAAAAGTCTGTCTGTTTGCAGATGACACAAACATTTGCAACAGAGTGGACTCCCCCGAGGGAGTGGATAACATGAGGAAAGATCTACAAAAGCTGGAAGACTGGTCTAATGCTTGGCAACTACGATTTAATGTGAAAAAGTGCAGTGTCATGCACTTGGGTAGCAGAAATCCAAGGGAAAAGTACACAATAGGGGGTGAGAGGTTGGTATGCACGGTTCAGGAGAAAGACCTTGGTGTGATTATCTCTGATGATCTCAAGGTGGCAAAACAGTGAGACAAGGCGGTGGCAAAAGCCAGGAGAATGTTGGGCTGCATACAAAGAGGGATTACCAGCAGAAAGGAAGAGGTACTTATGCCACTGTACAAGTCACTGGTGAGGCCTCACTTGGAATACTGTGTTCAGTTTTGGAGGCCATATCTTGCAAAAGATGTAAAAAGACTGGAAACTGTTCAGAGAAAGGCGACCAAAATGATTTGGAGCCTGCGTCAGAAGCCTTATGAGAAGAGACTTGAAGACCTAAATATGTACACTTTGGAGGAGAGGAGGGACAGGGGAGATATGATTCAGACCTTTAAATACTTAAAGAGAAATGATGAACAAACAAACCTCTTCCAAAGACGGGGAAGCTGTAAAACTAGAGGGCATAACATGAAGCCGCAAGGTGGTAAATTGAAAGGCAATGTCAGGAAATATTTCTTCACTGAAAGGGTGGTGGATGCTTGGAATGCCCTCCCGATGGAAGTAGTGGGGGCAAACACGGTGATGGAATTCAAAACGGCATGGGACAAACACAGTGGATCCCTTTACAGCAACAGGATAAAAGCAAAATAAACGGTACCATCTAACTTCTGAACTATCTAGCGTCTGAACAAATAAGGGTGTCCTACATGGAGTGGTGGGTTCACCCCAAAACAGAAACAAAAACATGGGGAGGGGTGGCCTGCACAGAGCGACAGGTGCACCTACTCTTGCCATCTTTCTGGGCAGACTAGATGGACCATGCTGGTCTTTATCTGCTGTCACTTACTATGTTACTATGAGTCCATGCTGACTCCTGGTGACCCAGCAGCTCCCAGGTTTTCTTGGTAGTGTGATCATTAGCAGATTACCAGGCCTTTCTTCTGAGGCAATGGAGGGTTAGGTGACTTGCCCAAGGCTACAAGGAGTGCTAGTGGGAATCAAAACCTGGTCTCTTGGTTACCAAGCCAAAGCTCCAACCATTAGGCTACTCCTCCACTCCATTGTTGGGGCATATAACTGAATAATTGTCTTGTTGATGGACATAGACTAACAAATTAAGTGTTCACTGCCTGGATTGGATTTCATTACAGTTCTTGTAAGTTTCTTCTCTCTCTCATCTCCAGCATAGTATACCATGTGATCATCAGATGCAAAGTGCCCTATGCCAGTCCATTTCAGTTTGCTGACACTCAACAGATTGAGTTGTACACATTCCACTGCATTCTTGACCACTTCCAACTTCCCTTGGTTCATGCTTCATACGTTCCATGTCCCAATATGTAAGACATCTTTGCAGCTTCTAACTCATTTCATGCACAGCTACATCAGCAGTCAGATGTCCCAAGGGCTTTGATCCAATATCATCATAAATGCTGGCTTTACTATGAAAAGTCTTCAGCTCCTCCCCAGTAGCCACTTGAGTGCCTTCTGACCTGGAGGTCTCATCTTCCAGCACTATAGTGCAATTTGTTTTGTTGCGACTATCCCTTGGGTTTTCCTGGTAAGATACGGAAGCACACAAGCCCCCACAGCAGGACAAACTGCAAATGAAGTGAGGGTCTTTATCTGTTGTCATTTACTATGTTACTATGTTCCATAACCTCCAGGAGTGCTTCTCAGAAGTTCTCACTATTCTATGTGCAGGACCAGAGAGGCAGTGTGAAAGAAACAATGCAGGAAACAGGGTTTTATGTTTGTTAGGAACTGGTCAACATTCTGTGGAAGTGAGAACTTATTCTGAAAGGCTGCTGGTGTGAATGTTTAAAAAGGGGGTAGAGCAGCTTTTAAACTACAACATGGGCAAAGCTGACATCCGCCCAAGTACTGGCAAAATGTTGTGGTACAAAATGAAGTAGCCCATAAACAGACATAAATGACACCAAATTACCCTCATCGAGTGCTATGAAAGCTATGAATACAAATAAACACACTTTCTATTGTCTGCGTGTGACTTTTTTTTTTTTTTTTAGTGCCATCAAGTCAGTGTTGACTCATAGTGGCCCAGCTACCTCTGGGTTTTCTTGGCAATGTATCACCGGAAGTAGATTGCCAGCTTTTTCTTCCGAGGCAATGGAGGGTAAAGTGGCTTGCCTAAGGTCGCAAGGAGTGCCAGTGGCAATTGAACCCTTGATCTTCTGGGTACTAGGCAGTTGCTCTAACCACTAGGCTACTCCTCCACACTGTGACTGCCAGAAAAAAAATAAAACTGAAGAAAAAAGAATGTAAAGCAGTAAATAAAGAGTTAGACATAATCATCTTGGAGACCTGGGCGTGATTTAGGGCACAAATTATATCAAAATGGTAGCATCACCCTTCTGCCAATATGATAGACTAAAGATGGCACATAAACAAACAGGAGAAATGTTCTGCAGGAAACAAAAATGTAATGAAGACTCTTTATAGATTGAAATTCTATATGCAAAGGACAAATTTCATAATACTGGGAGTATACTACCATATCAAAAAGTTTAGGTCAACTATCCAGAAGGTCGCCCACCAACCCCTAACCCCAGATATTCAATGCTGTGGTGACGAAATTGAATATCCAGGTTTGCCGCACAGAGGGATCCACCACAGAGCCTAACCAGGTAGTGGCAATATTGCACCACTACCTGGTTAGCCCCTGTGGGTAAAACTAGGATAGCGATGTTGACCCCCGCAGCTCCAACTCGCCAAGTGCCCTCTTCCCTCTCCTGCAATGGCATGCTCAACGGCAGGTTGGAGGGAAGCAGTTCTCCAGCCAGCAGCATACTTCCGGGTCATGGCATAGCATCAGGGTGTGTAGCAGGGTTAGAAGAGGATATTCAACGGCACTAACCATGTAAGTGCCGTTGAATATCCCTCTCAGCGGCAGTTACACAGTTTAAAGGGCTGTAAACCGTGTAACTGCCCTTCGAATATCGAGCCCAATATTTCTAGAAGCCATAATGACTGCTTCACAGAGAAGCTGGTCCTACAACCGACAAGCAAAAAACAGTTTAGATTCAACCCTTGCTGGTGGTACACAGCGCCTGGTGCAAAAGGTAATGGTGGTGGGGCTGCTAGGCCCCTGTGATCACTATGCAATCAAGTTTGTCATCACTGAAGAGAGGATAGAGACTAGAAAAAAAATTACTGCTTCAGCATTTCATTTTAAAAAGGGAGACTATGATAAAATAAGGAAATTAGGGAAGAAAAAAACAAACAACTTGAAAAAAGCAATTGCCAGGGTCAAAGGTTTGGCTGGGGCATGGATAGTTGAAAAGACATTTTTGGAATCTCACATAAAATACATTCCATGTATTATAAAAGGCTGAAAGAAGGCTAAACTGCCAGTATGGTTTAATGGTGAAGTGAAGAGTCAGTTAAAGCCAAAAGGGCATCTTTCAGAAAATGGAAAGCAGAGTCTAATTTAGAAAACAGAGATGAGCACAAACACCGGCAACTTAAATATAAAGCAGTAAGAAGACAAGCCCAGAGAGACTTTGAAAAGAAGCTTGCTGTAGATGCATAAATTAATATTAAAACCTTTTTCCTCCCAAGTACATTCAAACCAAAAAGGCCATCAGGAGTTTGATGGACTACTAGATGACCAAGGGGTTAAAGGAGTGTTCAGAGAGGATAGGGTCATAGCAAAAAACCTACATTTCTTTGCCTGTCTTTACTGAGGCAGATGTTGGGATCATGACCACTTCTCCTTTGACGGTGATGATTCAGAGCAACTAAAGTATATCACTTGTAAGCCTACAAGATGAAATATATCAAAATGACAAACTAAGAAGTAACAAATGAAGTCTGGATGATATTCACCTCAGAGTTCTGGAAAAGCTCAAACATGAAACTGCTAACCTATTACTAGTAATCATTTACAATGGCCACAGTAATTGAAGACTGGAGGGTGCTAGACTGTTCTCAGTTACTGCATGAATGCCTGAAATCAAATTTACTCCTCTTCTTTGGGTACGCTTGAAAAGAAAATTTTTAGGTAACACACAATTAAGCAGTGGAACCTGTTGCCCAAGGACATGGTCAAAGTAACTAACAGGGTTCCAAAGAGGTTTGGATGCATTTATGGAAGAAAACCCCATTAAAAAATATTAGCCAGGTAGACATGAGAAAGCCACGGCTTATCCCTAGAAATGAACAACAAAAAAATGGATCTAGATTATAGGATCTACTAGTTACTTGTGACCTGGACTGATCAGGATGACTGGATAATGGGCTCGAACCTTGGTCGGAATCAGCATGGCAGTTCTTATGTTCTTATGTGGATCTGAGCTGTTTATGGCTTCGTGACAGGTATTTTTCAACGGACCATAAGCAAAGTAAAATAAAATAGTGAAGCTTTTCCCAAATAAGCTGAAACTGCTATCAGTTAGTCAGTCAATCTCTAATGCATAAAAAGGAGAAATAAATTTGATATCAGGGATTCATGGAGTGATGAACAGTCTGGCCCAAAATGTCCTCGATTAGAGACAGAGATATATTGATCTCAACAAATACTGCGTATTTTAACTACAAATCGTTCCCAGCAGTTAAAACAGTGACAACTTTCTGCCTTTCCAGCATTAGGCACTGGATGGCCTCAGACGCTCAGCTAGAAGGGAATGAAAGGGCATCTTCCTATAGCACATGTAAACATTCAAGTCTGAAGGAAGCAGATTTAGGGAAAAGAATGTCACTTACCCAGATCATACCCAAGATGCTAATCCAGTCCTGGTTTTGCTTTGTTGAATCTATATAACTGTACTTTCTACTTCCCTAAGAAGCAGGATGAAGGTATGGAGGAAGCCAGTAATTCAGGAAAAAAAATAATAGGACTAGAAGCCTACAGGTAAAGGGCTAAAATGAGAACTATCTAGCAATTGTACAGAATGGGGACGGCCAACTCTAAATCGATTGACTGCTATACTCACTTTCTATTAATACCATATTTTTGCTTCTACCTGTAGCATAAACAGAAAAGATAAGGAGAGAGAAACAGGAATACTAAAGAAACACACTCTTGAATAAGAGTGAGCAAGCAAGCAAGAGCACAAACACTTTTAACACTTTGTTTTACCAATAATTAAAGCCATAGACGTGCAATAATCAGCTTTGGTACTTAGCTAAAAAGGTAGATGATCATGGCGACATCTAGGTACTGATACATACCATCACATGCTATGGTCTTTGTGTGCATAATGAACAGGTTAGTTGTTACCTGCTAAAAATCGCATACATAAAAGAAAGATCATCAGATGCAAATTAGGATTGAATGGGTGTACAGGAAAAAGGGTACACAGCATGCTATTTGATGCTTGCTCAGAGGTCGCCAACTTAAAGATGAAGAAACTATCTACCATATGTATCTGAAAAGGGCTTTGTATGCCTGATAACACTGTAGAAATAATACTGCCCCCACTACTCCTGTTCTGAGTGGCTGTCAACATTAGAAAGCGTAGCCACTCACCCGTAACAGGTGTTCTCCAGGAACAGCAGGAATCAGTCCTCACATATGGGTGATGTCGAAGCCAACAGAGCCCACGCAGTAGTTTCTCCCCAGCTTTCAAAGAAAGCCTTTGGGAGATGCACCACACATGCATGGTCACCCACGGCACTATCTTGCCTCAGGATGATGACATAGCTCAAAGGCAAAAATGACAAAAAAAAGCAATTCCATGGGGAGGAGGGAGGGTTGTGAGGACTGATTCCTGCTGTCCCCAGAGAACACTGTTACACGTGAGTAACTACGCTTTCTCTGGGAACAAGCAGGAAGTCAATCCTCACATGGGGCTCCCTAGCTACAGGCTACCAAAAACCTGTAAAAGCCATGGATGACCAGAAGAGGGTGAGCCATGAACAGCAGCAATAAGTCCTGAGAAGACAGACTCCCGAGCAGCCCAAGTGTCCAGCAAGAAACCAGCACTCCAGTAGCCTTAACAAAGAACCGAAGAGCAGGAGTTGCCTACACCACAAATAGATGATGAAGTACCATCTGGCCAAAGGCACTGTCCCTACAGTACTCCATCGCCAGGAAATAATGAGCTACAAAAGGTATGGACTGAGGACCAGCTGACAGCACAGCAGATTTCCAACAGAGGAACAAAAAGCAGGTTTGCCATGGATGCCGCCATAGCCCTAACACTGTGGCGGCGTGCACCCTCTCATGAGCCAGTCGTCCAGGTAGGGGAAAACAAAGGCCCCCTGGAGAAGAAGGTAAGCCATGACTACTGTCAGACACTTGGTGAATAGCCTCGGTGCGGAGGCCAGTCCGAAGGGTAGCACCCTGTATTGCTAGTGGCTGCCTCCCACCATGAACCCGAGATATTGCCTGTGGCTGGGATGGATGATGGTGTGTGTGTGTACACATCCTTTGGGTCCAAGGAGCATAGCCAGTCTCCCGGCTGGAATTATGGCAGCATGTTCCAAGTGAGAGCATTTGAACTTCTTCACCAGGAATCTGTTTAGACCCTGCAGGTCCAGAATGGGCTGGAAGCCTCCGGTCCTCTTGGGTATGAGGAAGTACCAGAAGTAGAAACATTTGCCCCTGAGGTGTGCGGGCACTGGTTCCACCACCCTGTCCTCAAGAAGGCCTGGCAAGCTCCTGCAATAGCACAATCTGGTGGAGGGAGTTCTGGAGGGCTCTCCCGGAAAGAATGGCAGGGGCGTCTGTGCCAGGTGGAAGAGGTAACCCCTCCCTCACCACTGTAATAGCCAGGAGTCTGTGGTGATGGAGGGCCACCGGTGGGCATAGAGAACCAGATACACCCCCCCCCCCCCCCCCCGAGGGCTGCTGGGCTGGGCCTCCTGGGGGAAGAAAGGCTATGCCCAAGGAGTCAAAAGCTCCCGCTAGGCTAAGCCGGAGTTGGTGCCTGGGGTTTGGGAGCCTTAGGCTTACAAGCACCATGCCCTTTGTCCCTTGGCCTACTGCCCCTTTTGGGGAGCTGTGAAGGCCTAGTACTGAGGGTAGTTTCCATAAGACTTCCTCTTCTTTGGGTAGAAGGACTTTTTACCTGAAGGCTTCCATCGTGAAGGGTCAGCAGTCTTCTTGAGAGCCTGGTCCTCGTCAGTAACTCAGACTCCAACTCTGCAGCCTTATCAGTCATGAGTTTGCCAAAGAGATTTTCTCCCCAGCAAGGGACATCGACCAGCTTGTCCTGAACCCACTGCTCCAGGTCAGAGGACTGTAGCCAGGCCTGATGTCAGCCAACAGTGCCCACCATAGCTACTCTAGCTGCCAACTCAAAGCAATCATAGGCTGCCCGAGTCAAAAACTTGCAGCACTCTCTGACATCCAAGGCCAGGGTCCAGAGGCGCTGGAGGGGTTACTCAGAGAGACCAGCTGAGAACCCGATGAGTTCCTTTGCCAGGTCCCTCAGGTAAATGCCCATGTACAGCTGGTATGCCTGGATTTGGCCAATGAGCATTGATTCCATAGGCTCCTGCCCATGGAATCCAAGGTGCAGGCCTCCCTACCCAGGAGCACCGAGGAGTGCGTCTTTTGGCTCTTGAGCCGATGCATGGCTGACTCCACCATCATGGAGTTGTGTGGCAGTTGTGCTTTTTGGAAGCCAGGGCTCTGGTGGACCCAGTACACTGAGTCCAGCTGTCTGCTCACTATGAGCACCAACGTGGGGGTTTCCCACATGTGGAGAAGCAGCCATTCCAGGATCGGGGGAATGGGCACTGTGAATGCCTCCTTCAGAGGGGCTTCATACTGGAGGATCTCCTTCTCCAACTCGGTGTTGAAGGCCAGTGCCTTAGCCATGCCCCACAAGAAGTCAAGGAAAATCATATCCTTGGGCGAGGACTGGTGCCGGGTTTCAGGGAGAGACTGGTCAGAAGGCACATCCCAGTGATGACAAATGTCTGGGAATTCCTTGTCCTTGGTCTTCCAGTCCAACTTGTAGTCAGTGGAGGTGTCGAGGGCAGTCCAGGCTCCAGGGTCAGGCCCCGAGCCCAATGGCTCCTGTTCCCCGGAGGCCATGTGGACACTCATTGGGGAGGACCTCAGCCCAAGGACTGGGACCAGGACCAGGATCGATGTCTAGGAACATCTCGAGGCTGGTGGCACTTGAGGATCGGCTCAACATCCGGGGAAGTCCTCAAGGTCGAGGGCCTGGTAGTTGGGAGTGATGACCCAGAAGAACTGAGCATCAGAGCCCACTACTGGGCCATGAAGGCAGACAAACTGCACTCTAGAGTCACCATCCTGATCTCGAGGTCAGATGGTTCCATAGCCTTCAGCACGGGCACAGAGGAACTCTGGCCTGGCGCCGGCTGTCAAGGGGAGTCTGAGGCCAGACACCAGTTGCCAACATTCCCATTGGGATATTTTGTTTTTATTTATTTATTTATTTATTTATTTATTTAGTATACATTTGTATACCGCTACTTCCAGCGATCAGCAGCGGTTTGATTACAGATTGGAAATTGTCAAATCATGACAGGAAATTTTTGAGGTATAAACACATTGATTAGACAGGAAAGCACAGCACACAGAGAACTATTTTACAGGGAACATGGGCTATGGAGGGTTAAGTGGCTTGCCCAAGACCACAAGGAGCACCTGTGGGACTAGAAACCCCAGTCCTTCCGGCCC
Organism: Ichthyophis bannanicus; assembly: GCA_033557465.1. Lineage (NCBI taxonomy): Eukaryota > Metazoa > Chordata > Amphibia > Gymnophiona > Ichthyophiidae > Ichthyophis > Ichthyophis bannanicus. Next base: position 418,629,953 of record CM066036.1, on the reverse strand, counting down.
AAGGTTGCTGTCCTCTAGTGGGATTTGAACCCCCGACCTTCCGGCCCGAAGTACCTTGCCCCAACCACTAGGCCCCCAACCACTAGGCCCCCAACAACTAGGCCCCAACCACTTGCCCCAACCACTAGGCCACTCCTCCACTCCACTCCCGCTTCTTCCCCTCGTACTCGCAATGGGGGCTGCCGGTCCGGGGACAATGGGACTTGCCCACTTTCCCAGACTCATTGTCAGATGTAGTCTTCCGAGGGAGCTCTTCCTCCAGGGTATTCCAGCTGGAGGACGCATGGCCTCAGGGCTCTACGGCAGCACGGTTTCTCCGGGACTTCCAAGGGGACCCTGGAGCGCTGTGTCACCGGAGACTCTGGTGCAGATTCTGTCTTATGAAAGAAGGACTCTCGCTGCTGTTAATGGCTCTTTATGGCCTTGGTGGTCATCTTCTTGCAGAGACCACAGTCCAAGGGGTCATGGCCTGGCCTGAGGCAGTGGAGGCAGCAGTCATATGGATCGGTGCACAACATGGTATGAGCGCATCAGTCATATTGTTTGAAACCACTGGCAGAGGCCATGGTGGGGAAGATGGACCCCACAAGGTCGAAAGCCTCAGGCCCAGCCAGGGAAAAAGGCAGGTCTTGAAAAAAACTCAAAAAAGGAACAAAAACAGACCCAAGATGCGATGCAAAGGCAAGCGAGCTCAGGGATGGGAAAGGGAACTGGTACGCGACTGGAGAAAAAGAAAATCCAAGAGAATAAAACAAACCCTTTTTCCAGAGAAAATAGACACATCTGATGGCTCCGCGGAAAAAAAGGAAAAACTGAGGCAAGATGGCATCCTTGGGCCAGAAGGGCACCACACATGCATGGTGCATCTCCCAAAGACTTTCTTTGAAAGCTGGGGAGAAACTACCACGTAGGCTCCATTGGCGCAAACGCCACCCATATGCGAAGGTTGACTTCCTGCTTGTTCCCAGAGAACAGGCTAATATTTAACACGGGGGGGGGGGGGGGTAAGGCCTCCACAATACCTAGCCTTCCTAAAACCTTTCCTCCCCATCACAACAATCTAGGAATATCTGTATCCAAATCCCTTCCCATCTCCACATGCCAAGAATTAAAAAGGTGCACCATGCTGCAACGCTTCCCCCATCAGTCATCACCTGATACCAACAATAAAAGTACCCTCAGAAGCGCCTCCCCCCCCATCAATGGGCTCAACATCCAGATCCTCCACTCCTTCCATATCTTAATCCCCCAAGTACAGAGGCTCGCCATGGAAGGGATTGTAGAATTTAACAGTTCTCATGGATGAGGAGGATGGATAGGCATTATGGTCTTTATCTGCCATTATTTCTATCACCCTGCCAATGCTCTCTTCCACTTGCAAAAAGAGTAAAAAGAAAACTGAACAGGGAACAACAACTCTCTCCAGCTCCACTGCTGCCAAGAATCAAAATGGCACAAAATGACCTTTCCTTTGCCCCATGCATGAACAAATAAGAGAAGAACTGAGAAAGTGAATGCCAGTCCTGCTTAAAGCAGACCCAAAACCTGATGCCTGTAAATCCCTAGAGCCAGTAGTATCACACCTTCTGCACACTTCAGCAGAACTGAAATGAGTCATGCCTCTACTGATCATGGAGAAACATCACTGCCAGGACTTCCACTCTATGCAACTCTATGCAAGTCAAATAAGGGAACACTATTGTATCTAAAAAGCAAAATAAAATGAACAATTTTTGAACATTGCTAAATTTCAGTTTTTTAGAGGGTGGCTTTAAAAACAGTTTAAGAGATCTGCAAGAGTAAGCTGAGTGAAGCTCTTATCACTGTGAGATTCTTAAGGCAACAGCAGAATCATGCATGACTTCATCTGAAGGGCCTTTGCTTATTTTGCAAAATCTTTAAGATCATCCTTAAATCACTTATTATCACATACTCTGGACACCATTGATACATATTAGCTATGAAGTCATGACATCACACACATCATTATGAACCAGAAAATACTAAATATGACATCATTTGCCATGCTTTCCAAAACATGCCACTTTTAGGGACACACAATAACTGCTGGGGAACATAATTAAAATAAATAACTTCACTTGTAAATTTGAAATTTTAACAAGGTTGGGATTACAGTTTGGCACATGCATTACCGAAATATCGCACAATACATAGAAGGCACGGCACTCTTCAAAATAACAGAGATTGATCTTACCTATTAAAAAGAACAGGAGATTGAAGATTGCAGGCTGAAGAAACTTTTTTTTATCCTGCTGCATGATTGGCGCTGAAAATAAGGACTGGATCTGCCTCCCTGATCTGGACAGAAGGAGAAAGAAACAGTTCAAGGATTTTACCATCATGTATTACAAAGCTCTGGGAGATGATCAAGCCAACTGCATCCCTCCATTACATGAATATTCCAAGCCTCCTTATTCTATCTACTGGATTGATTCACCATATTGTATTCAAACTCTTGAATTCATTATCACAGGATGTAGTAAAAGCTGTTAGTGTAACTGGGTTTAAAAAGGTTGTGACAAGTTCCTGGAGGAAAAGTCCATAAACCATTATTAAAAGGGACCTGGAAATCCACTGCTTATCCCAGGATGAGCATTGTGGAAGCTGTGGACTTTGGGTACCTGCCAGGTACTTGCGACCTAGATTGGCCACTGTTAGAAACAGGATATTGGGCTTAATGGATCTTAGTCTGACCCAGTTTGGCATTTCTTATATTCTTAATTTCAATGCAACTAGAAATACAAAATGCCTAAGAATGTATATTTACTTAAGTACTATCAAAAGCAGAGCCACAATGTTTCTAGGGTGTGAAACATTCCCAGGGTGTGTTAAAGTCACCATTATCTCATCATACTGATGAAAAAGCATAGTTATTCACCAGTAGAGGTATTCTCCATGGATAGCAGGAATAAATACTCACATATGGGTGGCATCACCAAAGGAGCCCACGCGGAACGCTTCCCAGTTTCCACCGGCAGCTTTTGGGAGCTGCACCGCGTATGTGCGCCTGCTTTCCACCTGCCTCGGTACCATCTTTTCCAGTCAAATTTCAAAGCAGTAGCCAAGAAGAAACTCCTCCTCAAAAGGTGAGGACTTAATCCTGCTGTCCACGGAGAACACTTGCTATGGGTGAGTAACTTTGTGGACAAGCAGAAAATCAGTCCTCATCTATGGGTTCCCAAGCTACAGGCTACTGAAAACCAAGGAGGTCCAAGGCCAACAAGAGCAACTAACTGGAGAAGATGAAGAATAGCAAGATAGTTCCTCTAGGGCAGCGGTTCTCAACCTGTGGGTTGCAACCTCCATGGGGGTCACCTCAGGATTTACCGGGGGTCACCTGACAAATCCCAGCAGGGGTGGCTCTATCATGAGGCGAAGTGAGGCGGCTGACTCATGCGGCAAAGTTTTGAAGGCAGCAAAAAATGCCCCCAAAAGAGCCGCCTCACTTCGCCTTCAAAAGTTAAAAGTAAAAAAAATCCAAACGCTCAAGTTGCTGCCGCTGTTGAGTCCGCTTCTTGGCAGCGGCAGACTCACCTCTCCTTCCTATAGCAGCCGCGGCTCCTGCTTCTTGGAACTGCGGCTGTGCTAGCGAGATCAGCTTAAACACAAAGCCAGCCAGTGCACAGCCTTCCCGTACAGAGCCTTCCCGTGCAGCGGCGTCCCGCCCCCAAAGGAAGTAACTTCCTTTGCATACAACTTCCTTTGGGGGTGGGACGCCGCTACACGGGAAGGCTCCGCACTGGCTGGCTTTGTGTTTAAGCTGATCTCGCTAACACAGCCGTGGTTCCAAGAAGCAGGAGCAGTGGCTGCTATACGAAGGAGAGGTGAGTCTGCCGCTGCCAAGCAGCAGACTCGGCAGCTGCAGCAACTTGAGCGATTTTATTTCCCTGGGGGCCAGGACTGGAAGTGGGCTGATGGGGGGTGTTTAGGACTGGTAATGGGCTATGGGGGGCTAGGACTGGAAATGGGCTGATGGGGGGGTAGGACTGGTAATGGGTTATGGGGAGGTCTAGGACTGGAAATGGGATGATGGGGGGTTAGGACTGGAAGTGGGCTGATGGGGGGTCTAGGACTGGAAGTGGGCTGATGGGGGGGGAGTTAGGACTGGTAATGTGCTATGGAGGGGGGGCTAGGACTGGAAATGGGCTGATCGGGAGGGGATTAGAACTGGAAAAGGACTGATGGGGTTTAGAACTAGAAATGGGCTGATTAGGGGGGCTAGGACAGGAAATGGGCTGACTGGGGGGCTAGGACTGGAAATGGACTTATTGGGGGGGTTAGGACTGGTAATTGGCAGATGCGAGGCTAGTACTGGAAATGAGCTAGGACTGGTAATGGACTGATTGGGGGACTAGGACTAGAGTGGGCTGAAGGGGGATAGGACTGGAAATGGGCTAATGGGGGAGGGGAGGAGAGTGCTGCTGACCCTGGAAGAAAACTAGGGGCTAGGGCTACAAATGGGCTTATGCGGGAGGATGGAAGGGAGCGGATAATGAGAGGGTCTGCCAGGGGAAGGAGGGGGCATGAAGGGAGCTGACATGGGAGAAGGAGGGGGCTGGAAAGGAGCTGACACCTGGGATTACTGAAGGGGGACTGGAAGGGAGCCGACACTTGGGGATGGGAGTGGTAGGTGGTTGGGTAATGGGGAGGCGGCTGGAAGGGAGCTGACATGCAAATGGCACTGGAAGGGGGATGGACAGAGGGTAGGGCGACTGGAAGAGAGCTGACTGGGGGGGTGGCACTGAGAGTGGACGTGAGCTGATATCTGGGATGGTATTAGGACTAGAAGGGGTTGGACAGTGGGGAAGGAGGGGGACTGGAAGGGAATGGACACCAGTTCAGTCATGGGAATGCAAGGTGGTTGACACTGGAAGGTACTGGGAGGGAAGGACTGGAAAGGGGGCTGATACTGGGGAGGGTTACTGGAACTGGAAATGGGCTGATGGAAGGAAGTGAAGAAAACAAAAGAAGAGATAAGAAATGGCAGATGGACCATAGACCACAGAAAGAGAGCTAAGAGAAGACAGGAAAGTTGAAGCCTCAGATCGGGACCAGCATGATCAGAGAATAAAATGGTCAGACAACAAAGGTAGAAAAAATAATTTTATTTAATTTTAGTTATTGGACTTTGTGCTATTTTTATATTTTACACAATATTGGGAAACTGCATCTCTTATTTATCTGATATTGCACCGCATGTGGACTCTGGCTTTTTGGGGTTTCAATTTAAATTTAGTCTACATATTTTTATTTTTACTTTAGATTGTGGTTACTTATTCTGTACTTGGTGAGGGTCGATGTTGTGAGTGTTTGAAGCACTTTTCAGTGACAAAAAGCAGCTGCTGAAAATTGCTTATTTGGTTGACATATTTGCAATATTGAACGAATTAAATGTATCACTGCAAGGACCAAACGCAACGTGCCTAGATTTGTCCGAAAAGATCCAAGCGTTTCAAATGAAACTTCGGCTTTGGCAGAAAAAGTTAGCTGAAAATAGAACGCACATGTTGCTCAACTTATCCGCTTTCTTTGAAGAAAATGAGATTGAACTTGGACACAAGAAATGGAATTATAATTTCTGTCAAACAGCACTTAGAAATGCTGAAAGAAGAAATTTCAGCGTATTTTCCAAATCTACCTGGCACACCATTTGCACTTGCCAGAAGTCCAACAGTTGAAGTTGAGGATGTTCCTGAGATTGCACAAGAAAAGTTCATTGAACTCATTACCAGTGATGCAGCGAAAAATGATTTTTCTTCAATGTCAGTAATTAAATTCTGGATCAAGTATTTTCAATTGTATCCTGGACTGTCTGAGATTGTGTTGCATCTACTTCTTCCGTTTCCAACAATATATCTGTGTGAAACCGGCTTCTCAAGCTTGCTGCTTATCAAGAGTAAATACCGAAATAGACTTGCTGCAGAAGATGATCTTCGTTGTGTTCTCACAAAGACTGAGACGAGAATTTCACATCTGGCGAGAAGGAAGCAAGCACAACCTTCACACTGATAACATAAGGCTACTTTTTAGGTTTGACAACGCTAACATTTTTGCCCTTCGTCAGTCTTTTTGAATAAAGCATACTAAAGCCATTGACTACAAAATCATAATAATTTCAAAATCAAATATTGTTACTTGTTATTGTGATTAATTATTGTGGTTTAAATAAGTAAATTTTATAAATAAAAACATATTGCAAAGGCCTATAATATATTAATAATTCAACAAATGATTACAATGACAACGCATTAACGGTAAAGGAAGAGAGACGCATTTGATTTTATCATTGTGGGTCATCACAAATTGACCAATGGTAAAAGGGGTTGCGTACAAAAAAGGTTCAGAACCACTGCTCTAGGGGGAAAAGCATCCTCAGCGTACAGCAACACCAAGGCTGATCAACTTTTGCAGGTAGCCTAGACAGAAAGAAGGGCCAGTGGGCAGGAGTTGGACCTAATACCCAAAGAGGTGCCGGAGCATGGCCTGGTCGAAGTTGCTGTCCCTTCAGGAATTCCTTTCCAGGCAAGTGAGCTGTGAACGTGTGTAGCAAAGACCACTTGGCAACCTTGCAGATTTCTTCCATGGAGGCCAAGCGCAGATTAGTGACCAAAGCGGCCATGGCTCGAATGTTATGAGTCGCAACATGACCCTCAAGGGTCAGGCTGGCCTGGGAATAGGCCACAGCAATGCAATCAGCCAGCCACAAGGGCAGCATGCACTTAGAGACAGCAGTCCCCAGCTTACTAGGGTCAGAGATGAATAGCGGGGTGGACCGCTGGTGGGCCTTGGTATGCTCAATATAGAAGACCAAGGCACACTTTCAGTCCAGCATATGCAATGCTATCTCTCCCTGGTTCTAATATTTCCAAAAATTATCGTTCAATTTTCACATGAGGGGGAACCGTCCACTTTTGAACCAGCTGAACAGGTCTCAGTTCAAAATAACGCCTACCAGATTGGGCTTACACCCGATGCTTAGTATTGGCGTTGTGTCACATCAATGACCCGCTGGTAATAAAGTGCACTTGCTAAATAATGAATTCTTTAGAAGCTTATATCTGAACTTAATTCTTAGGTATATATATACTCAGCTTCTAAACAGGATCAGCCTGCAATCGTCTTTGTCCCGACGTTCAATACCGGTACCAGCTGACGTTTCTTATAGTTTCATCAGGGGACCTAAATATAACTACAAAAATATACATCCATAAATATCATAACCCACTCCCCAACCTTATTAAACTCAATAAAACTATTATTAAAAAAGGACCTGAAACCATATATACCTACGATGCAGCCCGCGTTTACTCCTTTATTTCTCTGACCATCACGGTTTCAGTATGTGTATGGGTAACGCCGCGCATGCTCTCTGCTCGTTTTCTCCTCCCTTTAAAGCCAGCAGGAGCCAATCATTCCGGGGGATCCCCTCCCCTAAACATGTGAATGAAGTTCCGTCTCTTATTCTAATCTTACTAACACAGAAGCCATTCAATCTGACTATTTAACCCTGCAGGGGCCAAAGTATTCAATTTAAAAATTAATCTTTGTTCATTCAAATGCAGTGTTTGAGCTAAAGTTTTCCCTCGCCTAGCTTTATAGACTTGTGCCAAACATAAACACCGTAGCTGTTCAAATTCATGAGCTTCCTGCAAACAGTGTGTAACTATGGGGGCCTCCATATAACTACACCGTAGACAACTACGGTGTTCTCGCATTCGGGTGCGAAACATACGAATAGTTTGTCCTATGTAGCACAGGCCACATGGGCAAATGATCGCATAAACTACCCCTTTGGATTCACAAGTTGTACTGCTTTTAATGGGCAAAGTAGTCCCTCTATATACAAATGTATCTAAACTCAACGTGATGGCACATATGTCACAACTACCACATGGTTGGTGACCGCTCGCTCTTGAAAGTGGCTTCTCCTGTACATCAGATGGCACACGAGCCGGGCTCAACAGATCTCGAAGGTTTGGCGCCCGTTGCCAGACACACCGGATCTCACTACTCTCTAACCCTGCTATAGTATGTACAACATTACTGTGTTTATATAAAATTTTCTGTATATCCCCACTTAAGGGGGAATATGTAGTTATTAAATTAACCGAAGTATCTGGCAGGACCCTCCTTTTTGTTCCCACTTCCGTACTCAATAATGTGGACCGGTGATTGTAAAGCGCCCGTATATAGGCCTGTCTGACCACTTTTTCAGGATATCCCCTATTTATGAAATCTTTCTGAAGACCAGCCGCCTTACGCTTAAAATCTTCCCGATCAGAACAGTTCCTACGATATCGTAGGAACTGGGAAAACGGGAGCCCTTTTTTTAGCCGTGGCGGGTGCATGCTGGTATATTGCAAAAAGGTAACCCTGTCAGTCGGTTTTTTAAAAACCGTAGTTAGCCATTGTCCGGAAGACCGGATGATGTTAACATCTAAATAGTTCAGAGTCTCAGCATGACACTGAAAAGTGAACTTAATGGACAACTCCCGGGAATTCAACTAGTCTACAAATTCTTCCAGTACAGAAAGTGGGCCGCGCCAAAGCATAAAAATGTCATCAATGTAGCGCCTCCAGAGCACGATGTGCGAATTATATAGGGAACCAGTTATCCAGCGTTCTTCATAAAACCCCATATAAAAAGTTTGCGATGGAAGGGGCGCAAGTCGCACCCATAGCCACCCCCACTTTTTGCTGATAGAGTATCCCCTGAAATTCAAAGTAATTACGGGTGATGGTTAATTCAGCTAGTTTAAGAAGGAAAGCTTTCTTCTGCGTTGTTACATCTGAGCGCTGGCTCAACACCATATTCACTACATCCATGGCCTCCCCTTGCGGAATATTCGTATATAGAGAAACGACATCCAGTGTTACCAACTGGATGTCATGCTGATCTGCTGTAAAAGAATATTCCTGCAGTACTGTCAGGAAATGAGAAGTATCTCGCAGAAAGGAGGGTATTGAGGATAGCAATGGGCGCATATAAGAGTCCAAATAAATAGACAGAGGCTCAAGAACACTCCCTCGAGTTGAGACGATAGGCCTACCTGGGGGCTTTAAAGCATTTTTGTGAATGTTAGTAAGATTAGAATAAGAGACGGAACTTCATTCACATGTTTAGGGGAGGGGATCCCCCGGAATGATTGGCTCCTGCTGGCTTTAAAGGGAGGAGAAAACGAGCAGAGAGCATGCGCGGCGTTACCCATAGACATACTGAAACTGTGATGGTCAGAGAAATAAGGGAGTAAACGCGGGCTGCATCGTAGGTATATATGGTTTCAGGTCCTTTTTTAATAACAGTTTTTATTGAGTTTAATAAGGTTGGGGAGTGGGTTATGATATTTATGGATGTATATTTTTGTAGTTATATTTAGGTCCCCTGACGAAACTATAAGAAACGTCAGCTGGTACCGGTATTGAACGTCGGGACAAAGACGATTGCAGGCTGATCCTGTTTAGAAGCTGAGTATATATATACCTAAGAATTAAGTTCAGATATAAGCTTCTAAAGAATTCATTATTTAGCAAGTGCACTTTATTACCAGCGGGTCATTGATGTGACACAACGCCAATACTAAGCATCGGGTGTAAGCCCAATCTGGTAGGCGTTATTTTGAACTGAGACCTGTTCAGCTGGTTCAAAAGTGGACGGTTCCCCCTCATGTGAAAATTGAACAGTAATTTTTGGAAATATTAGCATCAGTATCGTTCAGAGGCCAATCAAGTTTTGTGCGAACACAATCTCTCCCTGGTTGACATGCAGCCTCGGGAAGAAAGTCGGCAGGATAATCAACTGGCTGAGGTGGAACTCTTACCTTTGGCAAAAATTGTGGGTGGGTTCACAAAACTACCCTGTTCTGGTGGAATCTGGTGTAAAGCGGAAGGGCCACAAGAGCCTGTAGCTCTCTGACATGGCAAGTCGATATGATCGCCAACAAGAAGAGGACCTTCCAGATCAAGTACTTCAGAGGACAAGAGTCAGGTGGTTCTAAGGGATCCCACAAGAGCTGCATAAGAACTATGTTGAGATCCCAGGCCACCACAAGAGGCTTTATGGGAGGCACCGAACACACCGAGGTGGACCCGGATGGATTTGGATTTCAGGCCAGAGTTTGAAAGGTGCAGGAGGTACTCCAGCAGCCATTCCACCGCACAGGAGAAGGGATCCAGCCCCCTACTTGTGCACCAAGCGAAGAACCTCTGCCACTTGAACACATAAGCCCGACGAGTCGAGTCCTTGCTCAACACCAGAAGGGCATTCATGACACTGTCGAGTAAATTGAGTTCTGAGAGGACTATCTCCTCAACATCCAGGCCGTGAGGGCCAAGAAGCAGACAATGGGGTGCAGCAGGGTCCCCCCTGTCCTGGGAGTTGAGATCTGTAGCAGAGCCCAGATAGAGAGGCTTCCTCTGAGCGAGCTGAAGCAGCAGGGGGAACCACGGCTGCCAGGGCCAGTATGGGATGATGATGATTCATGGTACCCTTGTCGGCCTGAAGTTTTAGCAAAGATTTTGCCCCAAGAGGGGATCAGAGGAAAGGTGTAAAGCAGACCCCCCCCCCCCCACCGGTAGAGGGAAAGGTATCAGAGGCTAGTCAGTTGCTGGCCGGCCTCCTGGAGCAGAACCGACCCATCTGGGTGTTCTACAATGTGGCAAAGAGGTTGATCGAGGGGGTCCCCCACTCCCGGAAGATCCACTCCACCACCTTTCAGTGGAGGATCCACTTGTGTGGCTGGAAGACTGCTCAGCTGATCCGCCAGGACGTTGAGCTCATCGGGCAAATAAGTTGCCCAGAGCACCATCCCGTGGTCCAGTGCAAACTTCTACAGCCAGACTGCTTCCCAGCAGAGGAGGTACGAGCTTGGAATTTTTCTACTTGGTTGTCCACTTGGATCAGGACGACCAGGTTCGCCAGGAGTGCCCACCCGAAGTCCCGAAGTGCATTCACTATGACTCACAACTTGAAACATAGAAACATAGAAACATAGAAATATGACGACAGAAAAAGACCACATGGCCTATCTAGTCTGTCCTTCCATAACAACTACAACAGTCCACTTTTTGCCTTTAGAGATCCTCTGTGTTGGTCCCATGCTTTCTTGAATTCAGTTACTGTCCTCATCTCTACCACCTCCACTGGGAGACTATTCCACGGATCCACTACTCTTTCCGTAAAGAAATATTTCCGCATATCACTCCTGAATCTATCTCCCTTCACCCTCATCCCATGTCCCCTCGTAGCAGAACTTGCTTTCAATTGAAAGAGGCTCTCTCCCTGAACATTTATGCCACGGAGGTATTTAAACATCTCAATCATATCACCTCTATCCCGCCTTTCCTCTAAGGTGTACATATTAAGATCCTTAAGTCTGTCCTCATATGCTTTATAATGAAGCCCATTAATCATTTTGGTAGCAACCCTCTGCACCGACTCCATCCTGTTCACATCCTTTTGAAGGTGCGGTCTCCAGAATTGCACACCATACTCCAAATGAGGTCGCACCAAAGACTTATACAGAGGCATTATCACCTCCTTTTTTCTGCTAGCCATTCCTCTCCGTATGCACCCAAGCATCCTTCTAGCTTTTGCTGTCGCCTTTTCCACCTGTTTAGCTACTTTAAGATCATCAGACACAACCACGCCTAGGTCCCGCTCTTCTTTAGTGGACAAAAGTACTTCACCTCCTATACTGTATTGCTCCCTTGGATTGCTGCAGCCCAAATGCATGACCTTACATTTTTTAACATTAAATCCCAGCTGCCAAATTCTAGACCATTCTTCAAGCTTAGCTAGATCCCTCCTCATGTTATCTACCCCTTCCTGGGTGTCTACTCTATTGCAGATTTTGGTATCATCCGCAAAGAGGCAAACCTTACCCGACAGCCCTTCCGCTATATCACTAACAAAGATGTTAAAAAGAATCGGACCAAGGACAGATCCCTGGGGCACACCACTGGCAACATCCTTCTCCTCAGAGTGAGCTCCATTTACCTGTACTCTTTGTCGCCTCCCACCCAACCAACTTCTAACCCAAGCAGTAACTTTAGGGTCCATCCCTAGGGTGCTCAGTTTGTTTATAAGTCGCCTGTGAGGAACAGTGTCAAAGGCTTTACGGAAATCTAAATACACCACATCTAGAGCTCTCCCTCGGTCCAACTCCCTGGTCACCCAGTCAAAAAAATCAATCAGATTTGTCTGACAAGACCTGCCTCTGGTGAATCCATGCTGCCTCGGATACTGTAATCCGCTGGACTCCAGAAACCTCACTATTTTCTCTTTCAGCAGCGTTTCCAATAATTTACTCACCACCGAAGTTAAACTAACCGGCCTGTAGTTTTCAACCACATCCTTACTTCCGCTTTTGTGTAAAGGCACCACATGAGCCTCTCTCCAGTCCTTTGGCACCACTCCCGACTCCAACGAGGCATTGAAAAGGTCAGTCAGTGGAGCTGCTAGAACGTCCCCAAGTTCCCTCAGTATTCTAGGGTGTATCCCATCCGGTCCCATCGCTTTGTCTACTTTAAGTTGAGCTAGTTTCTCACGAACACAGTCTTCTGAAAATAGTTCAAGATGTCCCTCGCTTCTGTTCTTATTTGTGGGTGTTTTCTGAGGTCCTGCTCCTGGTTCTTCATCTGTGAACACAGAACAAAAATATTTGTTAAGCAATTCCGCTTTATCCTTATCAGCTTCTACATATTCCCCCCCCTGCACCCTTGAGTCTGACAATACCACTTTTGCTCTTCCTCTTCTCACTAATATATCTGAAAAATGTCTTATCCCCCCATTTTATTGCATTGGCTATTTCCTCCTCCTTTTGAATCTTTGCCTTCTTGACTACTTTGCTAGCTTCTCTAAGTTTTTCCAAATACAGATGCTTGTCTTCTGCTCTCTGTGATCTCTTGTATTTCATGAAGGCCTCCCTCTTTTTCTTCACTTTTTCAGCTACTTCCTTCGAAAACCATAGTGGTCTCCTGTTCCTTTTGCCTTTATTTACCATTTTAACAAAAAGGTTGGTTGCCCTTAAAATACCCCCTTTCAGTTTTGCCCACTGTTTTTCTACATCCCCCAGCTGTTCCCATCCCACTAACGACTCCCTGAGGTATTGGCCCATCTTCGCAAAGTTAGTCTTCCTAAAGTCTAAGATCCTCACCTTGGAATGGATTCTAACAGCCCTAGTCCTAATACTGAACCACACCATCTGGTGATCACTGGAAGCAAAATGATCTCCCACTACAACATCAGAAACACTTTCACCATTGGTAAGCACCAAGTCCAGTATGGCCCCTTCACGTGTGGGGTCTGTTACCAATTGCCTGAATAGTTCTCCCTGTAGAGAATCCAGGATCTCCTTACTTCTAGATGATACTGCAGCAGGAATGTGCCAATCAACATCTGGTATATTGAAATCTCCTATCAGTAGCACTTCCCCTTTCTTAGCAATGCTGCGTATGTCTTCAATTAACTCTCTGTCCACCTCTTCCTCTTGTGAGGGAGGTCTGTATATCACTCCAATGCAAATAGATTTCTCTTTCCCTCTTTCTAGTTTAACCCACAATGCCTCCTCTCTCCCTTTTAAGCTCTGTAATTCCAAAGCTTTAATAGTAGTTTTTACATATAGTGCCACTCCTCCTCCTCTTCTTCCTACCCTGTCCTTCCTGAATAAAGTATAGCCAGGTATAGTTACATCCCAGTCATTGTTTTCTGTGAACCATGTTTCTGTAACTGCCACTAAATCCAAGTCAGCCACTCCCACCAAAGCTTCAACCTCAGGGATCTTATTTCCCATGCTACGGGCATTAATACACACTGCTTTCCATATGTTACCCCTGTTACCCATTTCCATAAAGGTATTTAATGTATCACCTACCTGGGGGCTTTCACTTACCTGGGGGCTTTCTTCACCCATCCCCATTGAGGAAGTTTATCTGGTGTAGGCTCTCCTGCTCAGAACACAGGCCCTGCATCCACAGGCAGTCTAGATGAGCTTCTCATCCAAGCTTGGATGCATTGGTCATCAGCATTCGGCAGGGTGGGGGGAGGCTGTGCTTGGAACAGGTTGCCCTGAAGCAGGTTTGGCAGCTCCAACCACCAGTCGAGGGACTGCACACCTTGTCCTGGAGGTGGCCCATAGCCTGCTTCCCCTGCATGCAGAGGGTCCATTGCACCTGCCGCATGAAGAGACAAGCCAAGGGGGAGACGTGCAATGTGGAGGTCATTTGGCTGAGCATCTTCAGCATCCCCCTGACCATAGCATGGTGTTGATGCTGCACACCGCCGACCATGTCCATCAGTCACTGGATGAGATCTAGTGGTAGAAATGTCCAGGCTCATGTGGTATCGAGGAGGACCCTGATGAACTCCAGTTTTGCGTGGGCTGGAGGTAGGATTTGGGATAGTTGATGAACCCCAGCCACTCAAGGACCTGCACGGTGAGATGAGCAGACTGCCAGACAATGTCCGGAGTGGGACCTTTGATGAGCCAATTGTCTAAGTAGGGGAAGACGAAGACTCCCATAGTGCGAAGGTAGGCAGCGACTATTGCGAAGCACCAGCATGAACCTGGGGGATTTTCTGTGACTTGGGTGGATTGAATATGTGTATTGTCACGCCCATAGCCCCTTACATGCAGTATGGAGGGGCGTGGTTGTCATTAGAGAGATTCACCTTTTGGTCTTTAACTGACTGATTGCCTTGTAATGCCTTATGGGAAAGGTAGTTCAGTCAGAAAGTATTCAACCTCAGGTAAAAAAAAACCATCTTTGTAATTGCCTTGAGTGGTAAGGTAATGACAGTTTATTAACTGAAAAAAAACATGCTAAGGTTCACAAATTCCACCTTTGGATTATTTCTCCAGGATACTTGTAAATGAACATCAGGATATAAATGTATTACAAACAAAACAGCTTGCAATGTTCTCCAGTAAACATAAATATTTTAACAGCCCCTGCTATCAGGCATGGCTGGCAGTGCTGATTAAACAAACAGAAAACAGCTTTTCCTAAAGCAGGTTTCTTTCTCCCTCAGTCCAAAACACTGTTTGTCTTCTTAAACATAGAAAAACTTTCAACAAGGCAGTTAAACTTTTCACAGGCAAGCAATTCTCTATGCAAGGTTTTCTTATAAACAGCCAAACAAAAGCTTTCCTTAATTTCACCGTTAGTACGGCTTCAGGCTGAGCACTGCTCTGGCTCACAGCTGATTCACCAACTTAATCAGGCAGCTTCGGCTTGCACAGTAAAAAAAAAAAAAAAAAGGTATTTTGCCTTTAACTCAGGACCTTCACAAGTTAACCACAGGCTCCTAGGGCTACAGGACACTGGAGGTTTTTCTTTACGGTTGACTCCCTTGCAACACCTCTGTATTGGAAGACTGGCATAAAGAGCAATCCATGTATGAGACTTCTTCTTCTAAAGCTATGTCTGGTTCACCCAGTTGCATTGGCACATCCTCTGGCTCTGGCTCAGAGGTCTCAACTGACTGCCTTCCGTTATGGCTAAGGCTGTCTCTGGCAATTCTGTAGTGCTCAGAATTAGATAAACTTCTAATGCTCATACCTGGGTCAAAGTTTGTAATAGCTTCTCTTCTCTCATGCTCTGGTCACCATTCACTGGTGCTTCCACGTCCTGTTCTCCAACTTGTGTTCCTGGTTCCTGCAGTTCTCACTGATCCAGATCCAGTTCCATTCCTCTTCCAGTAGGCACTCCTACGGCTCTCAAGTTCTCTCTCCTTTCCTCTTCTCCTTCTTCCTCTCCTGCCTCTCCCTTCTGAATAAACTGACCTAGTCTTAAACCTCTCAGGTGCCTGCTCCACCCCCTCTCCTCTCAGGTGTTGGAGATCAAACTGCCTTGTGGCAGCTGAGTAATTAGGGAATTCAGTGACGTAAGGGTTCCTTACCCTGAGCCTGTATTCCCTCTCTTTTTCTCCACTAGGGGCATTCTGCAACCTATTGTAGCTAGGAATTACCTGTTTTCTAGGTGTAAAGGGAGTTTTGTGTCTCTGACCTGGTAAAATAGGTCCTTTTATGAGGGTAAATTCCTTCTCTTTATCCCTATCTCTTGGGTCCTGATAAGCTTCCTTATCACAGTATGCATCCTTGAAATCCAAGGAGCATAGTCAGTTGTCCCTTAGAAGGTCAGGGAACAGCATCTCCAGTAAGACCATCTTGAAACATTTGCGCACAAGAAATCGGTTGAGATTTTGGAGGTTCATAATGTCAAAAGCCTCTTGTCCTTTTAGTGACCAGGAAGTACCTGGATTAAAACCTCCTTCTGACTTAAGCCGGTGGAACCAGCACGATGGCAAGATCGGTCAACAGAGTGGAGATCACCTCCCACAACAGGCTTTGGTGCAGTGGGTCCATGGGGTACTCCCCTTGGACAAAGGGAGGTGGCAGCTGGGCAAAGTGCTAGACAAGCTGCAGCAACCAGGCATCTAAGGTGATAAGGGGCCACATGTGGGCAAAATGTACGAGCCGCCCCCTTACCTGAGGGGGATGGTTGGCTATGCTCCCAAGGTATCAGTCAAAAAAACACCCCCATCTTGGGCTGTGGTGCTGGCTGAGCCTTCTGAGGCTTTTCCTGCTTCTGCTGGCAGGAGGCCTGTACCTTCGGTTGGGCACTCTAGGGCACCAGATAGTACCGGCACAGGCACAGGTCGAAGGCCTTCATACCCTGGTACTTTTTCTGCAAAGGGTCAGCAATTTTCCTCGAGAGTCTGGAGAGGGTCATGAGCTCCTTCTAAAACTCACCCACTTTCTCCTCCACCGGCTTACCAAAAAGGTGCTTCCCAGTGCAGGGAACGATGATCAGCTTGTCCTAGACACACTGCTCCAGATCAGAGGACTGGAACCAGGCCAGCCATCAGGTGCTGATGCCCATTGTCGCCACTTTGCAAGCGGACTCAAAAGCATCGTACATTGTTCGCATGACATATTTGGAGCAATCCTTGCCATGGCCTATCAGGGAAAAAGGAATCGAGGTGGTCTGGAGAGATATGGGCAGCAAACTCCATTAGGTCTAGCATGGCCTCCTTCAGGAACATGCCCATATAGAGCTGGTAGGACAGGATCCGGCCACCAGCATGGAGCCCTGATAGCATCTCCTCCCACCTCGGGGGCACCGAGGAGTGAATCTTGGTGCTTTTCACGTGCTTCAAGGCTGACTCAACCCACTATGGAGTTGTGCAGCAGCAGGGGTTTATCAGAGTCTGGTGTCTTCTGGACACAGTACGAGTCCAGCTGCCGGCTGAAGCAGAACCTCTGAGGGGGCTCTCCCACAGCCACAGCAGTAGTCTCTGCAAGATGTAGTGTACCAGTCACTGCCTCCCTAAGCACCGAAGGATACTGTAAGAATTCAAACTCCTCTGCCCTTGGCTCATCTTCTGCCTCAAAGGAGAAAGGTATGGCCTTAGTCATATCCCGCACAAAGTCCCGAAAGGACATATTTTCTGGGGGTGATTTACACCACTATTATGGAGGGGGCAGGTCAGAGGGCAGGATAGGTGACCCGCTGTCCAAGATGGCCAACCTCTCTTAGGTTTCCCAGTCCTCTGACTCTGAGAGGAAGTCGATGTAGTGTCTGGTCTCCTCCCGCCACATGCTCCGGTAATGCAGACGGCAGTGGGACCTGTAGCGCCCTGAGCGAAAATGGGAGTGTCCAGGGACATCCAATACACTTGACAAGGAGATCACCGTAGGAACAGGCATCAATTCAGATCTCCCACCTCTGCCGGTATCACATGGATCTCCAGGATGAGCTAGACTGAGTCTGGGACAATGCCAAAGTCATCAAAGAGCATGCATGCAACAAGGCCAACACCGCTGCCATGTGAGCCTCTAGGGCCTTTAGGTGTTCCTCTAGTACCACTGCCTTGGAGGGGACCAGGACTGGGATTGAGACTTCAGCTACTGCTAGCGATATCTCCAAAGGGGACTCTTCTACGAGAGGCTCATCGGAGACACACGGCCCTCTGGGTTGATTCCTCCCATCTGGGAGCCGATTCCCCTCACTGGAGAAGCATGGCGAGCTGCTCCCAGCCCTCAATGTACATATCATGCCAGGAAGGGCTGCAGTGCCAATACACCTTAGGTTTGTTCCAGTGCTTGGGAGCCCCTTTCGATGCTGATGGGACCGATGTCAGGTCCCTCCTCGATTTCGTTTGGACTTCGGTGGAGAGTCTCCACTCAATGCCCCGGGCCCCTCTGTTCTGAATGAGCTCAGGCATCCTGCCAGGTTGAAGCTTCGTTGGGCCTCCACGATGTGGTTGATACTGGAGCAGAGGACTCTGAATCCGATGTTCCATAGAGGTACTCCTTCTGTTTTTTCCAAGCCCTTCAGGCCCCCCTCTGTGGCATCTGCAGGCAAAGGTTGCAGGACGTGGGCTGGTGGTCGGGCCCAAGGCACTACAGGCACCAACTGTGCCTGTCCATGACCAAAATAGTGCAGCCACATTTTGTGCATTTCCTAAAGCCAACTCACTGGCTTAGACATGTCTGGAAAGACTGCCTCAGCGAAGTCAAAACGCCCGAACAGAGGAAAAGCACAAAAAGAAAAATATCGGCTGGGAGCTGACTGACGACAGGCAGTGAAAATAACTCAAGAAAAAAATACACCCAAAGGGGGCACAGAGAAAGCATAGTTACTCACCTGTAACAGATGTTCTGCAGGAACAGCAGGAATCAGTCCTCACATACAGGTGACATCGGCGCCAACTGAGTCCTCATGGAAGCATCTCCCAGCTTTCAAAGAAAGCCTTTGGGAGATGCCACCATGCATGCGTGGTCCCCTTCTCTCCCATGCATGCTCAATCAGATGACATAGCTAAAAGACGGCAAAAGGATAAAAGGTGGTAAAGGGAAGCAACTCCAAGGGGAGGAGAAAGGGTTATGAGGACTGATTCCTGCTGTACCTGGAGAATACCCGTTACAGGTGAGTAACTACACTTTCTCCGGGAACAAGCAGGAAGTCAGTCCTCACATATGCGACTCCCTAGCTACATGCCTGTAGAAAAGGCCACGGTCACCCTCAGAGGGAGCAGTAAGCAGCAGCAATAGAGTATGTAGATGCAGACTACAATGGAACCCGTGTGTCTATGGGAAACAATGCTCCAGTAGCCTGAACACAGAAGGGTAGGAGGAAAACAGTTGCCTAGACACTGAAAAGATTACAGAGCATGGCCTGGCCGAAGGCGCTGTCCTATTGGGACTCCCTTTCCAGGCAGTAATGAGCTGCGAAGGTGTTGACTGAAGACCAGGTGGTGGCCCTGCAGATGTCCAGCCAATAGGATGGAGTGCAGGTTTCCCACTGAGGCTGTCATGGCCCTGACACTGTGAGCCATGACTCTGCCATCCAGCATAAGCCCAGCCTGTTCAAAGGCTAGAGCGATGCAGCCTGCTACCCACGTGGACAGTGTCTGTTTGGTCACCACTCCCCCCAACCGACTGAGGTCAAAAGAAACAAAAAGCTGAGAAGCTTTCCAGAGGCCCTGGGTCCGCTGAATATAGAAAGATAGGGCCTTCTTACAATCCAAGGTGTGAAGGACAGTCTTTGCCCTGCTGGAGTAAGGCCTTGGGAAGAAGGTAGGTAACATCACCTCCTGGTTGAGGTGGAAAGGAGAGACTACCTTTGAAAGGAACTTGGGGTGTCTACTTAGCATGACCCTATTCTTATAGAATGTGGTATACAGTGCCTCTGCCACCAGGGCTTGGAGCTTGCTGACCCTGTGAGTGGAGGTGAGCACTACCAGGAACACAGCCTTCCATGAGAGGTACCTCAGGTGACAGGTAGCTAATGTTCAAATGATGGGCCAGTGAGCTGTGCCAATACCACATTGAGGTTTCATTCCATCTCCGGAGGACAGACGAGGGGGGTTTGCAGAACATGAGGTCCTCTCAAGAAATGAGTCACCAGTGGCTGGACCGAAAGGGGCTTGCCCTCAACAGGATGGTGATGCGCCGCCAGGGCACTGAAGTGCACTCTCACGGAAGTTTGATTTGAGTCCAGATTGCGAGAGATGAAGGAGATATTGCAGCACCAGCTGCACCGGGCAGGAGAATGGGTTCACCTGCTGCTCCACACACCAGACTGAGAACCTGCGCCATTTAAATGCATAAGCCCTCCTGGTAGAGCTCTTACGGGAGGCCAGCAGGATTTTTTCCACTTCTCTTGAGAGACTGAAAACTTCAGCAGCCACATCGTCAGTGATAGGGACCCCAGGCTGGGGTGCAGGAGGGAGACTTCCTCCTGAGACAAGAGACTTGGGGAGCTCCCATGGGGAACTGGAGTCTCCACTGACAACTGGAGGAGTAGCAGGAACCACGGCTGCCTGGGTCACCATGGAGTTGAAAGAATCAGCGACGCTTTCTTGCGAAGAGCCTTGAAGAGTGTTTTGGCAATCAGCGGCGTAGATAGGAAGGCATACCTGAGGCCGTCCGACCATGGGATGAGGAACGCATTGCTGCCACCCGGGCTGAATAGAAGCAGGGAAACTGGTAGATGTCCAGGCTGGCAAATGGAACCCCATGGGGTTCCCCAGAGATGAAAGAGCCGGCTGGCTACTTTAGGGTCCAGCTGCCACTCGTGTGGCTGGAGGACCCTGCTCAGTCTGTTTGCCAGAGCATTGTCCTGGCACGGAAGGTATACCACCTGCGGAAATATTCCCTGTTGAACAACATAGGAGCAAAGTATCATCGCTTCATGGCATAGGGTGTGAGATCCCATGCCTTCCTGCTTGTTCACAGAGAACATAGCCATCTGATTAACTGTTTGGATCGGCACAGGCTGGTGTCTCAGGCAGTAGCAAAATGCTCGAAGGGCCAGATGTATTTCCAGAAGCTCCAGGAGGTTGATATGTTGGTTGCTCTCAACTTGAGGCCAGCTGCCCTGGGTGCGGAGTTCTTCGCAGTGGGCTCCCCATCCCAGCAGGGAGGTGTCTGTAGTGAGGACCCTTAGAAGGCTTGGGGTTTGGAAGTGCATCCCTCCCTGCAGGTGTCAGGGATTTTGCCAGTTGGCGGGTCACTGAGACTCTGTCCTGGAGACGGCCCATGGCCTGTGCCCACTTGTCCTGAAGGCACTATTGAGCAGCCCTCATATTCAGGCTAGCATCTGGAGTGACATGGACCGTCGAGGCCATGAGCTCGAGTAGGCACAGTAGAAGCCGAGCTGACACAGGAATGGTGTTGCACCTCTGGCCAGTGCCCTGAGACGGTCTGCCCTGTCCAGGGAATGGATGGCCTTTGCCTGAAGAGTGTCCAGCCTTGCTCCTATGAACTCCAGACATTGCATTGGAAGGAGGTGGGATTTGGGATAGTTAATCACGAACCCCAGATGTTACAGGACCTGGATGGTTCGTGCTGTGGTCTGCTGCACCTCTATGGCCGTGCCACCTTTTATGAGCCAGTCCATCGAGGTAGGGGAAGACAACTACCCCCTGGAGACGGAGGAAGGTGGCTACTACTGCCAGGCATTTGGTGAAGACCCTGGGGATGGAAGCCAGGCCAAAGGGTAGCACCCTGTACTGGTAGTGAGCATCCCCACCATGAAGCAAATTTACTGCCTGTGGCTGGGGTGAATGAGGATGTGGGTATAGGCAGCCTTCAGATCCAAGGAGCATAGCCAGTTTCCCTGCTGGAGGTAAGGCAGCATGTTCCAAGGGAAAGCATCTTGAACTTCTTCCTCACCATGAACTTGTTCAAGTTGCACAGGTCCAGAAAGGGCCTTAGGCCTCCTATTCTTTTTGGTATGAGGAAATACCTAGCATATAACCCCTTGCCCCTGAGATGATGGGATACTGGTTCTACTGCTTTGTCCTCGAGAAGGCCTGTGAGTTCCTTCAATAGGAGGTCCCGATGAAGGGGAGGCCTGGAGGGCTCTCCCAGGAAGAAAGGAGGCAGCATCGGAGACAGGTGGAGGAGGTAGCCCTCCTTGACCACCTGAAGGGCGCAGGAGTTGGTGGTGATGTTTGGCCACCTGTGGGCATACAAGGTTAGATCTCCTTCAGTGGGCTGCTCTCCTCCTTGGGGGTAGAGAGGCTATGCACAAGGAGTCAAAAGCTCCCTCCGGGCTGGACTGAAGCCTGGGTCTGGGGCTTGGAAGCCTTCTGCTTATGAGGGCCTTGCCCATGTCCTTTAGCCTACTGACCCTGCTGGGGAGTTGGGGAAGCCAGAAAGTGTGGGTAGCTTTTGTAAGCAGCTCCTTTCCTCGAGTAAAAGGGCTTTTTACCCAAGCTCTTCTGTCGGGAAAGGGCAGCGGTCTTCTTGGAGAGCCTGGTCCTCGTCATGAACTTGGACTCCAACTCAGCGGCCTTTTCCATCATGGGTTTGCCAAATCGACCAATTTGACCTGAACCCCTTGTTCGCGGATGGAAGACTGTAGCCAAGCCTGGCATCAGGCACCGATGCCCGCTGCAGCTATTCTAGCCGCCGACTTGAAGCAGTCACAGGCTGCTCGAGTTATGAATTTGAAGCACTCATGGATGGTCTTGAACAGTTTCCTGAACCGCTGCACGGGACACTCAGAGAGTCCAGCCGACAACCCGGCAAGTTCCTTCGCCAGGTCTCTCAGGTACATGCCCCATGTACAGCTGGTAGGTCTGGATCCAGCCGATGAGCATCGAGCCCTGGTAGCATTTTCTGCTGTGGGTGCCCAAGGTGTGGATCTCCCTACCCGGGGGCACCGAGTGCATCTTCTGGCTCTTGAGCCGACGCATGACCAACTCCACCAGCATGGAATTATTCAGCAGCTGTGACTTCTGGAAGCCCAGGCTCCAGCAAACCCGATACATCGAGTCAAACCATTTGCTCACTACTGATGCTGGTGTCTCCCACATATGGAGCATTAGCAGTTCCAGGATGGGTGGGATGTCTACTGTGAGCGATTCCCTCGGAAAGGCCTTGTACTGGAGGATTTCTAACTCATAGAAACAGAGAAAAAAGATAACAGAAAAAGACCACATGGCCTATCTAGTCTGTCCTTCCATATCAACAAAAACAAAAGTCCCCTTTTTTCCTTTGGAGAGCCACTGTTCTTGTCCCATGCTTCTTTGAATTCAGATACTGTCCTCGTCTCTACCACCTCCACTGGAAGATTATTCCACGGATCCACCACTCTTTCCATAAAGAAATATTTACGCATCTCACTCCTGAATCTATCCCCTTTCACGTTCATCCCATGTCCCCTTGTAGAAGAGCTTGCTTTCAATCAAATGAGGCTCTCCCCCTGTGCATTTATGCCACAGAGGTAATTAAATGTCTCAATCATATCACCTGTATCCCGCCTTTCCTCAAAAGGTGTACATATTAAGATCCTTAAGTCTGTCCTCATATGCTTTATAACAGAGGTTCCCAACTCCAGTCCTGGAGGGCCAAACACCATTCAGGTTTTCAGACTGTCCCTAATAAATATGCATGAGATGCATTTGCATGCACTGCCCCCATTGTATTCAAATATATCTCATGCATATTCATTAGGGACAGCCTGAAAACCTGAATGGTGTTTGGCCCTCCAGGACTGGAGTTGGAAACCTCTGCTTTATAATGAAGACCACTAACCATTTTAGTAGCTACCCTCTGTACTGACTCCATCCTGTTTATATCCTTTTGAAAGATGTGGTCTCCAGAATGCACACAATACCCCAAATGAGGTCGCACCAAAGACTTATACAGAGGCACTATCACCTCCTTTTTTCTGCTAGCCATTCCTCTCCGTATGCACCCAAGCATCCTTCTAGCTTTTGCTGTCGCCTTTTCTACCTGATTAGCTATTTTAAGATCATCAGACACAATCACGACTAGGTCCTGCTCTTCTTTAGTAGACAAAAGAACTTCACCCTCTATACTATATTGCTCCCTTGGATTGCTGAAGCCCAAATGTATGACCTTGCATTTTTTAACATTAAATCCCAGCGGCCAAATTCTAGACCATTCTTCAAGTTTAGCTAGATCCCTCCTCATGTTATGTACATCTTCCGGGGCGTCTACTCTATTGCAGATTTTGGTATCATCCGCAAAGAGGCAAACCTTACCCGACAGCCCTACCGCTATATCACTAACAAAGATTTTAAAAAGAATCGGACCAAGGACAGATCCCTGGGGCACAACACTGGTAACTTCCTTCTCCTCAGAGTGAGTGCCATTTACCTGCATTCTTTGTCGCCTCCCAATTTCTAACCCAAACAGTAACTTTAGGGTCCATCCCTTGGGTGCTCAGTTTGTTTATAAAAGTCGCCTGTGAGGAACGGTGTCAAAGGCTTTACTAAAATCTAAACACACCACATCTAGGGCTCTCCCTCGGTCCAACTCCCTGGTCATCCAGTCAAAGAAATCAATCAGATTTGTCTGACAAGACCTGCCTCTGGTGAATCCATGCTGCCTCAAGATCCTATAATCTGCTGGACTCCAGAAACCTCACTATTTTTTCTTTCAACAGTGTTTCCAATAATTTACTCACCACCAAAGATAAACTAACCGGCCTGTAGTTTTCAACCACATCCTTACGTCTCCTTTTGCGTAAAGGCACCACATGAGCCTCTCTCCAGTCATTTGGCACCACTCCCAACTCCAACGAGGCATTGAAAAGTTCAGTCAGTGGAGCTGCTAGAATGTCCCCAAGTTCCCTCAGTATTCTAGGGTGAATCCCATCTGGTCCCATCACTTAGTCTACTTTAAGTTTAGCTAGTTTCTCACAAACACAGTCTTCTGAAAATTGTTCAAGATGCCCCTCGCTTCTGTTCCCGTTTGTGGGTGTTTTCTGAGGCCCTGTTCCTGGTTCTTCATCTGTGAACACAGAACAGAAATATTTGTTAAGCAATTCCGCTTTATCCTCAACAGCTTTTACATATTCCTCCCCTTCACCCTTGAGTTTGACAATACCACCTCTTCTCACTAACATATCTGAAAACTGTCTTAGCCAATGCAATAAAATGGGGGGATATTTCCTCCTCTTTTTGAATCTTTGCTTTCCTGACTACTTTGCTAGCTTCTCTGTTTTTCTAAATATAGATGCTTGTCTTTCTCTCTCTGATCTCTTGTATTTCATGATGGTCTCTCTCTTTTTCTTCACCTTTTCAGCTAGTTCTTTCAAAAGTCATAGCAGTCTCCTTTTCCTTTTATCTTTATTTATCATTTTAACAAAAAGGTTGGTTTATTTTTATTTATTTAGAGAGTATTTGTATCCCGCTCCTTCCAGCGATCAGAAGCGGTAAGATTATTATGAAACTGCCAGATCAAAGCAGGTACAAATTTTGTTTACATACAGATTATCAGAAAAGCACGTCACACAGAGTTTCAGATTATCAGAACAACACGTCACACAGAGCTAACAAATCGTAGCTATGGGGAGGAAATATTTACATATATACATAGATACATAGATACATAGATAGGTTGCCCTTAAAGTATCCCCTTTCAGTTTTGCCCACTGTTTTTCTACATCCTCCAGCTGTTCCCATCCCGCTAACGACTCCCTGAGGTATTGGCCCATCTTGGCAAAGTTAGTTTTCCTAAAGTCTAGACCCTCACTTTTGAATGGATTCTAAAAGCCCTAGTCCTAATACTGAACCACACCATCTGGTGATCACTGGATGCAAAATGATTTCACACTAAAACATCAGAAACACTTTCACCATTGATAAGCACCAAGTCCAGTATGGCCCCTTCACGTTACCACTTGCCTGAATATTTCTCACTGTAGAGAATCCAGGATCTCCTTACTTCTAGATGATACTACAGCAGGAATGTGCCAATCAACATCTGGCATACTGAAATCTCTCATCAGTAGCACTTCCCCATTCCTAGCAATGCTGCGTATGTCTTCAATTAACTCTGGCTGCGTGGATGGTGTCATCGAGAGCGTTTTGGTTTCCTAGACCATGGGATGCTTTTCCAAGGGTTGCAAAGCAGAGATGGCATCCATCTGTCCAAGAGAGGTCAACGCATCTTTGGTAGTAGACTGGCTAATCTACTGAAAAGGGCTTTAAACTAGATTCCTTGGGGATGGGTGAAGAAAGCCCCCAGGTAAGTGAAAGCCCCCAGGTAGGTGATACATTAAATACCTTTATGGAAATGGGTAACAGGGGTAATATATGGAAAGCAGTGTGTATTAATGCCCGTAGCATGGGAAATAAGATCCCTGAGGTTGAAGCTTTGGTGGGAGTGGCTGACTTGGATTTAGTGGCAGTTACAGAAACATGGTTCACAGAAAACAATGACTGGGATGTAACTATACCTGGCTATACTTTATTCAGGAAGGACAGGGTAGGAAGAAGAGGAGGAGGAGTGGCACTATATGTAAAAACTACTATTAAAGCTTTGGAATTACAGAGCTTAAAAGGGAGAGAGGAGGCATTGTGGGTTAAACTAGAAAGAGGGAAAGAGAAATCTATTTGCATTGGAGTGATATACAGACCTCCCTCACAAGAGGAAGAGGTGGACAGAGAGTTAATTGAAGACATACGCAGCATTGCTAGGAAAGGGGAAGTGCTACTGATAGGAGATTTCAATATGCCAGATGTTGATTGGCACATTCCTGCTGCAGTATCATCTAGAAGTAAGGAGATCCTGGATTCTCTACAGGGAGAACTATTCAGGCAATTGGTAACAGACCCCACACGTGAAGGGGCCATACTGGACTTGGTGCTTACCAATGGTGAAAGTGTTTCTGATGTTGTAGTGGGAGATCATTTTGCATCCAATGATCACCAGATGGTGTGGTTCAGTATTAGGACTAGGGCTGTTAGAATCCATTCCAAGGTGAGGATCTTAGACTTTAGGAAGACTAACTTTGCGAAGATGGGCCAATACCTCAGGGAGTCGTTAGTGGGATGGGAACAGCTGGGGGATGTAGAAAAACAGTGGGCAAAACTGAAAGGGGGTATTTTAAGGGCAACCAACCTTTTTGTTAAAATGGTAAGTAAAGGCAAAAGGAACAGGAGACCGCTATGGTTTTCGAAGGAAGTAGCTGAAAAAGTGAAGAAAAAGAGGGAGGCCTTCATGAAATACAAGAGATCACAGAGAGCAGAAGACAGGCATCTGTATTTGGAAAAACTTAGAGAAGCTAGCAAAGTAGTCAAGAAGGCAAAGATTCAAAAGGAGGAGGAAATAGCCAATGCAATAAAATGGGGGGATAAGACATTTTTCAGATATATTAGTGAGAAGAGGAAGAGCAAAAGTGGTATTGTCAGACTCAAGGGTGCAGGGGGGGAATATGTAGAAGCTGATAAGGATAAAGCGGAATTGCTTAACAAATATTTTTGTTCTGTGTTCACAGATGAAGAACCAGGAGCAGGACCTCAGAAAACACCCACAAATAAGAACAGAAGCGAGGGACATCTTGAACTATTTTCAGAAGACTGTGTTCGTGAGAAACTAGCTCAACTTAAAGTAGACAAAGCGATGGGACCGGATGGGATACACCCTAGAATACTGAGGGAACTTGGGGACGTTCTAGCAGCTCCACTGACTGACCTTTTCAATGCCTCGTTGGAGTCGGGAGTGGTGCCAAAGGACTGGAGAGAGGCTCATGTGGTGCCTTTACACAAAAGCGGAAGTAAGGATGTGGTTGAAAACTACAGGCCGGTTAGTTTAACTTCGGTGGTGAGTAAATTATTGGAAACGCTGCTGAAAGAGAAAATAGTGAGGTTTCTGGAGTCCAGCGGATTACAGTATCCGAGGCAGCATGGATTCACCAGAGGCAGGTCTTGTCAGACAAATCTGATTGATTTTTTTGACTGGGTGACCAGGGAGTTGGACCGAGGGAGAGCTCTAGATGTGGTGTATTTAGATTTCCGTAAAGCCTTTGACACTGTTCCTCACAGGCGACTTATAAACAAACTGAGCACCCTAGGGATGGACCCTAAAGTTACTGCTTGGGTTAGAAGTTGGTTGGGTGGGAGGCGACAAAGAGTACAGGTAAATGGAGCTCACTCTGAGGAGAAGGATGTTGCCAGTGGTGTGCCCCAGGGATCTGTCCTTGGTCCGATTCTTTTTAACATCTTTGTTAGTGATATAGCGGAAGGGCTGTCGGGTAAGGTTTGCCTCTTTGCGGATGATACCAAAATCTGCAATAGAGTAGACACCCAGGAAGGGGTAGATAACATGAGGAGGGATCTAGCTAAGCTTGAAGAATGGTCTAGAATTTGGCAGCTGGGATTTAATGTTAAAAAATGTAAGGTCATGCATTTGGGCTGCAGCAATCCAAGGGAGCAATACAGTATAGGAGGTGAAGTACTTTTGTCCACTAAAGAAGAGCGGGACCTAGGCGTGGTTGTGTCTGATGATCTTAAAGTAGCTAAACAGGTGGAAAAGGCGACAGCAAAAGCTAGAAGGATGCTTGGGTGCATACGGAGAGGAATGGCTAGCAGAAAAAAGGAGGTGATAATGCCTCTGTATAAGTCTTTGGTGCGACCTCATTTGGAGTATGGTGTGCAATTCTGGAGACCGCACCTTCAAAAGGATGTGAACAGGATGGAGTCGGTGCAGAGGGTTGCTACCAAAATGATTAATGGGCTTCATTATAAAGCATATGAGGACAGACTTAAGGATCTTAATATGTACACCTTAGAGGAAAGGCGGGATAGAGGTGATATGATTGAGATGTTTAAATACCTCCGTGGCATAAATGTTCAGGGAGAGAGCCTCTTTCAATTGAAAGCAAGTTCTGCTACGAGGGGACATGGGATGAGGGTGAAGGGAGATAGATTCAGGAGTGATATGCGGAAATATTTCTTTACGGAAAGAGTAGTGGATCCGTGGAATAGTCTCCCAGTGGAGGTGGTAGAGATGAGGACAGTAACTGAATTCAAGAAAGCATGGGACCAACACAGAGGATCTCTAAAGGCAAAAAGTGGACTGTTGTAGTTGTTATGGAAGGACAGACTAGATAGGCCATGTGGTCTTTTTCTGTCGTTATGTTTCTATGTTTCTATGTTTCTATGTTTCAAGTTGTGAGTCATAGTGAATGCACTTCGGGACTTCGGGTGGGCACTCCTGGCGAACCTGGTCGTCCTGATCCAAGTGGACAACCAAGTAGAAAAATTCCAAGCTCGTACCTCCTCTGCTGGGAAGCAGTCTGGCTGTAGAAGTTTGCACTGGACCACGGGATGGTGCTCTGGGCAACTTATTTGCCCGATGAGCTCAACGTCCTGGCGGATCAGCTGAGCAGTCTTCCAGCCACACAAGTGGATCCTCCACTGAAAGGTGGTGGAGTGGATCTTCCGGGAGTGGGGGACCCCCTCGATCAACCTCTTTGCCACATTGTAGAACACCCAGATGGGTCGGTTCTGCTCCAGGAGGCCGGCCAGCAACTGACTAGCCTCTGATACCTTTCCCTCTACCGGTGGGGGGGGGGGGTCTGCTTTACACCTTTCCTCTGATCCCCTCTTGGGGCAAAATCTTTGCTAAAACTTCAGGCCGACAAGGGTACCATGAATCATCATCATCCCATACTGGCCCTGGCAGCCGTGGTTCCCCCTGCTGCTTCAGCTCGCTCAGAGGAAGCCTCTCTATCTGGGCTCTGCTACAGATCTCAACTCCCAGGACAGGGGGGACCCTGCTGCACCCCATTGTCTGCTTCTTGGCCCTCACGGCCTGGATGTTGAGGAGATAGTCCTCTCAGAACTCAATTTACTCGACAGTGTCATGAATGCCCTTCTGGTGTTGAGCAAGGACTCGACTCGTCGGGCTTATGTGTTCAAGTGGCAGAGGTTCTTCGCTTGGTGCACAAGTAGGGGGCTGGATCCCTTCTCCTGTGCGGTGGAATGGCTGCTGGAGTACCTCCTGCACCTTTCAAACTCTGGCCTGAAATCCAAATCCATCCGGGTCCACCTCGGTGTGTTCGGTGCCTCCCATAAAGCCTCTTGTGGTGGCCTGGGATCTCAACATAGTTCTTATGCAGCTCTTGTGGGATCCCTTAGAACCACCTGACTCTTGTCCTCTGAAGTACTTGATCTGGAAGGTCCTCTTCTTGTTGGCGATCATATCGACTTGCCATGTCAGAGAGCTACAGGCTCTTGTGGCCCTTCCGCTTTACACCAGATTCCACCAGAACAGGGTAGTTTTGTGAACCCACCCACAATTTTTGCCAAAGGTAAGAGTTCCACCTCAGCCAGTTGATTATCCTGCCGACTTTCTTCCCGAGGCTGCATGTCAACCAGGGAGAGATTGTGTTCGCACAAAACTTGATTGGCCTCTGAACGATACTGATGCTAATATTTCCAAAAATTACTGTTCAATTTTCACATGAGGGGGAACCGTCCACTTTTGAACCAGCTGAACAGGTCTCAGTTCAAAATAACGCCTACCAGATTGGGCTTACACCCGATGCTTAGTATTGGCGTTGTGTCACATCAATGACCCGCTGGTAATAAAGTGCACTTGCTAAATAATGAATTCTTTAGAAGCTTATATCTGAACTTAATTCTTAGGTATATATATACTCAGCTTCTAAACAGGATCAGCCTGCAATCGTCTTTGTCCCGACGTTCAATACCGGTACCAGCTGACGTTTCTTATAGTTTCGTCAGGGGACCTAAATATAACTACAAAAATATACATCCATAAATATCATAACCCACTCCCCAACCTTATTAAACTCAATAAAAACTGTTATTAAAAAAGGACCTGAAACCATATATACCTACGATGCAGCCCGCGTTTACTCCCTTATTTCTCTGACCATCACAGTTTCAGTATGTCTATGGGTAACGCCGCGCATGCTCTCTGCTCGTTTTCTCCTCCCTTTAAAGCCAGCAGGAGCCAATCATTCCGGGGGATCCCCTCCCCTAAACATGTGAATGAAGTTCCGTCTCTTATTCTAATCTTACTAACATTCACAAAAATGCTTTAAAGCCCCCAGGTAGGCCTATCGTCTCAACTCGAGGGAGTGTTCTTGAGCCTCTGTCTATTTATTTGGACTCTTATATGCGCCCATTGCTATCCTCAATACCCTCCTTTCTGCGAGATACTTCTCATTTCCTGACAGTACTGCAGGAATATTCTTTTACAGCAGATCAGCATGACATCCAGTTGGTAACACTGGATGTCGTTTCTCTATATACGAATATTCCGCAAGGGGAGGCCATGGATGTAGTGAATATGGTGTTGAGCCAGCGCTCAGATGTAACAACGCAGAAGAAAGCTTTCCTTCTTAAACTAGCTGAATTAACCATCACCCGTAATTACTTTGAATTTCAGGGGATACTCTATCAGCAAAAAGTGGGGGTGGCTATGGGTGCGACTTGCGCCCCTTCCATCGCAAACTTTTTATATGGGGTTTTATGAAGAACGCTGGATAACTGGTTCCCTATATAATTCGCACATCGTGCTCTGGAGGCGCTACATTGATGACATTTTTATGCTTTGGCGCGGCCCACTTTCTGTACTGGAAGAATTTGTAGACTAGTTGAATTCCCGGGAGTTGTCCATTAAGTTCACTTTTCAGTGTCATGCTGAGACTCTGAACTATTTAGATGTTAACATCATCCGGTCTTCCGGACAATGGCTAACTACGGTTTTTAAAAAACCGACTGACAGGGTTACCTTTTTGCAATATACCAGCATGCACCCGCCACGGCTAAAAAAAGGGCTCCCGTTTTCCCAGTTCCTACGATATCGTAGGAACTGTTCTGATCGGGAAGATTTTAAGCGTAAGGCGGCTGGTCTTCAGAAAGATTTCATAAATAGGGGATATCCTGAAAAAGTGGTCAGACAGGCCTATATACGGGCGCTTTACAATCACCGGTCCACATTATTGAGTACGGAAGTGGGAACAAAAAGGAGGGTCCTGCCAGATACTTCGGTTAATTTAATAACTACATATTCCCCCTTAAGTGGGGATATACAGAAAATTTTATATAAACACAGTAATGTTGTACATACTATAGCAGGGTTAGAGAGTAGTGAGATCCGGTGTGTCTGGCAACGGGCGCCAAACCTTCGAGATCTGTTGAGCCCGGCTCGTGTGCCATCTGATGTACAGGAGAAGCCACTTTCAAGAGCGAGCGGTCACCAACCATGTGGTAGTTGTGACATATGTGCCATCACGTTGAGTTTAGATACATTTGTATATAGAGGGACTACTTTGCCCATTAAAAGCAGTACAACTTGTGAATCCAAAGGGGTAGTTTATGCGATCATTTGCCCATGTGGCCTGTGCTACATAGGACAAACTATTCGTATGTTTCGCACCCGAATGCGAGAACACCGTAGTTGTCTACGGTGTAGTTATATGGAGGCCCCCATAGTTACACACTGTTTGCAGGAAGCTCATGAATTTGAACAGCTACGGTGTTTATGTTTGGCACAAGTCTATAAAGCTAGGCGAGGGAAAACTTTAGCTCAAACACTGCATTTGAATGAACAAAGATTAATTTTTAAATTGAATACTTTGGCCCCTGCAGGGTTAAATAGTCAGATTGAATGGCTTCTGTGTTAGTAAGATTAGAATAAGAGACGGAACTTCATTCACATGTTTAGGGGAGGGGATCCCCCGGAATGATTGGCTCCTGCTGGCTTTAAAGGGAGGAGAAAACGAGCAGAGAGCATGCGCGGCGTTACCCATACACATACTGAAACCGTGATGGTCAGAGAAATAAAGGAGTAAACGCGGGCTGCATCGTAGGTATATATGGTTTCAGGTCCTTTTTTAATAATAGTTTTTATTGAGTTTAATAAGGTTGGGGAGTGGGTTATGATATTTATGGATGTATATTTTTGTAGTTATATTTAGGTCCCCTGATGAAACTATAAGAAACGTCAGCTGGTACCGGTATTGAACGTCGGGACAAAGACGATTGCAGGCTGATCCTGTTTAGAAGCTGAGTATATATATACCTAAGAATTAAGTTCAGATATAAGCTTCTAAAGAATTCATTATTTAGCAAGTGCACTTTATTACCAGCGGGTCATTGATGTGACACAACGCCAATACTAAGCATCGGGTGTAAGCCCAATCTGGTAGGCGTTATTTTGAACTGAGACCTGTTCAGCTGGTTCAAAAGTGGACGGTTCCCCCTCATGTGAAAATTGAACGATAATTTTTGGAAATATTAGAACCAGGGAGAGATAGCATTGCATATGCTGGACTGAAAGTGTGCCTTGGTCTTCTATATTGAGCATACCAAGGCCCACCAGCGGTCCACCCCGCTATTCATCTCTGACCCTAGTAAGCTGGGGACTGCTGTCTCTAAGTGCATGCTGCCCTTGTGGCTGGCTGATTGCATTGCTGTGGCCTATTCCCAGGCCAGCCTGACCCTTGAGGGTCATGTTGCGACTCATAACATTCGAGCCATGGCCGCTTTGGTCACTAATCTGCGCTTGGCCTCCATGGAAGAAATCTGCAAGGTTGCCAAGTGGTCTTTGCTACACACGTTCACAGCTCACTTGCCTGGAAAGGAATTCCTGAAGGGACAGCAACTTCGACCAGGCCATGCTCCGGCACCTCTTTGGGTATTAGGTCCAACTCCTGCCCACTGGCCCTTCTTTCTGTCTAGGCTACCTGCAAAAGTTGATCAGCCTTGATGTTGCTGTACGCTGAGGATGCTTTTTCCCCCTAGAGCAGTGGTTCTGAACCTTTTTTGTACGCAACCCCTTTTACCATTGGTCAATTTGTGATGACCCACAATGATAAAATCAAATGCGTCTCTCTTCCTTTACCGTTAATGCGTTGTCATTGTAATCATTTGTTGAATTATTAATATATTATAGGCCTTTGCAATATGTTTTTATTTATAAAATTTACTTATTTAAACCACAATAATTAATCACAATAACAAGTAACAATATTTGATTTTGAAATTATTATGATTTTGTAGTCAATGGCTTTAGTATGCTTTATTCAAAAAGACTGACGAAGGGCAAAAATGTTAGCGTTGTCAAACCTAAAAAGTAGCCTTATGTTATCAGTGTGAAGGTTGTGCTTGCTTCCTTCTCGCCAGATGTGAAATTCTCGTCTCAGTCTTTGTGAGAACACAACGAAGATCATCTTCTGCAGCAAGTCTATTTCGGTATTTACTCTTGATAAGCAGCAAGCTTGAGAAGCCGGTTTCACACAGATATATTGTTGGAAACGGAAGAAGTAGATGCAACACAATCTCAGACAGTCCAGGATACAATTGAAAATACTTGATCCAGAATTTAATTACTGACATTGAAGAAAAATCATTTTTCGCTGCATCACTGGTAATGAGTTCAATGAACTTTTCTTGTGCAATCTCAGGAACATCCTCAACTTCAACTGTTGGACTTCTGGCAAGTGCAAATGGTGTGCCAGGTAGATTTGGAAAATACGCTGAAATTTCTTCTTTCAGCATTTCTAAGTGCTGTTTGACAGCTCTTGATGACACCATCCACGCAGCCATCTCCATGATGCGAGCCTCTCTGGCTTGGCCTTTACCCTCAACAGGGAGGATTGAGGAGACCACCACCTGTGCACCTATCTGCTTCACCCTCTGTCCCAGAGCCATGAAGTCACTTTTGATATGCTGAGAGGGATACCTGGCAGTATCATTTGTTCCAACATGGATTATCAACATTGGGTAATAGTCAGTGGGCTTGATGAGTCTCTGTAAACTCTCCTTAATGTCTTGGATTTTGACACCAGGCAGACAGCATACCTCTCTGGACGTCAAGTCTGGTCGGCAGATGGACGCCTCAGTACCCCTCAGAAGAGAGTCACTAACCTCCATCTGAGGGTTCTCCTCCGATTCCGTTGGGAATGTGAGGTCTTTTGACATATCCTGCACAAAGTCGAGGAATGCCATGTCCCCAGGCAGGGACCGATGCTAAGGTTCCAAGGGTGGCGAGTCCGAGGACACATCACAATGGCATTGGGTGTCTGAGGACTCCTTATCTTTGGTCTCCTACTCTGAGTAATCGGAGGAAGACTTGAGGGAAGGGTGGCTCACAGGCTCAAGGCCAGAGCCCAGCCTGCGTCTCATGGAGGCCCCACGGCTGGTGCCATGAGCACAAGCTGGTGAAGACCTTGGTCCCATTGAGCGGGACCCAGAGCAAGACCTATGCTGAGGATCAACTCGGGTCCAAATGGTCTCGAGGATCGGCTCGGCCGCCGGGGAAGTCCTTGGTGTCAAGGGCCCAATGGTCTGGGTGAAGAAACAACGCCCGCTGTTGGTCCATGAAGGCAGTCAGACTGCACTCCAGGGCTTCCATCCTGGATTCGAGTCCAGAAGGCTCTGCAGCTGTCCGCATGGGCACCAAGGAACTCGGGTCCAGTGCAGATTCCCCCAAAGGGGAGTCCTCAATGAGGACAGGCTCGGGCGACTGAGACTGCTCTGCAGTCAACTCCTTTCAGGCGATCTTGGTAGGCTGCTCTCACTCCGATCCCTCCAGCAGCCATCGGGGACTGCGGGACCTGGTGGGCTTACTAGACCCATCTGAGCCATCCAGAGACGCTGCCTTGGAGGGTTTCTTCTTCTTCTTGTGTTCCCTCGAGGGAGACCCCCTTTCTGAAGAGCCATGGCATCGACTGGGGTCCACAAGGACATCACAGGATTCCACAGCTTCAGAGGGGGCCTTGGCCTTCAGAGCTGGGGATTCCAGGAAGAACTTGTAGTCCTGCTGCCGACAGCTCTTGAGGGCCTTGGTAGACATCTTTTTACAGAGATTGCAAGCTGTAGAGTCGTGGTCTGACCCTAGGCATCAGTCATGTGTGTCGATGAGGGACATTATCTTGGCACGCCAATCACATTTCTTTAGAGCACTGGTAGTCATGGGGGGGAAAAACGTACCCCAGCGAGGTCAAGATCCACAATGCTGCCAGTTGGGGAAAAAGGCGCAAAAGCACCAAGGGGAAGGAAACAAGAAAAAGACAAAGGGACCCGAGACACGATGCCGGGCAGTGGGTTCGGGAGGCGGGAAGAGTACCGGTGCACAACTGGAGAGAGTTTAGAACTCAGGTCAAGAAAAAGACAACTTTTTTCCAGGGGAAAACAGACAGACATCTGAAGGGCTCCATGGAAAAATGGAGACCGAGCAAGATGGCACCTTGGGCAAGAAGGGTACCATGCATGGTGGCACCTCTCAGGCGTTCTTTGAAAGCTGGGGAGATGCTGCCATGAGGGCTCCGTCGGCGCCGACATCACCCATATTCGAAGGCTGACTTCCTGCTTGTTCCCGGAGAAATGGTTTTTCCTCTAGTGCAGGATACGTCCTAAGGGCTCCGTGGAAAAAAGGAAACTGGAGAAAATGGTGCAATGGCAGGCAGAAAGGCAGGCTCAGTGCAGCTCCCAAAAGCTTCCAATGGAAGCTGTGGAGCATTCTGGATGGGCTCCATCGGTGATGTCACCCATACGTGAGGACTTACTTCCTACTTGTCCATGAAGAATCAGATTCTTAACCTTTTGTGAATCTCCTACATGCTCAACATTCACAGTTCTGCAAACTTATCGATAAAGGCAGATGCAGAAATCCCATACTAAAGACCAGTGCTTCAAGCTCTAGCGCAGGATTTCATAGCAGAAGTTTAATGCTGATCTTCTGCACAGTGATGCCGTAGGCAAATTAGCCAGTGCACACAAAGTCAGCGTTAAACTGGGAAAACAAGCCAAATACATGCGCACAGGAGTCTACATTAGCAGCCTCTGTATGCTGCGCCAGTTTGGCATGCTGTCACAGAGTAACAGGGTCATGTGAAATTAAATTTGACACTATTTCAGGTGCCTGAAATCATCAGGAAAAACCAATGCCAATGCCATGGGCACAATATCAGGGGGCCACTGCCCCTCTCCAACACCAAACCCCCCAACAGAAGTAAAAGCATTTGTGGCCCCATGGCCCCCCAGTCATGATTTCTTCTCCTCCCTTCCCATTAAAAAAAAATCATTGGTGGTCTGTGCGCCCTGATGCAAACCTCCTCCACAACTTCACTGAAATCACTGCTGGCCTGTGGGCCTCCATTACCCCCCCCCCCCAACTCCCAAAAGTGCCTGTAAGTAGAACATGGGGGTAGGAGTGATGCCTATAAGCTCCTAGCCCCCGCTGCCATTTTACAAAATAGCAGTACCTAACCCTGCATGGTGCATCCCGGGGATGCACTGACTGTTGGAGGCCAGTCTGCCAAATAAAGAAGAAAATTCCTTATTTAGCAGGCTGGCTAACCACCCCTCATGCTGTGCATCCCAGGATACACGGCAGAGGGTGGTCAGTCAGTCAAATATGGAATATTCTTCGTTATTTAGCAGGCTGGGCCCACCCCTTAGGGCGGTGCATCCATGGAATGCACCAGGCAGGGTTAGATGCTGCAATTGTAAAAAAATG
Organism: Ichthyophis bannanicus; assembly: GCA_033557465.1. Classification (NCBI taxonomy): domain Eukaryota; kingdom Metazoa; phylum Chordata; class Amphibia; order Gymnophiona; family Ichthyophiidae; genus Ichthyophis; species Ichthyophis bannanicus. The sequence continues at coordinate 418,592,667 of CM066036.1, read as the reverse complement.
GTGACAGGTGGTAGGAACAAAAAAGGCATTGCTCCTACCACCCCTCCCCCCAATTCTACTTACAGGTACTGGGGGGAGGATTCATGGAGTTCTACAGGCCACCAATGATTTTAGCAAGGTTGTGGAGGGGAGGGGTTGTATCAGGGCTCATGGACCACTAACTATTTTTTTATGGAAATGGAAGGGATCAGAGAGAGGAGGGACTATTGGATCACAATCTGTGCACACGGAGCCACCAATGCTTTTATTTCTGTTGAGGAGTGGGTAGGTCTGGGGGCTGATGTCTAACTTCACCCAAGATGATCTTTTTGCTCCCCGTTGGATATTTACACCTGGCTAAAAAGATGGTTTAAAGATCCAGCATTAAAAATAATGTAAAAAACTGCGCTAAAACCTAACACATTGGGCGCAATTAAATATGCAGCACTTTACATGTGTTTTGCATACCCACTCTGATGCAGTTTAGCGCTGCAGTTTTTCTAGTATTTTTCTGGCACTAGCTTGCTTTCTGCATTGGAGAGCAAGCCTAGTGCGGGCAAAGCACCAGAAAAATACCGTGCTCGGGTTTTCTGCATTGGCTCTATACTGCCTTATCTTTACTCCATCCTGCTTCCTCAAAGATCATCACTTAACTGTGAGTTTACCAAGGAGTACTTTGATTAAACAGGATAGTCTACAAGCCTCCAAAGACTTAAACAAGCATTGAAATATACAAAGTATGAGGATAAGGATCATGTTAGAATCCTACACTGCATTGATCCTTTCTATAGAGTTTGTTACTTTAGCATTGATCTCCAGATGAACCTCCCCACTACTTTAAAAAAATTTGCTTCTCTACCAGTCCCTTCCCAGACAGCTACATCCAATACAAGCTCGCACCTATTTAAAAGTTTCCTCTGGAAATTCCTTATGAATTTGCAGCCTGCACATTGCTCTGCCATTTTGGATACAAGCATAGGGTAAATAAAAAAAGATCCTCTCCATTTTAGAAAGATGTTTTAAAAATGATTGAATTACAAATATACATGAAAGATATTCAAATGGACAGTAGCCAAGATTTAAGTCTCAACAATTGGCTCTACTGTTAAAAGTTTCAAATGTGCCAATTCAACACCTTTTTGTGTATGTCACCATGTATCCAATATGGGGGTAATTTTATGCAAGACTTATGCTTAACTAGAAACTTATAAATACTGTACATGCATATACACATGCATAAAAATTAAGGGCTAGGACAAAATAGCAGCTACTTTTATGTGATATACATATAGAAGCTCCTGGGGGCAGGAATGGAACTTATGCACATTATCTTGAATACACACATTAGCACCAGTTCTTACCAACACATAACTACTTCTGGGGGAATTTCACACAATGCAGAATTCTACTATTACTACTTTTTTTACTTATTTGTATAGCACTACAAGGCCTATTTAGTGCTATACAGAGGCATGTAAGAGTAAGTCCCTGAGCAGCTTACAGCTTAGTCAAGATAGACAACACAACCACTGGGAGCTAGGATATATTTAGGGAAATGGTTAAGGGAACACAAAGGAGGTGACAGGAGACTAAGGGGATCAGGATCCAAAAGCAGTCTCGAAGAGGTGATTTTTAAGCCTGGTTTTGAATACGGCCAGAGATGAAGCTTGACATACCGACTTGGGTAGTTTCTTCTAGGCACAAGAAGCAGTAAGGTCAAAAGAACGAAGTCTGGAAGTGGAAGTGGAAGAGAAGGACGCAGATAGATCTGCCAGAACAGCAGAATTCCTGAGGAGGGGCATAGGGGGAGATAAGAGGAAAGGTAGTGAGGAGTTGCAGAATGAATGCACTTAAAGGTCAGTAGGAGATGTGGAAACAGAGAGCCATTGAAGTGATTTGAGAAAGGGGGTTAGATGAGCACAACGACACTGGCAGAATATTAGCCATGCAGCTGAGTTTTGAACAAATTGAAGAGGGGCGAGATGATTCACAGGGAGACCAGCAAGGAGCAGATTGCAATAGTCTAGACGGGAGGTGGGTAGAGAGTGGATAAGGGTCTTAGTAGTGTGTTCACAAAGAAAGAGAGAAATTTTACTGACGTTATAAAGAAATAAATGAAAGGCTTTAGCTATTTGTTGAATGTGTCTGGAGAAGATGGTAGTGGAGGACAACCACCACACGTCCCATCTGTTTCCTCCCCTTCATCTCTAAGCTACTTGAACATGTGGTTCACTGCTGTTGTCTTGACTTTCTCTCCTCTCAGTCCCTTCTGCAATCTGGCTTTCACCCTCTACATTCCATTGAGACAGCTCTTGCCAGAGTCTCCAAAGACTTGTTCCTCGCCAAATCTAGGGGCCTTTACTTGATTCTCATCTTTGACCTTTCTGCTGCTTTTGTCACTGTTGATCACTACCTTTTCCTCAATACCCTGTTCTTGCTTGGATTTAGGGGTTCTGCCCTGTCCTGGCTTGCTTCATATCTCTCACACTGCACTTGTAGTGTATGTTCTGGTATATCATCCTCTATTGCTATCCCGCTTTCAGTCAGTGTACCACAGGACTCTGTCATGGGATCTCTCCTTTTCTCTCTACACATCAGTCCCTTGGTACACTCATCTCCTCCCATGGTTTTCAGTACCATCTCTATACTGATGACTCTCAGATATACCTCTCTGCACCTGAAATATCTCTAGGAATCTAGAGCCCAGATATCTGCCTGTTTATTTGACATTAATGCCTGGATGTCTCACTGCCATCTGAAACTGAACATGGCCAATACTGAGCTCCTTATCTTTCCTCCTAAGCCTACCCTTCTCCCCCTTCCTCCTCTCTCTATTTCTGTGGATAACACTCTACTTTTCCATGTGTCCTCAGCTCACAGCATTGATGTTGTCTTTGACTCCTCCTTCTCTACACATACCTAACAGATAACTAAAACCTGTCACTTCTTTGTAACACTGGCAAAATTCGTCCCTTCTTTTCTGAACACACGACTAATATCCTTATCCATTATCTAGTCACCTCCCATCTAGACTACTGCAACCTCCTCTTTGCTGGTCTTCCTCTGAATAATCTCTCCTCACTTCAATCTGTTCAAAACTCAGCTGTATGGCTAATCTTCCGCCAGTGTTGCAATGCTCAAGTCACTTCATTGGCTCTCTATCTATCTGTTTCCACCCCTCCAGTTAAAACCTCTGCTACTGAGCTGTAAGTGCCTTCACTTGACTGCTCTTATCTACCTTTCCCTTTTTCTCTGTCCCTATAAACCTCCTTATGTAGCCTAGTGGTTAGAACACTGGCTTGGTGACCAAGCAACCAGGGTTCAATTCCCACTAGCACTCCTTGTGGCCTTGGGCAAGTCACTTAACCCTCCATTGCCTCGGAAGAAAGGCCTGGCAATCTACTTCCAGTGACACTGCCAAGAAAACCCAGGAGCTTCTGGGTCGCCAGGAGTCAGGACTGACTTGAAGGCACACATTGGATTTTTGATAAACCTCCTTGGGAACGCCACTCTTTTGATAAATCCCTTCTATCTGTGCCCTTCCACTGCCAACTCCAGACTTTGATCTTTCTACCCTGCTGCTCCTTATGATTGGAACAAACTACTTAAGTCAGTACGTCAGGTTCCATCTGTGACCTTGTTCAAATCCAGGCTAAAAACTTACTTTTTTAGGCCGGTTTTAAATCCTGATCCCCTTAGTGTCCTGTTTAGTGCCTATGTATTTCCTTACCATTCCCCTAGATATATCCTTGTCCCCAGCTGTTGTGTTGTCTGTCCTGGCTGTTGTGTTTTTTTGACTAGACTGTAAGCTCTTACAAGCAGGATCTGTCTCTTACATGTCTCTGTACAGCGCTGCATATGCCTTGTAGCACTATACAAATAATAAGTAGTAGTAATAGCAGTAGTAGGAGTCAAAGATGACCCCAAGGTTGCGAGTCAAGGAAACAAGGAGGAATAGATTGTTATCCACAGAAACGGAGAAAGGAAGGGGAGAGGTGGGTTTAGGGGTAAAGATAAAAAGCTCTGTTTTGGCCATGCTCAATATCAGATGGTGGTGGGACATCCAGGCAGCAATATCAGATAAGCAGGAAGAGATTCAAGAGAGATTTCAGGTGTAGAGAGTTAGATCAGTGAGTCATCGACATAATGATGTTACTGAAACCCATGGGAGGAGATGAGTGCACCAAGGAAGTAGGTGTAGCGAGGACCCAAGACAGAGTCCTGGGGTACACCAACAGAGCAGGATAACAGAGGAGGATCTAACAGCACAAACACTAAAAGTGCAGCGGGAGAGATGAGAAGAAAACCAAGAACAGAGCCCCTAAATCCAAGCAAGAACAAGGCATCAAACAGAAAATATTGATCGCATAGAATTCCCCACCTGCTTAGAATTTTACACAGGGAACAAGAGAGAGAAAAGACAGCTCTCCGAGATCCTCTCTCCATGCCTCCCCCCACCCATGCAGCCATCACAGGGTGAGAGGCTGTAGCAGACAGCTGAAAATCAGACTGTGTCCTCCTTTCCTTGCCATCCTTAGCCACACACGTCAAATAAACAGTTGTAAATCAGGTGATTGTGGAGGACAACCACCAAATAGCCCATTGTGGAGTCATTCGTTACCTCCTCTTGCCAGGGATGGCTCTATAATGAAGCCGAGTGAGGCGGTGGCCTCAGGCAGCAACTTCTTGTAGGCGGCAAAAAATGCCCCCAAAAAGACCGCCTTACTTGGCCTTCAAAATTAAAAAAAAAAACCAACAACAACAAAAAAAAAAAAATTGCAGGACAAGCTGCTCCCGCTACTTCTTGGCAGCAGCAGCATCATCAGTGCCCCTACGCCCCTACGCCCCTCCCCCTTCCCGCTGCCCCAGAAGAGCCTTGCCAGTGCCCCGGCTCATCTTTGCAGAGCTGCGGGAAGGAAAAGCATTTCTCTTATTTCCTGCGGCTCTGTTAAAGTTGAGCCCGCCGGCGCTCAGTCATAATCTGGGCATTTCTTGTCTCACGCAATCTCATCCTTCACCTCAGGCAGCAGATTGCCTTGAGCCACCTCTGCCTCTTGCATATGATTGATGTGGGAGGAGGTGAAGAGGATGGAGAGCAAATCGGAGTAGTGTGTTGTGGGGGGAGGAGAGGGAAGAGAAAAAACATGAGTGCTGAGATGTGTGGGCAGAGGCAGAGAACTGGGGGGTTAGAGAGAACTACAGAAGGCATTGAGACTGCTGGGGTAAGGATAGGGAGAACATAGTAGTAGAGAGAGTTCAAGGACAAAGGGAACTTGAGAAACTTGTTGAATCCTTAATTGTTCCTGATGTAAAAACTATGCTGTCTTTGTGGCACAATTTTTCCTTCCCTTTACAGTGCTGAATCTTTACTCCAGCTCACTCCTACAGTAAAGAGGCAGCATGGGAGTCCAGGGTCATTTGAGGTGATGTGTTGAAGTACAGTGCTTCACCTCAAATGACTCCTGACTCCCCTCCCCAACCCTAAAAGTCATCTCTGGGGCCAAAAAGGTCCCAGATTCCAAGAATTTATCCTACCCACTCCTGGAAGGCAGAAGAGATGCTCACTTGTTCCTGCCTCCAGTGCCATTTTGCAAAATGGTGGCACATAACCCCTAGAATGACATCTAGCAAAGCTTTCTGATGCACATCTGTCTTTCTGCAAAATGGTGGTGAAAAGAGGTGGCTGTCAATGGACGTCTTCTCACAGTAACACAATATACAGTAATAAATTACAGCAGATAAAGACAAAACACAGCCCATCTAGTCTATCCAGTAAGGTGCTTTTACTTTAGATTACAGCTGCCACTCCATGCAGGTTACCCCCACTCAACCCTTCTTTGAATAGTAAAAGTCATTTAATGTATTGCTTTTGAGCAGGAATGTGCCTCTTGCTTTGTGTTTATGCCATGCTTTTTAGAATTCAGTCATTGTCTGTCTCCACCAAAAGAGCAGTTCAGATATCTACCATCCTTTCCAAGAAAAAGTACTTCCTGATGTTGCTTTCAAGTTTACCTCCTTCATTTCATGTCCTCTAGATTTATAACTTCTGCATATTTCGTAAAGGTTTTCTTGCTCATTAATACTTTTCAAATATTTAAAGGTCCATGTAATCTCTCTCCTATCCCTCCTTAACTTTAGGGCAGCAGTTCTCAACTGGTGTGTCGCAGGGATGGCGGACGTAGTTCCAAGGAGCAGCAGTAGCGGCAGCAGTAGCATGAGTCCAGCAGCAGGAGATGCATGTGTACAAGACACACCATTCTTCCTGCGCACCAGGACATCCATGAAGCTATCTGTGCAGCATCTTTCAGGTAGGCAAATTTATAAAGACACACAGGTACACATGGAGAAATTTCACTTACCGTTAATTTCCTTTCCTGGAATACTGCTAGACCAGTCCAGACAAGCGGGTTATGTCCCCCTGCTAGCAGATGTTAGAGACAGAGAAAAACACACTCCAGAGCTGTGACTGGTTGGGCTCTGGGTGACAAAGGAGTGCCCCTAGAGGATCTAGCCAGTATTCTTTTGAAAAAGCACTAATGCAAAGAGAAAAACGGGACTAATGAACTCAACTATGTACAGGTAACTAGTAATTCAACAAAAAACTTGAACTCGAACCAAGAAGGTTGGAGGAGGATCAAACATCATTCTTTGGAGAAAAAAATCTGAATCCACTGTTGTGGACCTTCTCCGGCATATGATATTGCTTATGTTTGAAGTAAATCGAACGTCGGCTCCTCTGCACCAGCAGTCATGACACTGATAATGGGGCAGGTTCTGGACTGGTCTAGCAGTATTCCAGGAAAGGAAATTAACGGTAACTGAAATTTCTCTTTCCAGATCATACTGCTAGACCAGTCCAGACATGCGGGAAGTACCCAAGCTAATGAGCCCCAGGGTGGGCAGAGAGAGCTGCTGACAGTACACTAGCCCCAAAACGACTGTCCTCATGTGCCTGAACGTCCAGGCGATAATGCTGGACAAAGGTAGACAAGGAATACCAAGTTGCCGCTCGACAAATATCAAAAGGGACTACGTGCGATTGCTCAGCCCAAGACGTGGCCTGAGCCCGAGTCGAATGTGCATGAAGAGCAGGAGGCACCGGCTTGCCTTGGAGAATATAGGCCGATTCAATGGTACGGCGTATCCATCGGGTGATAGTAGACTTGGAAGCTGCCAAACCTTGGCGCGGCCCCGCAAAAAGCACAAAAAGATGGTCGGTCTTACAAAAAGAATTGGTGACCTTGAGATAGCGAAGAAGAATCCTTTTCAGATCAACCACTCAGAGATTCTTGGAACTTCCGGAACATTGTTCCTTTGAAAAAGCCAGCAACAAAAGATGCTGATTGATATGAAAAGGAGTAATCACCTTAGGCAAGAAAGAGGGAACAGTGCGAAGGGACACTCCTTCTGCAGAGAAAGTCAAATACGGTTCCCTGCAAGAGAGGGCCTGCAGCTCCGAAATGCGATGAGCCGAAGTTATTGCCACTAAGAAAACTGCCTTAAGTGTCAAATCTGATACGGAAACTTCCTTCAGAGGCTCGAAGGGTGGAGACATCAGAACCCGAAGAACCAAGACACGGTCCCAAGAAGGAACAAGTGGACGGATCGTAAGGCATAGAAACTTAACTCCTTTAAGAAAACGCAACACATCGGAGTGGGATGCAAGAGAACAACCGTGAATCGGCCCCCTATAACACGTCAATGCTGAAATTTGTACCCGTATAGTGCCAAGAGCTAAGCCCTTGTCAAAGCCCTCTTGAAGAAAGGCAAGAATGTCTGGAATTTCTGTTCTCGAAGGAGAAAGCTGATGTTGGATACACCAGGACTCAAAGACTCTCCAAACCCTAGCGTATGCCAATGAAGTAGACAAACGGCGAGCCTTGAGGAGAGTCGACACTACCTTCGAAGAGTAACCCTTACGAGTCAATCTACGGCATTCAAGAGCCAAGCCGTAAGCAAGTAGGGAGTTGGATCTTCCATTGAAATAGGACCTTGCCTGAGAAGTCTGAACAGAGCCTGTAGTCGCAGAGGAGGGAGTCGAGACAGTCTTATGAGATCGGCATACCAAGTTCTTCGTGGCCAGTCTGGGGACACCAATATTACTAGACCCTGGTGCTCCCTGATTCGCTGCAAAACCCTTCCGATCATTGGCCAAGGTGGACTACATAAAGCAACTGGCGTTTCGGCCATGGCTGCGCCAAGGCATCTATGCCCTGAGAGCTGTGGTCCCTCCAACGACTGAAGAAGAGCGGAACTTTCGCATTCGTGGCTGACGCCATGAGATCTACTTTCGGTTGCCCCCACTTCTGAACTATGGTTTGTAATGCATGTGGGGCCAGTTCCCATTCGCCGGGATCGAGATTGTGTCTGCTTAGGAAATCCTCTTTCACGTTGCTGGTTCCCACAATATGCTGTGCCGAGAGTGCGTGAAGGTTATTTTCCACCCAAGGGAAGAGAAGGAACATCTCTTTCGATACCCTGTGCACTTGGTGCTGCCCTGGCGGTTGAGGTAGGATACTGCCGTGGCATTGTCGCAGAGAATCCGAACTGCTTGTCCCTGTAGGAACCACTGAAACTTCAGTAAGGTGAATCGAGCTGCTCTCGCCTCGAGCCTGTTGATGGTCCATCGTGCTTCGCGTTTCATCCAAGTTCCTTGTGCTGAGTTAGTGCGACAATATACTCCCCATCCGGACAGACTAGCGTCGGTTGTCAGCAAGATCCAACACGGGTTTTCCAACGGTACTCCCCTGAGGAGATTGTGAGATTCCAACCACCACTGTAGACTGCGACGGACCTGCTGCTGTAACGGCAGACAAATCTGATAGTCTTCCGTCACTGGGGACCATCTGGAAAGCATAGTGGCCTGAAGACAGCGCAAGTGAGCTTTTGCCCAAGGTACGAGTTTGATGGTGGCTGCCATGGATCCCAGAACTTGTAGGTAATCCCATGTCCGGGGAGCTGTTTGCGCCAAGAAACTACGGAGTTGAGAGGTCAGCTTTACAAAACGGGCTTGAATGAGGAATACACGCCCTTGACCAGTATCGAAGCGTGCTCCAAGAAATTTGATCTCTTGAGGATGGAGGAAACTTTTGGTGCGGTTGATCACCCAACCGAGCTGCTGAAGACAGGCCACTATTGTGGAAACAGTTTTGATAGCCTCTGGAAGAGAATCCGCACGAATAAGCCAATCATCCAAGTATGGGTGCACTTTGATGCCCTGCATGCGTAAGGCTGCGGCCACAACCACCATCACCTTTGAGAAGGTTCAAGGTGCCGAGGCTAGGCCAAAGGGCATAGCTCGAAACTGAAAATGCTGGCCTAGAACTGAAAAACCCAGGAAGCGCTGGTGGTTCTCTCGAATAGGAATATGAAAATACACTTCCGCGAGATCTAAGGAAGCTAGAAACTCTCCCCGGCATACCGAATGAATGACTGATCGTAGGGTTTCCATCCGGAAGTGTGGTACTCGAAGGCTGCGATTTACGCCTTTGAGATCCAAAATTAGACAAAAGGATCCATCTTTCTTGGGCACCATGAAATAGATGGAATAGCAGCCTAGCCCTCTTTCTAACGGAGGGACTGGACAAATGGCCTTTAAGGAGAGAAGTCTCTGAACAGCAGTTTGAATGGCCACTCATTTTCCCGACGAGCATTCTGGAGAGACCAGTAAGGCATCGTGAATGGGTCTGTAATACTTGAGAGAATAGCCATGAATAACTATATTGAGGACCCAGCGATCTGAAGTTATGAGTGCCCACTGTCGAGATAAAAGGGATAACCGTCCTCCTATGGGCGGAAGGATCTCGAGTGGGCAGAGCGTCCCGTCAGCAGGAAGGACGGGAGGTTCCAGTGAATTTCCCTGGGCCAGAGTAGGTATCTGTCCCTCTGCGGGCTCCTCGAAAGGACTGCACTCTCTGACCATAGCGAAGGGCAGAAGCGGAATAAACACCTGGCTTAAAAGAACGGTATCGACGTGAATCCTGAGATTTAGAAAATCGGCGAAAACCGTGGGACTGAGAGCCACGACGAGAAGATGCCTTTGGTCTGTCCTCAGGTAAACGTTGCGGCTTTACCTCTCTGAGATCTTTCACCAATTTATCAAGATCTTCGCCGAAAAGGAGTCTCCCTTTAAAAGGCAACTTAGAAAGGCGAGTCTTAGAAGCAACATCCACTGCCCATTGACGCAACCATAACCATCTTCTAGCCACTGTAACTGCTGCCACAGAGTGAGCTGACAGCTGTAGAAGATCGTAAAAGGCATCTGCCAGGAATGCAGCGACAGATTCAAGGCGCTCTAACTCTGGCTCATCAGAAAGTTGCTGAATCCATCGGAGGGAGGCCTGAGTCGCCAAACCTCCACAAACCGCAGCTTGTAGAGAAAGAGTGGATAGCCAGTATGATCTGATTCGGGGCCTCTCTAAGAGTATGGCATCGGTAGTGGTGGCGCGGAGGTATCTCTGGCTGCACAATTGGGCGGTGGATGTGGCCTCCAAGGCAAGGTTAGGTAAGCTCTCTTTTAGAGTTAGAAATGCTGGTGAAAGATCTAGGTGAATCAAAAGGGGGCCGGTTGCTGGAGGATAAGCAAAAGCAGAATCATCCATGGGTGCCGTTTAGGAGTCAGCAGAGAGAGAGTTTAGGCGTTTTCACCCGTCTAGGTTTGGCCCGATGCAGAGAGGTCGGGTGCCCTATAGGTCGCAAGGGTTTCGTGGCTTCCGGGGGGCAGGCAGAGGTTTTTCAGCCTCCTTGTCTCCAAGCGCCAAGAAGCCACAATGAAGTGAGGGGGGTCCAGGCAGGAATGGTACCGGTGGGAGGTCGGTTAAGAGAGTTCGTTCTTGCCTGGGCCCAAATTACTTCGGATCAGTGTTTGTTGGAGATTGTGCAAAAAGGTTATGCACTCGAGTTCCAACACCCCATGAGGGACACATTTGTGCAGTCTCCTTGCAGAACAAGATCCAAGAGGGAGGCGATAAGGCAGACTTTGGAAAGGTTGTTAGCTCTCGAAGTGGTGGTGCCGGTGCCGCCGGAAGAACCGGGCAGCGGTCGGTACTCAATATATTTTGTGGTGTCAAAAAAGGAGGGCACCTTACGGCCCATTCTGGATTTAAAAAGAGTGAACAGGTATCTCCGGGTGTCGCACTTTCGCATGGAGACGTTGCTGTCAGTCATTGTGGCGGTGCGGCAGGGAGAGTATCTGACGTTACTGGATCTGTTGGAGGCTTATCTGCACATTCTGGTCAGATTGAAGCACCAGCGGTTTCTTCGGTTTGCGGTGCACATGTGGCATTTCCAATTCCAGGCGATGCCGTTTGGGTTAGCGACGGCGCCACGGACTTTCACCAAGATTATGGTGGTTGTGGCAGTGGCGTTGAGGAAGGAAGGCGTGTTGGTTCATCCTTATTTGGACGACTGGTTGATTCGAGCAAAGTCGCAGGTGGAGAGCCAGCAGGCAACCAGTCGGGTAGTGAGTTTCCTGCAGAATTTAGGATGGGTAGTCAACATAGCAAAGAGCAGATTGGCGGCATCTCAGGAGTTAGAGTATTTGGGGGCTCGCTTCGACATGTGCAGAGGCAGAGTCTTCCTACTGCTAGCACGGATTCAGAAGCTGAGACAACTAATTCAGGGGTTCCTGGCGAACAGGGCTCCATCGGCGTGGCTGTATTTGCAGCTGTTAGGGACAATGGCAGCCACGTTGGAGATGGTGCTGTGGGCCAGAGCTCACATGAGACCTCTACAGAGGGCGTTGCTCAGAAGATGGTCTCATCAGTCCGATCCGTTGTCCAGGAGGTTGGTGTGTCCACGGGAGGCGCACAGGTCGCTACAGTGGTGGCTTCGTCCGGGGGGCTTGGAGAAGGGAATGCCGCTGGAGTCGCCGGATTGGAAGCCATTGACAACAGCCACGAGTCTGTTCGGCTGGGGGGCGCACTTCGAGGGACAGTACACCCAGGACCAGTGGTCAGACCAGGAGAAGGATTGGTCCATCAACAGTTTGGAGTTAAGGGCAGTATCTTTAGCCCTACAGGCCTTGCAGGGGCTGCTGCAGGGAAAGGCGGTCAGGGTGCTCTCAGACAATGCCACAGCGGTGGCGTATATCAATCAGCAAGGTGGAACCAGCAGTGTGCAGCTGGAGGAGGAAGCGGAAGGCTTGGGCCGAGTTGCACCTGGAAGCATTGTCGGCGGCGCATGTCGCAGGGGTGGACAATTTGACGGCCGATTTTTTTTGAGTCACGTCCAGGTGGATCCGGGAGAATGGGTCCTTCATCAGGAGGTCTTCGATTCGCTGGTGCCAGTGGGGTCGGCCAGTGATGGACCTTATGGCAACGTTTGAATCAGCAAAGGTGGAAAGATTCTACAGCAGAAGAAGAGAGAGGATGTCAGAGGGACTGGATGCCCTGATGCAAAGGTGGCTGGAGGAAACTATCAGCTATCAAGAAGGAAAGCCTGGGAAACCCAGAGAAAACACCTCTTGTGTGCTCTGGGTGCATCCAGGAGTTAAATATAAAAAAAGAATCTAATAGACAAACTTGTCCAAGTCCTTCATCTGCTAGAGACAGAGAAATACTGACTAGATCCTCTAGGGGCACTCCTATGTCACCCAGAGCCCAACCAATCACAGCTCTGGACTGTTTTCTTTTTTCTTTGTCTCTAACATCTGCTAGCAGGGGAACATAACCCGCTTGTCTGGACTGGTCTAGCAGTATGATCTGGAAGTTGCATTATAAAATAGGTGCAACATGTGACACCTTCTAGCCTTTGCACCCTGTTATAAAATTACCTTCTTTTTGTGCACCTATTTCTGCGTTTCCTCTCCAATATTCTCCTAAAACAACAGTTAAGTAATTTCACTTATCTTTATTTAAATTTAAAAAAGGCTGTTAACATGGTTGAAATTTTTGCTTATAACCTAAGCGCACACATTTCTGGCTGTGTATTCCACTCCACATTGGATACAAAAAAACAAGGGAAAATCATTACAATTTTCCAAGAAAAGGCAATGAATTTTTTTCCAAAGAAATAAAAGAGAAGCAACACAATTGAAAAAAATGTTGAAGTGACTAGGATTGATTCAAATTAAAGCAGCACATTTATTAACAAGACCTGCACAGGCCACCCATTGACTTTACAATACATTTGAAAACGTTTTTGTCATAATTTTCAATATCTTTGCATCATTCTGGTCCAAAGCATTTCAGAGATTATAGGGCTCCGGGAATTCTTTCGTGATCTCTCAGATCTTCAATACAGTTGGCGCTGGGCAAGCCTAATCAGATTAGAAGCAGCACCAGATCACAAGCCTCTGCACGCTAAGAACCATTCACAAACAGCAGATGTTGCCACATTATTGCTTCATTATCACATACTAAAGAACGAAAACAGATGTTTTAGATTTAAATCAGAAATGGAGAAAGAGCAACACAAAATCATTGTAGGAAGCAGAATAAAAAACCAAATAAACTGGATTTAGTTACCATTCACAAGAAGTTCCTTAAAGTAATCCTGAAACAATATGGTAAGAGGACATTGTTGGACACATCAACATTTCTGTAGCGTATCTGCCACGTGGAAGCAGCAGGTGCTATATTTAATAAAAGAGCATTCCACAGTCAAAATTATTTCCTATAATACAGCCAGAACTTTATTAAGGGTTCTTCATAACAATATTCTTGGATGAGAGAACAGCTTCCGTCTACCCTGCTCCATTTATTTATTTATTGTTTGATTCACATTTATATACCGCAGATGCAGTTCTCTTTCTGCTGTTTACAAAATAGAACATATTAAAAAAACACAAAACAAACATGGAAATGCAGCCTCTACCCATCCTTCCCATCCTCTCCTACTCAAAAGCACTTCAGAACTATTTTATTTATTTACTTTTCTCCAAGAGACAGCCCAAGCAGCCTGTTGAGACATTAATTTACAGGAACTTCCCTACAAAAAAGGCAATGGCCTGGCAGGTTCCCAAACACTAAAACACACCAGAATCATGCCTGGAAGGTGATGATCAGCTATAAAGTAAAGAAACCAGTGCCGCTGGAGAAGTGCTAGACTCAGCAGAGCCCAGCCCCAGTGGCTTGGCTTTAGGTATAAAGAAAAAAATCCAGACACCACCGACATAAGGAGACTAAACACAGCCTGCTATATTGATTTTTGGGCAGAAATTAAGATGTTACAAGAATAAAGCCATTTCGGCAGATTACATAGTTGACTGTATGCTTTGCGGGAACTTTTAGGAAATAAAATCTGCCCACAATGAGACAACCTCCTGACAAAGGCCCAGAAAAGATTTGTGCATAGTCGTTTTACCCAGATCTATGCAAAAAAAACTGTTCTGGTTAAGAAAAGGAAAATATTTATTGTAGAAAAATGACTTCCAGTTATATTTTAGAACAAAAATCCCCAGGAGAGTGACTAACTGTCTTGCTTCTGGGACAGAGATACTTAAACCATCTTTTGAAGAGGCATCCAGGGCACTTTCCATCTCATCCATCCTCCACTTGAAAAGGAGCAAGTAAAATACTCTGAAAGTGGACAATATTGGCAGAGAAGGAAAATGTATATTTCCTGAACTTCTCAACTGGAAAGATAAAAGGAAATCTTGGAATTTCACAAAAGACTTCTATTCCCAGAAATACTATTTAGATTTTCAATTTTGTTTCCTAACAAAATTACTTTTAACAAGGGTGGAATCTGATGTTTTCAGGGGCGACATTTTACTCGCAACCTTGCAAAATTACCATGTACACTGGAAACAAAATCTCTATTTTGCAACTTAAAAGCTGTATTTTGGGGAAAAGCATACACAATTGACACACACATCCAATTATTTTTAACACACCCGTCCAAGCCTTTTCCAAGGAAACAGTTTAAGGCACTTCAATGTTTAATGGATTTGATTAACCATTCATACAATATAAAATACAAGATAAATTAAAACATATAATTGCAAAATAAATTATATATAAATAAAAACAAATAAAATCTTTATCTTCTCTAATGAGTTTAGGATTCGCTAACAATGAGAAAGCAATGATGGAAAACAGGGAACTCACAAGGAAACTCAAAGGTAAAAGGAACATGACCCACCAGGTCATTGCCCCAGGGTCAGCAACAATCTCCAGAGAAAGGCAACACTCTCCGGAAATGCTAAAGAAAAATACCAGGTTTTAAGGCTTTGCTTTAAACTTTTATACTAAAAGTTCAGATCAGAGATCCATCGTAGACGGTGGGGCAATGACAAGCTTTACCAGGGCTGGAAATAGCATAAATGTGGCAGTCGCAGCTTCCCTTTCTGGAACCACAATACACCCCTGGATTATTTCCTTCATAGCTAGCCAAGACTCCCTAGCCGACAATGATCAAGCACCTACCTCCATGCCAGAACCGCACATTGGCTTAAGACTCCTGCAGTTGACAATGCCTCCAAGCTACTGCGCTCCATTGCCTAGTTGCTCCAGTGATTATGTCCATCCATAGGGAGTGACTGGCAGAGACTTCAGAATTAATTGCACTCTGCAGTGATGGCAGGAACACCCTGTACCAACTTCACTAGTAGCCCACCAACATCAGTACTTAGGTGCCAAGCACCAATGCATACAGAACGAAAGTGCCCACAGGAACAGCAAATCGGCATAGGAGCTTCATTAAGTTCTTGCTCCCTTCCCTCGTCATCATGATTTGTACTGAAGTACAAGAATATTTAATTATAGTCAGAATTTGGCAAACAGATCCTTGGTATAAGCAAACTTGACTCTACACATTCTCCTGCTTTGTTTTAGGCAAATTTGAAGCTACAGATATTAAGGTTACAGGACATCTGGCTTCAAAGAAGGGAGATGAAAAGTATGTAGCAGAATTGCATAATCATGGCGAAAGACATACAGACATGGATTCTGCTGTATATGTACAGTATGTAACATGTCCTGAGCTCGTATTTCAAAAGATGGGTAATCAAATTTAAAAATCCAAAACCTGCTATAGAAGATATGTTTTATTATTAAGTGCTCATTTCTTGTGTTCAACCCTTGAATTTGGTTTTCAAAAGGACAGATTCCAGTTCCCATTCCAGATGCCATGTAAGCAGAAGGTACTTAGAGGAGTTCTGTCGAGGCCTAATTATTAAACCAGCGTTTATTAAATCATACCGTTCAAGGATGAGAAGACTGTGTACTGTATGCTGCAGGCCTCAGGCGATGAAGCCGGAAAATCTATCAAGGAAATTAACACAGAAGCACAGAAAAACGTCAACCACCTTGTAACTCCTCAGTAAAGATAGTGGACACCTAGACTATGGTGAGTGGGCACGTGCAGAGAAGCCATTGGTAAATCTTGGCATGCTATTGCAGGAGATCCAGGAGTCCAAGAATGAGATCATTGCTCAAGAGGTTTGAGAAGTTTGAGGGTGTCAGAACTTGGCTAGACATTGTAGAGAAAAAGAGTGGATGTGTTGGAAGATGAGAGAAAAGGAGAGTGGGAAGAGATGAGAAAATGGTTGACTGGCTGAGAAACCAGGCTGAGGACCAGAAGAACAGGAACTGAAGAGCAAATATGACAATCTTCAGGGTCCCCAAGGGGCTGAGCTGCCTGATATGTAGATCTTTGTAAAAGACTTGTCACACTTGGGTTTTTCCTTTGTGATTACTGCTTCCCCCAGCTATGAAGCAGAATCCACCATAAAACATGACCAAAGCTGGATCCAGGGAAGTGGCTCAGGGCTATAATAGTTCATTTGCTTCAATACCAAAAGGAGTTCATGATTACGGAAGTCTGTAAAATCAAAAGTATCACAATGAAGACCCGGAAGATATTCACTCACAACTCCCCTCCCAAGTCAGTGCTGAGATTGTCTGTAAGAGGAAAATGGTAATTAAATGCAAGGACTCTTGACACAAGCTGGCTTTTGCACAAGCATCCCAGCCAGACTCAAAGTGCTGGACAATAGAATGCAGAGCTCTCCGTGTTCCCTGGCAGAGGTTGAACAACTTTTGAAATGGCAAAAAGCAGATGGCAGAGGTGCCTCTCTTTTCTACTACCAACTCCAGACTCCATTTATTCCACCATTGCTGTGCCATATGCCTGGAATAGACTACCCGAGTCAATACATCAGGCTTCATCTCTGGCTAAAAGCCCACAAAGGTTGCTTTCGGATCCAGGCCCCCCTTATTCTCCTGTTAAATGCCCATGTATGCTTTTAATCATTTCCCTCAAAACTACACTAGTCCCCGTTTGTAAGTTCTGTGGAGCAGGGACCGTCTCCTACATATCTGTGTACAGCGCTGCATGTGTCTTGTAGTGCTATACAAATTAGTAGTAATGGAAGCAGCAGTAGTAGAGGAACGGCTCAAAAAGCAAAATTGAGATGGTGTGAATCCCTGCCTACTGCTGTTGAATCTCAGTAGGGTACAAACAAAAGGACAGCACTGATGTGAGGAGCTTGCAGCAGCCCCAAATCCAAATGTCAGGTTGACCAAAGCAGAGGAGACAGCTACTGGGATATGAGGCAAGTATGAAATCAGTACCAAATGCTGCCGAGTTAAAGAAGCGGACAAGTGCAGGAGACATTCCGGGTGCAGAGAAATGTCCCCTCTCTCAGAGAACATGGGATTCAGACTTCATCCGTAGGGCCTTAGACTGCTGCTAGGCTATTTTCACTGAAAACTTGCAGTGAGTTTAAGGATGGCTGTGTGAACCCGGAGGGTGGGGGAAGAGATGGTTTCTCTGTATTAGGTCTGGTGGAGTAGATGATGATTGTTGTGGGTTTGAAAATAATTCTGGGAGGCAGTAATAGGATGTGTGATTTACAATGAATGATATTCCGATATGGATTGTTATATGGATACAACCTCCCATCCTCCATAATACAGTCTGTATCTATTACTCCTATACAATTTACTACTACCCACATTCCTACCTAAGCTGATAACTAAAACCTGTATATATGTAAATTACGTCAAAACTGTAAATAGCTCTGAACCTCCTTAACTGTACAAAGTTGCTTAAAGCTACATGTATTTTGGATAGTTACTTATTGTTTCTCTGTATTTTCACATTGTTCTCTGTATTTTGACTTATGTTCAATGTAAACCGCCACTGATCTTAGGAAATGGCGGTATATAAAAACGTTGCAAATAAATAAATATGTAATAGTGCGGTATATAAAAACAAATCAATAAATAAAATATGTGAATGCTGTGCGAGTGGACAGGGGAGATGATGGTGGGTGGGCAGGTTTTGTGGGCTGAAGCCAGAGGTGGGAGTGGATCTTGTATGCTAATTTTGCATTAATGTTGGTCAGGAGGAGAAGGGATGGCCGTACTGGAGTGTTGGGGGAGAACTGGAGAATTCAGTTGTGTTGGTTAAATGGGGCATGAGTGTTGGGCAGGTGTTTTGGTAGGAGTTGGGTGCAAAAAGAGTTGGGGGAGGGAGTATGTGTAGACAGATGTTACCATTTTAAGAGCCACTGAACATTACATTTAAATGTAGGGGGCTGAACAGCCCCATCATCAAGATGAAAAGAATTTTTTGCCTATCTCTAAAAATAAGATAGACAAGGGGATGGGGGGAGGGGAGGGATGGGCACTGACAGATTGATAATGAAGGGCACAGGGGGAGGGAAGGTAGGGAGGGGGGGATTGGAAGACTGTTCAATAATAGGAGACACAGGGAGAGGATGGATGAAATGGAGAAGAAGAGGAGTGCAAAGGAATGGGAAGAGTATGGGAGGTGGGGGAGGCCCTGAGCTGGGGGGGGGGGGTCTACCCCACATTGGAAAGGGTATATGAATGCGAAGAATGTGAAAGCAGGGGATTATGAATATGGATAGGGGGATACGTTTGAGTACATGGAATGTATGTGGAATAGGGAATCCTGTTAAGAGACACAAAATCCTACAGGTGCTCAGAGATAAACAAGTGGACCTAGCATTTTTACAAGAAACACACCAGACTGATGTGGAGCATGGGAAACTGAAAATGTGTTGGGTTGGGGATGTGTTTGGAGCCTCGTCGGGGGGAAAAGAACAGGTTATAAAAAATCCGGGAGGGCGATATATTATTATAGTGGGGAAAATAAAGGGAAAAAACTGGGCTTGGTTAATATATATGCTCCCAACGCATACGATGCTCAATTTTATGATCGACAAGGTAAGGAGTTGAGTACAATTGGTCAAACACCGATCATAATGGGGGGGGATTTCAACTGTGTCTTAGAAGAGGCAATGGATAGATCAAGCACTAGAGGGAAAACTAGAGACCGTAGATCTCAATGGGTAAAAGGGGTCTGTGAAGGATATGAATTGGTGGATTACTGGAGGGTGCTGCACCCATTAGACAAAGATTACACACACATATCGAGGGCACATGAAACGGGTTCCCGAATAGATTATTTTTTGGGGTCTAGGGTACTTTTTGATAGAGTAATTAGAGTGGAGATAGGACCTATCCATCTATCTGATCATGCGTATGTATGTATGGATGGATGGATGGATGGATCTAAGATGGGGGCCGCGACAAGTGGGGAATTTGTGGAGATACCCCCTCAGGAATGATAATGACAACCATTTTTAGGGTTTTTATGTATGCACACTGGGAGGAATATGTTCAATTTAATGGGGAGCATAAAAATAATCCAACATTATTTTGGGAAACAGCTAAGGCAGTGACGAGAGGGCGCATTATAGAATATGGGGCCACAAAAAGGAAGATATATACTAACAGATTGCTTCTTCTAGACAAGGAACTATATCAGGCGAGAAGGGTTATGCTAAGAAAACCTACAGGGAAGGGGAAAGTCACGCTGGATCGTTTACAAAAAGAGGGAAATTCTTTGATGCAGGAGAAAACTGTCCAGTCTTTGCTGTATTATAAATATAAATTGCATAAATTTGGAAATAAGACTGGAAGATTGCTTTCTGGGTTAGTAAAAGCAAGTAGAGGACAGACTCATGTAGGGGCACTGAGGAACAGAAATGGGAAGGTACAGACTACCCAGACTAGTATTGAAGGGATTTTTTGGGATTATTATAAGACACTATATGAGGCAGAAGTAAGAGATAAGGATAAGGCAGAAGAATTTTTGAAGAAGGTAGGATTGCATAGTCTGTCAATAGAACAGCGAGAGGAGTTAAATGCTCCCATTGGGGATGCAGAGGTCCTGGCTGTAATAAAGAGATTGCATAATTGTAGGACCCCAGGACCGGATGGGTACAGGGGAAATTTTACAAGGTGATGAGCGAATGGATAGTGGGTTCTTTAGTAGGATATTATATGGATTTGGTAAGACGGCAGGCTTTTCCATATGAGAAAAACAGAGCAATACTCACAATAATCCCCAAACCGGGTAGAGATGGGCTGCTACCAGAATCATATAGGCCAATATCTCTATTAAATGTAGACATAAAAATTTTGGCAAAGGTAATGGAAGAGAGGGTGGCAGAGTTCATGCCGCAATTAATAAAAGAAGATCAAGTAGGTTTTGTGAGGGGAAGGCATGTGATTAAAAACGTTAGGAAGAATGTATCATCTTTATATATGACGATGGTATTTATTTATTTACATTCTCTTATATACTGTGCTATTCTGCATCAGTGCGGTTTACATTGAACAAACTGAAATTACATTGAACAGGGCATTATAACTTAGAGATAACTATTTTACAGGGAACATGGGCTATGGAGGGTTAAGTGGCTTGCCCAAGACCACAAGGAGCACCTGTGGGACTAGAAACCCCAGTCCTTCCGGCCCAAGGTTGCTGTCCTCTAGTGGGATTTGAACCCCTGACCTTCCGGCATGAAGTACCTTGCCCCAACCACTAGGCCACTCCTCCACTCAAAAGAACTGGGGAGCAAGTGCTCATGATAAGTTTTGATGCAGAATAGGCATTTGACCGGGTCGACTGGCAATATATGTACCAAGTATTGGAAATTATGGGTTTTGGGGGGGGCGGGTTAGACACGATCAGACTCTTATATACGGATCCTAGAGGGCAAGTCTTAATAAATGGCTCCCTTTCAGGAGAATTTTCGATTTGGCGAGGAACTCGGCAGGGTTGCCCACTATCTCCGCTTCTCTTTGTTCTAACTCTAGAGTCACTATTAGAGCGCATTCGCACCCATAAAGGGCTGGTGGGAGCGCGGGTAGGGAAAGAAGAATTCCGTATTTCTGCTTTTGCGGACGATATTTTGGTCTAATTGGGGGCCCCTAAAAAGACATTGCCAGTGTCGTTAAGAATCTTTTAAAATTTTGGGGAAATTTCAGGGTTGAAATTGAACCTAGATAAATCAGAGGCCTTAGCCTTGCATCAGTCGTTGAGGCAGGGCTGGGACAGAGACTTCCCATTAAGATGGGCTGAAAAGGGAATCAGATATTTTGGCGTATATTTGCCAATAGACCCGAGTAGGATGAAAGACCTTAATGTTGGGAAATTAATGGAGCAAACTGTAGACCGTTTGCATAGATGGAGAGATTTGCCATTAACATTGGGAGGGCGAATAGCGCTATACAAAATGACTATATTCCCGAAGTGGTTATATATGTTGCAAACGCTACCAATATTATTGACTCGGAAAGAGGTGGAAAAATTGGAGAAGAGTTTAAATGCATTTTACTGGAAAGGGAAGAAACCAAGGTTTAGTATCAAGAAGTTACAGAGACACTGGGAATACGGCAGGATGGGAGCTCCAGATATAAGAAGATATAATATAGCATGTTTGTTGAGGAATTTGAGGGACTGACTGGGTACAACAGGAGATTATACACCTATAGAGTATGAGCAGGAGGTAGCGAGACCGCTGGCTCTGAGATATATACTGCATGTGAAGACAGTGGATTTACCTCAAGGAATCAGTAAGCATCCGATCTTTCAGGTAATGAGGGGAGTGTGGGGGATAGTTTGTAATAGGTGTCGGGGGAACCCCAGGGTGGCTTCTTTTCTCCCATTATATGGGAATGGAGCTTTTGTCCCAGGGATGCAGGGGGTGACAATTAGTAGGTGGGAGAACAAGGGTATAGTGGCGCTTGAGCAGGTAGTAAATGAATCAGGGAAAATGTTGGAATTTGTTGAGCTGAAAAACAGATTTGGGTTGACGAACAGTGATCTCTTTCCTTATATGCAAGCAAGAAGTTACACACGTAGCTTAGGACTGAAGGACTTGCACGTAGGAATATGTAGTAAATTAGAAGTATTGTTGTATTCAGGAATGGAATTACAGGCTAAAGTAACAAATTTACAGAAGGAATACTCTGATTTGGAAGGGAAGCCGCAGGAGATGGGATTAGCAGCGGCATGGACATATGATTTGGGAGTAGAGATAAGAGGGGAAGATATGATGAGAGCTTTTTCTGTTATACCTAAGGGGACTAAAAATGCGAGTTTACGAGAAATGCAAGGAGCCATTTTGCGCCATGCAGGGCATTTAAAGCAGGAAGCAGTGCTACATCGAGTTGTCCAAGATGTGGCATAGATAGAGCAGACTTGGGGCATATGTGGTGGCAATGTTTGGAAGCAGTGTGATTCTGGGGAGTTCCTGTGAAGCATCTTGCATCTATTATGGGAGTCACACTGAGGAAAGACCCTAGAATTTTGATTCTAGGTTTGTTTCCACCAGATATAAGGTTGGGGAAGGGTCAACGGAACTGGTTGGGAAAGGTCTTGCTGGTAGCACGGAGAGTCATGTTGCTAAATTGGCTACTCCCAAGGGGACCCACTATGAGACACTGGAAGAGAGAAGTATATACTTTACTACTTATAGAACAGGCGGGAGCATGGGCTAACGAGGGAACCACGGGAAAATTCATGGAAGAATGGGGTCCATATATACAAAGACTGACACCACGAAACAGGAGCAGAATTATTAATGTACTCCAATGCTGATACACTAAGTGTGGGGGGGGGGGAATTATTTGACTATGTCTCCAAAGTGACAAGGAAGGGCACTTGGAAAGGAATAGAGTAGGGAATATGTTATTAGAGGGTGAAGGGGGAGGGAGAGGAGGGGGGAATAGGGGAAAAGGAAAGAGTGTATTATAAACAGAGTTAAGGAGCGATAAGCAGAGGAAATTGTTTTAAGTGATGCATTAATGTTCTAAATAAGGGTGTTTAACTTCATTTGTATTAATTAGAATGTACAATTGTTGAAACATAAGACTATCTGGTAATATCTTAATAAGTATATAAGAGGAATACGGGCAGGTGGAAGCGTACACACCTGCTGGGCGGAAATGATAAAGATATTGTTTGGAGGATAGGTAAATAATATAAGTTATAGTAGGAAAGGGGGAGGAGGGATATGGGAGGGAGGGGGGAAAAATTATAAAAATGCAAAATGTATAAAAGGTTATAGATGTAAAGTGGAACGGTATCAAACTGTACTGAAATGGTTAATGGAGATGTTATAGGTTTGTTTAATAAAAAGATTTAAACATAAAATAAAAGAAAATAAGATGGATGTGGCGATGCTGCAGGAAGCACGCTTACCCTCAACAGAAATGGAGGAGAAAATGATGGCAGTGCGGGCAAGTTTTCTATTCGGCGTATAAATTCAAAAAGTGGGGGTGGTGGTACTGAAGCATAAAAAAGGTGCCTCTGGTGATGTATGAGAAGAGTAAAGATGCGCAGGGTAGGGTGGTCTTGATAATCGGGAGGAATGACCAGCAGGAAGTCTCTGTCCTATAACATTTTTGTGCCTGATGCAGGCCTTGACAAATTTTCTTAGAATCTAGGAGACAGCCTAAAAATCTAGGAGCTTGCTGCTGAAACCTAGGTCACACTGCACACCCCCACCCCCCAAAAAAGGTGTATCAATTACTTTTTTAGATTTAAGAGCCTGATTTATCAAGACTGTTTTCCCATTTTCTATGGGAAAAAGCTTAATAAATCAAGTTGTTAATAGGCCAGTGCACAGTGTCAACATAGGTCAGTGGTCATACTCCTCCTCCCTCTCCACCAGCTCCACTAACCCTTTAAGCTACACGTGTGTGTGTGTGTGTGTTTGGTGGGGATGCGGAGATGTGGTGCCTGCATGTGTGCAGTGGAAGAGGGGTGCACCTTTTGCATATACAGTCAAACCTCGGTTTTAATGATTAATCCGTTCTAAGAAGTCTGACTAAAACTGAAACGTACGAAAACCGAAGCAATATTTCCCATAGGAAATAATGTAAATTCAATTAATCCGTTCCAGACACCCAGCTCCTGTCACTTCTCTCACCTGCCCGATCGTCCACAGGACAGCAAACACACAGATATTGTACTGTACGGTACTGTAATCTGATCGCTGACTCCGTCTCAACAGCAATTTGCAAGCGTACCCTGCAAGAGAAAGAACTGCCTCCCACATTCATGCAACATCTCCTGCTTACATTGACAGCTACCCTGCTACCTCCGAGCCTGAGGGGGCGCTCCAGAGAACAGGCAGGCGGTGGAGAGATCGGGGCCTTCCTCTCTGTGCAATCCTTGCATCTCTGGCTCGAGGATGTTGCTCAGCTGACTTTGGCTTCTCAACACGCGATCGGTGAGTCCGGGGGGGGGGGGGTAGTGCTGCCGGGACTGGGCGGGCAGACCAGCGCGAGGGTGTATGTATTGCAGTACAGTATACAGTATAGGTTTTCAGATCTGGCAGCACTGGCTCACCATTCTTGACGAAAACCGAGGCGATATACGATAACCGAGACAAGATCTCAGTCAGAAAAGACGTCGAAAACCGAAACGAACGAAAACCGGGGCACACGAAAACCGAGGTTTGACTGTACACATTGTGCTCTTACTTCCCATGTAGTCATCTCTTCACCGTCAAACCACTTGCACTATTGACTCCCCCAATCCAAGCCTTCTCCTGCAGTCCCTGTTTCCTTTCCCAGACTTTCTCCCCTTCTCCCTCCCCCCTAGCATCCACCACTTGCCCCTCTAAACCCCCCACACACATACACTATTTAAGAAAAAAAACATGCTGCCCCTTTAAATTTCTTTAGCCGCCTGTGCAGCAAAATTCCCACTTCTAACTTTTTCTTTTGCAGGCTCCGGCAGCACTTCTGCTGTGATCACAACCTTTCAGTCCTTCTTCCCATGGGATCCCTTCTCCCATGGACAAATTCTGCAGGTCTCGTTCACGATTACAGCTATTTGAAGCCCTTCTGCCCACAGGAGATGTGATCCCTGCAGGCAGATTCTGCCAATTTCAGCCGCCATCTGGCCTTTTGCAGCCCCTCTCCCAGACAGATTGAGTCAGCCCACATGTGCTCAGAGCCCCAGGCGCCAGGTCAGAGTTTTCAGTTGCCATGGCCAAATGGCACCTGGGGTTTGCTGAACCCTGGCCTAATGGTCCCAAAGAGGATTTTTTTTCCCAGTGCTCTACAAAAGGTCAAAAAGTTCCATACAGTTTCACAAGCTTCAGTTTTATCTACTGTGGATTATTGTAAAGCTGCTTTTATGAGATTTTCTGGCACGCCAATTAGAGCATTATAGCTTGTGCAAAATGCAGCCGGGAGATTTTACAGGTTGTAGGTACCATCTTCAAGAGCTTCCTTGGCTTCTGATTGCTAGCAGGGTGAAGTCATATCAAGTAATCCATGGGCTGCCCCATGGCCACCCACAAAACCTGGTTAGTCCATATATCCCTGCTAAGTCCTTGCAGTCAGAAGGCAGAGGGTTGATGAAGATCCCAAACTGTAGGGAGGTGAGGTGAGGTTAAGTGAGGTTAGGTGTGACTAGGCCTAGGGTATTTTCAGTGGCATAACCTGTGATATAAAAATAGCTTACCTCAGGAGCTACAAGATGAGCAAGATTTTCTCTAATTTCATAGTAATTTTAAGGCCCATTTATTTGCAGAAGTCTAGGCCCTTAGGTGGGGGACGGATTGACTAGATTGTAAGCTCTGATGAGCAGGGACTGTCTCTTACATGTCTGTGCAGCGCTGCGTACGACTTGTAGCGCTATACAAATGCTCAGTAGTAGTAGTATAAGTGGGATGATATAGAGTTATGTTTTAGTGAATGTCGTCAAGATTATTTTAGATATTAAGTTCTTTTAAGTTATTTATTATGGTTTTATGTTTGCATGTATATTTTAATGGTATTGTATATGTGAATAATGTAACCCAGTGAGAGAGAATTGTTTCATGGATCAGTAGGCTACAAATTGTCATGAAATAAACTGGTGTGTCATCCATTTTTTTTCACATGGAGACCACCAGGGCTGTACCAAGGGCTGTGCGAGTGGTATGGCCACACAGTGCGCAAGCACAGAAGGGGGCACCAATATCATCACTAGACTTCCAGGAAGCTAAAAAGATTTAGCTGCTGAAGGTGGCTGGATGGAGTGGGACACCAGATTCGTTAGTTCCACAGGGAGCACTTCTAGCTTTGTACAGTCCTGGAGACCATCCCACTGAACACTGGCCTCAAAGACTGTAGGAAATTTAAGAAAATATTACTGTAGGGCTCAATTGCTTATTTAAAAAAAAAAAAAAAAAGCTTAGAGAGAGAGTATACAAACTTAGTAAAAGGTTTCCAAGTGCTGAAATGGCTGAAAAGGGCACTTCATATTGACACAGACCATTTAATAACATCCCTAAGCTTTACTCCGCTTTAAACTTCTACAGGCTTTTCCTACACAAGTGACTCAAACACTGTACCCATAATCGTAATAAGGATTATGACAGATCTCCATAGAAGTAAATATTGCCTCCTTTTCTTTAGTTTTAATTGTATTATCCAGCATCTTAGCGCCATAGCTGCTGCTTGATTCTTTTTATCTCAATACCCAAATCCTTTTAGAACTTACATATTCCTAATATTTCCCTTTCCAGTTTTAAATCCATTTGCTTTTGCACCCTCTGTGCCTCATTCTTATGCTTGTTGAAACAGAACTGCATGCATCGCCACTTAGCAATGATTTTAGAAAACCTCTCCTTGAAGGATTCTGGTAACTGTCTATATGTTTGTTCACTTAAGTTGTCCTTCCACCTTTCCCAGCATACTGTGATGCATATCTTTTTAATCTGTCCCTTTAATCTGCTGTGCCTTTTTGCAACAGTACACCACTTTAAGCATTCCACTTTATGATGGGAAAGTAGCACACGAATTTTAATAAATATAAGAATCTCTTATTCCCTCCTTATATTGCCCCGTCAGCGTTTCTGGCTGCCTCTGTGACAGGCTTGTGTCAGGCTCAGGCAGAGCAGAAACATTTTCAGTTCAGGGAGTGCTTTTTGTATTCCTGTTTCTCTCTGGTTCCCTCACAGCACACAAGTAGCATGACTCATTTCCTAGTTTTATCTGTTTTTAGCTTTCAGGTTTATCTCCGTCAAATGATTTAACCAGCAAAGGACTCCCAGTCAAAATGCTTTTCATTTCGGGCATGATGGAGGAATGGTAAAACGGCAGCTGCAGTAAACAATTAGGGCACCTGATTCCATGGCACCTAGTTTAGGAGGTTTTGTGTCTCTATTTTTCAAAATTATTATTCTTATGACAGTGGTACTTACTGTACCCTTCTTCCACTTCTGAAAAAAAACAAACATACTTCCTCTGACTTCTTTCCCTCCATCTCATTTGCTGGACGCAAACCTTCTCTCTGTCCAACACTCCTCCCAACTCCACCCAAATGAATTTGTGTCCCCTGAATTATAGTTGAGAATTAAGGTAGAACGGGGGCTCTCTCAATTTAGCTCTGCATTTCTGCCCTTTACAAATCTCTTGAAGGAAACGTTACAGGAATTTTGATTGGATTTTGATACGATATATCATATGTTCTTCTGAACATTAATGTACCAAATTGGGTCAGACCAAACTTTCATTGAACCCAGTATCCTGTTCCCAACAGTGGCCAATCGAGGTCACAAGTACCTGTCAGGATTCTAGATTCCATGCTGCTCCATCCCAGGGGTAAGAAGGGGATTTCCCCAGTCCACTTTAATAATAGTTTATGGACTTTTCTTTGAGGAATTTGTCCAAACTTTTTTTAAACTTAGCTACACTAACAGCTTTTATTATATCCTCTGGCAACGAATTCAAGAGTTTGATTACATATCGAGTGAAAAAATATTTTCTCCAATTAGTCTTAAATGTTCTGCATTGTAGCTTCAAAGCATGCCCCCCTAGTCTTTCTACTTTTTGAAGGAGGAAAAAAAACAACCAACCGACATTTTACAGTCTAGTCAAGACAGACAACAAGTCAAGGAAGAAATTTGCTGAGCAAAGCCTTGTGGGCATAAGAATTCAAGTCACAAAATTCGTCAGGATAAAGCATAGGTCTGGCTGAGGTGATTAAGGTCATGCAGCACTCCTGAGACACCAGACATTTGTGTTTTGTACAAGTTGTTTCCCATTTTAAAGCATTCTGGAATTGATACTGTTGCCAAAGACGGCTTAGAGGCATGCTAAACACACCATGCTAAAAGCTAGCATGGCACTCTGTGCTAAGAATCCCATGCTAGCCGTTTAGTGCATGATTGGGCAGGGATAGTACAGCATCTTGGGCTCATGCTAACTGCAGCAGTTGCCATTAAGATGGGTACACTTAACGCCACCTGAATGGATGTCGTTAAGTGCACCCACATACTGAGTAGCATGGTGCCACACAGTTGCAACGTGCTAACAGCAGGAGGACAGATGCACATGCCCCCTGATATTAGCATGGGCCTCTGCATTAGATTCACAGCCCAATCACACGCTAACTTAATGGTATGTTCACTAAAATGCACCAAGTGTGCAGAGTGTTTTGGGATGGCACACTAAAAAAGGAAAACCAAAACAAGCATGCAATCCTAGTCTGTTGATGTATTTGCTGTTTTTTAGGATACACTCAGTTGACTAATGAAGTTTGACAATGCAATCACTTAACTCTCCATTACCTCAGGCACCAAATTAAGGCTAGATTTACTAAAATGCATTTTTGCATTAGCATACATAAATATATATTAACATATGCTATTTAATACAGGTCCCGTTTTATACAAATGGCCTATTTACTCATGCACTCATGAATGGTAGGGTTAGCACCCTACAGTAAATCTAGCATTTAGATTGCAAGCTCTCCGGAGGAGGGGCCTAACTGCGTATTTAACCTGCTTCGGGTTCATTTTTGGAAAGGCAAACAGATCCAAAATCTAACAAACAGAAAAATACTTTGAGATGGAATAAAGGCTATGCGAGGGTTGATGTGTACCGCAGGCACTGAGCCCAGTTTAGAGGAATTTAAAAGGTTACACTGCGGTCTTCTCATGATCCCTGGAGGTTCTGCATAGAGTACAGCGAAAGAACATGTAAAAGTTCCAGCCTGGTTTCCTTGGGAGCAGCATAATAGAAACTAAAATCAGAATTTCAGTTCCTTTAAAGAATAAACATGAGAGCAGCAACCAACAGATCAGTTCCTTGTAAGAAATAAAATCAAACCAGATTTTTCAATTTAAGCTTTCAGTAAGCGCAATGAAACAGTCAGCATGGCCACATATCTGTCGTTGGAGGAGTCAGCCCAGTGTCAGAAGATGGAATACCAGTAATGGGCACTGAGCCAGCTGATTATGTGGGTTCACATGATGGTTCCAGGGAGTGTGGATCAGCTGACACAAAAAGGAAAACAGATGTTGAAACTCAGGACTTGGAAGGAACAGAAAAAAAAATCCTACTTTGAAAATTGCTGGTTCACAGAAATGTATTAATACGAGACCTGCCCTGCACACTCTCTCTACTAGTACTGTACCCCACACACAGGAGAGGGACCTGCAGGTCCCATCCTATCCCACTGCTGAAATCCCACAATCACTGTCATGTAGGGATATGCTCGCCTCTCAAAGTTAACAGTAAATAAACTGCCACCTAGGCTCACCTTCCACCAGCTCCAAACTCCCAGCATACAGCCACCAAAATGGTAAAGCAGATGGAAGGATACCCCTATGAGGAGAGACTTAAAAGGTTGGGGCTCTTCAACTTGGAAAAGAGACAGCTGAGGGGAATTATGACAGAGGTCTATAAATTCATGAATGGAATAGAACAGGTAAACGTAGATCAGTTGTTTACTCCATCAAAAAGTAGAAAGACTAGCGGGACACACAACGAAGTTACAATGTAACCCATTTAAAACTAATAAGAGAAAATATCATTTCACTCAATGTGTAATCAAACTCTAGAGTTCATTACCAGAGAATATAGTGAAAGCTGTTAGTGTAGCTGGATTTAAAAAAAGGTTTGGAAAGGTTACTGGAGAAAAAGTTCATATACTATTATTAGAGGACCGGGGAAATCCACTGCTTATTCATTATAAAGATTCCATGCTGCCTGTATAATCTGGGAACCTGACAGGTACTTGTGACCTGGACTGGCCACTGCTGAAAACAGGATACTGGGCTTGAAGGACCCTTGGTCTGACCCAGGATGGCATCTCTTATGTTCTTGTGTTAAGTTTACTATGATCCTTTAGTGCAACATCCAGAACTAGTTTATATATGTGAACACTATGAAACTCGAGCCTTCTTTACCTGACCCTTCACCCTGCTATATTTGGAGTCAGGGAATATACAGAAGGAAGAAAAAGATTCTCTCTTTGCCAGACAAGAGATGGCCTCTTCCTGAAAAATGGAAAATCTGACCATTGTTTGGATTCTGCTGCTTAGACCTGAAGCTTAAAACAGTCATAAAACATAAACCAGCCACAACATAATTTGCCACCATGAATGACCATTCACGTTGTTGGTAGACTTGACAATGGATAGCTCTCTCAGACAATGGCAGCTCTCTCTCGACAATGGTAGCTTGACAATGGATAGCTCTCTGAGGATAATCAGGCACAGGGCACGAGCGCTTGAAGAAAGAACAATCAGGCAGAAAATTATGTAAGGGATAGAAATCCTCAGAAATTGGCAGGACAGAAACTTTGGCTGGACCAGCAGAATCATCACGAGGACTGCTTATCCTTAGCATGTGATTTACATACTGCCCTCCAAATTTGGAGATGTAGATTTAAAAAGCTTTTTATGTTAGTTTCTTTTTATTCTGTATTTATAAGTCTGAAGAATATAATTGAGCAAAAACGGTTTACAGTAATAATGGAGAATTCACATACAATATTGGAAAAATAATAAAGAAAAAGAAAAGAATCTCCATCTCTCTAGCTCACAATAGACAGGGAAATCCAATTCAGAAATGGAAAAGAAAAAAGAAAAGAAAAGAAGTCTGCAGTTGGAGCCTTACTCCAAATTATTAATGGAGTTATTGGAGTGGGAGCAATAACAGCGTGTGAATTTATAAAGGCGAGCAACTGGGATAGCTCAAAAAAATATGTAGGTAACAGGTGCCAATTTAACCATACCTTTACAGAGGAATTTTAAGAAGAACAGCACACCAAGCTGCTCTACTTCAGAAGCAAAAATTCTTTCTTCCTCTGCGAATCCCTGGAAAGATCAGGGAGGAACCTCATCACACTGCCCATGAAAGACTACTGCCAGTTCTTAAAATATATATGCGTAAGAGCCAGTGTCTATCTACAAAAAGCGCAAATATGATTATTAATGTAGCTGTTGGAAAAATCTGAGCTAGAATTTCTAACATATAAATGCTGGGTAACATCAGCTGGTGCAATTTCTCCTCTTTCATTCAACGCTTCAGCCCCCAAATGGGGCTGCAGAGAAATTTCTTGTGGAGTCCTCTTGGCAGTGGGTAGGTAAGCCTCTCTAGATATCTTCAATATGTTGACATCTAAGTCTTACACATCTCCTTGGGAGAAACCACCTGAGACTTGGGAAAATTCAACACTCTTATATTGGCAGCCATTGGTGAATTTCCAATATTTCAACCTTATTCCAGAGAAGGATATTATCCTTAACTAATACAGACACATTACCTTGCCTAAGTGTTCTTGACATCCTGTTCTCTAACGAAATTCTGCAATGTAGCAACCTCCTTTTTTTTTCCTATTTTTTTACCTGTGAAGAATGTGACAAAAGAAAAAAGTTTCCAACGCCGATGCCTCCAAGAAAACATACTTGGTGCCTTTAAAAGTTTTTGACAAATATCCAATTGGTAGCGTTTTCCATCGTTTTTGACAAAATAAACTGAATCTGGGGTTGCAAGGCACTCCCCAGCTAATTTATTTCTTTTATTTAACCAATAGGTTTTTTTATACTGCTTTATCATCATTTTTGGCAAATCTGTTTACATTGTAACTTAAACTTGGTAATGTACATTAAACAGGGACATTGATAACTTGGATTTTTATGAAGCAATGGAGAGTTAAGTGACTTGCCTAAGGCCACAAGGCATGCTAGTGGGAATTGAACCCTGGTCTCTTGGTTCCCTAGCCAGTGCTCTAACCATTAGGCTACTCCTACACTCCTAAATGGATGGCTTCCTAAATGGTTTCAAAGGAAAACTGATTCAGATGCTGAAGAGAGAAAAGGAGCAAATGGAACATTGGAGTCTGCTCCCATAACCTTGAGCTGGCCAACTCTGCTTGCATAAATCTGAAACTTCCATTCCGGAGGTCAAACAAACAATCTCACCTCCACAAGCCTCCACTGCAAAGCCACAGGCACAGCACTGGCATTGTGCCCTCCTGTGCTCACCCCTCCTGATTCTAGTCAGGGGGGGGGGGGGGCCCAAGGCGCTCGATGCATCCAGGCGGAAGTCAAAGAGCAGTGGCTGATACAAGGTCTCTGTAGATCAGAGGAGAATGAAACTTCCAAGCCCAAAGACACCGTCGAGTCCACCAACAACGTCGATCCAACTGGGCACATCCCCAAAGCCTGTTGTCTGCTAGGTCACAACCCAAATGTATCCATCGTTGCAAGTGAAGTAGGCTGTCAGGGAGTAGGACACTTCCCCTATTTACCTTTCTTCTTGCTTATCAGGGAAAAAAGGGACCTAGCAGGGTCTGCAGGCTGCCTAGGAATACTTTTCTTCAACAGATGAATAGGTTTTTTTGGAGTGGAGGAGTAGCCTAATGGCTTGGGAACCAAGAGACCAGTGTTCAATTCCCACTAGCATCCTTGTGGTCTTGGGCAAGCCATTTAATCCTCCATTGCCTCAGAAAATCCAAGTTATCAATGTCCTTGTTTAATGTACATTACCAAGTTTTACAATGTAAACCGCTTTGACTGAAATGATAAAGCGGTATAAAAAAATAAAATAAAATAGTTTTTACTTTTTTATATTTTGCTATCGAACTTTAGTTGTGTTTCACCCAAAATCTGAAATAAATTGTTTAGCAATTGGCTGCTGAACAGCAACACTGGATTTTGGGTTGCCAGATAGAATGAAGTCCATCAAGGACAACTTAGCTTCTCACTTCATATCCTTAAGTCCTTTTATACATTTTCATAGTCGGTGCCTGAGGAACCTCTATTTTCGCTCACCTCTGGGAAATCTGAACTACAGATTCCATCCTGTAATGACAAAAACTCTCAATGCACTACACATGAATAAATGTTTGTGGCATTGGTCTCCATGTATGACCTTAATGTAAGAATATCAAGGAGAGAAGCTGCTTTACCTGGAGCTGAGCCAGGAGTCAGGGTGCCTGTCAGCTATGAATGGGCTGCCAATGCCCGAGAAGGAGCTACGAGTGATATTGGTACAGAGACTGCTCCTCAGCGACATCATTTAAGAGAACCTGCCTCCGACTTTAAAATTTTGATTATTAAGCCGAGCAGCTGCAGGCACATGACCAAAGAATCATGTGGACAAAGTGACCTGGTCCTTTGGTACCTTCTGGGTAGATGTTTGTGACTAGTTATGCCAAAAAGTGCCTGTAAAGAGGAAGAGAGGACACACAACAGGGAGCAGAGGGCACAAGACCACGGCCATACTATGTAAGGTTAGCAGGAGGTATTTATTTATTAAAGATCCAACTTAAAAAATTTTGGCATTAAGCCTTCATCAGGGGTCAAAGGAACATAACAGAACATGTGTAGAGCCTGTCCCGAAGGGCGGTGCTAAATCACTCTTACCAATCTCCTTTAGAAGCAGCTCTGATTTAGAGTAAGTCTATTAAAATGGGTTTACAAAAATAATTTCCAAGGTCCAATTGCACTGGAAGTCATGAGAGTCTTCTACAATCTGTTATGTTCCTTTGACCCCTGAAGAAAGGCTTAATGCCGAAACTTTTTAAGTTGGGTCCTTAATAAATAAATACCTCCTGATAACCTTACATAGTGTTGCCGTGGTCTTGTGTCCTCCGCTGCCTATTGTGTCTGGTCTTCATTCCTGTGGAAGGTGATTTCCTCCCTTCAACCTGTAAAGAGGAAGAACAGACAAATCCACCCCAATTACATCTATTATTTTGGACATTAATGTTGGAACCTATGGACAAACATGTGATGGCTGGGTCCTTATCAGCACATGTACCCTCTTCTTATTCATTCTGCTTTTCTTCCTCCTCTTTCTAGGGCTTAAGCCCTATTTCTAGGCTTCCACCCCTTCACCTGGGAAGAGGCTAGAGCTTATTCTGGGACATGTTTCTCATCTTCCTGAAGAAGTGGGGTAAGGGGAGTCAGCTCCAGTAGATGACTACCATTGGTTAAAGACAAGGGCAGCTTTACAAAAAGTTATTCATTCTCACTTTTATATTTTTCTCCATAAGATTCTCAAATCCAATATAATGTTATTTTATTTGATATCTAGAATATGGTTTCTTAGAATAATTTGCTCTTAAGAGGAACCATGAAGCATATTTGTGTTTTTTTCCTAAACTAGAAGTAAACGAGAAACAAATTGAACAGATGCATCTTAAATTAAAGAAATTAGCTGATCAAGTTTCTACTCTTCAAAAAACTGGTTCTTCTAATATCAAAGATAGTATGTTTATGTCAAGAAGCAGACTGCTCCAGAGAGATGGAGCTACAACATTGAAGCAAGAGGTCTTTTACCTTCAAGCGGATATCAAGAGGTTGCGCTGGGAAGAGTAGGTAATTAGTAAGTTGGCGAGAACGATGGGTAGGCTGGTATGAAATGCCTGATGAGTAATTATTAGAATTTTAAAAGGAATTCTGTGTACAATAGGAAACCAATGTTCTTCTTTGAGGAGGGGAGTGACATGAACATATTTTACACAACTTAGAGCAGTTTAACTGACGTATTTTGATCATTTGCCATTGTCTCAGCTGAAAGGATTTCAATTCATGGAGCAAGGAGTTGCAATAATAGAGGTGACTAATTAGGAAAGCATGAATGAGAATTCACAATACTCTCTTGTCCAGGAGCAAACAAGCTGCATGTTAACTACCTTAAGTAATAAAAGGACGTTTTCACAATGCCGGAAATATGTGCATTAAAGGTTAGATTCTGATAGAGCAAGATACCTAGGACGTTTACTGAATCTGACTCCAGTTTGAGCTACTATAACAAATGATCACCTTTTTTCAACAAATAAAAAACCAAACACACCCTTTTCCCCTTTTTGATCATTGCCATTATAAATGAGAGCACCACTTCCAAGATCCTATCAGAGAGAGAAGGCACTCAGACAAAATGCATAAGAATTAACCAAAGGCCAAAGGCCAGTCTATAGATATCAATTGTGAGAAATGTCAGCTAGTGGAGTCCATCGCTAAGTAGGTTAGAGAGCTCCAGGACAATGGGGCTTGGCTCAGAAGCATCAAGGAAGTCAATTGATTTACAGGACATGGAGAACGCATTATATAATCTCTGAGGAACAGCAGCTAGAAGGAATAATGGAAGGAAAAACAGTGCTTACCCAGGTGCACGGAAACTAGTCAACAGTCACTTCTCACAGCATACAACCACTGGGTCCCCATTAGTTCAGTCTTAGATTCACAGCCAATTCCAAACACAGAAAAGGGAAACGCAGCACAACAGAAAAACAAAATGAACAGAAGAGCTGATGGTGATTTCCATCTGCACAGAACAGTTACCCATTTCTCAAGGTGGCCAGATATCTAGTGAAGTATCTTGCCTGCTAGAGGCCTGAATATGAGCTAAAGTGGAAAGGCTGCTGAAGTTCATCAAACCCACCGATAGTAACCCATGCTGCTCACCCATCTGGGTAATACTACCAGGTATGATCATGAGCAAATCAAATAAAATTATAGAACAATGGGTGAAAGGACAGGGCACAGGTAATGTTCTTGCAAGATGCAAGGCATTGATAAGGCAGGCAAAGAGAATTTGAGAAGAAGCTTGCTGTGGAAGCAAAAACATGATAAAGACTTTTTCAAGTAAATTTGTAGCAAAAATCCTGTGAGAGAGTCAGTTGGACCATTAAATGATAGAGGGATAAAAGGGGCACTAAGAGGGGTACAAGGCCATAGCGGAGAGACTGAATGAATTCTTTGCTTCGATCTCTACTGAAGAAGAAGTAGGAATGTTACTCATGACTGAAATCGTATTTAAAGGAGATGCTGCGGAAGAATTGAAAGAAATATCGATACAACAGGAAGATGTATTACAGCTATTTGATAAACTGATGGTATACATCCAAGGGTGTTGAAAGAACTGAAATTTGAGATTGCAGACCTACTATTAGTAATCTGTGAACTATCATTAAAATCATCTGTAATACCTGAAGATCGGAAGATGACCAATGTAACACCAATTTTTAAAAAGGGTTCCAGGGGTGATCTGGGAAACTACAGACCGGTGAGCCTGACATAAGTACCAGAAAAAATGGTGGAAACCATCATAAAGAACAAAATTACTGAACATGTAGATAGTCATGGCTTAATGGGAGACAGCCAATATGGCTTTAGCCAAGGAAGGTCTTGTCTTACTATCTGTTATGTTTTTCTGAAATTGTGAATAAACAGGTAGACAAAGGTGAGTCGGTTGTTATAGTGTATCTGGACTTTCAGAAAGCCAGTGATAAGGTCCCTCATCAGAGACTTCTGGCAAAATTAAAAAGTCAAGGGATAAGAGGCAGTGTGCTATTGTGGATCAGGAAATGGTTAAAAGATAGAAAGCAGAGGGTAGGGCTAAATGGCCAATTTTTCCAATGGAGAAAGGTGAATAGTGGAGTATCCCAGGGATCTGTGCTGGGTCCACTGCTTTTTAACATATTCATAAATGAACTTAAAATGGGACTAACAACCATCTGTCTCCAGGGTGTGTTCTTGTTCCCCTACCTGGATGACTGGCTCATAAAAGGAGGCACGGCACAGAAG
Source organism: Ichthyophis bannanicus (assembly GCA_033557465.1). Lineage (NCBI taxonomy): Eukaryota > Metazoa > Chordata > Amphibia > Gymnophiona > Ichthyophiidae > Ichthyophis > Ichthyophis bannanicus. Next base: position 418,555,592 of record CM066036.1, on the reverse strand, counting down.
TGCAGCAAGCCACGGTACGCACCAGCCACATCCTGCAACATCTGGGGTTCATAGCAGGAGTGGAGGAGTGGCCTAGTGGTTGGGGCAAGGTACTTCAGGCTGGAAGGTGGGGGGTTCAAATCCCACTAGAGGACAGCAACCTTGGGCCGGAAGGACTGGGGTTTCTAGTCCCACAGGTGCTCCTTGTGGTCTTGGGCAAGCCACTTAACCCCCCATAGCCCATGTTCCCTGTAAAATAGTTATCTCCAAGTTATAATGCCCTGTTCAATGTAATTTCAGTTTGTTCAATGTAAACCGCACTGATGCAGACTAGCACGGTATATAAGAGAATATAAATAAATAATAAACCACCCTAAATCCCATCTCCCGACACAATGTCTGGAGTTCATAGGGGCAAAGCTAGACACTCTTCAGGCAGAGGCCTTCCTCCTCCTGGACCGGGCAGACTGTCTCAGGACACCAGCCGCAGACATACATAACAATTCTAAAATCTTTGTGTCTGAAGGAGAGAGACAGAGAGTTCCAGAAAACCAAGGGAGGAAAAGAAGGATTTCCTGGAAACGACCAGGTGGAAGGCTGAAAGAGGGAGAAGGAAGAGAGAAGGGAGGCTTGAGAGGACTGGAGGGGATGGGCAGGATGATAAGGAGAAAAAAAGGGGAGGTGAGATACAGGGGTCAAAGCCACAAAATATGCCCCATGAACAAGGGTGAGAATCTTGAATTTCAGCTGAGCAGAGATGGAAAGCTATTGAGATATGAAGGGATAGGAAGGGGGAGTTAGGTGATATCGAAGTGATGAGCACCAAAGATAAGTTTAGCAGCAGTTGATTGTATAAATTGAGGACATCTGAGGAGTAATCCATCATTAAAAAAAAAAGAGTACTGCAGTAGAGAAGCCAGGAGATCACAAAAGCAATGATGAGAGTTGAGATGCTCTGAAGATTAAACTGGTAGCATTAATGCATCATAGGGCAAGGAAACAGGACTTACCAACAGTGTTAATTTGATCCTTAAAGTGAGAAAGGGAATTGAGAACGTAGACCAATGTTTTGATAGAATCACATTACACCAGAGAAGAGGGCTAAAATAGGTGGGTGATGAGAAAGGGGTAGCTTTGTACTTAGTAACAAACAACATTCAGGATCAGGTGATGGTCCTGAAGCCAGCCACTTACGGAATCTAAGCAAGATTGAAAAGAAAAAGAAATGTCAAGATCGGGGTCAGGTGGGTTAACTGTGAAGAGTATCTGACTCAGGAGTAAGAGGGCAAGAAAGAAGTTGAACTGGGTGGGAGCCAGAAGAGAACCCCAAGGAACACCGGAAGGAACCGGAAGTTAGGCAGAAAGTTTGAAGTTGAATGAAACTTGGAAAGTGTGCCGGAACAGTCAGGTGGAAAACTACTTAAGAACTATGCAATCAATGTCTATTTTATGAAGCCTATGGATTAGAAAAGAATGGTCAACAAAATCGAAAGCAGATGAGAGGTCAAGGGAAACCTTGACTAAAACTGGCTTTCTATCTTCCTCCATTGTACTCCACCTTCTGGATAGCTAAATATACACAATTTCCCTTTTAGTCTGCACCCAGCATCTCACTCAATCTCCTACAATAATCGAAACAGCCACCAACTCCAGTATGGCTGTTAGTGGAACATCCAGCCACATAGGTTCCCATGGCTCTCCTCACTCCCTCTCATAAGGGCTGATCTCCTCACAATGCATAGCCCCTCTGATGATCTCATTGCTTTTTCCCCACACCCATCTCCTCTGATTATTATTTATTTATTTATTTACATTCTCTTATATACCGCGCTATTCTGCATCAGTGCGGTTTACATTGAACAAACTGAAATTACATTGAACAGGGCATTATAACTTGGAGATAACTATTTTACAGGGAACATGGGCTATGGAGGGTTAAGTGGCTTGCCCAAGACCACAAGGAGTGCCTGTGGGACTAGAAACCCCAGTCCTTCCGGCCCAAGGTTGCTGTCCTCTAGTGGGATTTGAACCACCGACCTTCCGGCCTGAAGTACCTTGCCCCAACCACTAGGCTACTCCTCCATTCTCTCTACTCCGATTCCCTCACTCACTTCCAATTCCCATGCCTACTATGATCCTCATATTTATATCCCACAGCCCTTCTGAACCCTTTATTCTCTCTATCCGCTCACTCTTAGCCATCCCCCCAACTCTGATCCTCTCACTTACGATCCCACAGTCCCTCCAGTCCTCTCCACTCAATCTACAGTACTCCCAATCAAAAGATCATCCTCCAGCAAAGTAGTCAGGAAGGCAAAGATTCAAAAGGAGGAGGAAATAGCCAATGCAATAAAATGGGGGGATAAGACATTTTTCAGATATGTCAGTGAGAAGAGGAAGGGCAAAAATGGTATTGTCAGACTCAAGGGTGCAGGGGAGGAATATGTAGAAGCTGATAAGGATAAAGTGGAATTGCTTAACAAATATTTCTGTTCTGTGTTCACAGATGAAGAACCAGGAGCAGGACCTCAGAAAACACTCACAAACAGGAACAGAAGCGAGGGACATCTTGAACAATTTTCAGAAGACTGTGTTCATGAGAAACTAGCTCAACTTAAAGTAGACAAAGCGATGGGACCGGATGGGATACACCCTAGAATACTGAGGGAACTTGGGGACGTTCTAGCAGCTCCACTGACTGACCTTTTCAATGTCTCGTTGGAGTCGGGAGTGATGCCAAAGGACTGGAGAGAGGCTCATGTGGTGCCTTTACACAAAAGTGGAAGTAAGTATGAGGTTGAAAACTACAGGCCGGTTAGTTTAACTTTGGTGGTGAGTAAATTATTAGAAACGCTGCTGAAAGAGAAAATAGTGAGATTTCTGGAGTCCAGCGGATTACAGGATCTGAGGCAGCATGGATTCACCAGAGGCAGGTCTTCTCAGACAAATCTGATTGATTTCTTTGACTGGGTGACCAGGGAGTTGGACCCGAGGGAAAGCCCTAGATGTGGTGTATTTAGTTTTCAGTACAGCCTTTGACACTGTTCCTCACAGGCGACTTATAAACAAACTGAGCACACTACGGATGGACCCTAAAGTTACTGCTTGGGTTAGAAATTGGTTGGCTGGGAGGCGACAAAGAGTACAGGTAAATGGAGCTCACTCTGAGGAGAAGGATGTTACCAGTGGTGTGCCCCAGGGATCTGTCCTTGGTCCCATTCTTTTTAACATCTTTGTTAGTGATATAGCGGAAGGGCTGTCGGGTAAGGTTTGCCTATTTGCGGATGATACCAAAATCTGCAATAGAGTAGACACCCAGGAAGGTGTAGATAACATGAGGAGGGATCTAGCTAAGCTTGAAGAATGCTCTAGAATTTGGCAGTTGGGATTTAATGTTAAAAAATGTAAGGTCATGCATTTGGGCTGCAGCAATCCAAGGGAGCAATATAGTATAGGGGGTGAAGTACTTTTGTCCACTAAAGAAGGGCGGGACCTAGGCGTGGTTGTGTCTGATGATCTTAAAGTAGCTAAACAAGTAGAAAAGGCGATGGCAAAAGTTAGAAAGATGCTTGGGTGCATATTGAGAGGAATGGCTAGAAGAAAAAAAGGAGGTGATAATGCCTCTGTATAAGTCTTTGGTGCGACCTCATTTGGAGTATAGTGTGCAATTCTGGAGACCGCACCTTCAAAAGGATGTGAACAGGATGGAGTCGGTGCAGAGGGTGGCTACTAAATTGATTAGTGGTCTTCATTATACAGCATATGAGGACAGACTTAAGGATCTTAATATGTACACCTTAGAGGAAAGGCGGGATAGAGGTGATATGATTGAGATGTTTAAATACCTCCGTGGCATAAATGCACAGGGAGAGAGCCTCTTTCAATTGAAAGCAAGTTCTGCTACGAGGGGACATGGGATGAGGGTGAAGGGAGATAGATTCAGGAGTGATATGCGGAAATATTTCTTTACAGAAAGAGTAGTGGATCCATAGAATAGTCTCCCAGTGGAGGTGGTAGAGATGAGGACAGTAACTGAATTCAAAAAAGCATGGGACAAACACAGAGGATCTCTAAAGGTAAAAAGGGGACTGTTGTAGTTATTTATATGGAAGGACAGACTAGATAGGCCATGTGGTCATTTTCTGTCATCATATTTCTATGTTTCTATGTTTAACCTCCCCTCCAAATTCCTTCACTTATTCTCACTTTTGCTCTACCCCATTCTGCTTTTCCTGCTGATTCACTCAGTTACTCATTCTCTTCTCCAGCATCCTCTCTCTCAGTCTTGCTCTTTCCTGCCCCTCCTCCCCCACCTCACCATGTGGTCACCAGCAGCAGAGGCAAAAGAACCTGGAAAACCAGCATACTCAACAGCAGTGGGACCAGTAAGCTGACACATCCAATAATGGCAGATGAAATGGAAATGATAGTATTCACCCCATGTCTCTTCAACCTTGGCTGTTTCCCACCCTCCTCAACTGTGCCAGGGAACTGAGCAGACAAGGACAGGCCACTGCTTTTCTTCCAGGCTAAGCAGCAATAATACTTCTGGCCCTGCTCTGCTTCCTCCAGGGCTAGAGCTGTGATTCTCAACCCAGTGCTTTGGGACCCCCAGGCCAGTCAGGTTTTCAGGATATCCACTATGAATATGCATGAGATAGATCTGCATACAATGGAAGCAGTGTGTGCATTTATGCCACAAACCCTATATTTAAACCAAGACGGTATGCAGAGTCCTCCAGAAACTGGAATAAAGAGGTATCCTGCTACTGGAAAAGCTGCAAAAAGCAACTGATGCAAATTTCCGATCCTTAATTTTAAAGATCGAAGTAAAGAGGTACATGAGAGAGAAAATCTTATAACAACTGAGGACTTCTGTAGAAAAAGAAATAGAGATAGGAAGAGGAGCCCTGGGCAGAAGCACCATAACAGGCATGTGCAGAAAAAGAAAGAGCCTCTGAAAGGGCCAACAGAAGAAAATCTGATGCAGAAAGAGAGGTTTGTAATGCAGTGCTGGGAGAACAGTACAACAAATCAACTGAAGAGCAGGAAGACAGACAGGAAAAGAAGTGGAGGTGGAAAAATTAATGAAAGCAGGTTAAAAAGAGCTCCAACTGGAAAAAGCCCGGCCCTATTTTTAGACCAAACAGTTAACATCACACCACCAGCACCTGGTAAACTGTAAAAACCAGTTGCTCAAGCAGCCAGAGTTAACACTGCAGTGGCAACAGATGCTGACAAAATCTATTCTGTTAGCATCTATTGTACTGAACAACTCAAAACTATAGGCAAATAGTTATTGTCCTATAATATTTAGGGACATGACTTGCAGCTCCCTTTGGTAGCAGAAGTGTTCTTGCTTTTATTAGCCACTGTAGCGTTAACTCTGGCTGCTTGACCAACTGGGTCTTACAGTTTAGCAGGTGTTGGTAGAGTGATGTTAACTCCAGCATTGTCAGCAACTCTTGTCAATAGAGCAGAAGGGCAATAAGAAAAGGAGATTATTGAATCAAATATCAGTTAATGATGAATAAAGCCATCATGGCCAGTGCCAGGAAGAGCAGAAAGCCTCAGCATAGCATGGATCGACTGCAAGAAAGCTTTTGCTAACATCCCACACTCTTGGATAATGCCGCCTTGAAATGTAGAAAATAAATCCCATATTGAATGAGTACATCACGTTTACCATGAAAATGTGGCAAATCAGACTCCATCTGAAGTATGGAGATGGACAGTTCATTATTCCTAACCATGGAGCAAGAGGAACAGACCAACCACCATCAACTGTGCTGCATTTCTGTAGAGGACTTAGCTAAATTTGCAGTGCCTCATCTGCCTCCCTTCATCAGGTCCTAAAAAAAGAAAAAAGTAGCAGAATACCGTCCGAGTCATTCCACCAGAAATTAAGCCCGGAGTAACACAAAAAGGGGCTGAAACAGCACATTTTGAAGTCTTGATGATTACCACTACTGCTTGCAAGTTTCAAACTTTTGCAAATTCAACCCTTTTTTGTATCTATTCTTTGTTCTCTGGCTTCTGCTTCAGAGAACACTCCTCCCTTCTTGTTCTCTGCAAGCTACCTAAAAGAGAGGGCCTGGAACAAGACACCTAAGACTGTTCTGCCTCTTGAGCATAAAATGTAGTGGCAGAACTCCATTCCAGGCCATTTCCCCAGAAATTAAGCTCTCTGCATGCAACAGAATACAAGCAGAGCCTGGCTTTGCAATGCAGGGAACTGACCAGCTCAACAGGTGACTTATGTGTAACACAGGGGTTTCTCAATCTGTCATGAGGACACACCTAGCCAGTCAGGTTTTCAGGATAACCACAATGAATATGTATGATAAAGATCTGCATACAATGGAGTCAGTGAATGCAAATCTCTCATATGCATATTCACTGAGATTATCCTGAAAACCTGGTTGGCTAGGTATGCCCAAGGACTAGATTAGGAACCAGTGGTGTAAAGCGCATAACCTTGGTATGGGCCCTAAAATGAATGACTTCAGTAGAACCCTGATGCATGGGAACTAACAAAAAAGGTAGTGGCAAATGCTGCTCTCTCTGAGAACAGGAGCACTATTAGTGCTGTACGACAAAGATCAGTCCTCTGTCCAGTTTTTTTCAGAACTTTGAAGTGATGGTGCAGAAAGACTAATAGGGAAAGATTTGCCCTTTTCCAAATACCAAAATCTTCAATTGGATGGTTTGGAAAACATGTAGAGGGAGCCAAGGAAACCAGAGGAATAGTCAGAGCCAGTCCCAGAGTTGGTTCAAGATGTTGGCACTCTAGGCAGATCTTAAGCTTTATGTCTCCACCCCCCCCCCCCCCCGCCCGCTGTCAGAATCTGTTTAGCTTTAAAAGCCCTGCTCTTTGCTGTCCCCAGAAGCTGACACCTAGGCACCCCTCCTGGTTTGCCTAATGGTTGAGGCCAGCCCTGGGAATAGAGCAGGGCTGCACCCAATGGAGCAGTATAGGATAGCAGGTGACATTCTTCTATGCAAGATAAAACCAGATTTGGGAGTGATCATATCTGATGATTTTAAAAGGTGCCCAAACATGCAGATAAAAAGCCAGAATTATCTTGGGATGCACAGAGAGGAATGGCTAGCACAAAAAAGGAGATGATAGCATCTCTGTATAACTCTGTTGAGACTTCATTTGTTGTAATATTCTGTGCAATTCTGGGGACCACACTTTCACCAAGATATAAACTGAATTTCCTACAGCTTAACCCCGCTAAGTCCTCTGCTATTTGATTTTCCTTCAGTAGCTACCCCTTACATTAGCCCTTGTTTCTGGTTCCCCAATTCAGTTGGCTGATTGAATTCCTTGCACGCCAACAAATCTGCGTGGGCCGTCCCTTTCTTTTCTCCCTCTTCCTTGACTATTCTCCTACTCACCCTGGTGATGGCAAGGACAGACTACTGCAACACTGTTTTCCTAGGTCTCCCCAAGTACCAGCTACACCAGCTCAGGCTCATTCAAAACACTGCTATAGGTATTCTTGCACACCTTTCCCACTTTGAGGACGTCACTCCTTTCCTAGTCTGCTATCACTGGCTCCCTGTTAAATACAATTTTTTTTATTTATGTGGTTTTTTATACCGCTCTCTTGTGTAATCATGGCGGTTTACAATAAAACTAACATTACATTATAACATCATTAACAGAACTAGCAACAGGTAAAGTGTCAGTTGAAATCATTAATATATACAGAATTAAATTATAACTCAATTTATAACTTATTTACAATTCTCATACAAGATTCTGTCCTTCTGGTGTAAGATCTACACCTCATTAGTTATAACTGGGGGATTGTGATACTGTATCAGATGTGATGTTTACGGAGAGGGGGGAGAAGGGGAAAGCTTGAGCGAGAGAGGAGGGAAGAGTGGTGTTTATTTTGGGTCATCACTATATTCCCGAGAGTCTCCAAAGTGGTCTATGAACAGCAGAGGTTTGAGGTGAGTCTGAAAGGTAGAAACATCTGTTATTGATCTAATTCTTTCTGGAAGGGTGTTCCATAATGAAGGGGCTATAAATATGAATGCTCAGTTGCTGGTTTGATGTTTTGTCTTGCGATATTCAGTTGGTATTACCAATGTATTTGACATGCAGCCTCTGCATTGGCAATCATTAGGGGCAGTTCTTATCAATTGGGATAGGGTTGTGGGAGCGATATTTCTGGTAATCTGGTCATTATTATTTTATATTTAATTCTGCTAAAGTCTGGTAACCACTGTAGAGCATATAGAATTGGTGTTGTGTATTCTGATTGTGGTGAGTTATAGATAACATGGACTGCCATATGTTAGGCCATTTGTTGGCTGTGTAGTGTTTGGGTAACCCATGCAAAAGACTATTACAATAGTCTATATAGGGTAATATCATGGTTTGTAAGACCGTTCTGAATTCACTGCTTTGAAGCGCTGGAGCATTCTTATTTTGTTATATATTGACCTTGTAGTGTTTTTGGTGTGCGTTTTAAACCTAAAGGTTTTGTCTATTGTCACTCCCAGGTATTTCACTTCGTCTTTGACCTCTAGTGTTGCTTCCTTAACAGCAATAGTGGAGGGTGGTTTAAACTTTTTATTTCTTGTTATGAAGAGCACATCTGTCTCATTGTAATTTACTGTATGTTGAGATCATATGATTTAAGCTATTGAGCAATATCATTGAAGCAAGCTATTATAGGATTCAGTGTGGGTGTTGTGGTGTTAAATGCCAAGTATAACATTATGTCATCTGCATAGATGGCATATCCTACTTGATATTTTCTTTTATTATCTGGCATAGTAGTTGAATATAAATGTTAAAAAGGAGCACAGACAGCGCTTAGTCTTGGGGTAAATCTTTCATTTGGGTATACGTACTAGAGCACTGGTGGTTGATTCTAACCAGTTGTGAATGGTCAGTTAGGTGTGAATTGAACCACTTTAGAGTGGTGCCTCATAGGCCTATTTGCTTTAGCCTTTGTATTAGTAGTATATGATTTACTGAATCAAAGGCGGCTGCTAGATCGAAAAAAATTAGTATGAAAGCCTGGTTTATGTTATCTATGCCTTTTATTATATTATTGAATAATACCAGGAGTAGGGTTTCAACGCTGTAATATAGCCTGAAGTCATTCAATGGGGTATGTTGATCGATATGGTCCTGAAGTTACATTTGTACATTTTTTCCTATGATTTTGGCCAAAATAAAACTTCTCACGTGGTTCATCAAGCACTACACACAGGCTTCCCCCATTATCTCTCTGACATTCTGCTTCTTCATTCCTCGCCGTGTCCTCCTAAGTATCCATGGCAAACCGCTGACACCTTTCCTCTGCTTCACTGACCTGGCTCAAATCCACCCGCTTCTCAGCCTTTTGCTTTCTTGCTCCTGCCTCCTGGAATTCCTTTCCCCCGGCTTGAACCCTCTCATGCTAAGTTTAAATCTCTCCTAAAGACCCATCTTTTCAAAATAGCCTATGACCTGCCAATTGACCACTCACTTGTCCCTATATGTCTCTCCCCTGGCGCCCTTTTTCCTCTCCTTTCTCTCCCCCCTCCCTTTGTGTGAAAGCTCTATTCTGTCCTTTCTGTTCTTGATTTTAATTTGTTTTTAACTTTGTACACCGCTCTGCTGTGACAACTGAAGAGTGGTATATCAAGCCAAATAAACAAAGAATGGAGTTGACCCACAGGTTGGGTACTGAAAATGGTCATCCCATACAGCATACTGGGACATACTTAAAGATCTAAAAATATATAATCTTGAGGAAAGACAGGATAAGAGTGATATGAAAGACATTCCAATACCTTCAAAGTATAAACCCACAAATGGCAGACATTCAACAGAAAGGGAACGCTAAAATAAGAGTGTCATCAATTGAAGGCATAAGGGAATAAAACTCAGGAGTAATTTAAGGAAATATTTCTTCAAAGAAAGGGTAGCGGAAGCATGGCATAGCCTTCCAGTGGAGGCTGAGGAGACTAGGACAATGTCCGAATACAAGAAAGCATGGGAAAAACACAAAAGGAGCTGATCCGGAGAGGCATATGCTCTTTTTCTGCCATCATATTCTCCCTTTCTAGGGGGTATGTTTACTAAACTGCGGTAATGTCACTCGCGTTAGGTTCTGCGGTAAAGGTACAGATGCCCATATAAAAGGCATGGGCGGTGCATCGTTACAGCAAGCCGTATCAGCTAACGCACGTTACAAGGCACCATACAGGGCGCCCTACAAGGTGCCGTACAGGGCGCCCTACAAGGTGCCTTGCTAGGCGCCCTACAAGGTGCCTTGCTAGGCGCCCTACAAGGTGCCTTGTTAGATGCCTCATAAGGCGCTCCTTTACAGTAGGGCTCCTTAGGCTAAGCGCTGTATTAGGCACCCCTGGCAAGGTACCTTAGAAGGCACCCTGGGTTACGGAACCATAGGTTAAGGTGGCCTAACAAGGTTATGGTGCCCTAGGTTAGTGTGGCCTAAGGGCTGCAAGGTGCTTCAGGATGACATGCATGACCTGTGAGGAACAGAGACAGATGTAGCCCTAACACTAGATAGAGCACTCAGGAAAGGCAATGAGCAGGTGAGTGAAGGAGGGAGAGCTGGGAGCCACTGGACCAGCCATATCTGTGGGCATCCCATGTGGCTGCCAGTACTGATGACAAACATGGTGGGGGCAACTGTACCACAGCACAGGGTGTTGGCAATGTAAAGTACTGGAAAGACAGTTGGTGGCAGACGATGGGAATACGTTTCCCCCAGTGGAGGCAGAGGTGGCAGGATAGTTATAATGATGGGTGGACAGAGGAATGGTGGTGCCATGCAGATCAGGCACAGGCGAGGCAAGCATGAAGAGGCGCAGTGCAGGAAAGGGTAGCAGTGCAGGACATGGGGTGACAGCCTGCACAAGGCAGACAGGACTCTACACAGCTGACAGACACAGATAGACGGACCGAGGGAATGTTGGCAATTGTGGAGAGGGTATTATGGGCTGACAGCACAAATCTGCAAAAATATGACTGTTACAGGCATGCACACTATTTGAGTAGAACAGGAATGAGAGGAGGGAACAATGAGGTATTGAACCCATGAAAACTGCCAAGAATGGCATTGTATTAACCAGTAGGCTATACCTCCGTGGTGTATGTCACAGCAATGGCTGGGCCTAGGTACCAACAAGAGGCACGAACCACGTGCTACAAGGATCCCAGTAAGAAGCGTGGGAAGCGAGTGGAAGGACAATCTTTATTAGTAGAAAAAGCCTATGGCCCTTTTATTAGTAGAAAAAACCTATGGCCATAGGCTTTTTCTACTAATAAAGATTGTCCTTCCACTCACTTCCCACGTTTCTTACAGCAATGGCTGGGTACAGACGAACTGCAGGTCATTGCACAAACTGTCTGCTCCGAGTGCCAGGATAGGGTAACCCCACCAGTACCCATGATGCAATGCACATGCTGAATAGCTGTCTACAGCTGATCAGCAAATGGGGTCTGCACCTCTCCGGTACCTCAGCTTGGAAAGACGAACTGACAGTGCGTGATACTGGCACAGAATAGCTACAGACCATGCCATTGTGTAGGTTCTGTGTTCTCCCTGAGGGATAGGATGGGTGCCCAGCACTAGGTCTGCAGTACATGTGGTGCTAGAGATAGGGATGTACAGCAGGGCCTATCACTACCAGTGTGTGACAGGTGTTCCTTGCAGTGCAGCTGAAGGTAATTCGGTGTCCATCTTTATCCTGCAGTCACATGTGGCCCTCTGAGACCAGACACCACCCAGATTAGTGTATACCCCTTGTTATGGTCTGGCTGACATGGGCACCTGTTATCAGGCAGAGGGGTTTCCAGACTTGCATGAGGTGTGTACCTTTATAGGTCAAAGTGGTATACACTATATACCCCAAAGGGCACACATCACCCTTTTTGTAGATAAGGGACAAGTGCCCCAGCCCCCGTGAAGCAACCTCCATCCTGCTGGTATAAGACAGCCCTCCAGGGTTGGTGGGCCAGAGCCATACCTGTGGCTGGGGAGTGGCAGACCAGCAGCAATGATGGGGTTAGCTCTGGAAAACCCCAACTGCCTCACACCACTGTCTGCCAGTCACCAGCAGACAGCACAGTCAGACTGTACCTTATAGGTGTTCCAACCATGAACAGTCTAACTGCAGACAGTCCACTAGCCAGTCCATAGTGCATGCTCACAGAGGAATTATGTGCACCAAGCAGGCATCTCAGCGATTGGGGCCCCAGCACTGGGAACACAAAAGTATCACTGGAGGCAGATAGCACTCTACACTATGTGGGAACCTAGACATGCCATGGTCACTGCTCGGTCAGAGTGAGTGCCCTCCCAGCATGCCATGCTGTGGCTACCCTGTCCATGCAGGCGGTGGTCGGGCACTACAGTGTCCCAGCCATTGCCCCACACCCTGTGAAGATGCATCCTGGCCAATCCGCCCTGTCCGAGCCATACCCACAACACCTTGCTCCTCATTATGCACATATTCAAGCTAACGCTGGTAACAGTGGGACATTGTGGGCCCGGTGAGGTGTGGGCAGCCACAAAACAATGGATAGACATACACACACACACTCCTATTGCACCCTTGTGCAAAGATAGGGGTGGTTGGCAACCCTGCCCACCACAATGGTCCTGATCACAGTGCCGACACTGCTAAACTGTGCAGGAGGTAGTAGTAGTGCCCTGGTGATAACTGCAGCTCAATGCTGGGGCCATCAGCCTGACTCTCCATGCATCTTTGGATTGTGGAGCCTGTGTGAGTTGGTGTTTGTACCCCTGTTCGCCGCTGCTTTGGGCTTTGCACATGTTGCTGTTGTATCTGCATTGTAGGGTAAAACATAGGGACATGCTCTGCAGGAACCACAGCTGGGGCTTGAACCTGTGACCCTCTGCTTCTGGACACACTGGCTGGGTGTACTGCACCACACTGTTGCCAGAGATGCATGGTGGTCCTTTTATGTTGTACTGCACACCACATACTGGTACAGGGCATGGCCTAGGTCCACTGCAGGCAGGTGCCACTGCCCCCTCAGCACAGGCACACACCCCCTGCCATGCTGACATGACCATATGCGTCGGTGCTGGTAGTGCACAGTCCCAGGCCATCCACTGTGTGGGTAGGTGGTCGCCTAGGGGGCGGGGTCTGGGGCATACATGAGGATCCTCACATCCCCCCCATCACCGCCTACCAATAGTCTGTCCCTTCCGCTTGGGGGGGGTTGTCAGGTCAGTGCCCTGGCAACTGTTAGCTCGGGTGGACCAGGTAGATGTAGGTGGATTATGTTTGGCCTTTGTCAGCTGCTGTCATGCTGATTTCCGGTTCCTATGTTCCTATGTGCCACCTAGGCGTCCACCTAGTCCAGCCTGTGCCCCAGCTGCCCCCGCTACATGTCCCGCCTGCAGCCCCCTATGCCCCACTTGCACCATCGCCATATAGTGGCCTTTCATACTTGGGCACTATGCTGTTGCTGGAAATGGAGCACTACTGACACTGACATGGTTTCTCTCTCCTGCAAATGTGCATCTAACGGCAGGTTTTCATTTGTGGTAGGATTCAGCCCTTCAGTTCAGCGCGTTAGTGTGCAGGGAGCCTCTCCCCACCCATTGACCCCTTCGCCCTGCCCTATCTCCACCCTCTTTGGTGTTTACCGCGGCTGGGAACATTAACGTTACATACTGCGTGTTAACGTTACCTAACGATCGTTAACGCTACCTAATGCGCTGTCTGTAACGTTACCGCAGTTTAGTAAACATGCCCCTAGGTGTCATTTAGCCCTGTTCTGGAAAAGATATCCTTTGTGTAATTCTACCTGGCTTTCCCCGACACCCCCAAAGTTTCAGTGCTGTGCTTTTGCCTTCTGAATTTTACTTATGGCCCTATGGGACATTATGCCCTTTAACACCAAGTAACATCCTGTAACTGTGAGACGAGTCCAGGACAGGCACTGACCGGCTCAATGTGCTATTTGACACTGCATCAGCAGGCCAAGCCAGGATTAGGGTGGAGGGGTTCAGAACTAGTTTGCAATTTTACACTGGAGACAGGATGCGAGAAACTAAATTCCAGTTCACCAGACGTGAACAAAAATATCTAAAATACAGAAAAGAGAAAAGCCACAAAATAAAGTTGACAGGATATTAGTCACTGAGGTAATAAGCTTGAAAAACAAAAACACAACATTGGTGTTTCCCTTATCCCTGCCTTACCATCTTCCTCACTTCACAGCCTTCTCCTTCCCCCATTCACCACGGTCTTCTCTCCCCCTACACATCCAGCCCTTTTTCACCAAGCTGATTATAGAGTTTTTGCAGAGAAACAGATGCAGCATCCTAGAATGTTTGAACTACTCATGAACACACAGATAAACCATTTCATTGTTCTGCCAGTGAAAAGGCCAAAAAAAGTCAAAATTTGTTCAATCTGGCAGCATCAGGACAACAATGATTCTGCCTACAGAAGGATGACCAGATGATCCTGTAAAGCCATTTTTCTCCTTTATACCTACTCCCTGGAATGGGATGAAGGGAGAAAGAGGGATGTTCCTTCAGAGGAGCACAGTGAACACCAAACCCTGTAAGCTCCATGGTAGGATTACTGCCGTATAATGTAATTTCAATACGAATTCCAGTTGCTACAATTCAGTGAGACATACCACAGAATACAACGCCGAGGAGGGTCTAGCACTAATGGGAAATCCCTGTGTGTCAGACCTGTACATCTTTGGCAATATCTGAAGGTGAAGCTCACAGGACAGCCCCATCGTTATTCAAGCTATTTGAATCCCAACACTATAACCCTTTAGTATCAAGCCTGACCACAATCTGTCCCCCTCAACTTCCACCCGTATCCTGGGACTCTATAAAGGAAACGCCAGTGCCCTCAGAATGCATCTTCGCAACAGTTCTGCAGCTTTTTAATCGGGAAATGAGAATACGCCCCAGCTTCCATCCACACCACAGTCCCAAGACCCTCCAGGAGAATGAAAGCCCTCTTAGTATATAACAAAACTTGAGCATAATGCACACTCACCCAAAGAGCCCACAGAAGAATCATCTCTACTGGATAGTTACATTGCGCAAAGATAATTCCTCTTCCCTTACTCAAGAGATTTTACATTTTTTCAAGTCAAGGTTGTACATATTTGGAATTCTGACTTACCTATACAAAATGCTCCACCTGAGAATGCTGAAAAATAAGTAGCTATAGCTGACAGCACAAAGGAGAGGAGGAGCCTAATGGCTAGAGTAGAGGGCTGAGAACCAGGGAAACTCAGTTTGAATCCCACTGCCACTCTTTGTGATTATGAGTAAGTCACTTAACCCCCCCAATGCCTCAAGCACACACAGAGGCATGTTTCTTAAAGGCTAACATGCGTCAGTGAAATAAAACACACGTCCCACGCCACTGTGCCCACAGAAATAAAAGGGCTGTGGGAACGTAACTCAGGCCAATTTAGATGCTCTTTAGATTATAAGAATTCCGGGACAGGAAATTACCTACTGTACCTGAATGTAACTCAAGGAGAAAAAGATCAAGCTATTCAATGACATGTATTTCTGTGGACCGAGTCTGAGATTGTAGACCATGAGCTATGCAACAAATCAATATATTCAATTTATGCCTGCTTTAGTTTTTGCGGAGTAAACTAAACTATCAGGGGTAGATACACCACGTATAACCATAAGGTCCTATAGTGGTTTACAATTAATACAATCACAATCCTTTAAAACAAAATATAGAAATTAAAATATTTTAAGAAGAACTGTATCTTAGAGGTTTTCCTAAATTTTCAATAAGATAGCTCTAGTCACCAATATAATAAAACATTCCATAAAATATTTAGCCAGTCAATTAAAAATACTTTCAAAGACCAATACCTTCAAAAGTTCCTAAATTAAAAAAAGAATAGTTCTAATGGTAAAATATTTCAGTGTGCCAGCAAAAAGCATGCAAACGCTCCTTTGTAACTGCTAACCTACTATCTGGGTGCCTCAGGATAAGCAGAAGCACCTACTGGGTAGATGACAATGCTGGGGAATAGTATAAAAGATACAAGATTCGGAAATTCCAAATGTGGTTCACTTGTACAGAGGCATTTATATACTGTAATGGGGGGTTCTCAGTGGACAGGAGGAGAATGTAGCCACACTTCATGTTGACGTCTCCCAATGGAGCTTGTGTGATGAGCTCTCCCCTAGCTTTGAGCTTCCAGGTCTGTGTGTGTTCTCGCCTCCCTCTATCTGACAGCATCCCATTAGTTGGTTCCAAAACTAAAGGTCCTTATAGATAAGAACTCCTTGGATCATCTTGTTGTGTTTGGTTTTGTTTTGTTTTTTTCTGTGTGGATGGTGGGAAGGCAAGTGAGGCTGCATTCCATATTCACTGCTGCTCATGGAGAAAGTAAAATTGGAATCATCTTCCTTTTCTTGAATCCTGCTAAACTGGTCCAGACTAGTGGGTTATGTTCCCTTGACAGCAGGAGGAGGAAGACATGAGTTTCTTCACCATTATCATTTGAGATATGGCCACTAGGGTTGTGCAGGGGGGGGGGATTTGTTTCATTTCATTGGGGGGGGGGGCATTTTTGCTCATTTTTGTATTCTTTTCTTTTGAAATAGTGTACTCTATTGTGCATTACGGCGCAACAGCACACACTATTAGTGCATGCACAAACAGTGCACACTATTCATACAAATGCAAATAGGGATGCCCTATTTAAAAAGCACTATCAACTATCAATAAAGAAACAAGCAGTCAAGAAATCAGATGACACATTGCTCTTGGCAGAAGGGCTATGAAGGACCTAGACAAGATTCTCAAGAGCAGAGATGTTTCTCTCCATAAAAAGATTCAACTTGTTCAAGCCATGGTATTTTCAATAAAGTCATATGGATGCAAAAGTGAAGATAGACAGGAAGAAAATTAATGCCTTTGAATTATGGTGCTGGCGACGAATACTATGTATACTATGGACTACCCGAAGAACAAACCAGTCAGTATTAGAGAAGATCAAACCTAAGCTTTCTTTAGTAGCTCAGATGACTTCAGCTATTAGAGAAAGACATGTTTGGCAAGGTAGAAGGTCAACACAAAAGAGGAAGGCCAGCAATAACAGCAGCTATGGGTGCCAGTCTGTCAACAATGAGCCGCCTGACTGAAGACCGAACACAGTTTAGGACAACTATCCAAAGGATTGTCACGAGTCAACACTGACTCGACGGGACTTAACAACAACATTGCTACTTTCATTTCAAAATGAAAGCACAAAGGATGTAAAAAGACTGGAAACTGTTCAGAGGAAGGCGACCAAATTGATTTGGAGCCTGCGTCAGAAACCTTATGAGAAGAGACTTGAAGACCTAAACATGTACACTTTGGAGGAGAGGAGGGACAGGGGAGATATGATTCAGACCTTTAAATACTTAAAGGAAAATAATGAACAAACCAACCTCTTCCAAAGACGGAGAAGCTGCAAAACTAGAGGGCATAACATGAAGCTACAAGGTGGTAAATTGAAAGGCAATGTCAGGAAATACTTTTTCACTGAAAGTGTGGTGGATGCTTGGAATGCCCTCCCGATGGAGGTGGTGGGGGCAAACACAGTGACGCAGTTCAAAGGGGCATGGGACAGACACAGTGGATCCCTTTACAGCAACAAGAAAATATCAAAATAAACTGAACCATCAAATTCCTCAACAAATAGAGGGGTCCTACATGGAATGGTGGGTTCACCACTAAGCCCCACCATAACCAAATGAACAATATAACTCAAAGATTGACACAAGGTTGTTTGTACAATATGTTTGTTTATTTGTAAATAGTCAGTACCACAGTTTCATACAAAAGTTGTTTGTAAATAGTTATAACTGACGTTCCATGTAAAAGTTGTTCAAGTTGTCCAATTGTTCTCTGTAAACTGCCCTTGATCTCTGGAAGGGGTGGTATAGAAGAAAAGCATAAATAAATAAATAAATAAATAAATAAATAAATAAAATAAGCAAAGACATGGGGATAGGTGGCCTGCACAGAGCGGCAGGTGTACCTACTCTTGACATTGTACTGGGCAGACTAGATGGACCATACTGGTCTTTATCTGCTGTCATTTACTATGTTACTATGTTACTATCCCTGATGACCACCGGTGCAGCACTAAGAGAAGCCAGTAAGTCTTTCCAAACAATAAGCAAAACTGAAAAGCTCAGAGAGAAACTCCAAAACAATTAGTAAAAACAAACAGTCAACAATTTGGAACATTTGGAACTTGTATTTGGCCATCTTGCCGTTACTTACAGCTGGCCAGACTCAATAACAAATCAGAAAGCAAAGGCGGTAGGATTCCCCAACCCACAATAGTCTTTCAGGACAGGTCCTGGACTGGTCTAGCCAGATTCAAGGAAAGTAAAATATCTGGTATGATTAAAATTTTTCCTTCCTTATCCCATTAGACTAGTCCAGACAAGTAGGATGTACCCAAGTAATCAGGACAAAGGCTGGGAGGAAGGCAATGCTCTGGCCAGAATATTCTTGTCAAAGCACCATCAGCCATTGCTACAACATGCAACCTATGCTTCATGGGAGGTAGTCAAGGAGGACCAGGTAGCTACCTTACAGATGTCAGAACCACTCAATCCCGGGCTTCCAGGCACATCAGATAGCAGGCTTCCCGCCATCATGCCAACTGATCCCCGAGATCCACTGGAAGGGAGGGGTCTGCTTGAAGAGATATGAACAACGAGACCATAGGGACAGAAGGTACTTCTGAAGTGGACACTTTTGCACCTGGCCCTTGGGACCAACTCCAGGGTTGGCATTCTGTATCCCAGAAACTGCAGATAGTCTCATGACTGGAAAGCAGGCCACCAACAGAACTCTGTCAGTTGCATCGGTAGCTTAAGAATCCTCTCCATCATGAGGCATACATAACCTTGTAAGGTATTAAAATATGTCCCCCAAATACTCCAGCTTCTGAGAGGATCAAGGTTGCTCTTGGGGTTACTGATCACCAATCCCAATTGCTCCAGCCACTGAATCATCAGGGCCATGTCCTCCCTGGACCTATCCTGCGAGTCTGATTGGACGAGCCAGTTATCCAGGTAAGGGTGAACCTGGATCCCTTACCTGTGCAGGAATGCAGCCACCACCACCACCACTTCTGAGAAAGCCACAGCCCCTCACACTAGGCCAAAGGGCAGAATCCTGAACTAGAAATGCTTGCCCAGGACACAAAAGTAGAGGAACCACTGATGCAGGACTCTGATGGGAATATGAAAGTAGGCATCAGTCAGGTCGAGTGAGATGAGACTCTCCCTTGTGAGCAGACCTGATAACAGAGTGGATGGATGCCATCCAAAAATGAGGAACTCCGTTTCACATTGACCGCCTTCACGTCAACAATGGGTCTCAAGAATCCTCCTTTCTTGAGCACTATGAAGTAAATCTCACTCAGCAGAAGGCATTTGTATGATAGCCTACAACTGCAGGAGGCCCTGTAACATGTGTGACCGCCACTTGTTTGATTGGGCTGCAGCTCTGTGTCCCTCTGACTCAGTACCTCTAGCACTACCTGACAAAAGTGATATGGGTCCAATCCAAGAGAAAGTACCAGAGCCACACCTCCCCTCTGGTTGTTCCTCGAAACAGAAACACCAAATGTCATCATGAGATTTTGTCAGCTCCAGAAGCAGCCAAAGAAGAGTCCCAAGGGCGCTCACATCTCCTTTTAAAAGCACTGTGTGCAGAAACAGGACACTATGCATGATTCATGTGAGCAGCAAGTTGCTTTAGTGCCTAAAGTCCGTTATGGGGTTAGAAATGCTTTCACTCCTTGTACATCTATGATGATACCTATGAATACAATGGCTGCACAGAGACAAGATCAAACGTTTCTTTATTGATGAGAAAGCTCAGTGTTTAAAGATGACCAACTCGTTTCTTGCAGAGAATGCTGGGTTGTGATTCGGATGCTCCAGATACAAGCCAATCCTCAGGAGAGAAGATATAGCGATCTTGTATGCAAAAAGATATACAGGGACAACTGCAAGGCATTTCATGAAAACTCTGGGGACTGAAGAGAGCCTGAAAGGGAGGATTTTATGCTGAAAATGTTTTCCTTGACATGGATGGGAATACTGGCATGGGCATTCTTCAGATATATTGTTTTTGTGTTTAGGAGGAGAATGATCATGGCTACAGAATTCATTTTGAATTTCTCCTTTTTATAAAAAAACGATTCTGATTGCAACGGTCCAGGATTAAACATAATCCCTTATTTTCTTGGGAATGAGAAAAAAATTTGAAGTAGAATTCCAGATCCTTTGGTCCAATGGAACCACCTCTATTGCTTCATTCCACAAAAGAGCCTCAATTTCTTCCACAAGGATGGTGAAAAGCTGAGGAAAAAATCATGGTAATCTGGTGGGTCCTGAAAAACTTAAGAAGTTTGGAGAAAGTCAGTCTGTAACCATGGCTGATTATGGACAGCACCCAGCGATCTATTGTGATGTTCTGCCATGCCTCTCTGAAATGCTCAAGATGCACCTTTAAGGAGGATTGACAAAATTAGGTCCCACCTTAGTGGCAGGGTTTGTGGTGATTGTTGGCTGTTTAGTCACACAGTCTCTGGCGGGAAGGATATGCCTGGGTTTGCCATTGCTGAGCTGGAAATCTTGTGCAAGGCTGGGTCATCTCTTGAGATAGAACTCCTGGAAATAATGAGAGGGTCTTCAATACTGAGAGTGCTAGGGCTTTCGGTATGGAGATGACGCAGCAGGAGACAACAAAGAAAGTACAGTACTGCAATCATAAAACTGTCATCTTCTCTCTGCAACACTATTTTTCTTTCACCTTTTCTCTGAAAAGGTTATCACCACTGCATGGAACATCCCAGATGGTAGAAATATAGAAATATGATGGCAGAAAAAGACCATACAGTCTATGCAATCCGCCCTCCCATACCAATTACTATAGTCCCTTTTTTTCCCCCCTTTAGAGAAGTTCTCAACCATGCGGTGTGCCTAGCTATGATTAAGTTTCCTGCAAATGTATAGTTAAATTTCAATCAATCAGTTCATTACTTTTTTTTTTTTTTTTTTTTTTAGTTGTGCCAACTGGTAACTTTTCTTCATGCTAAGACGCTAGTAAGCTCCCAAGATCCAGTGAATTTAAACTGTCTTAGTGCAGATTGGCTGTTTGTTGGCTTTCAATGCCTCAGTTTTATTAATTGATTGATTATTTCATTGTGACACAACTCTTTTCTTCCTTTTTTCTTTTTTTTGTGACATAGTGAGAAATGTGCAGTTTAATTTGTAAAAAAATCTTTGAAAATTTCTTTTTTTATTGGTTTAATTTTTGTCATTTCTATTTCTGTACCAGTGTTCTGCTTCAGTTCATATAGAAAAATTAATAAGTAAAGAGACTACAAAAGGGGACTGCTACTTCTGGAGAGAGATCTGCAATTGTATTTGGGAATTTTTCTAAATCTTGGGGAAAAGGGAATTCTTTAGCTTAAAGCTGATTAATCTGTGAACCCAGTGTATTTGTTAAATCAGTCAGGGCCCAGTAGCAACAAAGAGCTTTCAGTTTAAATTTAACACACAGCAGGGAGCTTTCTGGTTAAATTTAGACCCCAAAACGCCCTCTATCCCTTGGAAATTGGTCACAGATTAACTTAGAAGCACAGGACAGGGTACTGTGTAACAACCAGCTTTTAATAAGTCTTTTTCCTTCCCTCCCTCCCAACACCCACCCACCCCTGTGATAATTGTAGCTTTATAGGTGCATAGATATCTCAAAGGAAAGGAGGTGCCATATTCACTCTCAGGTGCATACATTAAGGACTTGAGATTAATTAAGCTTCAGGTGAACAAAGTACATTAAATGTATTAGGTGTAGTTTTATTAGTATAAGTATCCCCACCAACCCTTAGTTGGTAAAGAACTTAGATACCTAAACACAACCTTAAAACTAAGATGCAGACAACAGTCCAGCAGCAAGATGGGGGTTTTCCAGTCTTTTGCAGCGAGTGTCACATGTATGATTTTCTCCCAGTTGGTGAGGGGTCTTATGTGTGCACTAGGTGCAAAGAGCTCTTTGCTCTCAGGGAACGAGTCCGAACTCTGGAGGATAGAGAAGCGGACTTGGAGGACAAAAGGAAAACAGAGGAGGTACATAGACGAGACCTACAGGGATATAGTACTGAAGTCCCACCTCCAGTCTGGCAGCATCCCTGTTGCCATGGAGGAGAGAGGTCACGTGACAGGACAGCATCACCCTGGTGTGGCAGGAAGTGATCCTGTAGCTAGGACCTCTCCTCCAGGTGATGTAAAACCCTCTCGCACAGAGGAAGTTTCTCCAGGGCCATGAGGGAAGGGTTAGGACATCTGCTATAGTTGGTGATTTGATCATTAGGCATGTAGATAGCTGGGTGGCTGATGGAAGTGAGGATCACCTAGTAACATGCTTGCCTGGTGTGAAGGTAGCGGACCTCATGCGCCACCTAGACAAGGTCTTAGATAGTGCTGGGGAGGAGTCTGCTGTCTTGGTACATGTCGGTACCAATGACATAGAAAAATGTGGTAGGGAGGTTCTGGAGGCTAACTTTAGGCTTTTAAGTAGGAAGCTGAAATCCAGAACTTCCAGGGTAGCATTCTCCAAAACTCTCTACGTTCCACACACAGGACCCAAAAGGCAGTCAGAGCTCCGGAGTCTCAATGCGTGGATGAGACGATGGTGTAAGGATGATGGTTTTAGATTTGCTAGGAACTGGGGAACATTCTGGGGAAAGGAGGGGCTCTTCTGAAGGGACAGGCTTCACCTTAACTGGGATGGAACCAGGCTGCTGGCATTAACTTTAAGAAGGAGACAGAACAGCTTTTAAACTAGATAAATAGGAGAGAGCCGACAGTCACCCAAGAGTGCATGGTTTGGAATAATGTATCTTTGAAGGATACTACCAAAAGAATGAAGTTGGGCATCTCAGCAGAGAGGTTCCAATAAAGACAAAGGTAGCCCAAATGCCCTCAAGTACAGAGCAGACAGAGCTTAAAGATTCCAAATTATCCCTGCCTACCAATAGCCAGATTAATATGAATAAAATACAGGTCTCTAAAATGCTTGTATGCAAATGCTAGAAGTCTATAAAGTAAGATGGGAGAGTTAGAATACATAGCACTAAAGGAGAGGTTAGATATGATTGGTATCTCAGAGACATGGTTGAAGGAGGACAACCAGTGGGACACTGTGATACCTAGGTACAAACTATATCGTAATGATAGAGCTGATCAAATTGGTGGAGGGGTTGTGCTCTATGTTAGAGAGGGCATTGAGTCACAAAGGATTAAAGCTTTGCAGAAAACAAAATTTACTGTAGAATCTCTATGGATTGAAATTCCATGTAAAAAGGGAAAGGCGATGGCAGAGTGGGTATACTAATCGACCGCCTGGTCAGAATGAACAAATGGATGAAATGCTCAAAGAAATCAGGGAAGCTAACAAAAACATTACAGCACAGTAATAATAATGGGTGATTTCAATTACCCCGGTATTGACTGGTTCAGTGTCACGCCAGGACATGCTAGGGAGATAAAGTTTTAGATGAAATAAATGACTACTTCTTGGAGCAGCTTGTTCATGAACCCACCAGAGGGGAAGCCGTATTGGACCCGGTCCTTAGTGGAACACCAGATCTGGTGCAAGAGATAAGGGTGTTGGGGCCACTTGGCAAAAGTGATCATAGCATGATCGCGTTTGATTTCATTAATGGAGGAGGGATGGTAAGGAAATCCACAGTACTACCTTTTGACTTTCGAAAGGGACACTATGATAAAATGAGGAAAAGAGTTAAGAAAAAACTAAAAGAAGCAGTTGCAAAGGTTAAAGATTTACATCAAGCATGGCTCAGTGATTGGGACAGGATATCTCAGGCTGGAGGGCCAGGGGTTCAATTCCCACGTAGGGACAAGTAACCTCAGGCCAGAGGAAATGGGGTCTCTAGTCCCATGATCACACCTTGTGGCCTTGGGCAAGCCACTTAACCCTCCATTGCCTCAAATACAATTAGAGTGTGAGTTCTTTGGGGACAAGGGAATAACGTGTGCCTATTAGCATATATCTGTAAACCATTTTAACCCGATGAAAAGCGGTATATAAGCCTAGATAAATAAAATAAAATACTATCTTATCTTATCTAGGAAGCTCAGAACAGCTGTATTCCACACTTTAAGTGGAAGGGAGTCCAAAAAACTACCAGCATGGTTTAAATGTGAAGTCCGAGAGGCTGCTGTTGCCAAAAAAGCATCCTTCAGGAAATGAAAAAAAAAAAAAAAAGGGCCAAATGACAAAAACTGGAAACAACACAAGCACTGGCAAGTTAAATGCAAGGCATTGATAAGGCAGGCAAAGTGAGAATTTGAGAAGAACCTTGCTGTAGAAGCAAAAACGCGTAAGAAAGACTTTTCAAGTATATTCATAGCAAAAAACCTGTGAGAGTCAGTTGGACCATTAGATGATAGAGGGATAAAAGGGGCACTAAGAGGGGACAAGGCCATAATGGAGAGACTGAATGAATTCTTTGCTTCAGTCTTTTCTGAGGAAGATGTAGGGATGTTACCCATGACTGAAGTGGTATTGAAAGGTGATACTGCAGAAGAATTGAAAGAAAGAAATATCGATACACCGGGAAGATGTATTACAACTATTTGATAAACTGAAGAGTAGCAAATCGCCTGAACCAGATGGTATTCATCCAAGGGTGTTGAAAGAACTGAATTATGAGATTGCAGACCTGCTATTAGTAATCTGTGAACTATCATTACAATCATCTGTAATACCTGAAGATTGGATGACGACCATTGTTAACGCCAATTTTAAAAAAGGGTTCCAAGAGTAATCCGGGAAACTACAGACCAGTGAGCCTGATGTCAGTACCAGGAAAAATGATGGAAACCATCATAAAGAACAGAATTACTGAACATGTAGATAGTGTGGCGGTCGCGCCCCTACCAGGCGGTTGCCTAGTAGGGACGGGAAGCCATCTCAATTCCTCTTTCCCAAGGATTGTAGTTGTGCCAAGGAGATTATGAACCGAGTGGTTGTTTTAAAGCACACAGGAATTTTATTAGCATCCGTGTCAAAATGGTTGACAAAATCTTCAAAGCAAATGTACACATTCAGGTCAAAGAAAAATACAGGATTATTCTTCTCCTCTCAAGGTAACATTTGTAACCAGTGTTGTAGTAACTCTATTTACACAAGCTTCTTTCTCAGGCTTCTATTACTCAGCCTTCATGCACACATTACAGTCCATCTCAGAACAAACTGAAGCTAGGTCACTTTCTTGGCCTGCAACTTCCATGCTTTCAACTGAGCTGTAACTTGGCAATGCTTGTAATCGTTCAGGCAGTTTATCCTTAATATTCTTTAGCAGATTAAATAGCCTGTGCCACTGAATAACCCTTTCTCCTTTTGGTAGGACTTCACTGGGCTTTTCCTGTTCAGTGTCCCTGGCAAAACCCTTACTCCTATTCCGGGTTTTCCTAGGCTTTAACCTCTCTTCTGAATCAGAGCAAGTATCACAGGGTTTAGGCTTTATGGCTTTATCTCTCCTACCTCGGAGTCTGGTTGCAGCACCTTCCTGGCTGAGGCTTCTCCGGCTTGGCACTCCCTCTGTCTCTGAGCTAGACAGTGACTCAGGGTAAGCTCTCCACTTCCCTTCCTGGGGCTTCTGCTGCCTGCAGATAGACCCTTCCTCCGGTGAGTCTAAGCACTCTTGCCTTAGCTTCCTTAAAGCCAACCTTTTCTCTTTCTCCCTGTTGCCAGCCTGTTTGGTCCTTTGCCTGGAACCTTCCCTGTAGCTTCCTGGGCTGCAGTGCTGGCTGCTCTTGTCTCTGCTGCTACTCACTTTGTATCTGCTTCTTTCATGGTTGCTGGTTCTGCTGTGTTTGCTTTCTCCTGCATCTCTGCAGTTCCTGGCCTCTCTGGAGTTCCTGGCCTTTCTGCCTTCCCAGGCCCTTCTGGAGTTCCTTGCCTCTCTGCTCACTTTGTTTGTTCCCTCAAACTTAAACGCTGAGCAGGGCAACTCCCTTCCTGACTCCACCCACTTGTACCTCCTACTCTTGCCTGAGGTTGTCATGAGGTCTGGGAGTGGCTTAAGCCTAGCACTGCCCTCTTGGTTTCTCTCAGGGATTCTGCTGTGATGTATGTGTTCTAGTGAACCCATCCCCCGAGAAGAAGAAAAAGTTCTTCTTTCTCCTTTATTTTCATGCTGGGCTGCCTCCTCCTCACCACAATAGTCATGGCTTAATGGGAGACAGCCAACATGGCTTTAGACAAGGAAGATCTTGTCTTACTAATCTGTTATGTTTTTCTGAAGGTGTGAATAAACAGGTAGACAAAGGTGGGGTGGTTGATAGTGTATCTGGACTTTCAGAAAGCCTTTAACAAGGTCCCTCATCAGAGACTTTTGGCAAAGAGTCATGGGATAGGAGGCAGTGTACTATTGTGGATCAGGAACTGATTAAAAGATAGGTGAATAGTGGAGTACCCCAGGAATCTGTGCTGGGTCCACTGCTTTTTAACATATTCATAAATGACTGGAAATGGGAATAAAGTGTGAGGTTATCAAATTTGCAAAACTATTTAAAGCTGTTAAAACCCATGAGGATTTTGGAAAATTGCAAAAGGATCTTGATAAATTGGAATACTGGGCATCCAAATGGCAAATGAAATTCAATGTAGATGACAAGTGCAAAGTTATGCACCTAGGAAAGGACAACCCAAACTATGGTTATACGATGCAAGGTTCCACTTTAGGAACCACCACCCAGGAAAAAGATTTAGGCATCATCGTGGATAACATGTTAAAACCCTCTGCCCAGTGTGCAGCAGCACCCAAGAGAGCAAATAGAATGCTAGGTATCATAAGGAAAGGGGCTAAGGTTACCCCTTTCAGCAGCCACGCTGTCAGTGATAGAGACCCCAGGTTGGGGTGCAGGAGAGATCCCCAGGATTGCAGCCTCCACCAACAATCGGAGGAGCAGTAGGAACCACGGTTGCCTGGGCCACCATGAAGCCACCAGGATCAGAGACGCGTTGTTGAAGAGGGTCCTGGCAATCACTGGCATGGGTGGGAAGGCTTACATGAGGCTTTCTGACCAAGAAATGAGAAATGCATCTGCCGCCACCCGAGACCGTTGGGGCAGTGGGAGAAGAAGCGGGGCAACTGGTAGTTGTCCAGGCTGGTGAAAAGGTCCAACCATTGAGTCCCCCCAGAGTTGGAAGAGCCGGGTGGCTATTCTGGGGTCCAGCTGCCATTCGTGCTCGGAGGGCTAGATATATTGCCTAAAGCTCCAGGAGGTTGATCTTCTGGCTGCCCTTCTGTTTGTGACCAGCTGCCCTGGGTGCGAAGCTCTTTGTATTGGGCTCCCCATCCCAGTAGGGAGGTATCCATTGTGAGGACCCTTTGAGGGCTTGGGGTTTGGAAGGACATCCCTGCTTGAAGGTATTGCAGATTTTGCCACCAAGTCAGAGACTCTGCCAACTGGTGGGTTTCAGACTGTCTTGGAGGTGGCCCGTGGCCTGCGTTCACTGGTCTCGAAGGCACCACTGAGTGACCCTCATGTGCAGACAGGCATCTGGGGTGACATGGACCATGAAGGCCATGTGCCCAAGTAGGCGCAACATAAGCCAAGCTAATACCGAGGGACGGTGTTGTATGTCTGCCGCTGGTGTCTTGAGACAGTCTGCCCGGTCCAGGAGGAGGAAGGCCTCTGCCTGAAGAGTGTCCAGCTTTGCCCCTATGAACTCCAGACATTGTGTTGGGAGATGGGATTTAGGGTGGTTTATTATGAACCGCAGATGTTGCAGGATGTGGCTGGTGCGTACCGTGGCTTGCTGCACTTTTGTGCCGTGCCTCCTTTTATAAGCCAGTCATCCAGGTAGGGGAACAAGAACACACCCTGGAGACGGAGGTTGATGGCCACTACTGCCAGACACTTGGTGAAGACCCTGGGAGCAGACGCCAGGCTGAAGGGTAGCACCCTGTACTGGTAGTGTGCCGCCTCCACCATGAGGTCCAGGGAATGTCTGTGGCCAGGATGAATTAGGATGTGGGTATAGGCATCCTTCAGATCCAAGGAGCATAGCTACTCTCCCTGCCGGAGGTAAGGCAGAAATGTTCCAAGGAAGAGCATCTTGAGCTTCTCCCTCACCTGGAATTTGTTCAGGTTCCTCAGGTCCAGGATGGGCCTTAGGCCCCCTGTCCTTTTTGGCATGAAGAAATACCCGAGATGTTGGGGTACTGGCTCCACTAACTTGTCCTTGAGAAGGCCTGTGAGCTCCTGCAATAGAAGGTCCCAGTGAAGGGGAGACCTGGGGGGGCTCTCCCAGGAATAAAGGGAGAGGTGTCTGTGCCAGGTGGAGGAGGGAGGAATTGGTGGTGATGGCTGGCCACCTGTGGGCTGCTGTCCTCCTTGGGGTAGACAGGCTATGCCCAAGGAGTAACCCCCACCCAAGCTGGGCCAGAGCAGAGGCCTGTGGCTTGGGAGCTTTCTGCTTACGAGGGTCTTGTCCATGTCCCTTGGCCTGCTGATCTTGCTGGGGAGGCCTGAAATTGTGCAGAATTTTTGTAAGCAGCCCCTTTCCTCAGATAAAAGGACTTTTTGCTCAAGCACTTCCATCGGGGAGGGCCAGCGGTCTTTCTGGACAGCCTGGACCTTATCACAAACTCGGTCTTCAACTCAGCGAACTTTCCGTCATGGGGAGATGCTTCCGTGAGGGCTCCGTCGTGCCAATATCATCCATATGTGAGGACCGACTTCCTACTTGTTCCCAGAAAATATAGCTTTTATTGTAGATGGAGAATTAGTGATGAGCATGGAAAGTAATCTTTCTTTGCCTGACTGGAAGAAGGAAAGCATGAATTTGAAATGTATAAAGTCTGCAAGGGTGCGTGATTTGAGTGAGCACAAGAAAGTGGATAGTGGATAATGGAAGACTGCCAGGACTGAGGTACAGTTGGGTCCATAGGACCAGATAGAGATTGATGCAGCTGTTCTGGAACTCAAGTAGGATCTGGCACATATTAAGCACTGCAAGAGAACAGCAGGACCAGTGCTCTAGTCTGCGGATGTTCTCTGGAGAAAACCTAATGTAGTGTTCTGAATGAATTTCTGAAGCAAATCAAGCAGGGTACTCTGTGTTGTGAGAGCAGTATCCCTATTTGGGAGGAAGAGAGTCTCAGGCGAGAGAGAAGGCACTGCTGGGGTGAAATGTGAAAACACCTTGCCCTTTTCTTGCTGAGGAGCCTCAGCCTGCTGTTTCTTCAGGCTTTCAGGTCTTTTCCCCTAACTCAAGACTCTTGTGAACCAATTCTCCTGCTTGATTTCACTTAAAATCAGCATGCTTTTTATTTGGCAGAGCTGCTTTATACAGAGTTTTTTTAAACTTTGCCTGCCGCTTTAACAGGCAGAGCTAATCTTGTGGGGGAGGCTTGAGGAACAGATGTCACCACCCACTGATGAGCAGGAAAAGCTCTGGAGTCAGAGGAGTCCGAGTCGAGCAATGGCCCCCATGCTAGGAGCCACATGCTCTTTGTTGCGCTGCTGATGCCAGAGAAGAAATGCACTGGGTGAAACTTTGCCTCATTTCTCCACTAACCATTTTGGATCTGGGGCCAATGTGGGTGTTTCACAATGGGGAGGCACTTGTGATGGCCCTGAAAGGAAACCAATCCCCAAAGGAATAAGCAAATGCTGAACTTTAAGGAAGAGCTTCTTTTGCCGACTTTATCCACATGCATTTGGTTTTGTCTTTTGTTTTCAGTTTAATTTGTGAGGACAGCAAGGAAGCTCTGTCCATACTGGTCTGTGGAAAGAACAGACTAATGGAAAGCTGTCACTTAGAGAAAGGCTGGAACAGACTCAGAAGCTCAAAATGCTTCTCAAAGCTAAGGGAGTGTTCCAGCACACAGGCTCCATCATCATGAAGAATGCCTTCCCCCACTTGTCTAAAGAGAATGAAAATGAAAGTTGATGCTAGATGATGACGCACCTTCCTTATACCTTTATATTGCTTCAGACAGATTCATAGAAGAGTTACAAGGAGATAACACCAAGTCTCTGCTATCTTATTCCACATATTCTAGTGCACATCAGGATCTCTTTCAGGCAGGCTTTGATCATTCTCTGCACCTAATGGTGCATTATAACCAGCATTATCAAAGGACGTGGCTTCCTGGACTTCGTCTTTTCCCCAAAATAATCTATAAAAATCATTGCACTCTGCTTCTTGTATATCAGATAAAGTGGATTTATGAGTGAACCGTCCAAACCAGCTCTTAAAACTTTGATCTACCATATCTAAATCTGAAACAAATTACCGGTACTTCATCTGTATTCCCTCGATTATGGGTATTTTCTTGAATTATATAAATCCCATTTTGTCTAGGGTTAAACAAAAATCCAGTTTCTGGTTTTTCATATATTTTATATTAAAATGTATAAATCACCAAGCCTAATTTATTAGCATTTATCTGAAGAACTGTTATATACTCTAATGGAAACGAATTACAGATTCAGTTTGCTCTTTAACTTCTATAAAAACGTAGCAGCCAAGGATATCTTGAATTTGTGATTTCAGCACTAATAATTCAGATCCATCCACTTAAAAAAAAACAAAAATGAATCATCATCAACACCAGACAATCATTAGAAATAATTGCCACCAGCAAAGTGTCGCCTGTGTGATGGTGATGTTCCCTGATATGCAGTGCATCGGCTCGCAGAGAATATTATGGAGGTTGAATACAAATTTCACTACCGATTTCCTGAAATCTAAATGCCCTTCACCCAACTCAGTGTCTTCACCCCTTACACACACACACACAAAATGCGTAACACTGACATTCATCTCCTGGTTAGGTGATCATTGGCATAGCTCCAACAAGTTTAGAAGGAATGCCATACTAGGGCATGTCAATTTTAGGGGTAGATTTTTATTTTTCCAAACTTTACAAACTATTAGTGACCAGTTTTGCATGCTGAATCTAAAGCTATCTTCAGAAGCTGCGTAGAGTAAGTCTTACCTACATCAAATCACAGTTGAAATAAGTGGAAATTAAGTAATATTTATTTGAACACACACACACCCCCCAGCCACATAATTGTCTTTAAAATGTCATTTATGCAGTTAATTTAAATGTTATTAAATAAAATCAAGCAAAGAAGCCATATCTTATTTGCTTTTGTTTCGGCTCATGAGCTCCCTCCTGACCATCTGACCCCTAATTTAATGTTCCCTCCTCTCCCTATCGTACACATGACCAGCAGCCTCAGTTGTCATTTTCACACACCTTTCTATGGACTGGGTGTGTGACGGCCAGTCTGGAACCACCATGGGCTTGCTCAGAAATGCCTTCATCTCTGCCGTTGTCATGGTACAGGTAAGAGGAGGCTCAGAGACTCCAGAGCTCCAGCCAAGTAATTGGGCGAGTGTAGTTGCCTCAGTGTAGATGGATGGTGTTTTCCTGGGTCTCACACTGCTGTCTCCAAGCTGAGTCTTCTCATCTTTTCACCTCTGATCTTCAATATCTTCTCCACTGCATCTCCTCTCTCCTGCCCCTCTTCACTGCACAACATAGCTTGCAGAACAGACTCGCTGTAACCATACCAAGCTGACCTTCTCACTGTAGGCATGACTATCTTCCTTACTTCTTCACACTGTTCTTTCAACAGTTGCAGCTAGAAAAGGAGATGTCTGGGACCTTGTGTCCAATTGCTATTTAATTTTATATTGAACCAGTTCACCATGTAAACCCCAACACAGAACACTATAATCATTAAGATTTTCAGATTTTTTCCTTTCAGATTATGCTTTGAAATCCATATTTTCATGAATTTAGAGCTGTTGTAAGACATCTGCTATGTGGCACATGTCCTATTTCCAACAGAAATTTGTGTATTTTTGCATAATTTGAGTACAGGTAGGTAAATAACATATTACACAACATTTAAAGCTAGCTATTGATTTGCTACATGAAATTGTACCATTTTCTCACTACTGCTTTCTAAAATTATGTTATCTCCAAAACTGGCACACCCTAATGCCATATTCACACCATTAACTCAAGACATTGAGGTGTGTGTGCATGCAACTCCTCAAACTCTCCTACTTCTCTTGGGTACCGCTGATTTTTATTACACAAAAACAATTCATTTCAAATATACTTCTATACTAATCTGCATCCTAAATGTTCCCAAACCTCAGAGCATCCCAAAGGGCAATTGTTGTTCCCCCCTAATATGTGGGATGGGAGAAGGGAGAATGATGATTTTTAACCAAAAGAAAACAGAAAAATGAACTAGTTTGATCCATCCAGGATCTTCCTCTTTTGTCTTCCTATTTTGAATTCCGACATATGACTACTGCAACTATCAATCATTTATAAAGTGCTACAAGGCATAGGCAATGCTGTACAAACACATAGAAGACTGTCCCTGCTCTTTGAGCTTACAATCTAAATCAAGAGACTGTAGATAACAAGAAAAACAAGGGGTTTAATAGGGAAAGGAGACACGAGGAGAATAAGCGATTAGGATCCAAAAGCGTTTACAAACAGGTGAGCTTTTAGCATGGACGTAAAGAGGGGAAGGAAGAGATCTGACGCAGATACAGGGAGTTTGTTCCAGGGTTAAAGGGAATTCACGAGGAGCGGTGTAGGGAGAGAGGAAAGGTAATGAGAGGCAGAAGAGTAAACGCACTTATATGTTAGAAGGAGAAATCTGAATGGGATGAGAAAAAGGGAAGGGGAATAAGTGAAATGACTTTAGAAGAGAGGTAATATGAATGTGACGGGGTCAGCGGAAGATTAGCCGTGCAGCAGAGTTCTGAACAGATCGAAGGGGAGAGAGAGAGATTAGGCCGAGGGAGACTAGCAAGGAGAAGACTGCTATAGTAAGATTGCTGCACCGAACGCCTGGAACAAACTGCCTGTGTCTGTGCACCAGGCACCTACCCTCACCCACTCACCTCTTCGCTGCTGCTTTTGCATCTTGACTCTCCTGATCTCCCTCTCCTTCCCTTGCGTTGCCCCTGCCTTCACCTTCTGTGTTTGTCTTGATTAGATTGTAAGCACTGATGAGCAGGGACTGTCTCTTACTTGTTTGTACGGCGCTGCGTACGACTTGTAGCGCTTTATAAATGCTCAGTAGTAATAGTAGTAGTAGTAGTAGTAGTAGTACTATAGTCAAGATGGAAGAAGACCAAGGAGTGGACAAGAGTTCTAGTGTGTTCAGAGAGGAATGGGCAAATTTTGTTAATGTTGCAGAGACAGAAGTGACAAGTTTTAGCCATTTGTTGAATATGTGAGAAGGAGGAAAGGGAGGCATCAAAGATAACACAGGTACACTACCAAAAAACTGCCTCCAGTTTTGCAACTGATTCCTATAGATTTTGGGGTGCTGAATCCAGGAAAAATAGCCAAAATGTTCCATCACGTCACGTTTTCTTGCAAAATTAGATTTCTTACCCATATAAGAAATGTTCACATAATTTCTTTTTAGCCGACTGCAGTTTATTTTCTTGGCCCAAAATAGAGGTTGTAATGGTTAACTAACTAGAAATACTCCCTCATGATATTTTAGAGTGTTTTGTATTCATTTTATACATTAACAGGACAATTGGGAGGCGGGGGGCTAAATCCAGTACTCGCGCTGGCGCATGTTCTTTCCTGTTCGCCTCGCCTCGTTCGCTCGCTCAAACATGGTGGTTGCGACATGAACGTTCCTGTCAAATTTCAGTTTCTTGCAAGTTCATTATTACCTTTTGTTTGCTCAGTCGTAATCCAGCTTTATTCCGAAGTGGTTCACTACAGTTGTAGTTTGCAGTGCTGTGTATTTGTGATGGCTCACAGAGCCAGAGGTTGCGTCAACTCTCCGGACAGTTTTTGTTTTATTTGTGGGGAATATACCGTGAAAAAGCGGCAGAGGAACATTTCTGCATTTATTAAAAAAGTATATTTCGCCTATTTCGGTTTGAAGTTAGGCGATCAAGACAAACCGTGGGCTCCTCACAAAGTGTGCAAGACATGTGAGGAAGATCTACGCTTATGGATGAAAGGTAAAAAACAAGCATTTCGTTTCGGAATACCTATGATGTGGCGTGAACAAAGAGACCACAGCAGTGACTGCTATTTTTGCTCTTGCATTGTGAAGGGATACAACTTAAAAAATAAGAACGTAATAAGTTACCCCAACCTTCCCTCAGCAATTAGGCCTATGCCTCATAGCAACGAAGTACCTGTGCCTGAACCACCAAAATCTTTGGATCATATTTGTGTGGACGGTTCTGATCATGATGAGACTCATCAGATGGCTTTTCCCCGATGAGTCCAGTACTTCCGAGTTTGAAACTGAACCAGATCCGAAACCTGAACTTTTCTCTCAAGCTGAATTGAATGATTTAGTCCGGGATTTAGGACTCCCAAAAGATGCTGCCCAACTGCTAGGTTCTCGGCTTAAACAGAAAAATCTATTGTCACCAGGAACAACTTTTTATTGGTACCGCAACCGCGAGACACAATTTTTGAAGTATTTCAGCAAAGAGGAAGATTTGGTATTTTGCAACGATATATACGGAGTGATGGAAAAGTTTAAACTCAAGTATGATCCTGCTGAATGGCGGCTGTTCATTGATTCGTAAAAAGACAGCATAAAAGGTGTTCTTCTTCATAATGGCAACACATTCGCTTCAGTTCCTATTGCTCACTCTGTTATTCTCCAAGAAAAATACGAGAATTTGGCCCTGATTCTTCAGAAGATTCGTTATGATGAGCATAAGTGGATGATTTGTGGAGACTTTAAAATTCTATCCATGCTATTAGGGCAGCAATCCGGTTTCACCAAATATCCCTGCTTCCTTTGCTTGTGGGATAGCCGGGCCCGCGACCTACACTGGGGGAAAAAAGACTGGCCAATTCGGGAGTATTTGAGACCCGGTGAGAAAAATGTTCTTCATGAGAGCTTGGTACCTCGTGATAAAATTCTATTACCACCTCTCCACATTAAGTTGGGTCTCATTAAGCAATTCATCAAGTCCCTTCCAAAAGATGGTGAGTGCTTTCGGTACCTTTGCTCAAAGTTCCCCCGACTTTCTGAAGCAAAGCTAAAGGAAGGAGTGTTTGTTGGCCCTGATATAAGGAAACTCATTTCAGATGGAGCATTCGCTGAAACGATGTCTGAGAAGGAAAAAGAAGCCTGGGATTCCTTCAAGGATGTTGTTCTCAAATTCTTGGGGAACAGGCGGGATGAGAACTATAAGGATATTGTTGCCAGGATGCTCAATGCCTTCAAAGAAAAAGGCTGTAACATGAGCCTGAAAGTCCATTTCTTGCACTCCCATGTGAACTACTTTCCTGAAAACTTGGGGGCGTACAGTGAAGAACAAGGTGAAAGGTTTCACCAGGACATCAAGGACGCAGAGAGAAGGTACCAAGGAAGATGGAACACCACTATGATGGCTGATTTCTGCTGGTTGCTGCTGCGGGAAACCCCAGATGAAAAATACGCCAAGCAGCGCACCAAGAGAAGCATTCGGGGGAAGAAGAAACAGGCCCACCAGGAGATTGATTGACCCAAGAATGACTTTAAAATCTAAACTGTGTTGACAAATATCGTGTTTTTACTAAACTTTGAAATAAAAATTTGCTAGTTATTACCACAGTGTCGGATCTCATTTATTAGAATTTTATTTTCACACCATCGGGTGTTTGTCTTCATGTATTGCAATGGTGCGGTTTGCGTTTTCTATTCTTACATACATACCTGTACAACATTTTTTGCACATTTCTTTGCTTTGCTTTGTGTCTAACCTCGCTCTTATATGCTCAATGTTTGTGCACATGTATGTGGCTGTTTTAAGTGCAGACAATTTTGCTACCATCACAGTGTGTTTTGTTGACATTACTCTATTCTTATGTGCTGCCTTGTTACAATTTTCTTTATTCTTATTTGAATAACTACTAAACAATTAGTATAAAGAATTCATCCAAGAAACTTTTATCTCGATCGCACTCAATCTGAAACGTTCACCTCAAACTGCTAACCCAATGTAGCAAAAAATCTGTACGTGATGGAGCAAATTGGTTACCAGATTTGGATTCAGCGCACCAAAAAACGTAAAAATCAATCGAAACATTAGAGGCAGTTTAAAAAAAATTTTTTTTAGTGTACCTGTGTAACCCTAAGGTTGTGGAGAGATGTAACAGGTAAAAGAGTATTTTCAACAGTGATAGAGAAAGGAGGAAGGGAGAAGTAGGATTTAGGTGGAAAGATAAGAAGTTCAGTTTTAGTCATATTCATTCTGAGTAACAGACCATACAAGATCTCTAGTTAGGCATGGAAAGGTGAATGCTGGAGGGAAGCAACCACAAAGCTCTACAACATTATGAGCAGCCAATTCCAAAAATTTAAACTTCTGCGCACACATTTGGCCTCCCGAGTCCCATGAGTTGCCTGCCAGATGGACTGGACTACATGAATGCCTGCATTCTGCTAGGAGTGTGCAGGAAGAAAAAAAAAGTTTATTTTGTTTAGTTTCCCCATGTTGTTTACAGGGTTTTTTGTTTTATTTGGATTTTTCCCCTCTTCATTTTGGGGCAATGTCAAATAGGGCACACTACTGATGACAGGTGCGGGGTATTACAGGTTAATAAAAAAACATGGGAATTATTTCAAACCATGCAAATCCCTAATTTCTGCTAGGCCTTTTAACATTCCATATTAACCACTGACATTCACTGGGCACGTCGAATCAAGCAAGTACAAAAGTATGAATACGTAAAGACATGTTGTAAAAAATGGAGATATCATGACCTAACAACTCTGCTTAATCCATGCCCTCAATTTGTTTTTATGTTCCAATTTGCAAGGCACTTCAACTAACAGGGACAATGTAAAGGTAAGATGTAGAGAACAAGTCAAAAGTAGTCATATTTTAGAAGTCCAATAGCATCTGGTGAATGAATTAGTGTCGCATCAGAAGACACTACAGACTTACTATGGGAATCAGAGCTCATATGAACGGACCTTTGCTTATCACTGAGAACAGCAAGACTACAGGCCAGTGGTATTCACTCCCTGTCCTCCCACCCCAAGGAATATGCACGAGAAAGATCTGAATACAGGAGTTAATATGCATGCAAATCTCTCTCATGCTTATTCACTAGAAAGATTCCTGAAAGCATAACTGCTGGTGGCCCTCCGAGACTGGGAGTGAAGACCACTGCTACAGGCCCTACAATGCACTTGCAGCAGATAATCCGATCAGGGATCCAACTGTCCTAATATTGATGGTATCTTCTACGATGGCTGATGCACTGGCAACTAGATAAAGAAAGAGAAAGTCTTACATAAATATGTAGGATCCTTTCCTTTCTGCGTTCCGATTTTGGGAGAGGGATACTATATATCAGAGCTCTTTAAAATGAATGGCGATTTTAAATTAGTTGGCTATGTAAACTGATCCCAAGATAGTTTGATCATCAGTTTCAGAACGATGATAACCATGAAAAATTTACAGAACTGCATGCTTAAAAAGCATTTTGCATTTTTAGGTTCAGCAGATCATTCAAAAGGTAAATGGGATCAGTTTACATAGAAAGCCAAACGATTCAAAATCATCAAATCAATTTAAAAAAGTCCTCTGATAAATGGTAACCCCCACCCCCACCCCAAAAAAAAGATAAAAACCAAAAGAAAGGATCCTGTAAGTTTCTGTATTTCCTTTATAGCAATTCCTAGAGCAGCTTCATGACAAAGTCATCATTGTGCTTTATTTTATGGGCTAGTCAAACCACTTAATCTAACACCTTAGAAACTGTAACATCTAGCTACTAGAATTAGGCTACACAACTTTGTGAGTGAGCTCTGCCAACAAGTCCCACCATGCTACAGCTGCAGCTAAAGGTTCATTTTGGAAACATTTAAAGTGTTCCATTCAAGGGAAAAGGGGCATAGAATCAAAACAAGACAACCTAAGTCAGTGATGGCTAACCTTTTTGAGCCCGAGTGCCCAAACTGCCGCACAAAACCAAAGAATTTTCTCAAAGTGCCAGCACGCCAATTTGCATAAATATTTGCATAATGCTAACATACACTAACTTTTAGTAAACATGTCTCTTAATGAGTGTATGGATAAAGACAGACTAAAAGATTTCTACATTACTATAATCCAGTGCCAACCGCCAGGCACATTAGGAACTACTACAAACACTGCCCATTTAGAACCAATAGCAAACCCGCCGTATCCTAACAGCACTACCAGGAGTCACAAAGCACCATACCATACCTATCAAAAGGCAACACTGCAAATATTAAACCAATACATTTCAGAGAACAACAATACATGACCTACTGGGGAAAGAGAACAAGTGGCAATGTCAAAAAGGAATTACATAAACAGAATACCTCAGCTCAGTTACACAGTTGCAATTGCTCCAGCCACTTTCTTCTGGTTTCTTCATGTTTTCTGCTAACTCTCCCATCATCTGCTGTCCATTTGTCCTTTCTTCTCTCTTCTAGTTTTTTTTTCCATTCTCTCTCTCTACATCCGCTTTAACATACTAATCTTTCTCCTTTTGCTCTTTCCTCATTCCTATTTCATCCACTCAAATTTTACCCCTCCATCCTCAATCCCCACTTACTCTCCCAATACCCGGCCAATTGTACATTTTTCTTCCCTCACACACAAAATATTTTTCCCCTCTCCATTTCATTCTCCCAGCCCCATCCCCTTCTAATCTCCCCCAACATCAGCTCCCTTTTAGTTCCAGCCCCACCCAGTATCCGCTCCCTTCTAGTCCCCTCATCAGTCCATTTCCAGTCCTAGCTCCCCCATCCATTTCCAGTCCTATCCGAGTCCCTTCATCAGCTCATTTCCAATACCAGCCTCCCATCAGCCCATTTCTAGTCCTTTCCTAGCCCCACCATCAGCCCATGTTAAATCCTAGCTCCCCTCCACTCAGCCCATTTCTAATCCAAGCCCCCCATGAGCCTACCTCCAGTTCTAGCCCCTCCATGAGTCCATTTCAATCCAAGCCCCCACCACAGCCCATTTCCAATCTTAGCTCCCCCAACACCCAATTCTCAGTTCTATCCTAGCCCATCCATCAGCACAGTTCCTGTCCTAGCTCCCTCCCCTAAGAGCCCATTCCAAGCCCCCCTTCCCATCAGTTATTTGCAGTTCAAGCCCCCTTCCACTCAGCCCATTTCCATTCCAAGTCCCCCTCCCCATTAGCTATTTGCAGTTCAAGCCCCCCACTTCCCCTCAGCCCATTTCCATTCCAAGCCCCGTCCCCATCAGCTATTTGCAGTTCAAGCCCCCCACTTCCCCTCAGCCCATTTCCATTCCAAGCCCCATCCCCAACAGCTATTTGCAGTTCAAGCCCCCTTCCACTCAGCCCATTTCCAGTCCTAGCAACCCCAACCCATTACCAGTCCTAGCCCCCCATAGCCCACTTCCAGTCCTAATCCCACCAGCCCATTTCCAGTCCTAATCCCCCATCACCCAATTTTCAGTTTAAGCCCCCCCATAGCCCATTACCAGTCCTAACCCCCCATCAACCCACTTCCAGTCCTAATCCCACCAGCCCATTTCCAGTCCTAATCCCCCATCACCCAATTTTTAGTTTAAGCCCCCCCAGCGCCCATCACCACTCCTAACCCCCCCCAGCCCAGCGCCCATCACCACTCCTAACCCCCCCAGCCAGCCCAGTGCCCATCACCACTCCTAACCCCCCCCCCAGCCAGCCCAGTGTCCATCACCACTCCTACCCCCCCAGCCCAGTGCCCATCACCACTCCTAAATCCCCCCAGCCCAGCACTACTCCTAACACCCACCCCAGCCCAGCCCATCACCACTCCTAACCCCCCCAGCCCAGCCCATCACCACTCCTAACCCCCCCAGCCCAGCCCAGCCCAGCCCATCACCACTCCTAACCCCCCCCAGCCCAGCCCATCACTACTCCTAACCCCCCCCAGCCCAGCCCATCACCACTCCTAACCCCCCCCCAGCCCAGCCCAGCCCATCACAACACCACACCCAACCCCCCCCCAGCCCAGCCCACCCCAGCCCAACACCTCACCACACCTAACCCCCCCCCCCCAGCCCAGGGAAAATTAAAAAAAAAGAAAACCTGTCTGTTGCCGCTGTCGGGGCCGCCGCGGCAGAATCAAGCGTGCCGCGGGGCCCCCCGGTATCCGGCAGAGCCTGCCCTCCCCGTAGCAGCTCTCTCTTTGGAGCTGCAGTCAGACGCGCCGGCTTGCAGAACGTGAGGGAAGAGTTTCTCCCTCGCTGCTCTGTTAAACCCGCGGGGGCTGATGGGAAGTTCCCATCAGCCCCCGCGGGCTTAACAGAGTCGCGAAAGGGAAACTCTTCCCTTCGCGCTCTGCAAGCCGGCGCGTCTGACTGCAGCTCCAAAGAGAGAGCTACCAAAGAGAGAGCTGCTACGGGGAGGGCAGGCTCTGCCGGGTACAGGGTGGCCCCGCAGCACGCTCGATTTTGCCGCGGCGGCCCCGACAGCGGCAGCAGACAAGTAAAATTAAAAAAAAAAAAAAAAAAAACTAATTGCGGACCTTCCCGCGTGCCAGCTGCAAGGCCTTCGCGTGCCACAGCTGGCACGCGTGCCATAGGTTCGCCATCGCTGACCTAAGTTATTTCTCAGTTCCCGTGATACACTTTGAGGTTGTGAACATTTCCATTGGTCCAGCAAAAGTCTTCACATGTAAGTTTTCCAAGCTTTGAAAGTCCATACTTTAGATGCATCGACAGCAGTGGCAATACTTAAAATTTATAATACATTCAATGTATCTATAATCAAAAAAGTTAACTAAGGACAGCAAGCAACAGATAGATGGCAACAGGTTGCAACCACTAGAGAGTAAAAACCAACTACATTTCTGCAGCTCTAATGAAACCCAAGGTGAATTTTACATACCAGCAAGGAGTCAGCATCCACTGACCCAGCACAGAGCTAGAGTTATCATCCAGATAGATACTACTACAACTGCCACCATCAACTTGGAAGGGACTCTGATCAAGTCACATAGGTGATCCTCTTCCAACATCGTAGCCTAAGATGGCAGCTGGAACATCATCCTTAAGGAGACTCCTCAAGCATAGCCATCTCTCCCCATAGGGATGGGCATGAGCTCTGACACAGCCATGGCCCAAGATGAGCAGGACCAGCTTTTCAGGCTCTCTGGAGAAGGGAATAGGCAAAACAGGACTTCATGACCCTTAGGTGCAACTTGGGGGTTCTCTCTTTAACATGCTACATGTTACGACAGGATCATGTAGAGGAATGAATGCAACAAGAGGCTAGAAATCCTCCAGGAGAGACGGGGGGCTCACCTGCAAATCTCATCTGAGAGCAAGCTCCACCATGCACATGTAGAGCTGTCATAGAATCCTGAAAAGGCACAAGAGCACCCATCAGTGAACAGGCAGATCACAGAGAACTTAGCTTTTCACCAGGAAATTATCTGGTCCTTCTCAGACTTACCTTCCAACAAAAAGGACTTCCTCTCGAGTCCTTCAACCAACCCCCTGCAAGAGGTAAGGTTACGCTCCCAGAGTGAAAGATAAATGAAGCAGGAGACAATGCCCATTTAACTGTCCGAGAGAGGTGCTAATAGGTCCCACGTCACCCAAAGGGGAGGCCTCAGACCACTCATGAAGGGAGCGGTCAAGCAGCTAGCAAAGGCTAGTAACATCCCACAAGCTGTTTCAGGAAGTACAGTAAAAGCAAGTTAAAA
This sequence comes from Ichthyophis bannanicus, assembly GCA_033557465.1. NCBI lineage: Eukaryota > Metazoa > Chordata > Amphibia > Gymnophiona > Ichthyophiidae > Ichthyophis > Ichthyophis bannanicus. The sequence goes on along the minus strand of CM066036.1, from coordinate 418,513,794 downwards.
AAAAAGAAAAAGAGAACCCGGAGCTCATCATGCTTGAGGCCAAGGCCACCTTGCTAGGACCAAGCAGCCATTCCAACCACCACAATGCCCACCAGTGGGAAAAAGAAAGCAAAGGAGCAGCAGGTGCCATAGAAACTGCTACAGGCTCCCCATGGGGGGGGGGTGTCCCCAAAATGCAAAAAGATGCTTCAAGTGTTCCAGCCACAATTGGGGCAAAGAAAAGCAGCCACAGAAAGAAATCTACTATGGGGAGGGGGGAGAGTCGCAGGCTGATTTGGGCCATGTGACTGAAAGCTGCAGCAGCAAAGTTTAAAAAAAAACATGCAACAGGGCCGCAGAGAAAAGGAAGTCCTAAAAAGGGAATCACAGCACCTGTCATGCTGACTACGGAAACCCAAGCAGGGAAGCCCCAGCTTCAAAGCCAAGCTCCTTCCTTTAAGATGTCGTTTGCATCAAGCAAAATCATCTATTGCTGAGGGTCAAACAATCTGTCTAGACGCACAGCTTTGTTTGCACAAGTACAAACAAAGCCATGCCTACAAAAGACAGAATACAACAGGCCACACAAGCCAACCCACCATACCCTAAGGGGGCACACTTCATCATGTCTTGTTTGCCCAGACATATATCAGTCTGCAAAGAAAAGGATGGGAAAACGTGCTGTTTTGTCACACTCTTAAGTTCATTAATTCTCTTGCAAGTCTTAAGTGCTCCATCTAATCACTCACAAATGGCAACCATGTACTCCGCCAGTGAAATATGCCTTTTTGCAATGCTTACTGCATGCACGTTTTAGTTTTTTGTTTCAAATTTGAAGCTGCTTTATGAACAAGAAATATAAGAGCCAAATACAGTCCACTGAAAACAATGGGAGGGGGAAAAAACACAAACAAAACAAAAGGGGAATGATAAAAAGGCATGCAGATCAAGGACAGCAAGAGGGGGTCCTCCTGCTCCTCTCTAACCTATCAAGGGCTAGTAACCTATCAGAACAAAGTTGGACACGGGGTTGCTGTCAGTTCTAGACGAGAAGAGTGTATCCCACTCCAAGCAATATTGCACCCTAACGGACTTAAATTACAGTGACCACAAACACCACAGTGTAGGCCATGAGAATCAGGCCACTCTGAACTGCTGCACCAGTCCACATATCCTCCCACCTGCTGAATGTAAACAAAATACTGGCTTCTCTAAGAGCTACACCATACCAAGCGATGACATCACTGAACGTTGCTCAAGTCTGCCTCTGTCTGCTGGCAAGGAAGCATAATCCACACATCTAGGTTGACCTAGCAAGATAGTAAGGTTGCTTACCTGTAACAGTTGTTCTCCATGGACAGCAGAATAAATCAGCCACACAAGAGGGGTGACGTCATCCCTGACAGAACAGGTCGGACTTATTCACTCAGAGGACGGGAAACCGCACTGAGAACCACAGTAACGTCAACTGATAGGGGAGGTGGTAGGGATTGTGTGGCTGATTTATCCTTTCCATAGAGAAAGACTGCTTACCTGTAACAATCTTACTTTCTCCATGAACAAGCAGGACGAAAGTCAGTCATGCAAGTGGAGGAGTCCCAAGCTGAGGGTGCAAGGTTTCCGTGCTGGGTAGGTTGAAGTGAAAATAAGGGAATAGGACATGGAACAAAGCATGCCAGTAGCACGTCCAGCTGGTCTGGCTCTCCATACTAGGGCAGAAAGGTCTGCCTGGAGAGGTGGTAGCCGAGGTATGATTTCCTCAGAGAGAGCTCAGCACACTGGCCAAGCCTACTGTACACCGGTGACATGCGGGAAGATATAGAGCAAGTAGAACAACTGCGGTTGACCTTGAAAGATAATGGAAGGGTAACAGAAGGATGGCTGTCTGTATGCATGACAATGAGGGCTGCTCCGAGTCTGTCTCCCTTCTGTCACTCTGGGATTTTTTTTTTTGAGAAGGGATCTTGGGCTGATAGGGAGGAGAAATTCCCCTGACTGGGGAAAAGGCCAAGATGGGTTTGAGAGATAACCGGTTGTCATGGATTTCATGTGATGAATGTCTTCCGCCATTATTTTTCAGCACGGTATTGAGCGACGCATCTCATCTCTTTTTTTTTTTTTTTTTTGGGTACCAGACTCTAGTGCATGTGTGGGCTGTGGGCCGTAGCTTCTTACTTTGCATTCCCCCTCATCTTTTTTTTTTGTGATCCTAAGAACATTTAAGAACATAAGATATGCCATACTGGGTCAGACAAAGGTCCATCAAGCCCAGTATCCTGTTTCCAACAGTGGCCAATCTAGGTCACAAGTACCTAGAAGACACAGGTTCCACAATGCTTGATTTGGGGCAAGCAGTGAATTTCCCAAGTCCCCTTTAATAATGGTTTATGGATCTTTCCCAAACCTTTTTAAACCCAACTACACTAACAGCTTTTACTACATCCTCCAGTAATGAATTCCAGAGTTTGATTACGCGTTGAGTGAAAAACATTAGTCTTAAATAGGTTACCCTGTAGTTTCATTGCATGTCCCCTAGTCTTTCTATATTTTGATGGCATAAACAAATCAATCTACATTTAACCGTTCCACTCCATTCATTAATTTATAGATTGGGAGTGTTAGGCCAAATGACGGAAGACACTATGTAGGGTGAGGCCGGGTGAGGGGGGCAAAAAGGGGCTTAATTTTGTAAGGTGGGTTAAAGATATACTGAGACATTTGCTGCTGAGCTGGAGGAACAGGGGCTGGGAAACAGAGAAAAGGTTGGAACATGCAGACGAACTGTGGTACCAAAAACCCATGCAAGAAAGCACAATACCATGTTGATATACCGATGTAATAAAGTCCTAAGGCATAGCAGGTAGAAGATGTAGGGATCCAGGCTAAGCCCAAAGTAAGTTACTTGGAAGTAGCATTATGCCCCCATGAGTAATGGAGCATCCCTTAAGAAGGGAAGCCCAGGGAGAAACTATTGGCGGTAGGTTGAATGGAAGTACAGCCATCAGGTGGTTGAATGACTGAAGGTATGCACGGTGCCCACAGGCAGAAGAGCAGTGGCTGGACAAGTGCTCCAAAGTGTGAGAGATGTGCCAAATGAGGATGGAGTCTGTCCGAAAGCACTGAATGGTGCCCATGGCACTGAAGGGCAAGATTGCTCAAAGAGCAGCTGCCAAAGTGCTTTGAGTAAAAGGTATGAAGACAACTGAGCTGGAGAAGTTTGCCCAGGCAACTCACAAAGCCTATGCCCTGGAGTGACCTTCCATGTGAAAGTTGGATGAGCTGCAAGTGAAGGTCCAGGAATGAACAGTGCTTGCAATCTAGAGTTTGGGACTAAGGTGATCATGGTTCCAGAGTTCTAACTAATGAAAGGATGTGCAATGCTAGGAGTGGCGTATTCCTATGAGAGCAGTTCCCCCTGCACACTGTCTGCAGTCTTGGCTGGAACTGAAGGAGGTAAGATGTGGCCCCCCCCCCTTTTTTTTTTGGTAAAAAGAAAAAGACGATTGGTTAATCTCTGGGATGCTCGATCTGCGACACAATGGAGCATGCCTTCATAGAGGTGTGTGGACAATGCTTCAATCGGCAAGTGAAGGAGAAAGGAGCGGTTTCCCCCCCCCCATACCTGTGTTAGGGTGGGAAGCAAATTAGCTTTGGTGCACAAGCAATGTAACATAGTAAATGACGGCAGATAAAGACCAGTATGGTCCATCTAATTTGCCCAGTAAGATGGCAAGAGTAGGTGCACCTGCCGCTCCATGCAGGCCACCCCTCCCCCTGTCTTTGTTTAGGGGTGAACCCACGGCTCCATGTAGGACACCCCTATTTGTTGAGAAATTAGATAGTTAAATGTATTTTTATTTTATCCTGTTGCTGTAAAGGGATCCACTGTGTCTGTCCCATGCCATTTTGAATTCTGTCACTGTATTTGCCCCCACCACTTATGACACTAGTACACTCATCCATGTTGAGAGCTGAGGCCCAGGTTGATCGAGCAGCCTGAAGAGAAGATGGACCAAACTCTGGCTGTCCCAAAACGTTGATATGAGCAGGAGTCGGAGTCAGCTGAAAATGGATACAAACAGTTGGACTAGAAGTATATTCCTTGAGCTGCTAGTGGAGAAAAAAAAAAGGTACAGAAAGCAACAGCCTAGCAATTTAGAACAATGATGGATTTGTTATCAATAACCTGACTTAGAAGGCTGGCAGCCAGCCCGGTGGAAGATGGTGGACAGTGGTAGGACTTGGTACTCTATGATAGCCGTCATGCGGGTGTAAGCCAAGCAAACTTTATACTAGGCCGACATCTTGCTGCATCTCAGGGAGAAAACGCATGGCTGTCATCAGAACTTACTTGATAGTAGGCCTAAATCAAGGGGCATGCCATGGTGGAGGCTATCATGATCCTGAAAGGGGGGGGGGGGGACAACATGAGTGGCACGCTGAGGTTTATTTAAAACCATTAGTTAGGACATTATACTCATATGTTCATGAATTATGGAATGCTCCTCAATTTTTTTTTTGTTTATAATTCCAGCTCCAAGGTTAGATGTGGGCTAGTGAGATGAGTCCCGTGACCTCAAAATCCCACATCCAATGTTGCTGCCTCTCTTTCTTTGTTTAGTAGGGCTTTTTGTTTTTGTTTTTAAGGGTGCCCCTCCTGTGGTTAAGTAAGGGAGATGGAGAAGAGATGAGGCAGATGGGCTTGGCATCATTCAAGATGGGGTGAGGGAATTGGTTCCAACCCTGAAGCAACTACATCATGCAGGGAGACCAAAGGGGCAGCATACAGTGACCGATATGCTGCTCCATGCAGTGGAGCTGGTAGATGGAGAAGTCGCAGAGTGCAAAATTGACTTGGAAGAGCAAGAGATCACTGCTGACTGGATGGTAGAATGGCAACACCAAGGCAGATAGTAGCGACGGCTTTTGATGATTGGATCAGGGTGAGGTCTACCTGTTTGTATAACAGCTATATCTAGTCATCTATAAGACTATCTTCACCAGATACTGAAATAGAACCAGAACCATGGTGGAGCATAGGTGGTGTTTATGGGCCCTGGGGCTCAGGATTGGAAATCTATTGATATATCTGGTAGACAGGATCCTGGTATATTGCAGGCCAAGGCAGGGCCCTGGACCTCCTTGGCAGAGTGATCAGAAGTAGATTGCCAAGGCTATAAATGGGACAAAGGAAGGATAAGGACCCAAGGAATACAGCTTGGAATGTCCATACCCTTGGAGCCTCAGAGGTATTAGATGTCTGGAATTTGGTACCGTTAGAAAGCAGATGCTGTGCTCGCTGGACCACCGTTCTGTCTTGAAAGAGAAGCTCCGATGTTGTGGTTTCATGTTTAGTGGGAAACTAGTCCTAGTCTACTGGTGACCAAGGCAACGTTCTCATGGTTGGGCTATCACCTTTCGCTGTATCCCAACCTTAAGCAGGTGAAAGCCCATGATGTGGAAAATAGTAGCTGTAGGTAGAGGTTGTGTGTGAACTACAGGGAGCCATATGGTCCTCTCATAGTTCTGTCCATGGAATGAAGGCAGAGCATAGAAGGAGTGGCAAAAACTCTCTTTAGGGTTGTTAATGGAACAGGTGTCCTAGACACCAAGGGATATAGAGGAAAACCCTCTAGGTAGGCAATGGCAGTGGGTCAGAGTGTGATGGGTCGGTTCAATAGACTGAGATCTTCACATATTGAAAGCACGTAATGTGTGTGCCCAAACAGCACTGGGTACACCTTGTAGTGCCACTCTAATTAAGGTGATGTTTAAAGAGATGGCAGCGTAGAGGGATAAGAACATACAGCTCCCTAGAATACAAGATATGCAGTACATTTTGTTTTTTCCTTTTTTAAAAAAATATATATTTTGAAAATACTGGCTCTGACATAAGTGTCAACTATGACCAGTACTATGGGACATTAAACCTGATCTGTTGGCCCCAAAGCCAGTGCTCCAACCCCTAGACTACTCCTACATTCCATTATTGCCCATTTTCCACATCTGGAATTGCAAGAGGAATAGGTGGGGAGGCTAGGCAAACGTGGAGTGAGATTTTATGGAGACTGTGCTGCGGCACTGATCTCAATTCAATTGCCGCTCTTTTTTCAATTCTGTTGTACGGAGGTAGCTGTAACCGGCAGCCAGAGTAAAGAAACCCCCACAGCAGCTTTTCACTTCCTGACAAAATTGTTTATTCTAGTAACCGAGTTACCCTTGTTAGCATCTGGCCGCAGCCAGAGAAGGGATCTCATGCGGTCTCTGAAAGAAAAGCTTGACTACCCTACCGTCGCACTCTTTACTGTAGCATGGTTGGACGCAGCACCATGGCCTTGTAAAGTCTGGTTCATATTGAAGGCAGTGGAAAACTGAAAAATCACTTCTCACCTCTGGGACCACGAGGATTGGCAATGTAGTAGGAGAGGTGATGCAGAGTTGTTGCTTTTTGCAGCAGGGGACACTAGGTTACAGCCGCAACCCAGTGATTAGGTGGCAGCACTCTGTTTGGAGAGACTTTAGGCAGTCGAGTGAACCTCTGCAGACCCTAAAAGGAGGTTAAAACTACACGCTCTTCAGCAGGCAGCATCATGAGTAATTGAACTTTCAAAAGCTCACCATACCCACAATGCGATCCCGAGAGGATTGAGAGGTTTGAACAGGAAGCTCTGTAGACTGTTTAAAAAAACCCACAAAGCCACTTTTCCTCCATTGCACTGGGTTCTTCACCCAGAGGGGAAGTTTCTTGGTGCTATCTGAAAAGTCTAACCGCCATTCCAAGGTCCTGAACAAAAAGTAGAAAGTCTTCTGGTGACATGAAAACCACCCATACCAGTGGAGTCTGCACTGGATTGGGCAGGCCGGCTAAGACTTAATATTGCCAATATCTCAGCATCCCACAGACAGAGAGGTTTACTCTGTACGGGGTAACGTGAGGAGGAGTGAAACTCCCGAGTGCTGCCACTGCCGGATAAGTCTGCTGCGGACTGGGCTAGCACTGCCAGCAAGGTAGACCAGTAAAGAGGTTCTAAAATAAAATGAAAGTAAACTGAAAAGAAAATTAAAAATGGAAGTTATAACAACAGAGAGCTGCGTCCATGTTTGGCCGTGAATGAGAAAGACTGAGGGGGGAGGAGCAATGAGCTTGCAGGAGGGGTCACTCGCACATGCCCAGAAGAGTTTTTAAGACTCCTCTTGGCTCTGGGACAGCAAGTCCGACCTGTGCCATCCGGGATGATGTCACCCCACTTGTGTGGCTGATTCATCCTGCTTATTCATGGAGAAAAGAAAACACAAGACCAGCTCTTCATAAAAAGCACCTAACCACTAGTCACATATACTAAGGTGACATTTCTAGAAAACTCGCTTGGCATTTGCATTCAAATAAGATAGCGACTTAGCCACATAGACGTGTTACACATCTGTATATATCCTACTTCTGCTAGAATTCTGCACATAATAATTCAACTTTGAACTTTTTGGTGATTTTTTTCTGTATTGTAAATTAAGTATCACTCAAAACACAATGCTTCGTTGTTGTTTTTTTCAAAATAAAGTATGCAGAATTTTGCATAATTCAGAACTTTTGACAGACGTCTGAATTTGGTGTACAAAATTCCAGCAGGAGTAATCCACAGCATGCACGGTTTTCAAAGTAACGTGCTCAGGGCAAACCTGAGAATTTTGCATGCATTTCCTATTTTGCAAAGGAAATATATGTCTACATCAGAATCTAGACATCAGTGCTCACATCTGCTCTGATAAACGTGTGTCAACTAAATACTCGCTTGTACCTGGGATTTAGAGATGTGATTGAAGTGGCAATTGTGCTTACCTTTCTGGCATTTAAAACCACTCTTTTTCTTAAAGATGTTTCTTGTAAACTAGTTGCTGCCAAATAAATGTTTTTCCCCTGTGGCTCAATAAGTATTTTACAAAAGGCTCCATGTTTACTAAAAATTTTGTAAAATCTTCTGCAAATTCATGTTCAGATAGACAGCACTTTAGGCAAGGAGGAAGGCACAGGCCAAATGAAAATGGTCTCCTTTGAAAAAGGACAGATAAGAATCTGCAGCTCAGAGATCCGCCTTGCAGAACAAAAATCGCAACCAAGACGACCAATGGTCTTCAATGTCAAATGCTTTAAAAGTAGTGTGCTTCAACGGCATCAGGGCCCTGAGCACCAGACACAGATTCCCAGGACAGGATCACAGACCGAAGTTGAGGACATGGACGCCGAACTCCCTGGAGAAAAACGTGAGACGTCCAGGTGCAAGACCAAAGACTTGCCTGAAACTGGACCATGGAAACAGGCCAGAGCTGCCACCTGAACCTTCTGGGAGCTAAGTGAGAGGCTTTTCTCTGGGCCACCCTGAAGAAAGTCTAACAGGGAGGGCACCTTGGCCATCTCAGGAGCCAAGTGCCTTCTGCCCCACCAGCATTTAAAGAAGCACCATATCCGTATGTATGTTAGCTTGGCAGACCTCCTCTGGGCACTGAGTAGAGTTTACTGCTGAAGAGCAGCACTTATGCGCTAGCAATCTCTTTTTAAGAGTCACGTCGTAAGCAAAAAGTGAGCCAGGTCCTCCAGGACAATCAGTCATAGAAACATCATGGCAGAACAAGACCACATGGCCTATCTAGTCTGCCCTTCCATAATCAACTACAATAGTTCTCTTTTAGCTTTAGAGATCCTCTGTGTTTGTACCATGCTTTTATGAATTCAGATACTGTCCTTGTGTCCACCACCTCCACTGGGAGACTATTCCCATGCATCTACTACTCTTCCCGTAAAGAAATATTACCACATATTACTCCTGAGTCTATCCCCTTTCACTCTCATCCTATGTCCCCTTGTAACAGAGCTTGCCTTCAACTGAAAGAAAGAGACCATCCTGTGAATGAGAGACATTTAAATACCTCCGTGGCGTAATCATATCACCCCTACCCTGCCTTTTCTCTAAAGTATACATATTAAGATCTTGAGGTCTGTCCTCATCTGTTTCATAACAAAGACCATTAACAATTTTAGTAGCCACTCCAACCTGCTTATATCCTTTTGAAGGTGCAGTCTCCAGAATTGCATACAGTACTCCAAATGAGGTCGCACCAGAGACTTATACAGCGGCATTATCACCTCCTTTTTTTCTGCTGGCCATTGCTCTCCCTAAACATCCAAGCATGCTTCTGGCTTTCGCAGTCGCCTTTTATACCTGTTTAGCTACTTTAAGATAGTCAGACAATTATGCCCAGGTCATGCTCTTCTTTCTGTGACAGGAAGTACCTCACCCCTACACTGTACTGCTGCTTTGGATTTTTGCAACCCAAATGCATGCCCCTGTATTTTTTAGCATTAAATTTGAGCTGCCAAATTCTAGACCATTCTTCAAGCTTAGCTAGATCCCTCCTCACGTTATCTACTCCTTCCTGGGTGTCTACTCTATTTCAGATTTTGGTATCATCCGCAAACAAGCAAACTTTACCAGACAGTCCTTCTGCAATATCACTAACAGAGATGTTAAAAAGAATCAGACCAAGGACAGATCCCTGCTGCATACCACTGGTAACCTCTTCTACTCTTGAGTGAGCTCCATTTACCCAAACCCTTTGTCACCTCCCACTCAACCAATTTCTAACCCAATCAGTAACTTTAGGGTCCATCCCTAGGTTGCTCAGTTTGTTTATAAAAGTCGCCTGTGCGGAAGGTGTGAAAGGCTTATTGAAATCATAATACACCATATTTAGGGCTCTCCCTTGGTCCAACTCCATGGTCACCCCCATCAAAGAAATCAATCAGATTTGTCCGACAAGGCCTGCCTCTGGTGAATCCATGCTGCTTCAGATCCTACAGTCCATTGGACTCCAGAAATCTCATTATTCTCTCTTTTAGTAGCTTTTCCAAGAATTTACTAATCACAGAGGTTAGACTAACCAGCCTGTAGTTCTCATGTCATCCTTACATCCGCTTTTGTGTAAAAAGGACCACATGTGCCTTTCTCCAGTCCTCTGGCACCATTCCCAACTCCAAAGAGGCATTGAAAAGGTAAGACAGTGGAGCTGCTAGAATGTCCCCAAGTTCCCTCAGTATTCTTAAATGTATCCCATCCGGACCCATGGCTTTGTCTACATTTAGTTTAACTAGTTCCTCACGAACACAGTCTTCTGAAAATTGTTTGAGATCCACATCACTTCTGTTCCTGTTTATGGGTGTTTTTCTGAGGTCCTTGTTACAATAGCCCCCGAAATGGACACAAAGAGGAGGTGTTTGCAGGAGCTGCATCAGTCTCTAAACCATGCTCTCTGCGGTCAATCCAGCGCTTCCAGAACAATCCTGCCTGGATGGAGATCTATACACCGAAGCACATACCCCACCAGGGGAAAGAAGAAACATGTACAGCAGCCACTGACTTAGCCAAGGCTAGGGCAGGGCATCAGTGCTCTCGGACTCCATCTCCGTGTGGTGAAGAAGCAGAAAACTTTGGCATTGGAGCAGGTCGCCATCAGTTCCATTTCAGGGCAACCCCAGCAGCGCAGAATCAACTGAAATGCCTCCTGACTCAACTCCCACTCAGTAAGATTCAGAAATTGCTGGCTGAGGAAGTCTGCTTCCACACTGTCCACCCTGGCAATGTGCTGGGCCAACTAGATTAGAAGGTGGTTCTCCACCCAGGCAAACACGAGATCCATCTCCAGAGCCACTCTGGCGCTCCTTGTGCCACCTTGCGGATTAACATAAGCCACCACCATGATATTGTCTGAAAACATTCAAAATAACCCGGCCCTCGACCGGGGGCCAGAAACACAGAAGAGCCAACCTGATGGCCCTCACCTCAAGGCAGCTGATGGGCCACACAGTTTCCCTGTGGTTCCAACGGCCCTGGTCCATACGGTCTTGGCAATGGGCTTCCCCAGCCCGAGAAACTAGCATCTCTCATCAACAGGATACAGAAAAAAAATAGTCTAGTGGTACACCCTTCCTCAGATGACAGGACTGCTGCCACCACCACCACAGGCTGGTCTTCACTATCAACAGCTTGTTGACTTGAGGACCATCAAGTCAAAGGACTGCTGGAGAGGCCATATGTGAGCACACATGCCCACGGCATTCTCTATAGTCACCACCAGCAATCCAAAGAGCTGAAGATAATCCCAGACTCAGGAACCTGCTGTGCACAAAACAGTACCAGGCAACCCAACTGTCTTCTAACTTTCTCCTCTGGCGGGAACACTCTGCCCATTTGAGTGCCTAAATGTGCTCCCAGAAACTACAAGGACTGGGAAGGCAGAAGCTGGCTCTTTTCCTGACTGATCACCCAGACGCAGCTTTCCAAAAAGGACATCACTTGGGCTGTCACCAGAGACACTTCTGACAGGGAACAAGCTTGGATGAGCCCGTTGTCCAGATAGGGATGGACACAGATCCCTTGGCACCGCAGCCACCACTACCATGACCTTGGAGAACGTTCTTGAGATGGTGGAGAGCCCAAAAGGAAGGGAGGTGAACTGATAAAGGAGAACCAGGCATGGCAAAAAGAAGATACTTCTGCTGATCTGCCCAGATCAGGATATGAAAATACTCCTCATCCAGACCCAGAGAAGCCACGAATTCACCTCAGCTCAGTGCTTGAATCACAGAGCACAAGGTTTCCATCCGACAGCGCAAGACGCACAAGTGCTCACTGACCCCCTTGAGGTCCAGAATGTGCCAGAAGGAACACCCTTCTTTGGCATCACAAAATACATCTAGTATCTGCCTTTGCCCCGCTCAACCAGGGGGACAAGCACCACCGCCTTTAGGTGTAGCAACTTGCCCAAGGTGGTCCACACCGCAGCACCCTTGATCGCACACCCACTATGGGAAATGATGAAGGCATCGGGAATCGGCTCTTTGCATTCCAGGACACAGCCAAACTGAATGGTGTCTAGCACCCAGTGATCCTTGGTAACCCGAGTCCATTTCTGAAAGAAGAGGTGAAGTCTGCCATGCACCGGAGGTACCAGGGAATGGGCACCAAACCTTCACTGTGTAGCTCGGGAGGGTCCTGCTCTAAAAGGGACCAAGTCCCTGGGCCCATGTACACCATGAAAAGAATGAGAACGAGCTTGAGGCCCTGAAGCAGAGGAGGAAGAAAGGTTTTCCAGGTCAGTAATGGACAGTCCTGAGACCCCAGCCAGCACACCTTTGATGGTCGGATGGAGATTGACAAGAAAGGGGCACCAGCCCACTTCACAGGCTCCTTGGACCTGTCTTCCGGTAGCTGGTAAGATTTTGTCTCGCCTAGGTCCTTTGCCACCTTCTCCAAATCAGTTCCAAAATAAGCTTCCCCTGAAAGGCCAGATGAGCCAACTGGACTTCAGAGGTAGTGTCCACTGCCCAGTGCCGGAGCCAAATCAAACACATTGTCATCAGGGCACCATCCTTGGCCGCCAAACATACATGGCATCAAAGGAAGGCCATAGTCAACTCCACAAGAGGAGGTAGTATCATCAGGTAGAAGAAACTGAAACCACTGGAGCAGCATTTGAGAAGTTAGGCTGGTACATACTGCCAGCTGTAGAATAGCCACTACCATGGTGAACTGCCTCCTCAACAAGGAATACATCTTGCTGTCCGGGACATCCTTTGACTGATCCGCCTTCCACAGGAATGGTGATCCATCTGGTAATCACCATGACTTGTGCATCAACTCGACGTGCTCCTCCTCTGGGAGAGTGTAGAGTTTCTTATACACTTTTAACCCTTTAGGTGGGGGGAGTCCCACTCCAAACGGATCATATCTTTGATCACCTCTGGAAACGGAAAAATAGCAGTGGATTTCCACACCCCTTGAAAGAGCGATTATATCTTCACCTCCTACTCCATGCCAAAAGCATCCATCAAGTTCAAGGAGGATGAGACCCTGGTAATCAACGCCGCCAGTTCTTCCTTGGAATAGGCGGATCACATCGGCTTCAACAGAATCTTCTAAAGAGGAGAGCACCTCATCTAAATTGGAGGCCAGTCCAGAGCCATATGAATATGAGGTATAGTCAACATCTCAGATAGCTCATAGCTGTTCCCTATTCTCCAAGGAGTGTCCCTCGCCGGGGACATTTAGCCAGAGGCAATTGAACAGGGCTATGACATTCAGCCTGTCCGGCATGAGACTGCATCTGGCAGGGCCAGCCCAAGGATTTCTGCCACCGTAGGCAGAAGCCCTGGCCATGTCGCCCCCAGCCCTTCCACCCCCACCCCCGTGCTGAGCCATGCCACCACCAATTCTGTCAGCGAGATGGCTCGGCTTGGCAGCGGACAGTGGCGCACAGCAGGCCATGTGCTTCGGCACACATGGCCTGCTGCTTCTGATCCCCCCCCCCCCCAACAAAAGGTTGTGCTGGAGAGGAGGGTCAGAAGTGGCAGACCATGTGTGAAAAAGCACATGGCCTGCTGCCCCACAGAAGCCTGCCACTCTAGGGACCACCTAACAGATGGGTTGGCCCTGGCATCCCAGGGCATCCAGAGGCCGCAGGGTCTGAATTATCATGCCAGAGGAAAAAGGCCTGTTGCAAAAAGGAAAGGAATTCCAGGGAGGATGATTTGGAGTCTGGAAGCTCTCCTTTCAGACAAAGCTCCCCAAATCCATGGGATACAGCCATCGCAGACACACACCACCCCCCCCCCCCCCCCGAGAGGACAAAGAGCAGTTCACGGCACAGTCATCGGAGCCTCCAGCTGGCTGAATATCTTTTCCCATAGCACCATCCAACACCTCCTACCCTGAGGCAGGTAAGGGTGGACTAACCACATCCCCTGGCTGAGAGGGGGAAAGCAGGCCTTCCAGGGGTGAACCACAAGCTGCCATGCAGGAAAGGCAAAAGCTAGAATCCAAGTGGCTCCTCACTTGCCACAGGTCAAACAACATTTCTTGGAAGACAAAGTTTGGGTAAGTAAGTATCACAAGAGCGTGTGTGCTAAGGCTCTGACGGTCCACAGGAGTGCGTTAACTGTGCTTTTACTTTACGAGCGTTAAAGGGGCTAGGGAAGGAGCACACATTGGAACTGTTTGGGCAGGACACGCAATCATCAGGTGCATAGTAGGCAAAAAACGTTATTAATGTGTACAGAAAATGGTGGGAAACCTCCGCACAGTGCCAACAGTCGATAGCAGTCAACCCCGAATTGCATCCCTCAGAGAACCGGAGTCCCCAACAAGAACAATGATGAGGTCAAGCCTTGGTACTCACCCTCTGAGGATCCGTGCCGGGCTCAGCTCTACTTCCCTGAAAGTTGTTTCAATGGCTGACTGTGCAGCACTGTGTGAGAGGTGGCCCGCAGGCAGATCTCCAAGAGTCTTCTGTAATCTTCAGGAGAGATCAAGGGGGGAAAAAAGGGAGCACTGGGGTTGTGTGAGGCTGCTGCACTTTTTCAGATACTTCCAATTTGTGGCTGCTCAACAGGACCTTATCACGAAAAGGTCATGGAGCTCAACTAATTTTCCCTCCTCCTATGGCTACCGAAAGACTGCAGTCTAGTGCAGCGTCCCACATCACACTCAAGTGAGAGAGAGAGTCACCTTTCTGTATACAAGGTGGCCGTTCATAAGCATTTAAACCAATCTCTTTTCCTCTCAATCTTCAGATTTTCTATAAATTGGATAAAAATCAATCCACCATCTGCTGTTGGCAAAGAAATACTGAAGGAATCTCTAGTGACCGAGGTGAATAGAGGCATAGGAGTGATGTCATTGAAACCTGGGCTTTTCATTGGTTCTTTGTCTCCATCAATCTGCTGGAAGGGGTACATAACCCACTTGTCTGGACTTGTCTAGCAGGGCGATATGGAATTCATTTTGGGGTATTCAGGCTTCCAGGCATATAAATCCCACAAGTGAGCTCTCTCTCAATTTAGGAGGCATGCATAATAAATTATGTATCTTTGGAGTACCTGGAATTATACCAAAATTGTAAACTATGGCTTGTGCACAGATATCACATACTGAATGCATTAAGATACAGTGCAAACCACTAACCCATAGATGAGTGACAGATTCCCGTTAAATATATTTATGGGTGGCTCTGGGTTATCTACAGCTCGTTCCATTACGATCACAGAATTATCCACAGAAATATGCAGTCTTAATACACAATGTGTAAATTCTGTGCATTCAGACCACCTTGCTATAACGACCACAAATGCAACACTCAGCAGTAAGATTTCACTGTATTACAATGTCAATAGAACATGAAAAGCCAAAATGCATTCCAAAAAAAGCAGATACACTAGGAGCACAGCATTGAACAATGTGCGCTCCTGCTGAAAGATGGTTTTTAATGAACTTGGACTAGTACTTGGGATGAATCAACAATCCCTGTAACCATGTAATTCAGTGAGGAAGTAGCATTACCTCACAAAACACATTTGAGCTTTGTTAACCCCAAGAACTTTAATTCTGTTTGTACAAATAATTATAAATGAGTTTGTTGGGAGATCTATGTAGTTTAATTCCATGCACAGATTTGCAAACATCAAGAGAGAATTTTCAGCCTAGTTCACTGTCCACTTGAACTGTCTCATTGCTCACTGTTACTTTCTTTTTTTCTGATACATGTGGTTTATAAATGCATAAAAAACCAAACCAAACCCTGCAGAACCCAAACTTCAGGATTCTTCCCAAGTCATCTGCAGAGATGCTTTAATCATATGAGCTTACTGACATTTTATGAAAAGATCCGTCCCCAGAAAGTAGAGTTTCTAATGAAGCTAGAAAGCAAGTTCTTGATCACATTCCAATGAATGGAAACTCAGCCGGTTTGGTTAGTGCATACCCTTGACCTAGAAAATGTTACAAATATATTCTTATGAACCATAATTTATCATCAATACCTCTAAAGCTCAGGGCTGGGTAAATATGTTAGTCCAAGGGTCAAACTGGAGGCCAAAACTAGGGTGGAAAGGTGTTGATGGAGGTTAGAGGATCCTCAGCAAAGGTCTAGAGAGCAAGGTGACGGCCCCCCTCTTCCATGATCCCAGTATCTCCAGACAAACTCCACCATCTCCTTTCCCTGTCCCCAGCCTAGTATACCCAAACCCAACATTCCCCTTCAGCCTAGTATACCCAAAACCAACAGCTCCCTTCTTTCCTGCCCAGATGAGCAGTGGCAAGCCTTCCCTTCTTTCCAGAACTCCACTATCGCAGGGATGAGAAGGGGAAGCCAAGAAAGCCTGCTATCATAACATGATGCCTGACTCACCTTCAGCCACATAGGGGCAACGCCTTCTTTTCAAAACTGTCTTGCAACATCATCTTTCAAGGCTCCATTCATTCTTTTAAAAGAGAGCTTAGGGAATTGAGTTTGGATGTTGAGTAACTCCTTGTTGCGGGATGAGCAGATATTGCATGACTTTCAAGCACTTATTGTGGATTATTTTGAGCAACACAAAGGAACGGAGGCCCCCTTGCAGGGATATTGGATACTTTTAAAGCTGTGGCATGGGGATTCTTTATAGCATAGGGGGTGCGCCGTAAACGCATGTATGAACAGTTGATTCAGCAACGAGTGGCTAGCTTAGAGCAGGAAGATCAGCAGACGGGCTCCAAACGGATTCTGCATGATCTTTTGGTGGTTAGAGCCCAGTTAGATCAGGTTGCTCAGAGAGACCTTGACTTAAGTTGCAGAGGGTTAAGCAGCATTACTACGAGTTTGGTAACAAGGCTGGGAAATTGTCGGCCTGCATAAACACAATTCAAAAAATTCACTCCATTAATAACAAAGTTATCTGTAGAAAATTCTTTCAAAAACAATTGTTTGACTAACAAACACAAGGTCTCAGCATAAACGGGCAAATAGTGTAACCGGTCACAGAGCACTGGACCCTTAACACACTAACAAAGCCCAATCACATCAATGACCTTGATTAAAACTACAGGCAGCCAGCTCCCACCATGTGACAATACGAAATTCTCAAAGTGAAAAAATCACTTAGCTGTAACGAAAACTGTGACACTGGTGCTTAAACCGAACAGCCAGCTGCCATCCCCAAGAACCCACAGAAAACCAATGAAGAAAAATTTTTAAACCCTTAGAACCCACACCCAAACAGCACAACACTAACCTGCCAGCTAATCTTCAACAATGCTGTGCAGAAAACACCGCCCATGCGCACTCCTGCGCTGCAACCGCCTGTTTAAAGGGAATCCCCACCGAAAATGTCAGGGGAGCCCATCCAAAAGACTCCGCCCCCCACTTAAAAACATACAGCCCAGTCAACCCGGAGATTCAGTCCCTCCGGAGCCACAGTACGCAATTTATGAATCCAGCGTTGCTCACACACCAACAATGTCTGCTCTCTGCTCCTACCCCCCAACCAGACGAAACATGATCTAAACAAAAACATCGTACATCAGAAAAATGGTGTTGAAACAGTTCACGTAGATTTTTTTGACGCTGCCAAACGCAACGGACAGCCTGATTTTCTAACCCCGGTACAGTATGTACTACCCCCATATGTTTCCGGATGATGCGTTGGATCTTAAAACTAAAGGGGGAATACTTAGAAATGAAATTCACATGCTCCTCTCCACCCACTAGTGCTGTTTTATTCCTAGGTGTCAGCAGTAAAGAGCGGTGATTGTACAGGGCCCTCTTGTACGCATCCCGCACCACCCGTGCCGGATAACCCCTGGCCAGGGTTATACGTGAACTGTTGTGTCCCACAAGTCTGAGGTCTAGGCTAGGGAGTGTTACTCCAGGTGGTGGACATGATATTTGTGGCCGATGTTCGATTTGTGAGGTCTTGTGTGTGATCTCTCAATTCGAATATCATCAGGTTCAGTATACGCTGAGGCACCGGACTTCTTGTGATTCGTCCTTTGTGGTTTATGGAATATGGTGTCCGTGTCAGCTGCTGTACATTGGGAGCACGTGTCGACCGTTTCGGAAGAGAATGTTAGAGCATAAAAGTAGACTGAAGTGTGTGGTGCGGGAGGCCCCTCTGGTTCAGCATTTTTTGGAGTTTCAACACCATTTTTCTGATGTACGATGTTTTTATTTAGATCATGTTTCGTCTGGTTGGGGGGTAGGAGCAGAGAGCAGACATTGTTGGTGTGTGAGCAACGCTGGATTCATAAATTGCGTACTGTGGCTCCGGAGGGACTGAATCTCCGGGTTGACTGGGCTGTATGTGTTTAAGTGGGGGGCGGAGTCTTTTGGATGGGCTCCCCTGACGTTTTCGGTGGGGATTCCCTTTAAACAGGCGGTTGCAGAGCAGGAGTGCGCATGGGCGGCGTTTTCTGCACAGCATTGTTGAAGATTAGCTGGCAGGTTAGTGTTGTGCTGTTTGGGTGTGGGTTCTAAGGTTTTAAAATTTTTTCTTCATTGGTTTTCTGTGGGTTCTTGGGAATGGCAGCTGGCTGTTCGGTTTAAGCACCAGTGTCACAGTTTTCGTTACAGCTAAGTGATTTTTTCACTTTGAGAATTTCGTATTGTCACATGGTGGGAGCTGGCTGCCTGTAGTTTTAATCAAGGTCATTGATGTGATTGGGCTTTGTTAGTGTGTTAAGAGTCCAGTGCTCTGTGACCGGTTACACTATTTGCCCGTTTATGCTGAGACCTTGTGTTTGTTAGTCAAACAATTGTTTTTGAAAGAATTTTCTACAGATTACTTTGTTATTAATGGAGTGAATTTTTTGAATTGTGTTAATTTCACTCTGATAATCGACCATTGTATTATTTGGCCTGCATAAACAAGCTGAAAGGCAAGTGCATAAGGTCAGAAAGGCTGGGGGACAAATGGCATTCACTAATTCAGAGATACGCAATAGATTTGTGGAGAGAGCTGTATGAGAATGAAACTCGGGAGAGAAGGGACGCCATTGAGGTCTATTTGAATCAGATTGAACTTCCTTGTTTAGAAGGAGCCCAAGCGAAACTTCTAGATGCAGATATCACTTGTACAGAGGTGTTATTAGCTATTAAGACATTGCCAACAAGGAAGGCGTCAGGCTTGGAAGGCTTTACCCCAAGTTCTTCCAGACTTCTGGGCAGCAGATGGCCCCATACTTGGTCTGGGTGTATAATGCAGCCCTAGGGGGAGGTGGTGGCTTGCCACATTCAATGCCGGAGGCCCAGATCTCGGTGATCTCCAAAGAGGAGAAAGATAGGATGCTATGTCAGTCATATCATCCGATATCCCTCCTGAATTTAGATGTCTAAATTCCAGCAAAAAACTGTTGACTACGCATCTTAATGGGGTATAGGTGCACTTGGTGCAGCTGAACCAGGTGGGGTTTATTCTGGGGCAGCAAGCAGTGGATGTTGTTTGCCAGGTACTCCAGCTGGTACAAATGGCCCGAGCGAGGCAGCAGCCCGCCCTTTTCATAAGGATAGATGCAGAGAAGGCCTTTGGTCGGGTCCATTGAGGGTTCGTGCACGCAGCTTTGGAAAAGGTGGGGTTGGGGTCCAAATATCATACATGGGTTCAATTGCTTTATAATGATCCCTGAGCACCTATGAAAGTGAATAGCAGCTGCTCTCCTTTCTTCCCGTTGTGGCGGGGAGCTTGGCATGGTTCCCCCTATCCCTGCTCTTGTTCACCCTGGTGATAGAGCCATCTGCTCAGGTTATCTGATCCAGAGATATGGGAGATGGGGGTGGGCAGGACGGAATACAAATAGGTACTTTTTGCTGATGACATGCTCCTTACCCTTGCTGAGCTGCAGGTGGAGAACTACGCTGCAGTGCCGGGTTTCAAAATCAATGTCAGTAAAACTACAGCTTTGAATGTCTCTATTCCACTACAACAGTGGCAAGGTGTACAACAACAATATGGGTTTCGCTGGGCCTGAAGCCATTTGCGATACCTGAGGGTTAACCCGATAGCTTTTTGGTGTGTTTGCATAGGGTGTATTACCCAGACCCCTGTTGCGCATGTTAAGAGCGATTTGATGAGGTGGTCGTGGTTGACCATATCATAGCTTGGGCGAATGGCAGTGCTGCATATGAATGTGCTGCCCCAGATACTTTCCAGATCTTGCCCATCAACACTGCCCAGTAAGAACTTGGGGAACTTTCATGGTAAATCAATGGCCTTTGAGGGAAAAAGAGACCCTGCTTGAATCAAACAGTGCTGTATAAAGATAAGCAGAGGGAGAGTATGGAGATCCCCAATCTGAAGTGATGTCATGTGGCATCCCAGGTCCATGCTGCGCTAGAATGGATTACTTTTAACAAACAAAAGATCTGAGCGCAGATAGAACAGAGGCTGTGAGGGACTGTTAGATGGAGGAGGGGAGATCCAGAGTACTTTTCCCAGAGTGCCTGCTATTCTTTTTTTTTTTTAATTTATGAAATTTCCAAAAGTTACTACAAATCGGAAAGCCAAATAATAAACAATTACTCTAATTATAACACGAGAATGTCTAAGAGACAAGTTCTAACTTCCCTTCTCAGATATTAAAGTGGTTTGCACTGGGTCTCAGACTTGAATGAGCTATGGTATTGTATTTCTTAACCAAATGCTCAAATTTGCATCAATGACCCGTCATTTTCATTATATTGTTGTACTAATTTTCAGGCATTTAAAATACACGTAGTTCTAAAGGCAAATAAGCTTAAGCCTGACTTATTTGCCTTTAGAACTACGTGTATTTTAAATGCCTGAAAATTAGTACAACAATATAATGACAATGACGGGTCATTGATGCAAATTTGAGCATTTGGTTAAGAAATACAATACCATAGCTCATTCAAGTCTGAGACCCGGTGCAAACCACTTTAATATCTGAGAAGGGAAGTTAGAACTTGTCTCTTAGACATTCTCGTGTTATAATTAGAGTAATTGTTTATTATTTGGCTTAACGGTGTATTACTCTGAAAGTATCAGACCAATTTCTGATTGTCAACTACAAATCGGAAAACATATAAGAAAATCAAATAATACCACATAGGAAACATATAAGAGAAAGAGAAAACAGGATAAAGCCCACATTACGGGAACTGGTTGTGATCATACATTAAGAACAAAAAGATATATGTATATAAGTACATAGTACAGAAATCAAAGCAATTACTTGCCCATCTAAGGAGGCATATAATAATCACTCACCCTGAATTGCCCCTGAAACCGCCTGTCATTCAGAAATAAACCGTCCTAGATGGTTACTATCAGTAAACACATAAGAAGCGCCCTCAAAATTGACGACGCATTTACAGGGAAAACGTAAGTAGAACGTAGCTCCCAAACTCAATACCTGAGGCTTTAAAGCTAGAGTGCCTGCTATTCTGAGGCATGCCCTTATCCATATATAGACTTTACCTTGAATATTGTGTGCAGTTCTGGTCGCCATATCTTAAAAACGATTTAGCGTCATTAGAAAAGGTACAGAGAAGAGCCACCAAAATGGTAAAGGGGATGGAAGGATACCCCTATGAAGAGAGGCTAAAAAGGTTAGGGCTCTTTAACCTGGAAAAGAGACGGCTGAGGGGAAATATGATAGAGGTCTATAAAATTAATGAATAGAGTGGAACAGGTAAACGTAGATCGATTGTTTACGTCATCAGAATATAGAAAGACTAGGGGACATGCAATGAAGCTACAGGGTAACCTATTTAAGCCTAATAAGAGAAAATATTTTTTTTTCACTCATTGTGTAATCAAACTCTGGAATGTGTTACCGGAGGATGTAGTAAAAGCTGTGTCTTTTGGGGAAACTGCTAGGTACTTGTGACCTAGATTGACCACTGTTGGAAACAGTATACTGGGCGTAATGGACCTTGGTCTGACCCAGTATGGCATATCTTATGTTCTTAAGTTAGGACAAATAGTTTGGTTTGCATCTTCGATAACTGTCACCCCTTACATCCTTTTCCATAATAAAACATTCCCTCCTGGGTTGGATTCATCTATATATCAGGGGTGGGAGGAGAAGGGATTCTATCGGATGGCTCAGCCCTTTGAAGATGGAGCTTTGGATATTTCGGGCTTTGCAGGAGGATTTCACCATGCCTTCAACTCATCACTATGCATACCTGCAGTTAATTTGTTGGGTGGGGAAGAGGGTGCGCGAACAGCTTGCTCAGATTACCAGCTCTCTAGAGGACCTGTGTGGGAATTTCTCTTCAACTAGGAGGTTAATTTCCATATTGTATAAGCATCTGCAGGAGGGTGATACACAATCCTTGGCCCACAACTGGGAAAGGGTCTTACATAAGACTTGCACAGAGTCACAGTGGGAGCAGATGGAAAAGATTCTGTTTAAAATGTCTGTGTTGGTGAGGGTCCAAAGGAGCATCACCCCATACTGGCTGACCTGGGCATATCCGGGAATCTCTGACCGCTGCTGGCAGTTATGCGGGGAGTTGGGTACCTTAGCTCACAAATGGTGGCAGGCTGGCAGGTGAAATCTTATTCAATAGCCATTCAATATCTAATTAAGAGTTCAACACTGGAAACGGGTGTCTAATTCCCCCACTGTCTGCATGGCTGTCCCAAATGTAGAACCTGTATAATATGAAATAGTTGAATGCTGTGCGCAAATGTAAACTGGAAGCCTTTGAGAGGATATCGGCCCCCTTTTGCCACAGGTACGCTGTTACGGAAACAGTGTAGGTTAGGTCTAGCATTGGGAATGCACTCTGGGAGGGAAATTTAGGGGGGGGGAAGGTTTGAGGGAAGGGTATAGGAGGTGTTTGGAAATTCTGGTTAAATCGATAAAATGTTAAAATGAGGCATGTCTTGATTGCTGACCTTTGATATGTTATCCTCTTAGTGGGATATCTTCTCTTTTTTTGTTTTACCTTACTGTTATTTGATAGTTTGTCAAGGTCTCCGTCTTGTTTATCAATAAAGCCTTGAATAATTTAAAAAACAAAACTGCAACAAAAGAAATAAAAAAGAAGAAGAAAAAGCTAACTAAAGCATAAAAGGAAAAATAAAGGAATCATCACTAATTTGGCGGAAGCTGGTAAAGACCGAGGAGCCCCAATCATTTTTTTCATCTGTCTTAAGTACTTGTAATTAAATATTTTTAAAGACATGATTGCTTCAGCCTAACACCAACTATATTTTAAGGGTAAAGCAGGTACAATTTGCATCTGTCTATACAGATTTACTTGCACATGCTTCCTCCTCACCCATGCCACCCAAAGCTGCAGCATGAAGGGCCAATAGAAGTCCTGATCCTCTTGGCATGAAGAGCTGCAACTGTGGCTGCGGCCTGAAAAGGCTGGCGGGAAGACAAATATGTGCGTGCAATCCCTAACACTCCCCAAGACACACATGTGCACAAATCCTCCCAACACTACCCATGACAGATAAATGTACCCTCCATACGCACCTAGAAGAGAACAACCCAAACTATGGTTACACGATGCAAGGTTCCGCATTAGGAACCACACCCAGGAAAGAGATTTAGGCATCATCATGGATAACATGTTAAAACCTTCCGCCCAGTGTGCAGCAGCGGTGGCCAAGAGAGCAAATCGAATGCTAGGTATCATAAGGAAAGGAATGGAAAATAAAACAAAGGATGTTATAATGCCTCTGTAACGTTCCATGGTGCGACCGCACCTTGAATATTGTGTGCAATTCTGGTCGCCGTATCTTAAAAAGGATTTAGCATTATTAGAAAAGGTTCAGAGAAGAGCCACCAAAATGGTAAAGAGGATGGGAGGATACCCCTATGAAGAGAGGATAAAAAGGTTAGGGCTCTTTAATCTGGAAAAGAGACGGCTGAGGGGAGATATGATAGAAGTCTATAAATTAATAAATGGAGTGGAACGGGTAAACGTAGATCGATTGTTTACGTCATCAGAATATAGAAAGACTAGGGGACACGCAATGAAGCTACAGGGTAAACTATTTAAGACTAATATGAGAAAATATTTTTTCACTCAATGTATAATCAAACTCTGGAATTTGTTACCAGAGGATGTAGTAAAAGCTGTTAATGTAGTTGGGTTTAAAGAAGGTTTGGACAAGTTCCTGGAGGAAAGGTCCATAAACCATTATTAAAGGGGACTCCTTGACCCAATACAAGCATTGAGTTGAGCGGGAGCTCCTCCTCCTCATCTCCCCTACCTGCCTCAAGGATAAAATCTGCCGCTTCAGAGGCGCGCCCGCGCCTGAGGGCCTCGCCAGAGGGCCCTTTGGCGTAGCCCTTAGGCGTTGGTCCTGGGCGTCTGTAGCTGAAGATAGCACTGATGTTATGATTTGGACTGGGTTGACATGCTGCTGTTTTGTGGTAACTCGCTGTTCCATGTTCCTCTTCTTCTCTTATCTGTTTAACTGTCTCTGTCCTCTTTTCTGTCCTATCATTTAAATGGCGTTCTTTTCCTTTTCTCCTTAAATGATATGGTATTGTAAACCGCTCTAATGCCTCTGGCCTGAGCGGTATATCAAATTTAAAATAAACATAAACATAAACATTGTGGAACCTGTGTCTTTTTGGGAGACTGCTAGGTACTTATGTCCTAGATTGGCTCCTGTTGGAAACAGGATACTGGGCTTGATGGACCTTGGTCTGATCCAGTATGGCATATCTTATTCTCTTATGTCCGATTCTGCCCATAAGGGAAATGTATCCTTGTAGTGTAACACAATGGCACACTTTTTATATTGCAATTTCTTTTTTTGGATACCGCTGCAATGTGTGCTGTTGAGTCAATGCTGACTCCTTGCGACCCAGCATCTCCTGGGTTTTCTTGTCAGTGTGAATGGAAGTAGACTGCCATGCCCTTCTTCCAAGGCAATAGAGGGTTAAGTGGCTTGCCCAACATCACAAGGAGTGCTGACAGCTAGGTCTTTTTCCTGGATGACGATTCCTATGGTACAACCTTGCATCATGTAGAAATAGCTTAGGTTGTTCTTCCCTAAGTGCATAACTTTTGAATTTGTCTGCATCTGTTTATTTGTCTTTGGATATAAAGACCTATAGGGCTGGCACTGTAAGCATGTGGCAGTACATTACACTGCCATTCATTCAGAGGACCTAGGTTTGATTCCTGGTTCACATCTGCTCCTGGGTTAAAAAGAACTGAGCATGGCGAAAAGACATGATTCTCAGCACCTGCACTGTGGAGGGAGTCAGTTTTCATACAATACCAAAACACCCAGGCACTGGATTTCAAGTACATGATTACAGTGATCTGCAAGGAGTGCTGATGCAGGGCCATCAATACAATGATGGGACTTAGGTAAGTTGGTGGGAAATATGAAGCAGAGAAGAAATAACCAATAAAGTACAAATAAGGGCTCCTTGTACCAGAGCCCAGTCCCAGTTACAAAAGAGCTTGAAACTTAAAGGAGAAGAAGAAAATTTCTGGGTCACAAAAGTTATGTCCTTTCAACAATACAAATAATCGTATCCAAATACATCATCAATATACAGACCAACAATTTCAAAAAACGAGAGAGAGGGAAAATAGTATCTGCTTGGCACAAATAATTAAAACTGTTGTGGTTCTTTGGTCTTTTGACAGCTTGCTCAAGATTTATAGTTGCCCCTTTCACATTCTAGAGAACTGCTTTCCTCATATCTAGCCATGTGATGACGAGTTCCTTCACAGTCTTCTGCCACTCTTTGTCTACATTTTCAAAAGTCCATCTAAGAAGCAGTGACAGAGACCCTAAAGTTGAATTGCAAATATCCCATGCAAGTTGCTCCGTTTGCCGGCAGCTCTCCTGAATCCCTGGGAACAGCTACTGGCAAGCGCTGACTGATTCCCATTGTGCATGAAGGGGATATTCACGTTCCACTCACCTAGGGTCTGCCACAATCCGGGGGTTCCCCGGTGAGCCGCCTTCCCACCACACTGAGCCGTTTTCTAAAGCTTCAGGCGCGTTTTTTCCATCGAGATTCCCTCGGTTCCACGCTGAGCGCCCACGACCACCGGGCAGCAGTCGGGAGGGTGGCACTTTACAGCGCATGCGCGCCCCCGGAAACATAGCGTCATAGGCTGTCCGCGAGCGAGAGCGTGCTCTAGCCAGCTGAGCGCTGTTTCCGCTTCCGCTCCGAGGGGCGGCGTGGGTGGGCTGCAGGTCTGGTTGTGCGGAGACTGACCACGGGAGCCGCCTCAGACCGTTTCTCTTTAATGCGCAGAGGACGAATGCTGCCTTCATTCGGAATAATTTCCCTTAGCGAGCAAAGGGACAGCAACAGTGGGCTGCTGGACTTTCACGAGGTCTCTAGTCTCTTGGCCTCGCGCAAACGCTTGATGACTAAAGCGCCGTGGACTGTAGGCAAATGTTCTGGCTGTGCGCACGAGAGTCTCCTTCAGATATAAAAGAACTTCATTGTTCCAGTTCTCCGCTAGTATAGCAGAGGTTCCTGGCAGAAAACAGTTTCTGACGTGGATTCCGCCTTCGTACTATATGTAAGCTATTCCCTCCATATAATTTTGAACTTACTGGTCTTGTGTCCATCCAGGAAATTAAGATGAATCCGAGCATAATAGTTCCTAGATTTAGGGGTAGGTTTACTAAATGGTGGTAACGCCGCAGCTGTGACGTTATTGCGCGATAACGGCGCATTACCGTGCGAGAACGTTTCCAGGAGCGGTAAGGTGCGCAGAGGGTGGAGTACGGCTCCCCAGGGACGGAGATAAGGGGTCAGTGGGCGGGGAGAGGCTCCATGCACACTAACGCCGTGAAATGAAGGTCTGAAAAGTAGCGCCAGTGAAAACCTCGTGCTAGAGGCACATTTGCAGGGGAGAGAGACCATTTCAGTCAGCAATGTGCAGCAAAGGCAGGGAAACCAAGAAAAGTGATAGTAGTGATACATGTGCAGCAGCATCATAGTGCCCAAGTACGAGAGGGCACTACTGTGAGGCTGCAAATGGGGTACAGAGGGCTACAGGCGGAACATGCAGTGGGGCAGCTGGGGCACAGGGTGGGCTAGGCAGATGCCTAGGTGACACATAGGAATGTAGAAGCGGAAAACCAGCAAGACAGCAACTGACCAAGGGCAAACATGGCAACGAGTGTGTGTCCCAGGGGACAGTACCCAGCAAGTACCCCAAAGGGCACATAACATTGGCAGGTGGTGCCAGGGGGAAGCGTGGATGTCTAGACGGGCACCCCTACCCCATATCACACACCTTAGGCAGCCGCCTACCGGCACCCTGGATGGCCTGGGACTGCGCACCACCAGCACAAGGGCATGGTGGTGGAGGGATGCTGGTGGCAGAGGGGACAATGGCATCTGCCCACAGCAGACCATGACCAAGCCCCGTTTACGTGGGTGCCATACACTGCAACAGACAACGTCTGTCTGACGAACAGTCATGGTTTCTCCAGGGAATGATTTGCCTTTGTGGCAACAGTTTGGTGCAGTTCACACAGCTAGTGTGTTCAGGGGCAGAAGGTCACAGGTTCAAGTCCCAGCTGTGGCTCCTGCAAACCATGTCCCTATGTTTTACCCAGTACTAAACTGTGGCAATAAAGATGGAACCATTATTGCAGATTAAATAAACACCTATATTTTACCCTACAGGGCACAGACACCATAAATATGTGCAATCCCTAGAGCAGAGTTTCCCAACTGCAGTCACAGAGGGCCAAACACCATTCAGGTTTCATGCTGTCCCTAATAAATATGCCTGTGCTGCATTTGTATGCACTGCCCCCATCGTATGCAAATGTATCTCAAAAACTGAAACACACTCCACATATATCAAAAGGTTGCTATGATTAATGTCAGATAACAAATCCTAAGATAACACAATTTGTTGACAGAGATTCATCATAGCAGCCTTTCTGATATCTGTGGAGTGTGTTTCAGATTTTGCTGCTGACAGTGTTTACCACCCCGGGGAGTGACCCCAACTATTGTGTACCATAGCCATGCCTGCACTGTGCTCAGGACTGGTGTGGTGGCCAGGGCTGCCAAAAACCTCTATATTTGCACAATGCTGGCATAGGTGTGGGGGTGTGTGTATGTCTATCCAGTGTGTTGTGGCTGCCTACACCTTACTGAGCCCACACTGCTTGCACTGTTTTCAGTGTTAGCCTGCCAATGTGCATAATGAGGAGCAAGGTACTGTGGGTATGGCCTGGACAGGATGCATCTGCATAGGGCAATGGTTGGGACATTGTAGTGCCCGACCACCACCTGCACGGACAGGGTGGCCACAGCATGTCATGCTGGGGGGGGGTCACCTTGACTGAGCAGTGACCACGGCATGGCTAGGTTCCCCCATACAGTATTTCTCTCAAGTGATATTTATGGGTTCCCTTTTCTGGGGCCCAGTCACTGACATATCTGCTTGGTGTGTGTGTGTTCACATCCCATTTTTGGGTGCACACAGTTCCTCCAGGAACATGCACTAAGTACTAGTTAGCAGACTGCCTGCAGTTAGCATGTGTATGGCTGGAACACCTTGCAGGGTGCAGCGGATAGAGACTGACTGTGCCCTCTTCTGGTGAATGTTGAATAGTTGGGGGGTGGGGGCAGCTGAGCTTTTCCAGCATTCTGCCTGTCTGCCATTGCCTTATGTTATGCATACAGATCTGCATTGACTGTGCTGTAGGGTGCCTTTCCCAGCAGGACTGGGGTTGATAGTCCCCTCTACCACCATTGCAGAGATGTAGAATGTGGATCTGTTGGTGGGAGATCTTGTCCCCCACCCTGAACCACAGAGGGTGGGTTGGGTGGTGCTACATAATCCGCTTTTGGGTCCAAACACCCCCCTTCACTTATAACATGTGACCATGGCACCCACCCAAGATATGCACTATTCTGGGTGCATCATGGTCCACAAGGGCTAGACGTGACTGGGAAATACAGATGGACACAGGTGTATCCTAGGTGTGTCTGCAAGGACTACCTATCACACACTGGATGCTGCTGCGGACCTGGAGCTGGGTGCCCCACCTACCCTCAGGGTGAGCACAGGACCTGCACAGTGTCTCGGTCTGTAGCTACTCTGTGCTAGTAACACACATGGTCAGTTCCCCCTACCAGGCCGAGGTGATGTGGGGGTGCATACCCCATCTTGTGATCAGCTGTAGACTGCTGATCTGCATGTGCAGTACATCATGGGTACAGGTGGGTTTACCCTATCCTGGTAACCACAGTAGACAGTTTGTGTGGTGACCTGCAGTCTTTCTGTAGCCAGCCAGGGGTGTTTTAGTAACTATAGAGATGTAGCCCACTGGTTACTTCAATGACTGTGGAGGCAGAGGTCATGGGTTTGATCCCACAGTGGTGTTATTTAATAAGGCTGTCTGAGGCTTTTCTTTTTAATTTAAATCAGTGCTGCCAGCAAAATGCACCCTCTCAGTGCTGTAACCTTAAGGTGTCTCATAAGGCACCCTATAGGGCACATTAGAAGGCGCCTTGGCGGACAGGGCACGTTATAATATGCCCTATGGAGTGCCTTATAGGGCACCTTATGTTACGGCACTGTGAGGGTGTTTTTGCTGGCAGCACTGATTTAACTTAAAAAAGGAAATGCCTCAGTCAGCACTGATTTAGATTAAAAGGAATTGCCACAGACAGCCTTCTTACATAACACCACTGTGGGATCAAACCCATGACCTCTGCCTCCACAGTTATTGCAGTAACCAGTGGGCTACATCTTTATAGCTGCTAACACTGCGCTGGTATGAACTTAGGGTTAACGTGCCACGGCGCCCACTATCGCGTGATACAGATTCTTGCTACCTTGCCGCCGGAACGCCCACTCCTTATATGGCGTTCTTCACATTATCTCTGCAACTAGCGCCGGTAACATTAAGGCGGTTTAGTAAACATACCCCTTAGTTATATCATAAGGGTGGCGGTGACTAAGTAAGAAGACTTAAGAAGGTAACAAATGTATCATTGAAAGTGAGTGTGTGGGTTCTGTCCACCATCATTCCTTTTTCCAATGCTTCCCTGTATAAAATGTTAAATTGTTAATTATGCTAATATTTTTAAATGCACTATATCAAACTTTGTTCAATGTAAACCCTACATTTTGAGTTCTTTGTAAACTGCTTTGATTCCTGAAAAGCAGTAAATAAGCACAAATAAATAAAACAAGTGAGTGTCTTAGGGTAAGTGTGGAGCTCAGCATATTGAATGTTTTTTGATACATGTACTTTGTAATATGGAATGTATTTTGTATTGATACAATTGTGTGTGTGCATGGCTTAATGAATATGTATATTTCATGGTATGAGGGGATTTTAATGTATTTTTCATTTTTATTTGTATATTAATTGTGATAATAAGGAATATAATAAATTGTGTTTTTTTATACGAGAAAATTTAATTGAGATTTAGCCAATCATTGTTTACAGTGCAAAGTTGTTGGTATAGGTACTGTAATATTTACTTTACACCTTTAGTGGTGCAATATTTAATTAACACCTTATAACAGTTGTCCAGAGTAAAGTTATAATAAGTGTATGAAATAGAGTGTGTTTTCAAATAGAGTATGTTTTCAATCTCTTAAGGTGACTAGGTTGCATTGTATTTTAGGGTAGGATTACATGCTTACAGAGTAGGCCCAACCATTAGGCAAGACTAGGCGATCACCTAGGGTAGCAGCAGCAATCAAAGCACAACAATAGATCCTGGCAGCCACACAAACTCAAAGAGCCATCAATACGTTTTTGTTTGGGGGTTTTTTTACCTACTGTGAGAGCTGGTACACACATACAAAATAACACTCTTGTAATTATGCATCATTGCAGGAGTGCTGTTGGTAAGGTAGTTTTCTGATAATCAAGGTGTATCGTTAAGTTGAGAATAATTTTTAACACATTTAATATTTATACATGTCCCAGAACTACATTTTATTTGTGTTTCGTATTTATTTTTATTATGTTTTGATTGTATGTTGTAATTATATATTTATTTTACTTTTATCATATTTGTCTTGTGAGTCAGACATCCATGAAGATGTCATTGTAATGAAACATGACCATGTAGGGTGAAACTGGAGTGATTTTTAATGAAGACATAAACAACGATCTTGTTTCCTCTATATGTGTTGTGGACTTCTATCACCTTGCTCCCTTCGATTACAATTCCTGTGGGTAGACAACAGGGGACCAATTTGTCATCCGAGCCGGCCACCTTAAACTGGGAATAAATCCCTCAGACAAAACAGCTTAGTATAGTAAGTGTTCAGTTAACGTTTCTCAAAGCTGATGAAGTTGAGGGAAAGCAGAGGGAGTCACACAAATCTTTTCTTTATGCTTTCCCATAAAAATAATTATGTAGCAAAAGAAAATACAAAATTGCAGTGCAAGAGCTTAAAGCAGAGCACAAACCACCCTCCCCTGAGGTTGCCATCTTGTGACTCAAGTATGTTGCATTTTCTGTAACTGCTGTAGAGAAAATAAATACAATTCACTGCAAATAAATTCAGTCCTACTAACAGTCATTGTTTAGTGAAAAAAAAGAAAAGATAAGACAGATTCCGTGGTTACATAATTTATGGGCCCTTTTATTAAAGGCTACCAACAGGTTAGCGTGTATTTTAGCGTGTAATAATTGGCTAACGTGCACATGCCCACTGCTAGTCGCTAAAACACATGGTAAGTGGCCATTGCGTGCTATGGGAGGAAGTGGGTGGGTTAGGAGCAGGGGGTGGAAAGCATGTTGCTGCTAGCATGAGGGCAATTGCCATGCGCTCTGCAGAAATGTGGCAGTTAGCACAAGTACACAGAATGATACCTCTGTGGGTGTCATTAGGTACACTCTCATCAATTGCTGCACACATGCCAATGCTCAATAGTGTGCTAACTACCAGGAACTTGCTGCGCCAACAGTTGCACTTACCGTCTGGCATGATAGTAGGCAGCAGCTCAGAGCACCACAAAAACAAGTGGTTCATTCTCCTAGGTGACTTCAACCTTCCCACCTTATTTAACAGACAGACCACTGCTTTTCTCCAAGTCCTGGAAACACTCCAGCTCAACCAGATCATAACAGAATTGACGCACAGCAAGGGAAGAACCCTGGACCTCATCTTCACACCAGCCACCTGGCCACACCAAAGCCTATCCTTCATGACCCAAGTCACATCAGTACCTTGGTCTGATCATAACTTAATTACCTTTCATCTCCCACGCACTCCCAAAACAACCGCCATCAAATCTCCCTCACCCATCTCATGAAGATTTCAGACCTTCGATAAAGACTCATTTATTAGCACCATCTCATCTGTGCCTCAGGATAACCCATCCAAATTAACACCTTCATTTCCGAATGGAACACAAACATATCCACTTATGCCACCATGCCAGTAAACGCAGCCATGAAGAAGAGACTGCATCATGCACCTTGTTTCACTCCCCAAATCAAAAAAACTGGAAAACAAGCTCAGACAACTGGAACGTAAATGGAGATGACAAAAAAATCCATCCAATCATTTAGCATACACAAGCGCCCATGCTGACTACTGTGCACTCACTCTCCATAAGAAAAAAGAATATCGTTCTAATTTACTTAATTCCTCTCTCAACCGTCCCAGAGAACTTTTCAACATAGCCTTGCATCTTCTCCAGACCCCAAATAGTACAAACTCCAATACCACCCTAGCACCAGATTATATGGCGCAATTTCTCCAAGCCAGGCAATCAACTTCTTCAGCTCAACCCCAGCCTTCCTTCAAACTCACTGACACCACAAGCACACAAAACTGGTTGACTTTCAGACACCTATCCGCCTGAAAACTTGTAGACATCATAATAAACCTCAACTGCACCACTTCACCTCTCAACCCCTGCCCTCTCTCCTGGATTAAAATGACCAAAAAAAATCTCACCCCAACCATCCTCCACCTTGTCCAGACATCACTAACACTAGGCTATATGCCAACTCCCCTCAAGCAAGCCTCCATCAGGCCTATATTTTAAAAAATCCCTTAGCAGACCCCTCAGCATCGTCTGCTTATAGACCAATCTCCAACATCCCCTCACTAGCCTAAATTATCAAAAAGGCAGTGCAGCTTCAGAGTCAGGACTTTGATACCTATGCCTTCCCTTGACAAACACCAACATGGATTCAAGTCTTCACAGCACTGAAACTCTCCTGATCTCCCTCCTAGATATATTGATCAAAGGCACACAAAAGATCACTCAAGGATTCCTTCTCATCTTTCTCAACATTTCCGCAGCCTTCAACTCGATCACCCACACCCATCTAATCTCATGTCTCCATTCAATTGGACTCAGAGGTATGACATTACCGTGGTTTCAATCATACCTATCAAATCGATCTCAACAAGTCAGAATCAGAAATGAAACGTCCAAACCTTTCTAGCTACTACAAGGATTACCTCAGGGCTCTGCACTATCTACACTGTTATTTAACATCTTCATCCAGCCCCTATATAAAATCATACAGAATCAGAAGATTCTCTACCATCTTTATGCTGATGACATCCTAATCTATGCTCCGTTCTCCACCACCAACCCTATTTCACTATCAGCCATTACCTAGCATCCATCATCCAATGGCTCAACCACAACATGCATATTAACCCCAACAAAGCATAAATCCTTCACATAACCAAACACCCCACCTTCACCTCTCCAAACACAGTCAATCTGGCCAACTTAACCTTAAAAGTTAAACAACAAGTACGTTATCTGGGCATAGCCCTGGATGAAAACCTGAGCTTTCACCACCACATTAATTAAGTTACTAAGGCCGCTTACTTCAAAATGAGAACATTACGACACCTCTGCCCCTCTACTGGATCACCATGACTTCAGAAGCATCTGCCAGGCTCTCATCACCCACATCCTAGACTAAGCAAACATAATATACCAGAAGCTCCCAAAATCAACTTTACTCACTTTGCAGCTTGCCCAAAACACAGCAGCCAGAATAATAACAGGCACTGGACCATGAAAACATATCACCCCCATTCTGAAACAGCTGCACTGGCTCCCTATCCACATGAGGATTAAATACAAAGTCTCCATAACCATATTCAAAACAATCCACCACCTTTCAGTGGACATTCTGCACCCTCTTTTGAAACAACCCCTCAACAAGAGAGAAAGAAGGTCAAGCAATCACAATCTCCTTTTAATTCCAAGTGCTTTCATCCATTCCAACTCTACCACTACCAACAGAGCCGCCTTCTATGCACCCATCATTTCTGGAATTCCCTTACCCCTGAAATACGAGCACTGACAAACCTAGCTGAATTCCATCGTAAACTTAAAACCCTACTCTTCCTGGAGCACTATGAACCTGACACTTACTGTCCAGCCACCCCATCATGACTGTGACCACATTCAACCCCTACACCACCAAGTTACTTCACCTTATTATGTGTTATTTATTGTTACCTATGTTCTATGTAAAGTTACTTGTTCTATCTGTTCCCTGTACACCGCTGTGACTGGTAGATACAATGGTATAAAAAGTTTGCTAAATAAATTAGTTTTGCCACTAGTAAAAGGACCCCTTAGTGTGTTCTAAATGAGGAACTCAAACTGATGTCTGTTCCCATTAGACTGTGAGCTGTATGTGATATGTAGTTAGACACGATAAGGCATTCCTAATAAGAGCTACACATTTCAAGCAAAGGTAAGAGTTTGTGGCATTTTAAATTGCTAGCTCTCTGAGTGGGAGCTCTTAAAAGGTTTTGGTACATTTTTAAAACAAAGTTGCATTCTTTTTGGTGCTTTAGTTTAGTTTAAAATGGGAAATATTTTCCTTAGTGAGGAAGGTTTAAAACTCTGCTTTAGTATCTTTCTCAGCTCTTTGAAGCTACCGACACCTCATCAGGTGTTAGTTCCCTCCCGCACACACCTAGTGAGCAGTCTTGCTTTATAAGGCACCTCCCCAATTAACTACACACAGGGAACAGCACATTTTGGACACAGAGATTTAACAGCTTTTTCTCTGAAAAAACAACTGGGAAACCAGCTGATACTTTGTTAGGTCTCTTTTTTTGCTTTAACAGATACCTAAACTCACCAACTGAATAATGGCTGGGAAAAATCGTATCGCCAAAGCTGTTGCCCCATTACAGCTTCTGCCTCTGTCCAGACAGAGGTCCCAATGCCAGTTGAAGGACTGTTTCCATTTGCAGGATGTCTGCATGCAGAAGCTCTCAGGAAACAAGTGGAGGAACTCAGAGAGGAGGTGGCGAGGCTGAGGAGCATTTAAGACAGTGAGAAGTACATTCATGAGATGCTTCTTGCAACATCCAAGCTCTGCAGCAGAGGAGAAGATGGGAGCCTACAGAATGACAAAGGTTGGATACAAGTCACCAGGACCTGCAGAATCATCAATCCAACTTCTCTAGCCGTTGAATTGAAGAACCATTATGAAGCCCTGGAAGTGGAGGAGGTGAAAGCATCCCTGGAAAGGGAAGAACCAGAGCTCAAGCGCCCCAAAGTTGAAGAATCAGTGACCACAAGGAAGCGAAGGGTAGTGGTGGTTGGTGACTCTCTTCTGAGAGGTATTGAGGCGTCCATCTGCCGACCAGACTTAATGTTCAGAGAGGTATGCTATCTGCCAGGTGCCAAAATCTGAAATATTATGGAGAGTTTGCTGAGACTCATCAAACCCACTGACTATTACCCAATGTTGCTAATCCATGTCTGCACAAATAATACTGCCAGATATCCCTCTGAGCGTAGCAAAAGTGACTTCATTGTTCTGGACAGAGGGTGAAGCAGATATGTGCACAGGTGGTGTTCTCTTCAATCCTTCCTGTTGAGGGTAAAGGTGGAGGCAGAGAAGCTCACATCCTGGAGACGAATGCCCAGTTATGTGGCTGGTGTCATCGACAGCGTTTTGGTTTCCTGGACCATGGGATGCTGTTCCAAGGGTTGCAGAGCAGAGATGGCATCCATCTGTCCAAGAAAGGTCAATGTGTCTTCAGTAGCAGACTGGCTATTATACTGAAGAGGGCTTTAAATTAGATTCATTGGGAATGGGTGAAGAAAGCCCCCAGGTAAGTGAAACATTAAATACCTTTGTGGAAATGGGTAAAAGGGGCAACATATGGAAAGTGGTGTGTATAGAAGCCCTTAGCATAGGAAATAAGATCCCAGATGTTGAAGCTTTAATAGGAGAGGCTGACTTGGATTTAGTGGCAGTTACCGAAACATGGTTCACAGAAAACCATGACTGGGATATAACTATATCAGGCTATACCTTATTCAGAAAGGACAGGGTGGGAAGAAGGGGAGGAGGAGTGGCACTATATATAAAAAATATTAAAACTTTGGAACTACAGAGCTTAAAAGGGAGAGAGGAGGCACTTTGGGTTAAACTAGAAAGAAGGAAAGAGAAATCTATTTACATTAGCGTGATATACAGACCTCCCTCACAAGAGGAAGAGGTGGACGGAGAGTTAATTGAAGACATATGCAGCATTGCATTGAAAGGGGACGTGCTACTGATAGGGGATTTCAATATGCCAGAATTTGATTGGCACATTCCTGCTGCAGTATTATCTAGAAGTAAGGAGATCCTGGATTCTCTACAGGGAGAACTATTCAGGCAACTGCTAACAGAACTCACATGTGAAAGGGCCATACTGGACTTGGCGGTTACCAATGGTGAACATGTTAATAATGTTATAGTGAGAGATCATTTTGCATCCAGTGATCACCAGATGGTGTGGTTCAGTATTAGGACTAGGGCTGTTAAAATCCATTCAAAAACGAGGGTCTTAGGGGTATGATTACTAAACCGTCTTACGGGTATGTTTACTAAACGGCGCTAATGTCGCAGCGGCGACATTATCGCGTGATATGTGATGTTATCACGTGATACTGGCTCATTACTGTGCGAGAACATCACGTATCGCGCGATAATGTCTCCGGCGGCGTTAAGGTCCCCAGAGGGCGGAATAAGGCTCCCCAGGGGTGGAGAGAAGGGGTCAATGGGCAGAGAGTGGGCGGGGAGAGTCCCCATGCACACTA
This sequence comes from Ichthyophis bannanicus, assembly GCA_033557465.1. Classification (NCBI taxonomy): domain Eukaryota; kingdom Metazoa; phylum Chordata; class Amphibia; order Gymnophiona; family Ichthyophiidae; genus Ichthyophis; species Ichthyophis bannanicus. Next base: position 418,476,947 of record CM066036.1, on the reverse strand, counting down.
ACGTCGTGAAATGAAGGTCTGAAAATTAGCGCCAGTGAAAACCACACGCTAGAGGCACATTTGCAGGGAAGAGAGACGATTTCAGTCAATGTGCAGCAAAGGCAGGGAAACCGAGAAAAGTGATATTAGTGATACATGTGCAGCAACATCATAGTGCCCAAGTACGAGAGGGCGCTATGGAGAGGCTGCAGATGGGGTACAGGGGGCTGAAGACAGGACATGCAGTGGGGCAGCTGGGGCACAGGGTGGGCTAGGCAGATGCCTAAGTGGCACATAGGAATGTAGCAGCGGAAAACCAGCAAGACAGCAACTGACCAAGGGCAAACATGGCCATGAGTGTGTGTCCCACAGTGTCCCAGGGGACAGTACCCAGCAAGTACCCCAAAGGGCACATAACATCGGCAGGTGGTGCTGGGGGGAAGCCTGGATGTCTATGCAGGCACCCCTACCCCATATCACGCACCATAGGCTGCCGCCTACCGGCACACTGGATGGCCTGGGACTGCGCACCACCGGCAGAAGGGCATGTCAGCTGGTGGCAGAGGGGGCAGTGGCATTTGCCCACAGCAGACCAAGCCCAAGACCCGTTTAGGTGGGTTGTGCAGTGACCATGGCATTGCTAGGTTCCCCCATAGTGCTATACAGTATTTTTCTCAAGTGCTATTTATGAGTTCCTTTTTCTGGGGCCCAATCACTGAAATACCTGCTTGGTGTGTGTGCTCACATCCCATTTTTGGGTGCACACAGTTCCTCCAGCAACATGCACTAAGTACTAGCTAGCAGACTGTCTGCAGTTAGCATGTGTATGGCTGGAACATCTTGCAGGGTGCAGTGGGTGGAGACTGACTGTGTCCTCTGCTGGTGAATGAAAGATAGTGGTGGGGGGCTGCTGAGCTTTTCTAGGCCTACTGCTTGTCTGCTATTCCCTAGCAGGACTGGGGTTGATGGTCCCCTCTACTGCCACCATTGCAGAGATGTAGAATGTGGATCTGTTGGTGGGAGATCCTGTCCCCCACCCTGACCCACAGAGGGCGGGTTGGGTGGTGCTACATAATCCGCTTTTGGGTCCAACCACCGCCCTACTCTTATAACATGTGACCATGGCAACCACACAGGATATGCACTATTCTGGGTGCATCATGGTCCACAAGGGCTAGACGTGACTGGGGAATAAAGATGGACACAGGCATATCCTAGGTGTGACTGCAAAGACTACCTATCACACACTGGCACTGATGAGGACCTGCAGCACAGCCTATACTCAGCCAAGCCGGGTGCTGCGGACCTGGTGCTGGGCATCCCACCTCACCCTCAGGGTGAGCACAGGAACCACACAATGTCACGGTCTGTAGCTAGTCTGTGCTAGTAACACACACGGTCATTTCCCCCTACCAGGCCAGGGTGCTATAGAGGTGCATACCCCATCTTTTGAGCAGCTGTAGGCTGCTGATCTGCATGTGCAGTGCATCATGGGTACAGGTAGGTTTACCCTAGCCTGGTAACCACAGCAGACAGTTTGTGTGGTGACCTGCAGTCTTTCTGTAGCCAGCCAGCGGTGTGTTAGACGTTATAGAGATGTAGCCCACTGGTTACTTCAATAACTGCAGAGGCAGAGGTCATGGGTTTAATCCCACAGTGGTGTTATTTAATAAGGCTGTCTGAGGCATTTCCTTTTAATTTAAATCAGTGCTGCCAGCAGAAACACCTTCACAGTGCCATAGCCTAAGGTGCCTCATAAGGCGCCCTATAGGGCACATTATAAGGTGCCTTGGTGGACAGGGCACTTTATAATGTGCCCTATCGAGTGCCTTATAGGGGCCTTATGTGGCACCGTAGGTTACGGCACTGTGAGGGTGTTTTTGCTGGCAGCACTGATTTAAATTAAACAAAGGAAATGCCTCAGACAGCACTGATTTAAATTAAAAGGAAATGCCTCAGAGAGCCTTCTTACATAACACCACTGCAAAGTCAAACCCATGACCTCTGCCTTCGCAGTCATTGCAGTAACCAGTGGGCTACATCTATATTGCTTCTAACACTGCACTGGCATGAACTTAGGGTTAACGCATTTTAAGGTGCCCACTATCGTGCGATACAGATTCTTGCTAACTTGCCGCCGGAATGCTAAGGTATGCAGGTGCTAGTATTGGGAGATGCTGCTCTGCGCAGGGCCTAACAGCCTGACTCTCCATGAGGCTTTAGATAGTGGAGCCTGTGGCTGTGGGTGTATGTGCCCCTGTTGGCCGCTGCTCCAAGGCAGAGGTTCCCAACTCCGGTCTTGGTGGGCCAAACACGGTTCATGTTTTCATGCTGTCCCTAATGAATATGCATGAGATACATTTGCATACAAATGGGGGAAGTTCAGACAAATGCAGCACAGGCATATTTCTTAGGGACAGCATGAAACCTGAATGGTGTTTGGCCCTCCAGGGCTGCAGTTGGGAAACTCTGCTCTAGGGATTGCATATGTTTATGGTGTCTGTGCTCTGTAGGGTAAAATATAGGAGTTTATGGCATGTCTATTTTATCTACAATAAAGGTTCCGTCTTTATTATCACAGTTTAGTATTGGGTAAAATATGGGGACATGGTTTGTAGGAGCCACAGCTGGGACTTGAACTTGTGACCTTCTGCCCCTGAACACACTAGCTGTGTGTACTGCACCAAACTGTTGCCACATGGGACAAATCATTACTTGGGGATACCATGACTGTTTGTCAGACAGACCATGTCTGTTGCAGTGCACGGCACCCACCTAAACGGGGCTTGCGCTTGGTCTGCTGTGGGCAGATGCCACTGCCCCCTCCGCCACCAGCACCCCTCCACCACCATGCTGACATGCCCTTCTGCCAGTGGTGCTGGTGGTGCGCAGTCCCAGGCCATCCAGTGTGCCGGTAGGCGGCAGCCTATGGTGCATGATATGGGGTAGGGGTGCCTGCATAGACATCCACGCTTCCCCCCTGGCACCACCTGCCAATGTTATGTGCCCTTTGGGGTACTTGCTGGGTACTGTCCCCTGGGACACTGTGGGACACACACGTGGCCATGTTTGCCCTTGGTCAGTTGCTGTCTTGCTGGTTTTCCATTTCTATATTCCTATGTGTCACCTAGGCATCTGCCTAGCCCACCCTGTGCCCTAGCTGCCCCACTGCATGTCCCGCCTGCAGCCCCCTGTACCCCATCTGCAGCCACACCATACTGCCCTCTCATACTTGGGTACTATGATCTTGCTGCACATGTATCACTGCTATCACTTTTCTTGGTTTCCCTGCCTTTGCTGCACATTGCTGACTGAAATTGTCTCTCTCCCCTGCAAATGTGCCTCTAGCGCGAGGTTTTCACTGGCGCTAATTTTCAGACCTTCATTTCACGGCTTTAGTGTGCATGGGGCCTCTCCCTGCCCACTCTCCGCCCATTGACCCCCCTCTCTCTACCCCTGATGAGTCTTACTCTGCCCTCTGGGGAGCCTTACTCCATCCTCAGTCCACCTTAACGCCGCTGGAGATGTTATCGCGTGATACGTGATGTTCTCGCACGGTAATGCGCCATTATCACACGATAACATCACGTATCGCACGATAATGTCGCAGCTGTGACGTTAGCTCTGTTTAGTAAACATGCCCCTTAGACTTTAGGAAAAGTAACTTTGCCAAGATGGGCCAATACCTCAGGGAGTCGTTAGTGGGATGGGAACAGCTGGGGGTTGTAGAAAAACTGGGCTAAACCGAAAGGAAATATTTTAAGGGCAACCAATCTTTTTGTTAAAATGGTAAATAAAGGTAAAAGGAAAAAAACACCGCTATGGTTTTCGAAAAAAGTAGCTGAAAAGGTGACGAATAAGAGGGAGGCCTTCATGAAATACAAGCGATCACAGAGAGAGGAAGACAAGCATCTATATTTGGAAAAACTTAGAGAAGCTAGCAAAGTATTTAGGAAAGCAAAGATTCAAAAAGAGGAGGAAATAGCCAGTGCAATAAAATGGGGGGATAAGAAATCTTTCAGATATGTTAGTGAGAAGAGGAAGGGCAAAAGTGGTATTGTCAGACTCAAGGGTGAAGGCGAGGAATATGTAGAAGCTGATGAGGATAAAGCGGAATTGCTTAACAAAAATTTCAGTTCTGCGTTCACAGATGAAGAACCAGGAGCAGGACCTCAGAAAACACCCACAAACAGGAACAGATGCGAGAGGCATCTTGAACAATTTTCAGAAGACAGTGTTCATGAGAAACTAGCCAAACTTAAAGTAGACAAAGTGATGGGACCAGGTGGGATACATCCTAGAATACTGAGGGAACTTAGGGACGTTCTAGCAGCTGCGCACTGACTGACCTTTTCAATGTCTTGTTGGAGTCGATAGTGGTACCAAAGGACTGGAGAGAGGCTCATGTGGTCCCATTACTCAAAAGCCGAATTAAGGATGTGGTTGAAAACTACAGGCTGGTTAGTTTAACTTCAGTGGTGAGTAAATTATTGGAAGCACTGCTGAAAGAGAAAATAGTGAGGTTTCTGGAGTCCAGCGGTTTCCAGGATCTGAGGCAGCTTGGATTCAGCAGAGGCAGGTCTTGTCAGACAAATCTGATTGATTTCTTTGACTGGGTGACCAGTGAGTTGGACTGAGAGAGAGCCCTAGATGTGTTTTATTTAGATTTCAGTAAAGCCTTTGACACTGTTCCTCACAGGTGACATAAAGAAACTGAGCACCCTAGTGATGGACTCCTTGGGTTAGAAATTGGTTGAATGGGAGGCGACAAAGGGTACAGGCAAATGGAGATCACTCTGAGGAGAAGGAGGTTACCAGTAGTGTGGGATCTGTCTTTGATCCTATTCTTTTTAACATCATTGTTAGTGATATAGCGGAAGGGCTGTCGGGGAGGGTTTGCCTTTTTGCGCATGATACGAAAATCTACAATAGAGTAGACACCCAGGAAGGTGTAGATAACATGAGGAGGGATCTAGCTAAGTTTGAAGAATTGTCTAGAATTTGGCAGCTGAGATTTAATGTTAAAAAATGCAAGGTCATGCATTTGGGCTGCAGCAATCCAAGGGAGCAATATAGTATAGGGGTGAAGTACCTTTGTCCACCAAAAAGGAGTGGGACCTAGGCATGATTGTGTCTGATGATCTTAAAGTAGCTAAACAGGTAGAAAAGGTGACAACAAAAGCTAGAAGTGTGCTTGCGTGAATAGGGAGAGGAATGGCCAGCAGAAGAAAGAAGATGATAGTGCCTCTGTATAATTCTTTGGTGCGACCTCATTTGGAGTATAGTGTGCATTTCTGGAGACCGCACCTTCAAAAGGATATAAACAGGCTGGAATCAGTACAGAGGGTGGCTACCAAAATGGTTAGTGGTCTTCATTATAAAGCATATGAGGACAGACTTAAGTATCTTAATATGTACACATTAGAGGATAGGTGGGATAGAGGTGATATGACTGAGAAGTTTAAATACCTCCATGGCATAAATGCGCGCAGGAGGAGAGCCTCTTTTGATTGAAAGCAAGCTCTGCTACGAGGGGGCATGGGATGAGGGTGAAAGGGGATAGATTCAGGAGTGATATGCGTAAATATTTATTTATGGAAATAGTGGTGGATCCGTGGAATAGTGTTCCAGTGGAGGTGGTAGAGATGAGGACAGTATCTGAATTCAAAGAAGCATGAGACAAACACAGAGAACCTCTAAAGGAAAAAAGGGAAGGACAGACTAGATAGGCCATGTGTTTTTTTTCTGTCATATTTCTATGTTTCTATGATTGCTGGTACTTTTTTTAACTATGGTAGTGTAGAAGAAAGAGATTTAAATTGTCAGATGATGGAAGTACGGTCCAGATTTCCATGGTTGGCTCTTTTCTCTCTCTCGGTTAGGGTGCAAGTGCTGAGGGGATCATTTTGTTCTGAATGTCTAACTTTTGCTGGAGTTAGATGCATCCACGTAATTGCACCATGCATTAGGGTACATGTCTGCGCATTAACTGTCAGGAACGTGCTGGCCACATACTGAGCAGTTACTATAGAGGCATCATACTTAAGATAGGTTAGTTTTCATGCTAAACGTGCATTAAGTGCAAAAACCTAATGCACTTTAGTAAAAGGGCATCTAAGTGTTTTGTGAATATTTTATGTGAATGTTTGCAGAGTAAGGAGAGCTTTTAATGGACAGGAGTTTGTTTTTTCTCATATTTTTAGGTGACTATTCCTTTTGATCATTGTCATTTCATGAACAAGTGAGGGTCTCCTCCAATTGGGGTAGGCAATTTAAAAAGTCTTTGAATGTTTGCAGTTGATTACCATTTTACTTTTATGCTTATAGTTTGACATTTTTATTTTCTTATCATTTAATTTATTCTCTTGGTTTTATTTATCTGGTATTTTTTAAAAGTATTTTTCATGTTTTTATGACAGGATGTTATATATGTTTTAATTTATCTATATAAATTTTATATGTTTCAAATTGTATCTCATGAACCCAGAGAATTTTCGTCATCAACAATTTTGATTTTTGTATTTTGCTGTATCATGTCTATGGAAGTGTTTGTGCCTTGTGATGAGTTTACCTCGCTTATTTTGTTTGCTGCCATACCATTCTAGGCCGGGCCAGGGTCCATTCTCATTGACTGTTAGAACCATCCAAAGGGTCTGGATTTAACTTGAGATGAGATTCTAACCACAAAGCTACAGCATCCAAACACAAATTGATGGAAGAGAGATCAGATGTGAGAAATGAAGATGTATAGTAAACCAAAATGATGTCATCCTGTAACAAAATGAACTAACACTATAGTCTTGCATAACGGTCAACAGAAGAGCCAGAAAAATGTTGAAAAGAGCTGGGGAAATAACCGACCCTTGAGGGGCCCCACAGGAGAGACATCACTGAGGAGAAGTATGATCAGTTTGTACATAAAAGGAGCACTCCTGTAAGAATAAAGAAAACCAACTAAGAACAGAAGCCTCAATGCCGATTTTTGATAGGCAAAGAATAAGCAAATTATGATCAATGACATTGAATGCCACTGAAAGATTTAAAGAGATGAACAGAGCATCAAGGTTTTTATGTAATTCACTAAGTAAGCCAGTTACAGCGGTCTCTGTACTATGATTACTTCTAAAACCAGATTGTCTTGGGTGGAGAACATTTGTCTTGGTTATAAAATCAGAGAGTTGAATGAGGATGGCTTTTTCAATGATTTTAGCCAAAAACAATATATTAGAAACTGGCCGGTAATTCATGAGAAGGAATACATTAAGATTAGGTTTCTTCAAAACCAGGCATATTACAGCTTGCTTCAAATATGGTGGTAGCTAAATTCTGATTGACGATGGAATGCAACAGTTCTAGGTTCTGTTGTTTAAGCCACGGTGATGGAAAGGAGTCAAGAACACAGAAGGTGTGTTTCAAACTTTGAAGGAGCTTATCTACCACTAATAAAGATAACACAGGTACACTAAAAAATTTTTTTTTTAAACTGCCTCTAATGTTTCGATTGATTTTTACGTTTTTTGGTGCGCTGAATCCAAATCTGGTAACCAATTTGCTCCATCACGTACAGATTTTTTGCTACATTGGGTTAGCAGTTTGAGGTGAACGTTTCAGATTGAGTGCGATCGAGATAAAGGTTTCTTGGATGAATTCTTTATACTAATTGTTTAGTAGTTATTAAATAAGAATAAAGAAAATTGTAACAAGGCAGCACATTTTATTTTTTTTATTTACATTCTCTTATATACCGCGCTATTCTGCATCAGTGCGGTTTACATTGAACAAACTGAAATTACATTGAACAGGGCATTATAACTTGGAGATAACTATTTTACAGGGAACATGGGCTATGGAGGGTTAAGTGGCTTGCCCAAGACCACAAGGAGCACCTGTGGAACTAGAAACCTCAGTCCTTCTGGCCCAAGGTTGCTGTCCTCTAGTGGGATTTGAACCCCCGACCTTCCGGCCTGAAGTACCTTGCCCCAACCACTAGGCCACTCCTCCACTCCACATAAGAATAGAGTAATGTCAACAAAACACACTGTGATGCTAGCAAAATTGTCTGCACTTAAAACAGCCACATACATGTGCACAAACATTGAGCATATAAGAGCGAGGTTAGACACAAAGCAAAGCAAAGAAATGTGCAAAAAATGTTGTACAGGTATGTATGTAAGAATAGAAAACGCAAACCGCACCATTGCAATACATGAAGACAAACACCCGATGGTGTGAAAATAAAATTCTAATAAATGAGATCCGACACTGTGGTAATAACTAGCAAATTTTTATTTCAAAGTTTAGTAAAAACACGATATTTGTCAACACAGTTTAGATTTTAAAGTCATTCTTGGGTCAATCAATCTCCTGGTGGGCCCGTTTCTTCTTCCCCCGAATGCTTCTCTTGGTGCGCTGCTTGGTGTATTTTTCATCTGGGGTTTCCCGCAGCAGCAACCAGCAGAAATCAGCCATCATAGTGGTGTTCCATCTTCCTTGGTACCTTCTCTCTGCGTCCTTGATGTCCTGGTGAAACCTTTCACCTTGTTCTTCACTGTACGCCCCCAAGTGTTCGGGAAAGTAGTTCACATGGGAGTGCAAGAAATGGACTTTCAGGCTCATGTTACAGCCTTGTTCTTTGAAGGCATTGAGCATCCTGGCAACAATATCCTTATAGTTCTCATCCCGCCTGTTCCCCAAGAATTTGAGAAAAACATCCTTGAAGGAATCCCAGGCTTCTTTTTCCTTCTCAGACATCGTTTCAGCGAATGCTCCATCTGAAATGAGTTTCCTTATATCAGGGCCAACAAACACTCCTTCCTTTAGCTTTGCTTCAGAAAGTCGGGGGAACTTTGAGCAAAGGTACCGAAAGCACTCACCATCTTTTGGAAGGGACTTGATGAATTGCTTAATGAGACCCAACTTAATGTGGAGAGGTGGTAATAGAATTTTATCACGAGGTACCAAGCTCTCATGAAGAACATTTTTCTCACCGGGTCTCAAATACTCCCGAATTGGCCAGTCTTTTTTCCCCCAGTGTAGGTCGCGGGCCCGGCTATCCCACAAGCAAAGGAAGCAGGGATATTTGGTGAAACCGGATTGCTGCCCTAATAGCATGGATAGAATTTTAAAGTCTCCACAAATCATCCACTTATGCTCATCATAACAAATCTTCTGAAGAATCAGGGCCAAATTCTCGTATTTTTCTTGGAGAATAACAGAGTGAGCAATAGGAACTGAAGCGAATGTGTTGCCATTATGAAGAAGAACACCTTTTATGCTGTCTTTTGACGAATCAATGAACAGCCGGATCATACTTGAGTTTAAACTTTTCCATCACTCCGTATATATCGTTGCAAAATACCAAATCTTCCTCTTTGCTGAAATACTTCAAAAATTGTGTCTCGCAGTTGCGGTACCAATAAAAAGTTGTTCCTGGTGACAATAGATTTTTCTGTTTAAGCCGAGAACCTAGCAGTTGGGCAGCATCTTTTGGGAGTCCTAAATCCCGGACTAAATCATTCAATTTAGCTTGAGAGAAAAGTTCAGGTTTCGGATCTGGTTCAGTTTCAAACTCGGAAGTACTGGACTCATCGGGAAAAGCCATCTGATGAGTCTCATCATGATCAGAACCGTCCACACAAATATGATCCAAAGATTTTGGTGGTTCAGGCACAGGTACTTCGTTGCTATGAGGCATAGGCCTAATTGCTGAGGGAAGGTTGGGGTAACTTATTACGTTCTTATTTTTTAAGTTGTATCCCTTCACAATGCAAGAGCAAAAATAGCAGTCACTGCTGTGGTCTCTTTGTTCACGCCACATCATAGGTATTCCGAAACGAAATGCTTGTTTTTTACCTTTCATCCATAAGCGTAGATCCTTCCTCACATGTCTTGCACACTTTGTGAGGAGCCCACGGTTTGTCTTGATCGCCTAACTTCAAACCGAAATAGGCGAAATATACTTTTTTAATAAATGCAGAAATGTTCCTCTGCCGCTTTTTCACGGTATATTCCCCACAAATAAAACAAAAACTGTCCGGAGAGTTGACGCAACCTCTGGCTCTGTGAGCCATCACAAATACACAGCACTGCAAACTACAACTGTAGTGAACCACTTCGGAATAAAGCTGGATTACGACTGAGCAAACAAAAGGTAATAATGAACTTGCAAGAAACTGAAATTTGACAGGAACGTTCATGTCGCAACCACCGTGTTTGAGCGAGCGAAGGAGGCGAGGCGAACAGGAAAGAACATGCGCCAGCGCGAGTACTGGATTTAGCCCCCCGCCTCCCAATTGTCCTGTTAATGTATAAAATGAATACAAAACACTCTAAAATATCATGAGGGAGTGTTTCTAGTTAGTTAACCATTACAACCTCTATTTTGGGCCAAGAAAATAAACTGCAGTCGGCTAAAAAGAAATTATGTGAACATTCCTTATATGGGTAAGAAATCTAATTTTGCAAGAAAATGTGACGTGATGGAACATTTTGGCTATTTTTCCTGGATTCAGCACCCCAAAATCTATAGGAATCAGTTGCAAAACTGGAGGCAGTTTTTTGGTAGTGTACCTGTGTAATTAATTAAAGGATAACCACACACTAGGAACTACCCTAGGAGAAGTTGTTAAAGATGGGGATACATCTACTGTGCCACCAGAAGGAAAGCCTACTGCAAATAAACAAAACCTTTGAGGAGAAATGATTAGCTAACTGGCCTGCTGAAAGCTGGGTGTGCACAATGGCTGGAGTAAGTGAAGAAAAAAGTGATTTAGGCCTATTAAAACTATTTTCCACAAGTATGGTAAAAAAATACTTTTTTTGCCAATTTAATTTGTGCCCGATACAGGCTTTGTTTCACTTTGCACTAGGTTCTATGCTTCTTCCATACCTCCTCGACCTTTTGTGCCTGTCATTTCAGGAGTGTTAAACCAGCATGATACCATGGATGACAGCGTTTAGTAGTGCACGAAGCACGTCTAAATGGGGCCACTTTATTCAAGTAGTTCTCCAAAGTGGAATTCAGATAGTAACATTGGTTATAGAGAGGCAGGACTGTACCAAGCTAGAAACATGCCCTGTGCAACTAATGAATCTGGTGCCCCCCTCCACCATAGCCACATGCTGTAACTCACTCTTTTTGAACTTCCTGGAAGCCCAGTGATCATATTGGCACCCTTTCTGTACTTGCTCCCTGTGCAGACACACTGCTGACACAGCCTTTGATATAGCCCTACAGAGAGAGAGAGAGTGATAATCTTCTTGGAATAAGTCAGAAATTGCATTTAGAGTACTAGAGTCCATCCGTTAAGTAGAGAGAGTGAGCTTAGTGGAGGAGAGAGGAATATTGGGCAGTGGAAAACTATGAAACTTAAAAGAGAGAAGACTGTGGTCTGTCCAGGACAACGGAGTAGCCAGGATATACCTGATAGAGGAGGCAATTGTATCAGTGGAAAAAACTAGGTCAAGAGTATGACCCGCCTTGCCAAGATTCAAAATATAATCAAGGAAAAAAGAATTTCTAGATTGTATTGGATCATCCACATAAATATTGAAATCACTCCAGTCCAGAAGGTTAGTGAATCAGGCAAAGGTATCAGACAATGTGGAATAAAAAAGGCCCCAGAAAGGCCTTATATATATCTGCAATAGTATCTACCAAGGCTTACCAAAGCAATCACTACTCACTCTTCAATTAGCACAGAACACAGCTGCCCGACGCAAGGTCAGAGCACATAATTCCCATACTAAAGAAACTACAATGGTTACCCATGGCCAGTTGTATAAAATACAAAGTCTAATTTATTTATTTATTTATTTATTTAGCTGCATTTATATCCCGCTTTTCACCGGGTCAAAGCGGTTGGGGGATACATTTAACACGAGGGGATATGAGACACATACACTAATACTTACAGGGAACATGGGCAATGGAGGGTTAAGTGGCTTGCCCAAGACCACAAGGAGCACCTGTGGGACTAGAAACCCCAGTCCTTCCGGCCCAAGGTTGCTGTCCTCTAGTGGGATTTGAACCACCGACCTTCCGGCCTGTAGTACCTTGCCCCAACCACTAGGCCACTCCTCCCTCTAATGACAACATTTACAATTTTCACAACCTTTCATCAAATTATCTCCAAACTTTAATACACAAAACCCCAGAAAACAGACTAAAGAGGAACAACACACGTAACACTTTCACGATGCCATCCATTAAGGCTAAAAGTAACCAATCAGCTTGTTCCAGAGCATTCTCATTATACACACCTAGCCACTGGAACAAACTCCCAAATAGGATAAGATCCTGCAACAACCTCAACAACTTCCGAAAGGAATTAAAGACTCACTTATTCCAAGAACACCTTGGAAAGATAACATAGACTGTTTCAAACTCAAACGTGAAGAGTGACAAGTGAACTGACAGATAAACAAAGTTAATGTAAAACTAATTAAATGTTATAAACATTTGTTATTGTTAGATCAAGTTCACTGTGTTATAATGCAATGCAGCCTGCCCCTATGCTCTAGAACCTGGTTATAGTTACAGTTATATGTAATCTGCTTGTATTATTGTTCTATGTAAACCATTCTGATTCTAAGATAAAGTGGTATATAAAAAAGAGCAAACAAATAAATATAATTTAGTTTTTATGTAATAAAAACTTTCATTATTAGTATCTGTTGGTGTCTGCTGTTGTGACTGTTTGTTTGTGCCTTGTGATGAGTTTACCTCGCTTATTTTGTTTGCTGCCATTCCATTCTAGGCCGGGCCAGGGTCCATTCTCATAGACTATTAGAGCCATGATTCCTTTCACTGTCTTATTGCTATTTAGTTCTGTCTTAATGACATTTCTCTCCATCCTCTAAACTCAGACCCTCTGAATTAGGTGAACCCTTTAAACAATTCACTTTCATGCCAGGTAGTGGCAGAGCATGTGATGACGACTTGTCAGCGCGTGGCAGAGGGGTGGTGTGAGTTAATAGCGTAGGCTCGTAGACCACTCAACGATAGTATTGTCTGAGCGGTGCCAACTGATGATTGGTTACATACATTGTTGCCTTGACAATACATAGTATTCTTTGATGTAAGCGAAGACATTAAACGCTTATGTCCACAATCATCTAATCTGTAGATCAACACATTATCACTCTTATGATATGTCACTCCTATGTTACAATTTTCGTGTTAGGATTAGGGTTCATGTCACTCCTTTGAAATTTATCACAGATTTTTCACTTTTTTGTTCTGTCACTCCTTTGATACAGATCTGTGCAGGGTCTGCCTTTCTGACACTGAGATCCTTGAGTGGGTCATCTGTCGCCCAGGGTAAAATCATCTGGTGGTTCAGGTTCCTTTCCCCCTCCAGCCGGACAGCCCAAAAATCATAGAGGTGAGATTACCTATTTCTGTGCATTGTTCTGTAGTATTTGGGCTCTGTACCTTTAAAAAAAAAAAAAAAGGTAGAAGTCATTTTCACTTCAGCATTCAGATTCAACGTTGCAGGCATTTCCTCGCAGGGTACCAGGGGTAAGCGTCTGTGTTAATGGCAAGCAGTGATCCAGTTTTGATAGATTTGGGTGAGTGAAGCTTTTGGAGCTTTTCTTTCCCTCTCTGTTTTCGGTGGGCTTTTTGGTGTGCCATGCATGCCGTTGGCTTCCTTCCAATGTGCAGGGTGTGGAGGAAGCCGCGGTTTAGATTCAGAGGGAGTTTGACAAGTTTGCATTAGGCAGGGCAGGTCAGTGGAATGTGTTTTTGTGGTCAGTAATACGAGCTTGGAAACAGGGGCTTCAGCGTTGGACTTGCCTGTGCTGGCGGTTCCAGCAATTTTTTTTTTTTAACTTAAATTTTATTGGTATTGCGTAGCACTCAAAAACAACCAGTAACATACATAATGTACACCCCTATACAATCCCGAATCCCAAATACACATTGTCAACAAAGCCAATAAACCAGGCAGAGGCTAACAAATAGCTACACACATGTCCCCCGTATAACCTCCTGTCCCTCCCACCCTCCCATTGACCCCCCCCTTCCCCCCCTTCAAGCAGCTCTAGCTTCCAAATATAGCACCAGAGGCTGCCACTGCTTAGTAAACCTCTCCCCATGTCCCCTCCGAATCGCTGTGAGACGCTCCATGCTTAAGACCCTATGTAGCCTGGAATGCCATTGGGGCAACTCCGGTGGCATACTTTGTTTCCACTTCCATGCGATTTCACACCGAGCCGCAATAATGCATGCAAGCATTAGCTTACGCCATCGGAAGTGGAGAGTAGTAGGCCATACTCCCAATAAAAATAAAGAGGGACTCAACTCCGGTGTTACCCCAAAAATCACCCCCATTTGCTCTCTTATCATCTTCCAGTACCGGGATATCACTGGACAATCCCACCACATATGAATATATGACCCCTGGGCGCCGCATCCCCTCCAACAAAGATCCGGGGCCCCAGGAAACATCTTCTTGTAGCGTACTGGAGTATAGTACCATCTCATCAGTATTTTGTAAGCATTCTCCTGAATAGTACATAAAGAGGACTTAGATGCCCCCCTAAAGATCGCCATCCACTCTTCCTCGTCCCACTGTACCCCCAGATCCTTCTCCCACTCCAGCATATAACTAAGCCTGCCCACCCCCTTTCGAGCCCTTTGGAGGCTATTATACAGCAAACGAATCAATCCACGGGATTGATGATGGCCAAGCCATAGGGCTTCCAAATCATTAGGTCCCTCTGTTATCTTTTCCATGTTATCCTTCTGACGCAAATAATGCGCCACCTGTAGATAAGCGAAAAAATCTCTGGACCTCAGCTGAAACTCGGCCTTTAATTGCTCAAAAGAATTATCCTCCCCCAAATCAATCAAATGCATAAAGTTATCCAACCCTTTCCTTGCCCAACTGTGAAATATTCCCTCCCTCCCTGGACTGAAGGCAGGGGTAGCCTTAATGGGCGCCAATAGGGAAGTCCCTACCCATACACTAATCCGTTTCCATCCCCTCTGCCATTCTCCCCATAAATGCCGAATAAAGGGATTCGCTGTCCACTCCCCGTGCAACACTCCTTTCTGCAGCCAAGGTAGATACTGGAGGCGCCAACCCTCTACCCAAAATTGTTCTATAGCGTGGAACCGTTTAGTATTCTCAGACTCCCGCCACTCCATGACCTGCCGCATCTGGGCCGCCAAATAATAATCAGCAATCTCTAACATCCCCAGCCCCCCAGTCCGTCTGGAGCGGTACAATATTCGGCACGCTATGCGCAGGGGTCGATGCCTCCACACAAATAAAAACATTTTCCATTGTAATCGTTGGAGGACTATTCTAGGCACCCTCACTAGCAGTACTTGAAAAAAATACAACAGCCTAGGCAGCACCATCATCTTGAGCGTGGCTATTCTTCCTAACCAAGAGATCTCCTTATTCCACTTGTCGATATCCCGTTCTATCTGGCCAATCAGGGAGGGATAATTCGCCCCATACAACCTCGCCGGATCCTCAGTGAGACGGATTCCAAGATACTGGATGTCCTTTGAGGCCCAGCGGAAATTATAAGTCCCTTGTAAATGCCCCAACATAGTATCCGACAAACTGACATTGAGCGCCGCCATTTTATCCCAGTTAATTTTAAAGCCCGCTACCCTCCCATATTGTTTTAACTCCACCATATAGATGGGCAGTGCCAATAAAGG
Source organism: Ichthyophis bannanicus (assembly GCA_033557465.1). Taxonomy (NCBI): domain Eukaryota; kingdom Metazoa; phylum Chordata; class Amphibia; order Gymnophiona; family Ichthyophiidae; genus Ichthyophis; species Ichthyophis bannanicus. Next base: position 418,461,286 of record CM066036.1, on the reverse strand, counting down.
GCTGGCCACAAACAACAACATGTCATCAGCGAACAACGCCACTTTATGCTCCTCCGTACCCACCCGTAAACCCTTGGCGTCCGTATTGCTTCTTAATCGTCTCGCCAGCGGTTCCATAGTTAGAGCAAACAACAAGGGGGATAATGGGCAACCCTGTCGAGTACCCCGTTCCAAGTGAAAAAACTCAGAGTAGCGGCCATTTACTTTAACGGCTGCCACCGGGTTAGCGTATAAAGCCTTAATCCAGGCCATCATATTCGATCCAATCCCAATCTTTTCCAGCACCGCAAACATAAAGCTCCATTCCACCCGGTCGAAAGCTTTCTCTGCATCAATACTTAACAACAACAATTCCTGTTTTTGTTGCCTCGCTGACCACATCACTTGAATAGTTCTCCGGATATTATCTCCCGTATTCCTCCCATGAATGAACCCGGTTTGGTCCGAATGGATAACCTTCGGCATGATAACTCCGAGGCGATTCGCCAGCACCTTTTCTAGGATCTTCCCGTCCGTATTCAATAAAGAAATTGGACGATAGGATCCACACAACGTGGGGTTGCGACCCGGCTTTGCCAAAACAGTAATCCCGCCTGTTGCATCAAAGGCGCCAACGGTTTACCATGCAGTACCTAATTAAATAGCCACAGCAGCAATGGGGCTAGCCGTTCCCCAAAATTTTTATAAAACAAAGCCGGAAAGCCATCCAAGCCAGGTGCCTTATTCAAAGCCAGGCCCTTGATTACCAGACCTATTTCCTCCAGCCCAATCGGCTGATTAAGCATTGCCCTATCCGGGTCTGATAATTCCGGGATCACATCCCCTTCCTTCAGATATTCCTCCGCGCGCTTTGCCGATCCCCCTAACGAGCTAGTATATAATGTTTGATAGTAGTGCACAAATTGCTCCCTAATCGCCTTAGTACTAAACAGCAGTTGATCTCCCGGTCCCTTAATTTTCAATATAGCTGATCGTCTTTCCTGATCTCTCAGCTTCCTAGCTAGCAATGTGCTAGCCTTATTATTAAATTCATAGTAATGTTGATTAACGCGCTGCAACTGATATTGCTGCCCGTACTTTCACTCCGCCCTCACGTTTATGACGCCTTTCTAGCTGTAAGATCTTATCTAGTAGGTGGTTTACCTGTCCCTCCCTCTCCCGCTTGATCCGCTCTGCCCACAATATCAATTTCCCCCTTAAAACCGCCTTGAGCCCATCCCACTCTATCTCCCATGCTACCTCCCCTGTATCGTTCCATTGATAGTACTCAGAAATAGCTTCCTCAATATCTTTAATGACCTCCTTATTCTGCAGGAGACTTTCATTAAGCCTCCAGAAGGCCCGGCCTTCCTTATCCTGCTCTCCCCCAAAATCCACCCATATTGGGCCATGATCTGTCCACGTAATCGGCTCAATGTTTGCTCTAGTAACCTTTCGGGTCCAGTATTCATCCCCTAGAAAAAAATCAATCCTGCTATAACTTTGATGTACTGGAGAATAATAGGAATAATCGCGCTTTTGGGGGTGCAACTGACGCCAAAGATCACAACCCGTAATTGCGCCATCAGATCTAATAATTGAGACCGCCCTTTACTCCCTTCAACCGCACCTAACCGCATTCTATCCTTCTGGGGGTCCAATACTTCGTTAAAATCCCCCCCTAATAATAGCGCCCCATGAATCTTATTTGTCAGCCAATGTGTTAGGGCCTCCCAAAAGGACGTATGGGGGTCATTAGGGCCATAAACATTGACAAACGTGACCTCCTGCCCCTGCAATACCCCCCAAACTAATAGCACGCGCCCCTTCATCCCCTTTATTACTCCCCCCACCTGAAAGGGAACATCATTCCGAATTAGTATTGCCACCCCTGCCTTCTTGTGAAATCCCTCAGCATTAAACCAAATATTACGGAAAGCCCCATGCCTGACCAAAGGCTCATCTTTCGGCAGCAGGTGAGTTTCCGGCAGAAAAACCACCTGCCACTTTTGGTGTTGTACTTCCTTAAACAGCGTCTTCCGCTTTTGTGGGGTATTGAGTCCTCTAACATTTAATGAGCCTACCCTAAATTCCGCCATTGTAACGTATTCAGAAAGTTAGCAATGAGATCTACTTGTATGTGTGGCTCCCCCCTCCCCTCCTTCCCTCTTCCCCCCTTTCCCCTGCTATCCCCTAGAACTCTACCCTCCCCCCCCTCCCGTTACCCCTCCCCCCACCTCCCCAAAGTCCCACCACAGGCCATTTCTCCCTGTGACTCCTAGCCGGAGGACGAAGCTCCCCACCCGAGACCTGCCCTCGCCCTAACCCACGAGGCCCCCCCCCCATTAAGTCCCCCACTATTCATCCATCATCCACTCCCCTCCCTGTCTTTGGTATGCAGTGCTTTACTTCCTCCCCCCTTTCATACCCCCAAACTCTCCCCCATATATACCATAAAGAAAGACCCCCTACCCGTCTTAAACCATCTCCCCCTCCCCACCCCACCCCACCCCACCCCCAAACCACAATCAACAAAATATAGCTATACACAGCTATACACCTGCAATGTAAACCCTACAGTGGTCCATTGTCATAACTCTAGCAGAGTCTCTCAGCCTCAGGTAGTCTGCATAGATCCACTTCGCTCCCCCTCCTCCTCTTGAAGATGCCCCGGAGAGGTGCTGGAGCCTCCGGCCCTTGGAAGTAATCCGTTGCCACCTCTGCTGGTCTGATAGGGACCCAGGCCCTTTCTCCCGATCGCTTGTTTCTGGCTGAGTCCGAGTCTGAGGCAGATTTGGCGCTTTTGCCTTCTCCAGGCATTTCCAGGCGTCCGACACAGTCCGTACCCGCTGAACTCCTTGCAATTCAAACTGCAACCCAAACGGGAAGAGCCATTTATATTTAGTATTTTCATGCCTGAGGTACAAAGTCACTGGCCCCATAGCTCATCGACGTTGCAATGTGGAGGGAGCTAAATCCTGAAAGATCTCTATAGTCACATTCTGCCACTCTATTCTGCCCTTTTGTGCCGCGGCTTTCATAATCTCCTCCTTCAGTGGGTAGCTAGAAAGGCAGGCAATAATATCCCGGGGGTAGTTCCCCTGAGGGGGTCTGAGGGCCCAATGTGCTCGCTCAATTCCAATCAACCTCTTAGCCCCGGCGGGCTCTTGGTCCCCTTCCGCCAACAGGGCCACGCATATGTCTTGAACGACCCGATATGCTTGCTGAAATTGCCCTTCCTCGGGAACCCCCCGGATGCGTATGTTGCAGCGCCTCGACCTATTTTGTAGGTCCTCGATCTTGTCTCGCAGTTCCTCCCGTTCTTTCCGCCACTCAGTATACAAGCTTTGAGTGCTGTCAGCCGCCATTACGGCCTCCTCCACGTGCTCCTCCAAAGAGTCCACTCTATCTCCAAGGGCCTGCAAGTCCACCCGAAATTCATTCAGCATCGCCTTCACTTCCTTTTTTACCCCGAGCACCTCATTCTTTATCTCTTTGCACCAGCGCCACAGATCACCTCTCGTGCACTGCTCCTCTGCATTCGCCGGTTCCTCTTCCACCTCCATTTCGTCGCCTTCACCCCGCTCCGTCTGCGAGCGCACTGGAGCATAAGAAGAGCGATACTTTTCCAATTTTTTCCGGGTCGACATCCCCGAGGCTGAATTCTCCTAAGTGCTATATAATGTGCACTTCTAAGGAGGCCCGATGCAATCACTTTTGGCTATTTTTCTCCCGTCTCAAGGAGAGCTCTTCGATCAGGCAGCCATCCCGGATGATGACGTCACGTCCTCTCCGGTTCCAGCAATTTTGACGGGAACCACAGCTATTTCCTTACTGCCGGCCACTTCCTCCACAGAAAAGGGGAAGCAGCTTAAAAAGCATGCAAAGCCACTTTCAGCACCAGGGACAGCGGAAACAAAGGTTTTTAATTCATCAGAGGCTATTTTTTCAACGGATTTTATTTTATCATTGCATAACGCTTTCTGCTTGAAACGCAAACAAGCCAGCAGTTTGGCTGCTCAGGCTAAATCTCCCTTGGACATTGACTCCCTGCTGGATGGCACCCTCAGCACCGGGGAACCTCCAAGGAAGAAACACACAGTGGAGGATGATTCTTGGGTAGGCCAGGACTCCCCTCAGACTCTGGCCTCTGAGGATATGGGGCAAGGACCATCTGGGGAGAACCGGTGGTTTTGGGCCTGGAGGAAGGGGAGATCCCTTCAGGGGAGGATCCAAATGTATTCCATGTGTTTCACAGAGAGGAGCTTACAGCTTTAATTAGCCATTTGCTGGCCACCTTAAATATCATTCCTGCTCCAGAATTGGCAGAAGAGCTCTTTGAGGATCCCTTACTACAGGGGTACAAGGTTTCACAAACTTGCTTCACAGTCCATAGGGTAATCAAAAAAATGAATGAAGCAGAATGGGAGGTCCCTGAAGCTTTTTTGAGAGGGGGCAGGGTGATGAGTCGCTTGTACCCCATTCCACAGGAGAGGAGAGAACTCCTTAAGATGCCTAAGTTGGATGCCTTAGTCTCAGCAGTGAGAAAAAAGACCACTAGTCTGGTTAGAAGGTAGTGCAGTGTTGAAGGATCTGCAAGGCTGCAAGCTGGAATTGCATCTGAAGCAAGCCTTTGATACTAGTGCTTTGACACCTGCAGGCTTTGATCTGTGGAGCCTGTGTAACCAGGGTGTCCATCTGCTGGCTTCAAGGCTTAACATCAGCAAACCTAGACCCACATTCTGCAGGGCCAGAGGCAGTTTATCTGGCAGATGCCTTTAACAATCTGCTGCAAGCCTCTTCTAAGACCATGGCTTCTATTATAGCTGCTCAACATTTTCTTTGGTTAAGGAACTGGTCATCAGATATCTTGTCTAAAACTAGACTCAGTAAACTTTCTTTTAAGGGTAAGTTGCTGTTTGGAGAGGCACTGGACAAGTTGGTGAAGTACCTTGGAGGTTCTAAGGGATCCCAGTTGCCAGAAGATGTCCTAAGGGGCAACTGAGGGATTTTAGATGGTTTAAGGCGACTTGCTTTGCTCCTTTTCAGTGAGGGCGCTACTCTCAGCAAGGTCAGCCCTTTCAAGGCTACCGGGGGTCCAATAAGGGTTATTATTCCACCCCTTCAGTCCCTTCCAAAAATCCTCAATGAAGCCAGGAAGGGCCTGGGTGGTGGTGGTCCCAGTAGGAGGTCAGTTGCAACAGTTTAATGCCACCTGGGCCAGTATCACTACCAACCAGTGGGTGTTGGAAATAATTTGAGAGGGGTATACACTCGAGTTTGCTTGAACTCTCTCTGAAGTCTTTATGGTTGCCTTGCCAGGCTCCATCAAAGAAGAGGGCGGTTCAGGATACCCTTCAGCAACGGCTGCATCCAGAGGCAGTAATACCAGTGCCAAAAGACTAATGCGGATTAGGTTGATACTTCATTTATTTTGTGATCCCAAAGAAGGAAGGTTCTTTCCGGCCAATACTGGATCTCAAGCATGTAAATCACTCCTTGTGAATGTCGCACTTCTGTATTTCCGCTTGGTTATTTTAGCCGTTAGGCAGGGTGAGTTCCTATTGGCTCTGGCTCTGATCGAGGCATACCTACATATTCCAATTCATCCAAATTATCAACAGTTCCTGCGCTTTGCCATAACTATGGGGCATTTTCAATTCTGAGTGTTGCCATTTGGCCTGGATCTATACCAAGATCATGGTAGTGGTGACGGCGGCTCTGAGGAAAGAAGGTATCCTGGTACACCCATACATGGATGAGTGGCTCATCTGAGCAGAGTCAGAGGCTGAGAGTATATCGTGGTGGAGTTCCTCCAAAGACTAGGCTGGGTGGTCAATGTGACCTAAAGCCAGCTTGGGCCCATCCAGAAGTTAGTCTACTTGGGAGCGCAATTCGATACCGTAGCAGGGGTCAAATCTAGGTGGCAGAAAGGGTGCAAAAAATCAACATTGAGTGTGGAGCTTTCTGGATATGAGAGCGCCAATGGCGTGACACTACCTCCAGCTCCTGGGTTCCATGGCAGTGGCCTTGGATCTAGTGCCTTGGGCATGGACACACATGAGAGCTCTACAGCATGGGCTGCTCTCTTGATGGTCTCTGCAACACCACCTGTTGTCAACGAAGTTGGTATGTCTGCTGGACATGAGAGCGCAGCTCCACTTGTGGCTGCAGCTGACTCATCTGGCAGCGAGAATGCCGCTGGAGCCTCCTAACTGAGTTCTGGTAACAACTGATGCAAGCCTCCTGGGGTGAGGAGCGCATTTCCAGTCACAGGTCACACAGGCCAATGGACTCTAGATGAGAGTGCTTGGCCTATAAATTGACTGGAGATGAGAGCAGTTTTTCTGGCTCTCCAAGTCTTCCAGCCTCTGATTCACCAGCGGGCAGTGAGAGTGTGCTATGACAACATGACCACTGTAGCATACATCAACTGACAGAGGGGGCACAGGCAGTGTAACATTGACTGAGGAGATTCAACCCCTGTCGCTATGGGCAGAGGAAAACCTCTCAGTCCTCTCCGCAGCTCACGTAGCAGGCAAAGAAAACATTCAGAAGGATTTCCTCAGTCATCACCAGTTGGATCCGGGCGAATGGGAACTGACTGCAGCGGTTTTCTCATGGCATCACCAAATGCTGGGGAGTGCTGATCATGGATCTGATGTCTTCTCTATCCAATGCCAAAGCGAGCGAGTTCTTCAGGTGCAGGGAGCACATGTCTGAAGGACTCAACACTCTGGCAAAAAAGTGGCCGATGGGGTTTCCTGTATGTCTTTCTGATGTGGGCTCTCATAGGTCATCTTCTACAGTGCATAGAAGCCCACAGTCCAGTGATTCTCATTGCTCTGGATTGACCTCTCAGGCCATAGTATACAGACCTACTCAGACTCCTGATTCCCAAGCCATGGCATTTCCCGAGCAGAATCAATCTGTGATTCTCATATCCCTAGTAGATTGATTCTCCCTTACGGCTTGGCTCTTGAGCAGGCATGGTTGAGGCATAGGGGCTATTCTGCATCGGAGGTATCTACTCTGTTGAAGGCCAGGAAAAGCTCTAGTTCCTTGGTTTTACATGAGAGTCTAGCGTGTATTTGAAGATTTGTGTTATACCAAGGGTCCTCTTTTTCATCCTTCCAGATATCTTGGCCTTCTTGCATAATGGGCTGGGCAAGTGGTTTGCCCTAAACTCCTTAAAGATCCAGGTAGCGGCCCTCTCCTGTTACAGGGGGGATGTGCAGGGTTACTCTTTAGCTGCCCACCTGGATGTGGTCCACTTCCTCATGGTGGTGAAGCAAGTACAGCCACTGTACATTGTAATCCCTCCTTAGAACCTCAACCTAGTGCTTTCAGCCTTAATGGGAGCGCCTTTTGAGCCTCTGGCTAGAGTGTCTCTGAAGGACTTTATTTTAAAGATTGTTGTCTTGATTGCTATATGTTCGGCTCATCAGATTTCGGAACTCCAAGCACTTTCTTGCAGAGAACATTTCCTGGTCATCTCCAAGGAGAAGGTGGTGTTAAGGCCAGTTCCTTCCTTTCTGCCTAAGGTGGTCTCCCATTTTCATTTGGACCAATCGGTGTCCCTTCCGGTTTTTTTGCCTACAAGTGAGTCGGAGGAGGAGCATCAGCTACACTTGCTAGATTCATGGAGAGTTTTGCGCCATGTTCTGAAGAGAACAAAATTGTTTCAGAAGTCATTTAGGCTATTTGTCTTGCTTGATAGTCCCTGTAAAGGGGAGGCAGCCTCCAAGGCCTCGGTGGCTTGCTGGGTGAAGGAAGCAATAGCCTCAGCCTATATCCTAAAAGGCAAAGTTGTGCCGGACAGTCTTAGGGCTCACTCAATGAGATCCCAGGCAGCTTCCTAGGCAGAGCATAGCTTACTGCTACCAGTAGACATTTGCAGAGCAGTGACGTCGTCATCGCTCCATACTTTTACATGGCATTACCGCCTGGATATTCAGTTGTCTAGAGATGTGCATTTTGGAACTTTGGTACTCCAATCTGGACTCGTGGGTCCCACCAAGTTTAGCTACTGCTCTGGTACATATCACACTGCTCTGGACTGGTACATATCACACTGCTCTGGTACATATCACACTGGACTGGACTGGAGGGACAATAAGGAAGGTGAAATTAGAACTTACCTGCTAATTGTCTTTCCTTGAGACCCTCTAGTCACCTCCCTGTTTTGAGCTACTTTCATTTTCTGCCTCAGGTTTCGAGGAAGGAGCGAGTCCGGCTGTTTTCTGGGAAGAATCTTTGAAGAAGTACAGCCCTTGACTACCTAAGATCTTCCCTAATGAGGGTGGGTGACCTTGAAAGTATGACCTTGTCAGCATTGTTCATCCTCATTTTGTATATTGTTTTTATAGAGCGATACAGTTCTGTGATAGGGTTTGTTCTGTTGCGTAACACTGGGGTTCATACCCTGGTCTATCAGTTTTTTTTCTGGTACTCTCTTGCAGTCTGCTTTATGGTTTATTAAAATATGATATACTGCCCTTCAAAATATCAGGGTGGTGTATAATAAAAATACAAAATAAAAGAAACAGAGAAACATAGAAATATGATGACAGAAAAAGACCACATGGCCTATCTAGTCTTTCCTTCCATACAGAAAAGGAACTCCAATAAAATCAAGAAAAAGAAATCAGCAGTGGAAAAGGCAGGGAAGGGAAATAAGCCAAACCACAATCAGTCACCAGGGAAGCAGGACATTAGTCAGATAGTTGAAATTCTATTCTAAACAGATTGGTCTTCAAAGCACTCTTGAACCTGGAGTAGGAAAGTTCCTGCCGGCAATGAGTTCCACAAATGAGGTGCTAGGAAATAAAAAAAAAACGGGATGTCTGGTGGATTTTAGCTGAGCCTGGGATGGCGATGGAAGATACAAACTAAGGCCATGAATATTATGCAATAATCTAGGAGGTGCATGCAAACTGAGAAAAGAAGATAGACATTCAGGTACGCCAGAGTGAAGAATTTTATGTGTGAAAGTGAGAGGTTTGTACTGGATATTAAAGGCAACCGACAACCAGGGAGAACAGATGAAAAGAAGGGACACCTGATCAAACCTGTTAGCATGGAAACACAAACAAATAGCAGTGTTCTGAATGGACTGTAGATGTTTAAGTTGGAGTTGAGGCATACCTGCGTAAATGACATTACAATAATCGATTTTTGAGATCACTAAGGTGAGAAGTAGTGTAAGTAAAGAAGAATTAGAGAGATAGGCATGGATCTTGCGAATCTGATGGAAGGAGTAAAAACATCTTTTTGCTATCATAGCGATATGATCACAGAATAAAAGATGTGTGTTGAGGATAACTCCCAAATAGCAAAATGATTGTGAAAGGGGAACAGAATAACCATCAATAACAGGAGAGATAGTGGGGGTGGGGGAGGGTCTAAACAACCTGTTAACCAAAGTGCTGAAATATTTGATTAATTCCTTTTTAAGCAGTTCTATCAGTTGGCCACTAATGAAAGGCAATCATTTAACCTAGTCTCAGATCTGGGACGTTTGGGTCTGTATGAAACAGCAGCAGGATATCATCCACGTAGTAATACATAGAAACATCCTGCTGCTGAATCAATGTGGCAAGAGGAACCAAAAAAATATTAAATAAAAGGGGGGCCAAAACTGAGACCTGCAGAACACCACAAGAAAGGGGCAGTGTATTGGAGGTAGAGTCCTGAAAGAACAACTTATAAGACCTATCAGAGAGGAATGAATGGAACCACTGTGATATTATACTACAAAGTCCTGCCGAATAAAGCTGTGCTATAAGAAGTGAATGGTTCACTGATCAAACACACATGATAGGTCTAAGGAGACCAGCAGGGAGATCTTTCCTCTGTCAAAGGATTGCCAAACTTCGTTAAGCACGGACAGAATAATGGCTTCTGTTCTAAAACCTGCCTAAAGCCAGAATGACGTAGATAAGAACATAAAATATGCCATACTAGGTCAGGCGAAGGTCCAGCAAGCCCAGTATCCTGTTTCCAATAGTGGCCAATCTAGGTCACAAGTACCTAGCAGTTTCCCTAAAAGACACAAGGACTACAAATAAACGGTACCATCTAACTTCTGAACCATATAACATCTCAACAAATAGGGATGTCCTACATGGAGTGGTGGGTTTACCCCTGAACAAGGATATGGGGAGGGGTGGCCTGCGCGGAGCGACAGGTGCACCTACTCTTGCCATCTTGCTGGGCAGACTGGATGGACCATGCTGGTCTTTATCTGCCGTCAACTACTATGTTACAAAAGGGGACTGCTACTTCTGGAGAGAGATCTGCAATTGTAAGTATTTACTTCTGGGAATTTTTCTAAATCTTGGGGAAAAAGGAATTCTTTAGATTAATCTGATTAATCTGTGAACCCAGTGTATTTGTTAAATCAGTCAGGGCCTAGTAGCAGCAAAGAGCTTTCAGTTTAAATTTAAGGTACAGCAGAGAGCTTTCTGGTTAAATTTAGACCCCAAGACTCCCTCTATCCAAGCAAGGGCTGTGGGACTCCCCCTGGAAATTGGTCACAGATTACCTTAGAAGCACAGGACAGGGTACTGTGTAGCAGCCAGCTTTTAATAAATCTTCTTTCCCTCCCTCCCCTACACCCACCCACCCCTGGGATGATCATAGCTTTATAGGTGCTTACACCTCTTAAAAGAAAGGAAGTACTATATTCACTCTCAGATGCAGGTGTTTATCCTCATCAGGCATACATTAAGGATCTGAGCTTTATTAAGCTTCAGGTGAACAAAGTACATTAAATGTATTAGGTATAGTTTTATTAGTATAAGTATCCCTAGCAACCCTTAGTAAGTAAAGAACTTAAGTTTCTAAACACAACAGTGAGGTGGGGGCTTTCCAGTCTTTTGCATTGAGTGTCACATGTATGATTTTTTCCCAGTTGGTGAGGGGTCTTACGTGTGCACTAGGTGCAAGGAACTCTGAGCTCTCAGGGAACGAGTCTGATATATGGAGGCAAGAGGACATAAGGAAGGCAGAGAGGCACATAGACAAGACCTACAGGAATATAATCCTGAAGTTCCACCTCCAGTTTGGCAGCATCCCTGTTGCCATGGAGGAGAGAGGTCACGTGACAGGAGAGCATCACTCTGATGTGGCAGGAAGTGATCCTGTAGTTAGGACCTGTCCTCCAGGTGATGTAAAACCCTCTCGCACCGAGGATGTTTCTCCAGGGCCATGTGCCCATGAGGGAAGAGTTAGGACAGCAGTTTTATTTATTTATTTATTTAACATTTCTTATATACCGCCTTTCATGATATCAAGGCAGTTTACATTTACATGTAGATAGCTGGGTGGCTGGTGGACGTGAGAATCGCCTAGTAACATGCCTGCCTGGTGCGAAGGTAGCAAACCTCACACGCTACCTAGACAAGATCTTAGGTAGTGCTGGGGAGGAGTCTGCTGTCTTGGTACATATCGGTACCAATGATATAGGAAAATGTGGTAGAGAGGTTCTGGAGGCTAAATTTAGACTTTTAAGTAGGAAGCTGAAATCCAGAACTTCTAGGATAGTGTTCTCCAAAATGCCTCCTGTTCCATGTGCAGGAACCAAAAGGCAGGCAGAGCTCCGGAGTCTCAATGCATGGATGAGACAATGGTTCAAGGATGAGGGTTTTGGATTTGCTAGGAACTGGGGAAGATTCTGAGGAAAGGAGGTGCTCTTCTGAAGGGATGGGCTTCACCTTAACCAGGATGGAACCAGGCTGCTGGAATTAACCTTTAAAAAGGAGATAGAGCAGCTTTTAAACTAGATAATAGAGGAGAGCCAACAGTCGCCCAAGTGTGCATGGTTCGGAACAATGTATCCTTGAAGGATACTACCAAAAAAATGAAGTTAGGGCATATCAGCAGAGAGGTTCCAGTAAAGACAAAAGTAGCCCAAATGCCCTTGAGTATGGAGCAGAGAGAGCTTAAAGATTCCAAGTTACCCCTGCCTACCGATAACCAGATTAATATGAATAAAATACATTCTCTAAAATATTTGTATGCAAATGCTAGAAGTCTAAAAAATGAGATGGGGGAGTTAGAATATATAACACTACATGAGAGGTTAGATATGATTGGTATTTCAGAGACATGGTGTAAGGAGGACAACCAGTGGGGCACTGTGATACCTGGGTACAAACTATATCATAATGATAGAGCTGATCAAATTGGTGGAGGAGTTGCACTCTATGTTAGAGAGGGCATTGAGTCACAAAGGATTAAAGTTTTGCAGGAAACAAAATTTGCTATACAATCTCTATGTATTGAAATTCCATGTAAAAAGGGGAAGGCGATGGCAGTGGGGGTGTACTACCTGGTCAGAATGACCAAATGGATGATGAAATGCTCAAAGAAATCAGGGAAGCTAACAAAAGTTACAGCACAGTAATGGTGATTTCAATTACCCTGGTATTGACTGGGTTAGTGTCACGACAGGACTTGCTAGGAAGAAAATGTTTATAGATGAAATAAATGACTGCTTCTTGGAGCAGCTGGTTTATGAACCGACCAGAGGGGAAGCCATTTTGGACCTAGTCCTTAGTGGAACATGAGATCTGGTGCAAGAGAAAAGGGTATTGGGGCCACTTTGCAATATTGATCATAGCATGATCGCATTTGATTTAATTAATGGAGGAAGGATGGTAAGGAAAGCCACAGTACTACCTTTTAACTTTCAAAAGGGAGACTATGATAAAATGAGGAAAATAGTTAAGAAAAAACTAAAAGGAGCAGTTGCAAAGGTTAAAGACTTACATCAAGCTTGGGTGTTGTTTAAAAATACTATATTGGAAGCCCAGACCAGCTGTATTCCATGCTTTCAGAAAAGTGGAAGGAAGTCCAAAAAACTGCCAGCATGGTTTAAAGGTGAGGTCAGAGTGGCTGCTGTTGCCAAAAAAGTATCTTTCAGGAAATGGAAAAAAGAGCCAAATGATGATAACTGGAAACAGCACAAGCACTGGCAAGTTAAATGCAAGTCATTGATAAGGCAGGCAAAGAGAGAATTTGAGAAGAAGCTTGCTGTGGAAGCAAAAACTCCATATTATGCAGGACCTCATCACTGATGAAAGTCCAGATCTACTATGCATCACAGAAACCTGGCTCACAGACACGGACATAGTTCTTCTTAACCAACTGTGAAAGCCAGGTTACAATACATTTAACTGTCCTCGCACCAATAAGAGAGGAGGTGGTATTATAATAATAGCAAGGGACACCTTAAATCTCTCTACATGCACACATAACACGCTTGAAGGATTGGATATTCTCAAGATTGAGAACAAAACCTTCACAATATGCCTCATATACAGACCCCCATCGTCTGGTCATGAAGCCCTAGCAACGATACTAGAAACGGTTTGTGCAACACCAATAAAGAAATACCAAATTATACTAGGGGACATCAACCTAGCCTCACTATACCACACACTCAAATGCATCCTTAGAGGCTATGGACCAAATGGGATAGAAGCAAATAATACAGAAACCCACTCACAACAAAGGAAACCTACTGGACGTGGTATTCCTACCTAAGTCTTCGCTCAGCACCACAGACATGAACCCTCCACCAAAAATAACTCCGGTTCCATGGTCGGACCATTATTTAATTCAATTTACATTCAATATCTCAATGCATACCCCCAATCAAGAATCAAAAATGCAGACACACCAAACAAATAAATTCAAAAGCTTTGATAAAGATGCACTAATAAGATCAATATTCTCTCATGTAAACACTGAACTAACTGACCTTGAGATCCTCATAGATCAATGGAATAAAGGGATTTAAATAGTTGCCAAACATCCCCCTAACATGCTACCTAAGCCACATATTAAAATAAAGAACAAAGCTGAGGCCTGGTACACATCGGACTTATTAAAAAAAAAAAGAACTTGGAAGAATGGAAAAAAATGGAGAGCTTCAAAGACCCCAGAAAATAATGCACAATATATGTCTCCACTCACAAACTACAAAGTAGCAATCAACACAGCAAAAAAGACCCACCACACCAAAACGCTAAATAAAGCTTTAAATAGACCCAGAAAATTGTTTGAACTTATAAAAAACATTACTAAACCCACACAAGACAGTTACATAAAATACAAAATAAACGCGCAATCACTGGCTGACTACTATGCCAGTAAACTAAATCTGATAGGAGTAAACACCTCACAACTGACAACACCACCTGTCATCAGCAATCCTCTAACAATGATGAACTCCACAGAAACATGGCATAACTTCTATAATGTTGACCAAAGACAAATATTGGACATAATTAGAAACCTAAACACTACTACATCCCCACTAGACCCTTGTCCAGTAGCCTGGATTAAGGCAATGAAAACAGAAACTGCTCCTATTATTCTAAACATAGTTAACCAATCACTCAAGCAAGGAACCATGCCATCTGAACTCAAAAGAGCCCTTAAACGACTAATTTTAAAAATCAAAACACTCAATCAAGATGACCCCTCTGCATACAGGCCCATTTCAAGCATTCCTTTTATAGCCAAAACCATTGAAAAAATGGTCCAGCTGCAGTTACAAGACCACATAGATGCTACAAACGCACTCGATGACCAACAATACGGGTTTCGCCAACATCATGGAGTTGAAACACTTCTACTTGTCCTATTTGACAAATTATACAAAGGCATTGAAAAATGCAAGAAAATGTTCATCCTAATATTCATAGACATAACCGCGGCCTTCGACTCAGTAAATCACAAGACCCTCATCAGAAGACTTGAGTCCATTGGAATAAAAGGAACACTCCTAAAATGGTTCAACTCTTATATATCCAACAGGGTGTAACAGGTACACTTTGACCAGAAAACATCTAATCCCTTCCCTCAAACACAAGGAATACCGCAGGGATCAGCATTATCTGTGCTTCTATTCAACCTATATTTATGACCCATTTGCGCAATATTCCAAAAACATAAAATCAATTTCCACTTATACGCAGATGATATAATGCTGTACACCCAACTAGACATATGTAACCCAATCTAGGACTCCTTAGAAGCCTGCCTTAAAGAAACTGAAGCATGGCTTCAGAAGAATAACATAAACATTAACCATAAAAAACTGAAGTAATGTTCATTTCCAGAAACCCGGAATTTAATCCCCCCTCCATGATACTCCTAGATAACAATACTTACAATATCAAACAAGAAATAAAATATCTAGGAGTTACCCTTGATAAGACCCTTAATATGGAAAATCACCTAAGATTATTAAATAGAACAATTTTCCATAAACTAAGGATATTACAACCATTGCGTAATATAATTCACACCTCTCATGATCAGGGCAATATCACTCTGGCTGTCTCACTTGACCTCTCTGCAGCCTTCGACTTGGTGGATCACGCTCTTCTCCTCTCTCGCCTTCGGGACGCAGGCATACGTGGTTTGGTGTATCACTGGTTTCACTCATTCCTCTGTCACCGGTCCTTTGCTGTCTCTTCTGCTCTCTCCACCTCCGATCGTTTCCCACTCCCCTGTGGTGTCCCTCAGGGATCGATTCTGGCCCCCCTACTGTTTAATGTTTTTCTTGCCCCCCTGGCTCTACTCATTCAGCAATCTGGGATCTCTAGCTACTTCTATGCCGATGATATCTTTCTTCTGCACCATACTTCATCATCTCACCCTGATATATCTCCTTTGAATGATTGTCTGGCCACTATCTCTTCTTGGCTCTCTTCTAACTGTCTAGTACTTAACGTCACCAAGACTGCTGCCATTTGGTTCCTGCACACCTCTCCTACTCCTTCACTCGCTCCATCCCTTTCAGGCTCCAGCATTGCTCTAGTCCCCCAACTCCGTTATCTTGGCGTTTTTCTTGATAGTGCCCTCAGTTTTCACAACCATATTTCTCATGTCTCCAGGTACTCCTTCCTGTGCCTTCGACAAATCCGTGCTATTCGTCCCTTCTTGTCCACTCAGGCTATCACCACTCTCCTTCTCTCCCTGATCATCACTAGATTAGACTTCTGCAACATCATTTTTGCCGGTATCCCCCAGTATCAAAGACGCCGCTTACAATTAATTCAGAATACCGCCGCTCGTATGATTTTGCATGCTTCACCCCGCGATCACGTCACCCCTTTATTATACCATCTACATTGGCTGCCATTTGATTTCCGGATATCCTTCAAGGTCCTTACTTTAGCCCATAGAGCCATCTATCTGTCTACACCTACTTACCTCTCGGATCTGCTTACTTATCATACTCCCTCTCGCAGTCTTCGGTCCATTCACATTAGCCGCCTTCACCTCCCAGCGCCCTCTAAAGCTCATTTGAAATCTACCAGGAAAGCAGCATTTTTCTACTTAGCTCCATCTCTCTGGAACTCCCTCCCCACTGCCCTCCGTACAGAAGAATCATACCCCAAATTCCGTTCCCTCCTTAAGACCCATCTGTTTTCCCTAGCCTTTCCCTCATGAGTCTTAATTATTCTGTTCCTATAACTCTATTTGTCTGACTGTCCTGTTCTTACTCTCTTCTCTGCTCTATCATTTATTGTAATTCTATTTTTCCTTTTTCTACAATTGTTATTAATTTTGTTTTTGTAAACCGCCCCGATGTTATGGGGGGGCGGTATAACAAGTGTGAAATAAACAATAAACGATCAATCTGATTTCAGAACAGTAGTACAGGCTCTCATAACTCCTCACCTGGACTACTGCAATGGCATACTTCAAGGATTACCTAAAAAAAATCGCTCAACATACTCCAAATGGCACAGAACATCACAGCACGAATCTTAATGAAAGTCCGGATCTTGGACCACATCACACCAATTCTAAGGGAACTCCACTGGCTCCCTATTCAAGCCCGCATTAGGTATAAGATAATAATGACCACATTTAAATTAATTCACAACATTGCCCCATCTTACCTCTCCAGGCTCATCAATCTACAACCCCTGAACAGGAATAGAAGAACTTTCAATCAAAACACCCTACTTGTCCCACACACTATACGCAATGTCAAAACAATCACGAGCAACAGAACATTCACTTACATAGCCCCCATACAATGGAATAAGCTACCAGACACACTAAGAGCCAACCATGACCTCCAATCCTTCCGTAAAAACCTAAAGACACATTTCTTCTAAGAATACTATAACGCTACCTAACTCAATTTCATTCCCTTCACATCCCTCAAATTAACCAATATACAAAAACACCGAACTGCCATTTATAAAGGCAAGTTCCTCACACCATGAGCTACAAATGTAAATATTCTGTAAATAGTTAAATGAAACTGATCTATATCAGATTGTAAATAGTGTGAGGTTTCCCCCCACCAACCTTTTTATGTACATAGTTAAAAACCTGTTATATGTAACTGCTCTGGTTGAGTTTACTGTTATAATGTAAACCGCTTCTGATCACTGGAAGTAGCGGTATAAAAATGTAACCAAATAAATAAATAAAAACACGTAATAAAGACTTTTTCAAGAACATTCGTAGCAAAAAAAACTGTGAGAGATTCAGTTGGACCATTAGGTGATAGAGGGGTAAAAAGGGGCACTAAGGGGATAAGACTGAATGAATTCTTTGCTTCGGTCTTTACTGAGGAGGATGTAGGGATGTTACCCATGAATGAAGTGGTATTTAAAGGTGATACAATGCTTGAGGTCCAACCATGAACCCTTTTGTTGATTTTTGTTTGACAGATGACAAACAGGAATCCAGCATATTGAATAATAGCGCAAAAGGATTTGGTCCCCATGGCCTCAGGAGCTGCACCGAATGCAGGAGATGCATAGACATTGAAGAATCATCGGGCCCACTCAATCAAGTATCGCTAGGCCTCAAGAATGGTCAGAAGAAGTGGAAGATTTCATCCTCATCTTCTATGACAGCAGTAGCCAAAGACATTGAGCACCAAGAATGCTATAGAATAGCAAATAGAATACTAGCTATCATAAGGAAAGGAATGGAAAATAAAACAAAGGATATTATAATGCCTCTGTATTGTTCCATGGTGCGAGGAGTTAGAAATGAGCTTCTTAAGGTCCTCTGCCAATTAAAAGAGGCAGGAGGATCTTCCTCAGCTAATGTAAAGACATCCTGACTTGGAAGTAAAGAAGCAAGCTGTTCTACTTTGGCTTGGAAAAAATCCGCTATGGCGGTAGATCCTTACTAGGGTGAGCTACTGTCTGAAGGAGGTGAGAAACGGTCGAGAACGGCTTCTTAGGGTGATTACAAGTGGTGAAATAAGCTTATCGAAGTAGAAATTTTTAGCAGAGGTAATAGATGATTTGTAGTAGGAGCTAAGCTGTTGAAAGGCAGACTGTCATTTGGGATGGATCACGATGCTAATGACATTATGCTCTGCAAAGCTGTTGGCAACTAGGGTAGTACCATGGATACTGCGAGATGGAAGCCAATTATTATAATGGCGGGGTGGCGCAAGTGTGTCCAAAGTTGACTGAAGAATAGTATCTGAAGTACATGCTTGCTCATTGACTGATAAGGATCCAAAAGAAGGGAGTAACATAGTAACATAGTAAATGACGGCAGATAAAGACCAGCGTGGTCCATCTAGTCTGCCCAGCAATATGGCAGGAGTAGGTGCACGCCTTCCCATGTCTTTTAGAGAGTAGGTGCACCCCTACCCATGTCTTTGCTTAGTGGTGCACCCACCAGGAGCAGTTGCACCCCTCCCCATATCTTTGTTTCTTTGTTTGTTTAGGGGTGAACCCACCACTCATCCCCCCATTGCTCCATGTAGGACACCCCTATTTGTTGAGAAATTAGATGGTTCAGTTTATTTTGATTTAATCTTGTTGCTGTAAAGTGATCCACTGTGTCTGTCCCAGGCCACTTTGAATTCCGTCACTGTGTTTGCCCCACCACCTCCATCGGGAGGGCATTCCAAGCATCCACCACCCTTTCAGTAAAAAAGTATTTCCTGACATTGCCTTTCAATTTACCACCTTGCAGCTTCATGTCATGCCCTCTAGTTTTACAGCTTCCCCGTCTCTGGAAGAGGTTTGTTTGTTCATTATTTCTCTTTAAGTATTTAAAGGTCTGACTCATATCTCCCCTATCCCTCCTCTCCTCCAAAGTGTACATATTTAGGTCTTCAAGTCTCTCCTCATAAGGCTTCTGACGCAGGCTCCAAATCATTTTAGTCGCCTTCCTCTGAACAGCTTCCATTCTTTTTACATCCTTTGCAAGATACGGTCTCCAAAACTGAACACAGTATTCCAAGTGGCACTAGTGGCACTAGTACCCCTTCCTTTATGCTGGTAATTCCTCTTCGAATGCAGCCCAACATCCTCCTGGCTTTTGCCACTGCCTTGTCGCACTGTTTTGCCACCTTGAGATCTACTACGCACAGAAAAGGACACTCAAATAAACTAAAATCTCCTAATGATTTCATAAAAGCAAATAAATTAACTAATAACAGAGCTTTTTCTCATGCTGCCCCATCCACATGGAATTCCCTTCCGGAGGACCTACGAACTATAAATGAAATTATGGAACTCCGCAAAAAACTAAAAACCTATCTATTCTCCAACCTATCTATTCTCCAAACACTACGGCAACATAGATAATCCCTCGATATACTCAGATAATGGCTAGAATCACCTGACTGAGTAATACTAAAACCAACAACTTAACAGAAAATACAATGAATTAAAAACACAATGTCTCAACCCTAAAGCGCCTACAACTTGTGATTGTATATAGTTTATTGTACATAGTTTATAAGCCAGTTTTATGCTGTTGTGTATTAGCTCATACTGTTAACCTTTATACTGTGTTGTTTATTGTTACAAAATGTTTGATGTAAAACCAAGCTCTTGCTTTGTGGATTTTGTTTTATTGTGAACCGCAACTGAACTCTGGACGATGCGGGATATAAATGATTGTTAAATAAATAAAATAAATAAATAAATAAAATCTACAGAAATAATCACACCGAGGTCTTTCTCCTGCTCCGTGCACACCAACCTCTCGCCCCTATCGTGTACATTTCCTTTGGATTTCTGCTACCCAAGTGCATGATACTGCACTTCTTCGCATTAAATCTCAATTGCCAAGCATCAGGCCATTCCTCCAGCTTTTGCAGATCCCTCATCATGTTCAGCACTCCCTCAGGGGAGTCCACTCTGTTGCAAATTTTCGTGTCATCTGCAAAAAGACAGATTTTCCATTCAGTCCTTCATCAGTATCACTCACAAATACATTGAACAGTGTCGGGCCCAGGACCGAACCCTGTGGCACTCTGCTAATCACTTTCCTTTCATCCGAGTGAGCTCCATTTACCATCACCTTCTGTCGTCTGTCAGTCAACCAATTTCTGATCTAGTTTGCCACCTTGGAATCCATCCCCAAACTACTGAGTTTATTGAAAAGCCTCCTATGAGGGACAGTATCAAAGGCTTTGCTGAAATCCAGGTAGATGACATCCATCGCATGTCCTTGATCCAGTTCTCTGGTCACCCAGTCAAAGAACTCAATCAGATTTGTCTGGCAAGATCACCCTCAGTAAAACCATGTTGCCTCGGATCCTGTAACCCTCTGGGTTTGAGAAAGTTCACTATTCGCTCTTTCAGGAGCGCCTCCATTACCTTTCCCGCCACCGAGGTAAGGTTCACGGGCCTGTAGTTTGACATTTCTTCACTGTCACCACTTTTGTGTAGAGGTACAACGTCAGCCATTCTCCAGTCCTGAGGAACCTCTCCTGTTTCCAAGGATCTGTTGAAAACATCCTTTAACGGCCCTGCAAGAACCTCTCTGAGCTCTTTCAGTATCCTGGGATGTATCCCATCTGGTCCTATGGCCTTGTCCATTTTCAGTTCTGCAAGTTGTTCTAACACCTCATCCTCTCCGAATGGTGTGATATCTACCTCATTCCCATTTTTATATTTGGGAGTCACAGGTGGTCCTTCTCCAGGATTTTCTTTAGTAAAAACAGTGCAGAAGTATTTGTTTAGCAATTTCGCTTTGTCAATGTCATTTTCCATGAGTCCGTTCCCAGCACTTCTGAGCTCTGCAATTCCACCTCTGATCTTCTTCCTTTCCCGAATATACCTGAAGAAAGTTTTGTCGCCGCACTTAACATCTTTAGCCATCTTTTCCTCTGCCTTTGATTTTGCTATCCTTATTTCTCTTTTTGTCTCCTTGAGTTTGGTCCTGTAATCATTTCTGTGTTCTTCTGTTTGCAAGCTTTTGAATTTTGCAAAAGCTGTGGTTTTTGCCCTTATTTGAGCAGCCACTTCTTTGGAAAACCAAATAGGTTTCCTTCTCCTCTTGTTTTTATTTACTTTTCTTACATATTTATCTGTTGCCCCTTTTATTGCCTCTTTTAGTTTAGCCCATTGCAATTCCACTTCCCATATCCCCTTCCACCCTGTCAGCTCCTCCTTTAGGTACTTGGCCATTTTGTTGAAGTCAGTGTTTTTGAAGTTTAGGGCTTTGAGCTTGCTATGATTGGACTGCACCTTGGCTTTTATCTCAAACCACACCGTGTGATGATCACTGTTGCTCACAGGGGCACCCACGCAGACATTTGACACGCTATCACTGTTGGTGAGCACCAAATCCAGCGTTTAGTAAAAGTGAATCAGCAGGTGGAAATGAAGAAAGAGTCTCAGGAGTGATGCATCTATGGACAGCAGGGGTACAAACTGAATCAGAAAACAGAGCTCCTGCAGATGAATGCTTGAGATAGCATGATAATCAAAAAGGAACAAGAAAATCATTGGTCCAAGGAAGAGGTGTAGGGGAAAGTGAAGTCACCGTAGCTGTGGTGGTTGTAGTCATGATAAGATCGAGGGTATGTTCGGCCACATGAGTTGAGAAAGAGACATGCTGCCATAGTGACAGGTCTGAGATGAGGGAAAAAAAGTAATGACCTTGAGGCCTATGTACATGGAAGTTGAAATCACCCAAAATAAGGAGGGGAAATTAGTTGTAGAGACCTCAGTCAAAGTGGCTACCAGTGACTCCTAAAGAGAGGAGGAAGAAGACAGAGATGGGGAGGGGGGACATAAGAGAGAAGAAACATAAGATCTTGAGGGGGGGAGTAGCTGCACCAGCGATGTCTCAGGATAGGCAGAGTAGAGGAAGCCAGTTCGAGTATCCCAAAGGCAAGGCAGTAGAGGAGGGCCATACGCCCTCCAGTTCTGGATGAATGGAAAACAGAGAGTAAATCAAAGCCAGGTGGTAGGCAATGATATAAGAAGGTTTCCTCTCCCTCCTGAGTCTAAGTTTCAATTAAGAAAAGCAAATCCAGAGAGAGGTCCTGAATCAGATCATGGACTAATGCGAATTTAGAACAGATCGAGCGACAGTTTAGTAAGGCACATGATAAAGTCGAAAAGGTAACTTCAGGACTCTCAGTTGGGGCACTGGAAAGGGTATAAAAAAGGACAACAAGGTCTAAGAATGCGTGGGTGTTGACCACGTTTTTGGTGGGGAGCAGGGTGCTTTCCCTAGATTACTAGAATGGAGCAGGGCATAAGTATGATAATAGCAAGGAATAGGAAATGCAAATGGATCCTAAGCAGGTTTTGAAGACCGAACGATCTTAGAGATAAGGCCCGTCAGGTAGGGTGGTCCTATGCTTGGTCACGCAGAATTCGCCTAAAGGAGATCAATCAAGGAGCAGAACCTGTTCCTTGGACACGTGCAGAGTATTGGTATCATGCTTTTAACAGCATGCTGGCAGTCATCCTGTGATGTGGCCCTGACATACTTTGTTGGCTCCTAGCAGTGATTGGGTCCTTGCCAAGAAAATCCAGAGGCTTTGTCAATAGAATACTAATTCCTGGAGCTCAAGAGGGAGCTCTTGTACTGTGACATAAGAATTCTGACATGCTCAGTCTCCAGCTGCTGGTGGAGGGAGATAACCCACAGGTACTGGACTGGACTGGAGGGACTCAAGAAAAGACAATGAGCAGGTAAGGTCTAATGTCACTATTTGCCTTCACTGTAAAATGAAATCAAAGCTGAGTTACTCCATGATCTTCAGGCTCAGCATCCTGACAACAAGAGAGGCAATTCCTGTTACGTATATTCATTATTTGAAGTAACATTATCACAGAATACAGGAAATATACGAAAAAACGATAGCAGAACTTCAGAAAGTGTAAGAGATCTGATTGGTTAGGCATTTTCTATTCTCATCTTCAGAGGGAGCCAGTCCATAATGAGACGCTTGGACCATATCTTTTATACACTTCTTTCCAACAGTTTCTCAATGCAGCCCTTGGGTCTGTAGTGTCTTAAATCATTAGATAGATGTTATCCTTAACTTATATGTAAGAACTGCTGTCTTCCATACAGTGGTCAGGCTAATGACACTGTAAGTGGATATATAAAGATCCTGCAGGAGGCACTGCTTTGCCTCTCTCGTTCTCCTTATTCCTCCCCATGATCAGTGAGGTACTAATGGTGCTGAGAACACACATTCCTGGGTTTATCACACAGGTATTATTTATCTACTCAAGCTATAGGTATTACTAGTTTTAATTTACAATCTTTATATCAACAGAAGGCCATTTTTAGGTGCACTTTTCAGTGGAGTACTATAAACTCGCACGCCTTATACATCTGACAGCGTGTCTGTAATTTTTCAGTTGTGCCTCTGCTGGAACTTACATGGGTAACAGAAAAGCTGGGCATGCAAGTTTAAGAACACAGATGGAGGAGCTGGGAGGTGGGGTTCCCAGGTCCGGCTTGACAAAGAAAAGAAAGCCAGAGATTTAGGTTAGGGACATGAAGAGGAGAGGTGAGACGGGAGAAAGCGAGGGAGGGGAATTCGCTTCTTTTGAAATTATGTACTGGAAAAATAGTGTTTATACTATAATAATGGAGTTTCAACTAATAATGGTAAGTAAATTAATAAAGTGAATTAATATGTGATACCACCCTTTCATGTGGAAAATTAGTGGTTGGATTCCTGTTAATACAATTCATGCTGATTTCGATTTGCGTCTGTACTTCTTTCCCTGAAGAACACTGTGATATAAAATCTAATGAATTTTATAATAAGGTCAGATGTGCCCTGCTGAATGAAGTCAAATAGTTCACTTTTTGCTCTAGCAAATATAAAGAAAGAGATTCAGCATTTAAATGTGCTTACATTGACATAATGTGGGTGATAAGCCAAGAGATGGAGCTTGAAAGAAGTACATTTATTTTACACAATCTTTTTTTTTCTGTGTTCTGAGAGTGGCACAGCATAGTAGCGATATACATTTATTTGAAGCTACATTTCCTATATCATTCCATGTCATTTTTTTATCTGAAACAGAAGAAAACCCCCCCAAATTTTATCACATTCTATCTGTTGTAATTAGTGCACACTAATGGCAAATGGTTCATAGGTAGCTTAATAATGTGCACTGTGGGAGAATAGAGCACACTACTGACCACTATTTCTCCATTGTGTGCGCTGTCACTCAATAGTGTGCCCTGTTCACCCACAGCATGCACTACTGAGTGATAGCGCACAGTATTCACCAATAGTGCCAACTATTCAGTGATAGTGACATTTTCTCCTGAAATGAAAAAAAAGAAAGAAAAAGAAAAATCCCACTTATGACAAGAGAAACTACACAAAATAAACATTTTTGGCCTGCACACCCTTTACAGCATAGGTAATTCCCCAACAATGTAGCGCTCCCAGTATTTTGCTCAGTATTTCCCCCTAATGACTGTTTTTGTATGTGTTTGTATAACTTCCATTGAACTGTTATCCTGGGAAACTTTCATAGTAGCTTAAGAGTTATTATAAGGCTGCTGCACATAGGCATTTGATTCATTTAGGTGTCTAACATTTAAAATGCAAGCAGACCACTTGTACACGTGCATACCTATGGATTAATGCATGTACAGTCGTTTTGAATGCTTAAACATTTTAGCACCAAAAACAGAAAAAAACAGTTTCCTTCTTAACAGGAGTAGCAAAAGAAGGGCAGATATATTAGAAAAAACTCCCTCTTCAAAACAAAGTCATGTCATTTGTAATTATTGCATGTCACAGAGTACTCTCTACAGCAGCCAAGGTTTCAGTATCATCACTGGTCCATTTTTTTATATTATTAGTGAAAAGCTCTACTTCTTCATAACGTTTTTGATATAAGTACTATTTGATCTTGGCATTAATTTCAAGGCCAGCTGCATAATACCCTTTTAGGTCTCACTCATATTTACATTAAAGAAAATGTTTCCAACATGGCGCTGCATTTCGAAAGATCTAAACACGTGTCTTTCTGCATCAGGGCCATTTTACTAAAAGTTAAGTGTCAATGGGCCCATGGAAATAAAAAGGTTGTGGACCCTTTAAAACCACATATCACCATTCTGGGACAGTGCTTTCATTGCTGCAATCACAGGAAGTGCTGCAAAGAACCAATAGCAACATTATAACAACATTGTAACAAAAATTGAAGTCACTTGGCTCAGTACAAACCAATATAGCTTGCTGGCATTTTATTTTCACTCTTCATTCACTTTTCACATCTAGAAATAGTGTAGATACTCTCCTAGAATGCTGACATGGTTTTAACGGTGCACATTTCTTTGTCTTTGAAATCCATATATGGGACTTTTTATAGTGTACAAAAATATAAGAAAAGCATAAGAAAAAAACGCAGATAAATTTAATGGTTTTAAGAGAGTGAAATTGAGCCAAACGATTGATAAGGGGGGTATGGGTGGAATGCGACAGCCACTGGGATCTGTGGATATATTTGTCTCTAATGGTTCTTTTACCTCTATATATTTTTTGTAGGTTTAGGTATATGTGCTGACATTTGTAATATATATTTTTTTTTGTGAGGGGGTTTTATTATTCTCTTGTAGAATTGTTAACATTTAACATTCTTATTTTCAGATTGGAGGGGTTAGAACCCAGCTTCTGTCACATGATGCCACGCTGCTTGATTTTATGCTAACACTGGCATTGATGCTCATAATTAATAATTGGAGGAATCTACCCTCATAGAGTATCACCACTGGTGGTACTTGCTATGTCTATATAGGAAGTATGAAGTACTATAATAATGCAAGCAGTATTGTACAGATGTGGAATAAGCATGATCGATTTACCGCCCACTCAAGTTTTGTGATACTGTCAACTTGTAATGCAGCCATTTGGTTTGTTCTTTTGTTCTCTTCGGGTCTGATCTTCAATGGCATTTACACGGTTTACAGACTTGTAAACTATGTAAATGCACCTAAGCGGGATATTCAGCCTCACGAACACTGTTAGTGCTGCTGGGGGTCCAAGTGTGATGCTGCCACACACTTTGATTTTATGCGATTAGCATCGGGGCGTGTCGTGGGCGTTCCAGGGCAACAGCCATTGCTAACTGGGCAGCGGCGATATTGAGCCGCTGCCTGGTTAGCGACCCGTGGGTAAAGTTAGGCGTGGCAAAGGCTGGCCTAACTGCTATTGGGAGGTAACCAGGCAGAGGCTCAATATCACCACTGCCTGTTAGCTTCCAGGGCAGTTTCTCCAAATGGGTTAGTTTTGTGCCTAATCAAATATAGCTGTGTAAGAGCTAAACTAAAGCCAATCAATATCTGCTCTTAAAATGACAATCTCCACAACACAATTACTAAACCTTTAAATAATCTCACATAAATTTCTTCAGGCAAAATGACCTCAGAATAGCTCATACCCTACATTTAGTGAAAATATCACTATAGGGAGCAGCTGACGCTCACATCACTGGTCAATAAGCCTTCCATACAATTACCTACAATAACAACACACACTCAAAACATTAAAAACACCACCAAATTTACTTATGGGAAAAATCATTCCTTTACCTCAACCTAACATGCACAACCACATACTGTGAAACAGCAGACGGTACAGAGCCCATGGAGTTAGGGGAAAGTAAGGAACTTACCTCAGAATCAGCTGGGCAGCAGACAAACTCAGCTCATGTAGAATTAACTGAGCAGCAAACAAACCCAGCACATGTAGAATTAGCTGAGCAGCAAACAAACTCAGCACAAGAAAAGCAAAAAGGTATTAGAGTAAAATGTCCTTGCACTAGTCCTGACGTAGCTAGAAGCAGGAAGGCTAATCAGGAACACCTGTTCTCAGAAACCCACGCAGCATGCAAAGAGAACAAGGATAAAAGCTGCAGGGTAGAACCAGGGAAGGCCAGTAGGGGCAGCGACCTGGGAGGACTAAGCCAGCATCCAGTGAACACACGTCATGCTGGAGGAAATCCACTGAGGGAAGGAAACAGTAGGTGTGGCAGCAGAGCAGGAAGCAGCCAGCACCGTGCCCAGGACCCTGTTAGGATTCCTGGTAGTTGGAGAGCCCAGGAGAGAGCTGCCAGAAGCCCAGATATAAGAGACAGAACCACAGCTAAGAGGTGGGAACCTAGCTTTGCTAAAGAAAAGGCAAGAAGTTCTGTTTGATTTGAAAGGCAAGGGCGTGGCACCAGAAGTAACTTTGACACTGAAAGTTACACAGTAATTCCACCAGCGTGGAGAAGAAGGGAAAGCCAGAAGGAAGCTATTAATATACCAGGCATTCAGAGCCCTGGATTTAAAGAGCCCTTTCTAGAAAAGCTAGCCCATGACTCACAGGAGAGTTTTAAGGAAGACAGCAGCTGTGAAGAGTGTGACCCATATGCAATCGTAAGTGACTCTTGAGTTAATGCAGTGGGAGAACAGCAGCTATAATTCTGACCCTGTGCCCATGGATTGTACAATTTGTTTATCTGACGATATTGTATCTTTATGTTGAACGTGTGCAAAGCAGCCAGCTGATGGTACCTAAAGGAAAGAAGATATTTTTCTGTGTGACAGTTCTTTTGTTTCATATTGTTTGTTGTATCCCAGGAATATCCCCTCAGGGCAGGGAATAAAGCCCTAATATTATTTTTGCCTTACCACTTGACTACAAGACTCTTTTTGTATCAAAGGCAACTTAAATCTTAACACCCTAGGCAGCTGCCTAATAGGGTCATATGAGGTAGTTATCACTCACTATCTCTCACAAATGGTGTAGTTGTTGCGGATTTATTCCTAAGAGGAGCATACAACCGTGATACAACAGAGGAACAACGCAGAGGAATCCTACGAGTGCCGAGGCTGGACACGCCCAGAAGGTTCCAGATCCTGAGGGAAAGGATAAGCCCCTTCTCAAAGTGTGAATCTCCACCTGGCTCAGGTAACGGTATATGGGCACAGGCTGAGGGGGATTCGAGTGAGAAGGTGTAGCTAAAAGGAAGGTGGGACTAGGCACAATAACACTAGTAGTGCCACACTTGGTGTTTTCTTTTGTTTGTTTCAGAGTGGGTGAGCATCAAGATGGATGTTCAAGAAGTCCTAAGATGGATGAGCGCACAGTTCGAGAAGCAAGCGGAGATGGCTCAGCTGAGCCAAGAGCAGGCCATGGCGGCATTGCAACTCCAACAGAAGCCCCTGACCGAACTGGTACACACTCTGCTGGACGAACGAAGGGAGGAGAAACCACCGCAACAGCATTTCTGTGGGGTAGGCCCACATAACTGTGGGGCATTGGCATTTGGACAAATGACTGAGGCTGATAATTTTGACGATTTTATTGAGGCATTCGAGAGGGTAGCCCTCAATGCACATTGGGCCAAAGAGCACTGGGCAGTCAGGCTGGCCACCTCCTTAACAGGAGAGGCCTTATCAGCATACCAAGCCATGCCAGCTACCCTGGCAACTCACTATGAGGAAGTAAAGAAAGCAATAAAGGATAGGCTAGGCCTAACGCCTACGGTCTATCGGCGTATGCTAAGGTCTACTCGTCTCCAGCCAGGTGAAACACCTAAGGCGCTGTGCCAGAGGGTGCGCAGCCTGGTTTGGAAGTGGTTGACTCCAGAGGGGAAGACTCTGGAAAGTATATTGGATATGATTGTATTAGAACAGTTCTCGGAAGCAGTTCCGGCAGAAGTGAAAGCATTTTTAACCTTGCAGAATTGCCAGACCTCAGCCGAAGCCGCGCAGCTCACAGAACAGTTCATGGAAGCCGAATTGGCTAATAGGCTACAAGGAGGTGCTGGGAATAAGTGGGGTATGGTCAATTCTGGAAAGGCAGTCAAAGAGCCTAGGATGTATACTCAAAATGTGAATGAATGTTTGCCTAAGAGGGATGCTAGAAATGCATTGAAAAAATGTTTTAAATGTGGGAAAATTGGTCACATGAAAAAAGATTGTATATGGCGTACAGCTCTGTTAACAGGTGACAGAAAAAGCATACAGGCAGGGTTCCTTATAGATGTTGAAGTACAAGGAGTTCCCACTAAAGCGTTACTTGACTCGGGCGCAGACCAAAGTATGGTTTTGGGAAAATTATGGCAAACCATACAGGCCCGCACTGGCTCCACCCCGAGTCAAACAGAAGGGAGATCCAAGATAAGGTGTGTACATGGGTCATCAACATATTACCCTCTCTATAGAGTAAAAGTCAAGGGTTTAGGAACCCGGAGGGAAATCCCTGTGGCCATAATTCCCAGACTACCCTACGACATTGTATTAGGCAAGGACTGGCCACCATTCTATAGGGGAATAGAGGAAGGCACACACATAAAGGGAGGCCTGGTTTCCACCAGGTCACAGGCCCAAAGCTCGGAGGCACGAGCTGAGCTCCCAGAGGAGGACAGTGGAAGAGGAGAAGCTATGGTGACCTTAATTCCTGAGCCACTATTTGCAAAGCCTAAAAAGACAAGCCCAAATGTGGCAAACCAGGTGAAAGCAGAAACCCGTGGTAGGGAGGGTTTTGTGTTAAAATTCTGTAAGACATCCCCAAACGCCCAGAGCCCACAAAGAGCAACCGCAGCAGCTGTGGGGTACGATCTCTTTAGTGCAGTAGATAGGGTAGTACCCAAGAGGGGAAAAGCCCTGATAGATACAGGATTACAAATACAAGTGCCGACAGGTTGTTATGGACGAATCGCCCCCCGTTCTGGATTGGCCTCCAAACATTTTATCGATGTTGGGGCAGGGGTTATAGACCCTGACTACAGGGGAGAGGTCAAAAGTTTGCTTTTTAATTTCGGGGAGCAAGATTTTGAGCTTAAAGTGGGGGACAGGGTGGCCCAGCTTATTTGTGAGCGGATTGGGTCTCCGGAGCTAAAAGAGGTACCCCTATTGACGCCTACCAGCCGGGGAGGAGGCGGGTTCTGTTCCACCGGGTCGAGGGAGGTGAAGGGAATGACTGCCACCTCGGAAGAAAGGATGGAGGATGATCTGGGTCCCCAGGTCATAGACTGTAGAGAGGATCCCTCTCCAAGAATAGGCCCGGAATTATCACTACAACAGCAGCACCAGTTAGTCCAATTGCTTACGCGATTTAGGGATGTCCTCACACCCATGCCGGGAGAAACCGGCCTTGTGGCCCATGAAATTCTCACCCCTCCCGGGAAAGTAGTGCGGCAAAGGCCTTACCACCTGCCAGAGGCTCGTAAGAAGGAGGTTATATCGCAAGTGCGGGAGATGTTACACATGGGCATAATAGAAGAGTCCAAGAGCCCGTGGTGTAGCCCAGTAGTCCTGGTGCCCAAGCCCGATGGCAGCTTGCATTTCTGCATCGACTTTAGGCAGGTCAACGCCATCTCCCTCTTCGACGCCTACCCCATGCCGCGTATCGAGGAGTTGCTGGACCGGCTAGGGCAGGCACGGTATCTGACCACCCTTGACCTTACCAAAGGATATTGGCAGATACCGTTGACCCGTGCCTCTAGACCCAAAACCGCTTTCAGCACTCCTCTGGGGTTATTTCAGTTCCGGCGTATGCCGTTTGGGCTGCACGGGGCTTCAGCGACGTGCCAGAGGCTCGTTGACCAAGTTTTACGTCCCCATCAAAACTACGCAGTGGCATATATGGATGACATTGTCATCCACAGCACCACCTGGGCACAACACCTCCCCAGGGTGGAAGCCGTTCTGAAGGCCCTACCGCAGACAGGGTTGACTTTAAACCCTAGGAAATGTCTGTTCACTGGAACAGAAGTCCAGTATTTAGGGCATATGGTTGGGAAGGGAAAGGTCCGACCTTTGCTCAGTAAGATATAAAGTGTGCAAAACATTCAACAACCGGTGAATAAGAAACAATTCCGAAGTTTCTTAGGGCTTATAGGTTATTACCGGCGGTTCTTACCCCGGTTCGCAGAAGACAGTACTGTCCTAACCAATATGTTAAGGAAAAACGCTCCCAATAATTTGAAGTGGACACCGGAAGCGGAGGGGGCATTTGCACTGTTAAAGAGAAAATGATGTCAGGCCCCAGTGCTATATGGGGTAGATTTCAAGCGGCCTTTTATCTTACAAACAGATGCCTCAGAGTCAGGGTTGGGAGCAGTCCTCTCCCAAGTATTTGAGGGTGCAGAACACGCCGTCAAGTATTTGAGTAGGAAGTTGTCCAAGGCAGAAGGCAACTACTCAACCGTGGAAAGGGAGTGCCTGGCCATTAAGTGGGCGATTGAGGCGCTTAGGTTCTATCTCACAGGCCGTCACTTTATACTGATAACTGATCATGCCTCTTTAAAATGGTTAAGTACTATGCGGAATCAGAACCCTCGCCTCACACACTGGCATTTGGCGTTGCAGGCGTTCAATTTTTCTGTAAAGCATAGGGCGGGCAAATTGCATCAGAACGCCGATGCTTTATCTAGGATTCCGTGCTGTGAGAACGGCCGTTCCCCATCCCATAATATCTTAAGGGGGGGGGATGTGTGACACAGCAGACGGTACAGAGCCCATGGAGTTAGGGGAAAGTAAGGAACTTACCTCAGAATCAGCTTGGCAGCAAACAAACCCAGCTCATGTAGAATTAGCTCAACAGCAGACAAACTCAGCACATGTAGAATTAGCTGAGCAGCAAACAAACTCAGCACAAGAAAAGCAAAAAGGCATTAGAGTAAAATGTCCTTGCACTAGTCCTGACGTAGCTAGAAGCAGGAAGGCTAATCAGGAACACCTGTTCTCAGAAACCCATGCAGCATGCAAAGAGAACAAGGATAAAAGCTGCAGGGTAGAACCAGGGAAGGCCAGTAGGGGCAGAGACCTGGGAGGACTAAGCCAGCATCCAGTAAACACACGTCATGCTGGAGGAAATCCACTGAGGGAAGGAAGCAGTAGGTGTGGCAGCAGAGCAGGAAACAGCCAGCACCGTGCCCAGGACCCTGTTAGGATTCCTGGTAGTTGGAGAGCCCAGGAGAGAGCTGCCAGAAGCCCAGATAAGAGAGACAGAACCACAGCTAAGAGGTGGGAACCTAGCTTTGCTAAAGAAAAGGCAAGAAGTTCTGTTTGGTTTGAAAGGCAAGGGCGTGGCACCAGAAGTAACTTTGACACTGAAAGTTACACAGTAATTCCACCAGCGTGGAGAAGAAGGGAAAGCCAGAAGGAAGTTTTAATATACCAGGCATTCAGAGCCCTGGATTTAAAGAGCCCTTTCTAGAAAAGCTAGCCCATGACTCACAGGAGAGTTTTAAGGAAGACAGCAGCTGTGAAGAGTGTGACCCATATGCAATCGTAAGTGACTCTGAGTTAATGCAGTGGGAGAACAGCAGCTATAATTCTGACCCTGTGCCCATGGATTGTACAATTTGTTTATCTGACGATATTGTATCTTTATGTTGAATGTGTGCAAAGCAGCCAGCTGATGGTACCTAAAGGAAAGAAGATATTTTTCTGTGCGACAGTTCTTTTGTTTCATATTGTTTGTTGTATCCCAGGAATATCCCCTCAGGGCAGGGAATAAAGCCCTAATATTATTTTTGCCTTACCACTTGACTACATGACTCTTTGTGTATCAAAGGCAACTTAAATCTTAACACCCTAGGCAGCCGCCTAATAGGGTCATATGAGGTAGCTATCACTCACTATCTCTCACAATACATACAAAAGCATCCTTATGTACCCAACTACACAGAACTGCACAGAGCTCTGCTGGAACAACAGGATATTACCTAAAAAAGAAAATGCAAAATAAAGAAACTGAACAGATTTAACGGCCCGACAAGGTCCGTAATTACTTATCTTTAAGTTGTATCTTCCAGCTTTCCAATTCCACAGTCACTCCGACTTGATTCAATATCCATGCAAGATCAAAAGACCTCTCGAACTACACAAAACGGGGAACATCTTTGACCACTAATAATTCACTAAAAGTTCACTGATAATTGAACTAACTTGCTCCGCAACCCTACAAAAGCTTTTGTTTCGCCAAAATACAGCTTCTTCAGGGGTTAAACATCACTATATAACACAAAGTCTTCATCTTCCCAATCTTACACCTCCCCCGCCATCTAAAAAGACAGCGTGTGACGTGCTATTTATCATGAACCAACAACCAATCAACAACTTCACCCAGCCAAGATGTCACCATACACACTACATATACTAAATACACTTAAGTGAACAGGTTGAAGCTGCATAGCCCCACCTCGCAGACCCCAAGGTGGTACATTAAACTTTTAAAGGGCTCTAATAATCAAAAATAAATAAATAAATAAAGTCCATTCAATTTTATCATTGAGGCCACTCGGATGCAACGTATTTAGACTATAAATCCATTGCTGTTCTTTTTTTGCAACAATATTCTATTGTGATCACCCCTCCTAATATTATGAGGAACATGTTCCAAAATCGTACAGCGTAGATCTTCAAAACGATGCTTAAAATCTATACAGTGTTATATCAAAGGTGTATCTACACGTACTTTATGAAGACTATACTTATGTTCAGCAAGCCGAGTTCTCAAAGGCCGTGTAGTTTTACCAATATATAGTTTTGGGCAAGAGCACCACAATCCATACACTACATAGGAGGTGTTGCAGGTCGTAGCGATATTCAAGCGTCGTACTTTCTTCTGATACTCCTCACAAATGGAAACACTCATAACACTACAAAAGGAGCAACGATGACAAGTTGAATGACCTACCACAGTGGAGGCCAATGTAGTATCTTGTCTTAACACTGCTGGACACAGTGTATCCTTCAAATTACGTCCGCGGCTATACGCCATCCGTAACAGATATCCTGAAAGCTTAGAATGTGTACTAATCAGGTTCCAACGTCTTCGCATTACTGACGCTACATGATGAGAAAGACTTGAATGTTGTAAAACACATGTAACAGTAGACAACGACGTGTGTTCAGGCTCTACCTGATCATGACGGACAACCATTCCCGATGATTGTATCGTGCTCTTTTATATGCCTTACTTAAAATATCATGAGGATACCCTCGATCCACAAACTTGCGCATCATTGATCTAGCTTGTATCTCAAATTCAGATACTGTAGAACAAATACGTCGACACCGCAAAAATTGCGAATAAGGCAAACTTTGCTTCAAATGCTGGGGATGGAAACTCGCAAAGTGTAATAAAGTGTTCCTATCAGTAGGTTTTGAATAAACTGTGGTAAACAAATGATCATGTTGTTTCATAATCTTAACATCCAAAAAGTGTAGCTCATACGCTTGAATATTTATATCAAATTTAATACATACATTACAAGCATTCAAATAAGAAAAGAATTCGTTCAGAAGATCTTTAGAACCTTGCCATAAAAGAAAAATGTCATCAATATACCGATACCATTTGACAATGTTCATCACATATCTTGAAGGGTATATATATATTGATCTTCAAAACTGCTCATATACAAATTAGCCAGCGATGGGGCAAATGTAGCACCCATGACTGTCCCGGAAATCTGCTGAAAAAAGGTTTGATTGTAAACAAAATAGTTCTTCAATGCTATTTCGGCTAAGGCAGACAAGAAGGAAGTCGGTACTCTATACGGCTGTTCTCTAGCGTCCCAAACTTTCATCAAGACTTCTAATGCTTCATCCTGGGGAATAGAGGTATAAAGGGCTGCCACATCCAAGCTAGCCATCCAATCCACTTGTTCAACGGAATCAATACCTTCTAATAATTGCAGGAAATGCGTAGTATCTTTTATAAAGGAACGAATTTTAGGAACTTTGTGTTTCAAAAACATATCCAAAAATATTCCCACCAGTTCTAATAAAGAATTGTTACTTGACAAAATAGGGTGGCCTGGGGGAGATGACAAACTCTTATGAATCTTCGGCAGAATATAAAAAGCCGGTACTTTAGGATATAACGGATTAAGGAAAGATTTTTCTTTTTCAGTCAGGAAACCCAACTCAAAAGCTTCAGTAGTAACAATTTGAACCAGCTTCTGCAATTCTTCAGTTGGATCCTTTAACAAAACCAAATAATGTTCACTGTTATTCAATTGTCACCAAACCTCTTTCTCATAATCTGAGGTCTTTAAAACTACTACCGCACCCCTCTTGTCAGCCCGCTTGATTGTAATCTGTGTCATATCAGACAGTTCTTGCAA
Organism: Ichthyophis bannanicus; assembly: GCA_033557465.1. NCBI lineage: Eukaryota > Metazoa > Chordata > Amphibia > Gymnophiona > Ichthyophiidae > Ichthyophis > Ichthyophis bannanicus. The sequence goes on along the minus strand of CM066036.1, from coordinate 418,425,929 downwards.
CGCTGCAAATTCTGCAGGAGATAGATTCTTCGGTTGGTTGTTATATTTTGATTCCAATTTTTCTATATCAGCTAGTACCAAGTGTCAAAAGGTATAAAGTATTGGATCTAACAGCCCAGGAGGGGTCCAGAATGATTTTAGACGAACTATAGACTGATCTTGCACTTCCAAGGAATCTTTAAAAAATATCTTCAACTGTAAAGATCGCACCAATTGTTCTACTGACACCCGACTCCAAAAACTGTCATAACTAGGGCCATTTACAAATGACAGACCCTTAGCCAATAGACTCATCTGTGCCAACGTTAAACAGGCGTCTGACAGATTAACAACGGTGGTCAGTCTTGAAAAGTCACTCCTTCTTTCTTGCGCCGAGAGCGCGTCGAGGGCCCGGGAAACTTTTTTTGTCTATCACAATGGATCGTAACAGAATCCACCGCTGAATCGTTCTTCTCCTTAAACTTTAAACATGTATCAGAACTTCTACTCTCCAAACTGGAATCAGAGGAATACTCAGAGGTATCTTAAAAAGGATATAGCAATATTAGAAAAGGTTCAGAGAAGAGCCACCAAAATGGTAAAGGGGATGGAAGGATACTCCTATGAAGAAAGGCTAGAAAGGTTAGGGCTCTTTAACCTGGAAAAGAGACGGCTGAGGGGAGATATGATAGAAGTCTATAAATTAATGAACGGAGTGGAACGGGTAAACGTAGATTGATTGTTTATGTTATCAGAATATAGAAAGACTAGGGGACATGCAATGAAGCTACAAGGTAAACTATTTAAGACTAATAAAAGAAAATATCTTTTCACTCAACGTGTAATCAAACTCTGGAATTTGTTACCAGAGGATGTAGTAAAGGCTGTTAGTGTAGCTGGGTTTAAAAAAGGTTTGGACAAGTTCCTGGAGGAAAGGTTCATAAACCATTATTAAGAAGGGACCCAGGATATCAATGCTTGACCCAGTACAAGCATTGTGGAACTTGTGTCTTTTGGGGAAACTGCTGGGTACGTATGACCTAGATTGGCCACTGTTGGAGACAGGATACTGGGCTTGATGGACCTTGGTCTGACCCAGTATGGCATATCTTATGATCTTATGTTCTTATGTATCACCACCACTCCCTTTCCAATATACGCCTTGTTGCCTTGCTCGCCTCAACGACCAATTATAGATGGAACCTTCTTTCATCCGTTTCTCATCTTTCAAACATTTCTTACTTTTCACATTCTTTAACTCATTTCTATATTTTTCAATAGACTGGACAACATCAGCATACTGACTCTCAAAATCAGTGGCCTCCTTCAGATCTTTTAAATCATCCTCCAGTTCTTTTTTAAGGGAGACGTTTTTCGTGTGTGCTGTGTCAATCACTAATAACATTAAATCCAATGAACTTTATTAAGGATTTGATTCCAATGATTAACAAAAGTTTCATCATCCAAAAACATACCTGGAGCCTTCCAGATACGTAAACCTTGAGGAATAACTTCCTTATGGCAATATTCTGCTAAAGTAAGACTATGAAGCTCCAACATGGCACTTTTTTTAGATTTATTCAAAAAAGAATCCCAATCTGGATTTCCCTTAGCATTAGCCCCCAATAAGGGTGGTAATTTTAAAATTTCATTAGCCTTTTCAATACTATAGCTAAAGGATTCTTTCCAAACAATATCCATCACAGCAATACTAGTCAACACTAATCAAAAATAGCTGTGTAAGAGCTAAACTAAAGCCAATCTATATATGCTCTTAAATTGACAATCTCCACAACACAATTACTAAACCTTTAAATAATCTCACACATAAATTTCTTCAGGCAAAATGACCTCAGAATAGCTCATACCCTACATTTAGTGAAAATATCACTATAGGGAGCAGCTGATGCTTGAGATACAAGTTTCCTCCGCAACACTCTCATAACTGGGACAGAGAAACCCCGCTCAGGCTTCATTCTACTATTCCTCAACATATCCGCAGCTTTCGACACAGTTTCTCACCAGACCCTCATCAACCAACTTAACACCATTGGCATCCAAGGCACCCCACTACAATGGTTTCACTCCTACCTCTCCCAACGAACCCAACAAGTGAGAACTTGAAACCAATCCCCTTCACCATTTACCCTCCCCCAAGGAGTACCACAAGGATCAGCCCTCTCCTCCCTCCTCTTCAACATATACATCAGACCCCTCTGTCACATCCTCAAGAGCCTCAATATTGAATACCAAATCTGTACGAATGATATAATGCTCTTCACCCCCTTCAACACCACCTCTCCTGACTACTCCACACTTGCAGCCTGCTTCACAGAAGTCACCACATGGCTACAACAACACAATCTCACGATCAATTTGAACAAAACAGAGCTCCTTCACAAATCCAGAGATCCCAGCTTCAATCCCTCACACAGCATCAAACTTGATGACACTGAAATCCAGGTCAAACCCCAGATCAAGTACGTTGGTGTAACCTTGGACCACCTCTTGAACTTCCAGCCTCACATCCTAAACACCACCAGGAGTATCTACTACAAAATAAGAATTCTACCCAAATTACGCCCTCTTCTTCCCCATGATAGCTTCCACACAGTCTGTCAAGCATCAATCACCCCTCTCCTCGACTACTGCAACTCCATCCTACAGGACTATCTAAGACGACCATTGCCCCCCTCCAGCTGGCTCAAAACACAGCTGCATGAATCATCGTCGGAGCAACCAGGCACACCCACATCACGCCCATATTGAAATCCCTACACCGGCTACCAGTCACATCCCGTATCAGGTTTAAGACCATTGTCCTCACGCATAGAGCTCTCCTCAACACTACAGCAGAACAGCTACAACTACTAATTGAGCGCCCCAACAACAGCAGACTCCGGCACCAAAACACAGCAAATCTCCTCCTTCTACCTGCACAGAGCTCCAAGAAATCACAACGCACCTGCACAAGAGCCTTCCAATTCTATGTCCCCACCAACTGGAACAAACTACCCCCCACCTTACAGGCCCTCCAATCTCACATCCTCTTCAAAAAACATCTTAAGACCTTTCTTTTTGAAGAATATTTCAACACAGCCACTACCACAAACCGCACACAAGATCATACCCCGCCCCTCCTCACCATTCTCACCAGACCCTCATCAACAGGCAAACACAATGCTTCACTGTATAGCAGCTATGCCATTTGTAAATAATCATTTTGTTCTCTTGTTCAAATGTAACAATATAATATAATTTTTATACCAGTTATCTGTACATAGTTCCAACTGTTTCATAGAAAAGATACTATTTGTTTCAATGTAATATTTCTACCAATTGACTGTTCCATGTAATTGTTACTACTTGCTCAATGTAAACCATTTTGCCTTGCAGAAAAACGGTATATAAAACCAGTTAAATAAATAAATTAACTGTTGGGATTGTGGAAAGCATTTCCCCAACAGTGAACGCAGAAGATTTTCCCCTAATGTGGGCAGCATTAGAGTGGGTGCAGCGAACGCCAACTACTGAGGTGGCGTTAGGTGAACCTGTACTAATGCAGTTAGTGAAGTGTGAACCAAATGCTAACTTTGTTGAGCTCACCATGCACAATCTTCATCCCCCCAACCCGCCCACAACACAACCCTAATGCAGGTGCACAGTTAACACTGTCATCGTCCCGCACTGTCATGACCCCGTGCTAGCTGGCAATGCATGTCCTAGTGTGTCTTCAATGCATGCCAGAACACGTAAAAGACCCCCATAGTTAAAGATGCTAAATGCTGAATCAAGAACATGGATTTATGAAACTGTTTGGCTCTTTAAAGTGATTAAACAGTGTCTGTTGGCATATCACCTGGAGGAGAGGAAATCTACTCAGGTCTGTGGGTTCTGGGAGACAAGGAAAGGACAGGTATGTGTTTTGGGTGATTGCCTTTGTAGGTTGGCCCAGTTGGGTAGAGTAATGGTTCCCCTTCTAGTGCCTGAAGATTTCAAGTGAAGAGAGGAGAAGGAGCCTTACTGTGTACTGCATGAGGACTTTGCAGACTGTGTACACTACCTCTCTGCCTCCTGCTGAGGCAGCCCTGTCCTAGCTGAAGACCGAGTTAAGCACGATAATTATTTCTTGAGCAGACACGGCTGATGTCATGGCATACAATGCAATTGAAGCATACTTCCTAATGCTGGAGGCTATGAAATAAGATCCGTCTACTCTGTAGTACACTTTACCTGCACAGGCACGCACATCCACACCCATAGCTTCTCTGGAAAATCAGGATATCGAAGACAGATTGCAACTTGTGTCCTGCAGGCTTTTACTTCCTGGAGTAAGAGAATTCTGCAACAAGACTGCATAAGAAGCCTTGGGGAGAGAGAGTGAAGGCATAGGACTCCTGAAAATATATAGGAGGGGCATTTTCCTGCTGCCCCCAGAGCTGTAAAGTGTGCAGGTAATATTTCCTCAGGAGCTTTGCAACAGTTTTCAAAGTGAAAGTACATGAAAATTGACAAAGGAAGAAGTATCTGTAGATGTTTGAACCTTATCTTTCTGTAAAACTATGTTCACTTTTTAAAATTAACCTTGCCCCTAGGAACACCTTTGTTGAATGAGGATAAACGTACGAGTGGGTGAGCAGTTTTCAGGTAAACCATTTTTGTAATAAAAATGCTGTTTTCCTTGTAGGAATGGTTTTGAACATTGCCTACAAAGTGCAAAATATCCTTCCTAATAGGTGTCATTCATGTTCTTCAGCATTCATAAAGCACTGACCTTTTCAGAATTTCATGTTATAATGCTGGTAGGGTTCTAGTGGGGCCTATGCAAGGACATTGGGCATCTTAGATGAATCTGCATCCTTATCCTCCCCCCCCCCCTCCTGAAATTAAACTCACTCATGATTATCCCAATACCATCCTTCCCACATCAATCCTGTAAAAATGCATAGTTGGACATCATGGGCCCGATATTCAAAGGCATTTACAGAGTTTGCAAACCTTGTAAATGCTGCTCAGCAGAACATGGTTACTGCCACTGAATATCTGCAGCTGCCTGGTTAGCTTCTAGAGTCTGTGGATGAACCCAGATATTCAATGCCAGTGGCTGGATATGGCCCTGGCATTGAATATCTGGGTCTAAGATTCAGCACTAGCCGCCAGGGTTGAAAATTGGGCCCCAAGCTTTTAAAAATTAAGCTTTGCTTTATTGGTACTGTAAGAGGCCTACTGGGCCGCAACAGCCACTATCTCACCTTACACGGAGGAAGTACACAGAGACCAATTTCTCAGCAATACTCACAAAATCTTTATTACAGGATATCCTATTCTCAGTATAAGTTCTTCATACACAAATTAGAAACATAGAAAAATGATGACAGAAAAAGACCACATGGCCTATCTAGTCTGTCCTTCCATATCAACAACTACAACAGTCCCCTTTTTACCTTTAGAGATCCTCTGTGTTTGTCCCATGCTTTTTTGAATTCAGTTACTGTCCTCATCTCTACCACCTCCACTGGGAGACTATTCCACGGATCCACCACTCTTTCCGTAAAGAAATATTTCCGCATATCACTCCTGAATCTATCCCCTTCACCCTCATCCCATGTCCCCTCGTAGCAGAACTTGCTTTCAATTGAAAGAGGCTCTCTCCCTGAACATTTATGCCACGGAGGTATTTAAACATCTCAATCATATCACCTCTATCCCGCCTTTCCTCTAAGGTGTACATATTAAGATCCTTCAGTCTGTCCTCATATGCTTTATAATGAAGCCCACTAATCATTTTAGTAGCCACCCTCTGCACCGACTCCATCCTGTTCACATCCTTTTGAAGGTGCGGTCTCCAGAATTGCACACAATACTCCAAATGAGGTTGCACCAAAGACTTATACAGAGGCACTATCACCTCCTTTCTTCTGCTGGCCATTCCTCTCCCTATGCATCCGAGCATCCTTCTAGCTTTTGCTGTTGCCTTTTCTACCTGTTTAGCTACTTTAAGATCATCAGACACAACCACGCCTAGGTCCCGCTCTTCTTTAGTGGGCAAAAGTACTTCACTCCCTATACTATATTGCTCCCTTGCAGCCCACATGCATGACCTTGCATTTTTTAACATTAAATCCCAGTTGCCAAATTCTAGACCATTGTTCAAGCTTAGCTAGATCCCTCTTCATGTTATCTACACCTTCCTGGGTGTCTACTCTATTGCGCAGTTACTTACAGGTACAAGGTAGCTACTGTATAGTGAATAGACAGAAGAGAAAAGTTAATGAAGCAATTCAGCATACTGTCACCTCCATGGCAGGGCTGAATAACCTCCACAATTTCTCCTCTGTAAAACACCATCTCATCTTCCTAAGGCCAGTGCCTAATTAAATCTTACTCCCCGGTTCCCTCTCATGTCTCCTTTTTGTTTCATTTGTATTATCTGGTTTTCTTAGCAGATGCACACGAAATCAGCAACATTCCATACCACTCTACTCCTAGAATTTCCTCATGCTATGTCAGCAGCTCATTCTTTTCTTTTCCCCCGATTCTTCTTTTGGCCTAACAGAGGTCAAGAGTCCCAAGCAGGCCCGTGGCCTGTATCCAGGCCTGCTTCACAGGCCTAGCTACAGGAGCACTGTCCCAGTCAGGGTCCGATTCCCTACATTACCTATGTGTGTGCCACTCTTCCTGCAAGTAAGATAATGTACCAATGCTTCTTTGACTGTGGCTATAGGATCTATTGTTTTACTGCCCTATGCAACTGCCTAGTCTTTCCTAATGTATGAGCCAACCCTGTGCTTCAGCTTAGTGACCTGTGGCTTCCCAAAACATTATAACATAAGATATGCCATAATGGGTCAGATCATAGTCCATCAAGGCCATTATCCTGTTTCCAACAGCAGTCAATCCAGATCACAAGGCTTGTCAAGTTTCCAAAAAGGTACACAGATTCCACATTGCTTATCCCGGGGTAAGCAGTTGATTTCCCTGGTCTTCTTCAAAAGTGATTTATGGACTTCTCCAGGAACTTGTCCAAACCATTTTTAAACCCAGCTGCACTAACAGCTTTTACTACAAACTCTGGTAATGAATTCCAGAGTTTGATCATGCGTTGGATGAAAACATATTTTCTCCTATTAGTGGGCTATATTACAGCTTCATTGTGTGTCCCCTAGTCTTTCTACCTTTTGAAGGAGTAAACAACTGATCTATGTTTATCTGTTCCACTCCATTCATTATTATATAGATCTCTGCCCTCAGTCATCTTTTTACATAAAAAACATAAGAAATGCCATAGTGGATCAGACCAAAATTCATCAAGCCCAGTATTCTGTTTCCAATAGTGGCCAATCCAAGTCACAAGTACCTTGCAGGTTCCCAAAAAGGCACAGAGGTTCCACAATGCTTGCCCCAGGGCAAGCAGTGGATTTCCTGGGTCCTCTTTAATAATGCTTTATAGATCTTTCCTCCAGGAACTTTTCCAAACGTTTTTTAAATCCAGCTACACCCCTGGAATCCTTTTTAAAAATTGCCATTACATTGGCCATTCTCCAATCTTCAGGTACTACAGATGATTTTAATGATAATTCACAGATTACTAATAGCAGGTCTTCAGTCTCATATTTCAGTTCTTTAAACACCCTCAGATATATACCATCTGATCCAGGTGATGTACTACTCTTCAGTTTATCAAGAACTTGTAATACATCTTCTTAGTTTATCAATATTTCTTTCAATTCTTCTGATAAATCACTGTTAAATACCATTTCAGGCATGGGTAACATACATAGTAACATAGTATATGACAGCAGATAAATAACAGTATGATCCATCTAGTCTGCTGTGACTAGACTCCGCCTTGGCTTTAATCTCAAACCACACTGTGTGATGATCGTTGCTGCTCATATGGGCACCCATCCAGATATTCGACACGCTATATCTTTTGGTGAATACTAAATCTAACATCGAATCTTCCATGATCGGTTTCATCATCATTTGTCTAAGTAATGTATCTTGGAAGGCATCTGCAATTTTTTTACTTCTTTTCATATTTGCAGAACGAACACTCCAATCCACGGCAGGTAAATTTAAGTCACCCAATATGATCACTTCCACCTTCATGGCTATCTTTGCAATATCAATAATCAATTCACTATATATTTCTTTGGTTTGAGTTTGAGGCTTGTAAAATACACCAGTATGGATGACAGTGCCATCTCCTCTTTCCAACACAGTCCACAGTGCTTCTTCTTTTCCCCACGTTCCCTGCATTTCAGCAGCTTCAATATTGCTTTTGACATATAGGGCTACTCCTCCTCCTTTTCTACTCTCTCTATCTCTTCTAAATAGATTATAGCCCGCTATGGCTATATCCCATTCATTCGACTCGTCAAACCATGTTTCTGTAATAGCCACAATGTCCAAGTCCATTTCCACCATTAGGGCTTCCAGCTCAGGAACTTTGTTGGCTAGGCTTCTAGCATTTGTGCTCATTGCTTTCCAGCTTTTGTTGACCGGCTTGCCTGTATTTTGCATGGATTTCGTTCTACACGCCTCTTCCCACTTGCCATTGATGTGTGGTTTAAAAGCTTGGCTGTTTCCAATGTTATTATGTTTTTGCTGGGAATTTATTGTTTTCCATCCATCATCCCCTTTCCCTAGTTTAAATGGCTGTCTACATACTGACTGAGCTTTTCACTTATGATCCTTTTCTCTGCAACAGAGAGATGTAGTCCATCAGCACAGTATAGTCTCTTGTTGGTCATCTGTTTCCCCAGTTGCCTATATATATAAATCCTTCTTGTTTGGAGCCTTGTATTAAAGCTGTTTATGCGATGTAGCCTTTCTACCCCCTTACCATGAGCAGGTAGAACTTCTGAGAATGCTATAGTGTTAACAATGGGCTTGAGTTTCTCTCCCAGAGTCTGGAAGTCCCTTTGAACTGCCAAGGCACTGTTTCTAGCTAGATCATTTGTACTCAAGTAGATAACAATGTCAATTTTGGAGTGCTCACTTTCTGAACTAACTATACCAAAAATTTGGTTGGTATTCCTGCTGGCTGAAGAGCCTGAGAGCCATTTGATCATCCTCTTTCCTTTGAACTGTGTTCTCAAGTTGGTGCCTCTGATGATGGAATCTCCAAGTAGTAGTAGTTTCCTGTTTTGTGATTTATTGCGTACCATATCCATGCCTGCACTGTGCCCAGGACTGGTGTGGTGGCCAGGGCTGCTAAACTCCTCTATAGTAGCACAATGCTGGCCTAGGTGTGGGAGTGTGTGTCTGTCTATCCCGTGTGTGGTGGCTGCAAACACCCTCCACAGCCCACACTGCCAGCACTGTTGCCAGTATTGGCCTGCCAATGTGCATAATGAGGAGCAAGGTACCATGGGTATAGCCCGGACAGGGTGGCCTGGCCAGGATGCATCTGCACAGGGCATAGGGCACTGGCTGGTACATTGTAGTGCCCGGCCACCACCTGCACAGACAGGGTGGCCACAGCACGTCCTGCTGGGAGATCACTCTCACCCTGACTGTGCAGTGACCACAGCATGGCTAGGCACCCCCATAGTGCTATATAGTATTTCTCTCATGTGATATTTATGGGTTTCCTTTTGGGGTCCAGTCACTGACTTATCTGCTTGTTGTGTATGCTGACATCCCAGTTCTGGGTGCACGCATTTCCACCAGGAACATGCACTATGGACTAGCTAGCAGACTGTGTGCAGCTGGTATGTGTCTTGATGGAGCGCCTTGCAGGGTGCAGCAGCTGAAGGCTTGCTGCAGGAGAATATCAGATAGTGGTGGGGTGCAGCTTAGCATATCCAGGCCTAATGTCTGTCTGCTATTGGGTTATGGATGTGTACAGAGCTGCATTGACTGCCCTGTAGGGTGTCTGTTCCCCAGTAGGACTGGGGTTGATGGTCCCCTCTACTGCCACCATTGCAGGGAGGTAGAATGTGGATCTGTTGGTGGGAGACCCTGTTTACCACCCTCAGCCCTGGAAGTGGAGGAGGGTGGTGGTACATAATCCTCCTAGGGGTCCATAGGGGCTACACCTGACTGAGACATACAGATATATCCAAGGTGTGTCTGCAGAAACTACCTATCTCACACATTAGCACTGCTGGGGACCTGCAGCATGGCCTATCTCTGCTGTGGACCTGGTGCTGGGCGCCCAACCTCACCCTCAGGGTGAGTGCAGTACCTGCACAATGTGACGGAGTGTAGCTACTCTGTGCCAGTACCACACATGGTCAGTTCCCCCTACCAGGCCGAGGTGCTGTGGGGGTGCACAGGATCCGAGGCAGCATGGATTCACCAGAGGCAGGTCTTGTCAGACAAATCTGATCGATTTCTTTGACTGGGTGACCAGGGAGTTGGACCGAGGGAGAGCTCTAGATGTGGTGTATTTAGATTTCAGTAAAGCCTTTGACACTGTTCCTCACAGGCGACTTATAAACAAACTGAGCACCCTAGGGATGGACCCTAAAGTTACTGCTTGGGTTAGAAATTGGTTGGGTGGGAGGCGACAAAGAGTACAAGTAAATGGAGCTCACTCTGAGGAGAAGGATGTTACCAGTGGTGTGCCCCAGGGATCTGTCCTTGGTCCGATTCTTTTTAACATCTTTGTTAGTGATATAGCGGAAGGGCTGTCGGGTAAGGTTTGCCTCTTTGTGGATGATACCAAAATCTGCAATAGAGTAGACACCCAGGAAGGTGTAGATAACATGAGGAGGGATCTAGCTAAGCTTGAAGAATGGTCTAGAATTTGGCAGCTGGGATTTAATGTTAAAAAATGTAAGGTCATGCATTTGGGCTGCAGCAATCCACGGGAGCAATACAGTATAGGAGGTGAAGTACTTTTGTCCACTAAAGAAGAGCGGGACCTAAGCGTGGTTGTGTCTGATGATCTTAAAGTAGCTAAACAGGTAGAAAAGGCGACGGCAAAAGCTAGAAGGATGCTTGGGTGCATACGGAGAGGAATGGCTAGCAGAAAAAAGGAGGTGATAATGCCTCTGTATATGTCTTTGGTGCGACCTCATTTGGAGTATGGTGTGCAATTCTGGAGACCGCACCTTCAAAAGGATGTGAACAGGATGGAGTCGGTGCAGAGGGTTGCTACTAAAATGATTAATGGGCTTCATTATAAAGCATATGAAGACCGACTTAAGGATCTTAATATGTACACCTTAGAGGAAAGGCGGGATAGAGGTGATATGATTGAGATGTTTAAATACCTCCGTGGCATAAATGTTCAGGGAGAGAGCCTCTTTCAATTGAAAGCAAGTTCTGCTACGAAGGGGACATGGGATGAGGGTGAAGGGAGATAGATTCAGGAGTGATATGCGGAAATATTTCTTTACGGAAAGAGTAGTGGATCCGTGGAATAGTCTCCCAGTGGAGGTGGTAGAGATGAGGACAGTAACTGAATTCAAAAAAGCATGGGACCAACACAGAGGATCTCTAAAGGTAAAAAGTGGACTGTTGTAGTTGTTGTTATGGAAGGACAGACTAGATGGGCCTTGTGGTCTTTTTCTGTCATCATGTTTCTATATTTCTATGTTTCTATCTTGTGATCATCTGTAGACTGCTGATTTTCATGTGCAGTGCATCATGGGTATGGGTGGGTTAACCCTATCCTGGTGACCACAGCAGACTGTTTGTGTGGTGACTTGCAGTCCTTCTGCAGCCAGCCAGGGGTTTGCTAGCAGCTGTAGCCCACTGGTTACTTCACTGCCAGTGGAGCCAGAGGTCATGGGTTCAAACCCACAGTGGGGTTATTTGATAGGGCTGTCCAAAGCATTATCTATTTTTAATGTACATTAGTGCTGCCAGCAAAAACAACCTCAGCATACTGTACCCATAAGGTGCCTCAGAGGGCGCTTTATAGGGCACCCTATAAGGCACCTTATGGTTACCGTCCATATAAGGTGCACTATACAGTATCCTATGGAGCGACTGATAGGGTGCCCTATAGGGGACATTATAGGGTGCCGTGGCGGATAGTGGACTTTATAATGTGCCCTATGGAGTGCCTTATAGGGTGCCTTATGCGGCACCTTAGGTTACGGCACATGAGGGTGTGTTTGATGGCAGCAATTAATAAAATACAAATAAAGTGCCGCAGGAAACAATACTTACATGTCAAAGCTGATGCCTCAGCCAGCCTTACGTGTTAGGCACACTGGGGATCGAACTCATGACCCCTGTATCATCAGTCAGTGCCTTAACCATTGTGCTACACTGCTGTTCCTCCTTGCATGTCAGCGCACCTACTTAAGATTTCCATGCATTTAAATGCACAGTGCTGCCATCAAAAACAGTGCTATGACCTTGCTGTGCCTCATAGGGCACCCTATATGGCGCCCTATAGGCCACCCTTTAAGCAACATTGTAGGGTGCCGTGGGGGACAGTGCACTTTAAAATGTGCCCTCTGGGGTGCCTTATGCAGCACCTTATGTTACAGCGCTTTGAGAGAGTGCGTTTGCTAGCAGCAGTAATTAAAATAAAATTAAAAAGCCTCATAATGCAATATTACACATAAATGGTAGTGCCTTAGCCAGCCTAATTCATTGGGCACAGTAGTGGATTGAATCCATGACCCCTGCACCATCTGTCAGTGTCTTCACCATTGTACTGCAGCCCTGCTCCTCTTTTTGCACATCAGCGCGCCTGCTTATGCTTCCCGCGCGCATTACTCATGCGCTACTGTGCGCGGCGCACAAGAGCGCACACGCTAATCCCGTTTTGCTATTTTTGACCGGACCGCCCACTCCTTATATGGCATCCTGCAGACTAACGCGGCGCGCACGTTAGGAAACTTTAGTAAACATACCCCTAAGACTCATGCATCTGCACCTTATCGAATACATCACTCTTTTTATGAAGCCATGAAGGCCGAGTTTCAGATTCCTCATGCCTCCCAAAACTTGTTCATTGAGCTCGCCGGGGCAGTAGCATCTAGTCTCCACATTTTGGACTGCCTCTTCTGTGGAGGAACTAAGATGGGAGACCAATGGCCCTGGGAGGCACAAGAAGTGAATTATTCTATGCCTTATAATCAGACTGATTTACATAATGCTACTAGTGAGTGGGTACTGGCCCACCCCATTGTTGGTAACTTGTGTTTTGCTCGTTCTGGACCACAGTTTAACATGGAGGTTGGACAGCTGGTCTGTCTCAATCAGAAGTTCTACAACAGTACCACCAAGAAGATGTCCTGGTGGTCAGGAATCAACGCTTCAGAGCCCACCAACCCTTTAGTCCGTTTCCCTAATCTTGCCAGCATCTGGACTAATCTAGCATCTTATAATTCCTGGCAAGCACCACCTGGACTGTACTGGATTTGTGGAACCCGAGCATATGCTAGGCTTCCTCACCACTGGGGAGGAGCATGTGCATTGGGAACCATACGACCTTCCTTTTTCCTGTTGCCTACATCCCATGGAGAACAACTGGGTTTTCCTGTGTACAGGAGTCAACAGAAACGAGAGGTCTTGAAAATAGGCCAATGGGACAAGTGGAAGGAAGAGGAGTGGCCACCTGAGAGAATCATTTCATACTATGGACTTGCCACTTGGGAGCAAGATGGTACATGGGGATATCGTACTCCTGTGTATATGATAAATCGTATTATCCGCTTACAAGCTGTTGTTGAAATAATAACCAATGAAACCAGTAAAGCACTAACTCTTTTAGCTAAGCAGAGTACACAAATGCGTACAGCTATTTATCAGAATTGTTTAGCTCTAGATTATTTGTTAGCAGCTGAAGGTGGAGTGTGTGGAAAATTGAATTTAACCAACTGTTGTTTGCAGATTGATAATAATGGCCACGTTGTTGAAGATATAGCTACTCAAATGCGTACACAAGCATATGTGCCTGTTCAGACCTGGCATGGCCTGAGGCTTGATGGGTGGTTTGGTTCAGCATTTTCATGGTTAGGTGGTCTGAAGACCCTTGTGTTTATCGTATTACTCATATTAGCTGTATGCTTGTTGCTCCCATGTCTCCTACCCCTTTGCTTACGCATGATAACCTCAGTTATTGATAACACTGTAGAACGGAAGGCAGCTATGAAGATCTTAGCTATGTGGCAATATTCCCCTATACCCCAAGCTGATGCTGTTACACAAGTTTAATATGTGATTTAATTCTCACCCTTTCTCACTAGCGGGTGAGAATAATCAAAGGGGGGAATGTGGCAGGCTATGGCCTATGATAGCCTGCAGATATGAAAGGCCTGTAAGTTAGGCCCTGATTCCAACCCCCATCTCAGTAAAAGAACCAAAGTCTGTAAAAGTAAACTGTTTTAAACTGCTTAATAAGAAGTTTTCATGAATGCATAAATCTTTCATTATTCTCTTGTGCTGTGAAGATAGAAATGTTTCAGTACATGCATTCCTAGAGCCAGAAATGACCTTGCAGTAGAGAAGTATCCAAACCTAGAAACTGTACCATTAGAACAGTCCTAGAGGAGGGAGCTGGGTGCTAGGCCCAGGAGGGATCTCCGATTGGACAAACACAGGGGGCATTGGGGCCAATAGAAAGTTTGCATGTATCAAACTGGAAAGAAATGTATAAATGAATATGTCTCTGTAAGAACTTTGCTCAGTCCTTTTTAAAGCTTGACTAACTGGGCCTTGTGCACAATAAATTGGCTTGGACCCTGTAAATTTACTCCTGGATTTATTCATTGTCTGCACTTCGCTGCTACAACACTGTGGGAAGCACACTCGTGCCCATGCTGGGCCCTCATCAGTTGCTGTCTGGCTGCTCTACTGTTTCAGCATTCCTATGGGCCACCTAGGCATTACCCTAGTCCGCACTGTGGCCCAGCTGCAGCACAGCATGTGCCGTCTGCAGCCCTCTGTGTCCCCTTTCCTAGCATCTGTCCAGTTGCCCATTCCGACATGCCCGCCCTGCTGTTGTGGAACATGTGCACGCCATAGGAAACCTGTCCAATGGAGAGGGAAACCCTGATCAGCGCTATTTCACTGTGGGATCATTCACCTTGTATGGGGACGGAGCGTAGACCCTTCCAAAATTCATATCATTTTTTTGGAGCTTTCTTGGGAGTGGTTTTTGATGTTTCCCATTAATATCACTATTGCCCAGCTTGGTTATGTTTTTTTTTAATATTTTGTTGGGGTCATTTTCAATGTTTATTTGCACTTTTGTTCCGTGCACATATATCACACTTATCACTTTTTTTGTAGATTTCCCCGATTTTGCTGTACATTGCTGACAGAAATGGTTTCTCTTCCCTTTAAATCAGCTCTAACGCCAGGGTTTCACTGGCGTTAGTTTTCAGCCTCGGATTTCACAGCGTTAGTGTGCAGAGAGCCTCTCCCCTCCCACTCTCTGCCCATTGACCCTTTCTCTCCGCCCCGGGGAGCCTTCCTCCGCCCTCCGGGAGCCTTTCCCCGCCTTCAGTGCTCGTTTGCGCCGCTGCGTGCATTATCACGCGATAAGGTACCTGTGCGCCTGATAAAGCGCCATTATCGCGCGATAAGGTACCTTATCACGCGATAACATCACAGAGCGCACATTAAGACGGTTTAGTAAACATACCCCTAAAGCAAAAAATTCATCCAGTCTCTGCGTTCCTTTTACCCTTCTGTCATCTAAATAATGGCCCAACTGACTCTCTCACAGGAGGCTGGAGTTTGTACAGAGGAAAGCAGCCATAATGGTAAGAGGACTTTATCAGAATACATATGAAAAGAGGCTGGAAACACTAGAAGAGAGGAGGGATAGAGAGGATAGACCTTTAAATACTTGAAAGGTATTACAGAAAAAACAATCCTTTTTCAAATGAAGAGAAGCTCTGGAACTAGCGTCCATGATATGAGGTTATAAGGAGGTAGAACCAAAAGCAACATCAAGAAATATTTTGTTATGGAAGGAGTGGTGGATGCCTGGAATGTCCTCCCAAAAGAAATGGTTGAAGAAAAAAAAACAAAAATTCAAAAAGCAGTAGGATAAATACAATGGAGTCAGATTTTCAATGGGATATCCCTGGACATAAACTGAAATGTCTAAACAAAACATTTCAATTAATGTCAGTTTTCAGGTGTGCACAAAAGTGTGAAGATACTTTCAATGACTGGGTGCCATAAGTAGGTGCTTATAGATTTAGACTACGCATTTGGCTAGGTGCTCCAGGTTAGATCTAGATTTGCAGTGCCTAAACAAAGTGCATAGTCCAGGGAAATCGGCACTTAGACATCTGGATTTCCAATGACTCTGCCCCCTGGAATGCCTCAAGACCACCCTTTCCGCTGAGCACACAACAGTATGTATAGAGCAGGATATTTAAATTCTTCTATATGTATACTGCTACTAAAAACCACATAGCAAAGGCACCTGGACATTGAGCACAATGCCACATATCTGCGTGTCTTTTAAATATTGATCCCAATGGATCCCTAAAGGGCAAGAGAATGATCACCAAGAATGGAGCACCTCAGCTCAAAATATTTGTGAAATAACTGTTCTTCTTCTCTTAAGAAACCATGGGACAAGTAACCTGCACTACGCAGCAGATACTGTACAACCTCCCAAAAAAGAAAGCACGGAGAAACTAACCTGTACTGATGTGGCAGCTACAACCCCCCCTTCCCTCTCCCCCTCCCCCCCCAAAAAAAAAAACAGGCATGGGAAAAATAGCCTGCCATGTAGTAGAAACAAAGAAACAGAGAAAAATGACGACAGAAAAAGACCACATGGCCTGTCTAGTCTGTCTTTCCATATCAACAACTACAACAGTCCCCTTTTTACCTTTAGAGATCCTCTGTGTTTGTCCCATGCTATTTTGAATTCAGATACTGTCCTCATCTGTACCACCTCCACTGGGAGACTATTCCACGGATCCACCACTCTTTCCGTAAAGAAATATTTTTGCATTTCACTCCTGAATCTATCCCCTTTCACCCTCATCCCATGTCCCCTCGTAGCAGAGCTTGCTTTCAATCAAAAGAGGCTTTCCCCATGTGCATTTATGCCATGGAGGTATTTAAACATCTCAGTCATATCACCTCTATCCCACCTTTCCTCTAAGGTGTACTGCCCTAGCAACCCTTCTAGGCAGACTGGATGGACCATGTTGGTTTTCATCTGCCATCATCCAGTATGTCACTATGTTAGCTGTTGGCCACCATCCAGGTAGATTTATTTTGAGGCTGTCACTACTGGAATATCAGGGAGTGTTACAGGTCATCAATTAGATGCATTGGCAGAGCTGCATGTTAGTTTATTGACAGACAAATGGATATCAACCAATCAAATAGCAGGGAATGTCGGAAGTCAAAACTGAAGTGCATTGACAGATTTTCATGTGGGTCTCTGAACTCTGGAATTATAGAGGATTTTGTGTGAGGGGTTCACTATGGGAGCAGCAGGGGGTGCTGCAGACCAATGTGAGGTGCACTAACAGTTAACAAGAGTGCCAAAGGTCATGCCTGGCTATATTTAATGTAATTAAAAACATTTTTATTCTGTCCTATCATACTGGAAAGTGTACAGGGTGGAATGCAAGCTATTTCTCTTAGGCTCTCAGACCACAAAGGCAGAATTTACATGCCTTGGTTTCAATATGGTAATGCAGGTCGGGACTTAAGAGATTCAGTTAAAAACTAGCTTTCATAACACAACATACCATGAAATTTTGGTTACATACTATGGAAGAATATACCCAAAAATAGATCGAAAAGTAGATTTCATGAAGATGAAATCATAAGGGATGCTTCAAAATGTAGTGAAAATTGTAATTGAGCAGCCTCTAGTGGTAGGATCTCATAACTGCACCTGCTAAAACTATTAAAGTACACACAATATATAGACAGGACAGTATTTAACAGTTGTGGTCATTTTAGTTAATTTGTGTGCTTCCCATACTACATTTTACACAAATATAGTAGCAATACAGTTTGCAATAAAATGCAGCATTTTTTTTTAAATGCCAGGCTTTGTTGGTTAAATCTAATAGGGGGTATTTTAGAAGCTCTATTCATGAGTTGGACATCTGAAAATGGCTGTGTGATGTGCAAATCATGACACCCCTGAAGCCATTTTAGAAAGCCGCGTCTGTAGATGTGGTCATTGCGAGAATGTCCAGGTAGTATGGGGGCATGGTGGAGACGTGCCTGGGCAGAACAAGAGAGCTGCACTTCACGGTGTGATTTCAGAATGGCACAACCATGCCAGACCCTTGTTGTTAAGGCAGCCATGCCTATAACTGCTCCTGACCATGAAAAGGGTGCATCAAAGTTCTCATTTCTTTCCTGCAATGGCAAAGACCAAAATGTACTTATTTTGCTGCAGTTAATGTTTCCTGGTCAAAGAAACCTGCCCGTAAATACATATTCCAAACATATTACTGGCTCACTGCTGTATGTCTGAGTATCTGAAATGGCAGGGCAAGATGTGTAGTCTCATAACATAGATGCCCCCTTCTGACCTACCCTTACCGACACATGCAAGTACCCAAATCTGCGGGCATGCACTTCGGGTTTGTCCACGTTTGTAGAATGGACAGCACCCGTTCGTGTACCCAGCCTTGCTACACTGGTCAACAAAGTTTTACAAACGTCATGTTACTGAAATAAAAATAGTCATTTCTTATCAATTTTTATATGCTGAACACGAATATGACAGTGAAATTGCAAAGTTGGCTCTAGATTTTTTGTAATCTACAAGAATTAATGTTTACATCACGAAATGCATGTCAATAGTAAATATAATAGGCCTTCGGTTAATACCTGTAAAAAACCAAGTCATAGATTTTTTCGCCTGTCTCTTGTACAGCTGTTCGGGAGCTTCTCTGTGGAGTGTCCAGCAGTAGTCAGCCAGCATTGTAGTGGACCATGTTCCCTGGTATCTTTGCTCCATTGCTGCGATATCCTGGTGAAAACGTTCGCCCTGTTCATCACTAACCATACCACAGTTGTCAGGAAAGAAATCGAGATGGGAATCAAGGAAATGGATCTTTAGAGACATAGTGCAGCCAAGATTCTGATACTGCATCAGCATGTCTTCTACTAGTTCCTTGTAGTTTTCTGCCCTAACATTCCCGAGAAAGTTTGTTGACACTAGGCGAAAAGCATTCCATGCTTGTTTCGCATCACCCTGCAGCAAGTTGTTGAACCGGTCATCTTTGAAGAGCTCTCGAATCTGAGGACCCACAAAAACTCCCTCTTTAATCTTTGCTTCGCTGAGTCGAGGGAAGCTTTCATGCAGGTATCGGAAAGATGGTGAAGTGCGGTCCATGGCTTTCACAAAGTTTTTCATCAAACCTAGTTTGGTGTGAAGGGGTGGTAGCAGGATTTTGTGAGCCTCAACCAGAGCTGGGTGCTGGATATTCTTCTCTCCAACTGTTACATTTTGTCTGCAATTCCATTCCTTCCGCAAATAGTGCCAATCCCTTGCTCGGCTATCCCACTCACATAAGAAACACATGTATTTTATATATCCCTGCTGCAGTCCCATTAAAAGGGCAACTACCTTCAAGTCCCAACAGAGGTGCCAGCTGTACTTGTTATAGTTAATGGAAGTCAGTAGATGCTTTAAGTTTTCGCATGTCTCTTTCATGTGGACGGCATACGCTACTGGAATAGATGGAAGACTGTTTCCATTGTTCAAAAGCACAGCCTTCAGACTCATTTTCAAAGAGTCTATAAATAGTCTCCAGTCTTGTGGGTCATGAGTGATTTTTAAGGCATTCATGAGGTTTTCAAATTCGGAACAGAATAACAGATTACTTTCCTTTCCGACTGCGTATAGTACACTGCTGACGTCAGATGGCTTCAGCAGCCATCTGGCAGTAGTATTGCATTGCATCAGAAAGTAGGCAATCAACTCTGGATGATGTGTGCATGCTGGTATTATGCAATGTGATACAATATTACATCATTCAAGGCTTATTTGGAATGTTGTTGATCTCCTACTGGATAAATTTACATGGTGAAACGTCAAAAATGAACTACATGCAATATCTTCAAAACAAGAGCCAATAAAATTTTTTAAATGTTATATTCGTGTTCAGCTCACCAAGATACTACAGATTAGGGCCTTTTAAAGTCAGTAACGATTTCAATGTTGACCAGTCGTATCTGCCCAGGGCCCATCTCCAGAACTGGTTACTGGGACGTTCATTTTTCAGGGTGGAGATGGAGTAATTTCAGAAGGCAGTGCTGCCATTTCCTGGTTTTAGACATTTTGCTCTGGACGTCCTAGATTTTTCCTAGAGCTCCCTTTTAAAAAGCCTCTTCAAATGTATATTTAGCACCATGATCTGGATAGGGAGTGGTGCTAAATATGCATATAGGGCCCGATATTGAAATGCATTCACACAGTTTACAAACCTGTAAACCATGTAAGTGCCGCTGAATATCCCCAGTTAACGTCACTATGTGCCCTGATGCTAACTGTTTAGCAGTGGGGCGTGTTGTAGACATTCTGGGGCAGTCCAGGGGTGGCGACAGTTGCTAACCGGGTAGTGGCGATATTGCACCACTACCCAGTTAGCGGCCTGTGGGTAAAGGTAGGTGCAGCAAAAGCTGGCTTTGTTTTCCCACAGGAGCTAACTGGGCAGTGGTATAATATCGCCGCTACCAGTTGTTAGCTTCTGTGGCATCGGAGGCTGTGCAGTGACACCAGGTATTCAATGCCAGGGCTGCATATGACTTCGGCATTGACTATCCGGGGTTAGAGGTCAGCGGCGATGGCTATGCACCGTAGCGTGAATATCGGGGCCCATAGAGTATTCACCACCTTAGCTGTCCAGATAGTGGTATATTCAGTCCGCTATCAGATAACTACTCGGATAAGTGTAGGGCAGCTTTTCAATGTTCCTAAATTTATCCAGATAGTTATCTGAATAGCAGATCGAATATTGCCAGCACCCAGACAAATAGGTGGAATGCCCCATGATTTGCCCTGGCACCATCCACATAGAAAAGGGGCAATCTGTAAATTAATAACATTATGGGGTAGATTCTGACCCGCATTTGGTGGGGATAAACGTTCGGCATGGACGTATATACTTTGCTAAACGTCTGGGTCCGATTCCCACCAAAGAGCTCCCTGCACGTACAGCAGAAATGTGCGGGGAACCTTGTATGAGGGTGGAAGGGGATGGGCCGGAGGCGTGACCCTGACCCCAGATGTACAGGGCCGATTCTGGTCATGGCCCTATACATCCAGCCAGTGTCACTTAGACAGGAGACTTATTCTACGTTGGAGGTGGAATAAGTCCCCTCCGATGCCAGCAGCTATCCAGCCTGGGACCAGCAGAGGAGTTAAGAGGGGCAGAAGGTTCCCTGCAGTTCGATCCCGGCCCCAGAAGGCCCAGTCAGTGGTCGGGCAGTGGGGAAAAAGAACTTTGCTGCCAGTGTGGGTGAGTGAGGCTCCTGCATAGAGACGCGGTGCCAAGGTGATGCGATGCCACTGCACCACAGCTCCATGCAGGAGCCCAGGCTGAGCTAGCTGGGGAAGTACCTGGATGTGTCGTGGGCCACAATCGGGGTGCGTCCTTCCCGTCCAGGCCCTTTGCATCCAATTCTGATCCCACGGGGCATATAGCCCCCGTGGGATCAGAATCAGGTGCAAATCTGGCCCGTCCAGATTTTGAACGTCCGGATGGGCTGGACGTGTCCCGATCGTAATTGACCTCCAAATGGATAGTGCTCTTGAAAATGTACAGATAGCGCACATATTCCGATAGTGGCTCCCCCTCTCTGGATAGTGCCTTTGAACATCAGGCTGAGAGAGTTAACCCACGTGACCCAATTCAAGCCCGGAGGACGATATTAGGCCAGTCCTGGATATCTGACAAAGTTCCTTCCATTCCGATGTATCTTGGTCCCCAGTTTTGATTTCAAATGGCAGAAGCAGTTCCTATTAATCAGCACCATACCTAGCCCTGTGTGAGTGGTGCAGCCACGCAAGGCACAAAACAATAGGGGCACATTTGGGGTTGCCGGCCTCAGCTCCTCCCCCACCCATACTGCCTGTCCTTGTCCCGCTGCCACTTTTCATGATTTGTTGATGGCAGGGGTAGCAGTGTGGCAGCGGAGTGGACCTCAAAACGAAAAAAGAAAACACGTGGGTCTTTCCGACTCCGGTTTGCATGCTGGCCTGATCCCTCCCTCCTCCGACGTAGGCTCGCATCAAAGGAGAGAGGGACCAGAGCAGCCATTCGAATGTGGGTCTTTGCAACTCCATGCTTGAATGACTGATCTAGTCCCTCCCTCCTCTGATGCGAGCCCACGTCAGAGGAGGGAGGGATCAAAGCAGCGTGCAAGTGCAGAGTTGGAAAGACCCGCAATGTTTTTTTTCAGTTGGAGATCTGCTTCGCTGCTGCCAACACCAAGGGAACATAAAAAGTGGTGGTGGCAGTGGGGCCAGGACAGTTTGGGCAGGCAGCGCAGGGTGGGGAGCTGGCTGGACATGGAGGTGTGGGGTACGATGGGGAGATGCTGGGCATGGGGCAAATGACAAATGTGTGATGTGGGGAGGGTGGGTAGATTTGCAGATTGCACAGGGTGCATTTATGGCTTGGTACGGCCCTTCTATGAATACAGAGCAGAGGGAGGTTTCATTCTACACCTGCCAGCAGTGTGTTCTTCAAAAATCTACACTGTGCGCAAAGCGCAACGGGAGCTAGAAAGGCTTTCCCCTTATGTTCTTTTATATTCTGGAGATAATGGTGGAATTAATCTAATGCAGGGTGAATACCATCAAAAAGTAACCCATGGTAACTGTGGTGCAGGTTATTGCACTATGATAAATCAGCCTTTAAGGGGATACTTTTATTAGGAGCTGTCTAGATTTAGACAGTAAGAACATGCATAAATGGAGAAATTGTAGTCATTTATACACATAAGTGACCACTTATATGCATAAATAAGCACACTCGTAGTGCATCCTATTCTGTAAAATTACACATACATGCATAGGCATGTACTTTCCCTGTAGGCGTGTACAAGGTTAAGTTATAAAGTTTGATATAATCTGCACATGTCCTTTAGGTAACATATAACAAGAAGGTATTTAGGAACGTGGTATGATAAACTTGTGTGTGTGGATAGGATGGGTGTGTGCTTAGTTGGCAGCATAAGTGGTATTTCAGTATGGGTGTTGCCTGGATGCTCATATGTTTCTATAAATAGAAATGTTTTGAGGTCTTTGCGGAATTCTGTGAAGTCATCTAATGCTCTCAGGCTCGTTGGCAGGGAGTTCCATAGTGTGGATGCCAGTAGTGATGGTGCTCTTTTTGAAGTTGATTGTTTGGTTTTGTGATAGCCTGCAGGTGTGCCGATCATGTTGTCGTTGTTAGTTCTTCTTGGTCTATTGCTGATATCCCTTGTTATGACATTTTGGAGTGCGTCTGCTGAGAGATGGTGAATGACTTTGAAGATGATCATGGTTGTCTTGTATTTAGCTCTTGCCATTATTGGGAGCCAGTGCAGTTGCTGTAGGACAGGAGTGATGTGCTCGGTCCTTGGTGTGTCTGTAATGATGCGTGCTGTGGTGTTTTGTACCATCTGTAGTGGGTGGAGTGTCTGCTGGGGTAGGCCTTGATATAGTGAGTTTCCGTAGTCAAGCAGCGGTGTAATGAGTGCTTGGCACACTGTACGGAAGTGGTCCTGATGGAGCATTGGTTTAATTTGTCTATTTTCAATAGTGGAGGAGTGGCCTAGTGGTTGGGGCAAGGTATTTCAGGCTGGAAGGTCAGGGGTTCAAATCCCACTAGAGGACAGCAACCTTGGGCCAGAAGGACTGGGGTTTCTAGTCCCACAGGTGCTCCTTGTGGTCTTGGGAAAGCCACTTAACCCTCCATTGCCCATGTTCCCTGTAAAATAGTTATCTCCAAGTTATAATGCCCTGTTCAATGTAATTTCAGTTTGTTCAATGTAAACCGCCCTGATGCAGAATAGCACAGTATATAAGAGAATGTAAATAAATAATAAATAAATCGTTGATAGGCCTTGTTTGCAGTTTTGGTGATGTGGGATTGAGGTTTAGAGCTCTGTCTAGTGTGATGCCCAGATACTTGACTTCTTCTTTGACTACTATGTGTTTGTCTAGGATGCTGATAGTTTGTGGAGGTATAGTTTGTGGGGTTCCTGGTGACAAACATTGCCTCAGTTTTATCGTAGTTGACCGTCAAGTTGTTGGCTGTGAGCCAGTCATTCATGTCTTCGAGGCATTTGGTTATTGTTGTGATGTTTAATGCTAGTAGGTTGATTGGAGCGTACACCATAATATCGTCAGCATAAATGTGATAGTGAAGTTTGTGGTGCTTGATGATGTTGCATATGGGCTGTATATAGATGTTAAATAGCATTGATGATAAGGCTGAGCCTTGAGGTATTCCCTGCGTGACGGGGAATTGTAGTGATTTCTTTTGGTTGCATTTGACTTGTTGCGTTCGCCCTTTCAAGTATGATGTAAACCACTTCAGGGTATTCTTGCATAGTCCTATCTGTTGTAAGCATTGCAATAGCTTGGTATGGGACACAGTGTCGAAGGCTCCAGAGATGTCCATGAACACTAGCAGGAAGCCGTTTTTTATGTCGTCCGTGCTTCTTAGGAGATTGTCAAAGAGGGAGGTTAGTAGTGTTTCCATGCCGTGCTGGGGCTTAAATCCATGCTGATGTATGTCCAGTGGGGCATTTATATCAATATGATCCTGAAGTTGCCTTTGCACTGCACCTTTTCCACGATTTTCGCAAGGACAGGCAGGGACGGTATGATTTTGGTTCGGAGGGGCTCAGATTGCTGCTTTTAAGTATTGGTCTTATCATTGTGTGCTTTAGTAGTTGCAGCATGTATCCTTGTTGGAGTGAATCTTTGACGATTTTTTGAATGTGATGAGAGAGTTGGCTTTTTGTAGCTTTGAGCCACGTCACTGGGCATGGGTCTGCTGGTGATGTTGTTGTGTTTAGTCCAGATATAATGTCGTCTTCTTGCTGTTTTGTTAGTATGTAGAAGCTTTCCCATGTTTGATGTTTTTTTATCATGTGGTCATTTGTTTGTAGTGTAGTATGGCAAGTTTGGTTGGTGTTTTTTGACTTCATGTAGTCTGCATATTTTTGTGGGTCAAGCTGGTGGGTACTTTGTTGCGTGTCATCCTTGGTGAGTTTTTGGACAATGCTAAAGAGTTCTCTTGGTCTATTAGTAGATTTCATAATTAGGTTGGTATGGTGTTGCTGTCTATTGTCATTTATTAGATTGTTATATTCCTGTTGTTTGTCTCTGTATTGAGTTAGGAGGTTGTGTGATTTGTTCCGTCTCCATTTTCTTTCCAGTCTTCTGAGTGTGTGCTTTGCGACTCTGATTTCATGTGAGTACCATGGGGCGTTGGATCTCTTGCGTGTTTGTGGTTCTTTGGTAGCTGGGGCAGATGCTGCGTTGGATATTATTGTGTTCCATTCTTCTATGTTTAGGTCTAGGGTTTCGTGTTCCTGTTGAAGTTGTGGAGTGATTTTGTTTATGAATGAGTCTCTGTTAAATGTTTTGAACCATCTAGTTATTCTTTCATCATCTTTGTGTTGGGCGGGGTTGTTCAGGGTCATGGTGAATTCAATCACATGGTGGTCTGACCAGGGGAATGGCGTGATTGTTGGTTTTGTGGTGGTGTTCTGTTCCACTAGCTGCATTAGCATGAAGACCATTTCCGGCGTTGTACCATGCTGGTGCGTTGGTGTGTTAATTGTCTGGCAGTATTTTAATGACTCCATGACTTTTAAGAAAGTTGCGGTTTCTCTGGTGGGTGCAGATGTTAGGTTATAGTCTCCTAGTGCAATGTCTTCTTCTGCTTGTGTCTTCTGTTATGTGCGCATATCGTTTTGATTACTGTGAATAGGTGTTCAGTTGTGGTTCCAGGTGGTCTGTATGTGAGGGAGATGCTTAGGTACTTGTTGGCTATAGTGAGTGTTTTGGATTCAGTTGTGTTAGTGGTGGCGATTGTTTTGAATCTGTATTCTTTTCTGGTAAGTATTAATACTCCTCCTCCTCTCCTTTGTGCTCTGATGCAGTTGAATGCCGAGTATCCTGTTGGGGTTACTTGGTTTAGTATGACCTGGTCTGAATCGTTTAGCCAGGTCTCTGTGATGCATATTATATCAAGCTTCTTGTTGTGGATTAGGTCAAGGATAGTATTTGGTTTGTTCCTGATAGATCTGGCATTTAGAAGAGCACACCTGGTGTTTGTTGTTATGATTGGTTTTGTATGTTCGTTATTTGTTTGGTGTGTGGTTGTATTACGTGTGGAATTGTATGGTTTGTGGGCTTTTGTTGTTGGCATTCTTTGGATAGGTGTGATGCTGGTGTGCATCTGGGTAGGGTGGCATATAGGTTGAGCAAGGGGATTTGCTTGTTGAGTCTGATGTGTGTGCAGGGTGCGAACATATGTAGGAGTGTGAGGTAGACCATGAGGTAGTGGGTAGTTGTGTGCATTTTGTGATTTGTATTTTGTATTTTACTGACCTGGGATTGGGCTTGTGGTTTACTGACCTGTGTTCAACTTGAGTTGGGTCATATAGGTGTAATCCTGTGGGTACTATATGTGTATTTCTACAATGGTGGTGGTGTTTTTATTCTGTATGTTGTGTTACTTGTGGTTGGTTAGTAGTCTAGCTATGAAGTAGTAGTGGGGTTGCTAGAGTTGTTAGGTTATGCCGTGTGGGTTGCTTTAGAGTGCAAACAGTGCAAACAATGGGTAGTATGATCTATGCAATTAAACTGCAAGCAATGGATTGTCCAGGCAAGGTAGCAGAAGTAATCTACAAGCAATGGATTGTCCAGGCAAGGTAGCAGAAGTAATCTACAAGCAATGGATTGACCAGGCAAAGGTAGCAGAAGTAATCTACAAGCAATGGATTGTCCAGGCAAAGGTAGCAGAAGTAATCTACAAGCAATGGATTGTCCAGACAAAGGTAGCAGAAGTAATCTACATGCAATGGATTGTCTAGGCACGGTAGCACATGAAACTTTCCAATGCACGCATAAGCTGAAAAAGAACATGTATGGGTGTGACTGCGCAGGCACAGGAAGGAGAAGGTTGTGTATTTCGCCCATCAAAAAGAGACAGAGTTTTCAGCCCCTAAGGAAACTGGGAGGGCAAAGGGAGCAAGGCCGCATGGAGAGGGAATTAGAGGTGGAGAGTTAGATGGTCAGGTAAAGGAAGAAAGAGAGAGACTGGAGTTGCAGAAGAGAAGAGTGAGTGAGTGAGTGGGTTGGCAAGAAGAGAGTGAGACCATAGTGAAGGAGAAAACACTGCATCTGCACGAGGTGGAGAGAGAAGGAGGAAGAAGAGAAAAGTGGAATGCGCCTGTGCATGAAATACGAGTTTGCAGCATTGTTCAGGATGCAGCTATTCCAGGAACCTACCACACATCCTCTTCCCAGTGTAGTCAGCTCATTCCAGCGGCTAACAGTACTGCACCAGTGGTCATCCAGGGCTTAGGTATCCCCAGCAGCTTCTGCTACTTCCACTCAGTCCCTGTAAACCCTCAGCTGCAGAGTTTCAGGGACCAGACCGACCAGCTCAGGACACTGCAGGCAGGGGATAGCAGGAGGTGGGAAAAAGCACCTACAGGGGCTGGTTGCAGCTGATCCATAGCCTGGACACTAGTAACTAGGACATGCTGACAATTGGAAGGTAGGGACATAGCCAGGGGCGGATCTATTATGCAACTAGCAAAGCTTAAGCTTCAGGGTTCCTAATCCTGGAGGGGCCCCAGAAGCAACTGTGGTCCATATTGCTTAAAATATTTGGGGCTACTGTATGAGAAGATTTTTTTTAAAATTAAAATATTAATAATATAGTGCAATTCAATGCAAAAATAGCTAAAAAATTAAAAGGTTATTAAAGCATCATGTAGACTAGCAGTAAACAAAAAAAATGTTCAAATGAAGGATGTTTCATTCTAAATATATGTAATATAAAATAATTATAAATAATTTAAAAACACTATTAACAATTATGACAGAAATTAAAACTTTTATTAAAATTATAACACATTTCACTAATTTTCATCCCCCCATAACTCAAAAACTATAAGGCATAGGAAATGTTTATTCACACTGACTTTGACATGTGAGATAATCCAGTTCAGCAAAGTTAATCAAAATCTGAGATGCAGTGGTTATCTTTTTAAAATATTTGTGGTGATCTGTCATGAAACAACCCCATTAAAGAAGTTAACAGTGGAAACCCAGACCTCATTGCTGGTTGCGAAGGGGCTTCCATAATAGTCCAAGCTTCGGGGCCCTAAAATTGTAGGTCGCCACTGGACACAGCAATGGATGGGCCAGGGTAGACCGTAGCCCCCCCCTCCCCCAATTTGAAGTTCCCAAGAGTTGGGACTATAAGGACAGTATTTCTTTTTGGAATTTGTGTCCCCAGTCTGCCATCCAGCTTGCTTAGCCACTGAAAGGAAACCCCACTCTGGTAGGGCTTATATATATAAAAAGGCATAATAAACACTGATTATTTAAAGAGTGCCTTTATTCTTTTTTAATTATCAAATAAATAAATAACCAAGACCCACTGAACTAGAATCCTTTAATTCAGGCCTGACATCATATGCCCTCAGGCCTAGACCATTACCCTTAGACCTGATAGTGCCCACTCTTGAGCCCTTTTTGGACAATGCCTGGAAATATATTTTGTGCATATCCTAAAACCTGGCCCTAATAAATCAAGTTGCAAGACACAGTTTGGAAAAAGCAATTGGAGCCAGAAAGGACAGGTATGTTACTTCAACAGGCGAGTCTTTCTGTTGCAAAGCATTCTGGGAAATTCTCATTAAGAAAATCTTTGCAAGATGATTTAAAAAAATGAAGACTGCCCCCTCTCCCACTCTTTACAAGCTACAGCCAAATGGGGAATCTGGTTAAAAGTTAAGAGCCACCATACTTAAATTACACCAAGCAGACAAATAGTCCTTGCAGTTACAGAAATATCAGGGTTAATAATTAGCCAGTTAGCCAATGTGAGGTCGGCCAGGTAAGGGTGTTGACCATAGTATTTGGTGGTACTATCTGGATAGTGCCTCTGAATCAGGGGTGACTCAAGGCAAACTGCTGCCTGAAGCGAGGGATGAGATGGTACCCCCCCTAGTGTGGGGAGGGGGCTTTCTCACCAAACCAGAATGAAATGCAAGATGTTTGCACACCAAGGAACTAAAAGAAAGAGTGAGAACCACAGCACAATTTATAAAACTAAATTAAAACTTATTTTTATTTGATTGTTATAAACTGTGTTATGGTTCTTGCTTTTTCTTTTTGAACATATATTTTGCATCCACAGAACCCCCTTTCTCAATAGTGGGTGCCGAGCAGAACCAGGACATTCATCCACAGAACTCAATATCTTAAAAAAGAATCTGATTCTGATCATCTCACTAACAACAACTAACATTCTCCAGTACCAGGAATATTGTGAACTAATACAAAACCCTATAATAAAATAACTGAGTATCTGTAGAGCAAATCTACCATATCATTCCATATCAGTACCAACTTCCAAAACTCGCATAAGGAGCCCATCCAAGGAAAGCATCACTGTAAATACTGCAGCAGGCCCTAAAACATGCAACACCTATTTGAAAAGCTGAACAATTCAGATTACTACAGTACAGATCCCTACATAAAAACTCCATGTTAGCAGAGCACTTGGGGGTATGTTTACTAAACTGCAGTAACGTTACATAACGCATGTTATGTAACGGTAACGATCGTTAAGTTACGTTAACGCGCGTTATGAGACGTTAACGATTGTTAACGTCTCATAACGCGCGTTAACGTAACATAACGATCGTAGAATAAACACCGCAGAAGGTGGAGAGAGGGTAGAGAGAAGGGGTCAATGGGTGGAGTGTGGGCGGGGAGAGGCTCCTTTCACACTAACGCGCTGATCTGAAGAGCTGAATCCTAACGCGATTGAAAACCTGCCGCTAGATGCACATTTGCAGGGGAGAGAAACCATTTAAGTGTCAGCAATTTACAGCATATGCAGGGAAACTTACAAAAAGTGATAAGTGTGATACATGTGCACAGAACAAAAAGGCACATAAACATTGAAAATGACCTCAACAAACAGGAAAAAAACCATAACCAAGCTGGCCAATAGTGATATTAATGGGAAACATCAAACCCCCCCCCCCCCCCGAGAAAACTCCAAAAAAAAGATATTAATCGTGGAAGGGTCTATGCTCCGTCCCCATACAAGGTGAATGAGCCCACAGTGAAATAGCGCAGATCAGGGCTTTCCCTTGTTATTGGACAGGTGTCCTATGGCATGCACATGCCCTGCAACAGCAGGGTGGGCATGTCGGAATGGGCAACTGGACAGATGCCGGAAAAGGGGACACAGAGGGCTGCAGGCGGCACATGCTGTGGTGCAGCTGGGCCACAGTGCGGACTAGGGTGTTGCCTAGGTGGCTCATATGAATGCTGAAACAGCAGAGCAGCCAGACAGCAACTGCTGAAGGCCCAACATGGGCACGACTGTGTTTCCCACAGTGTCACAGGGGATAGTACCAAGCAGCTACCCCCAAGGGCACGGAACAGTGGCAGGCTTTGCTGGGGGGAAGCGTGGACACCTATGCAGGCACCCCTACCCCAGAACCCACACCATAGGCAGCCGCCTACCCGCACACTGGATGGCCTGAGACTGCGCTCCACCAGCACCACCAGCAGAAGGGCATGTCAGCATGGTGGCAGAGGGATACCGGTGGTGGAGGGGGCAGTGGCAGCTGTCCAGAGCAGACCGTGGCCTAGCCCTGTGTAGGTGGGTGCCATGCACTGCAACAGACAGGCCCTGTCTGACGAACAGTCATGTTATCACCAGGGAATGCACAGACTCTGTGACAACATGCTGGTGCAGTGCACAAAACCAGTGTATTCAAAAGCAGAAGGTCACAGGTTCAAGTCCCAGCTGTGGTGCCTGCCAACCCAGTCCCCATATTTTACCCACTACTAAAACGTGCTAATACAGACAGAACCTTTATTGCAGATGACGTAAACATGCCCAAAACACCTACATTTTACCCCACAGAGCACAGACAACATAAACATGCGCATTACCGAGAGCAGAGTCTCCCAAATGCAGTCCTGGAGGGCCAAACACCATCCAGGTTCCATGCTGCCTCTAATAAAGATGCTGGTGCTGCATTTCTATGCACCGCCCCCATGGTATGCAGATGTATCTCATGCATATTCATGAGGGACAGCATGAAAACCCGAACAGTGTTTGGCCCACCAGGACTGGAGTTGGGAACCTCTGCCCTAAAGCAGTGGCCATCAGGGGCAGACACACCCGCACCCACAGGCTCCATTATCCAATGCCTCCTGGAGCGGCAGGATGTTGGGCCCTGCGTGCATCTCCCAATACTAGCACTTGCATACCTTGGCAATGCCACCCTAAACCTGGGAATACGGTAAACATCTATCAAACGGTTGCTATGATTACTGGCAGATAGCAATTCCAAAGTTAAGCACCATTTGCTGATTGAGCTGCATCATAACAAACTTTCTGATGTCTGTGGAGTGTGCTACAGGTCTGGTGTCTGACAGTGTTTACCACCCTGGGGAGTGACCCCAACAGTATTGCTTACCATAGCCATGCCTGCACTCTGTCCAGGACTGGTGTGGTGGCCAGGGCTGCCAAACACCTCTATAGTTGCACAATGCTGGCATAGGTGTGGGAGTGTGTGTCTGTCTATCCAGTGTGTGGTGGCTGCAAACACCCTCCACAGCCCACACTGCTAGCACTGTTGCCAGTATTGGCCTGCCAATCTGCATAATGAGGAGCAAGGTACCGTGGGAATAGCCAGGATAGGATGGCCTGGCCTGGATCCATCTGTACATAGCATAGGGCAATGGCTCAGACATTGTAGTGGCCGGCCACCACCTGCACGGACAGGGTGGCCACAGCATGTCCTGCTGGGAGGTCACTCTCACCCTGACTGAACAGTGACCACGGCATGGCTAGGTTCCCCCATAGTGCTGTATAGTGTTTCTCTCATGTGATATTTATGGGTTCTCTTTTGGGGCCCAATCACTGACTTATCTGCTTGGTGTGTATGCTGATGTCCCAGTTCTGGGTACACGCATCTCCTCCAGGAACATGCACTATGGACTAGCTAGCAGACTGTCTGCAGCTAGTATGTGTCTTGCTGGAACACCCTCCAGGGTGCAGTGGCTGGAGACTTGCTGCTGGAGAATGTCAGATAGTGGTGGGGGGCAGCTGTGTATTTACAGGCCTACTGTCTGTCTGCTATTGCTTTATGGATGTGTACAGCTCTGCATTGCCTGCCCTGTAGTGTGTCTGTTCCCCAGCAGGACTGGGGTTGATGGTCCCCTCTACTGCCACCATTGCAGGGAGGTAGAATGTGGATCTGTTGGTGGGCAATCCTGTTTCCCACCCTGAGCCCCAGAGGGTGGGTTGTGTGGTAGTACATAATCTGCCTATGGGCCCCAACACCCCCCTTCACCTACATCATGTAACCATGGCACCAACACAGGATATGCACTATTCTGGGTGCATCATAGCCCATAAGGGCTAGACATGACTGAGAAATACAGAAGGACACAGATGTATCCTAGGTGTGTCTGCAGGAACTACATATCACACACTGATGGGGACCTGCAGCATGGCGTATTTCAGCTATGAAAGGTTCTGTGGACCTGGTGCTGGGCGCCCT
This sequence comes from Ichthyophis bannanicus, assembly GCA_033557465.1. Classification (NCBI taxonomy): domain Eukaryota; kingdom Metazoa; phylum Chordata; class Amphibia; order Gymnophiona; family Ichthyophiidae; genus Ichthyophis; species Ichthyophis bannanicus. Next base: position 418,393,241 of record CM066036.1, on the reverse strand, counting down.
ACCTCACCCTCAGGGTGAGCACAGTACCCGCACAATGTGACGGTCTGTGGCTACTCTGTGCCAGTACCACACATGGTCAGTTCCCCCTACCAGGCCGAGGTGCTGTGGGGGTGCATACCCCATCGTGTACCCATCTGTCGACTGCTGATTTGCATGTGCAGTGCATCATGGGTACGGGTGGGTTAATCCTATCCTGGTAACCACAGCAGACAGTTTGTGTGGTGACATGCAGTCCTTCTGCAGCCAGCCAAGGGCTTGTTAGCAGCTGTAGCCCACTGCTTACTTCACTGCCTGTGAAGCCAGATGTCATGGGTTCAAACCCATGGTGGTGTTATTTGATAGGGCTGTCTGAGGCATTGTCTATTTTTAATGTACATTAGTGCTGCCAGCAAAAACACTCTGAGTACTGTAACCTTAAGGTGCCTCATAAGGCGCCCCATAAGGCACCTTATAGGGCACCCTATAAGGCGCCCTATCAAGCGCCTTATAAGGTGCCTTATAAGGTGTCCTATAGGGGACATTATAGGGTGCCTTGGCGGACAGTGCACTTTATAATGTGCCCTATGGAGTGCGTTATGGGGTGCCTTATGCGGCACCTTAGGTTACGCCACCGTGAGGGTGTGTTTGCTGGCAGCACTAATTAAAATAAAAGTAAAATGCCTCAACAATCACTACTTAAACCTAAAGGGTGCTGCCTCATGCATTAGGCACACTGGGGAATCAAACCCATGACCCCCCCATACCATCAGTCAGTGTAGTAACCATTGTGCTACTGCTCTGTTTCTGTGTTTGCATGTCTGCGCGCCTTCTTAAGATTAATGCACGGTAACGTGCCATGTAACGTTCGTTAATTTATGGCGCCTTGTAGTGCGCGTTATCGGTAACGATGTACCACCCATGTCCTTATTTGGGATTTCTGCCTCTACCGTGGATCCTAACGCAAATCACATTACCGCAGTTTAGTAAACATACCCCTTGGTCTTCGTCAGACCCTCACCAAGTACAGAATAAGTGACCATAACCTTAAAATAAACATATGCAGATAAAAATTAAACTGTAACCCCAAGAAGCCATATTCTGCATACAATGCAATACCAGAGAAATAGAAAGAGATGTTTTTCCATGTACTGCATAAAAAATAAAGATAGCACCAAGTCTGATCATTAAACTGAAAATATAATTCTCTTCTAATTTTGTTGTCTGACCATTTTATTCTCTGATCATGTAGATCCCAATCTGAAGTTTCTGCTTTCCTCTATCTCCCAGTGCATCCTCCTGTCTACTTTCCCCTAGAGACAGCACGAGGGTGATGCAGGGCCATGTACAGAGACTCACTTTGGCATCATTTGCATAAATTTAGTATACTTTATTTTAAAATGTTTATGCCACCCATCTAAATCCTAGGCGGTTTCTAAACATGCACATGCAATTTAGTAAAACAGATGTTACAATAAAACAAACATAATTATAAAACATTAAATTTGATTAATGAAAAGCCCACCCCCCTATCAAATCTTTATAAGTATCTGCACATCAGATTTATTTTGCTATGACCAAATTATTGATGAGGAGGGAAGATATAAAATGAGAAACTAATCCTGGTAGCCATGAGTTCAAACGCTGGATTAGATTGTGTTAGAGCTGGAAAAGTCTGGAACTCAGCAGCGATGAAGCTATCAGGCTACTAAACAAAATTAAACTGAGATGTTCCCTTAAAATTAGAAATTTTCTTGAATCTAAACTGACAAAATATTTTAAATTTCAGTTTGGCAGCATAAAGAATGCAAAACTGCAAATCTCAAAAACAATACATATTCCAGTACCCCCCTCCCCCCCAATCCACACCCTACAGTTGACCTCACTAAGAACCCAGAGTACAGGACCCATAGAGCAAATCTACCATTCCATAAAAGCACTAACTGCCAAAACTCACACATGGAGCGTACCCATTAAAGGGCAGCAACATAAATATTGCAATGGGCCCTAGAACATCCATATTCCTATTTGTAAAACTGAACAAGCCAGATTACTACAACTCCCTACATAGAAACTCCATGCTAACAGAACATGTAGCCTCAGTCACACATATGTAGAACAGAGATAGATATTCACCGAGTAGGGTATATATTAGTAGAAACGAAAAACAGATAGCTGTAGTCAAAAAATTCTTTTACCCATTATTGTTAGGTTTACATGATTTCTTTTTCCCAAAATTATACTTTACTGCAGAGTGAGGCGAGAGAAAGAATTCTCATACACAGGCATCTGCATTGTCGGCAGAAACTAACATAGTGGCTCAGTGCAAGAAGCATGAGTACAACTAATGCCACCTCAGTGGGAGGCCTTATTTGCAGCAGCAGCTGTTTTGTTACGCCGAAATGTGGTAATTGCAGGGGGATGTAACTGCCTCCCTACAGTTAGCCTATGGCCCTACGCCAGGGGTCTCAAACTCAAATTGCTTTGAGGGCCAAATGAGGACTTGTAAAGTAACCCGCGAGCCACATAAGACGTGGGGCCTCATTTGCATAAATATTTGCATAATGTTACCATACAAAGCGCAGACATTAATGATGCACATTTCCCAGAGCTGACATATTCCAGTTAATAAATTCAAAATAGATATTTTTCTACCTTTTGTGCATTTTTTTCAGTTGCAATTGTTCCAGCCACTTTCTTCTGGTTTCTTCGTGTCTTCTGCTAACTCTCCATCGTCTGCTGTCCATTTGTCCTTTCTTCTCTCTTCTAGTTTTTTTTCCATTCTGTCTCTACATCTGCTTTAACATACTAATCTTTCTCCTTTTGCTCCTTCCTCATTCTTATTTCATCCACTCAAATTTTACCCCTCCATCCTCAATCACCACTTACTCTCCCAATACCTGGCCAATTGTAGATTTTTCTTCCCTCCCACACAAAATATTTTTCCCCTCTCCATTTCACTCTCCCAGCCCCATCCCATTCTAATCCTCCCCCAACATCAGCTCCCTTCTAGTTCCAGCCCCACCCAGCATCCGCTCCCTTCTAGTCCCCGCATCAGCCTATTTCCAGTCCTATCCTAGCCCCACCATCAGCCCATTTCCTGTCCTAGCTCTCCCCCACTAAGCCCATTTCCAGTCCTAGCAACCCCCTCCAGTCCATTACCATTTCTAGCCCCCCCATAGCCCATTACCAGTCCTAAGCCCCCAACAGCCCTCTTCCAGTCCTAACCCTCCCATCACCCCATTTTCATTCTTAGCCCCCCCATAGCCCATTACCAGTCCTAACCCACCAATCAGCCCACCTCCAGCCCTAACCCCCATCTGCCCATTTCCAGTCCTAGCCCATTACCAGTCCTAACCCCCCCCCCCCCGCTGCCATTAACCCACTTCCAGTCCTAACCCCCCATTACCCCATTTCAGTCTTAGCCCCTCCGTAGCTCATTACCAGTCCTAACTCCCCCATCAGCCCACCTCCAGTCCTTCCTAACCCCCATCAGCCCATGTCCAGTCCTTACTCCCCCCATCAGCCCACCTCCAGTCCTTCCTAACCCCCATCAGCCCATTTCCAGTCCTAAATCCCCCCCCCATCAGCCCACCTCCAGTCCTTCCTAACCCCCATCTGCCCATTTCCAGTCCTAACCCCCCCCCCCCCCATCAGCCCAAGTAAATAAAATAAAATAAAAACAACCCTGGCTTCTGCTGCTGCCGCTGCCACGGTGGCAGCGGCAGAATCAACTGTCAATTAAAAAAAAGAAAAACCTAGCTTCTGCTGCTGCAGCCGTGGCAGCAGCAGAATCAGCTGTCCCGCGGCCCCTTCCCCTCTGCCCGAAAGAGCCCTGAGTCTGCTCCATCAGCGGCGGGATTTTCAAGCCGTGAAGAGAGTATTTCCCTCTTGCGCGGCTTAAGCATATTAACTTTTCAAGCCGCGCGCAAGGGAAATACTCTCTTCGTGGCTTGAAAAGCCCGTCGCTGATGGAGCAGACTCAGGGCTCTTCCGGACAGAGGGGAAGGGGCCGTGGGACAGCTGATTCTGCTGCTGCCAGGGCTGCAGCAGCAGCAGAAGCCAGTTGTTTTTTAAAAAAAAATTGACAGTTGATTCTGCCGCTGCCACGGTGGCAGCGGCAGCAGCAGAAGCCAGGGTTTTTTTTTTGTTTCCCTCCGTCGCGGGCCGCACAAAGCTCTCTCGTGGGACGCGTGTTTGAGACCCCGGCCCTACGCATTCAAAGTCTGGAATTAATTACCAGAGGATGCAGTAAAAGCTGTTAGTGTAGCTGGTTTTAAAAAAGGTTTGGACAAGTTCTTGAAGGAAAGGTCCATAAAATATTATTAAAGAGAACATAGGAAATCCACTGTTTGCCCTGGGACAAACATTGTGGAACCTGTGTACCTTTTTGGGAACCTGCCAGGTACTTGTAACTTGGATTGGCCACTGTTGGAAACAGGATACTGGGTTTGATGGACCTTGGTCTGACCCAGTATGGCATTTCTTATGTTCATATGTTACCAGTGCAGAGTCTAGGAAGCATGCTGCTAAATATGCCAAACAAGAGGGGGCTCAACAGCACCCATGCAACATCTCCCACTTCCACAAAAACAAGAGTGACTTGGCACCCAACACAACACCTCTCACTCCAATATATACACCAAGAAGGGCTTGGCAACCCCGACATAACTCCTGAAACTGCTCACTGGACCAGCATGGTGCTAATGTAGATATATTGTCACACCGCCCCCCTGGTGGCACTGGGATGTCACAGCAGGGAGGGTGGACACAAAAATATTTTATGGTGGAGTTTAGCTCAAAGACAGGGCCCAGGTTTTTATAGTCCTGGTAGCCTTCTGGGTAACGAAAGCTCCAAAGAATATAACAGTCCGAGTGTAGGGAGAATAAAGACTTTTATTTCCCGTATTGCAAATAGGTTCAATAGCTCAGAATTTACATCAACACAAAAATGTCCTTGCTTCAGGTTGAAAGAAAAAGAAACATGAACTGAGTTAAACCTGTTAACTTCACAGCAGTACTATAAGAAACACAGATTCAAACCTTTCCCCAGACCACAGCTCTACTCCTCGGCTAAGGGCTCAAAGCTTTCTGCCAGGCAATAGCTGCAATCCATCTCGGGGTCCGAAAGGTCATCCGGGAATTCCACCTGCATTGGTTCACAGTCAGGAATATCTAGTGGCTCGCATTCAGGCTTTTTATATAATGTTTGTACGATGTCCCAATGCACTGCATCCAAAAGTAAGCCTTGGTTTTGTACACCTCTAGAGTGAGGACAGTTTCTCTCGCCTACTGCTCTTTTACTAGAGAGTTTCTTGTTTGGCACAGGTTTGTATTTTGTAGCACAAATAGTTCTAGAAGGACAGCATTCCTCTAGGCCCTGCTCCTCCTGCGTCACAGCATTCATAAAATCACAATCAGTAAAATAGTGATTACCTTTCCTTTTGGGTTTATCCCGGCCAAGTGAGGGTTGATGCTTGTTCCTGCTGTGGTTTGGCTTCTCTGACACCAAGGTAGGCCTCCAGTTCTCCGGCCGGCCTCCTGCTGGGGTTAAGCCACACTCGCACCACAGCTTCTTTCTCTCTGTGCCAAGAATGTTACCTTTCAAAGTAACTCTTTCACCTCCTTCTTGGTTACTCCTCGTTGTGTCTTTCAAAGGTTGCCGGCCTCTGCCAGACTCAGGTCCAGGACTTTCTGGCACAGTCCTTCTCCTTCCAGGGTTAGCTTCTTCTTTGTATCTTTCCCACTTGGAAAGCGTATCCTCTCCCCTCTTGGGATATTTGAAGCGGATTCCTTCACCTGGTTCTGCTGAGTCTGCTGGGCCGGTTCCTTCTGTCAGGACTCCTATTCCCTGGCCCTTCTCTCCTTCCAGGAAAGCTCTCCTTTCTCCTTCCAGAGTTAGCTTCCTTCCTGTGTCTCTTGTGTCTCCTGTGTCTGGGCTTTTAAAAGGAATTCTTCCCTTTCTGGATTGGGTGCAGGCCGGTATTGCATCATTGGCTCTGGGGTGTGGCTCCTCAGTCCTCCAGAGGTCCCTCTTGCTCCCCCTATATGGCTCCTCGCGATGCTGCAGCCGGTGTTTGCCTTTTTTTTCTAAGTTAAAAGCATTTTCTTCTGTCTGCAGAGGGTCTGCAGTACCACAATATATTCCATAAAAAACAAAGGAAATACAAGATGCCCACCATCTAAGGAGTTAAAAGAAAAAGTGAGAACCACAGCATAGTTTATAATACCAAATTATAACTCATTTTATTCTGTTATAAACTGTGTTATGTATGGTTCTCACTTTTCCTTTTTGAATATACAGGGTGGCCCAAAAAAAGTGAGAACATCTCGTAGCATATAAGTTATTTAAAAATTCAAAAAGACAGATGTAAACGATTGACAAATTAAAAAAAAAAAGATGGCGACCAGAAATTGTCAAAATAAAGACGTTATATAGCTAAAAATGGTAAATAAGTAAACTATTTAAGCTTTTAATTTACGAGATGTTCTCACTTTTTTTGGGCCACCCTGTATGTTCTACACCCACAGAAATCTCTCCTTCGACAATGGATGCAGAGCAAAAGTAGGACATTCACCCATCGAATTCAATATATTAAAAAAAAAAATCTGATTCTGGTCATCTCACTAACAGCAAACATTCTCCAGTAAAAGGAATAATAGGAACTAATATAAAACCCTACAAAAGTCACCAAAGATCTACAAGGCCAAATCCACCATACCATACCATACCATACCAGCATAAACTTCCAAAACTCATACAAGGGTCCTACCCAGAAAAAAGCAGCACTATAAATACTGCAGCGAGCCCTAGAATTTCCATACACCTATTTGAAAATCTGAACAAATCAAATTACTACAGTACAGATCCCCACGTACAAACTCCATGTTAACAACACACCTGGCCTCGGTCACATACTCAGACACAGGCCCTCATCAAGTACAGAATAAGTGACCACAACCTAAAGTAAAAATAAAAATATGTAGACTAAAATTAAACTGAAACCCCAAGAAGCCAGACTCCGCATATGGTGCAACACCAGAGAAATAAGAGATGCAGTTCCCCATACTGTGTAAAATATAAAGATAGTGCAAAGTCCAGTCACCGAATTGAAAATAAAATTATTTTTTCTACCTTTTGTTGTCTGACCATTTTATTCTCTGATCATGCCGGTCCCAATTTGAGGCTTCTGCTTTCCTCTTAGCTTTCTTTCTACAGTCTCTAGTCAATCTGCCTTTTTTTGTTTCCCCTTTTATTTTCTTCACTTCCTTCCATTTTTGATATTGATTTATATTCCTTTCCGTTTTCTTCCATTTATTTCTCTCTCCGTCCACCCATATTTCACTATTCCTTACTATCCAGTTCTCAATCTCCCTCTTTTTTACACCATCCACCTACCACTTTTCAACCTTCACCCCAGTCCTTCCATTCCCAAACTCTTCTTTCGTAGTCCATTATTTCGCAGTCTTTTGCTCATTCTCTCTTTCCCTCCATGTTCAACATCTTATCCAGTGTCTCTCTCTCTCTGGCTCTCTTTCCCTCCATCCAGTACCTCTGCTCTCTCTTTCCTTCCATGTTTGCCCTCTCCCTTCCTATCCCCCTGCAACCAGTGTCTAACCCATCTCCATACCATACCATTCCCTCCCCATGTCCGTATCTTTCTCAACCTATTTACCCCGTGTCCATCTTCCCCCCTCTCTCACCCCATGTCCTGAATCTCCTTTTCTCCTTATTGCCCTGTGTCCAGGTTCTCCCCTCTGTCACCCCCTCCCCAAATCCAGCATATTCCCATAGTCTCCCTATAACTCCCTGGTCAACACCACTCCATTCCCCCCCCCCTGCTTCTCCCTTTGCCCCTTTCCATATCCAGTATCTCCCTTTATCTCTGTAGCTCCCAACCTCAGTCTTATTCTCACTGCCTCCATATTCCCCCTCCTGCACCCAGCATCTCCCTTCTGACTCACCGTGCACCTCCCAGTGCCCCTCGATGTCCACCTCTTGTATGTTCAAGGGGCAGAGCCTGCCCATGGAGCAGAATGTCCCATGGACAGAGACTGTGCAAGCAGTGATCCTAGACCAGAGAGGCAGGGTAGAATTGGCCTTGCACAGCTCCTGCAGCATGTTTTGATCTCTGGGCCACAATCGCTGCCTCTCACACCATTCTGCCTGCAGGAGCAGCATGTCCTGCAGGCATGGCCTGTGCAAGTTGTGACTGTGGCCCTGAGAAACACAGCCTGCCCACAGGAGCAGATGTCAGGAGGGCGCCGTCGCTGTCTGCCCACCCCCATTCAGGATGACCTGCGGAGCACCAGCAGCCTAGTGGAGAGCCTGCCCACAGGACATACCGCTCCCACGGACAGAAGGCTGTGAGTAGCAATTGTGGCCTCTCACAGCCTTCTGCCCGTGGGAGCAGCATGTCCTGCAGGTAGGCTCTCCAGTAAGCCGCCGGCGCTCTGCAGACCCTCCTGAATGGGGAGTGGGATGCGGGAAGCTAGCAATGACAGTCTCCTGATGTCAGCACCTCCCTGCCGTGCTTACCCAGCATTTGTCTTCCTTCTTCCCCCCCCCCCCCCCGTTGTTCAGCATTTGTCTTCCATCCCCCCCCCCCTGCTGTCCAGTATCTGTCCTCCCACTCCTCCCCGGTTGTTCAGTATTTGTTCTCCTGTCCTCCCCCCCATTGTCCAGCATTTGTCCTCCTGCCCTCTCCCCTGTTGTCCACTATCTGTCCCCCTGACCTCCCTCTGTCCAGCATCTGTCTTCCTGTCCCCCCCACCCCTTCCTCCCACTGCTGCTGCCACTGCTCCAGATCCGAGAACACGGGGGCAGGGGCGGGAAGCTTTCATGGTCACAGTTGGCCAAAAATAAAAGCAATCAAAAAGCGCGCGGTTCGCAAGCCTCTGTCAGCCCTGCTGGTTCCACCCCCATCTGATGAGACAAACATCATCAGAGGGGGTGGGACTCATCAGGGCCTTACAAGCAGCTTGCAAACCATGCAAATAGGAAGTCTCTGTAGCAGCTGAAATCTGGATACTGCCGCTGAATATTTTTGTACCTGCAGTGCTAGTTTCAAATTCAGAAAGTCAGTGCAATAGAAAACCACAATGGCCTGAGATGTAAGTCCAAACACCAGGACTGACCTCCACACCTGGACCAGGATCAGAGTAGATCTGAATAATTATGTTTGAAATGAGCATTGAGAGGCACTCCTAACAAACTAAACACTACTTCTGGTGCCTGGGAAAGTCACTTGTAGACTGGCTAAATTGCCCTGAATAGTCAATAAATGCAAAGTTGGTTCTAGCTGCATCAAGCAAGTTATTTCTTAAAAGTGCTTTGGTTGTTTGCTTAGGTTTGATAACTCAAAATCTAATCTTACATCGTCTTTGTTTCCAAGCCATTAACTATTTGTAGACACTCCCTTCTCATTCCACCTTCTTTTTAGTCACTGCTCTGCTTTTCAGTGGCTACATCTGACTGAATGCCGCAGAGTTAAGCAGGGATCGTGGTCTCCCAGCGTCCACCATGTGAGTAGATGATAACTTTTTACTGACTTACCATAAGCTGAATCGGAGGCTGCTTCATCATGAAGCAGTGAAAGGATCTGAGTTTAGGGGGCTCATCTGACTCTAGATTACAAGGAAGGGGTGAGTCGGTCATGGTGGGTAAACCCCTGTTTGTAAGTTTTTCTGTACTGAGAAATCTCTAGAACTCTTGGAAACAGGAGCTGAACCATCTCCTCATCGCTGTCTGAATTTCAACCTTCTGTTCTTGACCCTATTGCTTTAAGTTTGGTCTGCTCTTGCCTTCTATGGATTAAGAATTACATAAAGAACATTTCATAAGAGGATCAGGAAATTCTACCTGTCTACTGCATAGAGCATGGGATGCCTGGATCCTAATTTCACTCTTTTCTGCTTAGCTCCATGTCATCATAAGACTTTAATCCAGTCCTAGGCTATTCTCTTTTTGTTTTACCTCCCATCACAGGGCTTCCTACGAACAGCAAAGGTCATTGAAGAGGGAAGTTAGAAAATCAGGACTAGATAAATCTCTCATACTAAAATGGAATTAGACTGGAAACACTATGGGGGTCATTTTGATTTGCGTTTGGTGGGGATATATGTCCAGGTTGGATGTATATCCCTGCTAAACACTAGGGTGCCGATTCCAGTCAAGGAGCTCCCCGCATGTACTGCAGAGATGTACAGGAAGCTCTGGACAGGGGCGGGAAAGGGTTGGCCAGAGGAGGAGCGAGGGTGGGGAGTAGGCGGGACCCTGACCCCGGATGTACAGGGTCGTTTCCGGTGTCGGCGATCTAGATGGGGAATTTATTCTACCTTGGAGGTGGAGTAAGTCCACCCTGACATTGGTGACCAGCCCAGCCGGGACCCAAGATGCAGGTGGGTAAGGTAGGGGGTTCCCCATAACCCGATTCCAGCCTCGGAAGGCCCCATTGTGGGTCGGGCAGTAGGGAACAACATGGAAGGGGCATAAAACAGGTGGAGAATGGGCAGAGACAAATAGGGAATGGACAATTAGCATGGAGGTAGATCTGCATGTTAATGTTGAGGTGGCAGGCAATGCAGAAGTATAACTGATTTCAACCACATTATCTGCCATTCGGTAGAGAAACGTTCTCTGCATTAAATGAACGGTACACTGCTGGGAATACTCCCAACAGTTAACTCAGAGGCTTTGCCATGAACCTGCAGTAACTGAAAAACCTTTTAGCATTTAACAAATAGGTCTCTGTGTGTGATCGTCTTCTGGTGCCTCAGTTAGCCCAAATGTAATTGGCTAACAATACTAATAACATTCTTCTTTTTCCATCCCACTGATGCTTAGCATGCAGAGATCGCAAACTCTAAGGTGCTGTGATACTAACATGAACTGACTCACTGAACAAAATGAAGGAGTAGGAAGAGGATTTTGGATTTAGCTCACAGCTTTTTCTGTAGTATCTCAAGGCAAGTTACATTCAGGTATTGGAGCTATTTTCCTGTTCCCAGAGGGCATACAATCTAAATTTTTATCTGAGGCAATGGAGGGTTTATTTTATTTTATTTAGAATGATCTGATATACCACCATTCGAGTTTTACATCATGGTGGTTTACAGTCCAGGCAAATCAACAGCTACAAAGACATAAGCATGTAACTAGAGACAAAGTGAAGGAAATGCTTGTTGAAACAGCATCAAAATCCAAGACTGGCTAGGTAGAGACCCAAAAGGAGGTGCACAGAGATCAAAATACAGCCTGTCAAAAAGGAACTTTAAATCTCATGAAAAGCTTGAGAGTATAACCAAGTCTTGACTTCTTTTAGAAACTTCACATATGAACTTTCTAATATGAGATCTGCTGGATGGGAATTCCAGAGTCTGGGTCCCAGATAGCTAACAGCGACCTTTTCGAAGAAGATCAATTGTAATCTAGTTTTCAAAAGAATTGTTAAAAGGTTTACTTGTGAGGACCTAAGGGAATGAGGACATTATGGCAATAGGAGAGCATTCAGATAGAAAGGAAATCCTTGAAAATTTGCATGAGGGTGAGCATAATTATTTTATACTAAATACGTTGAATAATCAGCAATAATGTTGTTCTTCCAAAAGGGGTGTTACATTATCATATCTTCGTGGATCATATATAAGCTTAACTGCTACATTTTGAATCAGCTGGATTCTCTTTAATTGATATTGGGGTACTCCTGAGAGTAGAGAATTGCAATAATCTATAAGATTAATTACAAGGGCATGAATCAAGGTTAAGTAAGAATGTGGGAAACCAATGTTCAACACCTGCTTCTTCCTGACCAGTCATTTTACCCTTCATTGCCTTAAGATCACTTGGACAGGGAAATAACTTGTGTATCTGAATGTAACTTACCTCAAGCTCATATTTAGAAAAGGTGTGATCTAAATTACTAATATTATCATAATTAGAATTTCTAAGGAGCTGCTATTCTGGTAATTTATTTATATATGTGATAATGATAGATAAGAGAAGGGTGAACTCAAGGTGATACTCCTCTGATTCACACACCAGTAACAGAGCAGTCAGTGTTACCTATGAATTTTATCAGCTTCCATACTGCTAGGACTGTTCTGTATGCATACCAGCCTGCCAGGTAACTTCTTGCCCTCTATAGAAGGGTCCCTTCCATTCCTCACCCAACTGGGAATACCAATCCCTATTAAAAGCAAGAAACAAATTTAAAAGGAAATCATTAGCTATTAGCCCAAGCCAGTTCAAATTGACTTCAACCAATTAAAACCAACCTAAGCCAGTTCAAAATGGTTCAAACTAGCATAAACCAGAACAAACCAGTTCCAAATTGCCTAAACCGGTTCTAACCAGCTGTTCAAACTTGTTCAAACTGGCCCAAACCACCCCAAATGGGTTCAAACTGACCAAAAGCCTAAACCATCCCAAACCAGTGTAAACCAGCCCAAACCACTTCAAACCAACCCAAACCAGTTCAAACAGGGCCCTAATCAACCCAAACCAGTTTAAAATGACCCAAACCAGATCAAAATGGTTCAAACTAGCCTAAACTGGTTCAGGCTCAAACCAGTTCAAACCGGTCTAAAGCGGCTCAAGCTGTTCTTTCATGTCATGCTTATATGCATATCCCTAATATATAAGTGGGCCGCAGAAAGGACAGCACCATCCTGTAGCTATAAGCAAGGTGGCAGTTACATCAGCACTGGGAGAGATGTGTGGGTCACCCATGCCAGTAAGCATTCTGTATCATGTCGTGACACTATCTGATACATTATTCCCCATATAGCATGTAGGTATCCCAGGCATGGAGTGGAGGAGTAGCCTAGTGGTTAGAGCAACTGCCATGTACCCATAAGCTCAAGGGTTTGATTCCCACTGACACACCTTGGGAAAGTCACTTTACCTTCCATTGCCTTGGAAGAAAAGTCCTGGCAATCTACTTACAGTGCCAAGAAAACTCAAGAGTCAGCACTGACTTGATGGCACTTAAAAAAGAAATAATCGAGGAGACCACGTGATGCGGGCTGGATAGAGGTCGCATCCTGAGCGTGTCCTAAAGCCCCGAGCAAAAGCCGGCGATTTAGTACCGTGACAAACTGCATTAATCTGCCCAGAGGGTACCTAATTTGCTTCGGAGTGCCAGTGGACTCTTTTACAGCGGTGGAGGAGACTGCAGTGCATGGCGACGGCAGTAAAAGCACTCAGACGGGACCGGGAACGGGGTGCCGGCCCAAGTAAGATGGCGGACCCAGCTTCGATGCCGGCTTCACCCAAGTCGCCTACCTCACTTGAAGAGATGTCCGTGGCGGTAGCAAAGGCTCTGCTACCCCAGTTTGACGCTCTCCACAATAAAATGGATGGACTGCGTTCCTCGGTAGATCAGCTGGGTAACAGGCTGCGAGAGGCCGAGGACCACGTGGGAGCGGTGGAAGAGACTGTGGAGACGCTATCCACGGAGGTGGCAGGCTTAAAATCTCGGCTATCTCAGCAAGAAGCCAAGTTAGATGACCTGGAAAACAGGTCACGGAGAAACAACTTGCACTTTCTGGGGATTCCTGAAACTGTTGCAGACAAGGATCTCAGAGGCTACCTGGACGAGCTGGTCAAGCACCTTGTAGGAGAAGAAGAGCTTGGCGGGAAAGTTTACCTTGAACGGGTGCATCGGGTCGGCGCTAAGCAAACGCGCGACCCTCGCCCTAGAATTGTATTAGCTAAGTTCCTGCATTTCCCGCAAAAGGAACTAATTCTCCGAGCAGCTCGACAGAAGGGGGAAGTGTCTTACAATAACACTAAACTTCGTGTGGCTCAAGATTATTCAATGGCGGTGAGCCGGAAAAGGCGAGAATATGCCCCCCTCTGTGGACAACTCATTGCGGCTGGGATCCGATTTTCAGTGCAATATCCCGCCAAGCTGCATGTGCTCTGCGACGGAGCTCACCGCACTTTTGAGTCGGCGGATACCGCAGAAGAGTATGTGCATCGGCTGTGCACCCAAAAGCAGGCTGTAGCGGCACCTTCATCATGAAGCCTCTATGCGGCTAGGAGAACCCCTTGTAAGTGGAAGAAATCTAGGGAAAGGCTGTGTCATACTGGACATAATATTTAGTTACTTGTGTGTTTCGAACGACACTGCCTACCTGGTGTAACTTTGTGTCTTTTTGTTTCTTTCTGCGAAGTGAACTGCTCTTTTCATGGCACTGTAACAAAGTTACTAGCTCTCTCAAACTTGTTTTTATAAGTTACTGCTGTTAAGAATTCAAGGTTTAGTGTTGAAAGTGTTTATTTTCCCTGCTGAGGGTGCATATCCTGTATAGACCCCCCGGTTTAAGTGGGCAAGAGGAGTCAACATGGCTCCGATTGTTGTGGGTGGGGTGGTTCCCCCCAGCAGAGAGGGAAGGAGGGTTCTACCCAAAGGCCTGGATGCGGGTTACGGCTCGCTAGGATAGTCCCACCAGCACAATTTGGGGGGAAGCGGTCTGGACCCTTCGCAGAGTGCCGTAACTGTAGTACTTGGCCGGTGGTGGTAGAGTGAGAGCGGACCGAGGGGAGAAGGGGATTGCTGGAGGGGGAGTTGGCCGGGCTCGACCTATTTGTGGTAGTAGAGCCGTGCCATGCGGGATTTCGTGGTCGGCTGTACTCCCCACCGGCGGGCGTGCCCCGATAGAGACAGGCTGGCCCACAGCGTGAGGGTGCCCCGTAGGAGGAGAGGGGACAGTGACCGATAAGGTAGACGGGGGGACGGCCATGGCCGGCGGTTCTCTTCAGAGGGGGGGGGGAACGCCCCACCGAGGCCTAGACCATCGGGTTTGGTAATCCTCGGGCACTAGGGGAGGGTATTGATCCTCCGTGAGCAACGGTGGGAATGTAGGTCTATGGCAGGGGGGGTGACTTGCAGAAGCGGGGTGACGGGCCAGGCTCGGAGGGGGTCTTGGGAGGGCTACCTGGGAGGGGGTAGGAGCCGGGAGTCCTGTGGAGAAGAGGAGTAGTTTGGAGAGGGTGATAGGGGGGACGAGAGGAGGGGGAGGGTTAGAACTGAGGTAGGAAGAGATAGGAGGAGGGTTAGCGGTAGGGGGGGTAGTGGGAATAGGGGGAGGTGGGGAGGGTGGGGGCGTGGGCATCGCACTCTGAACTCCATGCAGATGCAAAATATAAACTGTGCCAGTAGACATAGGAGAGGGCCCCAGGCTGGGAGGGTCCCTCCAAACGCGATGTGTTGGCAGTTATGCCGTAAAAATCTGGTGTTGCTCTGAGGGTAATAACCTGGAATGTCTGTGGGTTGGGTAGCCCGATAAAGCGATATAAAGTATTGAAGGCATTGGCTAGGCAACGTTGTGATATTGCGCTGCTCCAGGAAACACACCAAACAGCTGAAGAACATGCTAAACTATGCCGAGATTGGGTTGGTCAGGTGTGGGGAGCGCCTGCACTGGGGAAGAAGGGGGGGGGGGGTGGCCATCTTAATTCATAAACGGGTGCGTTTCACGATGCAAAGTCAGGTGGCAGATCCCAATGGGAGATTTCTGCTACTGCAGGGCTCATTGGAAGATCGCGAGATATTACTGGGAGATGTCTACGGTCCCAATTTGTTGGATCGGGAGTTTTTTGATCGCATTGCTGCTAAAGTGGAGCAGCTGCCTGATGTGCCTTTGCTACTGGGAGGGGATCTCAACGGGGTGTTGGATGTGGGCTTAGATACCTCCAGCGGCCGAGGGACGCGAGATAGAGCGCTTGGCTCGCAAGTGTTGCAACGTTTTCGGACGCGATTAGGCTTGATAGATCCCTGGAGACTCTTGCACCCCGCCGAGAAAGAGTTCACCCACGTCTCGCGGGCGCATGGAACGAGTGCGAGGATAGATTATCTTCTGCTCTCTACAACCACCTTTGCGCAAGTGGAAGAAGCACAGATAGGCCCCCTAGAGATCTCCGACCACGCAATGGCTTGGCTTGAGGTGCAATGGGGGAGTGGAACCGGCGTATCTCGTGTATGGCGATTCCCAATTGAGCTCTACAAAGATAACCAGTTCCGGCAGTTTCTGGGCCAGCGTTGGCGTGACTTTGAACTCAATCACGAGGCACACGGAGATGATCCGGAGCTGGTTTGGGAAACCGCCAAGGTGGTGTTGAGAGGAGATATAATTGGGTATGTGGCTCGGAGATGACGACTGTTGGCAGAACAAATTGTTCGGCTGGAGCAACAAGTGTCTCGAGCGAGAGTGCTCAGTGGTCATACACCTACAGTGTCTAACAGAAAACGGTTATGGGAACTTCAGGTAGCCTTAAATGAATTGCTCCACCAGAGAGCTAAGAAATCTCTGCTATATTATAAATTCCGTTTGTATTGTTTTGGCGACAAACCGGGGAAGTTGTTGGGCCGTTGCTTGAAGGGTCCGAGGGGAGGTAGGGGGGTGGCTGCTCTCCGGGATGAGCAAGGGAAACTCCAGCAAAATCGGGAGGTGATCAGTGCTTTATTTAAAGGCTTTTTCCAGAAGCTGTATTCCGCAGAAGAGCACAACCACTCTAGTATGGTGGACTATTTACAAGGGTTGAAACTTCCAAAGGTGACAGAAACACAACGGGCTCAGTTGGGGCAGCCGATAACCCTACAGGAGGTACAGTCCGTGATTACGCGAGCCAGCTGTTATAAGACCCCGGGCTCAGACGGCTATGGAGCTGAGTTT
Source organism: Ichthyophis bannanicus (assembly GCA_033557465.1). Classification (NCBI taxonomy): domain Eukaryota; kingdom Metazoa; phylum Chordata; class Amphibia; order Gymnophiona; family Ichthyophiidae; genus Ichthyophis; species Ichthyophis bannanicus. The sequence goes on along the minus strand of CM066036.1, from coordinate 418,376,585 downwards.
TACAAACTCTTGTCCGACTGGGTGAGCCCCCTGTTAGTGGACACTTACCGTCAGCGAATAGAGAGAGGCAGTAGGTGATGGGGAGAAAATCAGGCCTATATCACGCTAATACCTAAGCCAGATAAAGACCCGCTGCAAGCGGCCTCCTATAGACCGATCTCTCTGTTAAATTTTGACGCAAAGTTGTTGGCGAAAATTTTGGCAGAGCGCCTGGCGGGACTAGTGAGTGACGTTGTACACGAATCACAGGTGGGATTTGTACGGGGCAGGTATGCAGTCCGTAATATTCGACGCATACTAACATCTTTAGAGTGGGTGCATGGCCACCAGATGCAGTCCCTCCTGGTGAGTTTCGATGCAGAAAAGGCATTTGATAGGGTTGATTGGAAGTATTTGGAATATCTGTTGCCATTGTACGGGTTTGGGCAGGCGTTTTGCGACATGGTGAAGAGTTTGTATGATACTCCGACAGCCAGAGTGCTTTGCAATGGGGTCTTATCAGCCCCCTTCTCGTTGAGTAGGGGCACCAGGCAGGGCTGTCCACTATCCCCCTTATTATTTGTTTTGTCTCTAGATCCGCTCATATGTCGTATTGAACAAGACCGGCAGATACGGGGAATTGAGGTGGGTAACCAGGGATTCAAGATGTCGGCCTTTGCCGACGACATGCTGGTACACTTGCAGGCTCCGCGAGAATCTCTACCGCGTTTGATGGCCGAGTTCCGGCGGTTCGGTAATTTTGCCGGCCTTAGGATTAACGCGGCTAAATCGATAGCCTTGGATGTCTCGGGGCGGTTGCGGGACAGTTGGGGGGAGACCTTTCCCTTGAAATGGTCCGATCATAGGGTTAAATATTTGGGTATTGTCCTGACGAGATTACCGCAAGATCTATATCACTATAATTTTGAGAATGTCCTGTCTGGGACGCGGCGTCAACTGCGAGCCTGGAACCCGCTACCACTGTCACTGTTGGGAAGGATTGCAGCAGTTAAAATGGTGATTTTACCTCGCATCCTGTATTGGTTACAAACTTTGCCGGTGTGGTTACTCCGGGATTTGCTTAGAATGGAACGGGAGATTCAAGGGTTCCTGTGGAAGGGGGCAAGAGCGCGGATCCCGATGTCGCGCATGATCGGTAAATGGCGTAGTGGAGGCCTTGGCTTCCAGATCTACGACTCTATGCCCTGGCATGCCAAGCGCGGCATGTTGGGGATTGTTTGGGGGGAACAGATGTATACACACCAAGGGACTTGGAGGCAGCCTTCGTGGCTCCTTTTTCACTGGTGGGGGCTCTACATGTGGATACTACCCGACTGCCAGTGCGCCTCACGCGCAATATCATGCTAACTGCGATGAGACGTACATGGCGACAAATAAATAGCTTCTGGCAACGTAATTGGCAGGTGTCCAGCTGGCTACCCATTCGAGGCAATGTACACTACTGCCAGGTTCTGATTCTAGAGCGTTCCAGATTTGGCATAGGCAGGGAATGAGACATATAGGACATGTCGTCGACCTCACGGGCAAATGCAAGTCGTTTTTGGAATTACAAGAGGAATATCGGCTGCCCCCTACTCAATACTTTGCATATCTCCAGCTTTCTCACTATGTTGCCACATTGCCCAGGGAAGAATTGGGAGCGGACAAGTCGGCGCAGATTATCGAATTGTTTGAGCTGGGGGGGGGGACGCACCCCCGACGATAGCTGGGCTGAAAACTCGGCTAGAATGCTTTGGGGTTCGGCCGGACTATGGGAGGGTTGAGACGGCTTGGGGAAGTGAATTAGGGCGGGATGTACTGCCGGACACGATATGCAAGGCGGTGGGGCGGATAGTGGAATTGGTGGAGGGAGTGCGATGGAGGGAAATACAATATAAGGCCCTAACTCGGGTGCATTTCTCGCCGAGACGAGCATTGCGGAGTCATATCACACAAGGTGGGTCTTGCCCTAGGTGTTTTCTGACCTTGGCCACCTTGACCCATATGTGGTGGCAGTGCAGGCGCATCCTCCCCTACTGGTCCCATATTCACCGATACATTATGAAATTATTGCAACAGAGGTTTCCCTGGACCGGATCTCTGGTCACTCTTGATCAGCTACATCGAACCCTACCCACAGGGAGATGGGAAAGATTATTGGTACGGAAAGCATGTTTGGTGGGGAAGGGCCCGATATTACACAAGTGGAGAGATGGTGACCCCCCTACGTTCCTGGAGTGGCGCAATAGCTTTCATCAGCTGATGCTGACGGAGCGATGGAGGGCTCGGGGCTCGGTGAAGCGATGGGCTACCTTTATGTTGATCTGGGACCCGTATATACAGAGTTTAGGCTCCCGCTGCCGGAGTGAAGTGGTAAATGTGGGCCACTAAAGGCCGGGAGACTGGGGGAGTGGAGGGGAAAGTGAATCATCAGAGAAGGTACTGCTGCATGCAATGGAGTTCGGGATGCGATGATGGGGGGCGGGGGTTGGGGGTCGGGGGGGGTGGGGGAGGGGAGGGGGTAGGGAGGTTGGGGGTTTATGTATAAACTGGGGGAAAAATGATTAACCATGGATGGATATAACTGTGCATTGAACTTGGTTTTCGACATAACTGTATAATGCCTGACCTCAGCGGAGATAAGACTCCCACTCTGCTGTGGCTTATTGTCTTTACCTGTACTGGATGTTATGTTTCTGATGGTTAATAAATAAAGTATTCAAAAAAAAAAAAAAAAAAAGAAATAATCCCTGACATGGCATAGTGACCACAGATTGTGCATCTGCACCTGGAAGGTTAGAGAAAGCATGGGTTTTATTTATTTAACTGGTTTAATATACCGCTCTATCTTAAAGTCAGAGCAGTTTACAGATAACATTAAATAACATAAGGTGTTATACATTTAACGGAACTGATTAACATCAATAAAATTAACTCATAACAAATTAACGTGAAACAAATGAACTCTTGATAGTAGGGGAGGTGGATGTGCTGGCAAACAAGAGCCTAATATGATGCTGGGCAGGTAGTTGCTGCAAAGGTCTTTATGGTCTCTGTGTTATGTTTTCAAAGTATTGCTGGAATAAGTGGGCCTTTAGTGCCCTTTGAAAGCTTGTGAGGTCTGTGTTGGCAGAAATATTTTCTAGGAGAGTGTTCCAGAGGCTAGGTGCATATAATGAAAATGCTCGATGACAGGCAGTTTGGCTGCTCTTTGCTTTTATGGCTGGAATCAAAAGTGTGTTTTGCAAGCGTTACCTCCCATATATGCTAGGGGATTGACTCTGAAAAAGGCAATAGTGGGAAAGACCAGTCCAATCGGAATTGCAGGGCCAGCTCAAGGGGTTGTAGCACCTTGAGACAACTTTTGCTTTTGTTCCCTCCCCTCCCACTGTGGGTCCGATCTTACAATGCAAGCTGCGCAAAGAGGGGTAAATTTTCAGCCCGCTGACTTGTTAAATGCCTCCCTCCCATTTAACTTAATCTATGTATTCTGGGTCTCTATCCATATAGGTATAGGCGCTGAACATACAGAGTGCGATGGCCATTGTATTATCTGTTTAGGATTTTTTTTAAGTGCCATCATGTTGATGCTGACTCCTGGCTGCTGCCAGTCCACAGCCCCCCTATCAAAATTCAGCCCTGTTCCTTTAGACACCCCCAAAAGCTTGTTCAAAATAATACAATTTTAAAACATTTCTAAATTTACGATAGGATAATTCCATCCTAATATCATAAGGCAAAGAGTTCCATAAGGTGGGAACCAAATAATAAAAGGCAGCCCACTGTATGATATCCAAGTGAGCCTTAGAGACAGGTGTTGGTACTAGATTATTCTGCTGAGACAACCAAAGGGTCCAAGAAGGCACAAATGGATATTGAGCAAGTCCTACATAGAAGGTCTTATGGGTTAAGGTCAATGCCTTATGCTTTATCCTGTAATACGCAGGTAATCAATGATGATCCCTCAATACCATACAATAACATGATCAAATCTCTGGGAAGAAGTTACCAACTTGATAGCCACCAACTGAATAGTTTGAAGTTTTTTAAGTAATACTTGAGGCAACCCACAATATAGTGAGTTGCAATAATCCAGTTGGTTTATAACCAAAACATGTTTCAAAGTAAGTAGAGTGGACTTATCCAGATAAGAATGGATAGACCTGATTCTACGTAAAGAATAGAAGCAGGCTTTCCATACTTTTGCAACTTTAATTTTAAAGGTTAGTCCAGGGTCTAATTTACAACTGTCTTCCATCCACCTGCTCATTCTCTCATTAGTCATCACACATCTCGACTATGCCAACTCTCTTTTCTGTGGTCTCCTTCAATATCAGATTTGATGCCTCCAGTTAATTCAGAATACTTCCTTCAAACTCCTGCACAGTGCCTGTAAGTCTTACCATGTCACCCCCATTTTCATCACTGAACATTGGCTCCTGGTGGTTTTCTGTATAAAATTCAAACTTCTCATCCTGACATACCATGTTCTTCACTCCGGCAACCCTGCATTCCTGTCACAGTTCCTGATACCATACACCCCCAGCACAGTCTCTGTTCCACTTCACATCTTCTTGAGGTCTCTAGCTTTCATCTTGTCCGCTCTTCTACGATGCATTCCTCTTCTTTCCAGGTAACTGCCCTCATCCTATATAATTATCGTCCCTCTATCCTTTGTTGCTAACTTTCCTTTACCTATTTTAAGTCCCAATTGAAAGCCCATTTCTTCGACCTTGCCTTCCCTTTGGCAGCATCCCCCTGACCCCATGTCCTTCCCAGTCATGCTTTTCTTACTCCTCGCTTGGTCGCCTCAGGAGCAGCACCGGTCATTGGTATGTCTGTCCTCTCCCTTCCTCCCATGTCTTGGTTATAGGCGATATATCAAATAAACTGTAACTGTAACCCAAGACTTTCAAGGAGGATACTAATGGAATGGAATAGAATGTCTTTGGATTAAAGGTGCCTTTGTCAAAGACCGATTGGTAAACCACATTGCCTGGCTGTTATACAGATTAAGCTTAAGTGAATTCTGTTCTAACCATTCAGCTACAGATGCCATATATACATTCAGTGCAGATAAATTGTTTATCATCGGCCAAAATGAAACTACTAATACCTAAAGACTCTATTAGTATTGCCAAAGGATAAATGTACAAATAAATAAAATAGACAAAATTGATCTCTGGGGCACCCTACATGCCAAAAGATGATTCCTTGATCTCAAAGAACAAAATCGCACTGAAAAGGTATGATCCTGAAGAAATGACTGAAACCACTGTAAGAGAGTACCTGTAATTCCAATATCGGTCAAATCTGATGATCCACAAGATCAAACGCGGCTGTCAAATCAAGGGACAACAGCAATACAGTCAGGCTCTTATCCAGGTCCCCCCCTTATAGCACTTACCATCAACCCCCCTTATAGCACTTACCATCAAAACTGTGCTACAATACTAGCGAAAGCCAGACTGATAAGTATGAAAAGTATTTTTGCTCTCCATAAAGTTTGACAGTTGACAAAATACAGCCTTTTCTTTCTTTTCTTTTTTTTTTTGCATTTTTTTTAAACATTGTTTATGAGGATTTTTAAAGTAAGAAACTTCGTAAACACTTTGGTACAAAATATCAGTACAAAGGTAAAGAGGGCAGGGTAAAGTACGTCCTTTGCTAACATAACTTTTTGCATATGTAAGAGAACTGTGCCCTTTAAGTTGTTACCAATGAACAAACTACTGGCATTAAAACAGTAAAACATTAATTCAGAGAGGTTGAGGAGTTTAGCCATTTTCAAGTCAGCTTAGCAAAACAATAAAATATTGTAAATCCAGATAATGTTTCAAAGCAAAAAAAAGCATTAACTTAGAGCATAAAATAGAGATGAGGTGTCTCTCGGAGGTCAGTCTGAACAGGGAAAAAGGGAAAAGGTGGTTGCATGGGGGTGTCAAGTATGGGAGGTAAGGGGTAGTGTCCATTAAATGGGACCCAGGGCAAACATTATCAGGACATGATAGGACAAGATAGACTTTTATAAAATGGGACAAATAATGTCATATTTACAGGCCAAAGGCACAATACCTGATATCGTACTACTTAAGACATGGCTAAGAGAAAAGAGTGTAAATCACCCAATTCAGCCATTTTAATGGGATGGGGTCAAGATCTGAAGTAGCAGAATTCAAGGAAGGCAGGATTTGTGCCAGGACAACAAAGGATATAGACTGGAAAGAATGCCATTTTGATGAATCACTGTCTAAATCTGCACTAGAAAACTCTGAAGTAGCAATATTTCCCTTCACAGAAGTCATCAAGACACACAAGCCCTGAACTTTGGTATAAAAAATATTGCTAAATCATCTGCTGTTAAGCTTGATGAAGTAACAGCTTCATCTTTATTATTTATTTTACAACTTTTTTATACCGCTGTGTCTACCAGTCACAGCGGTTTACAAGGAAGAGATTGAACAAGTAACTTTACAAGGAACATAAGTGACAATAATAAAACTTAACAAGGTGACATATAACTAGTTACATAAAGCTGAGTTGGGATTGGACATCTTGGCTCTTAACCCCAGTAAGCTGGTTTAAAATAGAAAACATTTCCTTGACTGGGCTATAACTAGACTGGCCACTGTTGGAAATAGGATACTGGGCTTGATGGACCTTGGTCTGACCCAGTATGGCATATCTTATGTTCTTATGTTCTTATACAGTATGCTGTGAAAAATAAGCCTGTTTCACAGTTTTAACACTCTGATTGTAACTACTAACTTGTTCTGAATGCAACTTAAGACCTTGAGGAGACTTAGTCTTCCTCCACAGTCACTCGGCTCTGCACATTTGTCTTTTTAAGAGCTCTAAACCGCTGTGAAACCAAGGGTTTTTGTTAACTCTATTCCCTAGAGCTACCTGCAAAAGGGCCACCTCATTCAAAGCCCAAGTAAGGCAGAATTCCATTCCTGCACCTCTTCCCAAATTCACAATGTCAAGAAAGTATCTGAAAAATTACATTTTTCACTAAAAATGCATGGATAAACTCTCTTAAGATTTCTAACTCAATACTTGAACTTCTCTGGTTTATGGGATTAACATTGGAATAAATACTGAAAAATAACAGATCTGTCCATGGAAATAACTGTGAAGAAATATTAGATATATTCGTCCTATCCTCCTCCAAAGAAAAAAATGAGATCAAATACATGTCCACCTATATGCATATTCACATGTTGGATGAAATCTAAAAATCTCATTTGGTCTATAAAATCAACTTCACAGGCTGTTTGAGGAGCCTCAAAATGCACATTAAAGTCCCCTAAAATAATAAATTCTGAATAAGTTACACAGCATCTATGATCGTTTGTAACACTAATTCCCAATCCACAACAGAAAGGGATGGAGGCCAATACAGAAACAATATATAGACACTAGTTATTGATCCCAATTGCAAAAGCAGGGCTTCTTTATAGGCTAAAGAGATGGAAGCTCTAGTAATAACTAGACCAGGGTGAGATAAAACTGCAATACCTCCCCCTACATACTTAGCTCTATATTGAGCAATAAAGGTGTAATCAGAGGGGCATAATCCAATAAATAAGTCTCTTCCCCTTCTTTTAACCAGATCTCGGTCAAAAAGACTAGTCTCAAATTATTGTCCAAGATAATGTCTTTGACTAATAAAGTTTTCCTACGCTGCCTGTATAGAACTCGAAGAACTGAGACAACAGCTTGTTGACCTAATCCTGGTGCACCACAATCCAGTCTGGTTTTCAAGATGTCCCTAATGAATATTCATGAGGTTTATTTTTATCCACTGCCTCCCATTGTATGCAAATATACCTTGTAAATATTCATTAGATACATCCTGAAACCAGACTGGATTGTGATGCAGCAGGACTGGAGTTGGCCACCCCTTACCTAGCATGTTAACCTAAATGGCCTATATCAGGCAAGCAAAATCTTAAATATTGAATTTGTAGCTGGGGTGTATGACAAAACCCAAAGGCCTATAGCTCCAGAATGAACTCCTACATCATTCTGACTTCGCAATAGAGAAACAATAAACATACATTGCAAATCTGAAAGATATGGATTATCAATACCTAAAGCACCCCTGCAGGCGCCTCAAGTAGCACCCAAGGAGCAGTATGCTCCTTGGACTTGTTCCTTCAGGGCTCACCCATGGCGCGAACGCTGCTGCATGCAATTAATTTAAAGTCTTAAAGAACACCTCTGGTTTATGGGTGGAGCTACCAGTCTTATGGTGGGGGGGGGGGGGATGTCACAGTGCAGAAATCTCACTCAGGAGGCTCTGATAACGTCGGTGGAGCTACCAGCCTCGTTGGCAGGGGGAGGGGGGAACAGTGCAGCAATCTCAACTGAGAGGCTAGAAAACAAACATGCGGTGCAAGAATCTCAGCAAAAGCAAACAAAGATATCAAGCTAAATGTGCAACTTACCTGAATAGTGGCTGAATATTTTCACCATCTGGATAATTTTCTGGCCTGCCCTCATTCCTCCTCTGGCATTCCTCATTATATCTGCCCATTCTGCAATTTAAACAGCCTGAAATGATCTGTATCTTTGAAAATACATGATTAGGCTAATTATGCATTTGCCTTTGAATATTAGCCTGATAGGTCGTAATTATTCATTTATATGGAACACGCCCAGACTCACCAATAAAACTCTCCCAATAATACATGCATGAGCAACGTTACATCTCAACATACAAAAGAATTCTAGTCAAATTCTAGTCTGACATCAGTGACAACACCACTATCTTCCTCCATAACTAGACACTGTGTGTTGTAACACAAAACCCTGCAACAGCAGCACCAAGACCTTAAATTTCAGCAAACGTACCTATGGAGAATCAGCACTGCAAATATTCAAGAATCCCAGCAATCTCCAGTTGGAAAAAGGGAACAGGCTGAATTATTACAGATTCCTAGAGAGAACCTACAGTACATGATTTAAAAAATCCCTTACCTCTCGGCTGCACATGGAAAACACAGACCATCACCGACTAAAGAATAAGAAAGTACAAAATTTGAAACAAATACATAGACAACAATTGAAATGGAAAAACCCCCAAAACAGACACTGAGCTGTGAAACACGGAATGAAAAAAAATGAATTTCCTCCTGGAATGAACTATAAGAAGTGCACATTTTCTAAGCCGACATGTTTCTTTCTTTAAATATGGAGACTTTTTTTGTACTGTTGTTGTCTGAACATTTTATTTTTCTAGTTGGGTTGGTCCTAGTTTCTCTTTTCTACTGTCTTTTTCCAGGATCTCATTTCCATTTTGGTCCCGATTCCAACATGGACGTGGCGGCCCTCTGTGCCCCTGGTCGGAACCGGACGCACAGAGGGAGCTGGAATTCTGATCCTGCGGGGCACGTTTAGCTCCGTGGGATCAGAATCACGACCAGGCCTGTACGTGCAGGCCAGGACCCCGATTCAGTCCAGCCTGCATATACAAGCCTGCCCGGATAGCTCAGTCAAGGCTGTTCAATGGAGCCACAGTTTCATGGCATCCGGTTGTCATGGCACCGTGGCTCCATTGAAAAGCTGCGATCCCCAGCCGCCGACTCCAAAGGTGCTTTCCCCGCAGCTAGATCCCTGATCTGGTCTCCTAAGGCCAGGATCAGGCTGCAGGGAATGTCCTCTTGCCCTCCCCTCCTGCCCTTTCTGCACCCCGGGCCCGCCGTCCCCCTCCAAGGTGGAATAAATTCCCTGTTCAAACAGCCAGCCCCGGACATAGAGGGCTGACATTGGAATTGGCCCTGTATGTCTGGGGCCTCCGACCGCCCACTGCACGCCCTAATGCCACCCCTGATCCGCCCCTTTCCCACTCCTGTCTTCCTTCCCTGTACAATGCATGGAATGATCCCATTTGTGTTTCTTCACACTCTCTGTCTTCATCCTTTCCTTCGCTAAATCTCTTTCTGATATTGATCCTTGTATTTCTTTGTCCCTCCTTCAATCTCCCTCTTTTTACTGTTCACCTACCTACCAGTTTCCATTTTCTAACCTTATTTCCCTAGTCCTTCCATTCCACATCTGTCTCATTTCATTGCCAGCATCTTGTCTTTCACCCACTTTCTAGTCCCCCATTTCCTCCCTCTGTATTCATCCCCAGCCACATTTACCACCTTCTGCTTCTCATCTCTTAATCAGCCCCAATTCATTCCCTAGTGCTCACCCTCTCTCCATCTCCAGCCTCTTTCTTATATCTTAACTCCATCCAAGCTTCCATTTTCCCTCTCACTTCTCCTATTTCTATACTCTTTCACCTCCTTCAAGGAAGACCTGTCCATTCTTGTGGATCTTATCCACTCCATAGTACTCTGTCCTTTACAAATGCTCCCCCCCAACCCCTCCTCAGACCCTCCAGGTCCTTCAAACCTTCACCCCTCCCCATATTTCTGCATTTGATCTCATAGCCCTACTCATACCCATTACCCAATCACCTTGCCTCCACTGTCCTCCTAATCTCTGATCAATTTCTTAGTTCCACTATCCTCCATGCAACGCCACCTTCCCACTCACAATCCCACCCAAGTCCAGAGTCCCCACTTAAACTCCCAATACCCAGCCTATTTTAGAGTCTTTCTTCTGTTTTCTCACCCAATCTTAGAGTCTCCACCTCTTAGAGTCCCTGCTTTCCAGCATCCCAGCATCCCATGTCCCTAGTACCTGCCCTCCTGCCTTCTACTCCCCTTCTTCAGCACCCACCCATTTACTTCCTTCTCCAATATTCATTAACCTTGTCTTTCCTCCTCCTTACCCCAGCATGCGTCCTTATACCCCTCCCTCTCAACCTTCCCCTGGTTGACTTTGCTTCTTCCCCACTCCCCACAATATCTATCCTTCTCTCCCTTCTCACTCCTCCAGCATCTCCCTCTTATTCCCATCCCGACCCTAGCATTTGCCAGCATCAGCCCCCTTTCAATCCCAGGAGCCCAGCCCTAGCATTAGCTCCTTTCCAATCCCAGCTCCACACCTAGTCCACTTCCAGTCCCAACTCTTTTGCAGTCCTATCTTCCCAGACCTAGTATCAGCCCATTTCCAGTCCCATCCCCCAATCCCAGTGTCAGCACATTTCCAGTCCTAGCCTTCCCAGTCACATATCCGCCCATTTACAGTCCTAGCCAGCCCCCCACAGCCCCAGAATCAGCCAGTTTCCAATTCTAGACAACCCCTCCCCCTCCCTGCAGCAACACAGCCACAGGAGCATTTGCTTTTGTTCCCGTGGCTGTGCTACTCTCAAGCCACCGGCACCGTGGCTTGAGTATTAGCACAGCTGCAGGAGAAAAGCAAATGTTCCCGCAGCTGTGTTACGGTTTAACACAGAGGCAGCTGCAGAGACAGGGGCATGCTGGGAGTTGGCCAGTGAGACAGGCTTCCTACACTTCTATTGAGGTATGCCTGAGTCAGTGCCTCACTGGTTCACCTCTTAAGCCTGCCCTGCAGAACTGCGCCACCAGATAGGCATGAAAAGCAAAAGAAGCTCAGTGGGCGATGAGCAGCCAATCACAAAAAGAGATGCAGATTTAAAGCTGTAGACACACGGTACTCTCATGATATTCTTTCCAACTCGTGTGTGTGTGTGTGTGTGTGTGTACTGTTTTGTTTATTATCTATTTTTTCATGTGTGTATCTCCACAGATCTAAGTGGGACCTATTCAGAAGGATTAACGTGTTTAGCAGACCTGCTAACTCATTAATCATGGTGGGCAGGATATTCAGCGGCGTCACTGCACGCCCTAATGCTAATCACGCAGCATCGCGCAATCCAGGGGTGGTGCTCCAGCTGATTGGCGAGTGGCAAGATTCAGCCACTGCCCAGTTAACAACACCAAAAAGCAGGATCATGTACAATCATCAGTACAGCCAGTTCACAATGGATGGTGCTGATCAAAATTAAAAGAAGGATCAGAAAGATTTATCAAACAACACAGCAGCATCAAGGTAAAGCTGTTTATTAAAGCTAAATGCTTTCAGTCACCAGTCCCAGAACATCAAATACAGTTCACAATCCTTTATTATTATCCTTTATCTTGCGATATTTAACAATTATTATGCAATCCAAGTCCTAATATCATTCAAAAAGTGCTATGCACATGCAAAAACGTTTTCCCCACAAAGCGCTGAAAACGTACCTTAATAAATCCGTGGAGCTCAGATGATGCAGACACTCGCACTTCCGGACTTGACATCACGTTTCGTGCCCTGCTTCAGGGGCTAGTATCTCACTTTTCTCTGCTCACGGTACATCAGGATGCTCATCGCACTCACAGGTGTCGGAAACAAGTAGATGGCACAAGCGTTTCTGAGTGGTTATAAGTATTCTTGTGCTATGTGGAAATCAGGACTTAGCTATAGAATTTATGGATGATTATTGTATACAAACTGTGTGGAGGCAGGTAATGAGGACAGAACATTACATTATTAGTATTTTTTAGCACTTCCAGGGATACGCAGTGTTTCACAGACATGTATCATAGATGCCCAACAATGGAGCATATAGTCTAGCCATGACCGATAGATAGATTAGACACACGAAAAACAATTAAAGAGTCCTTGAGTTAAAGCAGCAAAGTACCTCCTCTTCAGATGGAGACCACTTAAACTAATTGAATAAAAGTGCAAACAGTCTATATATGAAAAGCAGAGCTATTGGCTATTTTATCCTGTCACTCATGGTCTGTTCTGTGTCTCTCAAGGTTTGTCTCCAAGAACACAACGGACGGACAGACAACCCAAAACTGTGCGGCATTCATCCAAATGGATCTTTTTGTCCATTTTGCCCTCATTCCTGCGGTAAGTCAGCTACCTAAAGTTATTGTAAGGGAAAGAAGAGAGACTGGGAATAGACAGAGATGTGCTCTGCAGATTTTAAAGACCTGGCAGCAGTCCTGGCCTCTCCTAGACAATCTGCGGCCGTAATTTAAGCTCCCAGACCTTTAGCTAAGAAATGATATTTAGATGGCATTGTCAGTTGTTTGTCAGCCTACCATGTTTTATTTGTGAAGCAATCACACTTGCTTAAGGTGAATCTGGTTTAATATTCGAAGTGTTTGGTGCCTGCAGTCTGTTTACAGTATACCCAACGCATAGTAACCATTCCTAACAGTTTAGACCTAGTCACACCTTGTTGCTTAAAGTGTTGCCTGTGCTGTCAAATTTGTCACTGGCACATTCTAAGAAAGCTGCTATTCTGACAGTGGCATGTAGACCCTTATAAGGCTGTGTAACAACACTCGTGATTATATCGTCAATTTGCCTTTTATATTAACACTAAACATCTTAGGGGATGTGAATACAAAGGTCGTTGATGCAAATAAGCACTAAGGCATAGGACATCGTCTGATAAGCCAGTGCCATGGGAAGTCTGAGACCTACATACCCCTTATAACTTTATAATTTATAATATCAAGTTTCAGATATAAAAAGTCAACATATAATAATTTGATTTTAGTGTTGAGAACAAGAGACGATAATAGAGATTATATAGCCTTGGAGGATTAGAGGGATTTATCTTTATTCAGCTCTAGTGACCCTTATAAGGCTGGCAGGCCCCACACCTGTGAAGACACATTTCAGAAAGGCTGTTTATGTGGCGGAAAGGACGCAGAAGTGAAAATGCTTGCAAGTGTATTCCAGCTTTAGAAGGGAGTGTGTGTGCGTGTGAGGCCAATGTAAAGTCAACATATCCCCACCCCTCAAAATGGACGTGGTGGTCAAAATTGGACTGTGGGCAGAAGAAAGTGCAGGAACACAGGAGGACTGATATCCACAGGCTGCATTATAAAGCATTTCACAAATATACACATGATAAGAATCGGCGGAGGAAACCAGTGACTTAACATGTAAGTGCCAACATTTCACAATGTGCACATGTAAATATCGGTACATACACCCAGAGCTATACCAAGCCATAAGTGCACCCTGTGCAACCTGCAAACCTGACACCCCCCTCCAATGACATCAGACATTTGTCATTTGCCCATCCTCACATGCTCAGCATAGCCCTTCTGCCCCATACCCCATGTTCAGCATCTCCCCATCTTATCCCACCTCTTCATGTCCAGCCGACTCCTCTCCCACCCCCCTCCATGCTGCCGGCGGACTGCCAATTAAAAACGAAATAGATAAACACAGGTCTTTCCAACTCCATGCTTGCATGGCTGGTCTGATCCCTCCCTTAAGCTCGTGTCAGAGGAGGGAGGGATCAGATCAGTCATGCAAGCGCAGAGTTGCAAAGATCAACGTTTTTCTTTTAAAAATTGGAGGTCTGCTGCCACTGCCGCCAAAGGAACAGGAAAAGCGGTGGTGGGGCAAGGGCAGGCAGCGTGTGGGGGGGGGGGGGGGAACAGAGGCCAGCAGCTGGCAATCCTAAATCCACCCCTATTTTTTTGCATCCTGTGTGGCTGTATTGCTCACACAGGCCTAGGTAGGGCACTGCATACACCTATATGGTGGCCATTTTGCCAACTTACACATAAATCCTAGTTATGTCAGGGAGCAAGTGTAAATTCAAATGTGGCCAATTTGGGGCTTGAATGTCCATTCCCTATATGAAATGAGGAAAACATGTATAGATTTTGGTTCCGCCCAAGCCACGCTCCTGACCCGCCCCATATATAGTCATCCATGTGTAAACATGCCAATTTACATGCAGATGCGGTTTACACATGTATATGGCTGATTCTGCATGTTTAAATCATGAATATGAGCTTTTAAGAACGACTTATGGGATGATCTTCATGGACTGGGAGTTTACTGGCAGTGAATGCACTGTTGGCAGGAGCTTTGTCTTGGGCATCTCACCCAATAAATGCCATTTTGGGGGGTGTCGATTTTGGCTATTATAATTTAGATATGTTTGTTTTATGACATTTAAAGGGCTCTTGATATTTTATTTTCAAAGTAGTAGTTAAACTTAGAAATGCACAGAATAAGGTGAATGAAAAAGAGTATTTTAGGAGATTAACACGTGGAGCCTGATTCAGAGAGGGGGACGT
Organism: Ichthyophis bannanicus; assembly: GCA_033557465.1. Classification (NCBI taxonomy): domain Eukaryota; kingdom Metazoa; phylum Chordata; class Amphibia; order Gymnophiona; family Ichthyophiidae; genus Ichthyophis; species Ichthyophis bannanicus. Next base: position 418,361,577 of record CM066036.1, on the reverse strand, counting down.
CCGGGCTGTCCAGATGTCCCAGAGGAAGACAGGCCTGTTAGGACCCAATTCTGGACCGCGGGATGTACACAGAATCAGCCCGGCATGCCCCGCCTGCCTGCGGGGACATCTTCCCCATCGGCTCCCCTGACTGCCGCAGCTCGGCCTCACTTTTTCCCCACTGTCCAACCCGTGGCTAGCTAGCTGGAGCCTGGATTGGGAAGCAGGGACCCCCCCATACCTGGCCCCAGCCTGGGGGGGGGGGGGGATCCCCGGTTCCGATCACCAGATTAGTGCTGCTTATTCCACCTTTCATGTGGAATAAGCAGCACATCTCCTCTGACTCAGCAGGACATACAGGGTCGAGACCAGAATCAGCCCTGTACGTCATGCTGGTTCGGCCTGCCCCCATTCTGCCAAAATCCGGCCTCCTTCCTCCCCCCCCTCCCGGCTCTCCCCATTCTACTGCTCAGGATGTGCGGGAACAGCAGGAGGGGGAATAGGGTCCCGACTGCTTTCGTCTTTGAATCGTGCCCTTAGCCTTCGAGCCAATCAGATACTCAGATCCTGTTGGCATGAGAATTCATATTAATAAAAGCCTTTGCTCTCTGACAGGTTCTCATAACTGTCTTACTGTCATATTTACAACGGCGAACTCGGCCACACAAGATTGATGACAAGCTTCCCCTGGAACAAAGGTTTGGTATCACTGTGTAAGTGCTGTTCTCGTGGACATAATACATTGGAATAAAATGCTGATCCTAATTGGCTCCAAACTGACCAGAGCGTCCAATACAAAGTCATCCATTTTATAAATGAGGAGAAGCAATGAAACGGAGACTATGGGGATTGATGGACTGAAATGTGCTAACTTCAATCATTAATGCACAAACAAAAGGCCAATATCAATGGCTTGCAAATGAGGCTTATCCTTTAAGGATGTGCATTCATTTGAAATGACGTGGGAAATGTCAATAACATCTTCTTTTTTGTTTTATGTCATTTTTAACCCAAAATGGCAGGACCCCCCCCCCCTCAAATGTTTGGTGATTTTACCTGTGTCGTCAATATTGTACAAGAGTGCATACTACAATAGGGTGCACTAGTTGAAAACTAGGGTGCAAAATCTTTGCACTAGAGAGCACTATTGATGACACTGCTAAAATATAAAAAAATACTTAAAAAAAAAGAAGCAAAATGAGAAATCCTATAAACAAAACACGAAACTAAAGAAGAAGAAAATTTTGGCTTGCACACCTCGACAGACAAAACCTTAACAAAAAGCTCCCCAAGGTATAGTTAACATTTTTGTGGTATTACATTTGAGAAGCATTGTTTGAGTGTACTTGTTCACTGCGCTAACAGTTAATCAGCTATTTTGCATATTTTGTATGTCATTAGCTGATTAGCATAGTTTTTACATCACAGCTCTCACGGGTTGGATTGCACACATCAAAAGCACTGTTATGCACAAACTAGCTTTATGTATACTAATGGCTCTTTTAGCTGCACTAATGCTTGCATGAACATTTACATGCTTTGGTGCATTGGATAACATGATGGAAGATAATGCTGAAAAGATAGACTGGTTTCTCCAGGTCCTTCTCTATCGGTGCCTCAGAACCTCGGTATCACCAGCTTTCTCTTCACTTCCCTAGCTTTGAGAATCATCAGTGCTTGTCCATAGTACTGTTGGTATTAAGTGTCATTGAGTCGATGTTGACTTATGGCGACCTTGAGGATAGTTCTCCTCCTTCAGTCTTCAGTCACGCAGTTAATTGTCGATAGAGTGGTCTCCCTAGCTACTGGTAATGTAGTGATCCATTGCATTGCTGGTCTTCCTCTTTTGAATCGATCTTCAACCTTGCCATGCACAATGTCTTTCTCTATTGATCTTTTTCTTCACTTGATGTGTCCAAAGTTGAAGTTTTATCATTTGAGCTTCTAGGGAAAGCTTAGATTTGATCTCCTCTAGTACAGATTAATTTGTTCAAGCAATCCATGATATACACAGGAGGCCGATATTCCAAGGCATTTACATGGTTAAATGCCCCCCTTCCTCCTAAATGCCCGCCAATCAGCAGCCATATGGAATGGCTTAAAACCGCCGTTGCAGGGGCGCGCCCGCGCCTTGCGGGCCCGCGCCTGAGGGCCCTTTGGTGTGGCCCTTAGGCGATGGTCCGTGGCGTCTGTTGCTGAAGGTTACACCGCGTGTCCTGCCTATAGTTTGTGGTAATTTGCTGTTTCATGTTCTTCTCCTTCTATTATCTGTTTCTGTCCTCTACTCTGTCCTATCATATAAATGGCGTTCTTTTCCTATTTTCCTCGAATGATATAGTATTGTAAACCGCTCTAATGCCTCTGGCCTGAGCGGTATATCAAATTCTAAATAAACATAAACATAAACATATTCAGTGGACACTAACATGGTGCCGCTGAATATCCGCAAGTAACACTACTATACGCCCCAATGCTAACTGCTTAGCTTTGGGGCATTTTGGAGCGAAGTGGAGGTGGAGCTGATTGCAAATCAGTCAGTTGTAATATTGAGATGCTGACCAGTTTGCGATCTACGGTGAAAGCCAGGCACAGGAAACCTATTCTAACTTTCACCGCTTATCATTAACCAGGCAGCGGCTCAATATCGCTGCTGCCCAGTTAGCAATCGGGCTCTGCGGTGACTCCAGATATTCAATGCAGGGGCTGGATATGACCCTGGAATTGAATATCTGGATTTAAAGTTCAGCGTCAGCTGCTAGCTGCTGTAATCCTGTTAGCCACTGGTGCTGAACATTGGGCCCCATATTCTTTACCAGCATCATAATTCAAAGGCTGTATTTTTATGCTGAGGCTTTTGATGTGTGAGCTGCATTCTTTCAAGTATTATTGCACCTTTCTTGATCAGTTCTTTGTTAATAGCTAAGCTGCTACTCTGTTCAGTCTTGTAATCACTAGTTTCTAGAGCTTTGATTGGCTGACAAGCTGTAGCCCCAGTGTGGCAGAATCACCAGTATCACTCTGCCACATTTACCCCAAAGCAGAAGCTTCACGATACCAGCTGCTAGATGTGCAATTTATTTATTTATTTATTTAATACTCTTATATACCGCGCTATTCGACATCAGTGCGGTTTACATGGAACATCAAAGAAGTTTTATGGTGGGGGTTACACTGTAAGTTACAGATAACAGGGAGATTAACTTGGATAACATGTCAACTATATACACAAAAGACATAAGGCGGATACCCTATGTACATCACATTGTGGAATGATTACCGGGTGGCTAAGGATCTGTGTTGCGTGCGGGGCACTTTGGCATACCTACTTCAGGGTAGTACTTGAGGAAGAGGTGATGCTTCAAGGCTTTCCTGAATTTAGTTATCTCTGTGATTGCTCGTATGCTGGGTGGCAGGGCATTCCAGCTTCTAGGTGCACAAAGACTGAAAGCTCTGTTTGCGGTTGATTGTGTACAGTGGGTTATTGTTTTGGGAATTACCATAGTATTTATTGCTGTGTGTCGTCTGGCTCTGGTAGGGGGAGTCATGAGAGTAAGGCTTGCAAGTGATGAGGGGGAGAGTCCGTTGATGGCCTTGAATGTTAGTAGTAAGATCTTGAAGGTGATCCTACCGTGAATTGGGAGCCAGTGGAGACTTTTGAGGATCGGTGTTATATGGTCACGTCTTGAAGCCCCATATAGAACTCTGGCTGCAGAGTTCATGGCGAGTTGGAGTGGAGTTAGGGTGGATTGAGGTAGCCCTTGCAGTATCGCATTTGTGAACATGCTGTGCTCTTCCAGGTATTTATTTATTTATATAGATTTATTAATTGCCTTCCTGACTTCCAAGGCTTTGTCAAAGGTGATGTACAGGTGTGCAAGTCAATTCTCTAAAGGAAGGAATGAAAGGGGTGCTGTGATTAACGCATTGAAAACTACCCAGCCTTACTGTGAGTAAACGTTCACTCACTGCAAAAGAGTTTGCCTATTTTTACTTATGGGAGAAAGAGGCATTCTCAGGACTGGGGGGGCGGGGTTAAAGAATGCATGGTGGTAACGTTTCAGATCTCCATGCATGCTTTTCTCCACACAAGACCTGACCCACACAAAGAGCAGCTGCAGAATCCGCAGGGAGTGTCCTTAAAAAATGACCTTGCAGGCACGTGGCTACAAAGTGCCCATAGGAAATTCCACTAGTTTATATGGAACTATCCACAGACTGACCACAGAAACTGATCACTTTTCAGTGTCACGTGTGCATTATTGAACATCTTCTTCTCCCGAGAGTGGAGGCAACCACATATAAGTGAGTGGACCTAGCTATTTATTGCTATTCATTATAAGCACACAAGAATTGCCATTGCCATACTGGATCCGACATATAGGGATATGTGTATCCTGTGTTATATTTGTTGATATTAGCTGAGTAATATGGCACTTGCTAATACACAGTAGTAATGCTGTACCTGCTGATATACTGTAGAGTAGCTATAGTATATTTTGTTATAAACAGTGTTGTTATTTATTTGTTTATTTTATTTCAGAAATGTATTATTCTTTCCATAATTCTTGATGGGCATAAATTCACATACCTATAGAAAATCATACATAGGTAAATAAATTTAATAGGGATGTGTGTTCATTAGTGCACATAGCATTCTAAAAGTAAAGGGATTTCTGGTTGGGGTGCTATATGATTGTGTAATGCACCATATACATAGTGGGTCTGGCCAACAACTATATGCGCTGAGCAGTTAGCACAGGATTTGTTACCCCACCGGCAGCTTTTACCATGTAGTAACGAAAGCCGGCCCAAGGGTTTCTGCTGCCCTAGGCAGAAATCTCAGCCACGCTGCCCCCCCCCCCCCCCCCCCGCTAAGCCTCCCTCCCTCGCTGAACTGCATCGCTCCCCGCTGCTTCCATTTCCATCTTGGGGGGACGGCAGGTGGCGGCGGCAGTATTTTAAAAGTGGAAGTTCTGTGCTGCCGTCTTGTTGCTGCGGCCGGCCATGTCCTTCAGCACACATGGCCTGGCGCTTCTGACCCCCCCACTAACAGTAAGTCGTGTCGGAGGGGGATCAGAAGCGGCAGGTCATGTGTGCTGAAGGACATGGCATGCTGTGAGCAACAAAATGGAGGCATAAAGCTGTCCACCTGGGCCGGCCCCCCTAAGCAGCCACCTAGCTCTCTTAGTGGATGGGCCGGTCCTGGTGGTAACAGCTAGCATGCTCTAAAATGAATGTTAACTGTTAGTGCACTTCAGTACACATACCCCTTAGTGTGCACAAAATTGGTTTAATATACATTAGCCTATTTCTTCTTGCACATTAATTTGATTGTCATGCATTATAAAGTTCTAACGCAAACTAAGAATTTTTTTTAATAATACGAATGTATGAACCAAACTGAAAACAAATCTGACGACTGGGAATAAAGACTGAATTAACCAAAAACAAGCCAAAAGATTTGCTGTGTGAACATTCCTATAATATATTTAACTCATAACAAATTCACAGACCTAATAAAAAATGATACAGAGTTAGATGCTGATATAGCAATAAGCTGATTGACTGCAATTCTTATATCTTTGCAGGCCTGTTAACTTTCTGAGCAGCTATTCAAACCGCTGGTCTTACGGAGCAGCCTGGGGTGCAACGGCTACAACACTGTTTCTGCTTTTCTTCAACGAATATTCCAACTACTTTAACTTTACAGCTCCAGGCTGGGCCAAAGGTGTAGTGCAAAACTAATTCCCATGTTGTACGAAGATTAATAGGACACTATTTAAAGGAGCTAATCTTTTTTATACATTTTTTTGTTTCTTCTCTTCTGCAAGACATCTCTTCTTCCGCCTTCATATCTGGTGTGGGGGAGAGGGGGTGGGGTGTAGTCACCCTGGGAAGCCACTGGATTTCCTAATGTTTCCCTAAGCTTCCAGTCAGATTGAGGGTAATTTTATAGTAAGGCACCTATAACAATTTTGTTAAGCACTCCTATTTATTGCCTGTTGTGTCTTTTTAAATAGTCCCTAGAATAATGTGCAGCAATGCACAATAGCGGTGTCCATGGCCAAAAAACAAGTCTGATTTATGCTTTTTTTAAAATGAAATTTTCCTAATTTTAGGGTATTTTTACCATATTTGCTCTACCTATTCAGTATGTGTGCACATTGTGAGGATAGCCTTATAAAATCCCACACAGCCAAAGCATGTTTCCATGCATGTATTTGGGGTTTCCTTTATTAAGCGAAGCACACGCACACTGGACTTTATAAAATAGGGTCATACTGGTGTGCCTTAACCTAGCTGTGGCAGTTCCATTTGTTCTAGAGTAGGCATAACTGTGCATACCTAGATTGGGTACAAATACATGTAAGCCATAGGGGTATGTTTACTAAGCCGTCTTAACGTGCGCCCGGCGATAGTGTGCAGGCTGCCATAAAAGGAGTGGGCATGTCGGTCTTAAAGTAGCAAAATGGGATTATCTCGCGATAAAGTGCGCTGTGCACATTATCGGGCGAGACGCCGCTAAGCACGTTAACGCACGGTAATCTTAAGTAGGCGCACAGACAAACAAACACAGAAACAGAGGTGTAGCACAATGGTTGATACAATGACTGATGGTACAGGAGTCATGAGTTTGATCCCCCAGTGTGCCTAATCCATAAGGCTGGCTGAGGCAGTAGCTTTTACGTGTAAGTATTGATTTTTGAGGCATTTTATTTGTAGTTTAATTAGTGCTGCCAGCAAACACACCCTCACGTGCCGTAACCTAAGATGCCGCATAAGGCACCCTATAAGGCAGTCCATAGGGCACATTATAAGGTGCACAGTCCGCCAAGGCACCCTATAAGGCGCTTTAGAGGACACCTGATAAGGCACCTTATAAGGCGCATTATAGGGCGCCCTATAATGCGCCTTATAAGGCACTTTATAGGGTACCCTATAAGGCGCATTATAGGGCGCCCTATAATGCGCCTTATAAGGCACTTTATAGGGTACCCTATAAGGTGCCTTATGGGGCGCCTTATGGTTACAGTATACTGAGGGTGTTTTTGCTGGCAGCACTAATGTACATTAAAAATAGACAATGCCTCAGACAGCCTTATCAAATAAGCCCACCATGGGTTTGAACCCATGACCTCTGGCCCCACAGGCAGTGAAGCAACCAGTGGGCTACAGCTACCAACAAACCCCTGGCTGGCTGCAGAATGACTGCATGTCACCACACAAACCGTCTGCTGTGGTTACCAGGATAGGGTTAACCCAACCGTACCCATGATGCACTGCACATGCAAATCAGCAGTCTACAGCTGGGCACAAGATGGGGTATGCACCCCCACAGCATCTCGGCCTGGTAGGGGGAACCGACCATGTGTGGTACTGGCACAGAGTAGCTACAGACCGTCACATTGTGCGGGTACTGTGCTCACCCTGAGGGTGAGGTGGGGCACCCAGCACCAGGTCCACAGCACCTTTCATGACTGAAATACGCCATGCTGCAGATCCCCATCAGTGCTACTGTGTGTGGTAGGTAGTTCCTGCAGACACACCTAGGATACATCTGTGCCTTCTGTATTTATCAGTCTTGTCTAGCCCTTATGGGCTATGATGCACCCAGAATAGTGCATATCCTGTGTTGATGCCATGGTTACATGATGTAGGGGGGGGGGTGGTGTTTGGACCCATAGGCAGAATATGTACCACCACACAACCCACCCTCTGGGGCTCAGGGTGGGAAACAGGATTGCACACCAACAGATCCACATTCTACCTCCCTACAATGGTGGCAGTAGAGGGGACCATCAACCCCAGTCCTGCTGGGGAACAGACACCCTACAGGGCAGGCAATGCAGAGCTGTACACATCCATAAAGCAATAGCAGACAGACAGTAGGCCTGGAAATGCACAGCTGCCCCTCAACACTATCTGACATTCTCCAGCAGCAAGCCTCCAGCCACTGCACCCTGCATGGTGTTCCAGCAAGACACATACTAGCTGTAGACAATCTGCTAGCTAGTCCATAGCACATGGTCCTGGAGGAGATGCGTGTACCCAGAACTGGGATGTCAGCATACACACAAAGCAAATAAGTCAGTGATTGGGCCCCAAAAGAGAACCCATAAATATCACATGAGAGAAATGCTATAATAGCACTATCGGGGAACCTAGCCATGCCATGGTCACTGCTCTGTCAGGGTGAGAGTGATCTCCCAGCAGGATATGCTGTGGCCACCCTGTCCGTGCAGGTGGTGGCCAGCCACTACAATGTTCGAGCCATTGCCCTATGCTATGTACAGATGAATCCAGGCCAGGCCACCCTATCCTGGCTATTCCCACGGTACCTTGCTCCTCATTATGCACATTTGGCAGGCCAATACTGGCAACAGTGCTAGCAGTGTGGGCTGTGGAGGGTGTTTGCAGCCACCACACACTGGATAGACAGACACACACTCCCCATACCTATGCCAGCATGGTGCAACTATAGAGGTGTTTGGCAGCCCTGGCCACCGCACCAGTCCTGGGCACAGTGCAGGCATGGCTATGGTACGCAATACTGTTGGGGTCACTCCCCAGGGTGGTAAACACTGTCAGACACAAGACCTGTAGCACACTCCACAGACATCAGAAAGGTTGCTATGATGCAGCTCACTCAGAAAATTGTACATAACTTCGGAAGTGCTATCTGCCAGTAATCATAGCAACCTTTTGATATATGTGTACCATATTCCCAGGTTTAGGGTGGCATTGCTAAGGTATGCAAGTGCTCGTATTGGGAGATGCACGCAGAGCCCAACATCCTGCCTCTCCAGGAGGCATTGGATAATGGAGCCTGTAGGTGCGGGTGTGTCTGCCCCTGTTGGCCGCTGCTTTAGGGCAGAGATTCCCGACTCCAGTCCTTGTGGGCCAGACACTGTTCGGGTTTTCATGCTGTCCCTAATGAATATGCATGAGATACATCTGCATACCATGGGGGCGGCGCATAGAAATGCAGCACAGGCATCTTTATTAGAGACAGCATGGAACCTGTATGGTGTTTGGTCCTCCAGGACTGCATTTGGGAAACTCTGCTCTAGGTAATGCACATGTTTATGGTGTCTGTGCTCTGTAGGGTAAAATGGAGGTGTTTTGGGCATGTTTACGTCATCTGCAATAAAGGTTCTGTCTGTGTTAGCATGTTTTAGTAGTGGGTAAAATATGTGCACTGGGTTGGCAGGAACCACAGCTGGGACTTGAACCTATGACCTTCTGCTTCCAAGCACACTGGCTGTGTGCACTGCACCACTGTGTTGCCACAGTGACAGTGCATTCCCTGGTGATACCATGACTGTTTGTCCGGCAGGGCCTGTCTGTTGCAGTGCATGGCACCCACCTACACAGGGCTAGGCCACGGTCTTCTCTGGGTAGCTGCCACTGCCCACTCCACCACCAGTATCCCTCTGCCACCATGCTGACATGCCCTTCTGCTGGTGGTGCTGGTGGAACGCAGTCTCAGGCCATCCAGTGTGCGGGTAGGCGGCTGCCTGTGGTGTGGGTTCTGGGGTAGGGGTGCCTGCATAGCTGTCCACGCTTCCCCCCAGCACCACATGCCAATGTTCCGTGCCCTTCGGGGTACCTGCTGGATACTATCCCCTGTGACACTGTGGGGAGCACTCTCGTGCCCATGTTGGCCCTTAGCAGTTGCTGTCTGGCTGCTCTACTGTTTCAGCATTCCTATGGGCCAGCTAGGTATCACCCTAGTCTGCACTGTGGCCCAGCTGCACCACAGCATGTGCCGCCTGCAGCCCTCTGTGTCCCCTTTTCCAGCATCTGTCCAGTTGCCCATTCCGACATGCCCGCCCTGCTGTTGTGGAACATGTGCACGCCATAGGAAACCTGGCCAATGGAGTCGGAAACCCTGCTCAGCACAATTACACTGTGGGCTCATTCACCTTGTATGGGGACGGAGCATAGACCCTTCCAAAATTCATATCTTTTTTTTGGAGCTTTCTTGGGAGTGTTTTTTGATGTTTCCCATTGATATTGGCCAGCTTGGTTATTTTATTTTTACATTTTCTTATGTACATTTTCAAAGTTTATTTGCCCTTTTGTTCCGTGCACATGTATCACACTTATCAGTTTTTGTAGGTTTCCCTGGTTTTGCTGTACATTGCTGACGGAAATGGTTTCTTTTCCCTTTAAATCAGCTCTAACGCCAGGGTTTCACTGGCGTTAGTTTTGAGCCTCGGATTTCACAGCGTTAGTGTGCGGGGAGCCTCTCCCCTCCCACTCTCCACCCATTGACCCCTTCTCTCCGCCCCTGGGGAGCCTTCCTCCGCCCTCCGGGAGCCTTTCTCCGCCTTCAGCGCTCATTTGCGCCGCTGCGCGTGTTATCGTGCGCTAAGGTACCTTATCGCCTAGTAAGGCGTCTTCATCGGGCGATAAGGTACCTTATCGCGCGATAACATCGCAGAGCGCTAGTTCAGATGGTTTAGTAAACATACCCCATAGTATTCTGTAACGTATGCGGGTAAATTTGGGCTGCACTAAGACTGTGCACACCCCAGCTGAAAGTATCCGAGATGAGATACATGCTTTCAGAAGAGCGACATCCCACGTAAGTGCTCACTCATGCAAGTGCGTATTTTAAAATAGGAAATTACGTGCAACTTTCCATGCACCCCTTATAAAATTGGCTCCTGTATGTGTTCTAGAACTTTATAAAGTGCTGAAATTGATCGTAAGTGCAGTAATTTGTAGGCATGTGAGTAAACTGAAAAAGATGGAGCAGGACAGTCAGTGACGTTGGCTAGCAGATCTAATGTGGCTATCTGTTGCCGTTGAACTTTAAACCTGGCTATTCAATGCTGGGACCATATCTGGTCCCAGCACCGAATATCTATTTGGCCCAGATTGCCAGGACGTTAACCAGGCAGTGGCAATATGGTTATGGTTATATTTTATTTGATATACCACAACATTGCATAGCAGTCTGTGCGGTGTACGATAATTAAAAAGAAAAGAAGTGAAAGGAACTCCATAGTGTACACAGGACAGTATAGGAAAGATAGGAAGAGCATAGAAAAGATTGACAAACAGAATAAATACACACAATTCCCTTGGTACAGCCCACCGACCCTTAACCCTGGATATTCAATGCTGGGGTCATGTGCTTACATTCATGCATTGAATAGCCAGAGATCACCGCACACACTGGAAGCCGCAGTAGCTAACCAGGCAGCCCAAACCATGTAAACGCCTTTCAAATATTGGGCCCTCTGAGTCCTGGGTCCAGTTTTAAAAACTGACAATATTCAAACACCACAGCATCGGTGAAATATTTAGCGGTAGTGGCCGGATAGGAGCTGCCGCAGAATATATGGGCAGATGGGCTCTAACTAGGTAAATAGCATATTACAGTTTAGGCCTGATTTTCATGTTGCCTAAGTTGTCCAGACAAAGGCCACTGAAAATCACACTAATCAGGTAAGTGCCAACACTTAAGGAGCAGAGGAGTAGCCTAGTGGTTAGAACACTGGCTTGGTAACCAAGCAACCACAGTTTGATTCCCACTAGCACTCCTTGTGGCCTTGGGCAAGTCTCTTAACCCTCCATTGCCTCGGAAGAAAGGCCTGGCAATCTACTTCCGGTGACACTGCCAAGAAAACCCAGGAGCTTCTGGGTCGCCAGGAGTCAGGACTGACTCAAAGGCAGACATTGCATTTGCCAACACTTAGACCATGTAGCACATGCACCACACCACTTTACCCATGGACTGCTCCAGCACTAACCAAATAGTGTCAGGGAGAAATTCAGCAGCAGAATCCGAGTAGTACCGTTCAGTATCATGGTCAACCCCCTTAGCTAGTTGGCAGGCCAACTAAAGGCTCTGAATATCGGCCCATTGGTTTATCTTTACCCCTGAGCTGTGTTGTGCCTAGGCTCCTACTATTCCCACAACTGGAACCTCTAGGGTTACCTGCTTCCTTCCAAACTTAAGCAAATCTCCACAGGAGAGAGCCAAGAATCCACTAACTCGATCTGAATATCTTTTCTATAGCATGAGAAAAAAAAAGGTAAACGTTTAAGAACTGCAAATACTTCGCCATTTACACAGATCATGAATTCTGTAGAGACCTAGTGGATTTCATAGCACTGAAACTTTTGTTTGTTCATTGGTCTGCACCAAATTTTACCAATGTAAACTTAGGACTTGATTCTTCTATCAGGGAAATCCTTTGATAAATCAAGCTCCTAGCAGCTTTTCCTCTCTAGCCCTGCATGTCTTCCTAGCAAACCAGGCATACATGAATTGACCCTGTTAGAACTCAAAGCATTCTCTGTCAGTTTCATAGATCTTATTTTCTATCCAGTTTATTGGCAGCAAATAATTGATCAAATCTTGTTTCTGTTACTGAAATAATTCTTCTTATTCCTCAGTGTTTGTGTACCTACTCTCTTCTCTGGAAGTTGGGATGGATTATTACCCTTTTTTCATCTGCCTTGCCACCACTCACAAGCTCATTGGCTCAGTTCTGGGCTTTTTTTATGCCCTCAGCTGGTAATTTGAATTCTTTACTCCCCTTTTCCCATTGGTAGTTCTTACACCAATAGTCTTCTCTTTAAATTTTATGATGCATGCAATGCCTCGTCATTAAGGGCCATCGAGTCGATACTGCCTCCTGGCGACCCTATGGATAGTTGCCCTATCCCCTGGGTTTTCTTGAAAAGGTGCAACCTACTGTCATACAACAGACTGATCTGTCTATGTTATTGCCTCCCCAGGTTCTGTGTGCAGGTTGTAGATCTGTTTCAGTGTCCAAAGGATTCCCTTGTAAGTATTCTAGAATTCTCAATGCGTTTCTCTGGCAGTCTGCTAGGGAAACATGTTATCTCACCGAGTGCCAGGGAAACATGGCTCACGGGATTGCAAGGCAACTTGACGCATCCTATTTCAAGTCCTTCGATTTTTACAACTTTTGAAATGCAAAAATGATACAAAGAGGACAAATTTTAAAAGCTGTTTCTTTATGCACAGAAATAGATTTTTAGAAAGTTGCATATCCGATATGCACGTAAAGTTACATGGGTACAGCTTGTATGTCTACTACGTACCTTACACAGATTGAGTGGAGGATTCCTTGGGATCCGGATGGAGTCGAGGAAGGGGTTTGAATTTATGGTCATCCTTTTGAAAATATATGTGTATGCCTGTAAATTAGCCCAGGCAGGTTGCGTGTGCCAAAGTACATGTATGAATGTGAGCTCATGAATTCCCTGCATAATTTTCAAAATGGAATTACGCCCATACTTTCATCTTGAAAATTTCACTGCACAGGGAAAGGTTTGAGTAGACCACTTACGCATACACTCAGTAATAAAATTACTCTCTAAAAAGATGATTTTCATACTGCCTGCATAGGTGTAAAGGCCACTGTACATTTTACCCAGAGCCTTTGCACCAGTTTTTGAAAGTAAACTTTCACTTTGAAAGCTGCCTAAGGGAATTGCATCTGCTCTTTCTTCAAATACTTTTTCCGACTGAAACAACATGCAGACTTCGTAACTGTGGTGCTCCGATCATGCCCACAGTATAACCAATGGCAAAGATGAAGGGCAGAGTTCAGGCTTTCCTTTCAGAGCCTGGGCCAGTTTCATCTTCTGCCGATGTCGGGCATTATGGATGCTTATGTGATCCACAGACCAGTTCCTGGTACCTAAGGAGGTTCCTCTCTAAAGATAGGTGGTGATATAGAAATTCAGGCCTGGCCCCTTGAAGCTGTAATACAGCCCCTGTGGTGACATCGGCAGCAAGGGGAAATGGCTCCTTCCTACCCTCCTGCCACCTCCGCTGTACCAGTCAGTAGTGATGGAAGAAAAAGGAGGGAGAGTTTTGATTCATGCTGGTGAGGATAGTGGCATTCTATGTGAAAAGAAGGAGCGATTGTTCAAGTGGAAATTTGTGGGGCGAGATTACCTCTAAGAAGACTGCAGGTCTGACTTTCCTTCTCTGACAGTTGCAAGTCTTTACTCTGGAGACTTTGTGGGAAGCCATTCAGGACACGCAGTTGACCCTGTCAGGGCAGATTCTAAGACTGTCTTCTCAGGTGAATCAGCTTCTGGGGATACTGTCCAGGATAAGACAACTGCATTAGAATTTGAAAAGAAGCTTGAAGTTCATGCCAACCAAATTAAAAAGCTTGACATGACTGACTTCACTCTAATAAAAAATAGCTTATACACCCAAAGGAAGACTGCATTCCCCAAAAGTTTAGTCAGGCCTTGGGATCTGCACCTAATTTGCCTAAACTTTTCTTTTCATGTCTGCATATGTTATGTTCAAAAGATATCTTTCTGAAGTGTTGACAATGCCTGAGACCTCTTCACTTTTGCTTTTGAAAGCTTATTATTTATTTAGAGTATATGTATTTAGCTCATGGTTTCTCAGCAGACGTTCAAGGTGAGTTACGTTTGGAAGGCTGCCATTGGGAAACAGTCCTCAATGTCCTTTGATAATCGCGATTTGCTTGGTAGTCTTGAAAATGCCAAGGATGAGGAAGTGATATCATCTACTATGATTGTGCAATTTGCATTAGATGCTGCAGGGAATGGCTTGTAAACCCAGAGATGTGTTATTTCTGAGCTGTAAGATCCGTTTGTTACCCGAAAGAAAACAGTCTCTGTTAAGGCCTAAGGTGTTGCAGGTGGAAGCGTCTTTATTTTGCGATACCCCCACAGGTGTATTGCTGTTTATCAAGAGGCTAGACATATTTCTAGGTGCATTTTGCATCAGGTGATACTGTCTGTTGTTGAGGGTCAGTGCATCTGTCTGCCCGTCCATATACATAGCTTTGTTTGCACAGGTGCAAATTCACTAACCTCAATATCTTTATTTTATTTATTTATTTGAACTCATTTCTATACCGCTCCTTCCGGTGATCAGCAGCGGTTCACATCAAACATTTAACTCTGCAAAGTTAGCAGTTTACATAAAACAAAAATTAGCAGTTTACATAAAACAGTAGTGTGGATCACTGAACGTGTAAAAAAGGTAACATTAACTTCATAACTCAAACTATTTACATAATAAGGAACACATATGGTGATACATATGGTTAAAAACTATATACAATATATTTGAATTGGTACAGTATATGAATTACATACATGTGGGATTTACAGTTAGTTTAGTGGTAGTTTGTAATTTTATATGATAATGGATGTGTTAAACTTCATCAAATTTGTTTTGTGTGTACCTTTTGCTCTATGTTATTTCGGACTGATTGTAGTATTCTTGAAAAAGGTGTGTTTTAAGGTTTTTCCGGAATGATAAGAGGTCTTTGTTAGCTCTTAGTGTGTCGGGTAGTTTGTTCCATTGTGTGGGCGCTAAGTATGTGAATGCTCTATTGCTGGTGTTCATTTTTACTTTGCAGATAGAAGGTGGAATTTGTAGTGTATTTAAATTGTGTGTCCGTCTTTTTCTGTCGGGGGGTTGAGTTTTAATAAGTGTGGCAAGGTAGGATGGGGCAATATTGTGTATTAATTTGAATGTTGTAATTATTATTTTGTATCTTATGCGCACTTGTATGGGTAGCCAGTGAAGTTCTCTTAGTATGGGTGTGATGTGATCCGAGAGTGGTACATTCATTAGGATTCGCGCCGTTACATTTTGGGCCAGCTGGAGTATGTTGGTTGTTTTTTTAGGGAGACCTTGTAAGATGCCATTACAATAGTCCAAATGTGGAGTGATGAGTGCCTGTATTATTGATCTAAAGTCTGGAAGTTCTATAGTGGTGCGTAAAGGCTGTAAGGTTCTTAGTTTGTAGAAGATCGTTCTATTTAATAGTCTCAGATGGGTTTCCATGTTAAGTGCTGTATCAAGGGTGACACCTAGGTATTTTAGCTCTTTTTTAATGTTGTAGGCTGTGTTATTTAGAGTGATTGTTGGGGAGGGTGTATAAATTCTGGGTTTTTAGATATAAACATTACCTCTGTTTTTTTATGATTGATATTCATGCTGTTACTTTGGAGCCATTGTTGTGCTTCTTTGAGACAAGCTTCAATGTGGCTGTAATCTGGGTTGCCTATATCAAGTTGGGTATACAGCATTATGTCATCTGCATATAGATGATAGTCAATTTTGTGTGTGGAATATTGTGCAGATAGGCCTTAGATATAGGTTAAATAGCATGGCAGATAGTGCCGAGCCCTGAGGAATACCTTGTGTCTGTGGGAAGGTATTGGATAGATTTTGGTCAAAGTATACTTGTTGTAACCTATTAGATATATAGGAAGAGAACCATTTTAAGGGAGTTCCCTTTATTCCTATTGATTCCAATCTTGTTAAAAGAGTCTTATGATTCACTGAATCAAAGGCTGCAGTTATGTCAATGAATATTAAGATGAACATTTTCTTGCAGTTTTCTAAGCCTCTATAAAGTTTATCGAATAGTACGAGTAGGAGTGTTTCTACTCCATGTGATTGTCGAAAACCATATTGATGAGCATCGAGTGCGTTTGTGATATCTATATGATCTTGTAATTGGTATTGTACAGTTTTTTCAATGATTTTGGCTATAAAAGGTATACTTGATATTGGTCTGTAGGCAGAAGGGTCTGCTTTGTTTAGTGATTTGTTTTTTAGTATAGGGCGTATAAGGGATCGTTTTAGTTCTGCTGGCATGGTTCCTTGGAGTAGTGATTGATTTACTATGTTTAGTATTATGGGTGCAATTTCTGTTTTTGTAGACTTGATCCAGGTAACTGGGCAGGAGTCTAGTGGGGAAGTCGTGGTGTTTATGTTTGTAATTGTGTTCAGTAATTGTCTACTATCTATTATGTGGAAGTCATCCCATATTATGGAATTAATATTCTGTATTACCTTTTGAGTTGTGTTGATTTCAGTTTTGAGGGTGGTTATTTCTTCATTAGGGTTTAGTTTTTTAGCGTAGTGGTCTGCAAGTATTTGTGCATTTATCGGATATTTTGTATTGGCTTCACTTGGGGGTTTAGTAAGGGATTTTACAAGCTCAAATAATTCTGTTGGTCTATTTAATGCATTGTTTAGTTTGTTTGTGTGGTAATTCTTTTTTGCTGAGTTTATTATTTCTTTATAGGATTTGAGTAATGTCATGTATTGTTCTTTGATCTCTATTGATTTCTTAGATCTCCATTTTTTTTCTATTCTTCTGAGATCCTTCTTTGCTTTGGCTATGTCTGATGTGTACCATGGTTCAGTTCTTCTTCTTAGTTTGTTATTTTCTTTGTTTGTGATTTTGGGAGATTGTTTAGATACTGTTTCTGTTCCAGTGTTCCATTGTTTGATTAAATCATCTAGGTTTGAAGTTTCTGTGTTTACATGGGAAAATAATGATTTTATTAGCATTTCTTTATCTAGCGTTTTAAATAGGCTTTTTTGTGCATTGGTATTAGTTTCTAAATTAGATGACTGTTTTGGTATGTCAAATGTGAATTGTATTAAGTGGTGGTCTGACCAGGGTACATGCGTTATTTTTGTTGATGAGATTGTTACTAAGTTGTTTGCGTGTTTTTTGGGAAATAAATAAACCATTATTAAAAGGGACTCAGGATATCACTGCTTGACCCAATACAAGCATTGTGGAACCTGTGTCTTTTGGGGAAATTGCTAGGTACTTATGACCTAGATTGGCACTGTTGGAAACAGGATACTGGGCTTGATGGACCTTGGTCTGACCCAGTATGGCATATCTTATGTTCTTATGTTCTAAGAGAAGTCGCTTCTTGCCTTGCACCCCCTCCAAGGGGATTCAGTCTTGCTTTTCCGCTGGCACGGTGCAACTTCGGCTCTCCCCTCTTTCGTCGGATTCACCGTTTTTACTTTGTTTTTACTTTATTTTTCCTTTCATTTTCTTCAGTGTTTTATTCACAGTTACTGCCTTCAGGACATTTTCTTTTCTTTTCAACCCCCCCCCCCCCCAAAAAAAAAACATGTCCAAAAGAGTGATCCTGTCAGCACCCACAGCTCCAAACAGTCGTGAAGCCATAAGTGTAAGTTGGAGGGAGAGTCATCAGAGACCTCCTCCATGTCTAAGAAACCCAGACACTCCGACCCAGTTCCCATTCCGTCTCCTGTGGTTCCTATGCCAGATGCAGGGACCCCTTATTGCAGGCATTATGCTGTTTCTTCCAAGACACCATTACCATCCTAGAAGCCGCACCTCCAACAGATCAGCTAGTATCCTTAGAAGTCCCCTCTTACCAACCTCCTCCTCAGACCCAGTTCCCATTCCCTCTCTCGCGGTCCTTATGCTGGATCACACATCCTTCTCAAGGGATCCCTTACTGTAGACATTACGCCGCTTCCTCCAGGACACCATTACCATCCTGGGGTCTGCCCCTCCGACAGATCAATTACCATCCTCAGAGGTCCCCTCTTACCAACTCCTCTTCGGACCCACATTCCATTCCACCTCCTGTGGTCCCTATGCTGGATCACACGTCCTTTTCCAGGGACACTTACTGTAGGCATTATGCCACTTCCTCCAGGACACTGTTACCATTCTGGGAGCCCCCCTTCTGATAGACCACATCACTGGAACAGTGGCATCCGCCTAAGGCAGCTTCGCTGGGAAGTTCTTCTGCATGCTTGGCGGAGTCGGCTCAGTCCCAAAGTGGTGAGCCATCAGTTGCTGGATGGTTGGCAGCAGAACGGAGTGGAGAAGAGCATGAGGTTGCTCTTCTGGGTCAGCGTTCCAGCGGTGTGATGCTGCAATCAACCACGGGAGGCTTGGCTGATTCTCTGGCCTCATCTGGTGTTCCCCCAATGGCCATGCAGGCTCCAGATGCTGGACTGGGTATGTTAGGGGGTCCAGGTCCTTTTGCACTTGTTCGCCCAGAGATTTTCACTTTGGAGTCTATCTGGACAGCCATAGCCAGCCTTGGGGAAAAGTTGTTCCCACAGGTTCAGGCTCTGGCTGCTCAAGTACAAGAGAATAAGCAACAATTACAGCAACATATGGAAGCAATTTATTCTTTGCAAACTTTAATGGCTGAAATGCAAACCAAGATGGCTGATATGGAGGAATCTGCTACTGCTTTTTGTAAAGATGCTCTTGTGTTACAGGCTAAGAATGAGATGTTGGAGAACTGTGCTAGATACTCTAATTTATGTATTATTAATTTTCCACACTCATCTGTTTTAAGTGCCAGGGAGTTGTTTACGTTATATCTACTGGAAGAGCTTGGTATACTGACAGAATCGCACCCGCCAGTGGCGAAGATGTATTACCTTCCCACCAGGAGAAGATCTTCTGGAGGTGCAGGGATCCCTGGTGTTCAACCAGTGAATTCAATTGATGTTGCTGTGTTCAGATATGGAGACTTTTAGTCCTGCTTCTTTGCTAGTATCTTTCTCACTCCTATCAGACCGGGACTGGATTCTTAGGATTTATTTTCATAAGAAGTTTATTTATTTATTTAGTTATTTTGGATTCTTATATATCACCTTATCTGCCAATCAAGGTGGTTTACAGTCAACAAACAAATTACATTGAACATATTTAACTATTTACAATAACAGAGTTAACTGTGTCAATTATAAAACTATTTACAACAGTTGATCTGATAGGGCTAGGGATGCAGTGATAACTTAGGTTTCCAGAGTGCCGGTTGGAGGGGAGATGTGTATTAGTTGTATTGTGCCGGACGAGTGACGGGTAGTATAAGAAGGTGGTGTTAAGGCATTTTCTGATCTGTGGTAACGGATTCTGGGTGGGAATGGCCATAGTGCTCCTTAAACAATAATGTCTTTAATCTTTTTCTGAATTCAGTAAGGTTTTTTATTTCCTTTAGAGCTGGAGGTAAGGCATTCCAAAGTGTTGGGGCATAATGAGAAAAGGCTCTTTTATTTGTCGTTTTGGTTGTCTTAAGGAAGTCGTTTGGATGACAGAGAATTTTGCGTATAGCTCCTTCTCAGTCTGGTGTCTGGCGTTTTGGATATTAGTGTGGTGATGTATGATGGTGCTATGTTGTTTAATAGTTTAAATATAATACAAAAACCTGGTTATTTAATTTGACTGGCTATTGGGAGCCAGTGAAGGCTATGTAGTATTGGTGTGATGTGATCAGAGTTAGCTGCATGTATTATTATACGTGCGGCTGTGTTCTGTGCCAGTTGGAGGTGTGATAGTGTTTGCACTGGGAGACCGTGGAGGATACTATTACAATAGTTTAAGTAGGGGTTGATCATTGCTTGAATAACTGTTCTAAAATCAGATGGTTCAAGGAGTGGTCTTAGTTGTTGAAGCATTTTGGATTTTCTATATATGGCTTGTGCGGAATTAGTTATGTGTGTTGTGAGAGTTAGGGCCCTGTCAATGATAACTCCCAGGTATTTTATCTCATCTTTTACTGTGATTGTTGCTTTTCCAAGGTGTATCTGAGGTGGTTGGGTGAATTCTTTACCTCTTGTTATGAATATGGCTTCTGTTTTATTAATGTTTATTCTCAGGTTGTTATAGGCAAGCCATTCTGAGACTTCATGGTAGCTTGTTGTGATTTTTTCTGGATTAGTGTTTTCGGAAGATTTTGCATATTGGCTGAAGATAGATATTAAATAGGAGGGCAGACAAGGCTGACCCCTGGGGGATTCCCTGGTTTTGATTAAAGGGTTGAGATGATGTTTGGTCAATTTTTACTTGTTGGGTGAGGTCGTTCAGATATGAGGTTACATAGAAACATAGAAACATGATGACAGAAAAAGACCACAAGACCCATCTAGTCTGTCCTTCCATAAGAACAACTACAACAGTCCACTTTTTACCTTTAGAGATCCTCTGTGTTGGTCCCATGCTTTTTTGAATTCAGTTACTGTCCTCATCTCTACTACCTCCACTGGGAGACTATTCCACGGATCCACTACTCTTTCTGTAAACAAATATTTCCGCATATCACTCCTGAATCTATCTCCTTTCACCCTCATCCCATGTCCCCTCGTCGCAGAACTTGCTTTCAATTGAAAGAGGCTCTCTCCCTGAACATTTATGCCACGGAGGTATTTAAACATCTCAATCATATCACCTCTATCCCGCCTTTCCTCTAAGGTGTACATATTAAGATCCTTAAGTCTGTCCTCATATGCTTTATAATGAAGACCACTAATCATCTTAGTAGCAACCCTCTGCACCGACTCCATCCTGTTCACATCCTTTTGAAGGTGCGGTCTCCAGAATTGCACACCATACTCCAAATGAGGTCGCACCAAAGACTTATACAGAGGCATTATCACCTCCTTTTTTCTGCTAGCCATTCCTCTCCGTATGCACCCAAGCATCTTTCTAGCTTTTGCCGTCGCCTTTTCTACCTGTTTAGCTACTTTAAGATCATCAGACACAACTACGCCTAGGTCCCGCTCTTCTTTAGTGGACAAAAGTACTTCACCTCCTATACTGTATTGCTCCCTTGGATTGCTGCAGCCCAAATGCATGACCTTACATTTTTTAACATTAAATCCCAGTTGCCAAATTCTAGACCATTCTTCAAGCTTAGCTAGATCCCTCCTCATGTTATCTACACCTTCCTGGGTGTCTACTGTATTGCAGATTTTGGTATCATCCGCAAAGAGGCAAACCTTACCCGACAGCCCTTCCGCTATATCACTAACAAAGATGTTATAAAGAATCGGACCAAGGACAGATCCCTGGGGCACACCACTGGTAACATCCTTCTCCTCAGAGTGAGCTCCATTTACTTGTACTCTTTGTCGCCTCCCACCCAACCAATTTCTAACCCAAGCAGTAACTTTAGGGTCCATCCCTAGGGTGCTCAGTTTGTTTATAAGTTGCCTGTGAGGAACAGTGTCAAAGGCTTTACTGAAATCTACATACACCACATCTAGAGCTCTCCCTCGGTCCAACTCCCTGGTCACCCAGTCAAAGAAATCAATCAGATTTGTCTGACAAGACCTGCCTCTGGTGAATCCATGCTGCCTCGGATCCTGTAATCCGCTGGACTCCAGAAACCTCACTATTATCTCTTTCAACAGCGTTTCCATTAATTTACTCACCACTGAAGTTAAACTAACCGGCCTGTAGTTTTCAACCACATCCTTACTTCCGCTTTTGTGTAAAGGCACCACATGAGCCTCTCTCCAGTCCTTTGGCACCACTCCCGACTCCAACGAGGTTAACCAGGTCAGGGCTATTCCACAGATTCCAATTTGTTGGAGTCTTGTTAATAGCAAGCTGTGATTAACAGAATCAAATGCTGCTGTGATATCTAAGAAAATCATTATGACTGCATTTTTGAGTTTTTCAGTACTCTTGGTGAGTATATCAAATAGGGCTATGAGTAATGTTTCAACTCCGTGGTGCATCAAGAGGGGAGTTAAAGTCTAGGTGGTCCTGCAGGCGGTTTTGGACTGTTTTTTCTATTACTTTTGCTAGGTAAGGTAGGCTTGATATTGGTCTATATGAGCTTGGCTGGAGTTTATCTAGCTTATTAGATTTTAATATAGGAGGTATAGTTGCCTGTTTAAGAGGTTTTGGCATGTAGCCTTGAGTTAAGGAAAGGTTTACAATCTTTTATATTATTGGGGCTAGGGCATCGTGTGCCATCTTTACCCATGTAACAGGGCATGGATCTCCTGGGGCTGTTGTTGTGTTTATTGTAGTGACAATCTTCTCCAGTTGTGCTATGGTGATTGTTGAGAATGTGTTTAGTTTTGGGGAATCAAGTGATGGTTGTAGTGAGAGTTGTAATAAGGGGTTTTGGGGGATTTGTGATGTAGAGCATAATTTGGAGCTATAGTAATCCGCTAGAGTTTGTGGATTAATTTCAGTAGAGGGGTTAGCAGTGTCTGGAGACTTAGTTAGGGATTTTACTATCTGGAACAGGTTTCTTGGCCTATTAAGTGAGTTCATTAGGATCTTTGTATGATTTTCCTTCTTGGCCTTGTTAATGGATTCTTTATATCTTTCTAGTGTGTTCATGCATTGTTTGTCCGTTGTGCTTTTGTTTTTTCTCCATTTTCTTTCAATTTTTCAGAGGAGTCTTCTTAGGGTTCTTAGATCATCATTATACCATATGTTGGAACTTCTAGGAGCTTGATCATTTGTGGATAATGAGTCAATTACAGCCTGTGATACTGTCATGTTCCAAGAGTTCAGGAGTGTATCAATGTCAGTTGTGTCATAATTTAATTGTGGAAGAATGTCTTTAATGAATGAATCCTTGTTAAAGTGTTTGAAGCGCTTGTTGGATTGGATTTTATGTGTCAGTTTATGTGTTGTGACATTGTGTGGGATTTCAAAGGTGATGCTGTGGTAGTCAGACCATGAGACGGGTTGGGTTTGGTAGTGTATGGTATGATCCTTTAATGTCTGGGATGGGAGGAAGATAAGGTCCAGTATGTTTCCTTTGCTGTGGGTAGCAGTATTTATAATTTGGGTAAAGTCCATTTCATTCATGGCTTTAATGAAGGAGAGGGCTTGGGTGTTTTGTAGTGAGGATAAATTAAAGTCACCAAGCGTTATTAACCTTTTGTTTGGATTATTGTGAGTGCATACTGTTAAGTATTGTGCTAAGGGAGTTGGAGTCCTTTGAGGGTGCTCTGTATATAAGCTAAACTTTTGCCACACTTGTCTGGATTAGGAGGGTGTCTAGACCTTAATAAGGTGGGTTTTAGGTTTGACTTGGCTAGAATAGTAACACCTCTTCCATGCTTACCTTTTCTGGTGGTATGAAAGGAATCATATTCAGGATGCCTAATCTGGTTGAGCAGAACTGTGTCTGTTTCTGCTACCCAGGTTTCTGTGATGAATACCAAGTCTGGTTTGTTGAATTGGATGTAATCCAGTAATATGGGAATTTTGTTCTTTATTGATCTGGCATTTATTAGGAGGCAGGTTATGTTATCTGGGGTTTGTTGGTTCGCTAATTGGGCATGCAGTGTGTTGTTGCATGGAATTATCTGAATGTGTCTTTGTTGTGTATTTTGTGTCCTGCCCAGGTGTTTGTGTCTGTAATCAGTGTTTGTTGGGCGATAGTTGTAAGGAATTATAGGTATGTTGTATGATAGCTGGTTAGTGAGGCTTGTTTGGTGTATTGCAGGGGTGATCAGAGTTAGAAGGTTTGCAGCACAGAGCAGTGTAAATAAAGCATTGTATTCCATTTCTCCGTGTTTTTAGCAATCTAGCTTTCTTAAAGGTGATGTTACTGGTGGGTAAATCTACACGTTTCTCAGGGTAGAGTGCTATACTAGGCTATATTATTTTATAATGATAGGTAGGTAGTCTTGGCTAAGCAGTTCATACATACAGTTGTATTTTCCGTTAGATTGCAGATTTCGGGTTCTGGGTTTGTCTAGTCCCCTTATACCCTACAGTTTAAACACGTTGTAGTAGGGTATGATATACTGTAACAGGAATGTTACTACTAGGGCTTACAGAGATTTTAAATATGTCAGTGTTGTCTATGGACATGCCCTTATGAGTTTGCTTGTTGATTCAGGAGTGTTTTGTACAGTGTATATACATATAGTGAGTATAGCATGGGAGATATGCAGTCAAACTCTTACGATGTAATTAAGGTTATATCAACTATGTTACAGATGTCAGTTTACAGCAGATAAAAAAGGATGATGGTATATTTCTGGTATTTGTTGAAACAGACATACCTTTTGGTTCCTTTGCCTAATTTCCACACCTAAGGGCCACGCCAAAGGGCCCTTTGGTGAGGCCCGCCAGATGTGGGCACGCTTGCCGGTGTGCTGTCTCTAAAGCGGCAGGAGAGTCCCAATTGGTCCTTGGTGGGGGGGGGGGGAGCGGGAGGGGCAAACAACTCCCGCTTCCATCCCCGATGTCTGATCGGCGATCTGAGCTGGAGAGGTCAAGGATTTAAATGTTCAGATTTTTCCAGACTTTTCCTGGGCAACACAACAGCGAAGGAAGGAATTCCTTCTTCTCTGTCCAGGTGTCCAGCAGCTGGGCAGACAATGTTTTCTAAAATTACCCTGCAAATGCTTGGTTAAATTTTGATCTATTTCCTATGTTTTTTTTAACCATCTCTGCTACTGGCGCTTCTGGATTCTCGCAGGACTAGTATGGGTGGAAATCCCCCCACTGTATGATGTTATTGTATAATCCTGATTGACACCTGCCCGTTTTTTCCCTACATTTTTGATTTATTGTATTTTTCCCTTGAGTTGTTCCCCTCAGTATGGTGGGCTGGTGTAGGGGTCAAATTGTATTGCCGGTTTGGTATTTCCTGTTGTTTTTTTAATCCTGAATGTTTTGTATTTTCTCTTTGTCCTCTTTTCCTTCGGTATTCTATAATGCTTGACATTTTGTTAAAATGAGAAATAGTAAACTAAAAAAAAAAAGAATCCAACTCCATTCCTTCTAGGCCCATTTTTCTTTTGTTCCAGTCTGCTTCTGAAAAGAAACAAAAAAAAATTGAAAAGGCCCATTGCTAGCAAAAAATTATGTCAGACATTTGTCTATTGCAATGTCTACTTGAGTCAAATGTCCTCTTTTATTGTTTGCTGTAGCAGGGAATGCCATCATTGAGGACTTCATATACTGCTTGTCCTTGGAGAAAACCAAGTTACTTACTTGTAGCAAGTGTTGTCTGCGTACAGCAGGATATTAGCCCTCACATACTCACCCATCTCCCCTAGAGTTGCATTCTACTCAGAGCTTAAAAAGACTGAGATGATCCTGCGCGGGAGCAACAGGTGAGAAATAATGCGCATGCGCAGTGAAGCTGTTTCCTGCACTGGGCTCTGTTGGTGATGTCGCTGCTGTCCATGGAGAACACTTGCTATAGGCAAGTAACTTGGTTTTCTCCTTTTGAGGTTGAATACATCTGTATCTTAGCTCCATATAGCTCGAGGAGTCTTGAGCTTTCATTAAAGAACTTTCTATGAATTTATGAGATAAAAATCAGTAAACATGGATTTCTGTGGATCTCACATTATCTACCGTTTGATCTTTCCAAGGGCTCATGGATGACCTTTGACAAACTGATACCCCTGCCGTCTCTACTTTGCTGTTTGTTTTTGATGGGACGCTTCATACACATATTTGTAAAACAGATTGCAGCATATTGGCGAGCAGAAAGTATTGAGGTGAGTGCACAGCTGTGGCGACATGGGATCTTGCTACTTCTTGGGATCCTACCAGATATTTGCAACCTGGACTGGCCACTTTTATAAACAGGATACTGGGTTTGGCAAACCATCAGTCTGGCCCAGTATGGAAATTCTTATGTAAAAGGGAAGCCATTAAGGAGGTAATCTAATAAAGTCAATTTCATCTGAATGCAGCAATATAAATTCGTAAAGTGCTCTTATAAAATTGCCCCAAATAACATAATTAAACAAAAATCAAATAAAATGTAAAAATGTACCAGTATAAAAGAGAGTTGTAAAATGCTTGTGAAGGTTATAAAATATTTTAATTTAATTATGTTTTTCACTATTATACCTGTGGGCAACTATGCCTGTTTTTCAGTAAGTGTAATGTTTGTGCCTGCAATGTAGATGTGATTTCTGCATGATTTACGTTACTATTTTATAAAACAAATGAGTATCTACTTATTTTTATACAAGAGGTGCAGCAAAAATAGGCTTCTTCCAGCCCACTTAAGCTAGGCACCTTGTTATCAGATCACCCTCAGTGTTTTTATAAAACTACCCCAGTGAATAAGTGGATAAAAGTATTCACGGTGACAATAAGGCACGCACTTTCACGTGATCCAGGTATAGTTATGCTCTAGAGTGGAGCTTGGGCAGAATTCACATGGAGTGATGATTTAAGGCACATTGGGGTCAATATTTAAAAGGGTTTAGTCAATTAGCAGGACCAGTTAACTGGCTAAATCCCACTAACCGGCCAGTGCCACTGATTATCACCAAAGACCGCCTCAGAAACATGCGGTTTGTTTTGCGTCAGTCTGTGGGTGGAGCTGGCATGATTCTGGTGCTTATCCGCTCAGCGATGATATTCTGCCACTAATCTGATAGGCATAATGTGAGGACAGGTAAATGACTGTCCTAACTTTATGCAGTTTTTGCTCTCTGGTTAGTGGTTGAATATT
The DNA here is from genome assembly GCA_033557465.1 of Ichthyophis bannanicus. Taxonomy (NCBI): domain Eukaryota; kingdom Metazoa; phylum Chordata; class Amphibia; order Gymnophiona; family Ichthyophiidae; genus Ichthyophis; species Ichthyophis bannanicus. The sequence goes on along the minus strand of CM066036.1, from coordinate 418,334,547 downwards.
GTCACTACCGGATAGCAAACGCACTGAGTGGTGAAACCGGATATTCAGTGCTGGGTGGTTGGGTGATGGATAGGTTCTGCCACTGAATATCTGATTCTAGTTTCAGCGGGAGCAGCTAGACGCTTTAAAAATGCTAATAATCTGTAAAGGGAACTCGTTCACTGTAAACACTGTATGGGTCAGAGGTAATCTCTTTTTCCCAGAGGTCTCAGTTAGAAAAGAGCACTGCTACTAAGACTCACGTCTGTATGTAGCAAAGTGCTTTATTACATCAATGACCTCATAAAAACGTCCATCCCCGGTACCACTGAGACGTTTCACTGAAGAAGTTTCTTCAGGGGATCTTTCAAACTCACAACTGCTGCCCACACTTTAGCTCACATCGGTTCAATTCCACTCTCAAATCCATGAAAGCACCAACCATCTCTCTGAAAAAACGCTGCGCGGCGTTTGAAACGATGTGAGCTAAAGCGTGGGCAGCAGTTGTGAGTTTGAAAGATCCCCTGAAGAAACTTCTTAAGTGTACCGTCTCAGTGGTACCGGGTATGGACGTTTTTATGAGGCCATTGATGTAATAAAGCACTTTGCTACATACAGACGTGAGTCTTAGTAGCAGTGCTCTTTTCTAACTGAGACCTCTGGGAAAAAGAGATTACCTCTGACCCATACAGTGTTTACAGTGAACGAGTTCCCTTTACAGATTACAGTTTGTTCATTCAAAAATACAAGGCCATAACGTTTTTTGGCTTTAAAAATGCTGAAATCTACCGCTGAATATTGACCCTGTTGTTTATAAAATACACACTTCCATGCATACGTCAACCTCAGACATTGACACTTGCTACCGAGCAAACAGAAATGTCCATAACTTCAATCTAATCCTGGTCTTCTTTCAGAGTGGAAATATTTATCATAACATACAGTATAAGTCCTCACTCCATTTATATCAAGAGATTGTTAATATTTCGTAATAACCATATATTAAATCTCTCATACTGCTTTCATCCTCTAAATAAATTTGAATTTAAAGGAAAATAGGTCTCAGACTCATCTGGCACTAAACTTCAGACTTTTGCATGTCTAATTGTTATGTGCCTTTTCGCATCAATGACCTTTCTTTTCCAATGATATTTTTAATTTACAAACTCCAACACTCAACTTTCGAAGATGAAAGCTGTAAAAAAGTGCTTAGCTTTTAAACACGCTGTTGTTCTATCCCCTACGCCTCTCCTAGGCTCCCTCTTCGCATTTCACTTCACCAAGTTTCTTCAGGGGGTTCAATTTATAGAGCACTATTAACCAAACAAATACACAACCTCATTAAAAACTTGTACTTACTTCTATACCATTAAAGCTACTAGTGTATACTATAGATCCATCAGTCGGATATGTCCATCAGCATAAACTATAATTATCAATATGGGTTACTTCACCTATTTTTGTCTGTATGCTGCCAATATCTTCTCCTTTTTTCCATACTCTCTCATCTGAGCCTCACAGGCTTCCAAAAAATGCCGCGCATGCGAGTTACCCTCTACAAATCCATTTTAAATGCTAGTGGTCTGATGTCCCTTTTCTACGACGTCACTTACATATCGTCAGCACTTTAAACCTCTCGATTCCTCATAAATGATTTAATGCATACTCCCTCATTCATATCTTTATGGAGCTTCGTAGTTACCTATCATGGCATCCTAATATACTCCTTAGGAACTACCGAAACGGCTAGATCTCCAATTACCGATACTCCAAACCCTATCGTTCGTCATGTTAATTCAAACACAAATACCCCAATCTATTTGTGCATTTAAACCTCCTGGATGTACTGTTTGTGAAGTAAAAATCCACTTTTGTTCACATACCAACAGGGTCTGTTCACGCAATCTTCCTTCCCTGCCCCCAAGGATCATATCAATGCAAAAACATCTTAAATCTTCAAAGTGATGTCCCTGCTCCACACAATGCTGTACTATCAGGGCCTCTTGTTTTTTGCAGTTCAATCTGCTCCGATGCTTATTCATGCATACCCTAAAAGATCGTATCATTTTGCCAACATATATTAACCCACAGGGCAACGTATAAAATATACTACAAATGCCGTCCCACAAGTCGTTTTCTTTCTAAGTTTATAGGTCTTACCATGATATTCAAAATCCACTAATTCACTAGAAATATCACAAATTGTACAGCTTCCACATTTATTATGTCCCAGACTATATTCCTCCTCTGAACTAAATAAGGGTCGTAAAACAGCTGGGCTGAATTTCTCTTTGAGATTTTGGTGGGACTGCCACACACATCTCACGTTTCCTTTATAGCCCTGGAATAGTGTTTAAAACATTTGTATGCTTTTTTATTATATGTTGTATCCAGGAATTATAAGGAGAATATTTTGTATTTAAATATTTTCATCATCAGCTGATTTATTATTGCCCTTGGAGTTCAAGAGGAGTCTTCGGTTGTTAAAAAGTGCTCTATGATAAGCCTGCTTTATTACATGTCTTGGATAGCCTCTTTTAATAAAGTTATTAGACAGGACCCGGGATTGTTTTTTAAAATCCTAATGTTCAGAACAATTCGTGCAATATCTTATAAACTAGGAGAATGGTAATCCATCCCTAAGCTGTACTGGATGGGCGCTACTATAGTGGAGAAAGGTGTTCCTGTCGGTAGCTTTTCTATGAACCAACGTTACCCAACCTGCACTAGTTTTTCTAACCAGTACATCCAAAAAAATCATTTTGTCATGGTGATAAGATCAACCACTCAAAATTTTTTTTCAAAATATCTATCAGCCCTTTCCATAAAGCAAACACATCATCTATATAACGGCACCACAACTTCAAGTGTGCCTTATAGGGTGACGTGACTAACCATTTTTGTTCATATCCTCCCATGAATAAATTTGCTATCAATGGGGCACATGTAGCCCTCATAGCCACACCTGATGTCTGATGGTACAGTGCCTTTTCAAACATAAAATAATTTTGGAAAACTGTCAATTGTGTTAACCGTAGAATAAACGATATATGACTTTCAGACGAATCTCCCCTATGTTGTAAAGACGATTTTACACTTTCATACGCTGCTGATTGGAGGATACTGGTATACAAAGCTGTTACGTCTAACATAACCACAACTATATCCATTTCTTTTGCCCATTCAGAATGGTTCGCTAATATCTGGAGAAAGTGGGTCGTATCTCTAATGTAGGATGGTATGTCCACCAACAAGGGACACAGGAATGAATCAATATATGGTATATTGACAAGGGTTCTAAAACTGTACCCCTTGTAGACACAATGGGTCTCCCTGGTGGATCTACCAAACTCTTGTGTATTTTCGGTACTAGGTAAAACTTTGCTATTGCTGGTCCTGGGGCATTCAAAAAAGACTATTCTTTTTTTGTTATCAGCTTCCCTTCTAAATCTCGTGACGTGACTTCTTTTATATCTGTTCGTAAATGAAGGGTTGGATCCTCAACTAATGGCCTATACGTTTTATTCTCAGACAACTGTCATTGCGCTTCCTTTAAATACTGTTCTCGATTAAGAATTACCACCGCTCTTCCCTTACCTGCATGATGGATTACTAAATTTGGAGTATCGGTAATTGGAGATCTAGCCGTTTCGGTAGTTCCTAAAGAGTATATTAGGATGCCATGATAGGTAACTACGAAGCTCCATAAAGATATGAATGAGGGAGTATGCATTAAATCATTTATGTTGAATCGAGAGGTTTAAAGTGCTGACGATACGTAAGTGACGTCGTAGAAAAGGGACATCAGACCACTAGCATTTAAAATGGATTTGTAGAGGGTAACTCGCATGCACAGCGTTTTTTGGAAGCCTGTGAGGCTCAAATGAGAGAGTATGGAAAAAAGGAGAAGACGTTGGCAGCATAAAAACAACAATAGGTGAAGTAACCCACATTGATAATTATAGTTTATGCTGATGGACATATCCGACTGACGGATCTATAGTATACACTAGCAGCTTTAATGGTATAGAAGTAAGTACAAGTTTTTAATGAGGTTGTGTATTTGTTTGGTTAATAGTGCTCTATAAATTGAACCCCCTGAAGAAACTTGGCGAAGTGAAACATGAAGAGGGCGCCTAGGAGAGGCGTAGGGGATAGAACAACAGCATGTTTAAAAGCTAAGCACTTTTTTACATCTTTCATCTTTGAAAGTTGAGTGTTGGAGTTTGTAAATTAAAAATATCATTGGAAAAGAAAGGTCATTGATGTGAAAAGGCACATAACAATTAGACATGCAAAAGTCTGAAGTTTAGTGCCAGATGAGTCTGAGACCTATTTTCCTTTAAATTCAAATTTATTTAGAGGATGAAAACAGTATGAGAGATTTAATATATGGTTATTACGAAATACTGTATTAACAATCGCTTGATATAAATGGAGTGAGGACATAACTTCAATCTAGGAATGAGTTCTGCCGCTTTGCCCCTAGTAGATATGTAGGCACCTATGGGGCTTGTTTACAAAGCCGCGGTAGCGGTTTGCGATCGTAATCGGAGCCGCGGCCCCATTGATTTCAATGGGGCCGCGGCTGCGATCGCGATCACGAACCACTACCGCGGCTTTGTAAACAAGCCCCTATGTGTCTTTATATGATAGCCTCAAAATAGGCGCCTGCTTGGTCTTCACACATAGATGGTGTGCTATAAAATTAGATACTGGTCTGGGAAGCTGGGGGAGCCATTTTGCAAACACACCTTGGAAAAATCCAACTTGACACCTTCATAACTTGCCTATTTTTCAAGCCAATATGTAGAAATGCTGCCAATTAACAACAGAGGCTACTTTGTTCATCTAATTTAAATTTGGAGCGAGAACTAAACTGAGGGGGGAGGATTAAAGAAGATAACCCCATTAATCCCTCTGGTAAGGGGCTGGCCGAAGCACACGCTTTTTAAAACTCTATAAATGCCATGGAGCATGTCACTGTATTTGCCCCCACCACTTATATCGGGAGGACATTCTGAGCATCTATATCCTTTCAGTGAAAACGTATTTCCTGATGTTGCTTTCAGTTTACCCCCTTGCAGCTTCATGTTATGCCTTCTAGTTTTACAGCTTCCCCATCTTTGAAAAAGGATTGTTTGTTTATTAATATCCTTTAAGTATTTAAAGGTCTGTATCATATCTCCTCTGTCCCTCCTCTCCTCCAGAGTGTACATATTTAGGTCTTGAAGTCTCTTCTCATTTGTCTTCTGACACAGGCTCCAAATCATTTTTGTCACCTTCCTTTGAACCGTTTAGTCTTTTTATATCCTTTGTGAGATATGATCTCCAGAACTGAACACAATACTCCTAGTGAGGCCTCACCAGTGACTTGTACAGTGGCATTTGTACCTCTTCCTTTCTGCTAGAAATGCCTCTCTGTAGGCAGCCCAGCATCCTTCTGGCTTTTCGCCACCTTGAGAACCTCAGAAGCAATCACTCTGAGGTTCTTCTCCTGGTCCGTGCACACCAACCTCTCGCCCCCTATCGCATATAATTCCCTTGGAATTCTGCATCCCAAATGCATGACACTACACTTCTTCACATTAAATCTTAACTGCCAAGCATTAGACCATTCTTCCAGCTTTTGTAGATCTTTCCTCATGTTATCCACTCCCTCAGGGGAGTCCACTCTGTCGCAAATTTTCATGTCATCTGAAAAAAGACAGACTTTTCCATTCAGTCCTTCAGCAATATCACTCACAAATACATTGAACAGTACCGATCCCAGGACTGAACCCTGGGATATGCCACTACTCATCTTCCTTTCATTTGTGTGAGTTCTGTTATCTGTCAGTCAAACAGTTTCTGATCCAGTTCACCACCTTGGAACCCATCTGTTCAGTTTTTTGATAAGCCTCCTATGAGGAACAGTATCAAAGGCTTTGCTGAAATCTAGGTAGATCACATCCATAGCATGACCTTGATCTAGTTTTCTGGTCACTCAGTCAAATAACTCAATCAGATTTGTTTGGCATGATTGTCCTTTGGTAAAACCATATTGCCTCAGATAATGCAACCTATTGGTTTTGAGAAAGTCAACTGTTCGCTTTTTCAGGAGTGCCTCCATTACCTTTCTCACCACCAACGTAAGGCTTACTGGCCTGTAGTTTGTCACTGCTTCCCTATTACCAATTTTGTGAAGAGGCACCATATCAGCCCTTTTCCTGTTCTGTGGAACTTCTCCTGTCTCCAAGGATCTATTGAAAACATCCTTTAAAAGAACCTCTCTGAGCTCTTTCAGTATCCTGGGATATATCCCATCCAGTCCTATGGCCTTGTCCATTTACAGTTTTGCAAGCTGTCCAGAATTTTCTTTAGTAAAAGCAGAACAGAAATATTTGTTTAGAATTTTTGCTTTTCCAATGTCACTTTCCATGAATCCATCCTCAGCACTTTTGAGTCTTGCAATTCTACCTCTGATCTTCCTTTTCTCCCGAATATACCTGAAAAAGGTTTTGTCTCCACGCTTCACATCTTTTGTCATCTTTTCTTCTGCCTTTGCTTTTGCTATCCTTTTCTCTTTTTGTCTCTTTTAGCTTTATCCTGTATTCTTTTCTATGTTCCTCTGTTTGTGAATATCTGAATTTTTTGAAAGTTGTGGTTTTTGCTTTTATTTGTGTAGCCACTTCTTTGGAGAACCATATAGGTTTCTTTTTCCACTTGTTTTATTTACTTTCCTTACATATTTATCTGTTGCCCCTTTTATTGCCTCCTTTAGTTTAGCCCACTGCAATTCCACTTCCCTTATCCCCTGCCACCCTGCCAACTCCTCCTTCAGGCACTTGGTATTTTAGTGGTTCACATGTGTAAATGACCACTTATGTAAGTAGCATAGGTGATTGCTATTCTGTAAGTACACGCATTAGACTAACTGTGTGCACTTCCATTGTGGATGTGTGTAGGGGCGGAGTTTGGGCAGAGCATGTTCATGTTGATAACCTCGCTGACCCTCATGCCTTAAAGCTCCTTTCCCTTACTACCTCATTCAATCTCCAGCTATGCTTTACTGCCTCTGCTCACCAGCTAGGCCACTGCCTTGATTTTGTCTTCTCTAACTGCTTGCCCTCAAATTTCTGCACCTCAGTTCTTCCCTTCTCTGACCATCACCTGCTAAGTTTCACTCTTCGTCACCCCCCCCCCCCCATCTCTCTCTCACTTAATTTCTTCCAGCATCTTTAGGAATCATCATGCTATCGACCCATCTGTTCTCTCTACCTCTCCATCTCACCATCTCTTTCCTCCACTCACCATCTCTTTCCTCCACTATGTCATCTAAGTCCATTGACGAGGCCGTATCTTCCTACACACTGTACTCTCCTCTGCTCTGGATGCTCTGGTTCTTCCCACTTCATGTCCTGTGAGGCGCACTGTACCTCAGCCTTGGCTGTTCTCTAAAACCTGCTACCTATGTTTCTGTGACTGCTCAGCTGAGCACCTTTGGCTCAAATCCCTCACCCTTGCAGACTTCTTACATTTCAAATTCATGCTTACCTCCTTCCAGTCTGCCACAGCATAGTGCCTCTTGCTTGGCACTATGCCCATCTGACTATCTCTCTTGCCTCTGACCCTCGCTGTCTCTTTACAACTCTCAAGTCTCTCCTCAAAGTGCCTTCGTCTCCGATCCCTCCTTCCCTTTCTGCCTAGACCTTTGCTGAATACATCCATGAATACTTCCAAGTTCACAAGATTACTCTTGAATTCCCCAAAGTCATTTCCATCCCCCCTTTCCCCTCTTCACTCCCAAATCCTTCCCTCAACCTCTATCTCCCTCTCCTCCTTTTCTAAGATCACTGAGGAAGAAACGACACATCTTCTCTCCTCTTCTAAACATACTACCTGCTCTTCTGATCCCATTCCCACCCATCTACTAAACTCCATCTCTTCCACTGTTGTCCCTGCCAGCTGTCATAATCTCAACCTATCACTTTCTATTGCAACTGTTCCTGCAGCCTTCAAGAATGCTGTAGTTACATCTCTCCTCCAGAAACCATCCCTTGATCCTACCATTCCTTCTAATTATTGACCCATCTCTAATTATCAACCCATCTCTCTCCTCCCCTTTATTTCTAAACTACTCGAAGGTGTGGTTTCCTGGATCACCCCTATAGTTTCCAAGGATGATCCAGGAAACTATAGACCAGTGAGCCTGACGTCAGTACCGGGAAAAAATGGTAGAAACCATCATAAAGAACAAAATTAATTCAACATGTAGAAAGTTATGACTTAATGGGAGACAGTCAACATGGCTTTAGACAAGGAAGATCTTGTCTTACTAATCTGTTATTTTTTGAAGGTGTGAATAAACAGGTAGACAAAGGTGAGACGGTTGATATAGTGAATCTGGACTTTCAGAAAGCCTTTGACAAAGTCCCTCATCAGAGATTTTTGGCAAAACTAAAAAGTCATGGGATAGGAAGCAGTGAGATAAGATAGAGGTCTATAAATTATTGCATAGAGTGGAACGGGTAAATGTAGATCGATTGTTTACGCCATCAGAATATAAAAAGACTAGGGGACATGCAATGAAGCTATAGGTAACCTATTTAAAACTAATAAGAGAAAATATTTTTTCACTCAACGTGTAATCAAACTCTGGAATTTGTTACTGGAGGATGTAGTTGAAGCTGTTAGTGTAGATGGGTTTAAAAAAGGTTTGGACAAGTTCCTGGAGGAAAGGTCCATAAACCATTATTAAAAGGGACCCAGGATATCACTGCTTGATCCAATACAAGCATTGAGGAACCTGTGTCTTTTGGGGAGATTGCTAGGTACTTATGACCTAGATTGGCCACTGTTGGAAACAGGATCCTGGGCTTGATGGACCTTCGTCTGACCCAGTATGGCATATCTTATGTTCTTATGTTCTTACTACTACTGTCTTGACTTTCTCTTCTCTTAGTCCCTTCTGGATCCACTACAATCTGGCTTTCATCCTCTACATTCTACTGAGATGGCTCTTGCCAAAGTCTCCAATGACTTCTTCCTCACCAACTCCAAGAGTTTTTACTCGATCCTCATCCTTCTTGACTTTTCTGCAGCTTTTGACATTGTTGATCACCACTTTCTCCTGGATACCCTGTCCTTGCTTGGATTTAGGAGTTCTGCCCTGGCTTGGCTTTCTTCCCATCTCTACCACTGCAGTTTTAGTGTATGTTCTGGTAGATACTCCTTTACTGCTATCCCGCTTTCAGTCAGTGTACCTATGACTCTGTCTTGGGACCTCTTCTTTTTTCTCTTTACACTGGTCTTTTGATGCACTCATCTCTTCCCATGGTTTTCAGTATGATCTCTATGCTGATGAGTCCCAGATCTACCTCTCTGCACCTGAAATCTCTCCGGGTATCCAGGACTGGATCTCTAACTGCTTATCTGACATTAGTGCCTGGATGTCTCACTGCCATCTGAAATTGAACATGGCCAAAACTGAGCTCCTTATCTTTCCCCCTAAAGCCCACCTCCCCCTTCCTCCTTTCTCTATTCTGTGGATAACCGTACTCCTCTCTATTTCCTTGGCTCGCAATCTCGGGATCATCTTTGACTCCTCCCTCTCCTTCTCCACACACATCCAACAGATCAACAGATAACTAAAACTTGTCACTTCTTTCTCTATAAGATTGGCAAAATTCATACCTTTCTTTCTGAACACACTGCTAAGACCTTCATCCATTCTCTTGTCACCTCCCATCTAGATTATTACAACCTCCTCTTCGCTGGTCTTCCCCTGAGTCATCTTTCCCCACTTCAATCTGTTCAAAAGTCAGCTGCACAGGTAATTTTCTGCTAGTGTTGCTATGCTCCTGTTGCCCCTCTTCTCAAGTCACTTCATGGACTCTATCCATTAATGCATCCAGTTCAAACTTCTACTACTGGCTTAAAAGTGCCTTCATTCGGCTTCTCCTACCTACTTTTCCTCTCTTATCCCTCCCTACACACCTCCTCGGAAACTCTGCTCTTCTGGCAGATCCCTTCTATCTGTGCCCTTCTCTTCCACTGCCAACTCCAGTCTTTGATCTTTCTAACTTGCTATTTTTTATGCCTCGAATAAACTACCTGAGTCAGTATGGCAGGCTTTATCTGTGGACCTGTTCAAATCCAGGCTAAAAACTCACTTCTCTGAGACTGCTTTTGGATCCTGATCCCCCTACTTTCCTGTTTACCCGCTAGGTGCCTCCTTACCATTCTCCTAGATATGTCCTAGTCCTCACTTGTTGCATTGTCTGTCTTGATCAAACTGTAAGATCTTATGAGCAGGGACTGTCTCTTACATGTCTCTGTACAGCACTACGTATACCTTGTAGCACTATACAAATGATAATTAGTAGTAGTAGTGCAAATTTACATGCTAAACAAGCTTCATATCGGTTTAATACTTCCCGAATCAGTTGGATTTAGACCATCAGCAAGTCCTAATCCTGCTGGTCCCCAGTAGCTCAATAGAAAGTTGTAAATGGTTTTGAAATCCCCCAAATCTGAATATTTCCCTCTGCTATTGGCAGCTGACCTTCTGCAGAAATAACCTTGGGATGTGATTTACTAAAGCCTTTCTCCCACTCTTTGGAGCTCTTTTATTAAAAAGTGTGTTATGTGGTTAAACCGACTTTCAGCACACATGAACTGCTTCCAGGGGTCCATAATAATTGTGATTGCACAGGAGGACAATTACTGTAGGCTGAGCTGCATGTGCACGATGAGGCAGGGTCTGGGCGGGGTTGGGGTGGAGAGTTGGCATTGACTGCATATTGCGGTTAGCATAGGTGTCAGTAGCACATGCTAGTCATTGATGGTGTGGTTAACACGGATGCACTTACTGCCATCTCAGTAGATGGTGCTAGGTGCACCCGCAGCGATTGCCAAGGGCTGAAATGCACACTAAAGGGCTATGCTGACCACGCCCCTGACAATAACCACACTTCAGGGCAAAAAAATACTGCACTTTAGTAAAAGGACCCCTTTGTCTATGGAACAAATAGAAAGTTTCATAAGTCAATCCGTCAATGTGTCACCCAGATGTTTTCTTCTTCTAAATCATATTCTAGGTGGATGAACCTTTCTTACCAGATCACCAGTTTAACCATGTCAAACTGCTCTTTAGAAGAAAAGTGGACAGGTAAGTCTATTTCGTTGGTAGGGTAGCCCCTGCACTGGATAATGAGTCTCTTTCATAGGGAGGAGCATAAGCTGCGGGGCCCAAGGGCATCATAGTTTTAATCTTCCAATAAAAGTCTCCACGCATTGGGTGTTGCTGCAAAACAAATAACCTTTATTGAATACAACCATTTGTATTTTTAACAATACAAAAATATAAGTAAAAACAGGTGGCACAGTTCATCAGTTTAAGATCACACAAAATACACAATTTAAGTATTCAAAAGAGTGGAGTACCCCAGGGATCAGTGCTGGGCCCGCTGCTTTTTAACATATCTATAGAAACATAGAAACATAGTGACAGAAAAAGATCACATGGCCTATCTAGTCTGTCCTTCCATATCAACCACTAAGGGAAAAAAGGGGACTGTTGTAGAGATCCTCTGTGTTTGTCCCATGCTTCTTTGAATTCAGATACGGTCCTCATCTCTACCACTTCCACTGGGAGACTATTCCATGGATCCACCACTCTTTCCATAAAGAAATATGTCCGCATATCACTCCTGAATCTATCCCCTTTCATCCTCATCCCATGTCCCCTCGTAGCAGAACTCTCCTCCTGTGCATTTATGCCACGGAGATATTTAAACGTCTCAATCATATCACCTCTATCCCGCCTTTCCTATAAGGTGTACATATTAAGGTCCTTAAGTCTGTCCTCATATGCTTTATAATGAAGACCACTAACCATTTTAGTAGCCACCCTCTGTACCAACTCCAGTCTTTTATATTCTTTTTGAAAGTGCGGTCTCCAGAATTGCACACAATACTCCAAATGAGGTCGCACCAAAGACTTATACAGAGGCACTATCACCTCCTTTCTTCTGTTGGCCATTCCTCTCCCTATACACCCAAGCATCCTTCTAGCTTTTGTCGTCACCTTTTCTACCTGTTTAGCTTCTTTAAGATCATCAGACACAATCACACCTAGGTCACGCTCTTCTTTAGTGGACAAAAGTACTTTGCCCCCTATACTATATTGCTCCCTTGGATTGCTGCAGCCCAAATGCATGGTCTTGCATTTTTTAACATTAAATCTCAGCTGCCAAATTCTGGACCATTCTTCAAGCTTAGCTAGATCCCTCCTCATGTTAGGGGACATGCAATGAAGCTACAGGGTAAACTATTTAAGACTAATAAAAGAAAATATTTTTTCACTCAACGTGTAATCAAACTCTGGAATTTGTTACCGGAGGATATAGTAAAGGCTGTTAGTGTAGCTGGGTTTAAAAAAGGTTTGAACAAGTTCCTGGAGGAAAGGTCCATAAATCATTATTAAGAGGGACCCAGGATATCAATGCTTGACCCAATACAAGCACTGTGGAACCTGTGTCTTTTGGGGAAACTGCTAGGTACATATGACCTAGATTGGCCACTGTTGGAAACAGGATACTGGGCTTGATGGATCTTGGTCTGACCCAGTATGGCATATCTTATGTTCTTATGTTATGTACACCTTCCTGGGTGTCTACTCTATTGCAGATTTTGGTATCATCTGCAAAGAGGCAAACCTCACCCGACAGCCCTTCTGCTATATCTCTAACAAAGATGTTAAAAATAATCGGACCAAGGACTGGTAATCTCCTTCTCTTCAGAGTGAGCTCCATTTACCTGTACCCTTTGTCACCTCCCACTCAACTAATTTCTAACCCAAGCAGTAACTTTAGGGTTCATCCCTAGGGTGCTCAGTTTGTTTATAAGTCACCTGTGAGGAACAGTGTCGAAGGCTTTACTAAAATTTAAATACACCACATCTAGGGCTCTCCCTTGGTCCAACTCCCTAGTCACCTAGTCAAAGAAATCAATCAGATTTGTCTGACAAGACCTGCCTCTGGTGAATCCATGCTGCCTTGGATCCTGTAATCCGCTGGACTCCAGAAACCTCACTATTTTCTCTTTCAGCAGTGCTTCCAATAATTTACTCACCACCAAAGTTAAACTAACCGGTCTGTAGTTTTCAACCACATCCTTACTTCCGTTTTTGTGTAAAGGGACCACATGTGCCTCTCTCCAGTCCTCTGGCACCACTCCCGACTCCAACGAGGCATTGAAAAGGTCAGTCAGTGGAGCTGCTAGAATGTCCCTAAGTTCCTTCTAGGGTGTATCCCATTCGGTCCCATCGCTTTGTCTACTTTAAATTTAGCTAGCTTTTCACATACAGTCTTCTGAAAAAATTTCAAGATGCCCCTCGTTTCTTTTCCTATTTGTGGGTGTTTTCTGAGGTCCTGCTCCTGGCCCTTCACCTGTGAACACAGAACAGAAATATTTGTTAAGCAATTCCGCTTTATCCTCATCAGCTTCTGCATATTCCTCCCCTTCACCTTCGAGTCTGACAATACTACTTTTGCCCTTCCTCTTCTCACTAACATATCTGAAAAATGTCCTATCCCCCCATTTTACTACATTGGCTATTTCCTCCTCTTTTTGAATCTTTGCTTTCCTGTTTACTTTGCTAGCTTCTCTAAGTTTTTCCAAATATAGATGCTTGTCTTCCTCTCTCTGTGATCTCTTGTATTTCATGAAGGCCTCCCTCTTTTTCTTCACCTTTTGAGCTACTTTTTTCAAAAACCATAGCGGTCTCCTTTTCCTTTTACCTTTATTTACCATTTTAACAAAAAGATTGGTTGCCCTTAAAATATCCCCTTTCAGGTTTGCCCACTGTTTTTCCCACTAACGACTCCCTGAGGTATTGGCCCATCTTGGCAAAGTTAGTTTTCCTAAAGTCTAAGACCCTCACTTTTGAATGGATTTTAACAGCCCTAGTCCTAATACTGAACCATATCATCTGGTAATCACTGGATGCAAAATGATCTCCCACTATAACATCAGAAACACTTTCACCATTGGTAAGCACCAAGTCCAGTATGGCCCCTTCATGTGTGGGTTCTGTTACCAGTTGCCTGAATAATTCTTCCCTGTAGAGAATCCAGAATCTCCTTATTCTAGATGATACTGCAGCAGGAATGTGCCAATCAACATCCAGCATATTGAAATCAGTAGCACTTCCCCTTTACTAGCAATGCTGCGTATGTCTTCAATTAACTCTTCATCCACCTCTTCCTCCAGGTTATAAATGACCTGAAATTGTGAATAATGTGTGAGGTTGTTAAAACACAAGAGGATTGTAAAAAATTGCAAGAGGACCTTGGGAGACTGGGCGTCCAAATGGCAGATGGCATTTAATGTGGAGAAGAGCAAAGTTATGCACTTATAAGAACATAAGAACATAAGATATGCCATACTGGGTCAGACCAAGGTCCATCAAGCCCAGTATCCTGTTTCCAACAGTGGCCAATCTAGTCATAGGTACCTAGCAGTTTCCCCAAAAGACACAGTTTCTGCAATGCTTGTACTAGGTCAAGCATTGATATCCTGGTTCCCTTCTTAATAATGGTTTATGGACCTTTCCTCCAGGAACTTGTCCAAACCTTTTTTAAACCCAGCTACACTAACAGCCTTTACTACATCCTCCGGTAACAAATTCCAGAGTTTAGTTACACGTTGAGTGAAAAAATATTTTCTTTTATTAGTCTTAAATAGTTTACCCTGTAGCTTCATTGCATGTCCCCTAGTCTTCCTATATTCTGATAACGTAAACAGTCGATCTACGTTTACCTGTTCCACTCCATTCATTAATTTATAGACTTCTATCATATCTCCCCTCAGCCGTCTCTTTTCCAGATTAAAGAGCCCTAACCTTTTTAGCCTTTCTTCATAGGAGTATCCTTCCATCCCCTTTACCATTTTGGTGGCTCTTCTCTGAACCTTTTCTAATAACGCTATACCCTTTTTAAGATACGGCGACCAGAATTGCACACAATATTCAAGGTGCAGTCTCACCATGGAACGGTATAGAGGCATTATAATCTCTTTTGTTTTATTTTCCATTCCTTTCCATATGATACCTAGCATTCTATTTGCTCTCTTGGCTGCCGCTGCACACTGGGCCGAGGGTTTTAACATGTTATCCACAATGACGCCTAAATCTTTTTCCTGGGTGGTGGTTCCTAATGTGGAACCTTGCATCGTGTAACCATAGTTTGGATTGTTCTTCCCTAGGTGCATAACTTTGCACTTGTCCACATTAAATTTCATCTGCCATTTTGATGCCCAGTCTTCCAATTTATCAAGATCCTCTTACAATTTTCCACAATCCTCTTGGGTTTTAACAACTTTAAATAGTTTTGTGTCATCTGCAAATTTGATAACCTCACTCGTTATTCCACTTTCCAGGTCATTTATGAATATGTCAAAAAGCAGCAGGCCCAGCACAGATCCCTGGGGTACACCATTATTCACCTTTCTCCATTGGGAAAATTGGCCATTTAGCCCAACCTTCTGCTTTCTATCTTTTAACCAGTTCCTGATCCACAGTAGTACACTGCCTCCTATCCCATGACTCTTTAGTTTTGCCAAAAGTCTCTGATGAGGGACCTTGTCAAAGGCTTTCTGAAAGTCCAGATACACTATATCAACCGACTCACCTTTGTCCACCTGTTTATTCACACTTTCAAAAAAGCATAACAGATTAGTAAAACAAGATTTTCCTTGTCTAAAGCCATGTTGGCTGTCTCCCATTAGGCCATTACTATCTACATGCTGAGTAATTTTATTCTTTATTATGGTTTCTACCATTTTTCGCGGTACTGACGTGAGGCTCACCGGTCTGTAGTTTCCTGGATCACCCCTCAAACCTTTTTAAAAATTGGTGTTACATTGGCGATCCGCCAATCTTCAGGTATCAGAGATGATTTTAATGATAGTTCACAGATTACTAATAGCAGGTCTGCAATCTCATATTTCAATTCTTTCAACACCCTTGGATGTATACCATCCGGCCCAGGTGATTTGCTACTCTTCAGTTTATCTAATAGTTGTAATACATCTTCCCGATGTATCGATATTTCCTTCAATTCTTCCACACCTTTAAATACCACTTCAGTCATGGGTAACATCCCTACATCTTCCTCAGTAAAGACCGAAGCAAAGAATTAATTCAGTCTCTTCGCTATCGCCTTGTCGCCTCTTAGTGCCCCTTTAACTCCTCTATCATCTAATGGTCCAACTGACTCTCTCACAGGTTTTTTGCTACGAATGTACTTGAAAAAATCTTTATTTCACGTTTTTGCTTCCGCAGCAAGCTTCTTCTCAAATTCTCTCTTTGCCTTCTTTATCAATGCCTTGCATTTGACCTGCCAGTGCTTGTGCTGTTTCCAGGTTTCATCGTTTGGCTCTTTTTTCCATTTCCTGAAAGATGCTTTCTTGGCAGCAACAGCCTCTCTGACCTCACCTTAGGGAACAACAACTCAAACTACAGTTACACGATGCAAGGTTCTACATTAGGAATACTGCCCAGGAAAAGGATTTAGGCATCATCATTGATAATATGTTGAAACCTCTGCCCAGTATGCAGCAACGGCCAAAAAAGCAAATAGAATGCTAGAAATCATAAAGAAAGGAATGGAGAATAAAATGAAGGATATAATAACGCCATGGTGCAACCACACCTTGAAAATTATGTGCAGTTCTGGTCACCATATCTTAAAAAGGATATAGCAGAGAAGAGCAACAAAAATGGTAAAGGGTATGGAAGGATATCCCTTCCAGGAAATGCTTAAAAGGTTAGGGCTTTTCAACTTGGAAAAGAGACAGTTAAGGGGAGATATGATAGAGGTCTATAAGATCACGAATGGAGTAGAACAAGTAATGTCGATCGGTTGTTTACTCCTTCAAAAAAAGAAAGGCTAGGGGACATGCAATAAAGCTACAATGTAGTACATTTAAAACTAATCAGAGAAAATATTTTTTCACTCAATACGTAATCAAACTTTGGAATTCAATACCAAAGGATGTAGTAAAAGCTGTTAGTGTAGCTGGGTTTAAAAAAACGTTTCCTGGAAGAAAGGTCTTTAAACCATCATTAAAGAGGAGCAGGGAAATCCACTGCTTACCTCTGAGATAAGCAGCATGGAATCTGTATACCTTTTGGGAACCTGACAGGTACTTGTGACCTGATTGGCCAATGCTCAAAACAGGATACTGGGCTTGATGGACCCTTGATCTGACCCAGTATGGCATATCTCATGTTCTTATGAGGGCAAAAATACAAAGTACAGCCTTTCATGCCACTAGAGTAATTTTTGCAGATCTGGGACCGCTGATCTTCCTAACTGATTCCTTTCTTCATTGAAAGCTTGGTTAGAAACTCAAAAACCCTCTTCCCCCAAATAGAAATTCATCACAATACTTCATTGGTGGACATATTCCCCTAGAAGAGTCTTTCTATTCCTTGGAATGGATCAGGATTCTAATAACATTCATAGGAAATGGTATAATCCCTTGCTATCCCCCTATGTGAGGTGGGATATGGCAGTCACTGCAGCATTTGGATTGGCTGAGAAGACACCCTATGGGAAGAAGATAAAGGAAGCTGAATACAGTGCTTGATTTATGCAAATCAAAGTAAAAGTACTTACATATCTTAAGCAGCGTGAGTGAAATCTCAACTCTTCTGTTAGACACCAGTTCAATGGTGGCTACTTGACTCTTTCACAGTACAAAGTATCCGTGCTGTTAAACTAGTGGATCTTTAGAGCATCCTATGATGCAGCAAAAGAGCTTTCGAAAGCACCTAAGTGACAAGCTATGAAGAATCCAGTTTCCTCCAGGATACATTACAGAATGCAGGTAACTTTCACCGAGGGTTACTTATATCCAGAATCAGCTGGAGGGTCATTTATTTGGTGAGATGCAAAGTTTTTTTTGAAGCGATGTGAAGACAGACATGAAACGTTCCTGATATATTAGACGTATAACAGATAAGAAGGTTGCTACTTGTACTTAGGGAACTCCGAGGACATCCAGGTGACATCAGGGATGTCCAGGGCAGAATGTCCAGGAAAACGCCGGCGACGTCTATGTCTCCAGCAGATTGCAGGAACATAGACGTCCCCAACATGGACGTGCATATGGCCAGGCACATAGATATTCCCATTAGAGATGCTTGGGTCAGGGACATCCATCTAAGGCAAGCTAGTATAAGGGGACATCCAGTGACATAGCAAACTATGAGCGTGAGCCCCTATTCCTTGTCAGAGTTGGTTGATGTAGTGTAAGATACGGTGGGTAATAGTGTAGCTCCTTCGCCACAACTTCCAGATGTTTGCCTGACAAAACAAACACTTTTCAGATGTATGTTTCTGCCTGGAGCAGGTATAATTTTAGATGCAATTTGGTACATCCAGGCCATTGCTGAGATCAGGCAGGAACATTCAGGTTCTGAGGAACTCCCCAACCATGCCTCTATCACACCCCTATTCAGACTTAGATGTCCTTGCGCTGGGAATGTCCACAGACTTAGCTTCTATAATGGCTCTGGGACACTTCTGTGATTTGGACATCTGCATGCCCGTTTGCAGATGCCCAAATTGCAAATTGTGCTTTTAAAAGTACCTCCAATGAGTCCACAGAAGTTGTTGCTGCAGTTAGTGGCATCACTATATAGAGGAACATAGGGACCTTCAGAGATGTCAGTATGATCATTTCATATGGCAGGATTGTTGTAGGCATAGGCAAGAAAAGAAAGTTATAATTAAGAAGAAGAAGCATTAAGATGGTTCAATTAGACAGAAGAGCCCTCTGAATGCGGATTACTTCATTCACTGGAATAATTGTGGACGGTCTTTTTTTTTTTTTAAATAGAGATGATGTGAAAAAATTAAGCATCCTGCAAAAAATCTACAGCTGGGACCCCAATTTCAAGTTTCCCCTAAGGATGATTGTAACAGCTGTGTTATGTCTCATCTGCTTGTATAATGTAAGTAATTACAATTTACCCATAATCACAATTATCTTTGCTATCAAACATAGTGACTGTACTGTTCCTTTCTGCATTTCTATGTCTTGTCCTATCATCAGTGCCTTTATATTTCCCATAGGAAGGGTGTGAAGCAAACGCTGCATCTAAAAGCTGCCCGTAGTGGGGAGCGGAGGAAAGGAGAGATGGGCTTTCATTCAGGCTTGCATTAAGAATCTTTCTGCCCTGTCTGAAGACTCCACTTCTACCATTCCCTCTCTCCAAGTCCTTTCTCCTGTACAGGAAGCTTCAACATCCCATCTTTCTGTTCCTGGATTTAGCATTCTGCTTTGGTGAGGGTGGGGTAGGCGATATCCAGGCAGGGCCTACACAGATTTTCTTGGTAACTTGAATCCATTGTGGAAGAAGGTGGTAGGGCAATGACAGGGCTGCTGTTGGCCGCTCCCCTTAAAGAAGTGCACACAGACAGTTGCCTTACCTGCATCCTGCCCAGACAAGTACTTTCTTCCCAGCCTCTCCTCAAAATTTCACAGGGAGTGAAAAGGAGTAGTCTAGTGGTTACAGCAGTAGCCTGGAACCAGAGTTCAGATCCCACTGGCACTCCTTGTGGCCTTGGGCAAGTCACGTAACCTGCCACGGTCTTCCAGGGGCAGGGAAATGCCTACTGTAGCTGAATACAAATAGCCTTGCTGGAAATCCTTCCCTTTGTTTCTCTCTAGCGACCTTCATCACCAGTACTATGTGCTTTCCCTTGCCTCTTTCCTTATTTCCTTATTTCCATTAGCGGTGATATTTATCTTTCACTTTTTTGTGTTTTTTTCTTCTTCACTGTAGCTCCAGTTATCACATGTAACCCTGTTATTACTCTTCAGTTCATCCTGGCAGATTTTTACCTCTCGCCCAAAGTTATGGAGAAGTTAGATTCCTGGATCCTGAACACCGTGAACTTGTCGTATTTCAACATCACCAACAATATTTTATTCATTCTGAAAGGTCAGATTTCTAGCTTCTTCGGTATTTGACAATCCTTTTTCCAGGCAGGTCCAGAATTATACATAAATATAGCCAAGCCAATTGCCTGCAGCATCCTATTTTGAAGGTGCCAAATCCATTACACATTATCCATGCGCTGAGAGATAGCAGCACATGTTTGAACCAGTGCTGGATGCATCCATGGGTGAACTGGTCTTAAAATTGTATGTGTACCGAGAGTGACTGAAATTCCCAAGAAGGAAGGAGAAAAGGGAGGGAACGAAGGAAATGAGAATTTTACTGGATCATCTCCCCTCCCCTTGACCCCTCCCCTACCACCTTGAATAATTAATGATGCAATGTTAAGAGAAATTAGGGAAGTTAACCAATCAGACTACACAGTAATAATTGGGAGATTTCAATTACCTCAATACTGACTGGATAAATATCTTGTCAGGACATGCTAGGAAGGTAAAGTTTGTTGATGAAATACCTGCTTCATGGAACAGCTGGTCTGGAAATGACCAGGGGGGAGCTATTACAGATCTAGACCTTAGTGGACCACAAGATTTGCTGTGAGGCATAAAGTATTGTAGCCACTTGGCAATACGGATCATAATTTGATCAAATTTAATAACTAGAGCGAGGACACTAAGGAAATCTACTGTGCTAGCATTTAATTTTCAAAATGGACACTGGACCATGAAGGAAACAGTTAATAAAAATCCTAAAAGGAGCAGCTTCAAGGGTTAAGAGCATATAGCAGCTTGGATGTTGTCCAAAAATACCATCTTAGAAGACCAGACTAGAAATATTCCATGTATTAAGAAAGGCAGAAGGAAGGCCAAAGGACTGCCAGCATGGTTAAAAAATTAGGTAAAAGATGCTATAATTATTTGCAGAAGTATGGGGGGGGGGGGGAGATGAGGGAGGGATTTGAGGAAAAGGATACTTAACTGTTGTGCATGTTCCTATTTTGGATATGAATTTTGGTTTGTATGTATATTTTAAATTCAATTTTAAAAAATTTAATAATTACAAAACGAGCCTATTATAGCCAAAAGAACAGCTTTCAAAAAAATGGAAAAAGGATCCAAATACACTAAATAGGAAACAGTATGGGAGCAGTCAAATTAGATGCAAAGTATTGATAGGAAAGCAAAAACTCATAATAAAAACCTTTTTCCGGTACCTTCAAAGCAAGAAGGCTGTGCATGACTCAGTTGGACCATTAGATGATCAAGGGATAAAAGGGGCATTCAGGAGGACAAAGTCATAGTTGAGAGATTAAATTAACTCTTTGCTTCAGTCTTTACTGAGGAAGACGTAAGGCAGTTAGCCTTGCAGAAATGGTATTTAATAGTTGCAACAAATATCAGTGAACCTGGAAGAGGTCATAAGGCAAATTGAAAAACAAGAGTAGCAAATCACCTGGACCAGATGTACTGAAAAACTTAGAAAAAACCCTGTAGATGTACTAGTAATTTTAACCAATATTAAAATCACCTATGGCACCTGAAGTTTGGAAGTTGGCCAATGTAACGTCAATTTTTGTAAAAGGCTCCAAGGCTGTTTCAGAAATCTACAGACTGGGGAGCCTGATTTCAATGCTGGGCAAAATGGGAGAAGCCATTATAAAGAGCAAAATTATTGAACATAAATAGTCATGGTTTAATGGGACAAAGCCAACATGGATCTAACCAGGGGCAGTCATGCCTCACCAATTTGCTACATTTTATTTTTAGATATGCTAGTAAAAGTAGAACATGAGACATTGACCACCACTTTATATCGCAAGGCGGTACAACGTAATAGCCTATTACATTTTCACAGTTATCATCCACACTCCCTCCGCCAAGGGCTTCCATTCGGACAGTTCTTACGCATAAGGAGATTGTGCCATTCTCGAGAGGAATTTATCATCCATGCTTCTGAACTTCGACAACGCTTATTACAAAGGGGATATCCCAAGAAAGTGGTAGTTTTGGCTTACCGTCGGGCATATCATTGTCATCGTGAATGGCTATTAGATACGGCGTATCAATCTTCTGTTTTACAAGAGGAAGATCAAATCATCGGTGTATTCCCTTATACTGATCGTAGTTCAGCAGTAGTACAGATTTTAAGGACGCATTGGCCATTACTACAATTATATCCCTGTTTGAACAAACCTCTACGCATAGCTTATTCACGTGGTTCGAATTTGAGTGACCGGCTGGTACACTCCACGGATAGCCATGATCGACCACCTTTGCCATGTACTCAAGGGATACATTCCCCATGTTACGCTTGTCAATTTTGCACTACCACCATATCGGGAAGCACCTGGACACATTCTCGCACTTCGCGATCTGATTTTGTGGTGTACCTGTTATTTTGCCCTTGTGATTTAATATATGTGGGTAGGACTATTCGTCCAGTTAAGAGAAGACTATTTGAACATGCATCCCGTCTCCATTGTGAACTTCTTTCCGCACCAATAGTAGTTCATTGTTTGGAGAATAACCATACGTTTGACGATCTCCACTGGACGGTGATAGATCACGTTCCTTTGGACCCTCGCGGTGGCAATCGGGAAGCCAAACTTCAACATCTAGAACAACGTTGGATTTTCACCTTGGACTCAGTGACCCCGAATGGCCTTAACCGCGAAATCGAATGGGAGAGCATGTTGATGTAATCATCATATGATCCAATCCGAGCAGGGATTCCCTCTATGTGGGAAGATCCCTGCTTTCTGATTGGAAGGTTCCCTCTTGATATATGCTAAAAGAAGACGCCATTTTTAAATGAAAAATCCTGGCCGCAGAGACGGCATTTTCACGCTACAGTTGCCGTTTATCATCTGGTTTGGAAGGCACTTGAGACAGGGTCCATCCCGAAACGTGCACGTCGTGCAAAATTCCATGAAGTTAGAGCAACTGCAGGATTTGCGATATTGCTAAAGAGCATTGTTACACAGACAAACAGAGCATCGTTACACAGACAATCAGATAAGTGTTTGTCAAACGGTTTGGGAAACCTTTAACTTTGAATAAAAGAAGTTTGTCGTCTGGAGGGGGCTGGACGTTCAGTTCTAGCCCTCCCTCGACATGCTCCGACAAAAAATATAATATAGGGTATAATGAAGTTTTATTCTGTTTAAGATAAGTTTGTGAGGGATTTTGTTTTTTGGGGGGATTCACGTAGATATATCATTTTTCCTCTTCCAAAAGGGTTTTTTTTTGTTGATCTTGACATTTTATTGAAGGCATGAATAAATGTGTGGATAAGGGTACGCCAACAGATAAGGTGTACCTGGATTTTCAGAAAGCTTTTGACAAAGTCAATCATGAGAGACTCCCGAGGAACTTAAAAAGTCATAGGATAGGAGGCAGAAAGTAGGGTTAAATGGTCAAGTTTCTCAATGGAGAACGATGAATAGTGGAGCATCCCAGGAATCGGTATGTGTTTCTCAATTATTTGGATATGGGAACAATGAGTGAGGTGATCAAAATTGCATTGGGCATAAAATTAGTCAAAGTATTTAAATCACATGTGAATGAGAGAAATTGCAGGAGGACCTTGCAAAACTGGAAGACAGGACAACCAAGTGGCAGGTGAAATTTAATGTGGACAAGAACAAAGTGATGCATGTAGGGATGAATAACCCAAACCATAGATACACAATGCTAGGAGTCACCACACAGCAAAAAGATCTGGGTGTGACCATAGACTATGCATTGAAATCTTCAGTCTGCAGCAGTTGCCAAAAATACAAATAGAATGTTAGATTTATTAAGAAAGAGAGAATTTTAAAACAACATCATAATGCCTCTGTATTGCTGCACAGTTCGCGTGCACCTTGAAAATTTTGTGGAATTCTGGTTGCTGAATTTCAAAAAAGATATAGCAGATTTAGAAAAGATATAGAGCAGGGTGATGAAATGACTTCCAGATAAGATAGTGGTCTATAAAATCCTGAGTAGAGTGGATTGGATAAATGCAGATCCATTATTTACTCTTTCAAAAATTACAAAGACTAGGAGACACTCCATGAAGCTGTTAAGTAGCATATCTAAAACAGATAGGAGACTATGCAGTATGTATAATTAAGCTCTGGACTTCATTGCCCAAGGAGGTGATAAAAGCAGTTAGCTTAGTTGGGTTTAAAAGGAAGTTTGGACAAGTTCTTGGAAGAAAAGTACATAAGCAATTATTAAGGTAACTTGGTTTTTTTTTTTAGTGCCATTAAGTCAGTGTTGACTCATAGTGACCCAGCTACCTCTGGGCTTTCTTGGCAATGTAATCACTGGAAGTAGATTGCCAGCCTTTTCTTCTGAGGCAATGGACGTTAAAGTGACTTGCCCAAGTCACAAGGAGTGCCAGTGGGAATCAAACTGTTGATCTTCTGGGCACTAGGCAGTTGCTCCAACCACTAGGCTACTCCTCCACTCCTAACCTGGGGGTAAGCAGCATCAAATCTGGCTACTTTTTGGGATCCAGCCAGGTACTTATAACCTGAATTGGACACTGTTGGAAACAGGATACTGATCTGGATGGACCCTTGCTCTGACCCAGTATGGTAATTTTGCTTTTTGTTCTTAGAAGCATGGGAAGGAAAGTTAGTGTAGGGCTGGTTGGGAAGTGAGAATCAGCCCCTCCTCTAACATGGGAGTCCTGCAGGGCTGCCCACCCCCCCGACCCCTACTGTCAGAATCTATTTTTAGCTTTGAACGCCCTGCTCTTTGCTACCCCACAGAAGCTTCCTCCCTAGTTTGCCTAATGGTTGGGGCAGGCCTGGCTTTGTGTTACCAAAGAAACCTGTGCGAGGGGAACATAAGAACATACAAACATAAGAAATGCCGTACTGGGTCAGACCAAGGTCTATCAAGCCCAGCAGGACTGTACCTAGCCCGGTGCGAGCGGTGCAGCTGCACAGGGTGCAAAATCTGGCAGGGCGAATTCAGAAAGGGACCGGAAATAAATTAAGCTCTCACTTCCGGTGGGGTTGGGGGTATCAGAATAATTATACCTCTGTGCCTGCCTCCCTGAGTTATTTACTTATATTTATCATCCGGATCTTCCTGCCCCAGGGGACTGGAGTCTGGACTTCTCCGCGGCACTCCATGGTACCTTTCTCCTTTGGTCCCGCGGCTGTACTAAGCTGCAGCCGCCCACTGGCACTATTGCATAACCCGCACTGGTAAAATTGAAAGACGGGAAATTGTGACTGGAAAATAAAATGACCAAACAACAAAAAGTAGAGAGAAATTATTTTATTTTTGAATTGGAATATGTTATCTCTGGGAAATGTACATCACTGATGTCTTTGTGTTTGTTCAGTACAAGAGGAATTGAATGAATAGTTTTATTTGTCCAGTGTTGTGGTGCATTCCAAGTTTGGCTTTTGTGGTTCCCATTTCAATCATTGCCTTCATATTTCTAAATTGTGATCCCTTGTTCTGTGTTTGATAATGGTCTGTCTATGCTTTGCGTATATGACTGAGCTGCGGTATTCTGTTTGTGTAGTTTCTGTGTAGGAGTCCTACTTGAGCTCTTTTCCCAGTAGGAGATGCATTGGTTTTTCTGAGGAATATTGGTTTTATATTTTCAGTGCTGCCTTTTTATATGTAGAGTTTAGTGCTGTGTGAGTCCTGGTAGTGCTGCTATGATATAGCAGGTTGAGGAGTGGCCTAGTGGTTGGGGCAAGGTACTTCAGACCAGAAGGTCAGGGGTTCAAATCCCACTAGAGGCCAGCAACCTTGGGCTGGAAGGACTGGGGTTTCTAGTCCCACAGGTGCTCCTTGTGGTCTTGGGCAAGCCACTTAACCCTCCATAGCCCATGTTCCCTGTAAAATAGTTACCTCCAAGTTATAATGCCCTGTTCAATGTAAACCACACTGATGCAGAATAGTGTGGTATATAAGAGAATGTAAATAAATAAAATATAAATAAATAGTATGGATTCTAAATGAGCAGGGTTTTGTAGTACTTCCTAATGTACCTAGCAGTTGACATTGGAGGATGGAAATATAGTAATCTTTCTTTATCTTTACTGCCCATGCCAATGGTATTAAGACACGCACTCATTAAGAGACATGTTTACTAAAGGTTAATGCGTATTCACAATTGTTAACACGTACTAAGTGCAGCAGCACCCATTTATTTCTATAGGTGTAGTGGCATTTCACACACATTAATATTTAGTAAACATGCCCCTAATTCATTTCTGGGACAAAAAAGAGCTCCTTTGGAAGCCTGGATGAATGGACCAGATAAGCAGCATGGAAATGCTTTTAAAGAAATAAAAAATGTAACTAATAAAAGTCTGATGTCATGGGGGGGGGAGGGGGGTTGGGGGGCACCAGTTTCACAAGTCGCACAGGGTGCAGTTATAGCTTGGTACGTCCCTGAAGCCCAGTATCCTATTTCTAACAGTGGCCAATCCAGCTCATTAGTACCTGGCAAGTTCCCAAAAAGACACACAGATTTCACAATCCTCATCCCGGAGTAAGCAGTAGATTTCTCAGGTCCTCTTTAATAATGGTTTATGGACCTTTCCTCCAGGAACTTGTCCAAACCTTTTTTAAACCCAACTACATTAATAGCTTCTACTATATACTCCGGTAACGAATTCCAGAGTTTGCATACGTGTTGAGTAAAAAAATATTTTCTCTTATTAGTCTTAAATGGGTTGCATTGTAGCTTCATTGTGTGTCCCCTAGTCTTTCTACTTTTTGAAGGCGTAAACAACCGATCTACGTTTGTCCGTTCCACTCCATTCATTAATTTATAGACTTCTATCATATCTCACCTCAGCCATCTCTTTTCCAAGTCAAAGAGACCTAACCTTTTAAGCCTTTCCTCATAGGGGTAGCCTTCCATCCCCTTTACCATTTTTGTTGCTCTTCTTTGTATCTTTTCTAATTCAGCTATATCCTTTTTAAGATATGGTGACCAGAATTGCACACAATATTCAAGGTGAAGTCACACCATGGAACGATACAAAAGCATTATAATACCCTTGGTTTTATTTTCCATTCCTTTCCTTATGATTCTTAGCATTCTATGCTTTCTTGGCTGTCACTGCACAATGGGTGGAGGGTTTCAATGTGTTATCCATGATGACACTTAAATCTTTTTCCTGGGTGGTGGCTTCTAAGGTGGTACCTTGCATAATTTGTGTTGTTCTTTCCTAGGTGCATAACTTTGCACTTGTCCACATTAAATGTCATCTGCCATTGGACGTCCAGTCTTTCAATTTTTCAAGGTCTTCTTGCGACTATTTTCCTCATTTTATCATAGTCTCCCTTTTGGAAGTTAAAAGGTAGTACTGTGGATTTCCTTGCTGCCTTTCTTCCATTTATTAAATCAAATGAGATCATGCCATGATCACTATTGCCAAGTGGCCCCAAAACCCTTATCACTTGTACCAGATCCTGTTTTCCATAAGGACTAGTTCCAAAATAGCTTCCCCTCTTGTTGGTTCATGAACCAGCTGCTCCAAGAAGCAGTCATTTATTTCATCTAGAAACTTTATCTCTCTAGAACAGTGGTTCTCAACCCAGTCCTCTGGGACCCCCCAGGCCAGTCAGGTTTTCAGGATATCCACAATGAATATGCATGAGATATATCTGCATACAATGGAAGCAGTGCACGCATATCTTTTTCATACATATTCATTGTGGATATCCTGAAAACCTGACTGGCCCTGGAGTCCCAGAGGACTGGGTTGAGAACCACTGCTATAGCTTACTGAGTTACATGTAATTCAGTGCTTTAGTTCATGTTAACCAAGTTCCATGTAATTCTTGTTGTTCTTTGTAAACTGCTTTTGATTCTAGCAAACAGCGCTATAAAAACACATATAAATAAAGAAATAGCATGTCCTGCTGTGACACTGACCCAGTCAATATCGGGGTAATTGAAATCACAAATTATTACTGTGCTGTAATTTTTGGTAGCTTCCCTGATTTCTTTTAGCATTTCATTATCCATCTGTTCATTCTGGCCAGGCGGTCAGTAACACACCCCCACTGCAGTCGCCTTCCGCTTTTTCCATGGAACTTCTTTTTTTTTTTTTTATTATTTTATTTTCAACAACACAACAATTATTCATATCCAATACAACTTATGTATCCCCCACATTTCAAATTTCTATATAAACATATTCATCACAACTTCCCCACATGCCCTGTTGTGCAGGTTTTCCATTAATCATGTATTCAAACCCCCCCTCCACCCCTGATCCTCCCCCCCGATCCCTCCAGCTCTTCCCTCACACTATCCATCCTCCCCTTTTAATTGTTTTCTAACAACGCTATCCACTGAATATATTTCCCCCATACCAGTAGGAATTTTTTTTGTCTAGCCCTCTTAAGTGCTGTTAATTTGCTCATCAAATAAATCTGTGCCAACGATCCCTTATACTCTGCCATCTTGGGTACTTCTTCCTGCTTCCATTTCCTGTCCAACAAGACTCTCAGGGCCACACACCCCAGATCCACAAAGGAGCCCTCTGCCTTATTCAGATGTTGGGGTTGTACTCCCAATAAAGCTGTCTCCGGTTGTGAGCCAACTTCTTTCCCCAGGATCATTCCCAACAGGCTCAACACTTCTGCCCACAATTTGTTCACCTCCCCACACTGCCACCAAATATGCAAGTATATGCCTCATCCCACACAGTTTCTCCAGCAATCCTCAGTTACCTTACCATAAAACTTATGTAATCTGACTGGAGTCAAATGCCATCTATATAGCACCTTGTAGTTATTCTCAATTAAATTTGTAGCTAAACTTCCTTTATATCTATTCACATATATATGTTCCCAAATTGATTCCTCCCACTGTACCCCCAATTCTGCCTCCCAAGATTTCTGATACCTTTCCTTTCCCTGCTCCCTCACCATCATCCTATAAAAGCTCGCCATTGCCCTTTTTTTCTGTCCCATCAAGAAAAACTTTTCCAGCTCTGTAAGATCCCCCTTAAGATCCGGCACGATCCTATGCTGAATATAATGGCGAAGCTGCATATAACCATATACACCTTTCTCATCCAACTTATACCCCTTCACCAGTTCATCAAACTCCCTTATTTTCTTACCCTCCAGCATTTGACCTATCCTTTGTAATCCACATTTGCCCCACTTTTTAAAAATATTATTCCCCATTGCCGGCGGAAATTCTGGGTTCCCCCGTATAGGTAATAATCTTGAGATTCCATTTTCTCCCAACCATATACCTCTCCATTTCTTCCACACTCGAAGGGAGCTTGATGCATATGGGTTACTACCGGGGTATCCTTTTATTGCCTTCCTTGGGAGCCACACATAGTCTCCTATCTTCCCTTCTCCTATCCCCTCTGATTCCATTGAACCCATTCTTTTGGTTACTCCGCATCTCACTCTACAATAGCACACATTTGTGCTGCTTCCCAATACTTCAGTAGATTCGGCACAGCCATCCCCCCCCCCCCCCCCCGTTCCCTCTGCTTCATCATTATCCGCGCCGCTACCCTATTTTTCATCCCCCCTCCCACAAATTGCATAATAATCCTCTGCATTTCTTCCAATATAGGCCTTTGAAACCCCGATAGGGTGATTCCTAAAGAGATACAACCATTTAGGCAAAGCCATAATTTTTATAGCTGATATCCTCTCCATCCATGATAATGTCTTATTCTTCCACTCCTCTAAATCCTTCCTTATCATTTTTTCCACCCGCACATAGTTTTCTTTAAACAGCTTGGCCTCTCGGGAAGTTAAATATATTCCCAGATATCTAATACTATGCCGAGCCCATCTGAAAGGAAATTCGGCCTTGATCTGTGCCTGCTCGTCTAATCCTGCAGAAATATTCAATATTTCGGATTTTGTATCATTAACTTTAAAACCAGAATACTCCCCAAACTCCTTTAACACCTTATTTACCTCCCTTAAGGAGTCTCTTGGTTTAGTCAACATAAATAACAGATCATCTGCAAACAGAGATATCTTGCATTCCAGGTTTTTCCATTTTACCCCATGTATTGCCATACACTCTCTCACCTTCTGAGCTAGCGGCTCCATAGATAGTATAAATAGCATCGGGGACAAAGGACACCCTTGCCTGGTTCCTCTAAACAAGGCAAATGACCTGGAATATTCCCCATTAACCCGAATCTTTGCCAGTGGCTGTGCATAGATAGCTTTAATCCACTGCAGATAGCTTCCTTCAATCCCCATTCATTCCAGCACTTTAAATAGAAAGGGCCAGGATACACGATCGGACGCCTTCTCAGCATCAATGGCCAATAATACCATCTGCTTTCCCCCCTTCCTCCCTTTCAAAAAGCATTTAACACCTTCCGCATGTGTCAGCCATATGACGCCCCGGGACAAATCCAGATTGATTTTCATGTATCAATTTGGGCATAAACTGGATTAGCCGGTTTGCCAGTATTTTGGTGAATATCTTAAAGTCCGTACCTAAAAGGGAAGTAGGCCTGTGTGAACCACATAGATTGGGATCTTTTCCTGCCTTAGGTAAAACAGTAATCTCTGCCGTTCGCATTTGTTTCTGGGATGAGCTCGCCTTCCTTAAAGGCATTAAATAGTTTTGTCAAAGGACCACTAACCACATCACAAAAGGTCTTGTAAAACTTATTCGTAAATCCGTCCATCACCGAAACCTTATTGGACAGGAGTCCCCTAATCACTTCCACCTCTATGGGTTTGGACAGCTGTTCTGCTTTCTCCCTCCTTAAACTCGGTAGATTCATCTGTAAGTATTGATCCAGCTTCTCTCCTGCCTGGTTACTCTCCTCCGTGTACAAGTGTTTATAAAATTCCACAAAACTGCTGAATAAGCTCCACCTGTCGCACTTCCTTCCCTTTTGCATCTCGTATCTTGGTTATAAAGTTCCTAGTCTGATGCTGTTTCAGCCGATGCGCCAACAGCCGACTCGGTTTGCTACCCAGTTCAAAGAACTGTTGCTTTAAGATATCCTGTGCATGTTTAATCTCCACTAATTCTAATTCATTTAGTTCCCTTTTTACCCTATTTAATTCCTGGATCGGCCCCCTCATCACTTCCCCTTGTACTATTGTACTCTCTAATTCCTTAATCTTTACCCTTAGGGCCTCCTTTTGCCTCAACTTCTGTTTTTTCACGTGAGCCCCTACGGAGATCAAGTCCCCCCCCTTATCACCGCCTTCAAACATTCCCATAAGGTTCCAATCTTGCGACCACCCCTGTCATTCATTTCCAGATATTGTTTTATTTTCTCCCTTATCTGTTGTGCTATTTCAACGTTCTCCATTAAAGACTCATTCAACATCCACACCCTATAGTTCCTTCCCTCCTCACCCATACTCACTTCAACCCACATTGGCGCATGATCTGACCACGTCCTCTCCGCAATCTCACAGTCTGCCACTTTCGCCACTAAGGATTTGGATACCCATATCATATCTATCCTAGAGAAAGAGTGATGAACTGGTGAATAGAATGTAAATATTTTTCCCTCCCCTTCACCTCCCTTCACCTCCCTCCATACGTCCACCACTCCCAAATTTTTACTCAGCGTCTTCAAGCTCCTCCTATCTTTGGCATTCCCCATCCATTTCCCCGAGGAGTTATCTATATCCAGATTAATTGTTAAATTAAAGTCCCCCCCCCCCCCATAATGATCTGACCTTCTGCAAGGTTTTCCAACAGACCATTCAACTTGACATAAAACCTCCCTTGGCCCACATTTGGCCCATACACATTTACCAGGATGTACACTTGTTCCCGAATTTTCAACTTAACAATAATATACCTTCCCTCTTTATCTCTATCCACCACACAATCAGAGTACGCTATCCTCCCATTCATCAATATCCCCACCCCACCCCCCTTTTTTCAATTCTAATCTATTTGATGCAAACCATTTCTCTTGAAATTTGTTATGTGCTACCCTCCATTCATCACATTTTTTCAGGTGTGTTTCCTGTACAAATATAATGCCACCTTTGAGCCTGTTAATCTCCTTGAACATTCTCTGCCTCTTTACGGGGGAATTTAATCCTCTCACATTCATTGTCATTATTTTAAACCTTTCCATTTGCCCGTTCCCTCCCTCCCCCCCCCCCACCCCTTACCCTGCAGTTGGGAATCCGGTTACCCCCTCCCCCTTCCCTTTCACCTCCCCTCCCCCATACCCCTTCACTCTCCACCAGCACCCCTTCCCTACTACTTCCGTGAGGCATGATTCATCACCACTCCTGGAAGCATTTTCCTATCCTCTTGCTTTTTTCCTTTACCCACCTGCCCCGCTGGAGCAGCAAAGGAGACAAGAAGGGAACCAGAAATTCTACAGTTACCCCCTTTCTTTTTGTTTTCTTTTTTATTTCCCTTGCTTCTCGTTCCCCCCCCCCCCGCCACCCCCCTCCCCCAACACTTCCCACAACTCTCAACAACCATATGCATTAATTGTGTCATTAACTAATACAATAACCAGATTGCCACAATGTGCAACTCTTCATCCAGCGCCTTCCACCCCCGGCACATGGCTTTGTCTTTGCCTACGCAGTCTGCAATCCCCTTGTGGAGCTCTTCTCCATTCACTTTCTCGTATCTGCCGTCGCGGCCCTTTATTATGCATCTGTTGGGGTGCCTCCGGTATCTCATTCCATCCTGCCTCCTTCATTACCGTGACTGCTTCTGCTGTTGTCTTGACATACGACATCCTCCCCTCGATACAAAATTGTAATCCAAAAGGAAATAGCCATTTATATTTAATTGATTTCTCATGCAACACTTTGGTTACACCTGCCATTTCCCACCGCTTTCTCATGGTAATAGCTGACAAATCCGTATACAGTTCCACTCTCTGATTATTCCACTTAAAGTCTTCACTGCATCCACCACCGCACATTTAGTGGAGTACTCATGAAATCGAACAATTATGTCTCTGGTATACCCATCTCTTTTTGGGCCCAGCGCTCTATGTGCCCGATCTATTTTCCAACATAATTGAGAGCCATCTTGACCCGCCTCCTCCATTAACCGCTTGCAAATACATTCCACCAAAATTCCACAGTCTAAGTTCTCCATAGTTTCGGAGACTCCTCTCACTCTAATATTTGCTCTCCTTGATCTATTTTCCAGGTCTTCGACTTTGGACCACAATTCTTCCGCCTCCACTTCCATATTGTCCATTCTCTCCTGCAGTCTGTGTATTGTACTGTCCTGCACCTCCATTTTACCCTCCAACTCTTCCACGCGCTGTCCCACATCTCTCACATCTGCTCTCAGCTCATCCACTGGGCCTCCGTTTTAAAATGAGCTAAATCTTGTCTGAGAGTGCTGAACCAGTTTTTTATCTCCCCTCACAGAACCTCCACCTCTCCGCTCTGGAGACTTTCTCCATTCTTCATTTTATTCTCTTCCTCCGCGCTTCCAGCACTCACCGCAGCCATCTTGGTCTTCCCTCCGGTGCTCCCTGCGGCGCTTTTGTACGCGAACCCTTTCAAGTCCACCGCACCTTTCTTCATCTCCTCGCACTGCTGCACCTCTTCCACCTTCTTTCTAGGTTGTTTTTCCACTTTTTATATCCTCCATTCCAGGCTTTTACAGGCAATTTCCCTCTCGCTTCCACGGAGCTCCGCTCTCACGCGGCTCTTCCGGTCGATGATGTCATTTCTCCATGGAACTTATATACATAGAGATTCTACAGTATATTTTGTTTCCTGCAAAACTTTAATCCATGTGACTCTCTAATATAGACCACAACCCCTCCATCAATTTGATCTACTCTATCATTGCTATCTCTCACTTGGTTTGCAGCTTGTCGTGCTGTGAGGGCTTGCGTGCATCAGTGACGCTGAGAGCTAAACTATCGGTAGTTTAACTACTGGCAGGGTCTCCCAAGATGGACAGGTCTCAGCTGAGGTGCTAGACCAAGACAAACCACCCATCTGGGAAGCAGCAGAATGGGATAGTGTTGACGGCGGAGGATCACATTTTTGTGACAACGGCAACAACACCAAACTTAAACTGCGTGGAAGAAAGGCCCGGCAATCTACTTCTGTATCTTGCCATGAAAACCCAATGGATAGTTACAACAAAACAAATTGTGCTATGGTGCTGGAAGATGAGACCCCCAGGTCGGAAGGCACTCAACTAGCTACTGGGGAAGAGCTGAAGACTTTTCAGAGTAAAGCTAGCATTTATGATGTGGTTGGATCAAAGCCCTCGGGAAGTCTGACTGCTGATGTAGCTGCGCATGAAATGAGAGTCAGAAGCTGTAAAGATGTCTTACACATAGGAACTTGGAACGTACGAACTGAAATGGACTGGCATCGGGCACTTTGCATCAGATGATCACATGGTCTACTATGCTGGAAATGAAAGACAAAGAAGAAATGGTATTGCATTTATAATAAAGAAGAAACTTGCAAGAACTGTAATGAAATACAATGCAGTCAGCGAACGCTTAATCTCTATTCGTCTACGAGGAATGCCTATCAACACAACTATAATTCAAGTATATGCCCCAACAACAGCTGCAGAAGAGAATGAAATTGAAGAGTTCTATGAACAAGTACAAACTGAAATTGACAGAACATGCAAACAGGATATCCTGATAGTCATGGGTGACTGGAACGCAAAAGTTGGCAACAAAGAAGAAGGCAAAGTAGTTGGAAAATATGGACTTGGCAACAGAAATGAAGCTGGAGAAAGACTGATAGAATTCTGCAAGACCAATGATCTATTCATCTCAAACACCTTCTTCCAGCAACACAAGCGGCGACTGTACACATGGACTTCACCCAATGGATTGTATAAAAATCAAATTGACTACATCTGTGGAAGTCAACGATGGAAAAGTTCTATAACATCAACAAAGACAAAACCTGGAGCTGACTGTGGTACAGATCATCAACTACTAGTATGCAAACTCAAGCTAAAGTTGAAAAAGAGCAAACCACTCATGAATGCAGCAAAATATGACCTTGAGAAGATACCACTGGAATTTAAAGACTGCCTGCAAAATCAATTTGCTGCTTTAGATACAAATGACAGAGCTTGTCAGACGGCTGCCTAGGGTGAGAACTTACACAATCTTGACGATGCATATATTCATATGATTCTTGCAAGGTATTGTGGGTAATGTAGTTCTTTCACTCCCAAACACAGCCGAAGACAATAATTGAGTTGTGATACCAGTGGTAAGGCCAATAAAATACTTCTTTTATTGATGGGGTTTAATTCACCCAGCACAAATATGCTTGGTAGCAATATAAATGAGGTTACTTGCTTGCAGTGTTTAAATGGATAACAAAGTCACAAAGCAAATCAGAAAACAACCTTCAACTTGTCAGGCAATTAGCTAATGTTTTCTTAGCAAATAATTACCAAAGGAAAAAGGCACAAAGAAATGAATAAACTTTGCTTGTTAGGTTAACTTCTGCTTATTTTCCACGTAGATCCCAGCAGTGATTCTCCCTTGCTCACACACACAATCAGGTGCAGCTTTAATTACTATCAATTGACCAGCTGAAACCCTTTAGCTGGCTGGCTACTAATGTGTGAACCCAAATCCTGCTTTAAGAGCTGTTTGCAGTGGAAATAAAGAACAAAGTTAGGTTTCTTTGTGATGGCTGATGTGTTTGCTCACAGAAAGCTAGCAATAGCATTTAGATAGAGAACAGTCCATGTAATTAATAGTTTCATCTGCTGTATCTCCCCCTTCATCAATCAGCATAGGGTCACTATCATACATTGGCACAGACGAGTCTTTCATTAAGGCACTATCATGAGAATGCTTATTCCCTTGCTGCCATTCTCTATTATAGATAGGGTCTGGATCAGTGTTCATACCTGAGCCTCTCCTGCTATCATAATTCCTCTCTGTATAGCCTGGCCAGAATGTAATCCAATTCTGATGTCCAGCCTTCCAATCTTGATCCCTGGACACTGGATCTTTCCTCACATACCTTCTGGCATAGGTCTGAAAGTCCTTTCCACGTGCAGTCTTCTCTCTTCCAGGTAGCCACTGGTGATTCCTATCTCTGCCAATCCATTCCTCTGGCTGACTCCAGTCCAATGGACTCTGCTGGCATTTGGAATACCTCCCAGTATAGGTACTGCCTTGGACTCTCCCAGACCATCCAATGGGCTTTCTTCTCTTCCTTCCAGAGAGCTTCCTTCTTTCTCTATCCGCTTGGCTTGGCTTCTGTTTCTCCAGGTGATACTGGTGCTTGAGCTTGAAGCTGTTGCTGTCTCCTTTCCTGAAGCTGTTATCTGTAGAATAAGCTCTATTCTTATTCTGTCCTAATGTGTGCTCCTCCCTAACACAGCGCAGCTGTGTTGAATCAGGCCCTGCCCTTTGAGATGAGTGCTTAGGGATTACCTCATAGCTCTCTTGATTGCACACATGTTTTCTCACTTCAGCCCCTCTCATGGCTGCTGGAAACCTGGTGCATTCTGGGACTGGTAGTCTTTTATGTGAAAACTCTGTTTTCTTACTTCTACCAAAACTGACAGGTTGCTTGTTCAGAGTCACATCATCTTTTCTATAGCTCCTACCTGAGCTATGATAAGCTTCCTTATCACATACCCCCCTGCTTAAGTTATTACGGACTGGTTTTACTGGTGAAACTGCTTCTCTACAGTCCGTAATACGGGAAAGTGCATCCGCATTCTTGTGTAACTTCCCGGCACGATGTTCAACTTGGAAATCAAACGCCTGTAAGGCCATGTACCAGCGTGTCAACCTGGCATTGTGGTTCTTCATTTGCTGCAACCACTTAAGTGGGGCATGGTCCGTGACCAACTGGAACTTTCTCCCTGTAAGGTAAAACCTTAACGCCTCCACTGACCACTTGATAGCCAAACACTCTTTTTCTATTGTGGAATACTTTTGTTCAGCCGGTGACAACTTCCTGCTCAGGTACATCACAGGATGCTCCTCCCCATCATGGCACTGGGATAGGACCGCTCCTAGCCCTACATCCGATGCATCGGTTTGAACCAGAAAGGGTTTCTTGAAGTCTACTCCTTTCAGTACCGGTCCTGTACAGAATTTTTCTTTTAATACTGAAAACGCTTTTTCAGCTTCTGGTGTCCACTTTATCTGGTTTGGACAATTCTTTCGCAGCATATCCGTGAAAATGGCACTTTTCTCTGCGAATTGCGGTATAAACCGGCTTTAGTATCCAATAAGTCCTAAGAAACTTCTTAGTTGTTTCTTTGTTGTTGGAGGAGGAAAATTCCTGATGCTATCTATTTTGCTTAATAGAGGTTTAATTTTTCCTCTTCCCACTAGGTGGCCTAGGTATTTTACCTCCCTATTTGCAAAGGCACACTTCTTCGGGTTTAAAGTGATTCCCGCTTGCTTCATAGAGCACAAGACTGCCCTGATCCTCTTCAAATGCTCCGCCCAGGTGTTACTATGGATTATGACATCATCCATGTATGCAAAAGCATAACTTTGGTGGGGTCGAAGTACCTGATCCACTAACCTTTGGCAGGTAGCCGCTGCTCCATGCAGTCCGAAAGGCATCCTCTTGAACTGGAAAAGGCCAACGGGGGTGCTGAACGCAGTCTTCGGCTTCGACTCCCTGGTGAGAGGGATTTGCCAATATCCTTTTGTCATATCAAGGGTGGTTAAGTATTGAGCCTGTCCCAGTTGGTCCAACAGCTCCTCAATTCTTGGCATTGGATATGCATCAAAAACTGATATGGCGTTTACCTGCCGGAAGTCAATACAAAATCTTAAGGATCCATCAGGCTTCGGCACCAAGACTATGGGGCTATTCCAGGGACTCTTTGACTCCTCTATTACCCCTATGTCCAACATCTCCTGGACTTGTGCCACTACCTCCTGTCTTTTGGCTTCAGGCAAGCGGTATGGCCTTTGACGAACCAATTTCCCAGGTGGAGTTATTATTTCATGGGCCACCAAATGGGTCTCCCCAGGTATGGGTGTCAACACATCTGGGAATTCCTTAAGCAACTTCCTAATTTCTCCCTGTTGTACCATTGTCAGGTCCTCACCTATTTGGGGCTCTGATTTTTCTTTACAATCAG
Source organism: Ichthyophis bannanicus (assembly GCA_033557465.1). Taxonomy (NCBI): domain Eukaryota; kingdom Metazoa; phylum Chordata; class Amphibia; order Gymnophiona; family Ichthyophiidae; genus Ichthyophis; species Ichthyophis bannanicus. The sequence goes on along the minus strand of CM066036.1, from coordinate 418,296,551 downwards.
ATACCTGGGGTCCCAAATCTTCCTCTTCACTCACCTCCCTCTCTCGGGCACAGGTGGCAGCTAAGCTTTTAATCCCTTTGACATCAGTAGAACCAAAGCCTTTGGCTCCACGTTCAGAATTCTCTAGGGATGTGACCTCCTCCACAGGTGGAAAACCCAGCCTCTCACAGATCAATTGGGCAATTTTGTCTCCTGTCTTCACGTGATACTCATTCTGTCCAAAGTTAAACAACAGAACTTTAATATTGCCCCTGTAATCGGGATCAATTACTCCCGCACCCACATCGATGAAATATTTAAGGGCTAATCCGGACCTTGGGGCTATTCTCCCATAACATCCAATTGGTATTTCCACTTGGAGACCGGTGTCAACCAGGGCTCTCCCTTGGCTAGGTACAGTCACATTTTCTATGCTGCACAGGTCAAACCCGGCAGATTGAGGGGTTGCCCGCTTAGGAGCTTGGGCCTTCTCAGAGACCTTATGGTACTTTAGGACGAATATCTGCTTTGGGGTAGCTTGGTCTTCTGGACGCTTAACCATCTTTTTAGCTGGGGTCTGAGGACTTCCAAATAAAGGCCCGGGAGCTACTACCATTAAACCTTCTCCCTCCTTCTTTCCTAGTCCTTCCACTAGACCCTGCTTAAATCTTGGGCCAGTCTCTTCCTAGAACCAAATCAAAGGGTAGCCTAGGCACCACTGCTAACAGGACTTCCTCTTGTTTCCCTAGGCACTTAACCTTTAGCCTATAGGTGGGATATGATGATGCAGCACCATGAATGCATCTGATGTGAACTTGGCTTTCAGGGGTTCTAGGCACAAATCTTTCTTGGGCCTCTATCCTCTTCCAAAGCCTTTTTGACATCATACTCTGGTCTGCCCCAGAGTCTAATAATGCATTTGTGGTAATTCCCTGCACATCAACCATCAAAAGAAATCCTTCCTTGGGCTGTTTTAAATCCAGACCCATTAAACTAGTGTGTGTCTGGCATCTCTTCTCTAAATGTCCCAATTTTCCACACTTGAAACATTTCTTTCTATTCCACTGTGTCATCTGGTTTGATACAGTACATTCATTTTCAGAAACGTTCTTAATTATCCCCTTTTCTGATACAGCACATCTAGCCTCAGCACCCATCTTTAGAGGGCCACCCATTCTATGGCAAGCCTGCGTGGCTTCCAAGAATCTCTCGGCTAGCATGGTTGCCTCTCCAAGATTTTGGCAATTTTGCTGTATAAGAAAAACATTCAAATCTTTAGGTACCCCAAGCATAAATTGTTCCAGCATTATAATATCTAATAACATTTCTACTGTCTTTTGCTCAGGCTCCAACCATTTTACAGCTAAACTTCTGATTCTCTGACTCAGAGCCCTGGGTGTCTCACCCACTTTCAATATAATAGCTCTAAACATTCGCCTATACTCTGAAATAGACAACCCTAGGCGATCTCTAATAGCTGCCTTTACATCCTTATAAATCAAAGCCTGGGCTGCTGGCATTGCTCTGTAAGCTGCTAGTGCCTCTCCAGTTAATGAGGCTGCCAGCCTTACTGCCCACTGGGTCTCTGGCCATGCTAAAGCCTGTGCCACTCTTTCAAAAGACTCTAGAAAATCATCAACATTATCATCTGGAGTTAATTTCCCAAAATTAAATGCCCCAATCCCTTGATTGAGTCCCACATTGTCCACATGTGGTGTACCAGTACTAACTGCTGGTCTTGCATCTGTTCCACTTTGGCTCTGCAGCTGAACTAGAGCTTGCACCAGATCAAGCACTGGTTTCTGCTGTTCCATTAAGGCCTTCATAGCAGTGTCCTGGGCCTGCTGTGATAGCTCCTGCTGCTTGCTAAATTGGGCTGCCATCCACTGAGCCATCTCCCTCGGATCCATCTTGACCCCTGCAAGAAATAAAGAGAAAAAAAAAACCCAAAGTGCAGCACCTTCCAACCAGGTGTGTTTTTTTCAACTTTTTTTTTTTTTTTTTTTTTAATTACCCCCTGTGCTTACACACATCCACCACTAGACATGCCCAGGTACATATTACCTTGTCTCAGGGATGAATCCAGCTTTGCACAGGGTCTTTTCATCTGGGACAGCTTCCTGGAACAACCACTTCTCCTCCAAAGTGTAGATGAGGGAAAAAAAAATCTTCTTTCAGCTTCAAACTTGAATTTTATTTGTAATCCACAGCAAATAAATCCTCTTGGTGCAAAAGCAATCCGAAAAACTACGCCATTTGTCAGACGGCTGCCTAGGGTGAGAACTTACACAATCTTGACGATGCATATATTCATATGATTCTTGCAAGGTATTGTGGGTAATGTAGTTCTTTCACTCCCAAACACAGCTGAAGACAATAATTGAGTTGTGATACCAGTGGTAAGGCCAATAAAATACTTCTTTTATTGATGGGGTTTAATTCACCCAGCACAAATATGCTTGGTAGCAATATAAATGAGGTTACTTGCTTGCAGTGTTTAAATGGATAACAAAGTCACAAAGCAAATCAGAAAACAACCTTCAACTTGTCAGGCAATTAGCTAATGTTTTCTTAGCAAATAATTACCAAAGGAAAAAGGCACAAAGAAATGAATAAACTTTGCTTGTTAGGTTAACTTCTGCTTATTTTCCACGTAGATCCCAGCAGTGATTCTCCCTTGCTCATACACACAATCAGGTGCAGCTTTAATTACTATCAATTGACCAGCTGAAACCCTTTAGCTGGCTGGCTGCTAATGTGTGAACCCAAATCCTGCTTTAAGAGCTGTTTGCAGTGGAAATAAAGAACAAAGTTAGGTTTCTTTGTGATGGCTGATGTGTTTGCTCACAGAAAGCTAGCAATAGCATTTAGATAGAGAACAGTCCATGTAATTAATAGTTTCATCTGCTGTATCTCCCCCTTCATCAATCAGCATAGGGTCACTATCATACATTGGCACAGACGAGCCTTTCATTAAGGCACTATCATGAGAATGCTTATTCCCTTGCTGCCATTCTCTATTATAGATAGGGTCTGGATCAGTGTTCATACCTGAGCCTCTCCTGCTATCATAATTCCTCTCTGTATAGCCTGGCCAGAATGTAATCCAATTCTGATGTCCAGCCTTCCAATCTTGATCCCTGGACACTGGATCTTTCCTCACATACCTTCTGGCATAGGTCTGAAAGTCCTTTCCACGTGCAGTCTTCTCTCTTCCAGGTAGCCACTGGTGATTCCTATCTCTGCCAATCCATTCCTCTGGCTGACTCCAGTCCAATGGACTCTGCTGGCATTTGGAATACCTGCCAGTATAGGTACTGCCTTGGACTCTCCCAGACCATCCAATGGGCTTTCTTCTCTTCCTTCCAGAGAGTTTCCTTCTTTCTCTATCCGCTTGGCTTGGCTGCTGTTTCTCCAGGTGATACTGGTGCTTGAGCTTGAAGCTGTTGCTGTCTCCTTTCCTGAAGCTGTTATCTGTAGAATAAGCTCTATTCTTATTCTGTCCTAATGTGTGCTCCTCCCTAACACAGCGCAGCTGTGTTGAATCAGGCCCTGCCCTTTGAGATGAGTGCTTAGGGATTACCTCATAGCTCTCTTGATTGCACACACGTTTTCTCACTTCAGCCCCTCTCATGGCTGCTGGAAACCTGGTGCATTCTGGGACTGGTAGTCTTTTATGTGAAAACTCTGTTTTCTTACTTCTACCAAAACTGACAGGTTGCTTGTTCAGAGTCACATCATCTTTTCTATAGCTCCTACCTGAGCTATGATAAGCTTCCTTATCACAAGCTCCAGAAGAGTTATGGAATGACATCAAGAAAGTTGTGTTGGAAGAAAGCGAGAAGTCTCTACAAAAGGTGAAAAAGCAAAAACGGCCAAAATGGATGACGGAAGAAATTCTGAAAATTGCCCAGAAATGCAGAGAAGCTAAAGCCAGAGGAGAAAGAAAGACAATCGCAGAACTAAACAGAGATTTCCAACATGCAGCAAGACAGGACAAGGAAAAGTACTACAATGACACTTGCAAGGAAATAGAAGCAGAAACTATTAGAGGAAGAACAAGATCAGCTTTCCTAAAGCTACGAGAGTTAAAGAAAAAGTTCCAGCCTCGAATTGGAATGTTACAAGATGCTCAAGGTTCTATGTTGAATGATGCTGAGAAGATCAAGAAAAGGTGGAAGGAATATACAGAGTTTTTATATGATAAAGATCAAGTGGACCAACAGCCGTTTCAACCTGTACCTTATGATCGGGAACCATTGGTGATGAAAGAAGAAGTTGAAGCAGCATTGAAAGCCTTATCAAAGAACAAAGCACCAGACATTGATAGCATTCCTATAGAAGTACTGCAGCAATCTGATGCAGCTGTTACCGTACTTACAAGGCTCTGCCAAGAAATATGGAAGACAGCATCATGGCCAACTGACTGGAAAAGATCTGTGTTTATACCAATACTAAAGAAAGGTGATCCAACTGACTGTGGAAATTATCGAACAATTGCTCTGATCCCACATGCCAGCAAGATTCTACTGAAGATTATTCAAAAGAGACTACAACCATACCTGGAACAAGAACTACCTGAAGTGCAAGCAGGGTTCAGGAAAGGGCGAGGAACGAGAGACATCATTGCAGATGTGAGATGGATCCTTGAAAAGACTAAAGAATACCATAAGGATATCTATTTGTGCTTTATCGACTATAGCAAGGCTTTTGACTGTGTTAACCATGAGAAACTCTGGGCCACATTAAGAAGCATGGGTATACCAGAACACCTGATCGTTCTCTTGCGCAATCTGTACATTGATCAAGAAGCAACAGTTCGAACAGAACAAGGAGAAACAGAATGGTTTAAAATAAGCAAAGGTGTAAGACAAGGCTGCATACTTTCCCCCTACCTGTTTAATTTATATGCAGAACAAATCATCAGAGAAGCAGGATTGTATGAAGACAACAGAGGTGTGAAGATTGGTGGAAGACTCATCAACAACCTTCGCTGTGCTGATGATACTACATTAGTGGCTGAAAGTGAAGATGATCTGAAACATTTGCTTCTCACAATCAAAGAACATAGTCTCAAAATGGGCCTGCACCTTAATGTAAAGAAGACAAAGATCATGACAACTGGCATAATCAACAGGTTCATCATTGAAGGAGAAGAAATTGAAATTGTGAACAACTTTAACCTACTTGGATCAACTATCAATAAAGAAGCAACAAGCAGTCAAGAAATCAAATGACGCATTGCTCTTGGCAGAATGGCTATGAAAGACCTGGATAAGATTCTCAAGAGCAGAGATGTCTCTCTCCATACAAAGATTCGACTTGTTCAAGCCATGGTATTTTCAAGAACATCATATGGATGTGAAAGCTGGACAGTGAAAAAGACAGACAGGAAGAAAATTGATGCCTTTGAATTATGGTGCTGGCGGCGAATACTGTGTATACCATGGACTGCCCGAAGAACAAACCAGTCGGTACTAGAGGAGATCAAACCTAAGCTTTCTTTAGAAGCTCAGATGACAAGACTTCGACTTTCATACTTTGGACACATCATGCGAAGAGAGAGATCACTAGAGAAAGACATCATGCTTGGCAAGATAGAAGGTCAACGCAAAAGAGGAAGGCCAGCAATGAGATGGATCGATACAATAACAGCAGCTACGGGTACTAGTCTGTCAACAATGAGCCGCCTGACTGAAGACCGAACACAATTTAGGATAGCTATCCAGAGGGTCGCCATGAGTCGACTCCGACTCAACGGCACTTAACAACAACAACATCATTGCTATATAGTTTGTACCCAGGTATCACAGTGTCCCATTGGTTGTCCTCCTTCCACTAGGTCTCTGAGTTGCCAGTTATATCTATTGTATCCAGTACCTGCTTATAGTGATTGTAAACCGCTCTGATGTCCTTCAGCCTGGGCGGTATATCAAGAAATTGCATAAACATAAACATAACCTTTCATTTAGTGCTAAATATTCTAGCTCTCCCATCTTATTTTTTAAGACTTTTAGCATTTTCATACAGGCATTTTAGAGGTTGTATTTTATTCATATTAATCTGATTCTTAGTTGATAGATGTAATTAGGAATCTTTTGCCTCTGTACTGAAGGACATCTGGGTTATTTTATCTTTGTTGGAATCTCTCTGATGGGATGCCCTAACTTCCCCATTTTGCTAGTATCATTCAAGGATACATCCTTCCAAACAGGGGCGGCCCAAGGGGGGTGTGGGGCCATGTGCAGAGACTCGGTGCGGGGCCTCATTTGCATAAGGGGCCTCATTTGCATAAATATTTGCATAATGTTACCATACACTAACTTTTAGTAAACATGCCTCTTAATGAGTGTATGGATAAAGAAAGACTAAAAGATTTCTACATTACTATAATCCAGTGCCAACCGTCAGGCACATTAGGAACTACTACAAACACTGCCCATTTAGAACCCATTCTAAATCCTGAATCTCGTGTGTCTCCCACATATATAACCAACAGACTTAGAGAAACATTCACACATACATATTTTTGTTGGAACTCACACTTTGAAGGACAATCCTTCTCGTGGCGTGCTGTTCCCTTTTATTATTTATATAGGGATGCAACCCTAACATGCGTTCAAAGGGGATATCTATCCCTAAACATCAACCAGTTAACATTCTTTCATTCAGGAAAAACCCTCTTAGAAGCCACTTATCTGAACGGAGACTTTCCACAGTTCATAGGCAACTCGGTGTCTTCCCCAGCTCATAGATAGACTCTATTCTAGTAGCAATCATACGAGAGTCTGAAAATGACAGAAAATGAGGGGAGACTCTCGTATGGTTGCTACTTGAATAAGTCTCAGAAGTCATAACGGATGACCTTCCCTGTTGATTACATTGATTTGGAGGTGTTGGGTTTTACCCAGTATCGGCGGCTGATAAAGGGACTTCTCCATTTACCATCAGGAGTGGACGTTGAGTCTATCTATGAGCTGGGGAAGACGCCGAGTTGCCTATGAACTGTGGAAACTCTCCGTTCAGATAAGTGGCTTCTAAGAGGGTTTTTCCTGAATGAAAGAATGTTAACTGGTTGATGTTGAGGGGTAGATATCCCCTTTGAACGCATGCTAGGGTTGCGTCCCTATATAACGAATAAAAAGGAACAGCACGCCACGAGAAGGATTGTCCTTCAAGGTGTGAGTTCCAATAAAAATATGTATGTGTGAATGTTTCTCTAAGTCTGTTGGTCATTTAGAACCCATAGCAAACCCGCCGTATCATAACAGGACTACCAGGACTCACAAAGCACCAGACCCTACCTATCAAAAGGCAACACTGCAAATATTAAACCAATACATTTCAGGGAATAACAATACATGACCTACTGGGGAAAGAGAACAAGTGGCAATGTCAAATAGGAATTACATAAACAGAATACCTCAGCTCAGTTACACATGCAGAATATAGACCATCACCAAACAAGAAATCACAATTTAGAAACAGGAAGATAATAATTAAAATGGGAACCCCAAAAGCCAACTTAGAATGTACAGCAACACTGTAGAAATACAACTATAAATTAATTTCCTCTTGTATTAAACAAAGCATAGACGTTAATGATGCACATTTCCCAGAGCTGACATATTCCAGTTAATAAATTCAAAATAAAGAGATATTTTTCTACCTTTTGTGCATTTTTTTCAGTTGCAATTGCTCCAGCCACTTTCTTCTGGTTTCTTTGTTTCTTCTGTTAACTCTCCATCATCTGCTGTCCATCTGTCCTTTCTTCTAGTTTTTTTTCCATTCTCTCTCTACATCTGCTTTAACATACTAATCTTTCTCCTTTTGCTCTTTCCTCATTCCTATTTCATCCACTCAAATTTTACCCCTCCATCCTCAATCCCCACATACTCTCCTAATACCCGGCCAATTGTAGATTTTTCTTCCCTCCCACACAAAATATTTTTCCCCGTTCCATTTCACTCTCCCAGCCCCATCCCATTCTAATCCTCCCCCAAAATCAGCTCCCTTCTAGTTCCAGCCCCAACCAGCATCCGCTCCCTTCTAGTCCCCGCATCAGCCCATTTCCAGTCCTAGCCCCCCATCAGCCCATTTCCAATCCTAGTTCCCCTATCCATTTCCAGTCCTATCTGAGTCCCTCCATCAGCTCATTTCCAATCCCAGCCCCCATCAGCCCATTTCTAGTCCTTTTCTAGCCCCATCATCAGCCCATGTCAAATCCTAGCTCCCCTCCACTCAGCCCATTTCAATCCAAGCCACCTATGAGCCTACTTCCAGTTCTAGCCCCTCCATGAGTCCATTTCAATACAAGCCCCCCCACCACAGCCCATTTCCAATCTTAGCTCCCATCAACAGCCCATTTTCAGTCCTATCCTAGCCCCTCCATCAGCCCATTTCCTGTCCTAGCTCCCCCCCCCACTCAGCCCATTTCCAGTCCTAGCTCCCTCCTCTCACAGCCCATTTCCATTCCAAGCCCCCTCCCCATCAGCTATTTGCAGATCAAGTCCCCCTTCCACTCAGCCCATTTCCATTCCAAGGCCCCCTCCCCATCAGCTATTTGCAGTTCAAACCTCCCCTTCCACTCAGCCCATTTCCAGTCCTAGCAACCCCCCAACCATTACCAGTCCTAACCCCCGTCAGCCCATAGCACAGTACCAGTCCTAACACCATCAGCCCACCTCAAGTCCTAACCCCCCCATCAGCCCATTTCCTGTCCTTGCCCCCCAATAGCCCATTACCAGTCCTAACCCCCCCCCCCATCAGCCCACAGCACATTACCAGTCCTAACCCCATCAGCACACCTCAAGTCCTAACCCCCTTCAGCCCATTTCCAGTCCTAACCCCCCCATCAGTCCACAGCACATTACCAGTCCTAACCCCCCCCCATCAGCCCATAGCACATTACCAGTCCTAACAACATCAGCCCACCTCAAGTCCTAACCCCCCCCATCAGCCCATTTCCAGTCCTAACCCCCCCCATCAGCCCACAGCACATCACAGTCCTAACCACATCAGCCCACCTCAAGTCCTACTCCCCCCCAGCCCACATCAAGTGCTACTCTCCCCCCTGCCCACATCAAGTGCTACTCTCCCCCCCAGCCCACATCAAGTGCTACTCTCCCCCCCAGCCCACATCAAGTGCTACTCTCCCCCCCCCAGCTCACATCAAGTGCTACTCTCCCCCCCTGCCCACATCAAGTGCTACTCTCCCCCCCAGCCCACATCGTGCTACTCTCCCCCCCCAGCCCACATCAAGTGCTACTCTCCCCCCCAGCCCACATCAAGTGCTACTCTCCCCCCCTGCCCCAATCAAGTGCTACCCTCCCCCCCCGCCCACATCAAGTCCTACTCCCCCCCCCCCCCGGAAAATTAAAACTTAAAAAAAAAGCTGGCTGCTGCCGCGGCGGTAGCAGCAATATCGCATGTTCCGCGGGGCCCCCCCTGCCCGGCAGATCCCTTCCTGCTTGCCTGCCTGCTTGTCAGTTCTTCTCCGCTTCGGCTTTCAGAGCCGCGAAGGGAGAGCTTCTCCCTCACGACTCTGTTAAGCTCGCTGGGGCTTATGGGAAATTTCCCATAAGCCCCGGCGAGCTTAACAGAGTCACAAGGGAGAAGCTCTCCCTTCGCGGCTCTAAGCCCTGCTTCCAAATCATGGACTCCTGGGCAACTATCGATTTTTCCTTACTATCTAGTTTAAAAGCATTGAGACTTCGTAACTCTGCCTGCATTTTGGTTCCTTCACTTGCAACGGGAAGCATTTCAGAGAATGCTACCCTGGAAGTTCTGGATTTCAACTTCCTATCTAAAAGCCTAAATTTGGCCTCTAGAACCTCCCTCCCACACTTTCCTATGTCACTGGTGCCAACATGTACCAAAGGGCAATGACCACGGCCAAAACACTTGGGATAAAACCAGAGGAACTTTATTGTCTAGAATAAAGTTCCTCTGGTTTTATCCCAAGTGTTTTGGCCGTGGTCATTGCCCTCTGCTCCTTTTTTTCCCTCTTGGATTTTGTGGAAGGCCTTCTTCTCCAGCTTTCCACCAACATGTATCAAGACAGCAGACTCCTCCCCAACACTATCTAAAACCTTGTCTAGGTGGCGCGTGAGGTCTGCTACCTTTGCACCAGGCAGACATTTTATCAGGTGATCCTCTCTTCCACCAGCACCCAGCTATCTACATGCCTAATGATCGAATCACCAACTATAACAGGTGTTCTAACCCTTCCCTCATGGGCACATGGCCTGGAGAACCCTCCTCAGTGCAAGAGGTTTTACATCTCCTGGCGGACAGGTCCTAACTGCAGGATCACTTCCTGCCACACCAAGGTGGTGCTATCCTTTCATGTGACCTCTCTCCTCCCTGGCAATTGAGAGGCTGCCAGATTGGAGGTAGGACTTCAGTACTATGTCCCTGTAGGTCTCGTCTATGTACCTCTCTGTCTTCTTTATGTCCTCCAAATCTGCTACTCTAGCCTCCAGAGATCGGACTTGTTCCCTGAGGTCAAAGAGCTCCTTGCTTCTTGTGCACACATAAGACACCTCACCAACTGGGAGAAAATTGTAAATGCATCCTTTGCAAGATACGGTCTCCAAAACTGAACACAGTATTCCAAGTGAGGCCTCACCAGTGACTTGTACAGTGGCATAAGTACCTCTTCCTTTCTGCTGGTAATTCCTCTTTATATGCAGCCCAACTCCCTCCTGGCTTTTGCCACCGCCTTGTCGCACTGTTTTGCCACCTTGAGATCTTCAGAAATAATCACACCAAGGTCTTTCTCCTGATCCGTGCACACCAACCTCTCGCCCCCTATCGCGTACATTTCCCTTGGATTTCTGCTACCCAAGTGCATGACTCTACACTTCTTTGCATTAAATCGTAATTGCCAAGCATTAGACCATTCTTCCATATTTTGTAGATCTTTCCTCATGTTAACCACTCCCTCGGGGAGTCCACTCTGTTGCAAATTTTTGTGTCATCTGCAAAAAGACAGACTTTTCTATTCAGTCCTTCAGCAATATCGCTCACAAATACATTGAACAGTGCCGGGCCCAGGACCGATCCATGGGGCACCCCGCTAATCACCTTCCCTTCATGTGAGTGAGCTCCATTTACCATCACCTTCTGTCGTCTGTCAGTCAACCAATTTTTCATCCAATTTACTATCTTAGGATCTGTCCCCAAGCTACTGAGCTACTGAGAGGGAGGAGTGGCCTAGTGGTTGGGGCAAGTTACCTCAGGCCGGAAGGTCAGGGGTTCAAATCCCACTAGAGGACAGCAACCTTGGGCCGGAAGGACTGGGGTTTCTAGTCCCACAGGTGCTCCTTGTGGTCTTGGGCAAGCCACTTAACCCTCCATTGCCCATGTTCCCTGTAAGTATTAGTGTATGTGTCTCATATCCCCTCGTGTTAAATGTATCCCCCAATTGTGTTGTGACCACTTTGATTAAAGGATAAGGTGGTATACAAAACTGTCTAAATAAATAAATACTTAGTTTATTGATAAGCCTCCTATGAGGCACAGTATCAAAGGCTTTGCTGAAATCCAGGTAGATGACATCCATCGCATGCCCCTAATCCAGTTCCCTGGTCACCCAGTCAAAGAACTCAATCAGATTTGTTTGGCAGGATCGTCCTTCAGTAAAACCATGTTGCCTCAGGTCTTGCATCCTGTTGGTTTTGAGAAAGTTCACTATTCACTGTTTCAGGAGCACCTCCATTACTTTTCCCGCTACTGAGGTAAGGCTCACAGGCCTGTAGTTTGACACGTCTTCCCTGTCACCACTTTTGTGTAGAGGTACGACGTCAGCCATTCTCCAGTCCTGAGGAACCTCTCCTGTTTCCAAGGATCTGTTGAAAACATCCTTTAACGGCCCTGCAAGAACGTCCCTGAGCTCTCTCAGTATCCTTGGATGTATCCCATCTGGTTCCATAGCCTTGTCCAGTTTCAGTTTTGCAAGTTGTTCTAACACTTCATCTTCTTTGAATGGTGTGGTATCCACTTCATTCCCATTTTTATATTTGTGAGTCACAGGAGGTCCTTCTCCAGGGCTTTCTTTAGTAAAAACAGAGCAGAAGTATTCGTTTAGCAATTTCGCTTTTTCAATGTCACTTTCCACGAGTCCGTTCACAGCACTTCTGAGTCCTGAAGTTCCATCTCTGATCTTCTTCCTTTCCCTAATATACCTGAAGAAAGTTTTGTCGCCACACTTAACATCTGTAGCCATCTTTTCCTCTGCCTTTGATTTTGTAATCCTTATTTCTCTTTTTGTCTCTTTGAGTTTGATCCTGTATTCATTTCTGTGTTCCTATGTTTGTGAGCTTTTGAATTTTGTGAAAGCTGTGGTTTTTGCCTTTATTTGAGCAGCCACTTCTTTGGAAAACCAAACAGGTTTTCTTCTCCTCTTGTTTTTGTTTACTTTTTTTACATATTTATCTGTTGCCCCGTTTATTGCCACCTTTAATTTAGCCCATTGCAATTCCACTTCCCTTATCTCCTTCCACCCTGTTAGCTCCTCCTTTAGGTACTCGGCCATTTTATTGAAGTCGGTGTTTTTGAAGTTTACGACTTTGAGTGTGCTATGATTGGCCTGTACCATGGCTTTTATCTCAAATACACTGGATTCTAAAATACACCGATTTATCAGTTTTAATCCAAGGAATCCCCTTTTCCCCAAGATTTAGAGAATTTTCCAGAAGTAAATACTCACTAGTGCAGATTTCTTTCCAGCAGTAGGAGTCCTCATTTCAGAAAATACTACCCTGGAAGTTCTGGATTTCATCTTCCTACCTAAAAGTCTAAATTTGGCCTCCAGAACCTCCCTTCCACACTTTCCTATGTCATTCATACCAACAAAGAGCCACTGCAGAGCGTATGAACAAACACATAGTCCCCTCCTCTGTTGGTGCTGTCCCTGGGCTCTCATCAACCAAGAGAGGAGAGGGGGAAAGTGGGAGATAGTGGCGACAAGGGAAAGCCCGAGGAAGGTGACCTTGGGATACCATGAGGGGTAGGAAGACAGAACTCAGGAGGAAGTCATGGAGAGGGGGTACTTTTAAAAGTGCCTATTGGCACCAAAATCCTAATTCCAGCCTGGCATCCAGATCTTTTTGTTCCTACCTACTACCAAGTTGACCGCATTAGTCCTTAGAAGATCATTAGTTCCCATTGAATCTATAAAACATTTGTGGTAAAATGAGTATTTACACTGAAGCACTCCTCTTTCCTCCCTGCCCCGTCTTCTCCCATCACCCTCTCATTCGTCTAAATCCTCCCTCCCCTTACTCCTTCTCCCTCACCTCTGTTTCCCCATCTACCTCTCCCTTCTCATTCCTCTCTATCCCTCTTCCCCTTTCCCTCATTCCTCCTCTGTTTCCTTCTCCCTCTCTTACCCTGAACCTCTTCCCTTTGGCCCACTGTATGTCCTTCACCTTTCCCTTGATTACGAGGGCAGCCATGTTCCCCTGTTAACTTAGCTTTGGGCTGTCTGCCAATGCCGCATATCCAACCTCCTGCCTTACCATCACCTGCATCATGAATGTAGCTCTTACTGCCAATGCAGCCTGATGATGCAGCACATGAGAGCTGCACATGTTTCACCACTAGCCAACACCGTCTCCCTGCTCTTGAAACATTGCTTGAGGCTCAGAGGCAGTTGATCAGATTCTAGGACACGTGTGGCCTACCTCGCCTCCATTTCTCCACTTCTGCGCCCAACTCTCTTCCCAAACATCATGACCTGAGGGCACCCTTGACACAACGGTGCTCCTGCGTTTTCAGGACTTCATGTTGATTGCAATGCTGAGCTCAGCAAGGGCTTGTGCACGGCACCTGCTTCAGCAAAATTTAAAATAAAAATAAAAATGTGGAAACAGTACTACCACCTGAGCAATGCTATGAGAACTTGGTCTCTTGAAGGGAAACTTCAGTGATTCATGTGCAACATCTCCCTCCCCGGGCTAAACACCATGTGCTTGTCCACATTTCCTGCTACAACAAGTAAACTCATTTCTACTAATCAAGCTACTAAATAAAACATCAGGCTACTAAATAAACCATTCCTGTCATCAGAGACAGCTTTAATTGCAAAGATGTATCCAGTATTGCCAGCAAAGATATTCAAGATGAATCTAGTAATGCCTTTGTCTCTGTCCATGAAATGTGAAAGGATGCAGTATCAGCACTGGCCACTATGTGTCAGCATAGTCTATTAGAATAATAAGACATTGTCCCCCTTGTGGCCATTGCTGGATGCCTTAGCCCAGAGAGAGAAGCAGACAGAGGAGCCCCAAGCATACAGGAAAGGGGTATTTGTAAGCTCCTTCACTTTCTAATCTCAACACTAGTCTATTGTCCTTATACTGCTCCTCCAGTGCCTTTCCTTCAGCCCACATAGGGCAATTCAACCGTCACAGATGTTTGCTGGAGGCATCAAACCACATGGGCTAAGCTGCCGATTCACCAATGTTCTCCCGAGCCAGGGCAGGAGACCAATACTGGCACTTTTGTCCATCCTGCATGCCGTGTTATCCAGATGGATCCCTCACTGAGATGCGGAAGTGTGCCGGCACACACACATGCACACCCTGCTGATCCTAACAGACACCACTCTCTAAGCCCTAAGCATATTATATATAGAGATTGTGTAATGTCTCCAATGAATATGGCATACAAAGTAATATGAGAGTATGAGATCTGAGCTAAGACCACATTATTAATACCTTAGAGATTTCAAGAACAGTTCTCACATTGCCCACTTTGTTGCAGAGAATGCATGTACTTTCTACTCACCGATTTTTTATCACTTTGCACAAAGAGAGTATGAGCATACATTCATTCTGAAATTTGCCTAAGTAGAAAGTCCACACAGGGACCAGCACCTTCTTAAGAACATAAGAACATAAGATATGCCACACTGGGTCAGACCAAGGTCCTTCAAGCCCAGCATCCTGTTTCCAACAGTGACCAATCTAGATCATAAGCACCTAGCAGTTTCCCCAAAAGACACAGGTTCCTCAAAATGCTTGTACTGGGGCAAGCAGTGATATCCCGGGCCCCTTTTAATAATGGTTTATGGACCTTTCCTCCAGGAACTTGTCCAAACCTTTTTTAAACCCAACTATACTAACTGCTTTTACTACATCCTCCGGTAACAAATTCCAGAGTTTAATTACATGTTGAGTGAAAACATATTTTCTCTTATTAGTCTTAAATGGTTTACCTTGTAGCTTCATTGCATGTCCCCTAGTCTTTCTATATTCTGATGATGTAAATAATCAATCTACGTTTACCCGTTCCACTCATTAATTTACAGAGCTCTATCATATCTCCCCTCAATCTCTTTTCCAGGTTGAAAAGCCCTAACCTTCTCAGCCTCTTTTCATAGGGGTATCCTTCCATCCCCTTTACCATTTTGGTGGCTCTTCTCTATCTTTTCTAATAAAGCTATATCCTTTTTAAGATATGGCGACCAGAATCGCACACAATATTCAAGGTGCGGTCGCATCATGGAACAATACAGAGGCATTATAATATCCTTTGTTTTATTTTCCATTCCTTTCCTTATGATACCTAGCATTCTATTTGCTCTCTTGGCCACCGCTGCACACTGGGTGGAGGGTTTTAACATGTTATCCACGATGATACCTAAATCTTTTTCCTGGGTTGTTGTTCCTAATGTGGAACCTTGCATCATGTAACCATAGTTTGGGTTTTTCTTTCCTAGGTGCATAACCTTACACTTGTCCACATTAAATTTCATCTGCCATTTGGATGCCCAGTCTTCCAATTTATCAAGATACTCTTGCAATTTTCCACAATCCTCCTGGGTTTTAACAACTTTAAATCGTTTTGTGTCATCTGCAGATTTGATAACCTCACTACATATTGTTGCAATCCCCACCCCTGGGAGCACCTCAGCGGAATGTTCAAATTGCACAGTAGTGAAGAATAGATTAAAGGTAACAACTTTCGCAATGAAGAAATCAATCACAGAAGGAGAAAGTGGAAGGAGACCATGTAATACAAAATTCTTTATTGAAGCAAAGCCCGACACGGCCAAGTTTCGGTTACAGGAGCTTTCGTCAGGGGTCAGAGTTCTAATATTGTAGAGTCTCTCATAAGTAAAAGCTAATTGAAATACTGCACTGCTATAGGCAAATAAAATTTCCAGGAAAGTCTCCTTCTGCTTCCAGGGTAAATGGATCTTGGAAATTGCCCTCTTCTGTCCTTATTGGCAGTGCTATCAAGAGGTTCTGCTGACATGGACTAAAACAGAATGAAAATAGCAAATTTCTAATGTCATATGAACCTTGAGATATAATCTCTCCATGTCCCTTCTCTGCTGTTTTATACAGTGCTTGGGTCTGACCTGCACTTGCTTCTGGGGAATCATCTATTGTGTCCAAAGCTGATCACCTCTGGCAGGGATGCACAAGTTCAGTCCACAAGGGCTACAACCAGGTCAGGTTTTCAGGATATGTCTAATGAATATGGGGGATGTTTACTAAAGCGCATTAGCTGTCATTGTGGCACTAACACAGTCGAAATGCAGTTTGCACAGGCAATTTTCTGCGATATCTGCATTTTGCTTGATCGAGGTGGGGAGAGGCAGGATCATGATGTGGAAAAGGAGCGACGATCTGCGGCAGCAAATTCTTGCGTTCTGCATCGCTGTTGCTGCTGCTGATTGACAACAGTTGCCACCGCAGAATGCCCATCCCCCCACAGCCCCCCTCCTGATCCGCAGCACAGTCACTAGAAGACGACCGGCCCACCTCTCCTTGTAGCACCCTAACCCTGGACAGCTCGTCGGTAACTGTCTGGAGGGGGAACAGGGCACTTCCCCTTTGGACTCACTGCCTGGCTAGTCAGTTAGCTCACATAAATATCTTATTGCCAGGGGAGAGCATCATTTTCTAATGTGCCAGAGAAGGTGGCAGAAGGATGTAGGAAAAGCTCCTGCCCCCTTGTCACTGGACCACCAAGATAAGGTTGAAGGGGCCTTTTCTAGATCTAGAGGAGGGGCAAGACAAGTAGCTCGACTGGCTAGGCAGGAATTTCAGGTTGGTGGGGAGGGGGTTGGGGGTTCAGACTGACTGACTAGCCAGGCAGTTAATTCGAAGTGGTGTGCTCTGCCCTGCGGACAGTTACCCAAAGGATTTTGGAGCTGTGCGGGGTTAGGGTGCTGCAAGAGGGGGAGGGGCCTGTCTTCTCCTAGTGTCTTTGCTGTGGATCACCTCATCTGCAACACTGGCAGGTTTTAGATGCTTTACTTGCTGTGTCCTCCCCTGACTCACATGCCGTAACCTGCAATCTGCAGAATCACATGTTTAGTAAAAATGCCCCCATGTGCGAGATCGAGTTGCTTATGGGGGAGGTAGAATGCATGCAGATCTTTGGAATATCCAGTAGCATAAGAACATAAGATAAGCCATACTGGGTCAGACCAAGGTCCATCAAGCCCAGTATCCTGTTTCCAACAGTGGCCAATCTAGCAGTGCAAGTATATATGGCACCCTAGATAAACCTCATTCCCGGTGCTGCTCTACTCCAGCCCCCTCCCCCCACCGCACCCCTGCAAACAGGAAGTCTGCATCGGAGGTGGCCAGAAACAAGAACAGCACTGCAGTACCGAAGCTTTTGGTAAGTGCTGCAGTGCTGTTTAAAATCATTGCCACTATGGCTGGTCCTGGAGAGAGGCATCAGCAGTGGCGATGGACCCCCCCCCCCCCCCCTTGCATCACTGGCACTCTAAATGACCACCTAGACTGCCTAATGGTAGCACTGGCCTTGGGAATAGTCCGGAAACCCTTTGCAGGCCTCAAGGGCTGAACTTGTGCACTCCTGTCTTATAGGAATCCCACCTCCGTACTCCACTTTTTCTGCAGTCCACCTCCTCTGAATATTCACATTCCAAAGGACACAATGGGAAGGAAATAGATAAGGGCTTCTTCTGAGGTAAGGGGTGATGGATTCTTTTTCATCTTCTAGTCTGAGTGCTGCTTCAGAGAGCCCTATATTAGTTGTTTTCTGCGCACTAGCTGGTGTTAGGTGGCTGTGAATTCTACAGCATTGGAACTGCTCTGCAGCTTGCGAATCACACTTCCTCATGGACTTGCGGCAAAGACACAGGGTGTGGGATGGCATATCAGTTGAGGCAGAGCGGTGCCCAGTCTCAGCGGGTCTTAGGGGGTCAGCACCAAAAGTTTTAACTTGGTTCAATAAAGAGTATGAAGTCAGTGTAGAGATTTTAGGGTAGGGATGACCCTTCTAAAATAAAAGCGCCTGCTGCCATAGCCCAACAGAGACCAGTTCTGATTGGATCTGAAAGCCAAAAGGACAGGAGGAGGACTGCTCAGACCAATTCCCCTCCCCCCTCAAAGAATGAATGAGAAAAACAGGGCTTGTGAATGCAGTCAATAAGGCAAATGAAGGATAGAATTATTCAAAAAGGAATGGGGAAGAATGTGGAAACATAAAATCCAGTCTGCCCATTCATAGGAAAGAATAAGCTTTACAACCTCTTCCTCTCAGAGATACTACATACTTGTCCCATGTGTTCTTGAATTTAGATACAGTTCTTGTGTGCACCACCTCCACTGGGAGACTATTACATGGATCTCTTTCCATAAAGAAATACTTCCTCGGATTACTCCCGAGTCTATCCCCTTTCACCTTCATCTTATGACCTCTCAGTCCAGAGCTTCCTTTCAATTAAAAAGGCTCATTTCCTGTGTATTTATAGAATAGGGATATTTAAATACCTCTATCATATCTCCCCTCTCTTACCTTTCTCAGGGGCGGCTCTATAATGAGGCGGAGTGAGGCAGTTGCCTCAGGCGGCAAGTTTTGAAGGCGACAAAAATGCCCCCAAAACAGCCGCTTCACTCCGCTTTCAAAAGTTTAAAAAAAAAAAATGCTCAAGCTGCTTCTGCTGCCGAGTCCGCTTCTCGGCAGCGGCAGATTCACACGCTCTTTTCTCTGGCGACAGCGGCTATGCGAGTGATCTTCAGTTTAAATAAAAGCCAAGCCGGTGCAGAACTTTCCGTCTCTGTGAAGGAGCCCGTGCAGATGCGTCCCGCCCCAAAGGAAGTTACATTAGCTTCCTTTGGGGGCAGGACACATCTCCATGGATGGCTCCTCAGAGGAGGGAAGGCTCTGCACCGGCTTGGTTTTTATTTAAATTGAAGATCACTCGCACAGAGCAAGAGTGTCTGCTGCTCCTCAGGTCCCCCCACCCCACCCCTAATCCTTTGGATGGACTTGGGAGTATTCCTGGTCTGCATTTGTCTCTCTGAAGTTGGAGTAAATTAGTAAAGGATGATAAAATAGGCACAGTAAGAAGCAGCAAGACTAGGCTGTTCAGTAAATCAGCAGCTTCTGATGGGGCAGCAAAAAAACAACAGTAGTCAAAACAAAGATATCTCGACAGCCACATAAACTCAGAACCATCAGCACAGAGAGGAGGCACCCACATACATACGATGAATACCCAACTATAGTTCACCTGGAGCTTCGAGTTGGAAAGGGTCAATAATTAAATCTAAAGCACAGCACGTGATAAGGTTCCCCATGGGGGGGGGGGGGGGGGGAATTAGTGCAATTAACATCCAGGATATCTTCAAAACGATGGGAAAAGCAGAAATGCCGCACAGTCCCTAGGATACAAAGTGGTTGATTTTGGATTGCTACTGCTCTTCTCCGGGTCATGTACTTACTAGTGTGCGTTCCATCTTTTCCTCTCGTAACTGGCGTTTGGTATGTGCACGTTCCCACCCCCGAACCCTGAAGGAACGTTCCCGTAGTGTGCATGCTTTGCACTGAAGTACTGGCACTTTGTGGTGTTGCGGAGTTGCCAGTTTGCAACACGAGTGCCAAAGAGGAGGGAAGAACGACTCGGCGCCTTGCATGTGCATGTACCTGGAAGCCTGGTGAGTGCCTGTTGTAGTTGCTGCACCCATTGATGAGGGAGGGGGTTCTTTGGATGCAAAATATATGTTCAAAAAGAAAAAAGCAAGAACCTTAATGCAGTTTATAACAACAAAATAAAAATGAGTTATAATTTATTTTTATAAACTGTGCTGTGGTTTCCACTCTTTAGTTCCTTGGTGTGCAAACATCTCGCATTTCCTCCACATTATCTAATCAGCTTTTTGGTTTGGTTCAGTCCCTGACTGGAGTTTTGAGAAAGACCCACCCCCATCCTTGCTCCGAGGTGGGGGGCACCATATCATCCCTCGCCTCAGGCAGCAGATTGCCTTGAGCCGCCCCTGCCTTTTTTCAGACCAAAAATATTATAATAAATTTTACAGATCTATGTAGTGTGTATAGTTTTGGTCACTGTATCTCATAAAAACATAATATTTGCAATACAAGGTAAGACCAAAAAGGTCCATCAAGCCCAGTAGCCTGTTTCCAACAGTGGTCATTCCAAGTCATAAGTACCTGGCAGGATCCCAAAAGGTAGACAGATTCCATGCTGCTTATCCTAGGGATAAGTTGTAGATTTCCCCAATCCATCTTAATAATAGTTATGGACTTTTCCTCCAGGAACTTTCCAAACCTTTTTAAACCCAGCTACACTAACAGCTTTTACCACATCCTCTGGTAACAAATTCCAGAGCTTAGTTATAATTAGTCTTAAATGTACTACTCAATAGTTTATTGTATGTCCCTAGCCTTTGTGCTTTTTGAAAGGGTAAACAATCAATTTGTGTTTACCCCTTCTACTCCACTCATTATTTTACAAACATCTATCATATCTCCCCCAACCCCAGCCATCTCTTCTCCAAGTTGAAGAGCACTAACCTCTTTGGCCATTCCTCATATCCTTCAATCTCTTTCACCATTCTGTGTACCTTTTCTAATTCTGCTATATCTTTTTTGAGGTGCGTTGACTAGAACTGCACACAATACTCAAGATGCAGTCACACCATGGAGTGATACAAAAGCATTATGATATTTTCTGTTGTACAGTATTCTCCATTCCTTTCCTTACGATTCCTAGCATTCTATTTGCTTTCTTGGCTGCTGCTGAACACTGAGCAGAGGATTTCAGTGATGCCCAGATCCTTTTCTTGGGTGGTGGTTCCTAATGTGGAACCTTGCATCATGTAACCATAGTTTGGGTTGTTCTTCCCTAGGTGCATAACTTTACACTTGTCCACATTAAATTCATCTGCCATTTGGAAGCCCAGTCTCCCAGTTTCTCAAGGTCCTGTTGTAATTTCTCACAATACTCTTGTGATTTATCAAATTTAAATAATTTTGTGTTATCTGCAAATTTGATCACCTCATTTGTTGCTCCCATTTCCAGGTAATATATTAATAATGTTAAAATGCTGTGGGTCTAATACTGATCCCGGGGCTGTCCATGATTTGTCCTCCATTTAGATTTAGTCTCTGTTTTCTATCTTTTAAGCAATTACCAGTCTACAGTGGGATACGAGGCCACTAGGCCACTCCTCCCTCCCTTTTACTTTCCTCAAGAGTTTTTCATGAGGAACTTTATCAAACATGTCTTGAAAATCTACCCCATAGTGTATTCTGAGGCCCAAATAGCAGGGTTGTATGTCTGACTTGGACATACAACCCGTGAGCAGTGCCGGGATGCAATTCTAGTCCCAGCACTCCCTGCGCATATAGAGGATTTGTGCGGGGACTGCTGGATGGGAGCAGGAAGGGGAGGGATGGAGGTGATGCGGGGATAGTGGCAGAGCGGAGGTGGGCCAAAGCACCCGGACATACTGAGGCCATTCAGGTCGGGCCTCTATGTCCTCCAGCATCCACATGGATGCCCAGCTTATTCCACCTTGAAGATGGAACAAGTGCTGGGCATTTCACCAATTGCGGCCTGCAGCCCCCCCAGACCCATCATACCACTGCAGGAGAGCATCAGCCACTCGATCGCAGCCATGGGGGCCCAAGGGGGGGGGGTGTCAGGCAATGGGGTGATGGGGCAGTTCAGGGTCTGGTGATTCAGTTTCTTTGGCTGGATGTGTGGATGCCATGGCAACGGGAAGCCATGGCACCAGCACACCAGCCAGAGTGTTGGGCGGGTTGGCCGGGTAGATCCCTGGACGTCTCCCTTGTCAGAATAGGCTGCATGCCGGGCTGTCCAAGTGCCCTGATTTTGCAACCGCGGGAATGTATAACTCCTGTGGTTGCAGAATTGGGTACAAATGTGACCCATCCATTTTCTGGACGTCTGAACAGCCCGGATGTACAGACCTCTGAATCAGCCTCTATATCAGCTGGCTCACCTTTATCTATGTGTTTATTCACACCTTCAAAAAAAAGTAGCAGATTGGTTAGGCAAAACTTCCCTCAACTAAAATCATGTTGGCTTTCACCCATTAAACCAGTGGTTCTCAACCCTTTCCTCATGAGTTTTCACCGGGAGATTAACCAGTCAGTTTTTCAGGACAGCCACAATGAATATGCATTTTCAGAGGACTGGGTTCATGAGGAACTAGCTAAACTAAAAGTGGACAAAGTCATGGGACCAGATGGGATACATCCGAGAATACTGCCAATTATATCTACCCTTTCACTCAGTGCTAAATATTCTAACTCTCCCATCTTATGTTTTAGACTTCTAGTATTTGTACGAGTATACAAGCATGAGGATCACCACCTTCTAAATCTATGAATGAGCAACAGAGAAGGGGTATTCTGGGAGATAAGAACATGCATAACATAAGATATGCCATTCTGGGTCATACTAAGGGGCCATCAAGCACAGTAGCCTGTTTCCAATAGCAGCCAATCCAGTTCTCAAAAAGGTACCCAGATTCCATGCTGTTTATCCCAGAGGTAAGCAGTGGATTTCCCTGGCCCTCAGTGGTTTATGGACTTTTCTCCCAGGAACTTGTCCAATCTTCTTTTAAACCTAGCTACACTAACAGCTTTCACTACACCCTGCGGTAATGAATTCCAGAGTTTGATTACGTGTTGAGTGAAAAAATATTTTCTCTGATTAGTCTTAAATGTAGCTTTATTGCATTTCCCCTAGTCTTTCTACTTTTTGAAGGAGTAAACAACCAATCTACATTTACCTGTTCCACTCCATTGATTATTTTATAGACCTGTGATAAGGAAGCTTATCATAGCTCAGGTAGGAGCTATAGAAAAGATGATGTGACTCTGAACAAGCAACCTGTCAGTTTTGGTAGAAGTAAGAAAACAGAGTTTTCACATAAAAGACTACCAGTCCCAGAATGCACCAGGTTTCCAGCAGCCATGAGGGGGGCTGAAGTGAGAAAATGTGTGTGCAATCAAGAGAGCTATGAGGTAATCCCTAAGCACTCATCTCAAAGGGCAGGGCCTGATTCAACACAGCTGTGCTGTGTTAGGGAGGAGCACACATTAGGACAGAATAAGAATAGAGCTTATTCTTCAGATAACAGCTTCAGGGAGAGCTTCAGCAACGGCTACAAGCTCCAGCCCAGCTACAGGTTTAAGCATCACCTGGAGAAACAGAAGCCAAGCCAAGCGGATAGAGAGAGAAGGAAACTCTCTGGAAGGAAGAGAAGGAAGGCCATTGGAAGGTCTGGGAGAATCCAAGGCAGTACCCATACTGGGAGGTATTCCAAGTGCCAGCAGAGTCCATTGGACTGGAGTCAGCCAGAGGAATGGAAGGGCAGAGATAGGAATCACCAGTGGCTACCTAGAAGAGGGAAGACTGCACGTGGAAAGGACTTTCAGACCTATGCCAAAAGGTATGTGAGGGAAGATCCAGTGTCCAGGGATCAAGATTGAAAGGCTGGACATCAGAACTGGATTACATACTGGCCAGGATATACAGAGAGGAATTATGATAGCAGGAGAGGCTCAGATATGAACACTGATCCAGACCCTATCTATAATAGTGAATGGCAGCAAGGGAATAAGCATTCTCATGATAGTGCCTTATGGAAAGACTCGTCTGTGCCAATGTATGATAGTGACCCTATGCTGATTGATGAAGGGGGAGATACAGCAGATGAAACTATTCATTACATGGACTGTTCTCTATCTAAATGCTATTGCTAGCTTTCTGTGAGCAAACACCTCAGCCATCACAAAGAAACCTAACTTTGTTCTTTATTTCCACTGCAAACAGCTCTTAAAGCAGGATTTGGGTTCACACAGTAGCAGCCAGCCAGCTAAAGGGTTTCAGCTGGTCAATTGATAGTAATTAAAGCTGCACCTGATTGTGTGTGTGAGCAAGAGAGAATCACTGCAGGATCTGTGTGGAAAATAAGCAGAAGTTAACCTAACAAGCAAAGTTTATTCATTTCTTTGTGCCTTTTTATTTGGTAATTATTTGCTAAGAAAACATTAGCTAATTGCCTGACAAGCTGAAGGTTGTTTTCTGATTTGCTTTGTGACTTTATGTTATCCATTTAAACACTGCAAGCAAGTAACCTCATTTATATTGCTACCAAGCATATTTGTGCTGGGTGAATTAAACCCCATCAATAAAAGAAGTATTTTATTGGCCTTACCACTGGTATCACAACTCAATTATTGTCTTCAGCTGTGTTTGGGAGTGAAAGAACTACATTACCCACAATACCTTGCAAGAATCATATGAATATATGCATCGTCAAGATTGTGTAAGTTCTCACCCTAGGCAGCCGTCTGACAGACCTCTATCATATCTCCCGTCAGTCGTCTTTTTTCCAAGTTGAAGAGTCCTAACTTTTTAAGCCTCTCTTGTAAGGGTATCCTTAAAATGACATTAATAGCCGGCTTCCAGGGCCATACCAAGCCATAATTGTGCCCTGTGTGACTTGCAAACTTGGCACCCCACCCCCAATGACTTCAGGCTTTTGTCATTTGCCTCTATCCTCCCATAGCCCTTCTGCCCCTATCCCCTCATGTCCAGCATCCCCCCATCTTACTCCACCTCCTCATGTCCAGCCGGCTCCCCCCACACTGCCTGCTGAGCCACCCTTACCCCACCACTGTTTTTCCTGTTCCCTTGGTGATGACATCAGCAGACCTACAATTAAAAAAAAACAAAAACGCGGGTCTTTCCGGCTCTGCATATGCATGGCTGATCTGGTCCCTCCCTCCTCTGACATGACATCAGCCATTGGAGGTCCACTACCATCAAGGGAACAGGAAAAGCGGCAGCAGGGCAAGGCCAGGCAGTGGGGGGGGGGGGGGGGGGAGGGGGGGTGCTGGGGAGCTGAGGTTGGCATTTGGCAGAAAACCAGTCCTAAATGCACCCCTATTTGTTTGCGCCCTATGTGGCCACATCACTGGCACAGGCCTAGGTACGGCGCTGCCTGCTTCTATCCAATAACATAGGTCCCAAAACAGATTACATGGAAATACAAGTAGAGATATTAAACAAAACTAAGAACTAGCCACAAGCTTACTAATACAATAGTTAACTAACCAGACATTTCACATCAGTCCATACTAATTAAAGTACAACTCACACACCTCATTGAGAGAAGAACCATGCTTTTAATATCTTCTTGAACATTTTATGATTTCTTTCAAGTTGCAGTAATTTTGATAACTTATTCCACTCTATTGGAGCCCTTCCTGTTATAGCTTTCTTCCTAGTCATGACTAATATGCAAAATTTCTTAGAAGAGAATTGTAACTGGATATTTCTTTTGGATCTGAAAGAACATTTGGTAACATATAACTCCACATATTAACTCAAGTAATTAAGGGCCTCTCCCCAAATTATCTTTTGGGTTATTGTCACCAGTTTAAAATTATATTCTCAGTTCAACAGATGGTTTATGCAACTCCATTAAAATTGGTGTAAATCTATCCCATTTTTTATCTCTTTATAATTTTTGCAGCTACATTTTGTATTAGTTGTACACTTGCATAAAGTTTCTTCTCTAGTCCTCAATATGCCATGTTACAATAGTCTAACTGAGCTATCAGCATGGTTTGATTGATGGTTTTCAAAATTACTCTTCAGATCAAGTTTCGGGTCTATGCTGATGACATTCTCATTTTTGAGGAGCTTCACTTAGCTGAAGGTTCTGCATCTTCAGATGGTTTAGTCTTTTGCTGCTATTCTTCACTGCTTGTCTTTGTACGGATTGATGATTAACATGGAAAAAATGGAAGCGATGGTGCTTCATCTGGATAAGGAGTATGTGCCAAATCAGTGATTTTGGGAGCTAGTTATGTACCAATTCAGCGGGTTGTAAGATACTTATGTATTTTGCTGGATCAGTCTCTTTCTTTCCTACTGTAGATATCAGCTGTGACAAGGGCTGCTTATTTTAAGTTGTGTATGATGTGTCTTTTGAAATTTTACGTGAATTTAGAGTGCTTTAGGACAGTTGTTCAAGCACTTGTTTTACAGAGTTTAGACTATTGTAATTTGATTTATATAGAAACATAGAAACAATACAGCAGAGAGACCATGTGGCTATGTGGTCTGCTTTTCCATATCAACTACAATAGTCCCCTTTTTTCCTTTAAAGATCCTCTGTGTTTGTCTCATGCTTTCAGATACTATCCTCGTCTCTTCTACCTCCACTGGGAGACTATTCCATGCAATCTTCCACTCTTTCTATAAAGAAATATTTCTGCATATTACTCCTGAGTTTATTCCCTTTCACATTCATCCTATATTCCCTTGTAGCAGAACTTGTTTTCAATTGAAAGAGATTCTCCTCTTGTGCATTTATGCCATGGAGATATTTAAACATCTCTATCATATCTCCTCTGTCCCGCCTTTTCTCTAACATATACATATTCAGACCTTTAAGTCTGTCCCCAAATGCTTTATAACGAAGACCAATAGCCATTTTTAGTAGCCACCCTCTACACCGACTCCATCCTGTTTATATCCTTTTGAAGGTGCAGTCTCCAAAATTGCACCCAATACTCTAAATGAGGTCATACCAAAGACTTTTACAGAGGCACTATCACCTCGTTTTTTTCTGCTGGCCATTCCTCACCCTATGCCGTCAACTTTTCTATCTGGTTAGGTACTTTAAAATCATCAGAAACAATCACGCCCAGGTTTCATTCTTCTTTCGTGGACAGAAGTACTTCACCCCCTACAGAGTACTGATCCCTTGCATTTTTGCAGCCTAAGTGTATGACCCTGCATTTTTTAGTATTAAATCTCAGCTGCCAAATTCTTGATCATTTTTCAAGCTTAGTTAGAACTCTCCTCATGTTATCTACTCCTTCATGGGTGTCTGCTCTATTGCAGATTTTGATATCATCTGCAAAGAGGCAGATTTGTCTGACAAGACCTGCCTCTGGTGAACCCTTGCTGCCTTGGATCCTGCAATCCATTGGACTTCGGAAACCTCACTATTCTCTGTTTTAGCATTTCCAATAATTTACTCTCCACAGAGGTTAGGCTAACCGGTCTGTAGTTTTCAACCTCATCCTTACTTCCGCTTTTGTGTAATAGGACCACATGTGCCTTTCTCCAGTCCCTTGGGACCATGCCTGATTCAAAAGAGGCATTGAAAAGGTCAGTCAGTGGAGCCACTAAAATGTCCCCATTTTCCTTCAATATTCTTGGATGTATCCCATCTGGTCCCATTGCTTTGTCTACTTTTAGTTTAGTTTAGTTCCTCAAGAACACAGTCTTCTGAAAATCATTCAAGATCCTCATCACTTCTGTTCCTATCTGTGGGTGTTTTCTGAGGTCCTACTCCTGGCTAGTCATCTATGAACAAGAACAGAAATATTTGTTAAGTAATTCCATTTTATCCTCATCAGCTTCTACATATTCCTCCCCTTCAATTTTGAGTTTGACGATACCACTTTTGCCCTTCCTCCTCTAACCACACATCAGAACTATCCCCAACTTGAGCCAGTTCAGGAAGGCCTTAAAACACCTCCTCTTTATTAAACACCTCACAGCCTCCCCCGAACCCCAGCCACCAGGTATGAACAACACACAATAACTCCATCTCACATATATACAGTTACCTATTTCAATGTTTCAAATATGTATATAGTTTCCCCCGTTATCCAAGTTGATTGCTCCTGTTCATTGTAATGACCTGACTCTTGTTTATTGTCGGATACTGTTTGTTTTATGTAAACCGCGCTGATCGCAAATAGTGCGGTATATAAGAAATGTAAAATAAATAAATAAATAAAATAAATAAATAAACATATCTGAAAAATGTCTTATCCCGCCATTTTATTGCATTGGCTATTTCTTCTTCTTTTTGTATCTTTACTTTCCTGACTACTTTCCTAGCTTCTCTAAGTTTTTTTCCAAATATAGATGCTCATCTTCTTCTCTCTGTGGTTTCTTATATTTTATGAAGGACACCCTCTTTTTCTCCAGCTTTTCAGCTACTTCTTTTGAGAACCATAGTGGCCTCCTTTTCCTTCTACATTTATTTACATTTAAAACAAAAAGGTTTGTTGCCCTTAAAATATCCTCTTTCAGCTATGCCCATTGCTTTTCTACATCCCCCAGCTGTTCCCATCCTGCTAACGAATCCTTGAGGTATCGGCCCATATTGGCAAAGTTAGTTTTCTTAAAGTCTAAGACCCTTGCTTTTGAATCAATTTTATCAGCCCTAGTCCCTTCTCATAGCGTGATTTGTCCTCTTCAACTTGTGCAGAATTCTGCTGAGCGAGTGATTTATGGTGTGCGTAGGTTTAACCATATTCAGCCGTTAATGAAGGAGCTTCATAGGGTGGAATTTAAGTGTGTTATCATGTTTTTAAATTGTTGCATTTTTACAGTGGAATGAGTTGTGGGGAAATTTGGTTCAATATCTCCCTATTCAGACGTTGCATTCAGCATCTCAGTGCTGTTGGAAGTGCCCTCTTTATGTAATACATGTAGCTTCTGTGCAGTGTAGGCTTTTTCCGTTTCAGCTCCAGCTTTGTAGAACACTCTTCCTGTGTCTTTGTGAGCTTCTATAGTTGATTTAGGGTTTTGTAAGTGGGTAAAATCCTATTTTTTAAAGGGCTTATCCTTGATCTTTTTTAGGCTACTGTGAGAGTTTTTGATGAGGCTGTTTATTTTATTGGATTTGTGTAATGTCATGTTTGTGCTTTGAAGAATATGTATTTTTTTTATTGTAGAAATTTTGATAGGTGGTAACTGACTTAAATAAATAAATATTTTCTCTAAGTAAGACCAAATTTGTCTTATTAACCTAAAATTAGCATATGAGATTAGTCACCTTTAAAATCCATTGTAAGTGTTGAATCTAATATTACTCCTAAACTTTTAAGTTCCACTGAACTATAATGGGTTCTTTGGTTTTAGGTATCAACCCAAAGAATCTTTGTTTTACTTGGATTAACCTTTAGATAATTTAGGCCATCCAGGTTTGCATCAATTCCATTGAATGACCATTTTCATGATATATTTCTTCAGTAGACTCCTTTACTTGGAAAATAAGTTGAATGTCATCTGCGTATGGAAATTGTAATTATCCCAAATCATCTAAACAACCTACATAATGGGGCGAAATGAATATTAAATAAAGTTGATGATAATGGCAAACCCTGAGGGATTCCATATCTCATCTCCCGTTGATGTAGCGTACTAGTTCAAGAAATGACCTCCTATGTTCTTAACAGTAGACAGCCTTCAGCCCGCATCATAATGTGATCTGTAATCCCTTAATCCCTAAGTGGTTTGGATTGAGCATCGTCAGATGCCACATTTGATGGACCTTTGGCCTGTCCCAGCATGACACTGTTTGTGTTCTTACGCCCCGGGGTCAGATTGGGTATATTTCATTGGGCAAGTCAGGGGTATACAAGCTGTCTCCTATTAACCAAAGAAAGGCAGCTGAAAGGTTTATATGGAGGGAGGGAGGGATTAAGGAGTGCAGCAGCTTTCCATGTACTCTCGTCCTTGTGTTACGACTTTCCTTTCTCTCTTTCCACAGAGAGCTGGTTTTACTCCACATTTCCTGCAGCGACTGTTAGTGTGATTTATGTGTTTCACTTATTGGCCTGTTACAGGTAACCGAACTGTTGGCTTTACTACAACTATTACTTATCATTTGCATAGTGCTACAAGGTGTATGCAGTGCTATAGATTGTACTTTGTGTCTGATAGAAAATGAAGCCACCTTTTTCTGTTTTAGAGATATTCCCTGTTTTGCTTTCTAAAATAATAAAGTTATCTGTCCGTGTGACTGCAAATGATGGTGTTGGAAAGTCCTGGCTGAACCTCCTTTTCATTGGGGCTTGCAGGGCTTAAATGCCTTCTGTAGATGATATAGTCTGGCCCCAACTGACAGGGAAAGTGATTAAAAAGTGGTGACAGGAAGACTCATTCTCAGTGACAACACTCTCACCTCACACCCAGCAAGGGAACATGAGTTGTTTGAGTAAGTCATCTGTAGAGGGAGGCCAAAAAAGGGAAAAATATCACCCAAATTAGGCAGGATAAAGCAATTTTTGGATAACTGGCACACATGAACTGAAATGCCCTCTATGCTTGCGTCACCATCAATATCTCAAAATATATATAGGATTCCTTCTTTGAAGGTGGTTTCCAGGGGTTGTCACAGGTGACAGTGAAGACACAATTCTGACCTTTGGCTCATGTGTGGGACTCCCAAGCTTTATGTTCATTGGATATTTTGGAAGTAGTTTAATAATATCATTAAAGCACATCTGTGGCAGTTTATGTGCATTAATGTCTCTTATAAAATGCCAATTGGCATAAATGTACATGTTTTGACATGAAGGCATGTACTTTGCTGATATGTGTAGCCGGGGGTGCGATCTAGGCTGAACACAGGCATAGTTGGTAAGTATGTATATTGATTATAGACTACCTTAATCTACATTCAGTGCGCAAAGAGTGTGTACATTCAGTGCGCGAAGAGTGGTAGGTGTGCTTAGGTTTCCTTTTGGAGATGCTGCACCATGCTACTAATTATGTTCTGTAGAAGAGTGACAAGGGGGATGCTGGGAGAAGTGCACATCTCAGTAGTGGCAGCGGGGATGGAGAGGGGGAGGAACCTCTCCTTTCTCTCAAGGGATAGTGGCACATTTTTTGGTTGGAGGTGCCAAACAAACCAATCTCCAGCCTCTCCTCCAAGCTCTCTAGCTGCTGATGCTCTGTTGAGCAAAATATTGGTGGGACTGATCATTTATATAGTGCTACAAGGCATACGCAGCACTGTGCAGAAACATAAAAGAGACTGTCCCTGCTTATCACAGTTTACAATCTAGTCAAAACTGACAACAGAACAGCTAGGGACT
This sequence comes from Ichthyophis bannanicus, assembly GCA_033557465.1. Taxonomy (NCBI): domain Eukaryota; kingdom Metazoa; phylum Chordata; class Amphibia; order Gymnophiona; family Ichthyophiidae; genus Ichthyophis; species Ichthyophis bannanicus. The sequence continues at coordinate 418,265,378 of CM066036.1, read as the reverse complement.
AGGATATATCAAGGGGAATGGTAAGAAAACACATAGTTGGATAGCAGGAGACTACGTGGATCAGGAACCAAAAGCAGCCTTGAAGAGGTGAGTTTTAAGCTTGGATATGAAAAGGGCCAAGGATGAAGCTTGATGTACTGATTCATGTAGTTTGTTCCAGGCATAAGGAGCAGCAAGGTGGAAAGACTGAAATCTGGCATTGGCAGTGGAAGAGAGAGGCACAGAAGATAGAAGCGATCTGCCAGAAGAGCGGAGTTCCCGAGCAGGGGTGTAGGGAAAGGTAGTGAGGAGCAGCAAAATGAATGCACTTATAGGACAGTAGCAGAAATTCGAACTGGATTCGGAAACAGATTGGGAGCCAATGAAGTGACTTAAGAAGAGGGGTTATGTGAGCATAGTGAAACTGGCAGAATATTAGACATGCAGCTGACTTTTGAACAGATTGAAGGGGAGAGAGATGATTCAGGGGGAGACCAGAAAGGAAGAGTTTGCAATAGTCTAGACAGATGGTGACTCAAGAGTGGATAAGTGTCTTAGTAGTATGTTCAGAAAGGAAGGGGTGAATTGTGCTGATTATAGAGAAAGAAACAACAGATTTTAGCTATCAGTTGGATTTGTGTGGAAAAGGAGAGGGAGGAGTCAAAGATGACCTCAAGGTTGCGAACTGAGGAAATGGGGAGGAGTAGAGCATCTTTCATAGAAACAGAGAAAGGAGGAAGAGGGGATATGGGTTTAGTAGGAAAGAAAAGATGTTCGGGTTTGCCCATGTTCAATTTCAAATGGTGGTAAGATGTCCAGGCAGAGATATGTGCCTGTGTTCACGGAGAAGTTTCAAGTATAGAGAGTCATCTAGATGGTAGAGATGATACTGAGACCCATGGGAAGAGATGGAGGCACCAAGGACTGGATATAGAGAGAGAAAAGGAGTGGTCCCAAGACAGACCCTTGAGGTACACCAACTGAGAGCGGGATAGCAATAGAGGAGAATCCACCAGAATGAACACTAAAAGTGTGATGGGAGAGATAGGAAGAGAACCAGGATAGAACAGAGCCCTTAAAACCAAGCGAGTGTAATCTTGTGGACTTTGTCATGGAAAAAGTCAGCCAAGGTCTGGGCAGAAAAAGGAAGGGGGTGGGGGGGTTGGAGATGGAGGCATCTTGAGGAGAGAGTTCAGATTTGTAAAGAGACGGCGAGGGTCAGAGGCAAAAGAGTTAGTCAGTCAGACGTAATAGTCTTGTTTGGCAAGTGCTATGGCTGACTAGAAAGAAGCTAGCATGAATTTGAGCTGCAGAAAGTCTGCAAGGATGTGGGATTTGAGCCAAATGCACTCAGCTGAGCTGATGAAGGAATGTAGGTAGTGGGTTGTCAAGGACAGCCAGGGCTGAGATACAGTATGCCTCACAAAACATGGCATGGAAGGAGCAAGAGCATCCAGAGCAAAGGAGAGAGCAGCATTATACTGAAAGAAGATACTGCCTCATCAACAGACCCAGATAACATAGTAGAGGAAAGAGGTGATGAGACAATAGTGGAGAGAGCCAATGGATTGATAACATGAAGATTCCTAAAGAGGTTGGAGGAGATTGGGTGAGACAGAGGTGGGAGATGAAGAGTGAAGCTTAGCAGATGATGATCAGATAAAGGAAGAGATGAGGTCCAGATATTTGAGAGTAAGCAGTTAAAGAAGACAAGGTCAAGGCAGTGATCATGCTGGTCAGTAGGTGTGGTAGAGCACAGCTGGAGGTTGAATGAGGAGAAAGGAAAGGAACTTTAAAGCATAAAGGGTTAGAGGGGTTATCAACATGAATGTTAAAATCCCCAAGAATAAGAGAGGGGGAAGATGAATCTAGAAAGGACAGCCACAAGTCAAAGTCAGTGAGAAAGATAGAGGTAGACTTGTCAAGGGGTCAATAAATGACAGCTATCCAAAGATGCAGTGGACTAAAGAGGCGAACTGAGTAAACTTCAAAGGAGGGAAAGGAGTAAGACTGAGGCAGAAGCAGAGGTTGAAATTGGCAAGAATGAGAAAGTAGAAACCTAACACATCACCAAGGCCAATGGGACGAGGCATATGGAAGAATTGGTAGCTACCATGACAGAGGGCAGCAACAGAAGCAGAGTCTTCAGGGAGAAGCCAGGTCTCAGTTAGAGCAAGAAGATGGAGAGCATTAGAGATAAAGGAGGTCATAAACAAAGACAAGCTTATTTGAAAGAGAGTGCACATGAGAAAGGGAGACAGGCAGGGGAAAGGAGAGGGATATGAATAAGATTTGAGGAGTTGCTTGTGGATCTGCTATGAGTGTTTAAAAAAAATCTAGAGGGCGGAGCCAGGGTTGGGATTTATATCCCCAGATAAGAGAAGGAGAAGGAACAAGAGCATGCGGGGCAGGGAGGAGGGAGCACAGTGATAACGAAGATTAGGTTCTTTCAGAGAGAGAGGAGATGACAGAATGAGAGGAAGAAAATGGTGAAGCTCAAGAGTGGATGATAGGGTAGATAACAAGATGGCAGGAGAAGTGATGATAGTAAAGAGGGGATGATAAGGAGGGGGTGCTTGAAGTCATTGGTATGAGGGGAGAAGATAGGAAGAGAAAGTGATGTGGAGCCATAGGAAAGAGATGGAGAGGGAAGTAGATATAAAAGGAAATATATGAAGGAAAGCCAGGAGAGAGATCCCAGGAGATGAGGGTGCACCTGTGAGTAATAGTGTTTATGTTTATGTTTATGTTTATGTTTAATTAACATTTGATATACCACCCACACCAAATAGGTATCTGAGTGGTTTACAATTTAAAAAATACATGACTGCAGAAATAGAAAGGAACGCCATCATTTAAAAACAGTAGAGAGGAGAGAAAACACAAAAATAGATAAGATAAAACGTAACAACAGGAACAGGTCAGAGAGAAGATGGGGAGAAAAAACAGACAGGAGGGCAGGGCTATGGGGGGAGTTTAAATGCCATGGTAAATAGGTGAGTTTTGAGCTTAGTTTTAAAGTGTTGGAAGGATGTTTTGGAACGGAGGGAAAGAGGGAGCGAATTCCAAAGTCATGGACCCAAGAAATAGAAAGCGGAAGAACGAGTGGATTCCAGGTGGGCATGTGAGGGAGGGGGAAGGAACATACGGTTAAGATGAATAGAACGAAGTGAACGGTGAGGGGTGTGGAAAGTGAACCTGGTCAGCAAGATAGAAGGGAACACCTGTGAAGAGTGCCCTGTGAACAAAAGCAAGAATCTTATAGTGAATACGAAAGGGTACCGGTAACCAGTGTTGTTGCATGAGGAGAGGGGTAACGTGGTCATACCGGGAGGCGTGGGTTAGAAGACGAACTGCAGTGTTCTGAACGCGCTGAATTTGGACGATTTGGGACTGAGGGAGACCTGCTAAGACAACGTTACAATAGTCGAGCCGAGATATAACTACGGAGAGGAGAAGCGTAGCTAAGGCAGAAGAAGAAAGAAAGGGGCGAACGGCCCTTAGTTGTTTAAGAGAGAAGAAAGACCGCTGGACAACTGAAGAAATGTGTTCCCTAAAGGAGAGAGAAGAATCGAGGACCACACCAAGGTAATGAAAAGAGGAGACCAGAAGAATAGACTGGGAGGAAAAAATCGGAGCACACGTGGGGGAGGTGCTCCCTAGTGTAAACCAAGTGGCAAACGACTTAGAGGGGTTAATGTGAAGAAAATTAGAGGAGAACCAGGATGCGACAGCGGAAAGACAACAGTTAAGAGGAGAGATGTCCGGTTTAAGGGAATCAGTGTGAAGTAGGAAAAGAATATCATCCGCATAATAGTATGCGGAGATACCGAACTGCTGGACAACAAGTGCAAGGGAAGCCAGAAAAACGTTAAAAGGAGTGGGGCAAGAACAGAGCCCTGGGGTACACCACAAGAAAGAGGGGTTGGGGTGGAGGAAGAAGACCCAGAGACAACAGTGAAGGAGCGATTGAGAAGAAAAGAGTGAAACAACTGAAGAACAGTGCCTGTAACACCAGCATCTTGAAGACGAATGAGAAGGGTACGATGATCCACCAAGTCAAAAGCCGCGGAAAGATCGAGAGAAACAACAAGAGAGATAAGTGGTAATGAGCATGAGACAGTTATATGAGACTGTTACCCAGGGGGGAGGTGGGGGAGGTGAGGGAGGGGGAGGCTGTGGGATGGGAGGGAGGGATAATAAAGAAGGCAAAAGAGGAGCAAGAAACAGCCAGCAGAAGACATCAGGGGGCTGAACAAAAAATACTGATACAAAACATACCAACAATGATAAATAAAGACAAATATATACATATAGACAGACAGACTCAAAACTCACAAGCAAGCTCTAATATGCCCACATTTCGACTACAGCAACAACATACTCCATGGACTCACCAAGAAAACTCTAAAGCCCTTACAACTTGCTCAAAACACGGTTGCGAATACAATAATGCGAGCTGATAGATCCAATCACATAACACCTATCCTGTTCCAACTCCACTGGCTCCCAATACTTCAAAGGATCAAATTCAAAGCTTTAATAAACATTTTCAAAATAATAAACATATGCACCAATCTACCTTAACACTCTGATAAACATGCAGCAGTACACAAGAACAAAAAGACAACTTGAAAAACACACTATCCACTCCTAAGAATGTAAGAAAAGCAAATCAATCAACCACCAACAGAGCATTTTCACTCTATGCCCCTACCCTTTGGAATAATCTACCTAACACACTAAGAGAAATCAAAGACTTGACGCAATTCAGAAAACACCTCAAAACATTCATCTTTACAGACTACTATTGATGGTGTGCAATTCTGGAGACCGCACCTTCAAAAGGATGTTGACAGGATGGAGTCGGTGCAGAGGGTTGCTACTAAAATGATTAATGGGCTTCATTATAAAGCATATGAGGACAGACTTAAGGATCTTAATATGTACACCTTAGAGGAAAGGCGGGATAGAGGTGATATGATTGAGATGTTTAAATACCTCCGTGGCATAAATGTTCAGGGAGAGAGCCTCTTTCAATTGAAAGCAAGTTCTGCTACGAGGGGACATGGGATGAGGGTGAAGGGAGATAGATTCAGGAGTGATATGCGGAAATATTTCTTTACAGAAAGAGTAGTGGATCCATGGAATAGTCTCCCAGTGGAGGTGGTAGAGATGAGGACAGTAACTGAATTCAAAAAAGCATGGGACCAACACAGAGGATCTCTAAAGGTAAAAAGTGGACTGTTGTAGTTGTTGTTATGGAAGATAACAACCTCATTTCTTGGGGTAGAGCATTCGACAGGTGTGGATTCACCAAGGTAAAAGCCCGATTGCAGGTCAACTCAGACATACATTTGCAGGGATTACTAGTCTCCTATCCTGAGCTGACCAAAGGGGAATACGGCTGTACCATTTACTGCATAGAAATGTGGGCCAGTCCCATCATAAAAACCCTCACGGGAGTCAATGCAATGGGGGTAACATGCTCTCTATAGTTTAATTTAAAAGTCTTGCTGCTGTTTTTGGACCATTTGCAACCTATATGTCTCCCTCTGAGGTAGACCACATTGAACCAATGCACACACTTTTGTCCTCTGCATCCTGCATCCTGCTGTGCTGCTGCCCAGATACTATCCTGGTTCAGGACCTTGCTGTATTTTCTTGATGAGTTACCCATTACTCAATATCTTGGGGTGCTTTGCCCACTGTTGGTGCCTAGAAGTACTTTGACCTCAGCACCTGCTGTCTCCCCTCCTCCTTTGATTCATTCCAGCCTTTTGGGTGGAGGATTTCAATGTTTCTCTAGCCGTTTGTTTGGTCATATGAGTTCTCTTCCATGTCCACACTGCTCGTTCTGCAGAGGCTGATGTGCCGCATTTTTGAAAATATACTTGTACCTTGGACTTCAAAAGGTGAATTGAAAAGAGGTTTATGAGCTTTAGTTTTTCTTGAAGCAACAAGTCTTTGAAAGTGGTCATACCTTATTTTAATGGACCAACCAAACAATGTTGTAGTACATATTATTGCTCCTGATTCCCTGCCCAACTCATCATGCCTTGGACTGTGCATACCACTGTTTCTATCTCTTTGCCATTCAGTGCTTTGGACTCTTCATGCCACTGTTGGTGCGGCTTTATGAGTATCTCAAAAGAAGCAAAAATGGGATAAATCATCCTGATCCCACGAACTGTACCTTTGGCTTGAATCCTCAGCAGGGGCAGATTTTCCAATAGGGCTAGTGAGCAACTCCCAGAGTAGTCTCTCCAAAACTAGAAGTCTTACTCCTGAGTGAGTCATCCTTATTTTATGCTAGCCAACCAATACCTTATCACAGCGGGATCCCTCTGGGCATGGTGCAGTTCATAATTTCTGAGACAGACTGCTTTCCTGGCTGGGGGTAGGCGACCAGCTGTCCTAATCCTAAAGATAACTAGAGGGTTAAATCTACCAGTGATCCTCTAGGCAGACTAAACAGATCTCACATCTCACCTATTTACCTGTAATGGTATGGTTTCCTACCCTCTTGAACTCTCTCTTCAAAGTTCTTTATAAATTCACTTAAAATACTTACTATTAATCTCCTTTGGAATTTACCCTTTATTGGATTTTAACACCTACAGCTGGGCTGTTTGCTGCACCTTAACACTCCCATGGTCTCAGCCTCAGTCAGGTGGTCTTGGATCCTTATGTTACTCTAGGGAAGGCATGTCCAACAGGTAGATCGCGATCTACCTGTAGATTCGCGGAGGGATCATAGGTAGATCGCCAGCCCCACTTGGCTCCATCTCTCCAGCAGCTCACCCTGTCGCTAGGAGAGAGCTCGTGCCGGCAGGTCATCTGCCGAGGGCTTGCCACCGCTGCTGATCCTTTGCCTGTCTTTTTTACCTGACTGTGGGAATCTTGCCTGTGGGTGTATTGGGGACGCTTGTTGTTTTCGTGCCAATAGTTTGTGAGTACCCCAGGGGGCCGCGACGAGACGCCACAGGCCCGGCGTCATACCCGTTCAATGTAAGTGCGTAACAAGCCTCCCGTTCTGTACAAAAATGTTATCTGTAAACCGCACTGATTTTAAAGAGCGCGGTATATAAAAGCAATAAAATAATAAATAAATAAATACCTGGTCTCCTGCCTCTCAGAATCACCCATTCCTGCCCCCGCCCCAACACCCCTTAGAAGTGTGTTATATACCGGGTAATATCCATTCGCCCAGGCTTTACCTGAATACACTTACCGTATTAGTTGTGTTGTGTGCTGGTCGTTGGTTGCTTTATAGTTCACTTTCATTAAACGTTTTCGGGCAGACACAACAAAGTGTCAAGAATTTGGTGACTTTGGCGGGATTTTCCAATTTTCTTCTAACTTGCCTATGCCTTGCCTTCGAATTGGTTCAAACCACTGTGACCTTTGCTTGCCTCTGCAATTTTATTTTACCTAGCCTTTGTGTTGATTCTACACTGCAATTTTATTTTGCCTTGCCTTTGCGTTGATTCTACACTGTGTGCAGAATTTATTAAATCGCGTGTGGTGGTATTTGAACTTGTTTGGCAGTATTTGATTTTATCTGGTTTGCTGGACAGGTGTTTGAGTTTTTTTGATGATTGTTTGGTGGTATTTGATTATTGGTGCCAGTATGAGGAATTCTTATTTTTACTTTTAGTACTGCATGTGTGGTTTTGGCATCTCCAGTCCTTGTATTTCACATCATCCAGAGGTCTTCAGTTCCTCTTGATCTTTAATACTTTGGGACAGTGACAGTTTTGGACCAGATTCAGCCAGCGTTTATACTTACTTAGCAAATTTGGCCTTCTTACATCCAGCCACCCCAGTATAACGAAGATGAGTGTTCCAAAGAAGAGCAAAACCTACCACTTTCATGATGAATGGGAAATGGACTACTTCTTCATCATGGTGAAAGACAACTGTTGTTGTCTAATTTGTAATACCCCAGTATCCTTGCTCAAAAAGGGTAATCTGGAACGTCATTATAAGGCTCTGCATAGCAATAAGTTTGATGCTGATTTTCCACCCAAAAGTGAAATTCATAAACTGAAGCTCAAAGAACTTAAATCGAAATTGGCTACTCAGCAACAGTTGATGGTGAAGCCAAGGTCACATTCTGTCAATGCAACCTTAGCATCCTTCAAGGTCAGCAACCTGATCGCAAAGAAATGCAAACCTTTCACTGAAGGGGAATTTGTAAAAGATTGTTTTCTTGAAGCAGCTGACAATCTTTTTGAAGGATTTAAAAATAAGAAAGAGATCATAGCTGCTATTCAAGATGTACAATTGTCAAGAAACACCGTCGTGTGGCAAATAGAAAAGATGTGTGGAGACACAACTGAACAATTGTTGGAGGATGTTTCAAACTGTGTTGCTTTCTCACTCCAACTGGATGAAATTACAGACATAAGAGACATAGCCCAGTTACTAGTCTTTATCCGGATGGTGTTTGAAGACTTCAGTGTTAAAGAACTACTTGGAATGATTTCTTTAAAAAGGGAGAACTACTGGTCAGGAAATATTCAGTTCTTTCCATTGTTTTGTGACAAAGTGTAATCTTCCATTGTATAGACTTGTTTCCATCACTACTGATGGAGCAAGAGCAATGACAGGTGAGGTTAATGGTTTCATAGCCCTCTGTAGACAGCATGACGACTTCCCAGATTTCCTTTCTTACCACTGCATCATTCACCAGCAAGTTTTGGCAAGCAAGAGACTCAATACAAAGACTGTCATGGACATCACTTTCAAAATTGTAAATACAGTTCGTGGAAGATCACTTCAAAGACGGCTTTTCAATCTTAAGAACATAAGAACATAAGATATGCCATACTGGGTCAGACCAAGGTCCATCAAGCCCAGTATTCTGTTTCCAACAGTGGCCAATCTAGGTCATATGTACCTAGCAGTTTCCCCAAGAGACACAAGTTCCACAATGCTTGTACTGGGTCAAGCATTGATATCTTCGGTCACTTCTTAATAATGGTTTATGGACCTTTCCTCCAGGAACTTGTCCAAACCTTTTTCAAACCCAGCTACACTAACAGCCTTTACTACATCCTCCAGTAACAAATTCCAGAGTTTGATTACACGTTGAGTGAAAAAATATTTTCTTTTATTAGTCTTAAATAGTTTACCCTGTAGCTTCATTGCATGTCCCCTAGTCTTTCTATATTCTGATAATGTAAACAATCGATCTACGTTTACCCGTTCCACTCCGTTCATTAATTTATAGACTTCTATCATATCTCCCCTCAGCCGTCTCTTTTCCAGGTTAAAGAGCCCTAACCTTTTTAGCCTTTCTTCATAGGAGTGTCCTTCCATCCCCTTTACCATTTTGGTGGCTCTTCTCTGAACCTTTTCTAAAATCGCTATATCCTTTTTAAGATACGGCGACCAGAATTGCACACAATATTCAAGGTGCGGTCTCACCATGGAACGATATAAAGGCATTATAATATCTTTTGTTTTATTTTCCATTCCTTTCCTTATCATACCTAGCATTCTATTTGCTCTCTTGGCCGCCGCTGCACACTGGGCCGAGGGTTTTTAACATGGTATCCACAATGACGCCTAAATCTTTTTCCTGGGTGGTGGTTCCTAATGTGGAACCTTGCATCGTGTAACCATAGTTTGGGTTGTTCTTCCCTAGGTGCATAACCTTGCACTTGTCCACATTAAATTTCATCTGCCATTTTGATGCCCAGTCTTCCAATTTATCAAGATCCTCTTGCAACTTTTCACAATCCTCTTGGGTTTTAACAACTTTAAATAGTTTTGTGCCATCTGCAAATTTGATAACCTCACTCATTATTCCACTTTCCAGGTCATTTATGAACATCTTACTCTTGATGAAGGGGCAGCGGAAATCATTTTGCACACAGATGTAAGGTGGCTAAGTAGGCACAAATTTCTGCAAAGATTTCGTGATTTGCTGAATGAAATAAGAAGTTTTTTGAAGGAGATGGGAGATGACCAAGCAGAGTTGGAAGATGAGGAGTAGTTATGTGATCTGTCATTTCTCGCTGACTTTACAGGCAAATTAAGTGATATGAACCTTGAACTACAAGGTAAAAACAAATGCATTGGTGAGATGATGAGTACAGTTTCATCCTACAAGAGCAAATTTGAGCTAATGATGACTGACCTTGCAAACGCTTTTGATCATTTTCCTAATACGCAGGACCATCTGGGACAATATCCAAATTTTGTTTTTCAGAACGAGAAGTATGTGACAGAAATCTGTTCTGTTATCCAGGAATTCGAAAATAGATTCTGTGACTTCTAAAAAATTGGAACAGTTGTGGAGTACTTGTCATACCCATTCAAAGTAGATCTGCACACACCTCGCCGAGCGAGCGCACATACTTTACAACAGAGCGCACAAAAATTACGGCTCTGATTCTGATAGAAAACAACACAGACATCTTAAAATTTAAAAGTTATGATTGTAATTACTAGAAATTTCCCGCTTCATTTAATAATCGTCTATTTTCATTTAATTTGATTAAAATCAATGTGGTGTACAGACTGTATTCTGACATGTAGTCAAATTTTAAAGTATATAACTCCGAGTGTCGTCATGTGGCGCACAAAAATTTAACCTTCCTTCAAAAGCTGCACACAGCTGATATTTTATGCGCACACAGCCTACAGAAAATTAGAGGGAACATTGATCTGGACATTAAAGAAACTGCAGCTGCTATCAGTAAAAATTACTCATTGAACAAGCCATCTCTTGAAAATGAAATATTAACCTTTACAAATGACATTTTTCTCAAGACCCGTGCTGAGCAAGAATCGTTTGAGAAGCTAGTGCCCAGAGACTAATTTCCCAACTTGAGAAGCTGCAGTGAAGCTGTACATGCCTGTTTCGGTTCAACTTATTTGTGTGAATCTGCATTTTCCCATCTGAAAATGACAAAGAGTACCCAACGTTCCAACATGACAGATGAACATCTCCAAGATTCCCTGAGACTGGCCCTCACGCAATATTCACCCAACTTCAAAAAGCTGGTGGATGAAATGCAGGCTCAGACGTCTCACTAATGAGCAAGAGCGAAATATTAAAGATTGTGCAAGATCAGCCTGGATCAATACTCGACCTAAATTTAACACAAATTACTCAATAAAAGTTAAAGAAAGTTATTAAGACAGTTAAAGAAAGTTATTACTCAATGAAACTTTAAGAAAAAATGTACTATCCATTTCCCCTTACTAGATCTTCATCTCTCTGTTTTGTTTTTGCTTAATTTGATTAACAGCTGATCACATCCAAGTAAATGACAGAAGGTTCATTAAAAATGTGGGGGGGGGGGGCGGGAATCCTTCAACTTTATTGAGTTAAAATTTAATTTGAAACTAATTTGAAACTTAATTTTCATGGCGGTAGATCACCGGTACTTTTGGCCGGAAAAAGTAGATTCCGACCTGTTCGAAGTTGGACATGCCTGCTCTAGTGCTTCCATATGCCAGATGTTCCAGACTTGACTCCTTGCCTACTTCCCCACTGATTCCATAGGGAAACTACAACAGGACTGCTACAGGCCTTATCCAGTTTCCTTTGGTTCACCATTCAACCCTCCATCTCTTGCTTGCTAAATGGTTAGAAAAGGTTTTCACCCCTACATCCAGGTCCAACAACCAAGTTATTGATCAGGACCACTATGGACTTCCATGGTATACTGAGAAAAAATTTTCTCTGCGTGATCAGCCACTGTTATTGGTTCCCTGTGCCTCTCTTTTGGATCCTCGTGATGTTAATGTCAGTGTTCCTGCTGCTTTGCACAACCTCTTGATGCTTTCTGCTTCTCTAATTTCAGTACTATGGTGCTTACTGACTATGATCTCATCCAATATTTAGTCTTCAGTGGAATATACTATCCGTTTTAGGTTGCATTCCCAAACAATCCAGAAGGTCTGATCCTGACGAACCACGGGCCATTACTAGCCTAACACCATCCAAGGTATGAGCCTCACTCTGAAGGACTTGAGCCCTCGAGTAGCACTGAAGGGTTAGTCTTCTGTATCCAACATTTCCTGTACCCACCAGATGAGAGAGATTTGGTGCTGGGCTTCTCTTTTCTTGGGGTCTTAAAACAGAGTCTTTGGAGGCAGTAATACCTTTTTTAAAGGACTGGTCAAACAATGTCGCAGTACATGCCACTGCTCATGGTGCCTTGGACCACTTCCACTACTCGTATGCCCCTCTCTTGGTGCCATGGGGTGTTGTTGCTCCCGTTTGGTCACTTTACCCTTCCTGTTGTGCTGTAGGGTGTTGATGCCACTGTTTGTGCCACTTTGTCCTTGGGGGTGCCATTGCCTCTGCTGTTGCTGCCTGCCAGCAAGTTTCATATAATCTGGATGGAAAATCCCAAAGTTAAAAATAACAAATAGAAGGAATTGTTTCTTCCGTTGACTTTAATGGAAACAAAATAAATGACAGAAAAAAGCAAACAAAATAATCTGGAAAATGAAAATGAATGAAATAACAGAAGAGGGCAGATGAAATAAAATAATGGAGCATCATTATGCACTCTATGTGATCCTCCTATCAAATGCTGCTAATCCCTTCATTCATGTTCAAGGAGAGTGTCATAGAGAGAACAGCTGTATGGCATTGTTGTAGACCAATACGGCTCACCTCTCTTTTCAGAGACACGGGAAAGAGCTATCATGAACTTTGCACACCACCAGGCTCCTCTACAGCTGTCCATGCTCTCTTATTGCATTAGATGTATTAGTGCAGATTTAGGGTCCTCTTATTTTTATACCAATGTGCTCAATTCATGCTGTGTTCTTGGACTCCATAAAGTGCTCTTTGGGATTTGCTGTATAACAGCTCTCATAAAATGAGACATTCATAGAGTTGAAAAAGATATTTGTTGTGACCCATAAAAAGGTATTCATGGTGCGCAGGAGGAAGAGCTGCCATAGGCGAACCCTATTAACGTCTTCCATTCCACCCACAAAGGGCTATTCACTCGGCATATGTGCACCTTCATGAGCACTCAAGCCTAAATATATTTTTACTCTGGCCTGACCTGGTCTAAGAGTATCTTGAAGCCGGAATAATTTTGATAGTTTTCATTCCTTCTCATGGTTATAACGGTGCATTTATCTAAACCAACCCAGGTCATTTTCAATATACTGCATACTATAAGCGGGAAATGTAATACAAGAATGCCCCTTCAGTTTTGCAAAAAGCTTTTGCTAAAATCTCTTATGGGTAATGCTACTGTTACTGCGACAATACCACTTTCTCCACAGGAGATTATAACATTCACCATTTTAAAACAGCTTAGTCAGATTCTACTCTACCTCATCTTACACTATTTACAGCATCTTCTCATGCACAGACCAGGGATAGACATGCTACAGGAGGAAACTTTCACACATACCCTTCGGCCTGGATCTCACAGCGCTGACACCAAACCACAGGGCTATTTCAGCACCATTATTTGTAAGCCTGTGGCAGACATGGCCATGGTTAGTTTATCAGCCGCAAAACAGAAAATGGTGGATGCATGTTATGCTCTGGTGGAGAGCAACAAAATCTTTTCTTTTCAGATGATCTGCATTTTATTTAACTAATCTGTGAACTCTTTGTGCATTCTTACCGAGGGACTCTTAGGAAACAAATGAGAGCGCTCTTTCAAGGCAAGATGAAGCACATTTTCATAAAGCGGTCCCCGGCTGTCCTGGTGAGAGACACTTTCAATAACTTCCAGGGATGGGCTACCTGAATCTGGGACTCCTGTAGATTGTTCTAGTTTTCCATGATGAATATCCATGAGATAATAGTAGATCTGCATGTGCAATCTAGTTTATATAAAAGATTAGGCTTAGCTGCATATGTTGTCTTGAAAAGCAGACCTGTCTGGGGCCTTGAACAAAAGTTACTGACTGTTCTATTTAAGACAAATATTGTATTTTATTTTATTTTGTTTTCAGCTTTATTTATTTGAACCGTATATTTTACAGGCAGCCAGCATCCGTTATTCAGGGCATCAAATTGCATTCTTGCTGTGGGGTAAGTTAAAAGCTTTCACTGCATATAGAAAACCTCTAAACTTTGGGTAAGATCAAACATAAGAACTGAGTCATGAGTTCAGAATGGTTTCTTCTTTATCTTTGGGTGAGACCGAGAACCTATATAGTACGGGAGGAAAAAGAGGTTTAACGCACCATCCCACACCACTTGCGGGTGACCAAACTGGGAAGATTAAGCCAACCATTAAAAACCCTAATTAATAACACAATAGTTTGGGACTTATTCGAAAAACTTCTTCCCGTTCTGTGTCAAAGAAAAGATTCTTCATTCTTCAGTGTTGATCACTAAGTCAATCATAGTCATCCTTATTCAGGACCAGCCCCAGAGTTGGTTCAAAGTATTAGTGCCTTAGGCAAACCTTAATTTGTATGCTCCCCCTGGATGTCAGAGTCTATTGTTTCGCTTTGAATGCCCTGCTCCTTCCCACCCCTCAGAAGCTGCTGCCCTAGCTGACCACCTAGTTTGCCTAGTGGCTCGGATGGCCCTGTCCTTTTAAATTTTTATTTAAAACCACCTTTCCATTTTAGCAGTGGCCAAGGCCAGCTTACAAAAGTACCGACACAATCCATACAAGTTCTTGTTCAATGTAATGTTATACGAACGTATACAAAACTGTTAAATTGTTTCATGTAAACCGCCCCTGATCTCTGGAAGGGGCGGTATAGAAGAAATAGATAAATAAATAAATAAATAAATAAATACAAGAAAACAGCAGCAAAATATCAAAATAATACAGACAATATGACAAGCACGGCAATAGCATATCAATATAATAGAATCCATTAAGGCTAAACAAAGCAAATTAAGAATGATATTAAAATATCATGCAAAATGCAATGTGTACCTTTGAGTCAATGCTGACTCCTGGCAATCCAGCAGCTCCTGGATTTTCATGGCAGTGTAAAAGGACAGATTGCCAGGCCTTTCTTCGGAGGCAATGGAAGGTTAAATGATTTACCCAATGCCACAAGGAGTGCTAGTGGGAATTGAACCCTGGTCTCTTGGTTACTAAGCCAGTGCCCTAACCACTAAGGGGCTGATTCATACCTGGACTTCCCGGCCCTCTTTGCGCCCGGTCGGAACTGGACGCACAGAGTTAGCCAGGATTCTGATCCCACGGGTCATGTTTAGCCCCGTGGGATCAGAATTGCGTTTAGGCCTATACGTGCAGGTCGGGGCCCTGATTCAGGTTGGCCTGCACGTACAGGCCCTGCCTGGATAGCTCAGTCAGGGCTTTTGAATCAAGCCGCAGCGCTATGGCATCCGGTTGCCATTCAAAAACCGCGATCCCTGGCCGCTAGACCAAAAAGTGCATTCCCTGCAGCCTAACCATAGAGCTGGCCTTCCAAGGCCAAGGTCGGGCTGTGGGGAATTTCTTCTGCCCCCTGCTGCCTCTTTTGGGACCTGGGCATGCCCAATCCACCTGACTAGGGGAACTTATTCCAACTCAGAGGTGGAATAAGTTCCCTGTTCAGGCCGCCGGCCCTGGACATACAGAGCCGACTTTGGAATCGGCCCTGTACATCCAGGGCCACTGACCGCCCACTCTCTGCCCTAATGCTGCCCCCGCTCCTCCCCCATCTAACTTCCCCGTCTATCCCCACTATTCGTGCCTCAGAATGACCTTGTAAGCTAATAAAGCTATGCAAAAAAAAATGACCCTTCAAACTACACTGAGTAAAATCCATCCATCTGCTTTAATCACTGGTATTCTAGTTTTTAAACCTTTAAAAAACTTTTAAATAATTTTATTTTGTGCCATCAAGTCAATGCTGACTCCTGAGTGAAGACTGTGAGGATGCTATGAGATAAAGAGATATTGGGTGATGGCTAGAAGGCTATGAGAGAGCAAGACATTGGGTGATGACTATGGGAGGAGGCTATGAGAAAGAGGCTCAGAAGATGTGGTGAGGCTGAGGAGCATTCAAGGCAGCGAGAAGTACATTGATGAGATGCTTCTTGAAAATCCAAGCTGTACAGCAGAGGAGAAGATGGGAGCCTACAGAATGACGAAGGTTGACCAATCCAACTCCTCCAGCCCTTGAATTGAAGAACCATTATGCAGCCCTGGAAGTGGAGGAGGTGAAAGCATGCCTGGAAAGGGAAGAACCAGAGCTTGAGCACTCCAAATTTGCAGAATCAGTGACCACAAGGAAGCAAAGGGTAGTGGTGGTTGGTGACTCTCTTCTGAGGGGTACCGAGACCTCCACTGCTGACCAGACTTAATGTCCTGAGGTATGCTGTCTGCCAGGTGCCAAAATCTGAGATGTTATGGAGTATTTGCCGAGACTCATCAAGCCCATTGACAATTACCCAATGTTGTTAATCCATGTCGGCACAAATGATACTGCCAGGTATCCCTCTGAGCATATCAAAAGTGACTTCATGGCTCTGGGACAGAGGGTGAAGCAGATAGGGGTGCAAGTGGTGTTCTTTTCGATCATCCCTGTTGAAGGTAAAGGCCAAGGCAGAAAAACCTGCATCCTGGAGATAAATGCATGGTTGTGTGGATGGTGTCATCGAGAGCACTTTGGTTTTCTGGACCATGAGATGCTGTTCCAAGGGTTACAGAGCAGAGATGGTGTCCATCTGTCCAAGAAGGGTCAATGTGTCTTCAGTAGCAGACTTTAAACTTTAAACTGGCTTTAAACTTGATTCATTGGGAATGGGTGATGAAAGCCCCCAGGTAATTGAAACATTAAATACTTTTATGGAAATGGGTAAAAGGGGCAACATATGGAAAGCAGTGTGTACAAATAAAATAAAGAAATAAATGTAAAAAATAATATTAAAGCTATGGAAATACAGGACTTAAAAGGGAGAGAGGAGGTACTGTGGGATAAACTAGAAAGAGGGAAGGAGAAATCTATTTGCATTGGTGTGATATACAGACCTCCCTCACAGAGAGAAGAGGTGGATGGAGAGTTAATTGAAGGCATAGGCAGCATTGCCAGGAAAGGGGAAGTGCTACTGATAGGGGATTTCAATATGCCAGATGTTGATTGGCACATCCTTGCTGCAGTATCATCTAGAAGTAAGGAGATCTTGGATTCTCTACAGGGAGAACTATTCAGGCAACTGGTAACAGAACCCACATGTGAAAGGGCCATACTGGACTTGGTGTTTACCAATGGTGAAAGTGTTTCTGATGTTATAGTGGGAGATCATTTTGCATCCAGTGATCACCAGATGGTTCGGTTCAGTATTAGGACTAGGGCTAATAAAATCCATTCAAAAGCAAAGACTTTTGAAAACTAACTTTGCCAGGATGGGCCAATATCTCAGGGAGTCGTTAACAAGATGGGAACAGCTGCGGGATGTAGAAAAACAGTAGGCAAAACTGAAAAGAGATATTTTAAGGGTAATCAACCTTTTTGTTAAAATGGTAAATAAAAAGGTAAAAGGAAAAGGAGACCGCTATGGTTTTTGAAAGAAGTAGCTGAAAAGGTGAAGAATAAGAGGGAGGCCTTCATGAAATACAAGAGAGCACAGAGAGAGGAAGACAGGCATCTATATTTGGAAAAACTTAGAGAAGCTAGCAAAATAATCAGGAAAGCAAAGAATCAAAGAGGAGGAAATAGCCAATGTAATAAAATGAGGGGATAAGACATTTTTCAGATATGTTAGTGAGAAGAGAAAGGGTGAAGGGAGGAATATGTAGAAGCTGATGAGGGTAAAGCAGGATTGCTTAACAAATATTTCTGTCCTGTGTTCACAGATAAAGAACCAGGAGCAGGACTTCAGAAAACACCTACAAACAGGAACGGAAGCGAGGGGTATCTTCAAAAATGTTCAGAAGACTGTGTTTGCAAGGAACTAACTAAAGTAGACAAAGCGATGGGACCAGATGGGATACACCCGATTATTTATTTATTTATTTATTTAACTGTATTTATATCCCGCTTTTCACCAGGTCAAAGCGGTGGAACATATAACAGGGGGGGGGGATCAAATGTGTGGGGGGGGCCATCACCGGGGGCTCAACATTGATGATTTTGGGATGAACATAGAGACTGACAAGATAGCATAGTTACTGGTTTGGAGTTCTTGGAGAGGAATAGGGGGAGTTCCTATTCAGAGATGTTCTTGGAATAGGATGGTTTTTAGCTGCTTTTTGAATGATGGGAGATCACCGTTGTTCCTGATGTGGTTTGGTAGAGAGTTCCAGAGGGATGGAGCATAGCGTTCAAAGGCTCTGTTGCAGGTCCGTTGTGTTGCTTTGGTTCTTTTGTGGGGGATGGCACGGAGCTGTTGGAGGAATGTCTGGTTGTTCTGCTGTGGGTTGGGCGAGGCAGTAGGGCGTGGAGTGGGGTGCCCTGTGTTTGGTGGATGGTTTTGTGGGTGAGTAGAAGAGTTTTGTACTTGATTCTTGCTTCGATGGGGAGAATATGAAGGTCTCTCAAAATTGGGGTGATGTGGTCTCGTTTCTTTGCATTGTGAATTATTCTCGCCATGGTGTTTAGGGCAGTTCGGAGGAGATTGGTCTGTGTGGCGGGTAGGCCATGGTAGATTATGTTGCAATAGTCCAGATGAGGTAGTGTTAGAGCTTGCATTACTGTCCTGAAGTCTTGCGGCTCGAGGAGGGGTCGGAGGCGTTGTACCGTTTTGGCCTTGTGGAATACAGTTCTCGTGTCTTGTTGATTTGCTGCTTGAGGGTTAGGGCTTGGTCAATGATAATGCCGAGATATCTTATGTGTGGTTGTATTTGAATTTGCGTGGTTCCCATGGTGAGGTGAGTGGGTGGTTTGAAGTCTGGGTCTTTTGTCACTATAAGAGCTTCGGTCTTCTTTATGTTAATGGATAAGTTGTTCTCTTGTAGCCAGTTGGATACGTCGGTGAAGCAGGTTGATAGCTGGTTGTTTGTTGGGTCCGTGGTTGTGATTGGGGCGTAGAGCATTATGTCGTCGGCGTATATGTGGAAGTTGACATTGTGAGTGCGTATGACTGAGCAGAGTGGACGGAGGTAGATGTTGAAAAGCATGGCTGATAGTGTGGATCCTTGAGGTACTCCTTGATGTTGCTGGAAGGGGGGTGAGGTTGAGGTTTTGGTGCGGATCAGTTGCTGTCGGTTGGTTAGGTAGGATCTGAACCATTGGAGTACAGTATCTTTGATCCCAATTGTTTGGAGTCTGTGGATGAGGGTGTTGTGGGAGATGGTGTCGAATGCTGCTGATATATCCAGAAAAATTAGGATGTATCCGGAGTGTTTCTCTTGGGTTCCTATGATGAGGGTGTTCATCAGCATGGTCATTAGGGTCTCGACCCCATGTAATGGTCGGAATTCGTGTTGCTGCAGGTCCAGTATGTTGTTAACGTCTAGGTGTTCTTGAAGTTGACGTTGGACTATCTTCTCGATTATCTTTGCGGTGAGCGGGAGGCTTGCTACTGGCCTGTAGGAGGTGGGGTCTAGGGGATCTAGGTTGTGCTTTTTTAGGGTTGGTCGGATGATTGTGGTCTTGAGGGCGTCTGGCATATGTCCTTGTTTAAAGGATTCATTTACGATGTGGGTTAGTGGTGCACTGAGGTCTTCTTTGGTTTTCTTTATCCAGTCGGCAGGGCAAGGATCCAGCGGGGAAGTGGTGGTGTTCAAGCAGGAGATGGTGGAAGATATTTCTTCTTTTGAGGTTGGGTCGAATGTATTCCAGTCTCTATTCAGGGTGGGGTATGAATTTGACTTGGTTGTTGTTTCAGCGTAGTGATGTGGGCTTTGTGGTTGTTGAAGCTGTTTGTATTGTCGGGCTAGAAGGTCAGGGGGGATATCTGGCAGCTGGTCAGAGTTGCTGGGTGCTTTTGTTAGATTTTTGACGATTTGGAAGAGCTCTCGAGGTTTGTTTATGGCTGTTGTGATGATTTTGGTGTGGTAGGTTTTTTTGGCATTGTCAGTTTCTGAGTGGTATGCATTGAGTTCGTAGAGGTATTCTGCTTTGTCTCTGTCGCTTTTGGTTTTTCTCCATTTCCTTTCAGTTCTTCTAAAGTTTGGTTTTCAGTTTGCGGAGGCTGGGGTTGAACCATCGGGCTTTTGAGGAGATGGGTCTGGTATTGGTGTTGTTTCTAGTTGTGCTGGCTGCTGAGGAGATTGTGGTATTCCAGTTGTGGATCAGGACATCAAGGTTGTTGGAGTTTGTGTGTAATTTAGGCAGGGTTTTTGTTAGGAAGTCTTCCCTGCTAAATGCTTTGAATCTCCTTGCGTGGTGTTTGTTTTCTTTGTTCTTTTTGAGTTGATAGGTGTGGGATATGTTGATGATGTAGTGGTCTGACCACGGCACTGGCGAGATTGTTGGTTTTCTGTATGAGGAGGCAGTTTGGGAGTTTAGAAATACGAGGTCAAGTATGTTTCCTTTTTCGTGTGTTGGTTCTTGTATGATTTGTGTCAGGTCCATTGCTGTCATGGCGTTGAGGAAGGTTTCTGCTTGTTTCTCCTGGAGTGATGGGAGGTTGAAGTCTCCTAGGATAATTTGTTCCTTTGAAGGGCTGGTGCTTTCGGAGATGAGGTGCAGAATCTGTGGTAGGTCAGAGGTTGTGGTGGGTGCACGGTAGATCAGGCATACCGAGAGGTATTTGTTGGTGAGGGTGAGGATGTCTGCTTCATTGGAGGTTTCTGAGACGTGGATCCGGAGGTGGAGGTTGTCTTTGGCAATGATGGCTACACCTCCGCCTTTGGCATGTGTCCGGGAGCAGTGATGGAGGCTGTATCCCTTTGGTGTTAGCTGGTTCATTATTACTGTGTCGTGGTCTGACAGAGGATGTCAATCTTCTTAGTTGTGATCAGGTCCTGGAGCATGTGGTATTTGTTCCTGACTGAGCGAGCGTTTATGAGTGAGATGGAGAGGTGGTGGTGGTTTGTGGGGTTGGTGGTGCAGGTTGGTGTGCAGTGTGGGAGTGAGTATGTGAGTGCATGGTTGTGTGTACGGTTGTGGATGCATGTGGGTTGAGCTGTTGTGGTGTCTGAGCAGAGGGGGTTGTAGGGTTTGGCTGAGTGGGGGTAGAAGGTTAGGAGGGGGGTTAGGAGATAGATGGGGGTTAGGAAGGGTGGCATGCTGTGTGGGAGTATCTGGGTTTTCGGAGTGATGGGGTCTTTTTCTTTGCGACGTTGTTGTTGTCGTTGTTCTTCGGGTCGGTGGTGGGGGTATCTCCGCTGTTGGATGTACTGTGGCTTTCTTTGAGAAGGATTATACTGAGGGAACTTAGGGACATTCTTGCAGCTCCACTGACTGACCTTTTCAATGCCTCGTTGGAGTCAGGAATGGTACTAAAGGACTGGAGAGAAGCACATGTGGTCCCTTTACACAAACACGGAAGTAAGGATGTGGTTGAAAACTACAGGCTGGTTGGTTTAACCTTGGTGGTGAGTAAATTATTGGAAGTATTGCTGAAAGAGAAAATAATGAGGTTCTGGAGTCCAACAGATTAATGGATCAGCATGGATTCACCAGAGGCAGGTCTTGTCAGATTGATTTCTTTGACTGGGTGACCAGGGAGTTGGACCGAGGGAGAGCCCTAAATGTGGTGTATTTAGATTTCAGTAAAGCCTTTGACACCATTCCTCACAGGCGACTTATAAACAAACTGAGCACCCTAGGAATGGGCCCTAAAGTTACTGCTTAGTTTAGAAATTGGTTGAGTGGGAGGTGACAAAGGGTACAGGTAAATGGAGCTCACTCTGAGAAGGAGGTTTATAAATGGTGTGCCCCAGAGATCTGTCCTTGGTCTGATTCTTTTTAACATCTTTGTAAGTAATATTCCGGAAGGGCTGTTGGGTAAGGTTTGTCTCTTTGCAGATGATACCAAAATCTGCAATAGAGTAGACACCCAGGAAGGTGTAGATAACATGAGGAGGGATCTAGCTAAGCTTGAAGAATAGTCTAGAATTTGGCAGCTAAGATATAATGTTAAAAAATGGAATGTCATGCATTTGGGCTGCAGCAATCCAAGGGAGCGATATAGTATAGTGGGTGAAGTACTTCTGTCCACAAAGAAGAGCGGGACCTATGCATGATTGTGTCTGATGATCTTAAAGTAGCTAAACAGATAGAAAAGGCAATGGTGAAAGCTAGAAGGATGCTTGGGTGCATAGGGAGAGGAATGGCCAGCAGAAGAAAGGAGGTGATAGTGCCTTTGTATAAGTCGTTGGTGCATCCTCATTTGTATTGTGTGCAATTCTGGAGACTGCACCTTCAAAAGGATATAAAGAGGTTGGATTTGGTACAGAGGGTGGTTAGTGGTCTTCATTATAAAGCATATGAAGACAGACTTAAGGATCTTAATATGTATACATTAGAATAAAGGCGGGATAGAGGTGATATGATTGAGACATTTAAATACCTCCATGGCATAAACGCACAGGAGAAGAGCCTCTTTCAATTGAAGGTAAGCTCTGCTATGAAGAGACATAGAATGAAGGTGAAAGGGGATAGACTCAGGAGTAATATGTGGAAATATTTCTTTATGGAAAGAGTGATAGATGCATGGAATAGTCTCCCAATCGAGTGGTAGAGATGAGGACAGTATCTGAATTCAAAGAAGCATAGGATAAACACAGAGGATCTCTAAAGGAAACAAGGGGACTGTTGTAATGGATGATATGAAAGGGCAGACTAAATAGGCCATGTGGTCTTTTTCTGCCATCATGTTTCTATGTCTGATATGCCATACTGGGTCAAGCTAAAGGTCCATCAAGCCCAGTGGCAATTCAAGGTTACAAATACCTGTTAGGTTCCCAAAGAGTAGGCAGATTCTTATGCTGCTTATCCCAGGGGTAAGCAGTGGATTTCCCCAGTCCATTTTAATAATGGTTTATAGACTTTTCCTCCATGAACTTGACCAAATCTCTTTTAATCCTAGCTACACTAAGGACCTCTTTTAGTAAATCCCATTAGCTGGTAGCAGGCATTTTAAAGTGAGCTACAGGAAGTCAACACTAACATATGGTAGTGTCTGCCCTCACATGCTAAAATGCATGTTAGTCAGTGATCACAGGGTGGGGCACGGAATGGTCAGAGTGAACATGGAGAGTTCATTACTACTAGAGAGGGCAAGTGCTATGTGCTCAGTGGCAACACAGCTTTTAAAGTGGGTTCATCTAATTATTCCTTTATAGGAGTCGTTAAATGAAACCAATGTAGTGGAAGGCACATTAGTAAAATCTTTTGCATGTTAGCTGCCGGGGACATACTGAACACTCCCCCAACAGCTAACGTGCGGCGTTTGCCATTAATGCACAAGAAATTACTGCCTTAATGGCAAATCCTTAGCAGGCTTTAGTAAAAGGGGCCCTAAAAATATTTTCTCTTATTAGTTTTATATGTGCTATGCTGTAGCTTCATTGCATATCACCTAGTCTTTCTACTTTTTGAAGGAGTAAGCCTTCAAAACGAGACACTGGAAGATGGCTTGTGGGGCTATGAGAGAGAGAGACTGGGTGATGACTTGGGAGGCTATATGAGAGAGAGACACTAGGTGATGGCTGTGGGGGGGTTATGAGAGAAAGAAAGAGAGAGAAAGACTCGGTGATGGCGGAGGGGGGATATGAGAGCCTTTTTTTGCTTCTCAGTGATATGTGAAGCAAACAAGGATGTTGCCTCAGGTGTAGCTATAAAGGGTCATCAATAGGCTGCTAAAAACTCATTGGGGTTGGTGGGAGGATGAGGAGAAGAAGAGTCGCTGCTTTTTGTTGGCACTGTGTAATGTCAAATTAAGGGCCTGATTTATTAAGCTTTCCTTTCTCATAGAAAATGGGAAAATAGTAAATCAGATCCTTAAAAAAGGAGTTCCGATATACCTTTTGGGAGTGGTGTGCATGGCACTGTGGCCAGGGTCTTGGCAGAAGGCTCCTAAATTTTTAAGATGGCTCCTAGATTCCAAGAAAATTTGTCAAGGTCCGACTTAAGGACCTTTCAGAGGGACAGAAGAGCCCTGAAAAAATAGATCTCCCTAGGGAGCTGGTTCCTTAATGTAGATGCAATAAAAGAAAAATAAGGATGTGCATTTATTAGCAACACATTCAGTCTGTCAGCTTGCCTTAAAAAATGTTGGAGGTCGATATTCAAAAGGATTTAGCCTATTAGGTAAACTCCGCTCTGTGTGATATTCAGAATATCTCTAAGGATCGCCTTAGAAACATACAGTTTGTTTCAGGGTGGTCTGTGAGTGGCATGGGGGAAGTCCCGGCACCTACTGGTTTGCCGTGATATTCAACCGCTAATCAGATAGGCAAAATGCATATAGTTAGGACAGATCAACGGCTGTCCTAACTTTGTGTGAATGTTGGTATCTGATTAATGGCTGAATATTGCCGCTAACCAGATAGCATTGTATGATCCAAAACAAAAAAACTCAATCAAAAAAGGTAAAAGTATAACTCAACTACACCAAAAAAAAAATCGCCTACACCCAGCTGTATAATACAGTACAAAATGGGGAATCAATAAAATAATACCGATTAAAAAAGGGAACAATCATAAAGGTGGAGGAAAGGATCTCAGGTAAGACAAGGCCACAACAATGTCTGATAATATCTGATAGCAACAGGTGTATATAATCAGACTTGGGCCATCACATCATAGATCCTGAAAAGCTTCCATAGCTTTTACTATTTTTGCTATTTTTAAATATTAATTTATATTATTCACAAGTCATACAATGTCCTTTCCCTTTTCACTAATAAATACAAAACTCATAAACAAAAAAAATAAGAACCACTTATCTTAGAAACTAGAACAAGACAAATTGTAATCTCTGCATTATGAAGTGTAGTATGAAACAGGATTTGTATAGAGGCAATATGCACCCCAATGCTATTGACATCCTTGCGTTTTGCCCCCGGCTTCGTCAGGGAATATAACAATGTTTCAAAGATTTCCACTATAAGAGACATATCCATATGTGTTTTATTGACTACAGCAAGGCTTTTGACTGTGTAAACCATGAGAAACTCTGGGCCACGTTAAGAAGCAAGGGGAAAACCAGAACACCTGATCGTTCTCTTGCACAACCTTTACATTGATCAAGAAGCAACAGTTTAAACAGAACTAGGAGAAATAGAGTGATTTAAAATCAGCAAAGGTGTACAACAAGGCTGCATACTTTCCCCCCATCTCTTTAATTTATATGCAGAGCAAATCATCAGAAAATCAGGACTGTATGAAGACAACCGAGGTGTGTAGATTGTTGGAAGTCTCATCAACAACCTTCGCTACACCACTATCATATCCCCACTCAGCTGTCTCTTCTCCATGTTGATGGGCCCTAACCTTTGGAGCCTCAGCTCATATGGGTATCCTTCCATCCGCAGTACCATCTGAGATGTCTGGCATGATCCCACATTGACAGTGGTGGCACACAGACATCTACTGTTGCAGAAAGGTGATGCCACATGGGGCAGCCCAAGGAACCTGGCACCCTGGGCACAAATCCCGGCTGGCCACCCCTGCCTCCGCTCAACCTGGCTGTGGAAGAGTTGACTGATAGTGCCAGCAGCTATAGTCCTCCAGGTAGCTGCAAGATGCAGGTGCCTGGGGAACTACCACAGCAGTGCCTGTCTTTCCTCCACATGAGATGTATCAGAGGCAGGTGGTGTTGGGGACCTGCAGAGGCAGATGGTTTAGGGGGGCTGTGTGGGTGTCCATGAATGCCTCTGCCCCCCCCCCCAACTGGACCTTGTACCTAGGCACACACCAGGCCCACATGTTGGACAGGCTGAGACAGAACACTGCCACCACTGGCAGCATGCAGGCATGTCAGCATGGTGAAGGGATGTTGGTGGCGGAGGCAGCAGCACTTGCCTGAGGGCGGGCCAGAGCTATCCTCTCGTCCTGTGTGCTGTGCACATTGCAACATATGGCAAGGTCTGTTGATGTGAAACATGATAGCCCCAGGGACTGTTGCATCCATATGGCAGCATTGTGGCTCAACACTCATAGTTGGTGTGTATATGAGAAAAGGGTCACAGGTCCAATTCCTGGTTGTGGATCGTGTAATGCATGTTCCTGTATCTAAACTTTAGCCTACAGTGCAGGTACAGCACCAGCATATGCAACCCCTAATGAAATGGCCAGGAAAGGTACAAACACCCATCAGCCACACAGACAGGCTCCACTATCCACAGCTGGCTAGAGAGGCAGGCTGATAGCACCTGCACATTGAGCAGGCACTAATAACGGTGTTAATGTTAGGGGCATGCTACTAGCACCTGTACAATGAGCACATGTTAACAATACTTGGGCTGATATGGAAGCCAATGTGGCAGGCAGGAATGCCAACCATCCCCACTTTTGCACAATGCAGCGATATGAGTGTGTGTGTGTGTGGTGTGTGTGTGTGTGTATGTCTCTCCATTGTTATGTGGCTTTCTGCACTTCACTGTGCCTCGCATTTCCTAAGCTGTTCCCAGCGTTAGTGTGCAAATGTGCATGACGAAGAGCAGAGGATTGTGGATATGGCCTGGAACAGAGTAGAATGGCCTGAATGTATCTGCCTCAGCAGCATGGTCAATGGCTGAGATTTTGTTGTGCCCATCTGCTATATGCATGGCCTGGGTGGTCACAGATGTCATGCTGAGAGGACACTCTCACTCTGACTGAGCAGTGACCATGGCACAGCTATGTATCCACATAGTGCTATATACCAGGGGTGTCAAAATCCAGTCCTGGAGGGCTGCAAACCAGTCAGGTTTTCAGGATGTCCCTAATGAATATTCATTAGATACATTTACATGCAATGGGGGCAGTGAATGCAAATATATCTCATGCATATTCATTAGGGATACCATTAAAACCTGACTGGTTTGTGGTCCTACAGGAGTGGAGTTTGACACCCCTGCTATATACTATCTGGCTCCAGTGATGTGGATGCAATCTTTGTCTGGGGAGCCCAATCACTGAGTCACATGCTGGGTGTCCATGCCATTTATCCCAAGCCAGGTGCACAAGGTCGTTCTGTGCACATGCATTGTATGTTGACCAGCGGACCAGCCACTGTTGGTATGTGCATGGCTGAAACAGCCCAGTGGTGAGAGGCAGGTGCTGTCTCACTGAGCTTGCTGTGGTGGATTGTTAGTTCTCAAAGGCTGGGACAGCAGTTGCTCCTGGCCTACTCACTGTGGTCATGACTAGACAGTATCAGCAGCCCCACACTATGGCATCAGTTTTTTCACACTGGCAACTAACATGCACTGTTCTAGGAGGGTCCCTGTCCAATAGGGCCCGGACACAGGGCCAAGCTGTGACTAGCACCTACAGCATGCTGCAATTGTGCAGGAAGCAAGGTGACTAGCATAGCACACTGCAGACAATACCTTCCACACACTGGCAGTGATGTGGACCTGCAGCATGGCTGGCAGAGGCCATCTGTAGCAGTGCAAGTTTTGGGGACCAGGTGCTGGGCACCCATCCTCACCCTCAGGGTGACTGCTAAAACTGCTTAGTAGCATGGTTTGTAGCTGCTGTGTGCCTGTCACACCCATTATCAGTGCATCTTACTGAGAAGATGCAATAGATCAGTGCATTCTCCATTTGGTGATCAGCTGCAGACTGTTGTTTCGCCAGGCAGTGCCTCATGGGTAATGGATTGGCTAGCCTATACCAGCACACACAGCAGGCAGTCTAGGCCAGGGGTCTCAAACTCAAATTGCTTTGAGGGCCAAATGAGGACTTGTAGAGTAACCCGGGGGCCGCACAAGACGCAGGCCTCATTTGCATAAGGGCATCATTTGCATAAGGGATCATTTGCATAAATATTTGCATAATGTTACCATACACTAACTTTGAGTAAACATGCCTCTTAATGAGTGTATGGATAAAGAAAGACTAAAAGATTTCTACATTACTATAAACCAGTGCCAACCGCCAGGCACATTAGGAACTACTAGAAACACTGCTCATTTAGAACCCATAGCAAACCTGCCATGTCCTAACAGCACTACCAGGACTCACAAAGCACCATACCCTAACTATCAAAAGGCAACACTGCAAATATTAAATCAACACATTTCAGAGAATAACAATACATGACCTACTCGGGAAAGAGAACAAGTGGCAATGTCAAATAGGAATTACATAAACAGAATACCTCAGCTCAGTTACACATGCAGAACATACACCATCACCAAACAAGGAATCACAATTTAGAAACAGGAAGACAATTAAACTGGGAACCCCAAAAGCCAAACTTAGAATGTACAACACTGTAGAAATAAAACTATACATTGATTTCCTCTTGTATTAAATAAAGTGCAGACGTTAAAGATGCACATTTCCAAGAGCTGACATATTTCAGTTAATAAATTCAAAATAAAGAGATATTTTTCTACCTTTTGTGCATTTTTTTTCAGTTGCAATTGTTCCAGCCACTTTCTTCTGGTTGCTTTGTGTCTTCTGCTAACTCTCCATCGTCTGCTGTCCATTTGTCCTTTCTTCTTTCCCAGTTTTTTTCCATTCTCTCTACATCTGCTTTAACATACTAATCATTCTCCTTTTGCTCTTTCCTCATTCCTATTTCATCCACTCAAATTTTACCCCTCCATCCTCAATCCCCACTTACTCTCCCAATACCCGGCCAATTGTAGATTTTTCTTCCCTCCCACACAAAATATATTTCCCCTCTCCATTTCACTCTCCCAGCCCCATCCCATTCTAATCGTCCCCCAACATCAACTCCCTTCTAGCTCCTGCCCCACCCAGCATCCGCTCCCTTCTAGTCCCCGCATCATCAGCCCATTTCCAGTCCTAGCTCCCTCCCCTCACAGCCCATTTCCTTTCCAAGCCCCCCTCCCCATCAGCCCATTTCCATTCCAAGCCCCCTTCCACTCAGCCCATTACCATTCCAAGACCCTGTCCCCATCAGCTATTTGCAGTTCAAGCTCCCCCTTCTACTCGGCCCATTTCCAGTCATAGCACCCCCCCCCAGTCCATTACCAGTTCTAGCCCCACCCCCCCATAGCCCATTATCGGTCCTAAGCCCCCCAACAGCCCACTTCCAGGCCTAACCCTTCCATCGCCCCATCTTCATTCTTAGCCCCCCAATCAGACCACCTCCAGTCCTAACCCCCATCTGTCCATTACCAGTACTATCACCCCATTTCCAGTCCTACCCCCCCAGCAGCCCACATCAATCCTGCTCCCCCCCAGCAGCCCACATCAATCCTGCTCCCCCCCCCAGCAGCCCACATCAATCCTGCTCCCCCCCAGCAGCAGCCCACATCAATCCTGCTCCCCCCCCAGCAGCAGCCCACATCAATCCTGCTCCCCCCCCCAGCAGCAGCCCACATCAATCCTGCTCCCCCCCCAGCAGCAGCCCACATCAATCCTGCTCCCCCCCCAGCAGCAGCCCACATCAATCCTGCTCTTCCCCCCAGCAGCAGCCCACATCAATCCTGCGAGCCCACCCCCAGCAGCAGCCCCCATCAATCCTGCTCCCCCCCCCAGCAGCAGCCCACATCAATCCTGCTCCCCCCCCCCAGCAGCAGCCCACATCAATCCTGCTCCTCCCCCCAGCAGCAGCCCACATCAATCCTGCTCCCCCCCCCCAGCAGCAGCCCCCCACATCAATCCTGCTCCCCCCCCCCGGGGAAACAAACTTTAGACCACCGCTAGCTGCGGCTCCTGCCACTGCCGCGGCGGTAGCAGCAATACCGCATGTCCCGCGGCCCCCCCCCTTGCCTGTCAGTTCTTCTCTGCTTCGGCTTTCAGAGCCGCGAAGGGAGAGCTTCTCCCTCGTGACTCTGTTAAGCCCGCTGGGGCTTATGGGAAATTTCCCATCTGCCCCGGCGAGCTTAACAGAGTCGCGAGGGAGCAGCTCTCCCTTCGCGGCTCTGAAAGCCGAAGCAGAGAAGAACTGACAGGCAAGCAGGAAGGGATCGGGGGCCGCGGGACATGCGCAGAAGCCGGGTTGTGTATCGCGGGCCGCACAAAGGTCTCTCGCGGGCCGCATGTTTGAGACCCCTGGTCTAGGCAGTGACCTGCAGGCTCTTTGAATCCCAACATTGCTACATAAGGAGGTGTGGAGGTGTAGCCTACTGGTTAGTGCAATGACTTCAAAAGCAGAGCACAGGGGTTCAATTTCCACTTGGTCATTTTAGGCCTGTGTGCTACTCAGGCCATTTCCCTGACTTTAACTGTCCTGGCTGTACTGTATCTTGCAGACACTCATCCTTCTACTTTGTTATTCATTCTGACCACTCCTTATGTGACATTTTGGAATGAGTTACTGTCGCATTTTATGTCAGCCACAACCTTCATGGACTGACAGCACCTCTTTGTGACCTTGTGCAGGTCACTTAACCCACCAATGGCTCAGCTGACTGCAGCTCCATAGAGTCCATGGTTTTCATCAGACATTAATAATTGACAGT
Source organism: Ichthyophis bannanicus (assembly GCA_033557465.1). NCBI lineage: Eukaryota > Metazoa > Chordata > Amphibia > Gymnophiona > Ichthyophiidae > Ichthyophis > Ichthyophis bannanicus. Next base: position 418,234,998 of record CM066036.1, on the reverse strand, counting down.
AAGATATACCCCAATGTGACTGCACTACATGCATACATCTGTAACCTACTTGGGAAAAATGAGTCATGTGTGACATCATGTCTGTTACTGTACAGCTTTGGCTCCCATCTCTACAGTACATGTGGACACATCCTACCCCCTTAGATATCCTCCTGCAGGTCTCAGCTCATGTCCATACATACCCCATTTGCCCAGTATGGATAACACCTATGAAGTTGTTATGAGCACATTTGATGTGTTGTATAGTGGCTGTGTGGCTAGTACAGGTGAGTCCAACATGTCTGGTATCAGGCCTTCCAAGTGGCAATGCCACATATTTTCATGCACAGTACAGATATGTTGGGGATGGCCCTATGGCACATCAGTGTTACCAGCCCGTACCACTCTCTCCTCTGCCCCCATCCATCCTTCAGCCCATCCATCCACCTCTGTTGGCTGGGTGCAGTCATATCTTCTCGTGCAGGCTGCTATACCATGGCCTACACTGGTACTCTTTCCCACAATTTGGCTCCGCACGCACACCTTTCCTGTGCCTGATCTGCACATCACCACTCCTACTCTGTCCTCCTGTCGCTGCACACTACAATACGTTAGTTAACTTGATACTTACGGTTCTAGCTTAAATATACTGTTTGTTTATAAAACTGTGTTTGTTTAATTTATGATGTTCTATGTAAAAGTTATGACGTTCTATGTAAAACAAACTGCGCTTTGTTAATTGTTGTTAATTGTACACCGCAACTGAACTTTGGAAGATGCGGTATATAAATGTTAAATAAATAAATAAAATAAATAAATAAAATCCTGCCACATCTGACTCCACTGGGAAACACGTGTTCCACATGCTATGGTGACATTGCACCATATTACATTGGTACCCCCTGTGCATCTGTACACCAGCCTCCCACTTGCTCATCCACTTTACTGGCTGCCACATATGGTGCCCACTGGTCTGGCAGATTCATCATCTGCCACCTGTCCTTCCATCCATCGCCGTCAGATTGTCTTCCCTTGCTGTTCCTTTCTCCAGCGTTAGAGTTACAGCTTTTTTCAGATGTTAAGGTGCCTGCTTGACACCTTAATGCTCAATATCCTGTTACCGTACGTTAAATAGCCCATAAAGCCCTTAATGCTGGAAGGCCTCCTACATGCCCAGAGCCTTTTCCATGGAAACCCTTTTCGCTGCAGTTACTGTCAGAAAAGCATGCTGCCTTACCACCATTTAATAAAAATGCCCCTAAAAATCCAGTAACAATACTGCTAGGCTATTAAACAGACCACATTAACGGATGACACCAACTAACTATTAAGAAAGTTATCTATAAGAAAGACAGGCTGAACAATATACATTTATCACAACTAAAAATTTAATAACGACCCTTTTTTTTTTTTGAAAGCTTTATTTAGTCCACCATAAAATCCAAACAACATATCAACAGACGGCCCCACGGGGAGGGTTAACTCTTCGCCCCCCCGGGTGCCAACAGAAAGATAATACAATAGGTGGGCATTTTACATTATATCCCAACCCCCCTTCTCCCGTCCCCCTCCCCTCACCCACCCACCCACCCTCACTCCATTACCGACTGCATAAGCCAATTATCATCAAAGGCTGTAAAGCAGCTATCGCCCACCCACTACTCAATACCTCCATCATTCAGCTCCCCCCTTGGAGGGTTGCATTACGGCTGTGGGGTCCCAACTGCTGAATATATGGCTCCCACACTGACAGAAAGACTGTCCAGCGCTTGGCACTGCCCCGCGCCAACCAACGCTCCGTTAGCATTAATTGATGAAAGTTATTCCGCCATTCACTAAAAGTAGGCAATTGGCGTTCCCGCCATAGCCGGAGAATCGGCCCTTTACCCACCAGACAGGCCTTCCGCACCAGCAAGCTCTCACCAGCCTTCACTGGTCCAGGGGTCGGCAGTTGGTCAAGGGCCACAAATAGGCCGGTCCAATGTAGCCTTCGCTGCAGCAGCGTGCAAAGGAATCTGCATATCCGTGCCCAGTATGCCCGTACTCCCCGACAACCCCACCACATGTGTAGAAGAGTAGCTAAGGACTCCGAACAGCGTGGGCAGGAGCCATCCGTGTCCAGCCGACTGCGCAATGCCCGCCGCGGCGAAAAATGAGCCCTAGTCACACACTTAAATTGAATCTCACGCCAACGCACTCCTTGAACTAGTCGGCTAATCCGTTTCAATGCCGTCAATACCAATCCCGGTGGTACGTCCACTCCCAATTCGGTCGCCCAAGCTCTTTCGACTCCACTATAGTCAGGGAGGGGGCGGTAGCACTCCAAATTATGTTTCAAATTGGAAATCGACGCCGGGCGCTCCTCTCCCAGCTGAAAAAATTCCAAAATACGATAACGACCCTTTTTAAAATCATAATGAGAACCCTGACAACCTTTAGCAGTCCAGCAGTATAAAACCCGCCATTCCTGCACAAAGACCAGCTAATAAATATGCATTTCAACTCTTATAACTCCTCCGAATACAACCGCTTTTAGACAAAATGTAACAAAGCCAGAACACTTACCATATTGCTACAAGTTAAACTCTTGCTATTGAAAAGCTGAAACAATAACTCTTCAATGGCATTCATGGCCACAGAAAGACAGCTAGCCAAGTTAGTCCTAGGCATAATGGCAATGAATGGCCATTGCTAAAGACAAAGGGGCATGTTTACTAAACTGCGGTAATGTCATTCGCGTTAGGTTCTGCGGTAAAGGTACAGATGCCCATATAAAGGCATGGGCAGGGCATCATTATGGCAAGCCCTCAGGTAACACGTGTTATAAGGCACGTTATAAAGCATGTTATTAGGCACAATACAAGGCACGTGCCTTAACGTGCTTTGTACTGTGCCTAATAAGGTGCCTTATAACGTGCCTTTGTAACGCGCCTTATAACGTGCCTTGTACTGTGCCTAATAAGGTGCCTTGTAACATGCCTTATAACATTCCTTGTACTGTGCCCAATAAGGTGCCTTGTAACGTGCCTTGTACTGTGCCTAATTAGGAGCCTTATAACGCCTTATACAGATTGCTGGCAACTGTGGTGAGGGTACTATGGTCTGGCAGCATGGATCTTCAAAGATGTGACTGTCACAGGCAAGCAAAATATCTGCCTTGGACAGGAGGAAACAACAAGGAATTGAACCCATGACTTCCACCTAGAATGTCAGTGTACTAACCAGTAGGCTATACCTCTATGGCCTGTTAGACAGCAATGGCTGGGTATGGAAGGACTGCAGGTCACTGCACAAACCGTCTGCTCTGTGTGCCAGGATAGGGTAACCCCACCAGCACCCATGATGCATTGCACATTCAGAACAGCGGCCTACAGCTGACCACCAAATGGGGTCTGCACCTCTCCGGTACTGCAGCGTGGTAAGATGGACTGACAGTGCATGATACTGGCACAGAGTAGCTACGGACCATGCCATTGTGCAAGTTCCGTGTTCACCCTGAGGGATAGGATGGGCACCCAGCACTAGGTCCACAATACATGTGGTGCTAGAGATAGGTCCTACTGCACATCCCCAGCACTGCCAGTGTGTGACAGGTGTTCCCAGTGGTGCAACCGAAGGTGCATCTGTTCCAGCTGTGTTCTGCAGTCACATGTAGCCCTGTGGGACTGGACACCACCTAGATTAGTGTGTACCCGGTGTTAAGGACTGGCTGCCATGGGTACCTGTTATCAGGACAGTGGGGCGTCTAGCCTCGCATTCATGAGGGCGATGTAGCACTGCCACTATGGGTCAAAGTGGTATGTGCTATATACCCCAAGGGGCCTCAATTACCCCTTTTGTAGATGAGGGTGTGGTGGGACAGGTGCTTGCACCCTGCAGTATGGCTGCAGTACCAGCAACCACAGTCCTGCTGACGGATGACAGCCCTCCAGGGCCAGTGCCATACCTGTGACCATTGCAGACCAGCAGTGATGCTTGGGGTAGGCTCAACTGCCCCACGCCACAGTCTGCCATTCATCAACAGATAGCACAGTCAGACTGCACCATCCTACAAGGTGCTCCCACCATGCACAGGCAAACTGCAGACAGCCCACTAACCAGTCCATAGTGCATGCTCACAGGGGAACCCTGTGCACCCAGAGGTGGGATGCACAGCATAGACACCAAGCAGGCATCTCTGTGCTTAGGCCCCAAAACTGGGAACACACAGGTATCACTGAAAACAAAAAAATGTGTGGCACTATATGGGAACATAGACATGCCATGGTCACTGCTCGGTCAGAGTGAGAGTGACCCCCAGCGTGACATGCTGTGGCCACCCTGTCCATGCAGGTGGTGGTTGAGCACTACAGTGTCCTAGCCATTGCCCTCCATCCTGTGCAGATGCATTCTGGTCAATCCGCCCTGTCTGGGCCATACCCACAATACCTTGCTCCTCATTATCCACATTTGCAGGCTAACGCTGGAAGCAGTATGAGCAATGTGGGCTCAGTGAGGTGTTGGCAGACACAAAACAATGGAGAGACATATGCACACTCCCACACCTATCTCAGCATTGTGCACAGATGGAGGTGGTTGACAACCCTACCCGCTGCACTGGTCCTGATCACAGTGCCAATATTGTTAATCTGTGCAGGGGGTAGCAGTAGTGCTCTGGTGACAACTGCAGCTCTGTGCTGGGGCCAACAGCCTGACACTCCATGAAGCTGTGGATAGTGGAGCCCTTGTGAGTGGGTGTCCGTACCCCTGTGCAACACTGCTTTGGGGTTTGCCCATGTTGTTGTTGTGGCTGCATTGTGGGCTAAAACTATGGGGAGATGCTCTTCAGGATCCACAGATGGGACCTGAACCTCTGACCCTCTGCTCTTGGACATGCTGGCTGAGTGTACTGCACCACACTGTTGCCACAGCAACATAGTGGTCCCTGGGGCTATCTTTACGTTCCTCGGCCAAACCTCTTCTGTTGCACTGCACACCACATTCTGGTACAGGGCATGGCCTAGGTCCACTGCAGGCGGGTGCCACTGCTCGCTCCAGCACAATCACCCACCCCTCTGCCATGCCGCCTTGACCATATGCTGTCTTTGCCAGTGGTGCGCCATCCCAGGCCATCCAGGGGGCAGGTAGGCGGCTGCCTAAGGTGTGGGTTCTGGGGTAGGGGTGCCTACATAGATGTCCACACTTCCCCAGGCACCGCCTGTCAATGTTATGTGCCCCTTGGGGTGCCTGCTGGGTAATGTCTCCTGGATGCGACACTGTGGGCCACAGACTCATGGGCATGTCTGACCCTGGTCAGTTGCTGTCTTGCTGGTTTCCATTTTCTGCATTCCTATGTGCCACCTCGGCAACTGCCTAGTCCACCCTGTGCCCCAGTAGCCCCCACTATATGTCCCGCCTGCAGCCCCCATGCCCCATTTGTGCCATCAACATAGTGGCCTTTCATACCAGGGCACTATGCTTTGGTGCAAATGTATCACTACTATCACTTTTCTGGGGCTCCCTGGCTATGCTGTACATTGCTGACACAGAACTGGTTTCTCTCTCTTGCAAATGTGTGCTAACGCCAGGTTTTCAGTTGCATTAGGATTCAGCCCTTAATTTCCCCGCGTTAGTGTGAAAGGGGTCTCTCCCCGCCCACTCCCCGCCCATTGACCCCTTCTCTCCGCCTTCTCTCCACCCTTTTCTGGACTTACTGCGGCCAGGAACGTTAAGGGTCATTATGTAACGTTAATGCGCCTTAACGTTACATAACCTGCCTTAACGTAGCCGCTGCTACGTTACCGCAGTTTAGTAAATATACCCCAAAGTGTCTTAATTGTAAGGGCCCCTTTAAATTCTGACTGGTGAGTGTTCAGCCATCCCTTTATATTGTGCGCCGGCGCGGCGACTTTTTAAAACTAATTTTCAGCGCATTGCAACTTGGCTAGCTGTCTTTCTGCAGATGGCAGGTCTGTTACAGCTGGACCATTAATGGTTATTTGGTGTCATCCATTAATGTGGTCTCTGTTTAATAGCCTAGCAGTATTGTTACTGGAGTTTTAGAGTTTAATAATGTTGATAGTACATATTTTACATTTTAAATTTGAATGATTTACCCGAGATGCTGATAGTGGATTTAGGTTGATAGGGGATATTAGAGATATATTTTTTTCCACCCTTGATTAGTGGGTGTGTTGGCATGCTAATGTATGTTTTTTTCCTTTTTCTGTCTATTATAATGGAAATCTTCGAAACATTGTTATATTCCCTGATGAAGCCTGGTGTGAAACACAAGGGTGCCAATAGTGTTGGGGTATATATTGCCCTCGTATACAGAAACCTATTTCATACTACGCTTTGTAATCCAGTGATTACAATTTATGTCTTGCACTAGTTTCTAAGATAAGTGGTTCTTACTTTTTGTTTATAGGTTTTGTATTTATTAGTGAAAAGGGAAGGAACACTGGATAAGCGACTAGCGAATGATAAGCGAATGATATAAATTAATATTTAAAAATAGTAACATGGAGGCTTTTCAGGATCTATGATGTGATGGCCCAAGTCTGATTATATACACCTGTTGCTATCAGATATTAACAGACGTTGTTGTGGCCTTGTCTTACCTGAGATCCTTTCCTCTGCATTTATGATTGTTCCCTTTTACATCAGTATTTTGATTCCCCATTTTGTATTGTATTATATAGTTGGGTGTAGGCAATTTTTTTGGTTTAATTGGGCTATCCAGATAGCAATACCAATCACTGCCGAAGCCAGTGACAGACGCTGAATATCTGGCTTGGGCACGGAATATCTAGTTTCATTTTTGCCCGAAGCAGTTAGTGGCTCTAGCAGTATGGACCTCTGGGATCTGCATATCGACTTAGCATGCATTTAATTGCTTTTGCATGTGCTACGAACTTATGAATTCAAGTATAATCAATCTGTACATGTTGAAATGTTTTTTTAATAAAAATGAGTGTATGAAATGAACCGAAAAAACTTCAAAGATTGGAAAACAAAAGTCTGAAAATCAACAAATGAACATTATTTGTTGCCTATTCACATCCCTAATGAAAAAAGTCTTGTCTCAAGTGTCAGTTAATCTCACTTTCAACAGTGTGGAAATTTTGAATGACACTCTTCTGCAGATCAAAGATAACACGTGGATCTATAAGAAATTAATCAGTTATTTAAGCCAAATCTTAAATATTGAAATGTTAGCGGAAGCCAATGCAAATCTTTTGAAACTGGCATAATTGTTTCTATCAATTGGGCTACTAGATTCTGAAGCACTCTTCGTGTTTGAAATAATTTCAGCTTTTAAGCCATCAATATTCCAAAAAGAACGCCAGGGGGCAGAAAACAGTCAAATATTTGCATTAAAGTAACATAAAATGACTTAGCAGCCCTTTCTCCCTTTCGTTCAGCAGAAATCCAAATCTGTGAAAGCATTTGTTGACTTCATAAGAAAGTAACGAAAAAAAAAGTATAAAGCTCCGACACTGATCACAGAGGTATCAGGATTCCAATTATTACACAGGTGCTGTTATTTGAAAAATGACAACATCAGCAATATTTGTTCTAATGTTTCGTGTCACTGCCTATCCAAAATGACACAATAGTTAATTAAATCCCTAATGAAAGTTTGGTGTGTGGTAACTGGGACTGAGGATTTGCTTAAGGGAACTGCTGCTTAGTTATGTGGCTTTACTGAGGAAGTGGAGGTGAGGTTTCAGGAGGTAGACTCCTGTACAAGCTACTGAATACAAAATTACTGTGACTGAGCCTCAGGTGAATTCCCTCCAGGCTATAGGGATGTCCAATATTAAGCCTTCATTATAAAACTGAATCTTTTGAGAATGCTTTAAAAGGTTAAGAACCTCGGGATTTTAATTTTCCTAAATTTACTTGCTTTCACCAGTAATGTTGCTTCAGAAATATTTCAAGGAACGTTTGCAGCTTCCTATGCCTAGTGATATTGCGATAAAGAAGTGTATTTATGTACCAATAAACTCTCAGTGTGGGGGTGCCGATGAGGAGGTTGTTTCAGGGAGCGGTGTTGTTTTGACCACTTTTCTTGAGGACTCACGGGATATAATAACTACATGGTCTACCCTCCTAGTGGTCTCCTCAGAGAGAGATATGTTATTGGTGTTAAAGTCTTATTTTAAGAAAAAAAGATTTGATGTTCTGTGTTCAGACAATTCGGGTTTTCCCTGATGTTGTGCAAGCAACCCACGCCTGTAGGAAGGAGCTTATAGCTCTGAAGGCTCATGGGCCGGCTATAGAATCTACATTTTGCTTAAAATATCCATCTAGGTGCTTGGAGACTCATCAGAGGAAAGATTTGGTCTTCTCAGACCGTGGCCATCTAGAAAAATGTCTTCAGGGTAAGGAAGAACTTGGGAGAATTTGGTTATTATGGTGGGGGTAGTGGAGTCTGTATTGTTTTTGGTGGGGGTGGGAAATGGTGTGAGGGGTTTTTGTTTCCCTCTTGAGCTTTCCTCATATCTCTTGTGATGGGGTTTGTTGGATTTACATTTGATAGTTCCTCTTGGTTGTTTTTGGAATGCTTAATGTGTTTGGAGATATTCAGTTTCTTTTGATATTATTTGGAATGATCATTTGTAGTTTTAGCACACACTACAGTGTTTCGATGTGCACTGTCCACAAAATTCAATAAAACTACACACATTGGGGATCTTTTACTAAAGGGCGCTATGGTGTCGCACCCAAAATGCTCAAAACCATGGCACATTAGATGCAACACCACCACATTAACTGTTGGGGGTGTGGAAAGTATGTTCCTGGCATTTAACGCGGTGCGCCCTGCCTAACGCAGACTAAAATTAGCACAGATGCACTTACCTGCACCTATAGAGGCAGCAGTAAGTCCACCCCTGCTTATGGCTCACCTTGCAGTCAGCGCGGGGCGTGCTGACTTCAAGGTATCACCTCACCCAGTCTCTGCCCCAACCTGCTCACTTAACTCCCCAATGTATGCAGCATGGGTATCACGGAAATCAGGACCTGCTAATTGCGCTGATCCCATGCTAACAGTTACCGCGGGTCACAGCATGGGGTTAGCAAGTGCTGTAACTCATGCTAACTGCTTAGCGTGCTTTAGTAAAAAGGCCCCATTGTAAAAACTAGATGTGCACTGTAAAAAACGTACATGAATCATAACAATCTAGCAAATGCTAAAATGAAACAAACCATATATATGGAAAAATGAAACTATTTAAACATCATAAAAAGTAAATGAAACAACATAACACAATTTTTTTCCATTTGCATTCCTACCCATTACACTGCAAGCTGAGGCATTTCTACTTTTCTTATGGGCTTTATTAGGCCATGCGAACCAGAGGCCTACCCTCTAGATGGTGGAGTATGACTTTTGCTGTAAGACATGACCCCTGCTTTACTATCGTGGTTAAATTTATTTTTTAACATGGGCAGACATAACTGTCCCTCCCTCTGTCAAGCCATGCAAACATTCAATGAAAAGGACACGGACATTTGAAAAAAATGTCCTTAACTCTGTTTAAGAATTCACCATAGATAGCACATACCTGAGCTAGAATTTCCCTACTTATCACTGCTGGGCCGTCTCTCCCTCTTCTCCTCTCCTGTGTCCCTAACTAGCCTGTTCCAGGGTACCCAATGCACAGATCCAGACTACGCCCTGTCACCCACCCTTGCCCTTGCCAGTTTACGAGCTGGCATGCTCCTCTCATGGTTTGGCTGCACCCCAGTGCATTGCCTGTCATTCCTGGGACTATTCCACCTCACCCAAACATCTTATACTCTATGATGTCATGTCACCCGAGGAACAGCTTTCCACTGTAGCTTATTATGTAACTCTCCCTCTCCCCAGCCGAGGTATGCTTAATAAAGATACACTAACAGAAAATTCAATATAGTTAACGAGTCTACCACCGTATGATAGGATTGATGAGAATTTTCAAACAGGTGCAGGATGAAAAGTTCATGGGATATACCTCACAAGTCCTTGAGACTGTGTGCTCAAGTCCATAGAATTAAGAGCAAATCTGGGCTCACTTTGTTTTCAATTTTTTCTAAGCGAAGTCAAGCTTCAATTTCTATTTTTTTTTAGCTAAATTGCTTAGAATTCAATGTACAGTTCTGCTGTTGTTGCTTCTGTAAGTAAACTGATCTTCAGGTAGATCTTTCCTCCCACCTCAGCCACCCAATTTATCAGGCTTCCAGTTATATGGAAACTGATTCCTAATGGAGGGAAGGAACTTCTAGTGTCCCTGCTCATTTAAGCATAAGAATCCTTGATGTCACTTCTGGTATTTTGAGGGTAAATGGCACGCCTATGAACTTGTAATGTTTGTGGAGGTGAACATCATGAAAGCTTCAGTGATGCCACATCTGTGTTCAGCTCTCCAGGTTAGAGGGAACTTGCCAGACTTAGGGCTGAACCAGAGTTGGTTAAAATAATGCTTGCAGACATCCCCAAACAAAGTCTTCTTCTCAGCAGCTGTGTTCCCAATTTGGCAGGTAGTGATCAGCCACCATCTTTCTCAGCCGCTGGATCAGAGGTGGCTGACAGTGCCTCAGGGGGTAGGAGAAAATCCCCTGTCTCTCTCTTGCTCTCCCATTTGGTGTCAGAGCACTGGTGTGGGTTTGACTCACCTTTCCAGTTCCCGTTGACAGCAAACTGAGCCATGTCATTTTATCTTCTTCTCTGCCCAGCTGTGTCCTCTGACATTTCCAATCCCTCCTCCAAAGAGGCCAGCTCTGTGGGTGCAGCGGGTGCTTGAGAAGCCCCTATATTGACCAAACCCATTAACTGTGCCCATGGAGGGGTTACTTACGTTGAGCTTAGTGCCTCCATTTATTTTGAAAAGCTGGCTTCTATACTTCCCCGAAAAATACCCCCATGGGCCAACTTGAGCCCTGCTCTCCCTCTTTCCCCTTTTTATGGGCCACCTCAACCCTTGTGTCTGTCTTCTAGTCAAAATATATTCTTCTAGTGTAAGGACAGTGGTGTCACTGAAACCCATCTAGTCTCTTGTATCTCATTCCCATTAACGCAGTGTAAATTAAACATATCCACAAATTTTATGAAACAGCTCAAACCTCACTCTCCTCCCGTGACTCCCTAGCTCGATTTTGAACAGCTCAGTCTCTGCTGTCCTTTGCCCTCTAAACTTGATCCTGGCTCTCCTCCTTTTCCACCTGCAGCCAGTTCCACCCTGTTGCCTGGTGTACAAAAGCAAAGAGCCCTGGCAAGAGTAGTGAGAGAAGAGGTCATGCAGATCAAGACTAAGGACAAAAAATACAATTCTAAGAAATACCTGTCCAGTTTAGACAAGAAATGCGATTCCTCTGTTGTGCATTTTGTTAAATCACTAATACATGCTCCCTTTCCCACAGGATACCTGGTGCTCCACATTCTGTATTTCCTGGTCAGCCTTGTGATCACTTTCTGGTTTGTGCTTCCAATAAAAGAAGGGAATGGCTTGCAGGTTCTGCAGGAGTTGGGTTATGCTTTGTGAGTAAGCTGAAAGCGGGTCTTTTACAAGTTCTTTGTTGCACCCAAGTTCTAGAGTTGATTGTTTTGCCTTCTTAAAGCAGGAGAAAGTCAAGGCTCAATCTTGTTAAACTATGTCAATGTTCCCAGGAATGCTCTTCCATTCTGTACTGCTCTTGGCACTGGGAATGATAGGTGTGATATTTCGGAGTCTCTCGCTGATCCTTTTCTCTCCTTTCTCAGGCTTGGAATTGCACTGATGGTAGCTGTCATTGTTGCACAAGTGCTTGCTGCCCGGTTCTTCTTTCTGCAAGATAAAATTTCCCCCACGGACCAAAACAAGCCATTAGCAATAAACAACAGGTGAGTTGCATCAGGAGGAAAGTAATATCTGACATGCTTGATTTCTCTTAACAATTAAATTTGGTTTCATTTTCTGGGAGTTTCATTTTTACTATAGAAACCTGCCCACACCACATTATGAGCCATGTTGGGAATTTGCTATGATCTGCAATCTGGTTGGCTTTCAGGGGTGTATATTTATGCTTTATTGCACTGTTCAGATCATTTGTCTTATCATAAAGAACTGTCAAATGATAAATCATGGCATCTTCTTTTCTCTGCTTGCATCCTCTCAAACCTTCTGGAAACTGTACTCGAAAACACCAAATCAAATAAGACCTTCTCCTATTAGGTGACTTCAGCCTCCCTTCCATCCAACCCAAACATGCCATCTCTTTCCTTGAAGCCATGATGGTCATGGATTTCTCACAGATTATCTAAACACCCACACATCACAAGGGCAACACACTCGACCTAGTCTTCATCAGCAACCAAACAATCCATACAAAACACCCACACTCAGTCTAAACCCACACAGTACTATGGCCAGACTATAATCTAATAAGTTTCTCTCTTCCACTCAATGCCTCATTCAACCTCACAACACACCAACATACCAAGAGTCTATTCACACAAATCAACAAAGAAGATTTCCTTGGCACCGTTCTACCCCAACTACATACTGACTCCAATGACCTTGAGATGGTCATAACCAACTGAAACAACATCATTGGAAATGTGGCAATTACAACAACCCCACCACACATTACAGACAACCCAGGACTCCCTGGTACACCCCCAACCTCCGAAAGCTCAAAACTCAAATGTGAAAACTCTAATGGAAATGTGTTAAATTCAACTTAACCACTGACCACAATCACTACTTGAAACTACTGGACAAATACCATGATGCAACTGACAATGCCAAATGAACATACCATACCAACATACTCAATAGATCATTACATCAACCACGAGAACTCTTTGACCTCATAAAACACTTCATGAAGACCCCCACCAGCACCACTCCAGACACCACAATCAGCCCCATGCACCTATGCAACCACTACAAACAACTCACCCTCACTCTCCACAACCCCTCAACCACCCCCTACCCCATGCCCCGCCCACCAATGCATGGTCATCCTTTGACTCCATTAGCAACAATAACAAAATCCATTATCACATCTCTCAACATACCTACATCCCCCCCTTGATCAGTAAGCTGAATCAAAGCAGTCAAGTCAGAATTCAGCCCCATCCTCACAAACATCACACAAATATCACTACGCCAAGGACACATGCCCAACAGCCTCAAACTTTCCTCCATACAGCCCACCCTAAAGAAGCCCAACCTTGACCCAAGGATTCAGCATCATACAGACTGATTGACAGCCTCCCCTTCATGGCAAAGATCATAAAAAAGTGTCCACCAACAGTTTCAAGACCACATTGATAAACAAGCTCCCCTAGACCCACTGCAACACAGATTCCGGCCCCATCATGGAGTAGAAATACTACTCATCTCCCTTATGAACACACTGAAAGGAACCAAAAACATACAAGATACCTCCTGATCTTCCTGGATATCTCAGCCACATTCAACACAGTCACCCCCACCATACTCCTCCAATGACTACAAGCAACCGGAATCTAAGACACTATACTAAAATGGTTCCAGTCACACCTGACCAACAGATAACAAGTAAAGATAGGAACTGCCACATCCACTCCCTACCCCCAAATGCAAGGAGTGCCACAAGGCTTCATCCTGTCCTCACTCATTTTCAAACATCTACCTCCAACCACTGTGCATAATCATCAATTCACACAACATCCACTATTACATCTACACAGATGACATTATGCTGTATGCACCATTCAATAGAAAACAACCTGAGTACATGAAACGTCTACACTGCTTCATCGAAGTCTCACAATGGCATACTGAAAACCACCTATCCATTGACTACAAAAAGTCAGAAGCTTATTAATACCAAAGACACATTCTCACCCCCAACTTCCATAACCTTAAATGGCACTCAAGTAAAAGTTCAGTCAGAAGTGAAATACCTTGGATTACCCTGGACCAACACCTCGCCTTCAAATCACAAGTGAAGACCACCACCAGAGCAATATACCATAACCCTACAATGACTGCACCCAATCTTGGAACCACCAGACTTCCGTTAAGTACTTCAGGCAATAATCCTCCCACACATTGACTACTACAACTCCATCTACCAAGGCCTACCACAATCCACCCTGTTACCCCTACATAGAGCCCTTCATACGGCAACACAAATTTTGCAAGGAGCATCAAACATGACCACATCACACCCATCCTAAAACAGCTACATCAGCTCCCATTAAACAGCTACATCAAATACAAGATCCTCATGTTAACCTACAAGAGTATCCATCACCATGCCTCCTCCCACCTACAAACCTTATTCCAAAAATTTCAGTCCAAATGAGCTAGAAGACAATCCACCAAGAACACCCTAGTCATCCCCCATACAAAAACAAAGAGCAACCAGCAAATATGTTCAAGAGCCTTAGAACTCTATACCCCAACAATCTGGAACTTGCTCCCCAACAAAATTGGAAATGTGACAGAACTCCACACTGTCCAAAAACACCTGAAGACCCATCTACTCACTGAAGACTTTGGCCACAAAATCCCTCCCCTAATTTCAACTGCCCCCTCCCACCATTCCACCCCCCATAACCTGCCCAAACAGTACTATATTACCCCCTCCCCCTCCTCCATTATTGAAGACAAACAACGTGACTTCTTAGGCGACCACCTATGAACCCCCCTCCAATTGTATATATGTTAAATTTACATTTATATATGTTAATGTTCTGCACAACGAATGTATGCAACCCAGTTTCACATGTATATAAGTTATGATTCCATATAACCAACCCAGCCTCTTGTTATATGTACACCACTTTGATCTGGTGAAAAGCGGCATATTAAGCACAGCCAAATAAATAAATAAATCCATAACTCAGATGGGAGAAACAGATGTGCTCAGAATAGACTTGTTTTAAGGTGCAAAATATTAGGGCATGCTCTTATATGAAGTCAGCCAAACCATTGTAATCCACTGTACCATGGACTCCCCCAAATCATCCATTCATCGCTTCAGGAGAAGTAGGCCCCTCTAGATGTTAACAAGAGGCCCAGTGGGATCGCTGGATCTGATAGGCTTTTTTGGCGAGCTTGTTAAATGTGGTCACTTGAAGAACTACTCTTCTTGTATCTTTTGAACAGGAACCTGACTGCAAACACCATATTTCAATTTTACTTCTGATATATGAACAAGTTGGTTTTAGGATTCCAATCATTTATATTTCCTGATTTACAGTAGGGTTGCTTAGCCCTAGAACCATGATTTTTTGCTCTTAAACCAAGAGTTCAGGCTCTAGAAGGTTCCATTTCTTTGAGATTTCATTGTCAATGGTCTGATTTGTATGGTGGCGAAACACTTTATTTCTGGACCCTAAGTGCTCATGGAGTATATCAAGATCAGAGAGAAGCCTAAAGTTTTTGGACAGAGCAACTTCTTCCTTGTATTTTGGATAAATATTTCCTTGTTATGTTATTTTCTTGGTCCAGTATGGTGGCTGATTTGGTGGTCTAAAATTTAGAAATGTTCTTAGTTTTTTAATATTGCCTTGATTCTTTTTTCTTGATTTCTTTATCATTATGTTTTTTTCCCTTGCGTGTTAATATTTATTTATTTATTTATATTGACCCTTTTCTACATGTTGCAATAGGAAGATTAAAATAATAAATGAACATACAAAGAAAGCAATAACCTTGTTGCCAAGAAATATAGAATCCAAGAGAAATACAAAAGCAAAAATCCACCAGAGTGTTAATATATTTAAGGAACATTAACCTGAGGTTTTAGTGATGCTATAAGACACCGGGTTCTCGTAACTAAAGACGCCATTGCTGTCTTAAGGATGGTTTCTGCTCAATTTCTCTACAACTTTTCTTCCTGTGCTAGAGGTCTGCAGATCAATAAACAAAATGTAAAAAAATGATCCTAGGGAACAGGGCCTTAGAAAATTAGAAATGCACCCCGTGTGACTCTCAAAGATGGTGCCCCCCTTCCACCCCTCCACCGAGCTGTGCACAGGAACTTCCTCTTCTTGGGTCTCCTAGAAGCCCCAGTGATGATGTCAGAGCCCCTTCTGCAGCTGCGCCATGTGCGGCTGCACTGTTCGTACAGCCTTTGCTATGGATACTCAGTGCCAGAGCATATTCAGTAACCAGCGCTGAATATCCGGTTTGGCCGGATTGCTGTTTTGCAACATGGCTAGTGATGATATCCAGCCGCTAACAAGATTCCAAAACTGCGTAAAGTTAGGACAGTCATTGACCTGTGGTTTAGCTATTTGGTTATCACTGCTAGCTGCTTAGCTGCCGGTGCCGCCCCTGCTCTGTCTACAGAATGTGCTGGCGCTATCCGGATAGCACCAGTGCATTTAACCCAGTTAGTAGCAGATATTTAGTAGCACTAAATATGGGTGCTACTAAATATTTAGTGCACTGGGTTAGTGCACTAAATATCCTGGCCAGGTCTGAAAACCGCATAAACACTTTTGAAAATGCCTCCCTAAATTTTGCATTTTTTTTAACACGCCTTAAAAAATATAGTGTGCACAACACAGATTTCAAACTTGTTAACTTATGAATTAATTTGCATAAAGTTGATTTGCATGCTTTAAAAACTTCAAACACAGGTTTAAAACATTTTAAATAAACTGAGCAAATGTCCAAAAATCACGAAAAAGGTCCACAATTGATTCCAAATGCACATCGCTACAACCTTATCAAAATGCTCAGCAAGTACCATCCCAAGAGATTCAATTCATATAGAATGACAATTACACTGCGTGACCAAGGACAGAATGCTGGAGACTAGACTCATGTCTTCCCCCCTAGAGATTAGCTCTGACCACAGAAGCTGCTACTTTCTGCTTCAATCTGTCACTTAGAACGACCAACACAACCATCTCAGGCCATAATTAATTCCAGTCTGAGACATATTCATCGGTTTTGACTAGTGGTGCACAGCTGAAAGAAATTCACCATTCATTCGCCACTGCAAGATTAACAAACGGGTGATCAAAATGACAAAACAATAGCTAAGTCAGCCTGACCAACTCTATGCCATATATCAAGTCTTGGCTGAACTAAGCTCATTACCTGTTCAGGCCCATAATGCTAAAATGTTCAATTGCAATAGTGAAACAAGCTCTGCGCTTTCATGCTGCACACAAATTCATAGTAACATAGTATATATGTCAGCAGATAAAGACCAGTATGGCCCATCTAATCTGCCCAGTAAGGTGGCTAGAGTGTTGTACTTGTAACTGCTGCTCTGTGCAGGTCAGCCCCCCTCTATTTACTGAAGTATAAAAGATAATATTTGCCTTAATTTCTTCTTCTTGCTATAAAGGGATCCACTGTGTCTGTCCCATGCCATTTTGAATTCCATCACTGTATTTGCGTTACAATGAAATCAGTGACTCAGTGACTGGCACTGGGGTCAGTCAGAAAACAGCACAATTGTAAAGTGTGCATTCTTTGAATTGAAGCAGAAATAAATAAATAGAGTGAGCCTGAATATTCAGACCCTGGGCAGGTGCAAGATTATTAGGTGCCCTGGGCCCCCTCACAATTAGTTTTATATCCCTAGTGCCCCCGCAATCCTTGCCAAGAATTTGATTCTTAAACTGAATTGTAATGATCTCAACACCATCTCTCCCAGAATAATCCTATAAAAATGCACATTTGGCCATCACGCTTTTAGATATTAAACCTTGTTTTGTAAATATAGACATAAGGAGGGGGATTTCAAAAACCCACTTGCAACTTTAAAATGACTCTGCATATTGCCCATTCTTCCTGCAGGTAAAAGTGCATATCAATGACTTTGAGTTTGTCTGGCTGCCAGGACACATTGTTTTGCTTTGACTGTAGCTTCTCTTTGCTGTCCCTCAGAAGCTAGTGTCCCAAGCAACTGCCTAGTTTACCTAGTGGTTGGGCTGGCCCTGTTCAGACCCATTTGCCATTTCATAAATCTATTTCTCATCATGGATTTTCAAACTCCAGCTGATATCAGTGCTATACCCAAATATTACTTGTTCTCTCCTTTCCACTTTCTGGGGTCTGGTTTTGCCAATGGACTTCAAACTCTTACATCCAGCCCTCTCCAGCCTTGCTTGGGATGATCAAACCACACTACAATTTCACTCCATAAAAAAAGATATCACCTTATTTTCTTTTTTTTTTATCTACTATCAAAGTGGACTAACATGTCAGCCACTTTATCATTCAATAACATGATCTAGAAATAGCTACAACAGACACTTGCAACGTCAGCTGTCGATGCTCATATAATTCAGATTTTTTAGGTTAACATCTGTTGGGGATTTTGATTAATTTTAAAGCTTTTACTCATCTGTGTTTTTCTAGCAGGAAGAATATCATTAGACTCCTTGCTTTATTTACTTCATCCTTTCCCTAAGGTCTCCTTGTATTTAAAATGTTCCCGACATGGGGTTATCTTTTGTGGATCACACCAATACAAGTGCCAGTTCAGTTTCCTGTTTCTACAGTGTCCTACAGTGAGAGTTTCAGAATAGCGCAGATAAAAGCCAAATATCCCCTTTTACGATATTATTCAGCTAAACTCTGTATTCTACCACTTTGTATCCTGAAGGCACATTCTTTTGTTTAAGGATGTCCATAAAAAAATGTTTGATTCTTGCCCAAATCATTTTTAGGTTTCTTGGTCAATTTTAGGACATTTCTGTTTGATTCATAAATTAATGGTTAGAAAATTTGATTAGAAGTATATATTTAATTCAGAGGTTTTATGCACATAAAGGAGGAATATTTACTAAACCATTAGAGGGGAAATGGGGCATGCTAAGAATGCCACACAGTTAGCCCATGGCCCCGTGCTAATAATTCCACACTAACCGCTGAACGCACAATTGGACGGGGATTTGGCAAGCTGGGGTGGAATTTGGGCATTATGGCTCATTGCGTTTAGCATGGGTGTTTTGAGTGTGCGTAACTATGATTGTTGCCATTAGTGTGGGTATATCTAAAGTGACCTCAAGGGGTGGTAGTTAGTGCAGTGTGGCATGTTACTAAGGTGCTAATGGCAGGGGGATGGGTGCACATGCTCCCAAAAGCACAGACTGCCATACTGGTTTTGCAGCTCAACACACACGAATGGTGTGCTCTTTAGTAAACATGCCCTAAAGTCAATCTCACATGCAATCTTTATGCGCATAAAATTTCCTGAACCGCATGCACATTAGTCACTGTAGCCCTCATACAACTTACAGTATTACTGCGGTCACTCTTTCAGGCGAGCCTTCCAGAACTTCAGCTATTTCTTTATGTTCTATTCGGTGATGCTTGGATTTGGCACCTGTCTGCTGCGATTGATTTCCAGCATTATTCTGGGCAGCTGGTTAATGTCGAAAATTGATAGATCCCTTTTCCCTAGAGGATATGAGTGCATAGACATGGGTAGGTATCAGGAAAGAGCAAGTAAACCAATATGAACTTTTTAGTGCTATAACAATGGTCCTGCAACTGTTCCATTTTTCAGGAATGCTGATTTTTTTCATGTTAACCTGTCACCTCAAGGGACCTGGGATTCATACACAGAACTCTAGGGGTGGGGGCATATTCAAAGTGATTAACGTGGTTAGCAGACCTGCTAACCACATTAATCGTGCTGAGTGGGATATTCAGCGGCATATAGCTGGTTTATGCTGCTGAATATCCCCCTGTAACACCACTGGATGCTCCGATGCTAACGAGAGCATTCTGGAGGCAGTACCAAAGATCTGTTCAGTGGCAATATTGTTATATACTAAATATTGTCTATATATTGTATGAATTTTATCTGTAAGCTGCTTTAGAGTCTTTATTGACCATGGGCTTGATATTCGAAGGCCTAGGCATATGCTACACGGTTAAGTAAATGCCGGCCTTATCCATGCAAAACTGCCATAACCATGTAAACCACATATTCAACAAGGTGGCTTGAATTGTTGAGGCCCAGCTACCCAAACAGTGCCAGGCACTGAAGCCTGGGGGCAGAACGGGGACGTGTCATGGTGAAACCCGCGTAAAGCGGATTTAGAAAACACATGTGTGTCTACATTGGACATCACTAACCGCATAGCCTTAAGTGACAGAACCTGGCACATACTACCACTGATAGGGAACCGCAAACCCATGTAGTAGCGGAACAGGGTGCAGTAGAGTGAGGGGTGTGTGAGTAGACCTGCACCCAAACCGTGCAGATGTAAAGTGCCGCTGGACAGGCAGAGACGCCATGTAGACCATGCACATGGTGATCCAGAGGTAGAGATGGCGTATTCCTAGGCACGGTGGAGGATCCGACAGGCATGCATATCCAGCAGCAGGCAGTGGCCCGGCACCCGAGACGCAGGTACCATGCTTCACGTGTACATAGGCCCAGGGTGAGCTACCTGCAACTGACAGAGAGCAAGGTTTACCAGAGATACAGACTGGATGGGGCAATGATAACCGAGTTGTGCAGCATATTCAGCATGGACCTGGAGCCCTCCACATCCAGAAGTCAGGCCCTGCCAGTGGCCACTGCCCCGGGATTCCATGCAACTGGCAGCTTCCAGCATGTGATAGGGGCGACTGTTGGAATCACGCAGCCCACTGCCAGCCACTGCATCAGAACATTCAGCAGGGCCCTGCTGTGGAGGATGTGCCACCTCATAGCCCTCCCCCGTAAACAGCAGAGGCAGTAGGAGACCATGCAGGCATTCTACAGTCTTGCTGGTTTCTCATCGGTGCTTGGATCTATAGACTGCACCCACATTGCACTGCGGGCACCATGGCTGGAGCAGAAGGCATGGGTACACATCAATGAATATGCAGGTCATTGTGGATGCCCACACTAGGTGAGAGTGCACAACACATGTATGAGCCGTGGGACAGGCCCAGAATGGATGCCTGCTGCAGTCTGATGCTATGGGTACCACAAACAGGCGATTATAGATGTGTATTATATGTATTTTATCACATGAGAACCATTGCACACTGTCCACAACAGCCCATAGATTATACCCAATGCATATCTCAATGCACATGCTCACAGCTCACATTGTCCGCACAGGTGACCATGGATACCCCTTGAGAACCTGACTATTGACCTCAGTGCGCCACCCCACAAGTTAGCAGGAGGAGCGGTACAATAATGCCCACCAGCAAACATGGGCGGTTGTGGAGCATGCAATTTGGGTACTGAAGTGCTGCTTCTGATGCCTTGACAGGAGAGGTGGGCAACTCCTCTACAGCCCGGAGCAGGTATGCCAGATATTTGCTGCATGCTGCATACTCCACAACCTGGCACGGATGCGAGGAGTGCCGGATCCAGAGCCAGTAGATGTGGAGGATTGGGAGGCCACAGAGGCAGCAGATGGTGATGGTACAGAGTCTGGGAGCCAGCAGACGACCAGAGCACTGGCCCACCATTTGCAGGTGATAAGGAAAAGCTTCTGAGGTGACTGCCCTGCACCAGCACCAGGGTTGGACACACACAATTACCAATTATATGCCCAATAGCATGTAATGTGCACTGAAGGATACATTAAAGTGCCCATTACCACCCATTGTGTTTGAATTTTCTTTAGTTTCCCCCATGTAACCCCCTTCCTCAGGGCTCCCTGCTGGCCATGGGAGCTTGCGAACATGTGCACTGCATTGGAGTGGGGCATTGTCGGAGGACTTGCTAGCAGTGTCACCACCCTCCCCAGCAGGGTGGTCTGAAGGACATGGTGCAGGGCTAGCAGGTGGTTCTGCTGTTGTGCTGGCAGGCCCAGCACCCACTCCCTGTGCCTGCATGAGGCCCACCAAACTGTGCAGGGAGTCAGTGATAGATGCCTGGTATGCTGCCATCTCCCACATCAGCCACAGGTGCTCCTCCATGTGGTGCTCCACATGCAGTCTGTGGTCCTGCCACTGCTCATGCTCAGCCTCCCTGGCTTGTTCTGCAGCCTGTAGGTCCTACTAGATACCCTGCAGCTTGGACAGTATGCCCTCAGTGCCTGCCACTAGGCGCACATCCTGCTGTCTTAGCTCCTGGTCCAGGTCATCACTCCCTGCACCCACTGGCTCCTCCAGGATGGTGAACTGTAGCTTGGCAAGTGGTGCGTCATCCATAGCTCATCCCCCAACACTGGTGGTCACACTGGCATGCCCCTCCGCTCTGGGTGGCAAACACAACAGCTCCTCTGCATTGGCCATCACAGTGGGCTGCTCTGCATCACTGGGTGGCGTACCAGGATCAAAGGCCATGCTACACCATGGCTGGTTGCTGGCATCCTCCATGATGGGCTGTGAGGCTTCCTCCAGTACATCGATCCCAGGCTGGGAGGGTAGTGTTCCTGGCGGGACTGTGGGTGAGCAAAGGTGGCAGAGGTGACTTGGCATGCTGGCATGGCCTGAGGGGTGACACCTGATCCACCACAGAACAAGCTGATGGTGCATGGCCCACACTGTATCCACCCCCACACAGCACACATGGTCTGACAGACGGACAGGCCAGGGCTGGATGGATGCAGCCACACTTGGGCTATGGGGCACCCCTACTCATCCTCTTGTGTACCTGTGGTAGAGCTGTCAAAGCCCAGAACCCCTGTGACCTCCTCCACATACTGCAGCACCTGCTCCTCAAGTGGGGTGAGGCTGTGCTACTATGCAGGTGGCAGCCTTTTGTTGCTAGCCCTTTTCTCCTTCACCACCCGACAGACCATGCACCACTTCTTCTTGAGGTCCTCCACATCTTAGGTGTGGTAGTGTACCACATTGACCCTATTTGCAATGTCCTGCCATGCTGCCTGCTGGGCACTGGCATCCTCAGCCATGAAGAGGGCAGTGTGCTGCTGCAGGGTGAGCCCCAGGGCCATGACTGTCTCAGATGGAGTGAAGTTCGCCTTCCTCATCCACTTTGCTGCTGTTGGTACCTTGTCAGCCATCGTGAAGCAGCAACATGATAAGACAGCATTTGCTTACCTGCATAGGTCCTCTTGTGCATACATGGGTAGAGTACACAATTGGGCCACGCCCCATCCAAAAGGCATATCTGGTACACGTGTAGGCCCCTTGGCGCCAATGCTACAAATATCTGCATGACAGCTCGCCATCGTAGGACACCATACCTGCACAGAGCTGAGCGATGGCATGATAGGTGTGTGCAGGGATGCCCAGACTGCAATACCCAGGTAGAACACATAACACGATAGGCAAGCATGACAACCACGACATGCGCCGCTCTGATGGTGTGCCTTCACGGGCCAGGGGGCATCCTGCATGTGCTGTGCCACTGTGTTGCATGGGTATAGCAGAGGGCACTACCCATGCAGACAGTTGCATTGCCCACGTCCATCTGCCCAGGTAGGGGCCCTCTGCCATAACTGCACAAAATGGGCATTTCTACACCCCATGCCCATGGACCCCTGGACCCCCTCCCCTGGTCCCTCTCACCTCACCCATGCAGACACGCTGCCCTGACCCCAAAAACTGGGTGACAAAGCGCTTACAAACAATAAACATTTATTAGACAACTGTGTCAACATATGTACATCACTGCCAACAGTGGCAGACATTATGTAACAAGACATCTTTGCAATCCGCCCCACCCCAGGGCATAAGTAACAGGGGCATCACCTATGGTGCAGGAGGGCCCTGCTTGTGCCTTTAGGTGCAGGCCAATGGTCTGCACTGTGGTACATACCTCCTCCCTGAGGAGGCACACCTCCGCCACCTGGGTGGCCAGGGTCCAGTCATTCTGTGGACAAGGGGGTGGTGGTGCTGAGGGTCTGGGTATGTATGGCTGAGATTTATTTTATTTATTTATTTAGACAGTTTTTGTATACCGCCTTATCCTTCAATCAAAGCGGTCACAACACAATTGGGGGATACATTTAACACGCGGGGATATGAGACACACACACTAATACTTACAGGGAACATGGGCAATGGCTTGCCCAAGACCACAAGGAGCACCTGTGGGACTAGAAACCCCAGTCCTTCCGGCCCAAGGTTGCTGTCCTCCAGTGGGATTTGAACCTCTGACCTTCCGGCCTGAAGTACCTTGCCCCAACCACTAGGCTACTCCTCCACATGTGGACATCATGCCATCGCTCAGCTCTGTGCAGGTATGGTGTCCTCCACATGTGCTCATGGGTGCTGGGGTGGCTGTCGAGGACCCCAGCAGTGGGAGGTAGACCCATGACACCATTCTATATCTCACCTGGCCTGTGTTGCACCATGCAGTGGACACATAGCTCCTTGGTTGGTTAGCAGGTGGGCATGCCTGAGGGCTGCGGGGTTCTGCCGGGGGGGGGGGGGTGCTTCTCCACCTCTGGGCTCCCCACTGGTTGCCTGCCAGTGGTGCCCTAGGCCACACTGTCGTACCTGGGGTGCTTGGTGGGTGGTTCCTGCATCCCCCCTGCCACCCCTTCTGCTCCTACCTCCACTAACACCTCAGCCTCCCTACCCTGCCCCTGGCCCTCCCATCCCTCCTCCACCTCTGACTCCCTCTTCCCTACCCTGCCCCTGGTCTTCCCAGCCTTCCTCCTCCTCTGACCCCTCCTCCCCACTCTGCCTCTGGCCCTTCAATCCTTCCTTCCTCCTCCTCTGACCCCTTCTCCCCATCCTGCCCCTGGACCTCCAATCCCTCCTCTTCCTCTGACACCTCTTGCTCCCATTGTGCCATGGCCTCCTTGCTGCCCCCCTTCTCTGATATGGTGTCCTCCAGTGCGGTGTCATTGGGTGTTGATGCTGTTGATGTCCCCTCCTCGTCACCATCACTGCTGGTGGTACTGCTGCCGCTGTTCTGCTTGGTTAGTGCAGCCCTGCTGCTCCTGGGTGGCCTGTGTGGTGGGCCAGCAGTCCCCTGGGCACCCCTGTAGCCAGCTGTGGGAAAGGGGAGGGGGGTTACTGATATGCACCAGCATGGCCCTGGGGTAGGACTGGCACACCCTTGGAGGGGGCCAATACATGCATTGCTCACCCACCTTCGGCCCACAGGACCTGCCTCCCCCACAGTGCACACTGCATGTTCCCCCCTCACATGCTGTGCTGTGCTGTGCCCTGCCAGCTCCTCCAGGCACTGGGCATGCATGGGTGGCAGCATGGGCAGGTGGACTATGTGCCCCTGAGACATTCACTGGGGGGGGGGGGGTGTGCCCCTGTACTGCCCTCCTGTGCTATACCCTAGCCAGGTTTGTGCACACCTGCTTGTTGTGTGTGCCGGTTGGTGCACAGACAGGTTGGTGGCCCCAGGAGATGGCACAGCTGCCCCCAGAACATTCCCATCATTGCATACAGGGAGGGTCTGCCACCAGATGGTCTGTCTGCACTGGTCTGGCAGCCATGGCTGCCGCCCCCTGCATCTGCTGGGCACCACTGTGTAACCCACTGACCTTCCTCAGCCTCCAGCTGCTCCCTGATCTGCTGAAGCTGGTTGGGTCACCTCCAGCGCAGCATTTGAAAGTGGCATTTGAAGGCCTCCAGCGTCCGGCGTACTCCATATTCCCTTTGGGAAAGAGGGGGGACACACATGTGCTAAGTTGGCCACTACCATTTTGCCTATTGTGCATAACTGTATCCTGCAACACTCTGGTGACATGCCCATCCTAGGGGCAGGGGCATACCCATCGAGTTCTAGACTGTGGTGGCAGAGACACATTTGTGGTTTGTGCCACCGGTCCCTCCAGACCCCCGTACCAGGGCACAGGGGCTAGAAGGTGGGGCAGATGTTCGGGGCATCTAGACTGGCTGCTTGTGTCCCCTGCAGTGCCCAGCCCTGCCATGGCTCCCCCTGCACCGGGCTTTTCTATTGCTGTGCATGCCCTGTGGTATTGCTACCAACCACCACCAGAGGGTGCAGTACCCTCACCACCTGCTATGTGTGGGTATGCCCCCTGCTGCAGGCAATCAGGGCTGGCACCTGTACCAATGCATGGCCCATCCCCCCCACCCCCTGATAGGCACACATTGGGGCAGCCACCAGCATGTGGCTTGGCATCATGCCCTGTCTCCCTGTGCAGACACACAGCTATGCCTTTCAGGGTGTGTCTGCCTAGTATGGTACTCAGCACCCCCCCCCCTGCCTGTTGTAGCCTCCTTACCTGTACACCCAGAGTTGGATTCCCCTCCATAGGACTGTTGCCATCCTCAGGTTTGGGCAATGGCCCTCCTGAGGTAGCACAGAATGGACGAAGCACTCACTTCCATCAGGGGCAAAGTTTACACTTCTCCTCACCGCCATCTGACTGGTTTCTGTCTGCCCAGCCATTGGGAGCTCCTGCACAGGCAGCCCGCAGGGCCTGCTTGATGGTGTCGTCTATACACAGCTAAGCTGGATGGACAATACACGGGTACACCGGTTGGGCGATACAAGGGTTGCTGACCATGGTCCATCGTGCTTCTCTAGCTACTGGTATCGCCTCTGCCTTGGGCCCAGTGCCCGAGTTACATGCCTTGTGCTTATCCATCATTTCTGCAGTGGGTGTCTGCCACTATGCTCAGTTTGCGCTGAATTTTCATTGCTTGCCCGTTTGATGGTGCCTGACTCACGATTCAAGCACTTTTCCTGAACAGGTAACTTTCTGTGAATATGGCCAGCCTCGGCGCCTTGTTCAATATTGGGCCCCATGTGCCAAGTGCCAGTAATAAATAAATAAAGTTAGGCAGAATAAAACCTATCTTACCTTTAGCCACTTTAGTTAACCAGGCAGTGGCTGAATATCGCCACTCCCCGGTTAGCTTCAGCTCTATCCAGTCAGCCGGATATTCAATGCCAGTGGCTGGAAATGACTTAAGGCCTGGATATGCAATGCCTAAAGAGGCAAAGGTCAGCCACTTTAACAGCACTGGTCACCGCCACTGAATATCGGCCCCATAATCCTAATTACTGAAAGATGCTTCTATGAAAAGCGTTTATGCGTTTTAATTATTTGAGCATGGTCTGTGAATTACGAAGGGACATTCCACTGAGCAAATAGAGGGAAATGGCAAACTCTATGCATTAGTACCCAAATTTTTAGGCAGATCTGTTTTTACTTTTATGTTTAATTCTGCTTAATTCCAAATAACTGTCGACAATTCCAACATATCCTTCCATTGATATGACAGTATAGTGTTAATAATCCACTTACATCGTCTACTGTGTTTTAATAATTTTGTAATTACTCTCCTTACCCCCTCCCACCCCCTCCCACCCCCATCCAACCCCAGCTTAGTTGTCTGATAACAAATACAGTGCCTATTTGCTATCCCCAGTGGGTGGCGACTCTTACACTCCACCAGGGGATTTAATCTGGAACAAAACATATCTTATCTTAACACTTAGGAGCTTAACAGTTTGATACAATTCAATATAATCTGATTCCCCGTTACAACTTTCCCCCCTCATATCTCCTAAATACCGACTATATTCCTCCCCCAACCCTCTAACCCTCGCCTCTCTCCCTCCCTCTACTCTCCACCCCTGGAGACCACCTACAGGTCCAACCTTTCCCTCTATAGTCAAAGGACTAATACAGAATATTTATTATTCAACTTCTCTCTCTTGCAGATAATGTCTGAACGTAGGGCTCACACTCTTCCAAGACTCTATCTCTCAAGGCTTTGTTTCTCTGTGCTCCAGCATGTTCCAGCAACAAACGTTCATACATCTCTTTCCGCCAATCTCCCAGCCCAGGGCCACCTCCTGTTACCCAATCCCAGAAAATAAGATGACGTGCTACTAGGAGAGCGCGACCCAACCATCATCGATATTTCTTCGGGACCTTCCCAGCACTTGCCAGCAAACCCAATACCGCTGCCTTAGGTTCAGCCACCACACCCACCTTAAACAGGTTACTTAAATATCTGTATATTATCCTCCAAAACTGGGTTATCCTAGGACATGTCTACCACATATGCCCCAAATTAGCTCCTTTGTGCCCACACCTGAGGCAATCCGCCGTATCTGCACTTCCTGTTTTATAAGCTCTATTTGGGGCATAGTGGCTTTGCCGTATTAGTATGTACTGCATTTCTCTATGCTCCAAACAGCCACTAATCTGCAGGAGCTGCTTAAGGGCCTCCATCACATTTTCTTCTGTTACATCTACTTGCAAGTCCCTCGACCACTGCTCCGCTGGTGATGTTTCGGCAGGTTTATCCTCTAATGCCAAATACTCCTTCTGCAAAGTTGTTATGCGCGCCTATTGTGTCATTCACGCATATATTAGCTCCTCCAAACGTGAGCATATATCACCCTGCAGGTCCAAAACTGGTATGCTGCATTTATAACTTCAAACCTGCATATATCTAAAGATATCTACGCCCGTTAACCCATATCACGCCTTCAACTCTCCAAAGGGGAGCATCCTGCCTTCCCCATCAATCACCTGCTCAAGCGCCATTATTCCCTTAGACTCCCATGCCCCAAAGGCCACGCCCTCCATCCCCGGCTTAAAAGTGCCATTGCCATACAAGGGTAACAGTGAGGTGGAACTTTGATTCCCCTTTCATCAACAACACACTGTCCGCCACACTCGGCGCATTGTTCTAAACACCATGTACTGACTAAGTACCCTGGGGATAGTTTTTGCCATCGTATGGAGGACATAACGCAGCGTCAAGGTGGATGCCAACTCTTTCTCCATCGGCAATGGTATGTAGTCTTTAGTCGCGCTGAGCCAATCCCTCAAGTTACGCAGCTGACAAGCTATATTATATCTGTGGATATCTGGCATTCCCATACCTCCCCGTTCCCATGGTTGCTGTATTAATCCGAAACGAATTCTCGGTCTTTTACCTCTGCATACGAAGGTATTAAGTATTCTTGTTAATAGCTTTAACTCTTTCCGTGAAAGAATTCACACAAACCTGATATAGTGAAGAAATGAATAATAATCTATAAAAATTCACCATTTTTTCCGAAACGTGCACGTCGTGCAGAAAATTGTATATTGGACAACAGTGACAACTTTATTGAAGAATTTTGATACTCTGGACAGATAAGTTAAGAGTTTTTAAAAACTTGATTTAGAGGTGGAGTACCTTATAAAATAAAAAAAGTAGTTTGTCGTCTGGAGTGGGTTTGATACAATTCTTACCCTCCCTCGACACGCTCCGACAATAGAAATAAGAAAATGGTTGGGGAATTTAGATGGTGAATTTTTATAGATTATTAACTCTTTCCGTGACATCAGGATGGGCAGCACTTGCAACACATACAACCATTTAGGAAAGATAACCATCTTATATAGTGCTATCCGCCCACCTAACAAGAGAGGGAGATCCTGCCATCCCCCCAATCGGGCCTTGGTTTCCGTCAGAAGTGCCTGACATTCAAGCTGTGCAGCTTCCTAGTCACGTCTGTAAGTGTTATGCCCAAATACCTAATTGTCTGCAACCTACATTTTAGTGGAAATTCTCCTCTCCAGTTTGCCTGAAGCCCACAGTGCAGAGGCATAGCTTCCGACTTTTTGAGATTCAATTTCAAGTCAGAAAACTTCCCAAAGTCTTCAAGTAAACCTAACAAGACTGGAAATGTTTCCTGCGGCAAACCCAAGTATACTCACACATCATCAGCGAACGCCGAGAGGCGAAATTCCGTCTTCCCTATAAGCGCTCCCACAAGCCTACGATGCATCCATATATGCTCCAACAAGGACTCCAGTGTCAGAAACAAAAAGAAGCGGGGATAAAGGGCTCCCCTGCCTAGTCACTCGCTGTATAAAAAAAATCCGGCGTTTGGGAGTCATTCACCACTATTTGTCCTTGCGGGTCTAATTACAAATAGAATGCTAGGTATCATAGCAAGCAAATAGAATGCTAGGTATCATAAGGAAAGGGATGGAGAATAAAACAAAGGATATTATAATGCCTCTGTATCGCTCCATGGTACGACCGCACCTTGAATATTGTGTGCAATTCTGGTCACCGTATCTTAAAAAGGACATAGAGTTATTAGAAAAAGTACAGAGAAGAGCCACCAAATTGGTGAAGGGGATGGAAGGCTACTCCTATGAAGAGAGGCTAAAAAGGTTAGGGCTCTTTAACCTAGAAAAGAGACGGCTGAGGGGAGATATGATAGAGGTGTATAAATTAATGAATGGAGTGGAACGGATAAACGTGGATCAATTGTTTACGCTATCAGAATATAGAAGGACTAGGGGACATGTAATGAAGCTACAGGGTAAACTATTTAAGACAAATAGGAGAAAATATTTCTTCACTCAACGTGTAATCAAACTCTGGAATCTGTTACCTGAGGATGTAGTAAGGGCTGTTAGTATAGCTGGGTTTAAAAAAGGTTTGGACAAGTTCCTGGAGGAAAGGTCCATAAACCACTATTAAAAAGGGACCCAGGATATCAATGCTTGGCCTAGTACAAGCACTGCAGAACCTGTGTCTTTTGGGGAAACTGCTAGGTACGTATGACCTAGATTGGCCACTGTTGGAAACAGGATACTGGGCTTGATTGACCTCGGTCTGACCCAGTATGGCATTTCTTATGTTCTTATGTTCTTACAACACACACACACACACACACAACTTCTCCAAAAAAGCCCCCCAGCCCCATATACTCTAACATCCTAAGCATATATGGCCATGCCACTTGATTGAATGCTTTTTCAGCATCAAAGCTAATCAGTAACGCTGGTACCTCAGCCACTTCTGTCATGTACAGGGCAGAGAGGATCTTTCTCATGTTCTTGATTATATGTCTGTTCCGTATGAAGCCAACATGGTCCTCATGAACTAGCTGTGGTATCATCGGCATCAAGCACTCCGCCATCACTTTGGCTAAGATCTTAATATCTACATTCAAAAGAGATATGGGCCGGTCTCAAAGGGTCTTTGCCCTCTTTAGGAATGACAGTGATAATTGCCCTATGTAAAGTTCTCCTCAAAATCCATCTGGCCCTGGGGCCCATCCCCTCTGTAGTACTTTAATGGCCCTAAACACTTCCACCGGGATGATTGGGGCATTCAATATCTCTTGCTGAATTCGACTCAAAAAATCTTGTTCTGTTGCCCTATCCTCTACATCCATCTCAAATAGAGAGGCATAATAGCTTTGAAATACTTCCTCTATATGCTGCTGTGTATTCCAAACTTGATCACCCCTATCGCGCATTGTGCCCACATAGCATCATTCCCCACCTGCCTTTATCAGTCCTGCCAGCAGTTTCCCCATTCTAGTTCCGTACTTGTATAACTTGTACTGGTAATACAATTGTGACTATATGGCCCTCTCCTAGAGCACTGAGGCTACCTTTTTCTGTAAGTGTAACAGCTTTTCTTTATTGCTCAAACTGGAACATGCAAAAAACTGCCTTCTCGCTGTATAAAGCTCCTCTTCCAGTCACAGCAGGCGCCGGCTTTGCTATGCCCTCCGTTGTCCCACATAGCCTATGACCTGGCCTCTCAACACTGCTTTGGCGGCCTCCCAGAACAGCATTGGATTCTCCTTATGCCCAGCATTATTTGTGACAATCTTCCCACTGTGTCTTGAGAAAGTCACCAAATTGTGCATCCAAACTGAACTCCAACGGATACCTCCATAGTGCCCTCCTAATTTGAGTTCCCCATTGTATATCTACCCATATCAGGGCATGGTCTGAGACTGTTATAGGCTCCGCCGCTTGTGTCACCCTGGGAAAGAGTGTAGACGATCCCAGAAAATAGTGTATCCTAGAACCGGTGTCGTGTGCCCTGGATATATGTGTATAATCTCTCTCTAGTGGATGTAGAACCCTTCAATAATCAGTTAAGTCATATCCCTCACATAGCCCTCTCACCCACTGCGCTCTGCGGTCACAAACTTTACCACTCGGCTGTGATCTATCCACACTCTCCTCCATCACACAATTGAAGTCCCCTCCAATGATTAATGGGATCCTCCCCACCTCATCCAAGCATTTATTAACCTTGGCGCAAAAGTGTGCCTCATATATATTAGGTGCATATATATTCATCAGCGCTATGCGTTGTCCATATAATTCCACGATAACAAGAATATACCTGCCCTCTGGATCCTCAATAGTTTGTGTCATTGCAAACCCCACCTTTTTATGTATTAAGATAGCCACCCCTGCCTTCTTCCCTCCTGATGACGCCCCATAAACCCCACCTACCCACCAACGCCCGAGCTTATGGTGTCCCATCTCCATATGACGTGTCTCTTGTAAAAAGACTATTTCCACCCACCGATCATGAAGGACCCTCAGTATTTTATGTCGCTTTATAGGGTTCCCCATTCCACAGACATTCCACGAAGCAAATTTCAACCTTCTACCCATTGTCAATGTACCCATAGTCATATTTGCTCTTACTTTTGTATTCACTAACCTACCAATAGGACAGCCCCCTCCCCCAGCCCAGGGCTCCCCTTTACCACTCCAAATCTACCACCCATCCAGACCTCCAGGATTCCCCTTCCGGCTATCCCTCCATCTCCCCAAATTGCCTTTTCCCCATTCACTCCAGGAGCAGATCCTCCCCCCTTCTCAAGATTCCCAGATCCCCTGTTTCCTGCTGGCGGGACCTAAAAACTGGGCAGCTTTTCTGCCACCACTGTACTTGAGGAAAAGAAAAACCTTCCTCAATAGGATGGATGTGGCCAGGGGAAAAATGAGTTCCTTGAGCTGTATGCAACCCACAAGCTCTAGTT
Organism: Ichthyophis bannanicus; assembly: GCA_033557465.1. Taxonomy (NCBI): domain Eukaryota; kingdom Metazoa; phylum Chordata; class Amphibia; order Gymnophiona; family Ichthyophiidae; genus Ichthyophis; species Ichthyophis bannanicus. The sequence goes on along the minus strand of CM066036.1, from coordinate 418,202,418 downwards.
TGGGGAGCTCTGTATTATGGCAATGTTAGGAAAACCAGGATATCACATATTGATTTTGTCCTTTTACCTTTTCTCCCTTTTCTCCCATTTCTATCATCTTTCCATCCTTCTGACTTTGCTTTCCTCTGGCTCTTCCCATAGGTTACTGCACATGGATTGGGATGATTCGGGTTGATCTGCATCACACCCACCCTGTAGCAGTAGTGTTTTGCCACCTTCTGATACAGGAAATGGTAGCAAAGAGGCAACAGAGTAAAGAGTCTGAGACAACAACATCCGCAGGTACTAATATGAGACCTGGAAGAGTCAATTCTTGGAAAACCATATTTTCCAGGCATGGAGGAAAAATCTACTGCTGGGTTGCGAGTCTCTCGAGGAGTAAGGTTACCAGATATTTGCAGGCAAATCTGGGGCCCAAATCCGAAGGGTGTGTGTGGGGGTGAAGAAGGGACACCTTAGTTCCAGGTATGAGCAACTAGGCATGGAGGAGGGAAGAGGAGTCATTACCCTGCCCCCTCCCCTTCCCCCCACCCACATCCATCCCATGACAGCAAAAATATCACTTTCAAGAAGACAAATCAACAGAGAAATAGAAACAGTGAGGCGTTTCCCCCGTACTGTGCAAAATATAAAGACAATGGGTATAAATTCGAAAAGCTGGTATATGCAAATCACTAATTTGAAAATTGTTTTCTACTTCCTGTGCCCCCATTGCTGGAATTGGAAGCAGGAGGCTTCCAAGCAGGTGGGAGTCAGGGTCACAACTCTAAAATTGTAAATAACCCCTGAAAATCAAGGACATGCGGTAACCTTATCCACTATTATCCCATTAGTGCCAGGGTTGCATAGGATGGGACCAGTGCATGCATCTCTCTCTCATGAATATTTATGGTGTGTGTCCTGAGGCCAGACCACATCAACGCACAGTGCACCAAACTCACCAGATACCAAATGTGAGCTCAGGTCTTCTTAGTGCAGCACAGGGTAGAGGGGGCAGTTCATGAGGCCACCTTTTGTCCCTCATTTGGGCTTTTGTTGTCCAGCAGCACACTGTCCATACCTCCTCCTGCTGCCCTGAAGATCTTTGGGGTTTCCAGGTGGTATCAGTTGTTCCCTGTATCTGTTGTGCCTTTATTGCAGATTCCCGGCAAGTATGCAGAAAGCAGAAATGCACAGCAAAGTGGCAGCTGATGTACACGCTGCTCAACAACCCGCAGCTCATCATGGACCGGAAGCAACATGACAGCTTGTCCCCTATAGGCCGGGAGGCTCTAGAATGTCAGATCATATCGACAGTGCACTGCAGAAAGCAGAAGCTGGGAACAGCAGCAGACGACAGACTGGATCCATGAAACTGAAGCACAGCAGCACTGGTGTGGAGGCCAGAATATTCATTCATAAAGTAGTATTTTCTTATGTTCCAGTCATCTTTCACAAACATACTTAATATCCAAAACATGGAATAAACATTGTGTGAAAAAAGAAAACATACATCAATCAGACACCATAGATACCTTTACTGCATGGCTACTGGAATATAAACGCTGCATGGAAGTCAAGCACCACAATGCTGTTATTTTTTACTCCAAAATTAGTTCAACAACAATGTCTTTTTAAGCTTAAAGCAAAATAAGAGCCAGACATTAATACACCACATAAAAGCAGCACAACACAATGATACATCCTGCACTCAAACAACAAGCATTTAAGACAGAGCAAAGATCCACCAGTTAATATCAACTATTGTGAACAAATCTGTGAAAGTAGCACAGAAGCGAAACAAGTGGGGAAAGAATGGACAGCATAATTCATGGAATTCTTTCCAACCCCTGTGTGTGTGCGCGTGTGCATAGAAGTGAAATAAGTGGGGAAAGAAAGAACAGCACGGTTCATGGAATTCTTTCCAACCCCTGCGTGTGTGCGCGTGTGCATAGAAGTGAAATAAGTGGGGAAAGAAAGAACAGCACGGTTCATGGAATTCTTTCCAACCCCTGTGTGTGTGCGCGTGTGCATAGAAGTGAAATAAGTGGGGAAAGAAAGAACAGCACGGTTCATGGAATTCTTTCCAACCCCTGAGTGTGTGCGTGTGTGCATAGAAGTGAAATAAGTGGGGAAAGAAAGAACAGCACGGTTCATGGAATTCTTTCCAACCCCTGCGTGTGCGTCTTTCTCTGTTTTCTAGGTTTGTTTTTTTTATTGTTTGTTCATGTATGTGTATTTGTGGACTGGTATGACTGTGCAAGTTTGTATGGATGTGCATGTGTTTGTGTATGCTTGTGTGTGTGTGTCTATACATGTGTGGACATGTTTGTATGCGTGTGAGAGTGTAATTTAATTTATATCTGTGCTGTTTCTATGTGTCTGTGATAGGAGAAGAGATGAGAGGGGAGAGCTGTGGTAATTGCTATGTTACTGTGAATCAGTGGTTGTACGGTACAGCTATTGGAACTGTTTTTCCTATAGAAATGCACTGAGTCATATTTTGAGGGTTGGGGCTTTGACTTCATTTCTCTTCCATCACCACCATAAGAAAAAAATAAACTTTTATGGCACAGTAACTTCCCCCAGCTCACCTCCTCCCTTCCTGTAACTGGAGCAGCATTCCAGTGCTCCGCCCCCACAGCCTTCCCATTGGCTGGACCCTACGAGCAGCAGAGTTGCCAAGTTACCCAATTCCAGGAGTGAAATGTTAAGCCAGTACTGGACTTCCGACAAGCTCATTCTGATGCATTATGGGACCTGTAGCATTGATTCCAATGGGTAAAATCAGGGGCTACAAAAACCATACTGCATTCCACTGCAATGCAAATTTAAAAGCAGAACTGGCAAAAAATCTCCCTCCTGAAACTGGGGAACTTGGCAACTCTGCAACAGTCTCTGTAGCTAGTAACATTAGAACATTTTTGCCATTTCTATGGTTTTCCCACCCAATTGGGTGACCTTTTGCCCAGGAAGCAGGAAACATTCATGGGTCTACAGAAATACATTGGGTTATTTTTTTTAGGGAAGGCTTATATCTCTGGAATCTCCAGTCCAATTTGGCCCATTTTTTAATTTGATGTGTCTTTTTACCAGTTTTTCCCACAAGTTTCATCCTGTTCTGTTAAATTTTCAGAGAGTTATTTTGCCCGCTCCCCCCCCCCCCCACCCCGACAGACACACACAGATGGACAGAGATTCTCAGCCCTTTTATATAACTCTTTCCATTTTCTGTTGGTTTGGAAAGAATACAGAATAAATGCTGCTTACTTAATTTATGATGTTTCCGTTGCTATTTTCACCTGTTTCTCCATACACCAGCTCCACTAGGAAGGATCCTTTTCAATAGTTTCTCCTCCAAACCTTTAGGGGTCTGCTATTTGCCATTTTCCCTCTGCCACTAAAATTCTGACTACATGGTCTCTCCCCCAAGCTCCTCTTGCTAATCATAGCCTCCTCTGCAGTATCTCACTCACAGAGTTGCTCTTGCAGGTAAACGGATGAACCCTCCTTCACCATGGGGATCTCACTCTTTTCTATCACGCACCTCTTTTCCCTTTGCCCCTCTGCTGGATTGGTGTAGAGAGGGTCTATCTTCAACAGGACTCAAAGTTTTGGCTTCTTAAAGCCCAACTTGGATTTTAGGAGGTAAGAAAGAGGTAACCTTAGAACAACCTCTCTATCCTCTTGTCCTGGGCCTAATTCAGCACTTGGGATCCCACTGACTGGGAACTCGGGCCCCCTCCAGTCCGCTTTGCAGAAAGAAGGTGAGAGAAAGGCGACTTTCTTTCCTAATCACTTCTTACAATTTCTATGAGCTTGTAATTCTGTCACTGTTTTTTCCATGTAGGGAGCCTGTTAGAAAATTCCTTAAAAGTTATACTTTTATGCTTCTGCTGCGGCAATAGAAACTCTTACATGACACTTGCTATATACATCTGCCACATACAGGGGGCATGCTGGAGCTTTATCCATGGAGTGCTAGTGATGATGGGGGTTACATTTCCACGGACACTATTTTTATTAAGCAGTCAGATACTACATAAAAGGTCACTAACTAGAATTCCATGAACCACTGAGTCATATAATTGTATCATGAACAGTAAAAAAATGGCCACTTAATTTTCCATTTCAGAGAATGGACTGGTTAATTATTCAATGCTTTATAATTAGACAATATCAGTTGATGGTTCAGTTATCTCTCAGTTGCTTAGTGCCCAGAATAGGGTAAAAGGGCACAAGGTAATGACTCTAGCCCTTCCTAAGGTAACCACTTTGAAAAGACGCCTAATTATTTATTTAATGTCTCTTTTATACTGCACTCTTTAAAATCAGTGTGGTTTACAGGTAACAGATTTGTGCAGTGCAGGCAGGCCTACACTGGACTTACACTAAACAGGGGATTATATACAGGGCTAACACGGTAACTATGTACAAATTAACTGGCTGTCACATGCTATGTTAAAGCTGTAATATTGTTGTTATAAACATGAATAGAAAAGAGACTGTCACAAGGGATGGGCATGAAGGGTGATTACCTGGGCCTCATGTTAGGGGGTATCACAGTGCACATTTGAGTTAATTTATGAGCATGTCAGCTCAAAAAAGGAAAAAGGGGACTGAAAGCAACACTAGCTCAGGTAGTCATTTTGTCTAGTTACTGCCCTCATTGAAAACATATAGGATCCAATTTTTAAAGGCCTTTACACAGGTGACTTCCTTAGTTACCCATGTAAAGGCCTTATCTGGGATTTATGAAGAGCACCTACTTGGGTAGTGCCCTTCAAAAATCCTGGATATGTCCTTAACGTGCCCGGATGCTATCCGCATAGCATCGGGGTGTGCTGGGGGCATTCTGGGGCGGAGCAGAGGTGGGCCACGGGGCTACCCATGTAGCACTGATTTTCGATGCTGCATGGTTAGCGTTCGCCACCTTAAAGATAGGCTTGGGAAAACCTCACCTGTCTTTAAAGCGCTGGGACTAACCGTGTAGCTTCGAAAATCAGTGCTACACGGGCAACTCCTGTGGCTTCCTGTCTGTGTGGTGACACCCGGATTTTTGATGCTGGGGCCGCATATGACCCCGGCATGGAAAATCTGGATTAGGCAGGAGGTGGGCGGGCTATGTGCCAATGCGGCACATAGCACCACCCAGATCAAATTCAGGCCGTATTTCTTAGATGAACTTCTACAAGCTCAAAATGCAACCGAAAGGTCAGTTGGCCGTGGTAAATCCTCTGGGGTTGATATTCAAAGTGATTCATGAAGTTAACTGTAGTTAACTAGATAAATTATTCAATTTGAAAGTTTGGGGTTGATGACTACATAATTTCATCAGGGTTTTACTTCAGTTAGATAGCACTAATATGAATAATATGATAATAATGAATGACGCACATCAAATCTTCCACCCAAATCAGGGGGTCACAAATTAAATCTTTCACAGTGGTGTTCAAACATCAGTATAAGATAGATAGAAATATGCAACTTCCCTGTCACTAGGGGGCAGACATTTTTCCACTTTCTCTTCCAGGAATTCAGACTTCCTTAAACCTTACGAAGTTCCCGCCAAAATACAGGAGGAGACAGCAAGATAGAGTTGCTATGTCTTACTGAAATCTGGTTCCTGATTCAGGCTTGTCCATCTAATTTTAACTTCTTTTATTTTAATCATGAAGCAGGTATGGTGGGGGAGGGGGGAAGGATGACTTTCCATTCTTTATGCTAACCAGTTGAATTTGAAAGTTATAACTGTGGATAACCGAAGATGTACTGAAGACCTTGGGATTCCTGTGTCTATTGTTCGCAATGCTATTAAGACGTTTTCTGCTCATGGAACTGTAAAGAACCTTCCAGGACATGGTGGGAAGAGGAAAATTAATCCAAGAAGTCTTCGAAAGTTAGTGTGAACTGTTGGAATCCCAAGGTCTTTACAGTTCCATGTCTTGCACACCTTTCTCTTAATATTCTAGTTTATCACTATCCACCTTCATCAACCGGGGGGTTAATTGGCTTAATTTCAGAGATCCTTTTACATTCCTCTTTATTTTGATAATTCCTTATTAAGTTTGACCCATGGATTTTTCATATATACAGATGACTTTGCTTTGTCCCAGTAGTTACATGTTCACTTGCATATTGCTGGACTTCTCTTGATCTTGGTTTTATAAATAAGAATTCATTGTTCACCTCCAAACCATCAGCTATGCTTGCTTATTTAAAACTTTCTATACCGCCCTACAACTAGCAGTACCAGAGCAGTTTACATGGTAAAAATAAGAAACAACAACAGAACGCCATAATTTAGACAAGAAAGAAGAAACAAGCAACAGACTACAGCTGTGATCAACGTTATTGTCACCCTTGCTTTTTAGTGTGTACAATATCTTGAGAAATAATTGGAAATATTGCAGCAGTATGTCATCATAATATTTTAATAGTTATGCTCAAAAGTATACAAAAAAAAGATGCATGTGCAACTTAGACGTAGTAATTTCTGAGAAAAAAAAAACAAAATATGACCTGGACAGGATTAATGGCACCCTTCACTAATATTTGATTGCACAATCCTTGACAATAATGACAGCCTCCAAATGTTTCTTGTAGCCATCTATAAGTTTCTTACATCTGTCTGCTGGTAGTTTCTCCCACTCTTCAACTGCGATTTGTTCCAGTTCATGAATGTTTACAGGATTCCTTGTACCAATGGCAGATTTCAGCTCCTTCCAAAGGTTCTTGATTGGATTGAGATCAGGACTCATTGCTGGCCAGTTTAAAACAGTCCATTTGTTTCTTGTTAACCATTCTTTTGTACTTTTGGATGTATGTTTTTGGTCATTGTCTTGCTGGAGGATCCATGACCTTCGACCCAAATCTAGCTTTCTGAGACTAAGTAGCACATTTCATTCCAAAGTACCTTGGTAGTCTTTTGACTTCATAATTCTTTTAATAGGTTCCAGGCCTTCAGTTTCTGAGGCAGCAAAACAACCCCACAACATTATGGAACCTCCACCATATGTGTTCTTTTCATATTTTCTTAAATAATATAGTATTGTAAACCGCTCTAATGCTTCGGCCTGAGCGGTATATCAAATGTAATAAACCATAACCATAAGTATGTTTTTTTCCTTATAAGCTCCATTTCTTTGCCTGTAAATGTATCACTGGACTGCATTGCCAAAGAGCTCAAGTTTGGTTGCATTTTCCCAGGATTGTGGTGTTTCAAGATTGGATGTGCCTTTTTATGTCCGTCTTTGAGCAGTGGGGTCATCCATGGCCTTTGTCTATGAAGTCCTTCTTTGTTTAGTGCACGGCATATGGTAGGGGTTGAAACCACCACTTCAGAATACTCCAGGTCAGCCTTAAACTCTTTTGATGCTGTGCATGGTGTTTTTCCAACAGTTCACACTAACCTTCGAAGACTTCTTGGATTAATTTTCCTCTTCCCACCATGTCCTGGAAGGTTCTTTTCAGTTCCATGAGCAGAAAACATCTTAATAGCATTGCAAAACAATAGACACAGGAATCCCAAGGTCTTTGGAGATGGCCTTGTATCCCTTTGAAGTTTGATGTTTGTTGATAATGGCTTTTCTGATGACCTCAAGCAGCTTTCTTGTCTTCACCATTGTGAAAATGGAACAGCCAGTGAATGTGGTGATTTCAAACATTAGAGCCATCTTTCATTGGTTGATTCAAATCATGTGAGTACTGACAATTGATCACAGGTGCATTTAATTTTACTGCAAAGGGAATGTGGTTCTTCAGTTCAAACTGATTTGAATTGTTTATAAGGGTGCCAATAATCATGTCCTAATCACCCAAAATCTTGACCATTCACAGAGGGCCTGATTCTGCCCACTTTTGTATGGGGTAATTAGATGGGGGCGGGGAAGGGGAGGATTAGAGGCGGAGGCAGGGCGGGTGGTTGATGGTCGTCGGCTCTGGACATACAGAGCCGATTCTAATGTCCACCCTGTACGTCCAGGGCCAGTGACTTGTACGGGGAAGTTATTCTACCTCTGAGATGGAATGACTTCCCCGTACGTAAAGGATCGGCGGACCAAGGCTTGGATTGGGCAGGGGGGGCCTTAGGAGGCCAGATCGGGGGTCAGGCTGCAAGGAATGAGTCCCTGAAGTCTGGCAGCCGGCATCACGGCTCTTCAATGAAGCTGCGGTGTCATAGCAACATGATGCCATGACGCCACGGCTCCATAGAAGAGCCTTGACTGAGTTAGCCGGGGACAGTCCTGTATGTGCAGGCTGGGCTGAATCGCAGTCCCGGCCTGCATGTTCAGGACTGTTCACGATTCTGATCCCACAGGGCTAGACATGCCCTGTGGGATCAGAATCGTGATCCCCTCTGTACATCCGGCTCAAGCCGGATGTACAGAAGGGTTTTACATCTGGGACAGAATAAGCCTGAGAGTGAGCAAATGATATAACTATCCATACAAAAATGTTTCACGCCACTCCTCACAATGACACAAAATGGATCATTTTCTTTGAAAAAAGGAGAAAAGGATCTCAGAGCACCAGAGCGCTGGTCATAGACATTATCTCAGCCCTTGACCCATTGCTCAATTGCATCAACAATCCCAAAAAACTGCTTGAACAGATATTTATTTTATCCAATAATTTTTACATTCCCAATTTAATCAGTTCTTGTTCAGTCTGGAAAATGGGGGAGGGGGGATGAGAAAAGCAGACTTTGGCATTGTTTGTTTCTTTCAGATGTCCTGTGCTAATGTCTGTTTGTTGTAAATGTTGACTGATATTCTATTGGGTAGGCTATGTGCCGCTACATGCATAAACCTACCCGCTGATCCTTAACCCCGCATGTTCAATGCCTTGGATATCTGGTGTCGCAGCACATGCCCCGGAGCCGCCAAGGCTAACCGGGCAACAGTGATATTGCGCCGCTACTCAATTAGCATCTGTGGCTAAAACTAGGCGAGCCAAAAGCAATATCACCACTACCCGGTTAGCAGCAATCTCCGCCCCCACTCCACCCCGGAATGTACCAACACGCCCCAACGTTATCCACAGAGCATCAGGGCGCGGAGTGGAGTTAGAAGGGGATATTCAACGGCACTAACCGTGTAAATGCCCTTTGAATATCAGGCACCTTATCTTTTTAGCTCACTACAGGACTAAAGCACTGAAGCATGGTAATCAGTGTTGTCGTTAATGCGTGTTGATAAGTGGATCATCCCCATTAAAAATAACGGAGCCATTGGCAATTAATTCTGCGGTAGCCCTCATTTAATGATAGCATGGGTCACAGCGCTTTAATGAAGCAGTCCCAAGGAAATATACAGTTCTACTGCCCATCATCTTCTAATCACTGACACCCCCCCCTCCCTACTCCCTCCTCACTTTCCTGATCCCAGTCACGTTATCTTTGGAAGAAGCTTTATGATTCACGTATTTCTCAAGACACTGTCATCTCTTGTTCGTTTTGATTTTCAGACTTGAGGAAGAGATTATTATTCTTGAAAGCAAGTCCAAAAATGTATTTGGCTAGTCCAAGAAAAAATACCACCTGATAATATTTTTTCCTTGTATCTTAAAATTATTTTATGAAAACAAAGTGGATAATAAATAAAAGAGGAGGCATTCCAGGGTGCAGTACTATGCTTAAACAACAGGGGCAGTAAACATCTGTGTTGTAAAATAAATACGTTTTGTATGGGCAGCAGGGGGCCCATTCAGAATTTATCCATCAGGGGACCAAGGATGTTCATGGGGCAAGGCCGAAATTTATCAAGGGAGCAATGATATTCAGCCACTCTCTGTATAAAATGTATGCATACAGTTGGGCTCCACTGAATATTGCCCCTGAAGTATTTTTTAGGGATATGAACAGCCAAAAAAGTTTGGTTTGTGCTTATTTTAAACACATTTTTCCCAATTTTCAGGCATTTGTTAGAGCTATTCAATTTTGGGGACACACATTGTATACATTTTTAAGTTCTTGCCTGCATACAATCAATTGCACGAGCATTAATTCATAAATATATATGCATGCGAATGATTTGTGTGCACTTTAACTTTTCAGGCACCCAAATGAGCGAAATGCACACTCATGTATAGTGTTTTCCCAAGTGGAGTATAACCAGTGAGAGCCAAAGGAGCAGAGCGAAGCAATAAAGTGGAAAAAATGATCCCTGTGAAGGCTTCATTAGCAGGGCGGGTCCAGGATTTACCAGCGTCAAAACAGATGAGTAGCAGGTATCTAAATACCATCCATGTAGTCCCCAAAGTGCAGGGGGAGGGGCCAGTCAAGAGGCAGCCTGGTGACCTACGAACTGCAGGAATGGAGGCAGAGCACATAAACCACCGCACTTCCTTTTAACATTGTTGCCATAGAAACGTACACCTTTTTTCTTCAGTTCAATTACCCAATCCCACCGAATAGCTGGATAAGCGCTTAAGCATATCTCCTGTTGCCAGGGCCGTTTCATGACAAGAACTACGCGACTCTGAGGCTGCCTTCATGAACATTAATCTTAGCAGCATTTCTCTGGCTTCTGAATGTGATCGAGTAACTGAACTGAAGAAGAATAAGTTGGGGAGTGCTATGACAACATTGCTGGAAACATAGAAGCATAGAAAATAACAGCAGATAAAGACCATATGGCCTATCGAGTCTGCCCATACTTAAGAGCTCTTAAGTTCTACAATCCCTTCCTCTCCCTCAGAGGTCCTCTATAATTGCCCCATGCTTTCTTGAATTCACATACAGTGCTCATCTCCACCGCCTTCACTGGAAGCTGTTCCATGCATCCACTATCCTCTCTGTAAATAAATATTTCCTCAAATTACTCCTGAGTCTATCCCCTTTCACTATCATCCTATGACCACTCATTCCAGAGCTTCCTTTCAACTGGAAGAGGGCCGCCTCCTGTGCATTAAATGATTGACGTGCACACCTCCTGCTTAACCGAAGCTTTATTTGGAAGGAGGGAATGAACAAGGTGAGTTTTCTCTTCTCCCAACTTTGGGAGGCCCTTAAAATTTTGCTTGGGGGTCCAGCATTTGACCTTCTTTCACTGCAGAGCACAGTTGCATTAGGCTCCATGGATGGTCACAGATTTGGATATTATGACTACTGTAGATGCTTATAATTTTGTCCTAGTTCTAGTCATTGCCTGCTTGCAGGCTGCTAAATGATAAACCCACAGGAAAGCTTTATGGCCCGATTCTTGCAGACATTAATTAGCTCATAAATTCCAGCTCTGCCTTTTTTCATTAGAAAAGTCATAAATAACAGTGTCCATGAAAGATAAACTTAGCCATGTGTGCAAACAGATGTATAAAGCCAATCTGAAAAACTGAAAAGTGCAAAATATGTACTTGAGTGTATCTCTGCAAGTTATAGTCCACTAGTCCCCCAGTCAGCCTGAACATCTCTTTAATAGCATGTGAAAAGGTTCTGCCATTCTCAGCTCTTTCTGGCTTAGGAATGTGCAGAACGTTACCGATAGGATTTATCTTGTGGGAGTGTCTTATTTTGCATTATTTGTTGCTGGTTAACCTTGGAGTTTGCATCTGAGAAACATATTATGCATACTCTTGAAAAGTCATCAGATACGTTACACAAAGTCTAAACCTGCCCTGCGGCATGAAGTGGAAACCAGGACACCCACAGCATGTAATGATAGTGATGAAAAGCTTTCACTAGCGCTGTCAGAGGTAGGAAGGTCAACATTGCACCAGGGCACTCATTGCAAGAGGAAGTTACTGAAGAGACTGTTCAATCCATGAAACATCTTGAGATACTTGAGAAACAATGCTACCATCTTCCGCAACCCATTCTAGGGACGCACAGTACTTATTTAGAGTTACACAGGTCAATGTGGGGAAGAACTCCAACCACATTGACCTGTGTAGTTCTTAAGACGTACTTTCCTTCCTGTGCCCCAGTAATTGGGTAATATAGTACATGTGATAGATTTACTGTAGTCAGGTATTTTCTTCTTGTCCAGTCTCCCTCATCTCTGTCATATGAATCTGATGAAGAAAAGACAATCCTAATCTGATTGCATCATGAGCAACTGCACCATCCTGTCTTCGTTACTCTTGCCTCTGTTGCAATTCTCTGGTTCTACCCCAGAGCATCAGTTGTATAATCTTATTCAAAAAGAACTGTTCCTCATTCAGTGCCTATGGGAAAATATTTTTTGTATAAATGTATGCTCTAATAATGCTTTCATATTCCAATATAAATATCCACACAATGTAACCTAGAACTTCACAAGTCCACTAACAACATTAATATGCATTAATACGCCTATATTCATGTCTTTTCCGAAATGACTGTCACTCTGGCATTACACATAATTGGACTCATGTAGGAAGGCGAGAGATTGAAATGCGAGGAGAAGGCGGCATCAAATCTTGAGTGTGAGATTGAAGTTTCCCTGATGAAGCCATTATCGGTGAAATTATAGTCCATGGTGGAGATTTGGAGGACATTTTGGAGTCCATTGAGATTGAATGATTTGTGTATAATTGTACCATTATACAACATCAATCGGATAGATGAAGACCTGAATGAGCACGATTAATATGCAGAAGAAAGATTTTGAGAAGTTTTTGGGATGGTGAGATTGAATGAACAATACAGGGAGGCATGAGATGGCAGGATTTGCATTACTATAATCGTTCTACATTGGAGAGGAGAAGAGCGATATATGAGGAGGAATAAGCCAGCAGTGACTGTTTTGCCCTGTAGCTCGGTTGTGCTCTGCTGAAAACCTTTGAGGTTCCCATGTGGGAGCACAGCTGGTTTTAGATTTAGCTGTTCCTTTGCAGCCTTATGTGGTTTGCCTATGGTTCAAATAGGTGTCTGTATATCTTTGCACATTGTTTGTGGTACATTTTTCATTCTTGTATAATAGATATGTTTTAATTGGGGCATAAAACATGTATTGGGTGGGTATATTATGTAATTGTGCATTTATGTTATATTAAATATGGGTATATATATGCAGAATATCTGCCGTGTTATGATGAATTGAATTATGGAGGTAGAATAAATTAAATATTTGTGGTTATGAAATGTATTATGAGAGTATAAGTAATAACAATTTTTTAAATTTTTTGTAATGAATAGGTTGTTTTCTGGCACTGTGTAATTAATTTACATGAACATAGGCGTATTAATACCGCTTTGATTGAAGGATAAGGCGGTATAGAAAACTGGATAAATAAAATAAATAAATATTAATGTTGCTAGTGGACTTGTGAAGTTCTAGGTTGCATTGTATGGATATTTATGTTTAGATAATTTGCAACTTTATGGTGATTTGTTTTAAGTTCCTATTCCAATATGCATAACTGGGAATGGATTGATATTTCCTGAGTCCGTTTGACATTCTCAGTTTACTGACATTAACAGAATCCCCCGCCCCTCTTTCTCTGCTATGACTGGTATTGTCTCCTATAAAATAAATAGTATCAGTTTAATGTCTTCTGTTTTTCAGAGCTTTTATGTGAGGTTAGGATGAAGTGTGTTTGAAGTGCATACAGTGGTAAATGTGGGTGAAATCCTCTTTCTACAGCTCATTGCATGGCTGTCACTTAGACATACTTTCGAAAGGCTGTTTATGTGGTGAAAGACATAGAAGTGAAAAAGTCTGCAAATCTATGTTGATTTTGGAAGAGAGATTTCCCGCATCCAGTTCAAACTTCTACTACTGACCTATAAGTGCCTTCGTTCGGCTGCTTCTCACTGCCTTTCCTCTCTTCTATCTCCTTACACCCCTCTTTGAGAACTCCTCTCTTCTGGCAGAACCCTTCTATCTGTGCACTTCTCTTCTATCTCCTTACACCCCTCTTTGAGAACTCCTCTCTTCTGGCAGAACCCTTCTATCTGTGCACTTCTCTTCTATCTCCTTACACCCCTCTTTGAGAACTCCTCTCTTCTGGAGGATCCCTTCTATCTGTGCACTTCTCTTCTATCTCCTTACACCCCTCTTTGAGAACTCCTCTCTTCTGGAGGATCCCTTCTATCTGTGCACTTCTCTTCTATCTCCTTACACCCCTCTTTGAGAACTCCTCTCTTCTGGAGAATCCTTCTATCTGTGCACTTCTCTTCTATCTCCTTACACCCCTCTTTGAGAACTCCTCTCTTCTGGAGGATCCCTTCTATCTGTGCACTTCTCTTCTATCTCCTTACACCCCTCTTTGAGAACTCCTCTCTTCTGGAGGATCCCTTCTATCTGTGCACTTCTCTTCTATCTCCTTACACCCCTCTTTGAGAACTCCTCTCTTCTGGAGAATCCTTCTTTCTGTGCACTTCTCTTCTATCTCCTTACACCCCTCTTTGAGAACTCCGCTCTTCTGGAGGATCCCTTCTATCTGTGCACTTCTCTTCTATCTCCTTACACCTCTCTTTGAGAACTCCTCTCTTCTGGAGAATCCCTTCTATCTGTGCACTTCTCTTCTATCTCCTTACACCCCTCTTTGAGAACTCCTCTCTTCTGGAGGATCCCTTCTATCTGTACACTTCTCTTCTATCTCCTTACACCCCTCTTTGAGAACTCCTCTCTTCTGGAAGATCCCTTCTATCTGTGCACTTCTCTTCTATCTCTTTACACCCCTCTTTGAGAACTCCTCTCTTCTGGAGGATCCCTTCTATCTGTGCACTTCTCTTCTATCTCCTTACACCCCTCTTTGAGAACTCCTCTCTTCTGGAGGATCCCTTCTATCTGTGCACTTCTCTTCTATCTCCTTACACCCCTCTTTGAGAACTCCTCTCTTCTGGAGAATCCTTCTATCTGTGCACTTCTCTTCTATCTCCTTACACCCCTCTTTGAGAACTCCTCTCTTCTGGAGAATCCTTCTATCTGTGCACTTCTCTTCTATCTCCTTACACCCCTCTTTGAGAACTCCACTCTTCTGGAGGATCCCTTCTATCTGTACACTTCTCTTCTATCTCCTTACACCCCTCTTTGAGAACTCCTCTCTTCTGGAGAATCCCTTCTATCTGTGCACTTCTCTTCTATCTCCTTACACCCCTCTTTGAGAACTCCTCTCTTCTGGAGGATCCCTTCTATCTGTGCACTTCTCTTCTATCTCCTTACACCCCTCTTTGAGAACTCCTCTCTTCTGGAGGATCCCTTCTATCTGTGCACTTCTCTTCTATCTCCTTACACCCCTCTTTGAGAACTCCTCTCTTCTGGCAGAATCCTTCTATCTGTGCACTTCTCTTCTATCTCCTTACACCCCTCTTTGAGAACTCCTCTCTTCTGGAGGATCCCTTCTATCTGTGCACTTCTCTTCTTCTATCTCCTTACACCCCTCTTTGAGAACTCCTCTCTTCTGGAGGATCCCTTCTATCTGTGCACTTCTCTTCTATCTCCTTACACCCCTCTTTGAGAACTCCTCTCTTCTGGAGGATCCCTTCTATCTGTGCACTTCTCTTCTATCTCCTTACACCCCTCTTTGAGAACTCCTCTCTTCTGGAGAATCCCTTCTATCTGTGCACTTCTCTTCTATCTCCTTACACCCTTCTTTGAGAACTCCTCTCTTCTGGAGGATCCCTTCTATCTGTGCACTTCTCTTCTATCTCCTTACACCCCTCTTTGAGAACTCCTCTCTTCTGGAGGATCCCTTCTATCTGTGCACTTCTCTTCTATCTCCTTACACACCTCTTTGAGAACTCCTCTCTTCTGGACGACCCCTTCTATCTGTGCACTTCTCTTCTATCTCCTTACACCCCTCTTTGAGAACTCCTCTCTTCTGGAGGATCCCTTCTATCTGTGCACTTCTCTTCTATCTCCTTACACCCCTCTTTGAGAACTCCTCTCTTCTGGAAGATCCCTTCTATCTGTGCACTTCTCTTCTATCTCCTTACACCCCTCTTTGAGAACTCCTCTCTTCTGGAAGATCCCTTCTATCTGTGCACTTCTCTTCTATCTCCTTACACCCCTCTTTGAGAACTCCTCTCTTCTGGAGGATCCCTTCTATCTGTGCACTTCTCTTCTATCTCCTTACACCCCTCTTTGAGAACTCCTCTCTTCTGGAGGATCCCTTCTATCTGTGCACTTCTCTTCTATCTCCTTACACCCATCTTTGAGAACTCCTCTCTTCTGGAGAATCCTTCTATCTGTGCACTTCTCTTCTATCTCCTTACACCCCTCTTTGAGAACTCCTCTCTTCTGGAAGATCCCTTCTATCTGTGCACTTCTCTTCTATCTCCTTACACCCCTCTTTGAGAACTCCTCTCTTCTGGAAGATCCCTTCTATCTGTGCACTTCTCTTCTATCTCCTTACACCCCTCTTTGAGAACTCCTCTTCTGGAGGATCCCTTCTATCTGTGCACTTCTCTTCTGTCTCCTTACACCCCTCTTTGAGAACTCCTCTCTTCTGGAAGATCCCTTCTATCTGTGCACTTCTCTTCTATCTCCTTACACCCCTCTTTGAGAACTCCTCTCTTCTGGAAGATCCCTTCTATCTGTGCACTTCTCTTCTATCTCCTTACACCCCTCTTTGAGAACTCCTCTCTTCTGGAGGATCCCTTCTATCTGTGCACTTCTCTTCTATCTCCTTACACCCCTCTTTGAGAACTCCTCTCTTCTGGAGAATCCTTCTATCTGTGCACTTCTCTTCTATCTCCTTACACCCCTCTTTGAGAACTCCACTCTTCTGGAGGATCCCTTCTATCTGTGCACTTCTCTTCTATCTCCTTACACCCCTCTTTGAGAACTCCTCTCTTCTGGAGGATCCCTTCTATCTGTGCACTTCTCTTCTATCTCCTTACACCCCTCTTTGAGAACTCCTCTCTTCTGGAGAATCCTTCTATCTGTGCACTTCTCTTCTATCTCCTTACACCCCTCTTGAGAACTCCTCTCTTCTGGAATCCCTTCTATCTGTGCACTTCTCTTCTCTCTCCTTACACCCCTCTTTGAGAACTCCTCTCTTCTGGATGATCCCTTCTATCTGTGCACTTCTCTTCTATCTCCTTACACCCCTCTTTGAGAACTCCTCTCTTCTGGAGAATCCTTCTATCTGTGCACTTCTCTTCTATCTCCTTACACCCCTCTTTGAGAACTCCTCTCTTCTGGAGGATCCCTTCTATCTGTGCACTTCTCTTCTATCTCCTTACACCCCTCTTTGAGAACTCCTCTCTTCTGGAAGATCCCTTCTATCTGTGCACTTCTCTTCTATCTCCTTACACCCCTCTTTGAGAACTCCTCTCTTCTGGAGAATCCCTTCTATCTGTGCACTTCTCTTCTATCTCCTTACACCCCTCTTTGAGAACTCCTCTCTTCTGGAGAATCCCTTCTATCTGTGCACTTCTCTTCTATCTCCTTACACCCCTCTTTGAGAACTCCTCTCTTCTGGAGGATCCCTTCTATCTGTGCACTTCTCTTCTATCTCCTTACACCCCTCTTTGAGAACTCCTCTCTTCTGGAGGATCCCTTCTATCTGTGCACTTCTCTTCTATCTCCTTACACCCCTCTTTGAGAACTCCACTCTTCTGGAGGATCCCTTCTATCTGTGCACTTCTCTTCTATCTCCTTACACCCCTCTTTGAGAACTCCTCTCTTCTGGAGGATCCCTTCTATCTGTGCACTTCTCTTCTATCTCCTTACACCCCTCTTTGAGAACTCCTCTCTTCTGGAGAATCCCTTCTATCTGTGCACTTCTCTTCTATCTCCTTACACCCCTCTTTGAGAACTCCTCTCTTCTGGAAGATCCCTTCTATCTGTGCACTTCTCTTCTATCTCCTTACACCCCTCTTTGAGAACTCCTCTCTTCTGGAGGATCCCTTCTATCTGTGCACTTCTCTTCTATCTCCTTACACCCCTCTTTGAGAACTCCTCTCTTCTGGAGGATCCCTTCTATCTGTGCACTTCTCTTCTATCTCCTTACACCCCTCTTTGAGAACTCCTCTCTTCTGGAGGATCCCTTCTATCTGTGCACTTCTCTTCTATCTCCTTACACCCCTCTTTGAGAACTCCTCTCTTCTGGAGAATCCCTTCTATCTGTGCACTTGTCTTCTATCTCCTTACACCCCTCTTTGAGAACTCCTCTCTTCTGGAAGATCCCTTCTATCTGTGCACTTCTCTTCTATCTCCTTACACCCCTCTTTGAGAACTCCTCTCTTCTGGAAGATCCCTTCTATCTGTGCACTTCTCTTCTATCTCCTTACACCCCTCTTTGAGAACTCCTCTCTTCTGGAAGATCCCTTCTATCTGTGCACTTCTCTTCTATCTCCTTTCACCCCTCTTTGAGAACTCCTCTCTTCTGGAGGATCCCTTCTATCTGTGCACTTCTCTTCTATCTCCTTACACCCCTCTTTGAGAACTCCTCTCTTCTGGAGGATCCCTTCTATCTGTGCACTTCTCTTCTATCTCCTTACACCCCTCTTTGAGAACTCCTCTCTTCTGGAGGATCCCTTCTATCTGTGCACTTCTCTTCCACTGCCAATTGCAGACTTCGATCTTTCTGTTTTGCTGCTCCTTATGCCGGCAACAAACCACCTGAGTCAGTATGTCGGGCTCCATCTGTGGCCCTGTTCACATCCAGGCTGAAAAAAACCTTACCTCTTTGAGTTTGCTTTTGGATCCTGATCCTAGGGCCTTACCAAGGGCTGTGCGAACAGTGCGACCGTACAGGGTGAAAGCACAGAAGGGGGGCACTGATATCATCACTGGGCTTCCAGGAAGCTCAAAAAGAGTGTGTTACTAAACGCGGCTGAGTGGAGGGGGGCACCAGATTCGTTAGTCACACAGGGCCCATTTCTAGCTTGGTACAGTCCTGCCTGATCCCCTTAGTCTTCTGTTCACCTCCTATGTGTTTCCTTACCATGTCCCTAGATATATCCTAATCCCCACTTGTTGAGTTGTCTGTCTTGACTTTTGTGCTGTCAGTCCCTGCTCATAAGGGCTTGCAGTCTGGTCAAGCTAGTCTTTTTTCATGTCTCTGTAGAGTGCTACATCTGTCTTGTAGCACTACACAAATGATAAGTAATACTAGTTTCATGTGGAAGTCAATGTAAAATTGACTTATCTGCGCCACTCAGCATGGACGTGGTTTTTAATTCATAGAAGGAAATGCAGGAGCACCCAGGGAGGGGCATCCATCGGCAAAGGGGAGGAGCATCCATCAGCAAAGGGGAGGAGCATCCATCGGCAAAGGGGAGGAGCATCCATCGGCAAAGGGGGGCATCCATCGGCAAAGGGGAGGAGCATCCATCGGCAAAGGGGAGGAGCATCCATCGGCAAAGGGGGGGGCATCCATCAGCAAAGGAGGTACCATTTTACAAATGTAAATGTGGGGAAAATTGATGGAGGAAACCCGGCAGGTTGCATGTGTAAGTGCCAGCGTGTCACAATGCACGCGTGTAACTGACGGCACTTATACATGTATCTTCGCCATTTTGCAAACTTAGATGTACGGCCACTCTTAATCATCTAGAGACACCTCTATTCTTACCTCATTTCAGTCTTGAGGGGGAGGGGGAATAAATGTTGGGGGATAAGGGGGGAGATCCCCCTTAATCTATCCTGTAAAGGCCTGGCCTAAACAAGCACTCTTTAAATGCATATTCGTGTCAGGGGCAGGTTGAAATTTGGATGTGGCAATCTCAGGCTTGCACATAGAGTCTGTATATGTCTTAGTGGCGAACATTCTGGCCAGGCAAGAGGAACATTCTTCACGGAGCAGCGATCCCCACACGCGGGGGGGGGGGGGGGGAGGGCAGAGTGTGTTTTTAAAATGTTTGCCACGCTGCTTCCCTGCTGCATCTCCCCCTGTAAACAGGGGTGACCTGAGAATGTTGCAGGGCCATGTGTGGAGATTTATTGTGGGGTATTTGCATACATATTTACATATCCACTGGGCCTCATTTGCATTCATTTAATTTATTTTATTTATTTAAAAATGTATTTGCTGCCCATCTAAAATTTTAGGTGGCGACCAAATGAGCCCTTCACAAGCTTATTTTTTGTACCAGCAATGACCCAGGGATATGTTTACTACACATTAATAAGTTCCACTGTGCCCATAGAAATAAATGGGTGCTGCTGCACTTAGACATATTGATATTTGTGAATGTATGTAAAACCTTTAGTAAACATGCCTCTTGGTGAGTGTTTGAAGGTCATTTGCATGTACATTGAGGATAAAAAAAAGCTTTCAAATTTCTACAGTACTACAAAACCCTGCTCATTTAGAACCCATAGCAAACCCACCATACCATAACAGCACTGCCAGGACTCACACAGCACCAAACCCTACTTATCAAAAGGTGGGACTGCAGATATTAAATCAATATATCTACTGGGAAGAGAGAAAAAGTGGGACTGCTACACAGAAACTACACAAACAGAATACTGCAGCTCAGTCACACATGCAAAATATAGACAGACCATCACTAAATACAGAACAAGGGAACACAATATAGAAATATAAAGACAATAATTGAACTAGGAACCCCAAAAGCCAAACTTGGAATGTACAACATTGGAAAATAAAACTAGAAATTCATTTCCTCTTGTACTGAACAGAACTCAAAGGATGACATTTTCGAAGGCATTTACACGGGTAACTGCCCTAGTTACTTGTGTAAATGCGTTATCTGGGATTTTCCAAAGGCCTCTACATGGGTAGTGCCTTTGGAAAATCCCAGATACGTCCCTAACATGCCCAGACGTTTTGCTGTTAGCATTGGGGCGTGTTGGGGTGAAATGGGGAGGGGGGGAGGGGGTGAAGGGCTAAGCAGGTACCATCTAAAATCGCTGCTACTCATTTAACCTCGTCAGCTCCAGCCAAACCTGGATTTTCACTTCCATTGCTGCAGAAGTGAAAATCCAGGTTAAGGGGTTCGGCAGGCAGGCTATGTGCCGATGTGGTGCATAGCCTGCCTAGATGAAAATCGGCCCAAAGACATCAGCGATGCATGTTTCTGAGAGCTGACATATTCCAGTTAATAAATTCAAAATAAAATACATTTTTTTCAACCTTTTGTTTTTTGGGTACTTTATTTTTCATTCGCATTTGCTTCAGTTTCTCACTTCTGCTTTCTTTGTTTCTTCCCCTAACTCTCCATTGTCTGCTGTCCATTTGTCCTTCCTTCTATTTTTTTCATTCTCTTTACATCTGCCTCTGACATATTGATCTTTTCCTTTTTTACTCTTTCCTTTCCTCTTTCTTTACTCCTTCATCCACTCAAATTTCACCATCCCCATCATCAGTCATCTTTTGATTTTTCACCTATTAGCTTACCATCTACTCCTCTAACCTCCAGCTCAGCTCATCTCCCCAGCTCTCCCATTTCCCATCCCACTCATTTGCTAGCCTCTTATTCCCCTTCTGTCTTTCACCCACTCCACACTACCACTCTATGTAATCGCCATCCTCCTCGCACTTATCTCCTTGCCAACTTCCCATGGCCTCTCCCACATAGTTCTACCATGCCCACCATCTCCCATCTCTTTCTCTCACCACCCCAATTCATCATCTTCCAATCCTCTCACCCTTCCCCTTTAACCTCAAGGTCCAGCATCTCCTTCTTTCTCCCCCTCCCCGCCCCCCCCCCCCCTCCATAGACCAGCAGCTTTCTATCCTCTTTCCCTTCTTCAACCCCACCCCCTCCAGTGGTCCAGCATCTCTTCTATCTTCTATGTCCCCCTGTTCCCCCCTATCTCTAGTCCAATATATCCCTTCTCTTATCCCTGCCTCCTCCACCCCTGTGGCAAAAATATCATATGACACCATCCCAGCTTCATCTTTCTTTCTCCAAGTCAACATGCAGCAGCCAGTGTTGCCTGTAGTATTCAATTCTAGTGCACAGTTCACTGGCCCTGTGCTGAAAGTGAATACTATGGGCAGCATAAGAACATAATATATGTCATACTGGGTCAGACTAAGAGTCCATCAAGCCCAGTATCCCGTTTCCAACAGTGACCAATCCAGGTCACAGGTACCTGGCAGGTTCCCGCTGGCTGCTGTCGCTGAAGCAGTGACAAAGTCGCCACTTTGAAAAAATTGTGAAGGGGGCTAGAGGGCCACTGTGCCGCCCACCAGGGCCTGCTACCCGAGGCGATGGGACAGGCCTGCCTACAAGCATCATACAGAATCTCTCTGATAATATAGAGCATTACACAGTTCACACAGACACAACTGAGCAGCAAAAAGAGCCCGGGGGTCCTGTTTAAGGTCCTGAAGAAGAACAGAGATCTGTGTGATTACTGCACTGTGAGCCAGCACACCAGGCCGCAGTGAGGGCACATTGACAGAATCAGTGACCAGAAAGAAAACAAACAAACAGTCTCTTCCATGCATACAATTAGCCCGTATGGACTGTGCAGGACAGTGAGGAAGAATGAATACCCTTGCTGGACGCCTGCCTAGATTAAGCCCGAGGCTTGTGCTTGGACACAGTCTGACTACAAAATCTCTAACCCAGGCCTCAATTTAAGCCTAGGCAACATAGACTGAGAAAACAGTAGTGATACATGAAGAGGAAAAAAAGGAAAGTAAAAAACTGGGAGGTGTTCGCATGGTACTTTCAGGTGCATCTGATAATGCCAGGTAGTATCACTGGCACACGGGGTCTGTGCCCTGATTCTGTGTGTCAATGTCTCAGACACTGTCCTCGCATCACTTCCGGAATCCCTGGGCCTTTAAGGGAGCAGGTTGGCTAAGACTTTCCAGCCATGAAGACACAGGAGCTTACAGGATGCCTCTGAGCCTGCACTACATTTTCAAAGGGCCCTCACACATCGTCATTTATGTTAAAAAGCTCTTGTATACCACCAATTGCTAAGGAATTTTCTTCTCTTCCCAATCAAATAAGCAAGGCCTCTGATTCCGGAAAAAACTACCAAGTGGGTGCTGATGCCCTTCATCTGTGGAAAAGTGCTCACAGCAAGGTAAGCAGGCGTGCAAACGGGGCAAGTTTGATAATGGCACCTACCAGGAGCTTCCATGTGTACCTGAAAGCACTGAGAGCGACACTCCTCCTCACTGCAAGCACACACACCTGTAATAAATTATTCCTAATAATCTCAAGCTGAGGAGAACACAAAGGTTCCTAGGTGCGCTGCCAAACTGAGACGCCCAAGGAGGAAATGCTCACTTGGGACACACACAAGAAGGAAATGATTGCTCCTGTTCTGGCTTATCTTCTTGTAAGAGAAACGTGTGATTGCAGCTAGCATGAAACTGTCAGTAGTTTTCCTGAGAATGGGGGTTGGAGGTGGGTGGGGGACGGCACTAAAAGTCTCAGGGATGACTGAGCCTGTCAAAGTGATGATACTTCAGACCTAGGGGCACTTTGTACCTTGCTCTCCTTTGACAACGTATGCCACGGATTGTGCCGACCAGCAAGGAGCCTGAGGGACACACCATCTGACTTCAAACCTCCTTGCATGAAAGAAGGGGAAACGTAAAATTTACAACTGAGAGAGCCTGCTAGACATAACGGACAACGCAGGATGAGTAAGAAAAACTTAACTTTCTTATGCAAGCTGTGGGGGCTTACGTCTCAAAGATGTGTGTCTTAGTGGGGATTTGAACACACACCCTTTGCACGTAAAATACTGGGCAGCTTTTCAGTCATTTTTAGATATTCAGGGGATCATTTTAAAACTGTCTTCATGGGTTAAAAGTGTGCAGGGCCAGTGCAAGGGTATGGAGTGTCCTAGATGAAACTTCAACTTTATGGCCCCCTCCCCCTGAAATTTGATAATTAAACTCTGCTATCATGATCATCCCAAAACCACCCCTCCTACAACAATCCTGTAAAAGGCATACTTGGAGATCATACTTTTAAGCACTGAGCTTTATAGGTCTGTGTGCGCGCACGCTCCCTGCAGGTAAAAAAACGTGCTGAGGGCTCTCTGACAGGCCGATGCAGAAAGTTGGTGCTAGATCCGTGCTGGATTGATTTTTTAATGTTCCTGACAACGCATACATTTTAATGTACGATGCAGGAAGGATAGGGTATGCAAATGCCCACCGCGGTAACCCTGCGCTTGCAAATGAGCCACCGCTGTATTAAACTGGGAGAGCGAGCCAAACACATGCGCACAAGAAGTCTGCGCTAGTTTGGCTTGCTCTCCAGGCACCAGTGGCTAATTTGCATTTTTTTTTACTGTTTAACAAAGACTGCCAAATGAGATTAATATGAAAACTTAGAGGTTATGCTCATAAGGGCCTATTGCTGGCTACAAGGAGCAGGAACAGCCGGTTTCCTTTAACACATTTGCAGAACTGTGGGAAACAAAGTCTTTGTCTTGTACTGTCGGGGGGAGGGGGGGGGAGGGAGGGGGAAGAGGCCGCCAGGGATTTGTTTTTGTCAGCACAGCCCCCGCCAGTATTTTGATGGCATCAGATGTTTTTCCCAATGTCTGGCCATCTAAGGAGAAGATGATCTAGGCATCGGGAAAAGCACCCAGTGCCAACAAAATACTGGCGGGGGCAGCGTTAGAGGTTTACTTCTACATAGACTCTGCAGTAAACATTTTGGTGTTATGGCTGGTTGTGAAATCCTCTACGCCAGGGGTGTCAAACTCAAATACACAGTGGGCCAAAATGTAAAACTTGAACAAAGTCGCGGGCCAGCATTGAACAAATGAATCTTTTAATATGGACCCAAACAAGATTTGCTTTAACATTGAATATGAAGCAACACTTATTACTATACAATTTATAACTTAATAGTTCAGATATGCAAAAACCAATTTCAAATAAAAAAAAACATCAATGACATTCATTTATTGAATAAGATTTAAATAATAATAAATAATAATTTTTAAAATAAAATAACAATAATAAAATTAATCAACCATTCAAGCCCATGTCTTGGAGTAGCAAGAAAAAGTGCATAAAGAAAACGTTAATTATTGCTCAGTTTGCTGCACACTGATCTAATCTGATGTGCCCAAGCCAGATACCTGGCATCTCTTCTTGGATGATAGTTCATCAATGTCTGGGCTCAGGCTTTGAGCTGAGGAAATCCTCAGTATCGAGCGAAGGTGTTCATCAGTCAGACGTCTCCTGTGAGATGTTTTGGTCATCTTCATCGAGGAGAAAAGTTGCTCACATAGATAAGTGCTGCCGAACATGGAGAGCATCTGAGCAGCTTGGGTGCGGAGCTGAGGCATTGTGTCAGGGATGAACTGTGGAAACTGGGCGGCGCCCACAGCATCATACTTTGACTTCAGCGTGTCATTACACTGGAGTTCAATTAGCTCCATTTGGAGGTTGGTTGGTGCGTTTTCCACATTAACTGCAAAGGGATTACTGAGCAGTTCAAACCTACATTTCTGGACATCAAAGTCGGCAAATCGCCGGCTAAACTCAGCGCCGAGTACACTGAGTTTTTCAGCAAACTGTGCGCATGGGAACAAGTTGGTAAAGAACTGCGTTTTCATGGTTTGGCAGCAGGGAAAATGGCCAAGGTTTCCTTGCAGCATCTGATTCTCCCACAGGCACAGTTTAGTTTTAAAAGCCCTCACTGCAGCGTACATGTCTGTGATGATGCGCCCCCGCCCCTGAAGCTGCAGGTTCAGCGCATCGAGATGGCTCGAGATGTCACACAGAAAGGCCAGCTCACACAGAAACTTTTTCTCCCGAAGCTCTGCTGTGTCCTTCCCTTTGCTTTCCAGAAACTGACATATTTCCTCATGCAGCTCAAAACATCTATTCAGTACTTTTCCTCGGCTTAACCATCTCACCTCTGTGTGATATGGCACGTCTGCGTATTCCGAACCACACTCCTCCAGAAAAGACTTAAACTGGCGGTGATTCAGACCTTTGGCTCTTATAAAGTTAACTACTTGTGTTACTGTGGTCATAACATGTTCCATCTTTAGGGCTTTGCCACACAATGATTCCTGATGTATGATGCAGTGATAAACAGTTAGTTCACCTGCACAGTTCTCTTCCTGCATCTTCTCCCGGACCCTGCCCACCAGTCCACTTGTTTTACCGCACATCGCTGGCGCACCATCTGTCGTTAATCCCACGAGTTTATCCCACGGCAGCTTTATTTCAGTTACGCATTTGGAAACCTCCTCAAAAATTTCCTTTCCTGTGGTTGTGCCATGCATTGATTTGAATCCCAATAGCTCCTCCGTAACACACATATTTGAGTCCACTCCACGGATGAAGACTGACAGCTGAGCAGTATCAGATGCGTCGCTGCTCTCATCCACAGCAAGGGAGAATGCAACGAAATCTTTTCCCTTTTCCAAAAGCTGGTCATACAGATTGGTGGCAAGATCACATGTGCGATCAGCTACTGTGTTTTCTGCTCAGGCTCACGTTTGAAAAGGCTTGCTTTTTCTCTGGGCACACGATGTCACAAACTTTCAACATGCACTTTTTCACAAACTCTCCCTCATTAAAGGGCCGGGCTGATTTTGCGATCTCTGCTGCCACAATATAACTAGCCTTTACAGCAGCCTCACTTTGTGATGTGGCTTTTTTGAACATATTCTGTTGTGAAACCAAACTTCTTTTCATCTCCTCCACTTTCTGGCTCCTTTGAGTCATGTCCAGGTCCTTGTACTTGTCATGGTGTTTTGTTTCATAGTGTCGTCGAATGTTATACTCCTTAGTTATAGCCACGTTGACTCCACAAATCAGACAAACAGGTCTGTCTTTTACATATGTAAACAAATATTCTGTCTCCCACCTGTCCAGAAAGTTCCTGTTGTCTGCCTTTCTTTTTGCCATTTTTGGGAAGGGGTTCCACAGTGACAGTTGTAGCTTGAGATCGCTATGACTTCTGTCACACAGGAGAGGGCGTTTCTGGGACCTGTCCTGATTGACGCGCCAAAACAACAGCAAGGCATTATGGGATTTGTAGTATTAGCGATGAATGAATGCGCTGTATAATACCGGCGGGCTAGCTCTAGTAGTCATTTGGTATAGCCTCGCGGGCCAAATATAATTACACTACGGGCCAAATTTGGCCCGCGGGCCAGAGTTTGACACCTATGCTCTACGCCCATCTCTGCATCGGTTGTAGCCATGATTTGCATACCAGCCCAGCTGATTAAAATACTTTTGAATAATTAGGATTCATTTAAATAGATTTATATACAGGTGGCATTAATTGGGCACTAGTTTTTTGTCAGCGTTTATATCTATTTCCTGCATTTAAAAGGATCTTAAAATGTGCTTAAATGTAGCACTCATGAAGCCCGCGCTAGCTTTTTGCATCGGCCTGTGAGTTTGTTTGGCTGCCAGGCTCTACTGTTTGGCTTGGACTGTCGCTGCTCTTTGCTGCCTCTCGTAAGCTCCTGCCCTAGGTGACCTCCTAGTCTTGCCTAATGGTTGCACCAGCCCTGGGTGTGTGCTTTCACTCTGTGAACGTTACCAGATTATCAACGTGAAAGGCCATATATACTTTCACTTTAAAAATGCTCCCAAGAAAAACAGTTGGACACATTTATACAGAAGAAAATAAGAAAAATTGTGGACCAACGTTCAAGCCCAGCATCCTAGCTTCAAAAACGGCTAGTCTGGCTCAAAAGTACCCAGCAAACCCCAAAATCTTGCTTTGTTACTTATAACTCATTTCCAGGGATACGTTATGGTTTTCCGAAATCTACAAGGCTAATCATTTTGTATAGACATTTCCTCCAGGAACTTATCCAAACTTCTTAAACCCCACTCTGTTAGTCGCCTTGACCACATCCTCCACCAACAGATTGCACAGCTCAGTTGTGTGCTCTGAATAAAATATCTTCTCTAATTAGTTTTCAGCCTGCTGGTTGTTAGTTGCATAGAGCATCCTCTTGTTTTAGTGTTGTTTGTAAGGCTAAACTGCTATTGCCTATTTAACTATTTCATCCATTCATGATCTTATAAGCTTTTATCATATCCCCTCTCAATTACCTCATTGTCATGTTGAAGAGTCCTAACCTGATTAGCTCTGTCCCTGTTACACTTGACTGCTCTTCTCTGTACCTTTTCATGTTCTGCTATATCTTTTTTGATATGGGGTCACTAGAACCACTCACAGTATTCAAAGTGCAATCGCACTATGTGCTGACACAGTTTGATATTTACAGCTTTGTCATCTATTCCTAACATTTTTTTTGTTTTTTTGATTGCTACTGCAGAATGATCTGTGGATTTCAATATATTGTCCGCCGTAACGCCTATGTCATTTTCCTGAGTGATAACGTGGGTAAATAGTGATTCAGCAGCTTTACTTTGCCATTTTGAAATTGCTTTCCATAAGTTCAGCTAATAGTATGCGGATTGTTCTACATGTATTTTGGTGACATTTAAAGGATGCTTTGAGAACATAAGAACTGTCATTCTGGGACAGCTCAACGGTTTATCCAGCCCAGCATACTGCTCCGACAGAGGCCAGTCTGGATCATTATGAAGTACCTGGCAGATCGTAAAGATCCATTGCTTTTCGCTCACTCTCATGACTAAGTGGTGGCTTTCCCAAGTCGACCTCCTTGATTATGGTTTATGGACTTTTTCTCCAGAAGTTTGCATCAACCTCTCTTAAACACAGCTACACCACACGCCTTGATCACATGCTCCAGCGGCAGATTTCACTGCTTGAGTTGTTAAAACGCAAGAGGGTTGTGAAAAATTGCAAGAGCACCTTGATAAACTGAGAGACTGGGCGTCCAAATGGCAGATGAAATTTAATTTGGACAAGTGCAAAGTTATGCACCTAGGAAAGAACAACCCAAAGTATGCTTACACGATGCAAGGTTCCATGTTAGGAACCACCACCCAAGAAAAAGATTTAGGTGTCATTGTGGATAATACGTTGAAACCCTCTGTCCAATGTGCAGTGGCGGCCAAGAAAGCAAATAGAATGCTAAGAATCATAAGGAAAGGAATGGAGAATAAAACAAAGGATATTATAATGCCTCTGTATTGGTCCATGGTGCAACCACACCTTGAATATTATGTGCAATTCTGCTTGCCGTATCTTCAAAAGGATATGGCAGAATTAGAAAAGGTACAGAGAAGAGCCACCAAAATGGTAAAGGAGATGAAAGGATACCTCTAGGAAGAAAGGCTTAAAAGGTTAGGGTTTTTCAACCTGGAAAAGAGATGACTGAGGGGAGATATGATAGAGGTCTATAAATTAATGAATGAAATGGAACGGATAAACATAGATCACTTGTTTATGCCATCAAAAAGTAGAAAGACTAGGGGACACGGAATGAAGCTACAATGTAGCCCATTTAAGACTAATAAGCAAAAATATTTTTTCACTCAACATATAATTAAACTCTGGAATTCGTTACCGGAGGATGTAGTAAAAGCTGTTAATGTAGCTGGGTTTAAAAAAGGTTTGGACAGGTTTTTGGAGGAAAAGTCCATAAACATTTTTAAAGAGGACCCAGGAAATCCACTGCTTGTCTGTGTGCCTTTTTGGGCACCTACCAGGTACTTGTGACCTGGATTGGCTACTGTTGGAAACAGGATGCTGGGCTTGGTGGACCTTGGTCTGACCCAGTATGGCATATCTTATGTTCTTATGTTTAAATACTTTCTCAGGGCATGTTCAGATCTGGGAGGAAAAGAACACACATAAAGGGGAATCTTATGATTGTGCACCTAAAAAGATGTGATTATTGAGCCTATTTTAAGCTTATTTTATTTTATAAAAGCTATATAGACAAACTATCTTGGTACATATCTTACAAAAATGGCTCACGAATGATCAAAATTCCACTCTAACTCTTATTTCATCATTGTTCTTAAAAAAAATGTTTATGTCAAGTCTGTCAAATTCATTTTTTAGAATTTTGAAAATAAGGTATCACCAAAACTAAATCCTTTGAGATTCTTAAAAGTAAAAATCACTTATCTTCATAATTAAATCCCGATGTGATATCACATTTCGAAGATTAGCACTACATCTTCTGCGTCAGAGTATGAAGCAGTTTGTGTGTCTGTGAAGGGAACAAATTGGTTTTCATACTCCTATGTGGCAACTGCTGGAGGTGTGGAAAGCATTTCTCCAGCAGCTAACGCCAAGTGCTTTCCTCTACCTCAAGTCGCATTTATGTGGGTGCAGTAAACGCCACCTATTGAGATGGCATTAGCTAAAGCAGTGGTAATTGCACGGGATGCAATTAATGCATGGTGTTTACCCTGCTCTCGTTGCGCAGAGCTCACCACACCAACTTTCCACCCACCTGCATCCATAATGTGGGTTGCACAATTAGCACAGGAGTCGTCCCGGGCTGTCATGGCCCCATGCTAGTTGGCAGTAGACGTGCTGCCAACTAGTGCCGTTTAGTAAAAGAACCCCTTATTGGGGCTGGGAGCATCTTTTTCTTAAAATTTCCATGTAAATGCCTGGTGACATATCAAGGGAAGTATTATGTTTTCATTTAATCTATTCAGTGAGAATCCTTCCCAGAGCCATACGAAGGGCTTTGCGAGTGGTGCAGCTGCACAGGGCGCCAGTACAGAAAGGGCGTTGATATCATTACTAGGTTTCCAGGAAGCTCAAAAAGAGGGCGATACTACAAGTGGCTGGGGCAGAGGGGGGATCCACATTTGTTAGTCTCACAGGGTGCATTTCTAGCTTGGTACAGTCCTGATCCGTCAACATTTATAATTTCCTGTATTTGGTTCTTCAAAGGAGGCTAGCATTTGAGAGTTCTTAATTTAAATATTATTTGCATGACTTATATTCAGTTTTTGCTTTAAATAATAGTTACATTGTTTTCCCAAGATGTGGGCTAGTATTTTATATTTTTTCTTCTTTTTCCTTTGTGCTTTTAGAGTGGAAGTATCTTTCTGTTAATTACCTGTAATTAATTTGTATGGAATATGGTACACGATTTTCCACAATCAAAAAAAAAAGAAGCTATGCTCCAAATTATCGTTTTTATTTATTTTTAAGAAGGTTTTAAACAACAGAGGAGTAAGCACAATTTGCCCCCTCAATAACATCTCCAAATCCCAAGTCCAAAAGAGACATTAGGTGACAGTTATGCATGGCTCAAGAAAACATAGGACAAAACACAAAAGGATCCACAAAGGGAAAAAAGGAATCTAAATCAGTAGTGTTCCTAGCCCCCCGTCACCCAGGGCGGGTGCCTCCCCCTGATTCACAAGTCTTCGGCCAGGAGAGAAAAGTGGCCGGCCCCTGGAGTGCGAGGCACCGCGGCAAACCTGCTTCATCTAAGCTTGCTGTGCTGCCTCCGTGGGCCCAGCGGGAATGAAGCCCCCTTCCAGGCGACACCTGAGCAGGCCACACCCACCGCCCTGTCCTTGGTACACCACCGATTTAGAGCTTAGTAGTTGGAGTGGAAGAGCAGACTGGACAGGTCGTATGCTTTTTAGCTGTTGTCATTTCTTCTCCATTACTATGACTCAGAGCAGGTGTCAATGCCAACAGGAAAACCTCTGAAGAGTACGTGCATTGATTTTGCAAAATAGGCAAATACACATATGGTTTATACTTTTTAATTTAGTCCAAATATGCCCCGAAGACGGCCCCTAGAAATCTGTGCGTGCTGCTGGTATACACATTTAAGAAATGGCTTTTCTAAAATGATTACACATATAAACCAGCTTCTAAAATGACCTCCGTAGAGTTCACTTTCAACTCAACGTGTCTTACTTCTCATGTTCTCTGTGCTGTATCTCCCTGTGTTGTGTCTGTCAAATGAGTGCCACTGGCACACGGATGAACACTTAACAGACCTGCTACACATGAGTGGCCCACATGGCTATTGCCTCATGGGACTACACTTTGCCCTTTTCACCTGACTTACAGGACCAATTGGAGTACAAAGATAGGCTTACCCAATCAGAAGCTGAGGAGGACAAACAGTTTGTTTTGCTAAATCAGGAATGGCAGAGTTTTGAAGGGAGAGAGAGCTGGGTTCACGGAGGGAAAAGCTTAGCCTCCTGGCTCTCTTTGTCTAGAAGCTGGCAAGGTTATCAGCACACTGCTGATAAGGAAACGGATACCAGCTTGAACTACTGCAGAGGGTCTAGAGTCACTATAATCGATATGGGGTAGGAGCAACTCCCAGTTGTTTCTGTCCTGCTGGATCCCGTTTGAAAAAAGGTTCCAGCTTTCCATGAATTCAGAACCAGCGCAGCTACAGTGCAGCTAGATAACAAAATGATGCTGGTTTCCAGGTTGACAGGTGCTATTTTGAAAAGGGGATCTGGCAAGACGGGAACAACTGGGGATCACATCGGCCCCATTTTGACTCTGCTGACCCTCCACAAGAGGAGCAAGTGAGGTCTAGGGGAGCTTACACAGGAGAGGCCAAGGAGAAGGGAGTAGGGAATGGAGGGCGTCAATGGCAAGGCTGGGGGTTTGTGGTAGGGGAAGGTCCTTACTTTCATTGCCTCAGAAATGAAACAAATTAAAATAAACAAACCAAATGAAAAGCAAATTAAAAAATGA
The DNA here is from genome assembly GCA_033557465.1 of Ichthyophis bannanicus. Lineage (NCBI taxonomy): Eukaryota > Metazoa > Chordata > Amphibia > Gymnophiona > Ichthyophiidae > Ichthyophis > Ichthyophis bannanicus. Next base: position 418,170,047 of record CM066036.1, on the reverse strand, counting down.
AATGAGAAAACAAAAATGAAACATTTTCCTGCGCATACCCCTAGACTCACGATGGACCTTTCCATGTCCCTTCTGAAAATCCAAATAAACCATATTGATGGGCTTGGCTTATTCATAAGTAAAGAAAGGGGTCTATCTCTGTGGATGACTACTATGACGTAACCCAAATGGACTTCATCCAACAATTCCTACAAGTTCAGTTTTCCTACAACATCAGCCTCAGAAAACAACCATTAGCACTAAAAAGTACTGGGATTCAATATCCTCCCAGACATGTGCTGGTTTAACATCAACGGCTGAAGTTGATTGAAACTGTGTTGTATCCACTACCATACGTGCTACCCAAATTTTGGGATTGATGTTCTGTAATAAAATACTTCTCAATCTGTTCATTCACTATTAGTAGCATAAAGAATACGAAGCTTTGAGACGAGAGTTATATTACCATCAGAAAAACTGGAGTATAGACAAGTCCCTTGAGCGGAGAAACACATGGACGCCTTGGGACGTGCTTTAAAGAGAAGGAAATTGAAAGAAAATTTAAACAGGAAATTTGAAAAAAACAGAAAAAATTCCGTGTGCTGTGAAGTATCCCACAGTTGAACAAGCTAAGTATTCTTTGGGTAGCACGTATGGTAGTGGATACAACACAGTTTCAATCAACTTCAGCCGTTGATGTTAAACCAGCACATGTCTGGGAGGATATTGAATCCCAGTACTTTTTAGTGCTAATGGTTGTTTTCTGAGGCTGACGTTGTAGGAAAACTGAACTTGTAGGAATTGTTGGATGAAGTCCATTTGGGTTATTTATAAGTAAGGCATGTCCTCCCTTTGCTACATCTATTACCGGCTCTCCCTTAACAAGCCCTCTATCTATAAGTCTAGTAATGCTAGTCTTTAAATTAGCTTCCATTATTCCCATTTTCTAGTCTCACCCTTAAAATCAACCAACCTAGGAGTGAAGCTTGTGCAACCATTGCTTATCAGCTCCCCTTGCACTGGTCCTACGAGAACTTCTTTTCCATATCTCACTATGAAGTCTCTGACCCACACTCACGTTCATTCCCAAGGCTCCAAATCCTAGAGCTGGCTTAAGGAATCGAATACTTATTCTTGGCATTCCTTCACTAAGAATTATTCTTCCTGCCTAGTTCCTCATCCCATGAGCCCACATCCTCCCTGTATACCAACCTTCTCTGCCAACCAGAGCCGCTGCAGTCCCTCACCTCATTGCTACCAAAGTTCTCTCTTTCTCCCATAGTCTAAGGCTCTCTTCCATTTCATTCATGTTCGCCCATCAAAATTTCTAGATGGTTTCATCAAACATACATAATGCACAACATATTTAATCTTAATGATACAAAGCAATCCCTGCACGCAATAGCTTACAGAAGTATGCTACAGAAAAAAAACCATCAAAACCTTAACCCCCATAAGCATTTTGAAATAGATACAATTTTAGCCCCTTCCTAAAAAATGTCAAACTTTCCGTAAATTTCCTGGCAATAAATTCTAAAGTGGGGGTCCTGTACTGAGAAATCTATTCCTTGGAAATTTCTGCCATTGTTGGAATACACAATTTGCCCTGTGATGCAGATCGTAATGCTGGTGTCAGATAATAAATCTTCGGAAAAGAGTTCAAATCCCCCATGACAGCAAAATGTATTGACTAGAACACTAAGCACATATGCTTAGATTGTGCCCTAAATACAATGGGCAAGCAGTGGAGTTCCTTCAAGATTGGAGTGATATGATCACATTAGGCACCCCACTGATTGCCCTTGCTGCAATATTTGGGTCCATTTGTAATGGTTTGGTTATATAAGCAGGCAAGCCCAAGTACAATATCTTACAGTCATCCAGTTGGTAAAGGATTTAAACATCTTAGTCATCACACTATATGAAGCTTAAATTAAAAATCCTGCACCATTCTCACAACATGAAGCCAGAAGGACAAACTAGAGTCCAACATTATCCCCTGCGCCCCCCCCCCCTCCTGATATTGTACCATGTCTTGAATGGGAAACTCATGACCGTCCAGAGCCAGGAGTGATAGGAGAACATAGCCTTTCACATGACTCACTATCATTGCCTCAGTTTTGTTGACAATATCTTTAAGCCACTCCAACATTTGCTTGAAAATGTTGACCAGATCTGAGGATGAAAAGCCTTCATCAGCAGGCAGCCATTCAAATATTGACAAATCATCCACATATAGATGAAATTGAAGTATTAGCTCTCGTAGATGTCTACATAACGGAGCCAGGTATATATTGAGCAAAGGGGCTGAAAGATATGAGCCCTGTGGAATCCCTCTATCCAATTTATATTATACCATGCAGATACTGTACTGTATGCTGATATAATACCCGTTTGCTCACTTCCACTTAGGAGGGAGGCAAACCATTACCAGATACACTGTTCATTCTTAGAGGCATGTTTACTAAAATTCTCTAAGTTAGTATGCGTTTGGATGGGGATTCTAGCACCAAGGATCACACTAACCTCAGGATCACACTAACCTCATTCATCCCCCTGCTGTTAGCCTATTGCAACTGCATGGCACCATGCTAACAGGCATGAGGGTGTAGTTAATGCCACCCACTGAAGTGGTATTATGTGCACCTATGTTAACAGCAGCCACAGTTAACGTGCACCTAGGATGGCCAACCTAACCATGATGTGCCGTCAACACCCATGTTTCGCCCCGTCCCTGCCCAATCTCATGTTAACTGGTTAACATGATATTCTTAACATGGGGCCATTTCTCATATTAGTATGGTATGCTTACCGCATGTTAATCTCTGCACTAATGGTTAGCGCACTTTAGTAAACATGCCCCTTAGTGGTTAAACATCATTTCTTCTAAAACTGAGAATGTAGTTCTTTCCATATGATCAGTCCCAGGCAATCTGCCTCCCTCTGCACCTGATTCACCAGCCTAGTAGGGCTCTCTCTCAATCATCCCAAAGTTTTCCACGATATTATTCATAATTAAGACAGAAAAACTAAAATGATTTTACCTTTACCATTCAGTTATGACATCCCCCGTAACTTGTGAGACACTGTTGCAGAAATTAGACTGTAAAGGAGTTAAATTCCCCCTTACTAGTTTCCATAAGCTCTGAAAATTGTGATGTCAGTGTGGGAGAAGCAGAGGTGGCGACACTTTCCAAGGAGAGGTGTCAGAGAAGCGGTTTGTGTAACAAAACTCAAGGACTGGATGTGATCTCTTGTCCTCTCTTTGCCACCCTTCTTGAGGGCTCAAGGGTAGCAACAAGGCACAAGGGAATAGGTCCCTCGGGTCCAGGGCTTGGAAGAACGGACCAACAAGAACCTACTTGAGGATCTTGCAGACTTCGAATTGTTCTGCAGTAATTTCCAATGGAAGAAGAAGAGGAGGAGGGAGGGAGGAATTGGTTCAGCCAGATGAAAAAGCTGGTACCGGGTCCAGAGAGAAGCAAATAGGATATCTTAGGATCAAGGGCCTATCCCAACCTGCAGGGAAATTGGATTGGAGACTTAAAACTGAAAATTAGGCTAGAACTTAGCCAGGATGTTTTGAATTAGATGATGTTTACCAATAATTCTGCAGCAAGATTATTCTTCTGCTGATATTTTATAGAAACCAAGCTATATTTTGCAAACTGCACTGATTCTTATGGGAAGGGTGGCATATCAAACTTTTTAATAAACATGTTTGCTTGGAGTTAACACACCTGTCTCAACCTCTGCTCAGGAACTGGAGCAAGATAGTTGACAAATGCAAGATGTGTTTCCCAATTCTGCTAGTTTCCTGTGCTAACTTTACTTTGGATTGTCAAGAGAAATGGTAGAGCTAGCGTTGCTCCATTTTAGCTTGTAAAGTAAAACCAACATAAATAACTCACAGTTCTGCTACATCATTAAATACAGATGTAAGCCAATCGTTAGTGCTATTATATAGTCTTTTTCCTTTGAGTTGCATTCTATTGTACTTTCCTTTTCGAAGCACAGTGAATTTCTAGAGAGCTACAAGCAGTGTAGAATGAAGTAAGAAATTTCCAGAACATGAAGACTGAAAAGTGATTGTATAAAGTTGAAGCTGCCAGTTAATGAGACCACTTCCTTTAATGGGCTGGAAGCAGAAGTGTTGAAATAGGAGCGGTATCAAGCTTGTGGAAGTGAATATTAAAAAAAGGAACAAGTTTTACTTTTTAGGTTATGCACCTTTACAGGGCAGTGAAATCTTGTTTGGATGCAATATGCTATATAAATCCATATTAGTGCTCATAATATCATTATGTACAGTACAGTTATTAATGTAAATAATTTGTAGAAAGTTAACCCAGTTCTCTATCCAAGTTATATTTCCTGTTCATTGAAAATACAATGCAACCATGACTGCATTGTATAAGATTCTGTTGAATGTACACCGTACTGATATTGAATAGCGCGGTATAGAAGAGACGTTAAATAAATAAATACTAGATTGCTATGCATCGTGACGGGATTACTATTCAGAGCATATATGTAAAGTATATTACATAAACCGGGTTGGTTTTGCAAGACAGTGCATGGAATTTGCTGAGCCTAATAGCAGAGAGCAGCAGCTCATTGCCTGTCAGAACATGGGAAAATGATGCCTGGGTATCATAGGTCATTCACTTTCTAATATTATAAAGCACCAGAGGGTGTTGATTCAGTCAGGTCATTGGACTGGCTGGCCATTTCTTACCATCTTACTTTGAATATAGCGTCCATTTGTCCCCTTCGGGGATGAGGGAATGTATCCGGCACCTGCTTGTAGTGTGTGTAAACCGTTCTGCTGCCCTTCAGCCTGGGTGGTATATCAAGAAATTGCATAAACATAAACAGGAGTATAATGTATTTGGCGAATGAAATTTGCAGTTGTTTTATAATGAGTTGGTAGATGCTGTGAAGACTCAGTCTCCCTTCCTCGTGGAGTCTTCATACTTATGGACAAGCTGCCAGAGTTCATGTACAGCCTTATTTGTTCCCTTCTCTGCAATATCAAGCCTAGTGGCTCAACGGCAGTACTGTGCTTCAATTTCCTGGGTCAGCCAGACGGGAGATACTGCAGAGGCACTGCCTCCATCCTCCGAAGAAGAGGTAACCAGAGCTGGCCCGTCCACTAGGTGAGCCTGGCAGCCGTCTATGACAGCCGTCAGCCGTCTTGAGTGGGCAGCAGCGGCAGCGACACACATGGGCGGCCATGCCGCCCCAACCCCCCCTCCGTCACCATGTTTCCGTTTTGGGGGGAGGGAGGGAGGCAGGCAGTGGCAGTATTTCCAAAAGTGGCAGTGCTTTTGGAAATACTACTGCTGCCCATCTCCCCCTCCTGAGATGGAATTGGTGGAAGCTGGGGGGGGGGGGGAAGGCAGTGGTGGTGGCAGCGGGGGGGGGGGGCATCAGCTGAGGGGGCATCAGAAACCCTTGGGCCGGCCCTGGAGGTAACCCTAGTCATTGGAGTGGAGGAGTGGCCTAGTGGTTGGGGCAAGGTACTTCAGGCCGAAAGGCCGGGGGTTCAAATCCCATTAGAGGACAGCAACCTTGGGCCGGAAGGACTGGGGATTCTAGTCCCACAGGTGCTCCTTGTGGTCTTGGGCAAGCCACTTACCCCTCCATAGCCCATGTTCCCTGTAAAATAGTTATCTCCAAGTTACAATGCCCTGTTCAATGTAATTTCAGTTTGTTCAATGTAAACTGCACTGATGCAGAATAGCGCGGTATATAAGAGAATGTAAATAAATAAAATAAATAAATAAAAAATTGCACAATAACAGCCTTACGTCCCATGACTTAAGGGTTCCTGAAGGGATCCTTGTATCTAGCTCCTAGGTGAGGAATGATATGGCAGTGATGCAACTACATTAAGCTGGCAGGAGGGAGGAAATGGGGCAAATCTAGGATGGAATCAGCCTGGGGTAAAGAAAAAAACTCTATATTGTATATCTAATACCACAAATGACAGCCTTAAAGTTGCCACTTTACCTAGGGCAACCCAAAGAGGCTGAGCCAGACCTGGTTTTGCCCCACCATGTGCATGAAATTATTGATTTCCTGAGAAAAGGAGTAGGACTACATTTCCATGCATGCAGTAGGGCAAAACCAGCACTAGATCAGCCTCTTAACCTGCACTAAGCAGCAAGTGCATGAATTAAAGTCTGCTGTTATCGCACCAAGCCACAGTAACCGTTAGCACACATTGTCACGCCAGCGTGGTAATTCACACATGTGACTGCATAGTAAGCTATGGGGCAGGAAATTGGAGGCAATAAGTGCATCTGAAAGACTTGTAGTCCATCCTGTACACTTCTGCATAGTAAAAACCATGAGGCATGCTGGGAATGCCCGCAACCATGCATTAATTTTTGCATCTAATGCATGGGTAGTGCACAGCTTTACCATACTTAGGAAAAGGACTCCTTAGTCTGATCTTCTTGCATAGCTACTTTCAGTTGCACAACCAGACCCCATGCTGTATAGGGCTACAAGAGGGCTCCAGGTCATTGGGGATAGGCTGACCTAGTCCTGGTTCTACCCCATTACATTCATGGTCTTGTAGTTCTGCTATTCTCAGAGAAATGAATGGTGCTAAACCAAGATTGGCTCTGCCCTGTCTCTGATGACCTGGAGTTATCTGGTATCCCTAATGCAATGCTTAGGCGAAAGCACACCATACTCAGAAGAGGGAAGGAAATGTTCGGTTGCTTCTTTAGCCTGTTTGGCTGAACCTCTTCCGTGTCAATGCTTTATTTGTAACTGGAGAACCAGCTTACTCTATGTGCCGGATTTCACATACAGTCAAACCTCGGTTTTCATGATTAATCCGTTCGAAAAAGTCTGACTAAAACCGAAACGTATGAAAACTGAAGCAATATTTCCCATAAGAAATAATGTAAATCCAATTAATCCGTTCCAGACACCCAAAAATATTCACAAAAAATACATTTTATAGAGAATAACTATATTTTTACATACAGAAAACAATGAGAAATAAATATAAATGACTAATGAAATGGATAAATGAACATTTAACATCACTGAAAGCAAGCTAAGTACAGTACTGTACAGTACAGTATGTTAACATCTGGCCTGAGCCACCCCGACAAGCTGCTGTGCCCAGCTCTCTTCGGAATCACATTGAATTCAGTCCATTAAAATACCTTTACATTATCTGCTCAATGCTTCAGAATGGCAGAAAATCTTAATGATATAGCTTCAGACGTACCCTGCAAGAGAAAGAACTGCCTCCCACATTCATGCAACATCTCCTGCTTACGTTGACAGCTTTTCTTCCCTGCTACCGGGACAAAATCTCAGTCAAAAGACGTTGAAAACCGAAGCAATGCATGAAAACCGGGACAAAATCTCAGTCAGAAAAGACGTTGAAAACCGAAGCGTATGAAAACCGGGGCAAATGAAAACCGAGGTTTGACTGTATAACACAAAAAAGGACATGAATCAGTCTTGCTAAATATGGGAGATTTCACTGCAAGAACATGAACTGTATAATATTTCCTTACAATATAAATCTGCAGCCTGGCTCAATGCCTGAGCAGAAGCAGTGACTACAGCAAGGGAAACTCGACCTGGAGGGGCTAAAAACGTAGTGGCTGTTCTAATGACCTTTATGGAGGAAGGAAGTTTGCCAACTCATCCAAGCTAACCCTAAGATGCTGCTGATCTGATCCTTGTTTTATCTCCATGCATGTGTGCTGAAGTAGCCTTGATGTCCCTAAGAAAAGCAAGACCACATATAGACAAATGGAGCAAAACCAGATTGAATTTGCTTCTTCGAGTTTGACCTGGGCAACTTAGTGACCCTAATTTCTGGACCTTTTTCAACAAGAAAAGCTAGCAGGGGTCACATGATTAAGCTAAGCTGCATCAATGCCACACAGTGCAATTTGATGAAGGAACATTGCAAATCTCTAGATCTAGGGTTACCGGATTTTTTTGCAGGCTAATCTGGGACAGTTATCCAAAGTATGTGTATCGGGGTGGGGAGGGGAGGAGGGGGAGGGATACCTTAGTTTCAAGTTTCAGTATCAAAACATGGATGATGGAAGAGAAATGTCATTACCCTTCACCCCATAATTCACTTGATAGCAATAATATCACTTCCAAGCAGACAAATTGACCAACAAATAGAAATGATGCATTTCCCCGTACTGTGGAAAATATAAAGATAACAGATGTAAATTCTAAAAAAACATATTCAAATCACTAAATTGAAAATTTGTTTTCTACCCCTTCTATCCCCATTGCTGGAATTGGGGAAAGGAGGCTGCCAAACAGATGCGAATCACAGACACAGCTCGAAAATCAGAGACAATCCTCAAATTCAGGACAATCTTTAAATCTGGTAACCTGAGTTCACACTAATTAAATGCATGGAAAATGTACCGTGCTGCTGGGCAGGGTCCCGAGGCCGGTAGTAACCGGGTTCCCGGGGCCCAGCCTTAAGGCGGCAGATTCGCGGCTTTGAATCGGGGGGGGGGGGGGGAGAGCGGAGGAGAAGCGGGGCCGGCACCAGCAAGTGACGTGAGCACGTAGCGCTCACGGATTGGTGCTGGTGCCGGTTGTGGGCGGAGTTGTGGCACGCGAGGGAGATCGCCGGCGTGCGCTCTCCCTCTTGGTAGCGTGGCCAGCGACCTGAAAGGTTTGTGCAGGGTTCGGCGGTCATTTCGGGCCTTTGGGGGCACATTAATCTGTAATTGGGCGGGTGTGGGTCCATTGTTAGTCGGGGTTTTTTTCCGTCGGGGCCTGTCATCCCCTGCGGGCTGGCTGCGTGCTGGGGGCTTTTTTCTTTTGTTTTGTTTTTCCTTCCATTTAAAAACCGCCGCGTGTAGCACCCTCCCTGTTCTGGGTTTTTTCTCCTGCGGGCCGTATCTTCTCTGGTCTGGGGTGCCAGTATGGCTCGGGGGCTGGCAAGGCCGCTTCTCGGAAGCGGGGGGTGAAGGGGGTGGCTGGCAAGGGGAAAGGGCGTGGGAAGCCCGGGTCTGTTCCTGCTCCAGGGGGGGAGGGGGGGATGGCGGTGTTTCGGGGCTCGCAAGAGGGGCGGGGCAGAGGGAGGTCGCCAGGGGCGCGCTCCAGCGTCTCTGGCCGGCCCGTGCGGTCTCGGGCTCCTGCTGTGGTGGCTGCCCCTCAAGGGAGTGGGGTGCCTGCCCCCCAAGGGAATGGGGTGCCTGGGCCCTCCGGCTCGGTGAGTGGTGAGGGGGCCTTGGGTGACCTGGCCAGAGCGGATGCTTTGGTGGATAGTTCTGGGGCTGGGTTGGTAGCAGAGGCTCAAGGCATCGGGGCGGGGGCTCCTCCGGTGCAGGGTGGCGGGGGCGTCGGCCTGTATTCTTCTCCGCCGGCGTCTGGTTGGGCTAGTCCCGGGGGTATGGGCGGGTATGTTCCGCCTCCTGGGTTCTTCGGAGCTCCGGGGCCTTGGCCATTTGGCGGGGGCGTGTGGGGGGGACCAGCGCAGTGGAGTAGTGATTGGGATGGGTGGCGGGGGGGGGGCGCGGGGCGGGGGGGCCTTCCGTCCCTGGGGGGCGGGGGTCGGCAGCTTGGGAGGCGGGTGGCCTCGGGTCATCAGCCTGGGGCTGGGGAACGGGACCAGGCGTTGCTTCCAACACTGTGCGGTCAGGGCCTGTCGCCTTCTCTCCTCTCTCGCCTCAGGTTCCTCGGAGTAATTGGCCCAGAATGGACATCGCCGACTCTGCACGGGTGGGCCCCACGGGTGCGGTAGATGAGCGGAGCGATTCGGCGGCTGCAGCTCCGGATCCCACGGTGTCTTCGCCTCTTCCTCATCCGACTGGTGAGTATGTTGGGGGCACGGCCAGTTCGGCCGGGGGAGGACAGAGTCAGGTGGCGGCTGGGGGGGCCGTTGGAAGGGAGACGGTTAAGCGCAAACACGGGCGGCGCTGCCGGCGCGCTTCCTCTTCGTCTTCGTCTTCGTCCACGCTTTCGTCTGCTGACTCGGTGGTCGCAGGAGGGGACAAGGAGGTGGGGGGTGGGTCTGCTGTGGTTCGTTGCGCGGAGCTATGGGAGACTGTCCCTCGGAAGTTGCGACGCCGGATCAAGCGTCGGCGGTATATCGATATCTTTCGATTACTGGAGGGCCGGAAGCGCTTCGGGGAGAGTAAGAAAAAACGTAAGGAGGATGAAAAAGCGGGCCGGGTGCGTAAGCCGTCTCGTAACACCGTGAATTGGACTCGGGCTTTTTTGCGGCTAGCTAGCGTTTGGGGTCATTATTACCCTGAACAGTACGGGGAGCTCCTGGCTTATTGTGATACGATTTTGGCAGCGTCCCAGGCGCAGGAAGGGTGGGCGTGGCTGAACTACGATGAGGAGTTCCGGGACTCGATGGAGGAGAGTAAACAGTTGTCGTGGGGCACGAGGGACATAAATCTTTGGCTGACGCAGATGTCCGTTCGGGGTCGTGCGGGTGGGGCTGTTGGGGGGGGTGGCAAGGGCGGAACGGCGCTGTCCGCGGGGGGTGTGCGTCCCTTTCGGGCGGTCACCACCTCGGCCCCTCAGCCCCGGGGTGGTGTTGCGGGCTCTGACGTCTGTTGGCGTTTCAATAAATCCTCGTGCCCGTTTCCAGACTGCAAATTTAAGCACGCCTGCTCCTTGTGTGGCGGTGGACACGCAGCCCTCAAGTGCAGTCGTAAAGGTGCGGCGGGTGCCCCTGCAGGGGGCAAGTGAGGGCCGTCTCAGGGCTTTGGCTCCCACCCCCGTGCGAATTGAAGTCATGCGCCCCTGGTTGATTGCGTATGGCAGGGCTACCCGCGGGGGGCGTGGAGTTTGCTACTAGAGGGTTTTTCGGCGGGTTTTCGGATCCCCTGTCAGGGTTTCCCTGCGAGGGGTGGATCGCGTAACGCTGGGTCGGTGCGCTCTCTCGGCGAGGTGGTGCGGAAGAAGATTGCGGAGGAGTGCGCGCTGGGCAGAGTGGCAGGCCCATTTCGTGAGCCCCCCTTCTTTCCGTTCACGGTGTCCCCGCTCGGGGTAGTGCCCAAAAAGGAGCCGGGCAAGTTCCGGTTAATTCACAATTTATCCTCCCCTACTGGGGATTCCGTGAACGATCGCATCCCTCGGGAGCAATGTACCGTGCGTTATGCTTCTTTTGATGCTGCGGTCGCTTTAGTTAGGCAATGCGGGGCCGGGGCGTCCTTGGCAAAAGTGGATATCGAATCCGCGTTCCGTTTGCTGCCGGTGCATCCCGTGTCCTTCCCTTTGTTGGGCTTCACCTTCGAGTCGCAGTATTATTTTGACAAATGCATGCCTATGGGCTGTGCCATATCCTGCGCTTATTTCGAAGCGTTTAGCACCTTTTTACACTGGGTGCTGGAGAAGTGGACGGGGCTGGGCACGATTGTACATTATCTGGACGATTTTTTGTTTGTTGGGCCTGAACGGGAAAGAACTTGTGTTACCTTGTTGGAGACCTTTTTGCGCTTGGCAGTTGACTTCGGCATTCCAGTGGCAGCTAATAAAACGGTTGGGCCGGTGACTTGCCTGACCTTCCTTGGGATTGAGATTGATACAGTGGAAATGGTTGTCCGTCTGCCGGAGCAGAAAGTGGCATGTCTTCGACGGCTGGTGGCTGATGTGGGATCTGCGCGCAAGACTACTCTCCGGGGCATGCAATCTTTAGTCGGGCATCTCACTTTCGCTTGCAGGGTGCTGCCCATGGGGCGTCCCTTCGCGCGGCGGTTGTCGCTTGCCATGGCGGGTGTTCAGCTCCCACACTACCGGATTCGGGTGACGGCGGGCATGCGCGAGGATTTACGGGTTTGGGATTCCTTTTTAGCCGACTTCAACGGTCGCTCGGTCATTCAGTTGCCTGAATTGTCAAATGCCGAACTGCACTTGTTTACGGATGCGGCCGGCAGTTGTGGTTTCGGGGCTTATTGTCAGGGGGCGTGGTGTGCGGAGCCCTGGCCTATCGAGTGGGTGCAGTCCGGCTTGACGCGGAACATTACTTTTCTGGAGCTTTTTCCCATAGTGGTTGCCTTCTGGGTTTGGCCGGAGCGCCTGCGGGATCGGAGGGTGGTTTTCTGGTGCGACAATGCGGCGGTGGTGGAGGTTATTAATCGGCATGCGCCTCGATGCCCGAAGGTAGCGGCTTTAATGAGGATGTTTGTGCTGGCCTGCTTACGAACGAATGTCGTCGCAAGGGCCCGGCATGTGCCGGGGGCCCAGAATTCCATCGCTGACGCTTTGTCTCGTTTTCAGTGGGCGCAATTCCGGCGGTTGGCTCCGGAGGCGGATCCGGCGGCTTCTCCGGTCCCGGGGCATCTTTGGACAGTTGGGATGCAGAGCTGATGGCATTGCTGTCGTCTTCCGTGGCGCGCGGTACGTGGGCCTTGTATCGGCGTGGCTATTCCCAGGTGAGTGCGTTCTTGAGCTCCTCGGGCTGGGGTGGGGGGAGTGTGCCAGATGGGCTGATGGGTCAGTTCGTGATTTGGGCGAAGAAGGCGGGCTGGACTCGTACGGCTGTTACGTCCGCGGTTGCTGGGTTTTCCTTTTTCTGCAAGGCGGCGGGGTGGGGGAACCCGAGGGTCTCCTTTTTAGTCCGGTATTTGTTGGCAGGTTGGGCTAGGGCTCACCCCCGGCCACACGACTGGCGGCTTCCGGTTTCCCACGAACTGTTGCTGCGCGTTTGCGAGGTTTTACCTCGTGTGGCGGCTTCTACTTTTGAGGCAGTGTTGTTTCATGCCTTGTTCGTGACGGCCTTTTTTGGGGCCTTTCGCGTGTGCGAGTTGGTTCCCCGATCCGCCAAGACGGGTGCGCCGGGGGGTCTGGAGCCGGCCCACGTCACGTTCCAGGGGTCTCAGGTCCGTATTTTTCTCCCGCGTTCCAAGACGGATCAGGCGGGAAAAGGGAGTTGGGTGGTGTTGGGTTCCATCTACCCTTTGCCCTCGTGTCCCGTGCTCGCCTTACGTAATTATGCTCAGAGGCGTTCGGGTTTGCATGGTCCCTATTTCTTTGTACACGAGGACGGTAGGCCAGTGACGCAGTTCCAGTTTACGGCGGTGCTGCGACTGGCGTTACGGTCTTTGGGTTATGATGATCGGAGCTTCGCGTCGCATTCGTTCCGGATCGGTGCGGCCACGAGTGCGGCGGCTGCGGGGCTCGATGGGTCGGTCATTCGGCGGATCGGGAGGTGGCGCTCGGGGGCGTATGTAGGCTATGTGCGCCCTTAGGCGGTTGACCTATGTACCTGGGTTCCGACCGGCGACTCCTCTTCGTGGTCGCGCCGGGGTTACTGGGCGGGGGGGGGGGGGGGGGGGCTTTCTCACAGTTTTCTTCCTGTTTCAGAGTTGCCTGCTGGTGGCAGTCCACTTTGTCCTTTCAGATGGCGTCCGTACCAGCGAATGGTGGGTCATCGGCCATTCCTTCGTCTACTGGGCGGAGCGGAGGGCGGTGTCGAGGCCATTGGGGCTGCATCTTGGTCTGGCTACCTCCGGAGTTCGCCTATGCTGGATGGGACAACGTGGAATGCGGTGGTGGCAGCTCGTGGACTTCGTCCAGACGCAGATGGCTCAGCGTCGGCGGCCAGTCGGGCTTTTGATCCACTTGGGAGGCAATGACTTGGCGTCCTGGTCTTGCCGGCAGCTCATTCGAGTGGCTCAAAGGGACCTTGGTCTGCTCCAAGAACGTTTTCCGGATGTGGCCATGATTTGGTCGGATATAATCCCTCGCCCCGCCTGCGGGATGCAGCGGCGGTGGTCGCGGGGCTTGATTAAAATTAACAGGCAGATTGGGCGGTGGGTTCAGCAAACAGGTGGATGGCAGGTGTTGCATCCGTGGGCGGACGTGCGCTGCGGTGGCCTTTACCGCCTCGACGGTGTGCACCTTGCTCCTGTTGGGCAGGATCTGCTTTTGAATGATTGGCAGGAGGCCATTGAACATTGGTGTTGGTCGCAGCTTTCTTTGGGGGGGGCGGCACAAGGATAGAGGAGCTACCTTGTGCCGGTGGCGGGGTAGCGAGCCGGCGCTCGCAGACCCGGCGGGGCATTTGAGGTGAATGCCGCTCGGCAGAGGAGCGGCATTGCTGTAGGTTGGGAGAGACATCACGGTTGTGGTCTCTGCCCGGTGGAACATGCCGGCCTTTGCTAATAAATGGCAAGGCGGGCGGAGGGGGGGGGGGTGGATGATGCACCGCTTTGCTAGAAATGGCGGGTGGGGTATCATCCGGAATGTGGGAGGCGGAGGGGGGGGGGGAATGTTTGGATTAATAATGTTTGTTGGCCTACGTTGGGCCGGATTACAATGTTATATAAATAAAGCTGCGACCAACTTATTGTTCACCAAAATTTGGTCTGTGTGTATTCTGTCATGGTGAAATGTGAAAGCAAAAGGGGGGGGGGGGAATTGTCTTTGATGTAAGGAGTCTGGGCTGGGAGCTGGGGTAAAGTGCTAAGGTTTCCGCCTGACAAAAGGGTGGGCATACGGATACCTCGGTTAATGTACCGTGCTGCTGGGCAGGGTCCCGAGGCCGGTAGTAACCGGGTTCCCGGGGCCCAGCCTTAAGGCGGCAGATTCGCGGCTTTGAATCGGGGGGGGGGGGGGAGAGCGGAGGAGAAGCGGGGCCGGCACCAGCAAGTGACGTGAGCACGTAGCGCTCACGGATTGGTGCTGGTGCCGGTTGTGGGCGGAGTTGTGGCACGCGAGGGAGATCGCCGGCGTGCGCTCTCCCTCTTGGTAGCGTGGCCAGCGACCTGAAAGGTTTCCCTCCCACCCTCCCCTCACTCGTGGTTGTTAAGTGGGGACTGTTGCAGCTGGGTAAGGGGGGGTCATGGATGCTGGTTTGGCGGGGTAGCGAGCCGGCGCTCGCAGACCCGGCGGGGCATTTGAGGTGAATGCCGCTCGGCAGAGGAGCGGCATTGCTGTAGGTTGGGAGAGACATCACGGTTGTGGTCTCTGCCCGGTGGAACATGCCGGCCTTTGCTAATAAATGGCAAGGCGGGCGGAGGGGGGGGGGTGGATGATGCACCGCTTTGCTAGAAATGGCGGGTGGGGTATCATCCGGAATGTGGGAGGCGGAGGGGGGGGGGGGGAATGTTTGGATTAATAATGTTTGTTGGCCTACGTTGGGCCGGATTACAATGTTATATAAATAAAGCTGCGACCAACTTATTGTTCACCAAAATTTGGTCTGTGTGTATTCTGTCATGGTGAAATGTGAAAGCAAAAGGGGGGGGGGGGAATTGTCTTTGATGTAAGGAGTCTGGGCTGGGAGCTGGGGTAAAGTGCTAAGGTTTCCGCCTGACAAAAGGGTGGGCATACGGATACCTCGGTTACTAGAGCGAAAGAAGAGCAAAACCAGTGTATGGACAGAAAACGGTTAAGTCAAACTTATTGAACAGGGCTTGTCAGACGGCTGCCTGGGTGAGAATGTTCACAGTCTTGGCAAGTGCATATATCAATATGATTTGCAAGGGATTGTGGGAAATGCAGTCCATTCACACCAGACACAGCTGCTCACAATAATTAGTTGTGCTTGAGTGTAAAGCCAATAAGATATTTATTTATGGGGTTATTTCTCCCAACACAGATATGCTTGGTAGCACATAAAACAGGATACTTGCTTTCAGTGTTAAACTTAGAAAAACAAAATCAGGAAAACAACAGTTGAACTTGTCAGGCAATCAAAGCAAAAGAATAAAGACCTGGTTGGTAACAAACTGGTCTTTTCTGTAGGCTTTAGCTAATATTTTCTTAGCAGTGTTACAAACAACAAGCAAAACCCACAAAGAAGGGAAAAACTGTTCTTTTCGGGTTAACTTCTTATATCTTCACACATAGATTCAGAAGTGATTCCCTCAGAGCTCACAAGCAATTAGATAAGGCTCAATTGCTAGCAGTTACCCAGCTGAAACCCCTTAGCTGGCTTGCTTTCTACTGTGTGGCCCAAAATCCTACTCAGGAGCTTTTCTGAGTAGATTAAAGAACAAGTTTGCATTTCTTTGTGATGGTTGCTGTACTTTGTAACAGAAAATTACCAAAGGAGTTTAGACAGAGAGCAATCCATATATTCACAGCCTGTATCTAAGACCGCTCCTTCCCCTTCTTCAACAATCATGGGTTCAATATCAGGGATTGGCACAGAGGAATTTCTCAATGGAGCACTTTCAGGAGAATACTTGTTTCCCTGCTGTTTTTCAAGGTTATAGCTAGGGCATAGATCAGTGTTCATACCTGAGCTTCCATTGCTGTTAGAGTTCCTCTCTAAATAGCCTGGCCAGTATGTAGTCCAGTTCTTATGTCCAGCCTTCCAATCCAGATCCCTGGACACTGGATCTCTCTTCACATACCTTCTGGCACGGGTCTTAGGGTCCCTTCCACGTGCAGCCGTCTCCCTCACAGGTACCGTCTGGAGATTCCTAGCCCTGCAGCACCACTCCTCTGGTTTTCCCCAGTCCAATGGTGTATGCTGGCCTTTTGAATGTCTCCCAGTATACGTACTGCTCTGGACTCCTCTAGACCTTCCAAATGCTTTTCTCTTCTTTCTTCCAAAGGGTTTCTTGCCCTCTCTGTCCGTCCGCTCTGGCTTCTGCTTCGGATGATCCTCCAGATGATGAAGCTGTCCAAGATGAGGATATCCAAGCTGATCAAGACACTGAGGATCTCCCAGATGAAACTGAGGATGAGGATAATTCTCTGTAGAATAAACTCTACCTTTATTCTGCTTTGATGAGTGCTCCACCTTAGCACAGCGCAGCTGTGCTGAATCAGGCCCTGCCCTTTGAGATGAGTGCTTAGGGATTACCTCATAGCCCTCCTGATTGAACACATGTTTCCCCACTTCAGCTCCTCTAATGGCTGTTGGAAACCTGGTGCATTCTGGGACTGGTAGTCTTTTATGGGAAAATTCTGTTTTCTTATTTCTACCAGAACTGACAGGTTGCTTGTTCAGAGTCACTTCACCTTTTCTATAGCTCCTTCCTGAGCTATGATAAGCTTCCTTATCACAGGCTGTAAAATCTCTGAGAACACAAAGAGGAAACATGAGATTGCAAGATGGTTCCAGAAACAGAGAGGCATGTGGTCCTGTCAGCAGAGAATAGGTTGAGAGAAATGTCAAAGAATGAGTTGAAGGAGAAGCTGAATAAGTTACAGTCCTCTAGAGATGGAAGCGCCAAACGTTTTGATGAAATGCAGCGATCCACGTAGCAGAGCTTTAGAACAGAATCTTGGAACCGAAAGATTGAACTGTGTCCCTACATAATCGCATGAGTGTACTGGAAAAATGCAATATGGCCCTGACTGAAGAGCTATAAGGAAATTTGAACCAATCCAGCAGTTTACCAATACTAATAACCTGTTTGTGAGACTTGGCACTGGGGATTCATATAGAAAGACAAATAGTGACTTTTGAAAGGGTTCATATATTGGAGGTGGTTAGAGAAAATGGAAGTAGGCCAAGGGCTGTTAGGGCTTTGGTCCTGAGTTACACAGATAAAATGGATAAAGTAGGAGTATCCTAAGTTAATCCAATCAAATGACATCAACCTATCATCTTTTTGCTTTTACTTACTGTAAGCCTTTATTTCTGTACATATAAAATGACAATCTTGGCAGCCTACGGAAAAACAAGAAGTAGAAGAGGTATGACACAAATTACTGGTTTTTCCAGATACACTCAACAAATGTGCAGTCCAAAATGATTATGTGATAAAGACATTACATTCACCTCAATTTTTCTTTACTGAGATCAAAATTTTCTCTCAAAGAGCCCTGAGATCAAAGCATTCTTAGAAGAGTGTTTTGTCAGGTAATGGTGGAGATGGCCAGAAGGAAATGAGAGGAAGGCGAAGCTTAGAATTGGTTTATAAGATCTGAAACAATATTCAAGGTTATGACAAAAACGCAGTGAAATTGTTTGAGTTCATATGGAACTGTGAAAATTGACTGAAGCATGAGCAAATGTACAGGAAGTGGTAGGACTCTGGTGTCAGAAAGCCGATGGTTCAGGAAAGAACGAGTTGATAGTGTATAGCACTAGCAGGTATACAGAGCACTTTGCAGGCACATATAATAGACAGTTCCTGTTCCTTAGAGCTTACAATCTAGCCAAGACAGACTTGGGAAGACTTAGAAGTATGTTTACTAAACTGGGCCAATGGTTAACCCGGGCTATCTGCAGCTAGATCACATTGAATAACATGGGACCAAGTTGCAGATAGCCCAGGTTAACCATTAGCCCCATTTAGTAAACATATCCCTTAAATTAAAAAAAAACCAAATAAGAGCTTGAAGTAAACTGTGAGGCCATGACTTGGAACTAAACTAGGTGGGCTGTACGTAGAGGCAATTAAAATAAAGCAAAACTGCAAGGAATTCGGTTTTATAGGAAGCAATGGTAGTCAGAAAGAGGGCAGGGAGAATCCGTTTGAAGAGCTGATCTAAGCTGCTGTGATTTCTCTAAAAGTCTGTTCTGTCATCCAGCAGAGGAGGCATTACATTAGCTGAAAATGGATGTGTTTTCTCTGTTGTGAAATTATTATACCCAGGTGGTGATGAAACAAACCCGTGAAGGAATAAGAAACATTCAGTTAAAAGCATTTTTCCGTTTTCTCTTCTTCCTGTTTTCTCTTATTTTCTGGAATATAATTATAAGAGGCCAATGTCGAAAGCAGTGTTAGAGCCGTGCGCATGGTTTTCCAGCACGAGAGAGTACCGCAAACGTTGTGTGCCAGTATGCCATAAACAAAATGTATGCAAATGAGATATGCGCAAAACCTCTGTGGAGTAATAACTGTTTACCGCATGGCAGTGGGGGTGAAACAGCGGTTTGTGGGTGCCTATATGTTTTGTAGGAATGGATGACCGCAAAGCCACCAGTGGGTTTGTCACACCAGAGAACATTTATGATGTTCTACATACCAGTCTGTTTTTGCCTATATGAGCTGAAATTTCATGCACTGAAGTTTTCTTTTCCTGCACTGAAATTTCCTGCTCTTACACCTCCGATCAGGCGTTCAAACAATTTTAGATCTGTAGTAAATACACTAATCACCCCCCACTTCGACTACTGCAATAGTCTATTAATAGACCTCCCTCAAAAATACACATACCTTCTTCAAAGAGCTCAAAACATCTGTGCAAAAGTAACAGCCAAAGCACGTATAACAGACCACGTAACCCCAATACTGCTAGAACTACACTGGCTCCCAATCAACAGCCGAATCAGATACAAAACTATCCTAACAACCTTTAAACTCATAAAAGACATAGCCCCCTCACACCTTTCCACACTTCTACAATCACCAAACAAAACTAGATCACACAGACAAAACGAAGCCCACTCTCTTATCACACCAAAAGCCTTCAGGAAGACAAAGAAAACTACCAGCTCCAGAGCATTCACATTCACTGCCCCTACGCTCTGGAACGACCTCCCAATAGACCTTCGTGTCATAAATGACCTCCATCAGTTCAGGAAAGAGCTAAAAACTTACCTCTTTACTGAACACTTTGAAATCCCATATTCCCCAAAAACACCTCCATAACCATGATAATACACACATGAACCCCCTTACTCAAAACTAAATAACTCCCCCCCCTGTCTGAAACCCCAAACACACCCCCGATTTACGTCAAAAAAAGGAAATAAATTCCAAAACATACACAACCACTGTAAATATCCAATGTAAATAAGTTAATGGATGTTTGTATTATTAATACACCTTGAAGTTGAAGTTTTGTTTAATGTAAATAGTTATACTCAACCGTTCATTGTAAATAGTTAAATCTAATTGTTCAATGTAAATGTATACATCTGTGTACAGTTGTTAAAATGTTCCTTGTAAACCGCCCTTGATCGCTGGAAGGGGCGGTATAGAAATATATACATAAATAAAAATAAATAAATAAACAATGACGCTACAGAGCTCTGTGCTCAGCCTTTTGGTCTTTTACATAGTTCTTTGCATCCAGATGGAATAGCTAAAACCTCATTACCATATAATTTATTTATTTATTTAGCTATTTTTCTATACAGCTGTATCTACCAGTCTAAGCGGTTTACACAACAAACAACATACAGTTTTTAACCATATGTATCACCATATGTGTTCCTTATTATGTAAATAGTTTGAGTTATGAAGTTAATGTTACCTTTTCTACACGTTCAGTGATCCACACTACTGTTTTATGTAAACTGCTAATTTTTGTTTTATGTAAACTGCTAACTTTGCAGAGTTAAATGTTTGATGTGAACCGCTGCTGATCACCGGAAGGAGCGGTATAGAAATGAGTTCAAATAAATAAATAAAATAAAAATACAGTAGTTTAACAGTGATTAACATGGAACATAAAACATGATAGCAAGAACAAGCTATATAAACAAGTTAGCTGAGTAACTGAGAACATTAGAAAGTAGTATGAATGCATTAATATAGGTTGATAGGAAGGGGGTGGGGGAGTGGGAGGAAGGGGGAAGTGTAAAAAGTCTTACACATGGGTAGGGGGGTGGTAGGAAGGGAGTAGGGGGTAGGACCCTTAGTTTTACCTCTCACATTAAGAAAATAACAAAAACAATCTTTTACAAGCTACGATCTATTCAACAACTGAAGCCGCTCTTAGAAAATGATGATTTTCGAACCATTACACAAGCCTTAATAATCCCCCACTTTGACTACTGTAATGGCATATTACAAGGCGTAACAAAGAAGAATTTAAAAATCCTTCAAATGGCTCAAAACGTTACCGCACGAATAATCGCTAAAGCCAAGCTAACTGATCACATTACTCCAATTCTATACACACTACATTGGCTGCCTATTTCTAGCAGGATTCAATACAAAATCATATTGACCACCTTCAAGTTAATTAATAAGATTGCCCCATCATATCTATCCACACTGATTCATAGCCCTCCAGAAAACAGAATAAGAAGGAGGAATCTTAATACTATCCTAGTGTCTGACCTAATAAGAAAGACAAAACAAACAACAAGCCACAGCGCCTTCTCATATATATAGCTCCAACCTTATAGAATAACCTCCCAGATCAATTAAGAGAGATAAAAGAACTACAAAAATTCCGAAGAGAACTAAAAACATATCTGTTCACACAACACTACTTCAATATAGATTGTGACCTGGATATGACCTCTCATCCTCCTTAACACAACCGAATACACCCCTTCAATTTGATTCTCATTCAATCTCTATTATCTATAATTGAACCTAAGCTGATGTTTCAAATTTGTATATATGTAAAACTATGTCATAAGTTGTAAATAGTTCTAAGTTCTAAGTTTTGATATCCTACCTGTATATAATTGCTTAATGTTCCATGTATTTGATATATAGTTGCATATTGTTTTATGTACTTTGACACTGTTTGATGTAAACCGCCACTGATCTTGGGAATTGGCGGTATATAAAAGTTTTGCAAATAAATAAATAAATAGGAGGGAGGGGGGAAGTGTAAATGGTCTTATGCATGGGTAGCGGGTGGGAGGATGGGGGAAGTGTAAATGGTCTTACGCATGTAAAGGACCATTTTAAAAAAAAGGTGATATTTGCGCATTTATATCTGTGGCATACACTGGTTTTGAAGGAAGCAAGTTCTGGGCAGCCCTGAAATCTAAGCATCTATTTCCTATAATGGATTAGCAGCACAGATATACTTTAAAAAACCTGCCCATTAACATTTATACCTGCTCAGAGTAACACGTGTCATTTAAATTGCTTATTTGGTCTTTAGAGGAATGACCAAGGGGGCAATTGTGCTTACCTTTCTGGTGTTTAAAAACCACCTCAAAAAGCCAAAAAAAATATTTGGACCTTAGCTTCTTAACTTGCTCCCTTTAGACATTCACTTTTGTGAAATTCAGTATTTATATGCATAGACTGCAAAATCAGCTGCTAATGTGCATAAGGCCACCATTTACATGTTCAAAGCCTAGAAGGTTGCCTCTTTTTTGAATGCAATTTTGTTTTTTAAATGGCCAGTTCCATTATACCTTCCACCAACTACGTGTGTATTTCCCACAGCTTGGTACGCTCTATGTAAAATACTGTGCCGCGCGTAAACATTTAGACTTGGACATCCCTTTCTCTACCTAGATGACCTGTGCAAAAATCAGGCTTTGAATAATACATGAAAAAATTACCGACGTCAATATTCCAAAAAACGTACTGCTGAGGCACAAACCCTGCACTAGAGCCCAGAGCTAAACCAGGCTTTCCTAACAGGTTGAACGCAGATGTTTGGCTCGTGCATGGTGTACAGAGGTCTGCGTTAGCAGTCTGCCACCTGTGTGAATGTATTGGGATTGCTTTGGGGGGGGGGGGTCATCTGAACTGGTATTTGACACTTAACCTCATATGATCAAGGTTAGACTGCCCCAATCATTCCCAACCGCCCACAACAGTTGTGGTCAAATAAATTTCAATAGGTGGAGCACTGCTATCTGCGCATCTATTTGTGCACAGGTAACGCTCACACCAATCCCCTCTCTGCATTTTGCTGCGGCGGGAAATATGCACAGATGTCATGGTAACTATGCGCAAATGATGGACTAATGTTTTGGCATCGGCTCCTTAGTGAAAGGTCCCACCCCAAACAACATCCTACCTCAACTGCCTCACCACCCCACAAGCTACCCCCACTCCAAAAAGAAATACCCTGCCAAAACTGCCCCACCACCCTGCCAACTATCCCCATCCAAAAAAATTCTTCCCTGCAACTGATCCACTGCCCTGCAAGCTCCCCAACCCCCAGAACTACCCTGCTGCTACTGCTCCTTCACCTCAAAAACTACCCCATCCCCAAAAATTACCCCCAACCTGCCCTACCATCCTGCAAACTACTACTTCTAATTTGTTTAGCAGTACAAGGCTGTACACAAACATGTAAGAGACAGTTGCTGCTTGACAAAACTTACAATCTATTCAAGAAAGACAAACAGAACAGGCAGGGGGCTAGGGTAGTTCAAGGGGCTAGAGTAGTTTAAAGTTCAAACTGCCCCCACCCCTAAAACTACACCACAATGACTGCCCCACCGTCCTGCAAACTGCCCCCAAATAAGAAGGGTATGTGCATATTATTTATGTGCACCTTCAGAGATAAAATGACCCCTCAGCCAGGGCCAGTGCTAAGGTCTTTGATGCCCCCCCCCCTTCCCAAAACTCCTTTGTGAACCTCTGCTCACATGATGGTAGTATTTCTCCTTCAAATCAAATGTTGTAACAAGCAAATTGCAGTGAAGTAGCAAATGCAATGTGTGCCTTTGAGTCAGTCCTGACTCCTGGCGACCCAGAAGCTCCTGGGTTTTCTTGGCAGTGTCACCGGAAATAGATTGCCAGACCTTTCTTCCGAGGCAATGGAGGGTTAAGTGACTTGCCCAAGGCCACTAGGAGTGCTAGTGGGAATTAAACCCTGGTTGCTTGGTTACCAAGCCAGTGCTCTAACCACTAGGCTACTCCTCCACATCTAGCTGGAATAAAAATAAGCACCGAGGAGTAAATATTTAACATCGTATAAACAGGCTGTGATAGTCAAAGGGTTATTGATGAAAGCAAACACAATCAATGTATGTATTTATTTATTTAACAAAAAAAGGTCTGCAAAGGTTACAACCACTTAGCTTTTGTGTCACTACTCCTGCCTGTTATTGTTGCCCCAGATACTATTGCCGCTCTATCTCCGCATGTATGGCTGCAAAGCTTTTATAAATCCAACAAATAAGGAGAAGATTATAAAAGCAGTTAGTGTAGCTGGGTTTAAAAAAGGTCTGAACAAGTTCCTGGAGAAAAAGTCAATAGACTGTTATTAAGACAGACCTGGGGAAAGACACTGCTATCCCTGGGTGTAAGCAGCATGGAAGCCACGGTGAGCACTAAGAGGCAGGTCTCAATCCCCGTGCTGATGTCGGCAGTCCTGACAGTCGACGGTGGCTGCATCAATGTGAGAACCACCACTTGGCTGGACTTTGAGATTTCTTTGAGAAAGCTGCTTTACTGATGCCTGTTGGAGCTGCTGCAACTGTGAATCATGCAGAGACTTTGCTGGCATGCCAAAAGTGGAAAGATCACTCCGTGGCCTCCCATGACAGCCAGCAGTTGTGCTCCATGTAGTGGACTGGCAGTGATGCTAACCACAAGCTTCAGGCCCTGCGCTGTGGCGCACGTGTGTCTAACTCTGACCGACCAACTCACTGCACCAGAAGCTCCCATCCGTTCCCTCTATTCTCTGTGGCCGGCTGCCTGGCTGGAAAAAACAAACAGAGCAGGTGCAGTAAAGGTGGTCAAAGGACTTTATTAATGAAGTCCTTTGACCGCCTTTACTGCACCTGCTCCATTTCATTCTTCTGTGACCCTGTGGGTGCACCCTTGCGTCCTGTTGGTTTTCTGGCTGCCTAGCTGGGACATACAGGTAAAATTATCCTAGCAGCGTGCCACAAAAGGGAAGGAGGGAGGTTCAGTGTCTTTTTGGTGCCCTGCAACGAAGCTGAAATGGGTTGAAAAGTGCACAGTTTACAGTACGACACATGACGCGTTTCCCTCATTCACAGGATCAGACATTCCACGGCTTCATCTCTATGTGTCACAGGAAGTGTTAAGGGGGTCTGTGCATTTGTGTGTGTCAGTGGGTATGCGTGTTTGTGTCTTTCTTTCTGTTTGTCATGGAGACAGTCAGACGCTATATATGCACATGCATACGTATGTGGGTTCCATGGGGACCTTTGGGTGCTACATACACACGTGTGAATATCTGTGTGTGTGTATGCACGCGTCATGGGGCCTGTTGGGGGCTATGTGCATATCTGTGTCATAGAGAGTGCTGGGAGCTGCATGTGTGTGTGTGCACTGTGTATGTTAATATTTGTCTAGGCTGTATGTGCATGTGAAAACAACACACTTAGTGTGTGACAAAGCGACATATTTCTCCTTCCTCCATTTGGAAAATCATAAATATCTAAGAATAAATCATATATATATTAAGAATAAATTTAAGAAAACTGAAGTCCTCTTCGTCACAAGGAATACCACTTTCATTCCTCCAACTTCACTGAAGGTGCGGGACGCGGAGCTCCTCAGCAAGCCCACAATTCGGTACCTCAGGGTTACGCTGGATCAACAGCTCAATATGAAGGCCCAAATAAGCAACACGGTCAAGGCAATATACAACACAATAAGGACGCTTCGCCTTATGAGACAACTGCTAGAACCGGAAGACTTTCGAACAGTCTACCAAGCGCTAGTAATCCCGCACTTTGACTACGCGAATGCCATACTACACAGTCTCCCAAAAAACACGCTGAATCCCTTGCAACTAGCAAGGAATGCGGTCGCAAGAATCCTGCATGGGGCATCTAGGAGGGAACACATAACCCCAATCCTGAAAAATCTACACTGGCTCCCAGTCCAGTGTAGGATTTCATTCAAGGTGCTGATGCTGACCCACAAAGCCATCAATAAATGCTCTTCCACTTCACTTACAAATCTCATTCAGACCACCCCTCTTAACAGAGCAAGGAGATCAGCTGCTATTAATTCCCTGAAACTCCCAAGGGCACTCACGAAATGCTCGCAAGCAACCAGGAACAGAGCATTCGCGCTCTATGCACCTGTTAGCTGGAACGCCCTACCTCCTGCCATCAGGGCCATTAGTGACCTCTCCAAGTTTAGGAAGGCATTGAAGCACCACCTGTTCCTTCAGTAGTACACTGAACCTGACGACCTTCCACAGTCAGCCACACCCATGGGACCAGGCAGACACCCCCCAACCAGCCACCCCGTAGATAATGAACCCAGCCAGCCCACAAGTAGGAATACTCTCCCCCGATCGACACCATGAGCTTAGCAGACCCAGTATGTAAATATTAGAGATGTTCCATATCATATTTCAGAGTGATTTTGTTTAGTTTACCCTGTTTAAAACCTGTACATATTTCCCTGTTTACTGTACGTCCAGTGTAGGTTGCCTACACTGCACAAAATATGTTTTGTGTAAACCGCACTGATATTAAAGAGCGCGGTATAGAAGAAAGTTAAATAAATAAATAAAATAAATAAATATCTCGATGTGTGTCTGTGTGTGTAGGAAGATTTCAAAGAGAGATGATAAAGAGTGTCTCATTATGTTACATAGTAGGGGGTTTATGAGAAATCTTTATAATTGATATGATCTATATGTAGGTCTCTTTTCAGATTGCGGATGTGTGGTGACTATGGGCCCACTATTGGTCTGGGACGGCTATGCGTTGCTATGGCACATAGCCATTGCCACCAACCTTTAACCTCAGACATTCAATGCCTGGGTCATGTGCGGCTCCAGCATTGAATATCCGGGGTCGTCTCACAGCCTCGGCAGTCGCAGAAGCTAACCAGATAGTGGCAATATTAAGCCACTGTTCGGTTAGCTCCTATGAGTAAAGCTTAGGTTAGATTTTGCTGCACCTAGTTTTATCCATGTGCTGTTAACTGGGTAGTGGTACAGTATCACCGCTACCAGGTTAGCGACTGTCGCAGTCTACAACACAACCCGGAATGCCCACAACATGCCCCGATACTAAGCGGTTAGCATCGGGGTGCGTAGCGGCATTAGTAGGGGATATTCAGCAGCACTAACCATGTTAGTGCCGTTGAATATCCTGTTCAGCAGCATTTACACAGTTGACAGGTCTGTAAACCGTGTAAATGTCTTTGAATATCGGGCCCTATGTATGTGTATGGTTGCAATGGTAGGTGGGGGTGGGGTGTGTGTGTCAATCTGTCTGTGTATGGTGTGGGGGTGGGGTCCCTGTGTGTGTGCATGCTTCGTGGGTCACGTGCTTTGTATATGTGTGTGTGAGAAAGATGTGGGGGTGGGATGCCTTTGTCTATGTTTGTGTGTTGTGGGGGTGGGGCACTTTTGTGTCTTCTAGTGGGGGTGAGGGTGCAGGTGGGGGGGGGCTGCGCCTTTCAGCATATATTCGTTGTGCCCTTTTCTTCCCTCTCTTTAACCTCCAACCCCTTGAACTCTTACACGCCTCCCTGCAGACCCTCTCCTGTTGCCTCCCCCCAATCCAGTAGCATACCAATGGCTGGGAGGTGGGAGCAGCCACCCTGGTGCTGGCAAAAAGGGGGTGCACAAGAGATGGCAGCAGCAGTGCTCACGTCCATGGAGCAAACTTACTTTGTTTGTTTGCCGCGCAGTGTGACGCTACCTCTGCTCCAGGCCTCATATTGTTTCTTCTCCCGAAGTCTCACAATACTTATTTATTTATTGAAATGCTTTTTTTTTTTTAATACCATTTTATCATTTCAGTCAAAGCGGTTTACATTGTAACTTAACCTTGGTAATGTACATTAAGCAATAAACACCGCAAGAAGGGCTGGCCCATCCACTGGGCAGGCTAGGCAGTTGCCAGACCTCAGTGAGTGGCATGGCATGGCACCCGCAGAAGAAGCATGTCTCTGGCCCCAGCTCCTTTTCCAGCATGCTTCTTCTGTTCTTCAGCCTGCAGGAGGAGCCTGTCCTGTGGCACAAAATAGAAATGCTGGCTCCGGCATCTAGATCGTCATGGAGGCAGAGATTTAGGAGGAGAGGGGGAAGGGCACATGAGACTTCGGGATTGAACTGGACTACAACAAGGTATTCTTCTTGGGCTGTGACTTCTTGATTTTGCCCACTCAAACTTTGGAGGGCATCTAGAGTGTGGTCTTTGAATTGATTTGACCTCCTAAAAAGCCTAGGACTTGAACCATTAGAGCCAGAACGTTTCTTTGGAATCTTTTTTTATCTCCCTCATTTCTTAATGTAAAAGGACCTCTGGCCGCTTTCAAAATACGTATTGGTATTTTGGTGCTGAATCCAGTCCTTCAAATGTCTACATTCTATATTACACAGAGAACATAAATGTGGAAATATTCTTGGAGATGCAGCATAGTAATCATTCATTATAGAATGTGTTGGTAGTCTCTTCATCTTCTGAGCATCAGACCGTGACAACACAGGTACACAATTTCCTTTCATAAATGTAGCTGTCATGCTAGGACTGAGTTATAGAAGGCTGAGCACTAACAGGCTGCACAGCAGATTCAGGAATTGTCCCATCGGAGCAGTGGGTATACTGGCCATTGGAACACTAGGCTGGTTACCAATGGTTGGTTGATTCTGAATCCTCTTAGGCCTTGATGCAGGTGTAAGCACTTGAATAGGACAGCTTGCTGGAGTAGTAGACTGTGATTCTGACAGGATTTTCCTGTTACCTAGTGGAGTTTGATACACAGTTGGGATCTTTCTTTTAGAGTCAGCTTGAAAGAATGGCTGTGTATTTGATGTTTCACTCTGAAAGCCATCTGTTTTATTTCTTCAGTAGGAAACACTCCCTGGTTGCAGCTTAAAGTTGATTGTTGAGTCTCCATAGAATTATGCCTGTACAGCTTGAGTGTCATTTCTTGTTTCTAAATTTGTTACAGAACTGCAGACATGCCTCTCAACAGGGTCTTCATTATAGCCAAACTTATTTCCATGTCCATAATCTATTACGCTGCTTTGTGCAGGCTCACTTATTCTTCCTCTGTTTTTAGCATCATCTGTACTGGAGATCTGGTTACCCATTTTACACAATCCCTGAAATCAAATGCATATTCTTTGGAGTCAGCTGATCATCTGAGTAACAACTAAGCTCTTCTAGGTCTTCATTAGATAGTCCAAAGCTTGCTAAGATACTAAAGGCACTCTGTTATGTATCTGCTCTGGACTTCTGGAGTGTGCTCGACAACTTGAGGTATGGAAATTTGTTTTGTCATTTCCACATGCCCACCTAAATTACACATAGGATGTAGAAGCCTGTAGTTTATGTTTATGTTTATGTTTATTTATTTGATAAAAAACGCCTTTCTCAATAACCAAGGCGGTGTACAATTAAAAGCTAAGTAATAAAAGAAGGCCGAGGCCAACGAAAGGAAAAGAAATGTACAATATTAAAAAAAGGGATAGTAGAGAAGGACCAAGAAGGCAGGACGAGACATGGCAACATGAGGGAACATCAGGGAGGGGGTTAAGGAAATAGTAGAGTCACACAAAAGGAGAGGGGAGATTAAATGCCAGGGAAAACAGGTGGGTCTTGAGGTTTTGCTTGAAGACTTTGTGTTGGGGCTCTAAACGGAGGGTAGGAGGGAGAGAATTCCAGAGGGCGGGACCAGCAAAGAAGAAAGCAGAGGAGCGGGTGGATTGTAAGTGAGCACGGGAGGGGGACGGGAGTGTGAGACGATTGAGGTGAAAAGAACGAGGGGTGTATCTGGGAGAATGGAAGAAGAGGAGATCAGATAAGTACTGGGGGGTGCTGTCATGAATAGCTTTATGGACCAAGGTTAATAATTTAAAGGTGGAACGGAAGGGGATAGGAAGCCAGTGAAGATGAAATAACTGGGGTGTGATATGATCACGGAGGGAAGTGTGTGTAAGGAGGCGTGCTGCAGTATTTTAAACACGTTGCAGGCGGTTTAATTGGGATTTGGGGAGACCAATGAAGAGTGAGTTTGAAAAATCAACGCGGGACATGACAAGGGAAAGCACTAGAGTGGTAAGAGCAGAAGAGGAGAAGAAGGGACGAATAGAGCGAAGTTGACGCAGGAAGAAAAAAGATGATTTGGTGATATGTGATATGTGTGTGTGAAAGGATAGATCAGAATCAAAGTGTACACCAAGGTAACGAAAAGTGGAGACCAGAGGTATAGGGGAGCCAGAAAAAGAGGGGGCCGTGGAAGGGGAAGAGGCACCGTGAGTGAACCAAATAGCGATGGTCTTGGTCAGGTTGAGATGGAGGCAGTTGAGAGTTAGCCAGTTTGCGACGGCTGAAAGGCAGGAATCTAGTGCAGTGAGATCAGGACTAGAGGGGGATGTGTGATGGAGTAACAAGATATCATCAGCATAGAAGAAAAAGGAAATACCGAACTGTTGGATTAAGGAAGCAAGAGGGGCTAAAAAAAGGTTAAAAAGAAGGGGAGCGAGGACGGAACCTTGAGGGACCCCACAAAGAAGACGTTGAGGTTCGGAGGGGGAAATAGAAGTGGAAGAAGAAAGCACCGAGCAGGACCGGGAAGAAAGAAAGGAATGGAACCAGTGGTGGACTGTACTGCAGAGACCCGCATCCCGTAAACGTTGTAAGAGGAGAGAGTGATCAACCAAGTCAAAGGCTGCGGATAGATCCAGAGCTACCGCCACCGAGATGTCACCACGATCGTGTGCAACATGTAAAGCATTTGTGAAAACTAAGAGAACCGTTTCGACGCTGTGACCCTGACGAAACCCAGATTGGCGTGGGTGAAGAAAATTGATGGATGCAAGGTGGTGAGAGAGTTGTGCAAAGACATATTTCTCCAAAAGCTTAGAAAGAAAAGACAGATTGGAAACAGGACGGTAGTGCGTGGGAAGTAAAGGATCCAAGGAGGGGTTTTTCAGAATAGGGCGAACGAGAGCGTGTTTCCATGGTGAAGGAAAAATTCCAGTGAACAAGCTAGAGTTAAACATGGTGAGAATACAGGGTAAGAGTCCAAGGGAAGGGGTGAGAAGCCACGTAGAGGGAACAGGATCGAGGGCACAAGAAGTCTTCTTAGAAGAGGTGATAAGGCGATGGAGTTCAGGAGCAGTGATTGGATCAAAAGAAGCCCAAAAATGAGAGAGCTGTGAGATAGGAGGGGGGGACGGAATGGGAGGAGGGGAAGGGATCGGAGCGGGGCAGGAGGGCAGGGATGCTCTCAAAGAAGCTACTTTGTTACTGAAGAAAGAAGCTAACTGTGTCGGGGAGGGAGCAGGATGGGAAGAGGGATCAGATGAGGAGGTGTGTAGCGAAATGAGGGATTGAAAAACAGAGTAGAGGTGACGAGTCTGATTTGGGGCGTTGGAAATGGCATTCGAGAAATAAATGCGTTTGGCACTATGAACCTGGGTTCTATAGTGGGAGTAATGAGAATTGAAGGTCGCTATCAACTAGGATTTTTGGCCCTCATTTTTGACATGGTTTCCTGAAAATTCACTTCTTTCAGCAACCAAGGATCAATTCTGTGCTGTGCAACCTGCATGTTTATCTCCAGATCTTGAGGGTGCATTTGTTGACTAATCCTTAGAAAAGACTCTATGCATCCAGATCTTTGCGGATTTCTTAGAGGTCCCATCATTCTGTTAGGTGTTCCTTGTAAACCCATTCTTTGAGACATTCCTTGCTGATTCATTTCTCCCAGCTGGGCTCATCCCAGGCATATTCATCCTGGGTGATCTCTGACCAGGAAAGGCTCCTTTAGGATTATTCATGGTGGAGATTTTCAGCAAGGCCTTATTTAACAAAGCACAAGTAGGTGTTGAACTCTTTGAGACCACCAAAGTCAACGGATGGAGAGCCAAATGGGTCTTAGTTTGAACAAGCTATAAAGTTAGCAGGTATGCCAAAATTCAATGAATTTACAACTGGTGCACATCTGGAGCCAGATGGAAAGAGCCTCAGAATGACCACGCAGCTCTTGACTTCCTCTGCGTGCGAGAAGCTTGCACACTGATAGTTTTTACGGGCAGCTGTGCGTACCCCTTCCCCCCCTGCAATCGCTTGATCTTTGGCCTGCAGGAGCTGCCTGTCCCATGGACCCATAACACCACTGCTGGCCGTGATTGCTACCTCCTTCTGCTCTTTGGCCCACAAGACAGGCTGCTCCTGTGGGCCTTAGAGCAGAAGGAGGCTGCAATTGCAGGCAGCAGTGGTGTTGTGGGCCTGTGAGACAGGCTGCTCCCCAGGGCATACAACACCACTGCTGGACGGCACCCCCTGACGTGTTTACCTGACTTAGCAGGTAGCACCAGCTCTGGGTCCTCAGCATGTCAAGTGACATTTACACATTTTTCTACTTTGTATGTTGTAACAATTTGGAAAATAGTCTTATGCATGCAAACATTGTATTCACAATTATGTAAAGTACGTAAGAACATAAGATATACCATACTGGGTCCATCAAGTCCAGTATCCTGTTTCCAACAGTGGCCAATCGAGGTCACAAGTACCAGTCAGGTTCCCAAAAAGACAGATTCCAAGCTGCTTATCCCAGGGGTAAGCAGAGGATTTTCACGGTCCACTTTAATAAAGGCTTATGGACTTTTTCTCCAGGAACTCATCCTAACCCCTTTTAAACCCAGCTACACCAACAGCTTTTACTACTTCGTCTGGTAACAAATTCCAGAGTTTGATTACACATTGAGTGAAAAAATATTTTCTCCAATTTGTCTTAAATGTGCTACAGTGTAGCTTCATTGCATGCCCCCTGGTATTTTTACTTTTTGAAGGAGTAAACAACCAGTCTACATTTACTTGTTTCACTCTACTCATTAGTTATTAATGTTTAGTACAAGAACTCTTTGAGGACCTGCAAAAGCAGATGTCTGAACTAAAAATTCAGGGCCCGATTTTCGAAGGCATTTACATGGGTAAGTGCCCTAGTTAGCCATGTAAATGCCTTAACAGGGAATTTTCAAAAGCACTTACATGGGTAGTGGCCTCGAAAATTCCCTGGTTTGTCCCTTATGCACCCCGATGCCATGCATTTAGCATTAGGGCGTGTTGAGGGCATTCTGGGGTGGAGCAGAGGCGGGCCATGGTGCTACCCATGTAGCACCGATTTTTGATGCTACACGGTTAGCGCTCTGCGCCTTAAAATAAGAGAGGAAAAACCTCACCTATCGGTTAGGCGCAGGGCTAACCATGTAGCATTAAAAATTGGTGCTACACGGGTAGCTCCTGCAGCCTCCTAGCTGTGCGGTGATACTCGGATATTCGATGCCGGGGCTGCAAATGACCCCAGCATGGAAAATCCCCCTTAGGTGGGGGGGGGGGGGGGGAGGGGGCTATTCGCCGACACTGCATATAGCACCGCCCAGATCAATATCGGGCCCTCAGGCTTTAAATGCTGCATGCAATGTGATTAACCAGAGTGAGACAGTTTCCACTGAAAAGCAGGCACCTGAAACAGCAGAGAGGCTTAGGAAAGTTGCCCTAGGAATTTTGTCAGGTGCATCCGGGCTAAGCTGGAGTATAATAAAGGTGCTGAAAAAAAACTATCCAAAGAGCATCTAAACTGAAGGAACACACTCTGCCAGAAGAAAACTTTTGCAAGTCAATCCAGTGAAAGCAAAGAGACTTCATGTAGCAAAGCTGGCTACAGACAGAGCAGTGAAAATCAGTCAAATTTTTGTGATGGCCTCTGTGCTATAGCAAGCTATGTAAGAATAGAGTTGGCCCCACGTGGATGCATGGGAATAAATTAATTCCAGAGGCTATCAAGAAAAACAAAGGATGGAAAGTCTGATGGATGGTGCCTTGGTTGTAACAAGCGGAGTTCAAGTGTGTATATAGCAGTCTGGCAGGGACTGGACTGTGCAGCAATGAATATTGCTAGACGTTTTTCTCTCAAAACTGTGCAGACTGTCAAATACAAGGATGGGGCAGATACTGGAGACTGATGCATGAGTTCTGCCCTCATTGTTGGTATAACAGCACTGAACATTGACCACCTCGGTATCAAAGCTGGAGTGAAGAGAACTGCAAAGGAAAGAGATGATACCATCCAAAGAGAAGCAGGAGAACAAAGGGTGACCCATGAAGGGGTTTACAAGTTCACTTCCAAAGCCTTCAGCCAGTCATGATATCCAAATCCTCATCATGTAATAGTTCTGTTCCGTTAGGCCTGGCATGAAGTCATCCTAGCAGAGTAAAGGTGGACATCCTAGCAGTGGACAAAGATGAGTCGGTTGATATTGTGTATCTGGACTTTCATAAAGCCTTTGACAAGGTCCCTCATCAGAGACTTTTGGCAAAACTAAAGAGTCATGGGATAGGAGGCAGTGTACTATTGTGGATCAGGAACTGGTTAAAAGATAGAAAGCAAAGGGTAGGGCTAAATGGCCAATTTTCCCAATAGAGAAAGGTGAATAGTGGTGTGTCCCAGGGATCTGTGCTGGGTCCGCTGCTTTTTGACATATTCATAAATGACCTGGAAAGTGGAATAACGAGTGAGGTTATCAAATTTGCAGATGACACAAAACTATTTAAAGTTGTTAAAACCCAAGAGGATTGTGAAAAATTGCAAGAGGATCTTGATAAATTGGAAGACAGGGCATCAAAATGGCAGATGAAATTTAATGTGGACAAGTGCAAGGTTATGCACCTAGGGAAGAACAACCCAAACTATGGTTACACGATGCAAGGTTCCACATTAGGAACCACCACCCAGGAAAAAGATTTAGGCGTCATTGTGGATACCATGTTAAAACCCTCGGCCCAGTGTGCAGTGGCAGCCAAGAGAGCAAATAGAATGCTAGGTATGATAAGGAAGGAATGGAAAATAAAACAAAAGATATCATAATGCCTCTATATCGTTCCATGGTGAGACCGCACCTTTAATATTGTGTGCAATTCTGGTCGCCGTATCTTAAAAAGGATATAGCGATTTTAGAAAAGGTTCAGAGAAGAGCCACCAAAATGGTAAAGGGGATGGAAGGATACTCCTATGAAGAAAGGCTAAAAAGGTTGGGGCTCTTTAACCTGGAAAAGAGACGGCTGAGGGGAGATATGATAGAAGTCTATAAATTAATGAACGGAGTGGAACGGGTAAACGTAGATCGATTGTTTACCTTATCAGAATATAGAAAGACTAGGGGGCATGCAATGAAGCTACAGGGTAAACTATTTAAGACTAATAAAAGAAAATATTTTTTCACTCAACGTGTAATCAAACTCTGGAATTTGTTACCAGAGGATGTAGTAAAGGCTGTTAGTGTAGCTGGGTTTAAAAAAGGTTTGGACAAGTTCCTGGAGGAAAGGTCCATAAACCATTATTAAGAAGGGACCCAGGATATCAATGCTTGAACCAATACAAGCATTGTGGAACCTGTGTCCCTTGGGGAAACTGCTAGGTATGTATAACCTAGATTGGCTACCGTTGGAAACAGAATACTGGGCTTGATGGACCTTGGTCTGACCCAGTATGGCATATCTTATGTTCTTATGTAAAAGGAACCTTTGCTTTATTATCAAGATAGTATAAAGAAAATAGTCTTATCTAGAAAACCTATTTAAAAACATCACAATCACATGACTGGTTATCTTTCTTGTATTTCCACTTTTGCCCTGTTGTAATTCTTATTCAATGATTTTCTCCTTTCAGTCATCTTTTCTTAGCTACAGTAAAGTTATTCTAATTAATTTATGGCATTAGGTTTGGATAGCATCAACTCATAATGTTGCAACCCAAACACTAAGGGGCTTGTTTACTAACTTGTACTAAGGCTGTGCACCTGATATACATTAACGACCAAAGTTAAGGAGCATTATAAGCAAACCTTCTGCAATAATAGTAGTTCCCAGCACTTTGGGGGGGGGGGGGGGCTGCTCTGGAGGTGTAGCTGCTCTGTATTAGTTACCGTGCAGTACCAACCCTTACTTTAACTACCAAAAGAGGAGCAAGGGACACTAAGAGGTGGCATAAAGACTCCAAACTACTGTGAGAGGGGTAACACAGTATCGACATTGGCATGGAGATCCCAAGGCATTGAGCAGGGTCAGGGTTATCCAGTAAGCACAGTAAGTGTGGCAGGGGGCACCAATGGCAAGTAGTGCCGTCTCACTGATCATCTGCTATTTAAAATAATTTAATTTTTTTCCCAATTCCCCAACATGCCGGCCTCCTCTTCTTCCCTCCTCCGAGATGCTAATACAGGGCAGTGTTTCAGTCATAGAGAACAGAGGAGGTAGAGGGAGCTTCCGATGCAGTGAGTAAATCTGGCAGGGATTCCACTTTAAAGGCACTGGAACCACTAAACATTGCTTCAATTGCAGCGCAAATGCTGGGGCTTTAAAAACGACATCCTACCGCAGTACAGTGTGGCGTGGTCTGGTTCAGACTTAAGAGATTAAGTAAGCATGCCCATTTTAAAAAAAGTTTATTTATTTATTTAGACAGATTTCTATACCACCTAATCCTACAATCAAAGTGGTTACATGACATCACAATTGGGGTTACATTTAATATGTGGGTGCTTTACAACATTTAACATGAGGATATTTAACAACATTTAGACAGCACAATTGGAGGGTTACATTTAGAATGAGGGTATCTTTGTGAGTCTAGTTGGGCTGATTGGGTATTGAGTTGGCGGGGGTAGTTGCAATACCGCTCGGGTGGGGACTGTTGTCTATCTGCTCATAGGTTTCTGTAAAGAGCAGGGATTTAAAGTCTTTGCGGAAGTCTGTGATGTCTTCTAATGCCCTTAGGCTCGTTGGGAGGGAGTTCCATAGTGTGGATGCCAGTAGTGATGGAGCTCTTCTTGAAGTATTTTGTTTAGTCTTGTGGTAGCCTGCAGGTGTGCCGATCATGTTATCATTATTGTTCCTTCTTGGTCTATTACTAATATCCCTTGTTATGATTTCTTGTAGTGCATCTGCTGAGAGATGGTGGATGATTTTGAATATGATCAGGATTGTTTTAAATTTTGCTCTGGCCACCATTGGGAGCCAGTATAGTTGTTGTAAGATGGGAGTGATGTGCTCAGATCTTGGAGTGTCAGTAATGATGCGTGCTGTAGTGTTTTGGACCATTTGGAGTGGGTGTAGGGTCTGCTGGAGGAGGCCTTGATATAACAAGTTTCCATAATCAAGCAGAGGTGTGATGAGTGCTTGGCACACTGTGCGGAAGTGGTCTTGGCGGACTAGTGGTTTGATCTTTCTTATGGTCCTCAAACGTTGTTAGGCCTTGTTTGCAGTTTTGGTGATATGAGATTTCAGGTTCAGAGCTCTGTCCATTGTGATGCCCAGGTACTTAACTTCATCTTTGACGACTATGTGTTTGTTTAGAATGCTGATAGTCTGTGGTGGAATGAAGGTAGGGGTCCCGGTGACGAACATTGCCTCAGTTTTATCCTAGTTGACTGTCAGGTTATTGGCTGTGAGCCAGGCATTCATGTCTTCAAGACATTTGGTTATTGTTATGGTGTTAGGTGCTAGTAGGTTGATTGGAGCATACACCATGATGTCGTCAGCACAGATGTGATAGTAGAGTTTGTCATTTGATGATGTTGCATATGGGTTGGTGTGACGATGAGAGTGGTGTTGAACAGATGGAAACAGAGGAAAATAAGGAATACGCCTTTAAGACAAGAGACAGGCAAGGTTTCCACAGGGTTCAAGCTTCAGATAAACTAAAGAAACACATATTAGCTGAGACTGAGCCATGCCCAAGCCCTAACATAGGTGCAGGTTTGAGCTCTAATCACAGGCACATGTGCAAGAAGCAGGGAGTGGTAACAGGAAAGCAGCTTTTTAAGCCGGCCTCAGTGAGAGCAGAGGGAGGAGTAGGAGAAAGAGCAGCTGAGAGTCCAGCAGCTGTGAAGCCAGAGGCTTCAGGAGCAGTGAAGCCTGGTTCAAGGAAGCCAAGAGAAGGCAGACGTGGAAAGCTTTACTCCACGTGGGAAAAAGGTTTTAGCAACCAAAGAAGCAGTTCTAAGGTGAAAGATACGCCTGCTTCAGAGTCCAGCAGATGGATAGCTGGGGACATTGCTAATGAGCTGAGCCAGACTGCAGAGCAGAGTGTGCAAAACCCGGTTCCAGGAACCCAAGCTGAGAGAAGGTGGGTGCAAGCAGTTATAGACAGAGATAACCAGAACCCAGCCTCGAGCAGAGAGATAGACCTAAATACAATTAAAGTATTAAAGAAACTGTTCCAAGACAGAAAAGCCTACTCTCAAGGTACAACCAGTTCTTATCCAGGAGAGCAGCTTTTAGAGGAACTCCAGAAGTTTCTACAAAACAGTAAGGTTGAACGTGTTGTTGAAAACCCAGGGAAAGATAAGTAATGTATGGTGCAAGAGGACATGCAGATTGATCCTTGTGAGGAAGATTCTGGGTGTAATGAAGCACCGATGGATTGTTCTCTATGTAGAAGGGAAGTTTAATTATTGCTAAGAAAATGACTGAGACAGGAAGTTTTTGAAGAGCAATATTGTACTTAGCTAGGAGAAAGCTAAGACCTTCTGTTAAACCAGGGGTCTCAAACATGCGGCCCGCGGGAGAAGGTTGTGCGGCCCGCGAAGGCTTCTGCTGCTGCCGTTGCCGCCGTGGCAAAGGCAGAATCGACGGTCAATTTAAAAAAAAAAAAACTGGCTTCTGCTGCTCTGTCCTGCGGCCCGTTCCCCTCTGCGCGAGAGCCCTGAATGTGCTTCCTCTGCGGCGTGCTGTTCAAGCCGCGAAGGGAGTATTTCCCTCTCGCGAGGCTTGAAAAGTGAATAGGCTTAAGCCGCGCGAGAGGGAAATACTCTCTTCGCGGCTTAAAAAGCATGCCGCAGAGGAAGCACACTCAGGGCTCTCGCGCAGAGGGAAAGGGGCCGCGGGACAGCTGATTTTCTGCTGCAGCAGAAGCCAGCAGCAGAAGCCAGGTTGTTTTTTTATTTACCTGGGGGGGGTATGACTGGAAATGGGCTATTGGCAGGGGGGGGTATGACTGGAAATGGGCTATTGGCGGGGGGGGGGGGTTATGACTGGAAATGGGCTATTGGCAGGGGGGGTTATGACTGGAAATGGGCTATTGGCAGGGGGGGTGTAGGACTGGAAATGGGCTATTGGCAGGGGGGTTATGACTGGAGATGGGCTATGGTGGGGGCTAGGACTGGAAATGGGCAGGTGGGGGTTAGGAAGGACTGGAGGTGGGCTGATGGGGGGAGTTAGGACTGGTAATGAGCTATGGAGGGGCTGACTGAAATGGGGTAATGGGGGTTAGGGCTGGAAGTGGGCTATTGGCAGGGGGGGTTATGACCGGTAATGGGCTATGGGGGGTCTAGGACTGGTAATGTGCTGGGGGGGTTGCTAGGACTGGAAATGGGCTGAGTGGAAGGGGGCTTGAACTGCAAATGGCTGATGGGGAGGGGGGCTTGGAATGGAAATGGGCTGTGAGGGGAGGGAGCTAGGATTGGAAATGGGCTGATGGGGGGCTAGGATTGGAAATGGGCTGATGGTGAGGCTAGGATAGGACTGGAAATGGACTGATGCAGGGACTAGAAGGGAGCGGATGCTGGGTGGGGCTGGAACTAGAAGGGAGCTGATGTTGGGGGAGGATTAGAATGGGATGGAGCTGGGAAAGTGAAATGGAGAGGGGAAAAATATTTTGTCTGGGAGAGAAGACAAATCTACAATTGGCCAGGTATTGTGAGAGTAAGTGGGGATTGAGGATGGAGGGGTAAAATTTGAGTGGATGAAATAGGAATGAGGAAAGAGAAAAAGGAGAAAGATTAGTATGTTAAAGCAGATGTAGAGAGAGAATGGAAAAAAAACTAGGAGAGAAGAAAGGGCAAATGGAAGCAGACGATGGAGAGTTAGCAGAAGACATGAAGAAACCAGAAGAAAGTGGCTGGAACAATTGCAACTGAAAAAAATGCACAAAAGGTAGAAAAATATCTCTTTATTTTGAATTTATTAACTGGAATATGTCAGCTCTGGGAAATGTGCATCATTAATGTTTGCGCTTTGTTTAGTACAAGAGGAAATTAATTTATAGTTTTATTTCTACAGTGTTGTTGTACATTCCAAGTTTGGCTTTTGGGGTTCCCAGTTTAATTATTGTCTTCTTGTTTCTAAATCTTTTAGTCTTTCTTTATCCATACTCATTAAAGAGGCATGTTTACTAAAAGTTAGTGTATGGTAACATTATGCAAATATTTATGCAAATGAGGTCCCTTATGCAAATGAGGCCCCGCGTCTTATGCGGCCCCCGGGTTACTTTACAAGTCCTCATTTGGCCCTCAAAGCAATTTGAGTTTGAGACCCCTGTGTTAAACTAAAGAACATTCACTGAACCCTGAGTTTATTAACTAAAGCTACATTGGATATAAATGGAATGAATTTACCTGGTTTGAATGACAAGAGGTAGCTGTGAATTAACAAGCTGAAGAATTAACTGGGAACAGCTGTGATGTGAAAAGATGTTTTCAGTTCTGAGGTTCCCGATGCAATTTTTGTTCCTGTTATCTTTGGAGAATAATCCTATTTTGCCTTGTGTTTGAATTTGATGCGAAAGGGGAACCCAAAATAAATTTTCTTGTTTTGCCTGAACAAACCCGAGTGGTCATACTACTTTGTCTTTAAGTAAGAACTACAACTCCCAGAATTCCCTGGTGGAGAAAATCAGTGACTCTTTATTTAAGGACAAATAAGGCAGCCCTTTTTGCCCTAAGCCTCTGGCCTAGGCAAGGGGGTACAAGAGTTGGATGTAAATATTGAAGAGTATTGATGACAGGGCTGATCCCTGAGGTATTCCCTGCGTGACGGGGAACTGCAATGATTTCTTTTGGGCGCATTTGACTTGTTGCGTTCAATCTTCCAGGTATGAGGTGAACCATTTCAGAGTGTTCTTGCGTAGTCCTATCTGTTGCAGGCGCTGCAGTAATCTGGCGTTGGACACTGTGTCAAAGGCTGCCGAGATGTCCATGAATACTAGCAGGAATCCATTTTTTATATTATCTATACCTCTTATGAGGTTGTCAACAAGGGAAGTGAGTAGCGTTTCCACACCGTGCTGGGGTTTAAAGCCATGCTGATGGATGTCCAGTGGGGCATTCATGTCAATGTGGTCCTGAAGTTGTCTTTGCACTGTCTTTTTAATGATTTTCTCAAGGAATGGTAGGCTGGAGATAGGACGGTATGATTTTGGTTCAAATGGGCTTAGGTTGTTGCTTTTAAGTATTGGTCATATCATGGCGTGTTTGAGGGATTGCGGCATGTGTCCTTGTTGGAGTGAATCTTTGACGATTTTGTGAATGTGCTGGGAGAGCTGGTTTCTTGTGACTTTGATCCAAGCCACTGGGCAATGGTCTGTTGGTGAGGTTGTTGTGTTGAGTCCATGTATTATGTCCTCTACTTGATGTTTTGATGGTATGCTGAAGTCTTCCCAGGTTTGATGTTGTTCTTTCGTTTCATGGTCATCTGTTTGTAGTGTGATGGAGCATCTTATGCATGGCAATGCATTAGGGGCTTGATATATCCCAGGTTCCAGGTCGCCATGGTGCCTAGAAATGGTGCCCTGGTGCTCAGGGCCAGCCCCAGAGTTGAGTCAAGGTGTTGGTGCCCTAAGCAAACCTTAAGCTTTGCATCGCCCCCCCCCCCCCCCCAGCTGTCAAAATCTATTGCTTAGCTTTGAATGCCCTGCTCTTTAACATCCCCAACACCCCCCCACCCCCGAGGTTGCTGCCCTAGGTGACTGCCTAGTTTGCCTGATGGTTGGGCCAGCCCTGCTGATGCCTGGAACTTCATGCCTCGATCTCTTGTGGGTGAATGGACTTTCTTTTAATAAGATATGAGATCATTCACAACAAGCTTCCTGCCGAGAAGGATCCATGAAATATTCATCTTACTCCAATTTAAATTTTGCCAGGAAGTGAAAGGAAATTTGTGTTATTGGCAGCAGTTTGAAAAAGCTGATTAGGTGCTATCCAAGAACTGGCCATTTGTGAAAAGATAGCTGGAAGGATACAAGGAAGAGGGGTAGGAGGAAGACGCCTCATCATAATGGGGGCTCCATCTAAAGTTTTTCTTAATTTCTCTGCAAAGACAAACAACTGCCTATGGTCAGCACTGCAGAATAAAAAGCCCACTTCAAAAGCAACCCCCCCCCCCCCCCACACACACACACATTCAGTAGCTTGCATTTTAATGATATTCTATCTTCAGGTTTATACTTGCTTTACTTCACCCCCTTCTTTGTCTAATTATAACTTGGTGTGCTTTTAGAGGATTATTTTAGAAGCCCTATTTGTGCTTTAGATGTCAGAAAAATGAGCATTTCAGAAATTTGTTCTGTAGATGTCCCCAGCGTGAGGCATATGACATTTTGGGGGGCCCTAATGTTAACTTGTGGGGAAATAGGCATACATGCCAAGCTCTTGTTGTTGTACTCTTAACAATGATGCCTTCAAGTGTATCTTACAACAGATCTCTGTCATGTATCATGGCTAAGACTAAATATTTTAAACTCAATCATCTAAAGCATTTCCCAGCATTAAACTATATGGGCCAGATTGCCCTTTGAAAATACCAGCTATGTCCCTAACACACTCGAATACTATGCGGTTAGCATCAGGGCCTGTTAGGAGCATTCCGAGGCAGAGGAAAGGGCTGAGTAACACTGATTTTCGATGCTACCCGCTTTGCCCTCGGCACCTTAAAGATATACCAGGTTTTTCCTCGCCTATCTTTTAGGTGCAGGGGTTGAGCGGGTAGCATCGAAACTCAGTACTACCCATCTAGCTCCTGTGGCTTTCAGGGTGTGCAGCGAGACCCGAATTTTCAATGCCAGAGTTGCATATGACCATGGCATTGAAAATCCAGGTTAGGTGGAAGGGGGACGGGCTATGCGCCAACATGGCGCATAGCACTGTCCAGTAAAAAAAAATTGGGCCCTATATACATACATACACACACACAAACACACAGAAATTGGTCAATTACATTAAAAAATGTTCAAGAGGAAGCATCTCATACCTTACTTTAGAGCAAAGAAAAGTCTACTAGAAAGATAAACATCTCAACAAATATCAAAATATCCTGCAAAGTGTTCTAAAACTCCTGCCTGATGTTCTTACAGAATAATTTCCATTATTTAGCACATACTATTTATTTAGCTGTTATTTATATCTCGCTTTTCAC
Organism: Ichthyophis bannanicus; assembly: GCA_033557465.1. Lineage (NCBI taxonomy): Eukaryota > Metazoa > Chordata > Amphibia > Gymnophiona > Ichthyophiidae > Ichthyophis > Ichthyophis bannanicus. The sequence goes on along the minus strand of CM066036.1, from coordinate 418,127,377 downwards.
TGGGTCAAAGTGGTCAATTGGGGGATACATTTAACACAAAGGGATATGAGACACATATGCTAATACTTACAGGGAACATGGGCAATGGAGGGTTAAGTGGCTTGCCCAAGACCACAAGGAGTGCCTATAGGACTAGAAATCCCAGTCCCTCCGGCCTGAGATTGCTGTCCCCAGGTGGGACTTGAACCCCCAGCCCTAAGTACCTTGTCCTAACCACTAGACCACGCCTCCCTTATTCATCTTTGTTTATGACAAATAAATCCTAAGAACATAAGATATGCCATACTGGGTCAGACCAAGGTCCACCAAGCCCAGTATCCTGTTTCCAACAGTGGCCAATCTAGGTCATAAGTACCTAGCAGTTTCCCCAAAAGACACAGGTTCCACAATGCTTGTATTGGGGCAAGCACTGGATTTCCCTGCTCCCCTTTAATAATGGTTTATGGACCTTTCCTCCAGGAACTTGTCCAAACATTTTTTAAACCCAGCTATACTAACAGCTTTTATTACATCCTTCGGTAACGAATTCGAGAGTTTGAATACGTGTTGAGTGAAAAAATATTTTCTCTTATTAGTCTTAAATAGGTTACACTGTAGCTTCATTGCATATCACCTAGCCTTTCTATAGTTTGATGGGGTAAATAATAACTCTACGTTTACCTGTTCCACTCCATTTATTAATTTATAGACCTCTATCATATCTCCCTTCAGCCTTCTCTTTTCCAAGATGAAGAACCCTAACCTTTTTAGCCTTTCCTCATAGAGGTATCCTTCCATCACTTTTACCATTGTGGTGGCTCTTCTTTGTACCTTTTCTAATAACACTATATCCTTTTTAAGAAACTGCGACCAGAATTGCACATAATATTCAAGGTGCGGACGCACCATGGAACGAAACAGAGGCGTTATAATATCCTTTGTTTTATTTTCCATTCCTTTCCTTATGATTCCTAGCATTCTATTTGCTTTCTTGGCCGCCACTGCACAATGGGCAGAGGGTTTCAACATGTTATCCACAATGACATTTAAATCTTTGGCCTGGATGGTGGTTCCTAATGTGAAACCTTGCATCATGTAACCATAGTTTGGGTTGTTCTTTCCTAGGTGCATAACTTTGCACTTGTCCACATTAAATTTCATCTGCCATTTAAACATCCAGTCTTCCAATTTATCAAGGTCCTCTTGCAATTTCACAATCCGGCCTGAGGTAACTTGTCCCAACCACTAGACCACTCCTCCCTTCAAATGATATAAAAAACAACAACATCTTAAGAACAATAAATATCCCAAAACTAAAGATAAATAAGAGAAAAACATTAAATAGCTATTTAAAAACAGTAGATATCCAAAAGACCAATATAAATAAAAGAATGTAAAAAATGTATAAAAATGACCTCACATCAAATACATATTTGAAACTGAAATCATAACTAAAATAAAATATTGATAAAACATGTGAACACATTTACCAGAACTTAAATAGGTCCAATGACCACAAAAATGTTGTGGAATTAAAGTGTATAATCCAAAGATAAAATAAATTGCAATCAGATCACACATAAGGGCATGTTTGCTAAATATTAACATGTGTTCATGAAAGTTAACATGTGTTAAGTGCTGCAATGACCCATAGAAATGACAGAGGGACGGGGTCTCTAGACCTATAGGTGCTTCTTCTGGCCTTGAGCAAGCCACTTAACCCTCCATTGCTTCACAATGTAGATTGTGAGCCCTGCGGGGACAAGGGAATATATCCAATACCTGCTTGTAGTGTTTGTAAACCGTTCTAATGCTTTTCAGCCTGGGTATATAATCAAGAAATTAAATAAAGATAAAGGGGTAGATTCTGAGCAGTGTTTAGCAAGGATGGATGTCTGGTTTGGATATCCATCCCCACTAAATTCTTGGGTAGCAAATTCTATCTACAGAGCTCCCCACACATACAGCAGAGATGTGCGGGGAGCTCTGTAAGGGGGTGGGCCTAGGGAGGCATGAGGGCAGGCCAGGGAATAAGTCCCCCTGGATGTTGGTGGCTGCCGGAGCTGGGGTGCAGAGAACAGTTGAGGGGGTGCCCCACAGCCTGAGCCTGGTCATGGAAGGCCTGATTGGGTATCGGGTTACAGGGAAAGCAGAGTCTGCTGTTGCCATCGGGAACATGACACCACGGCGCTGCGGGTCCATGCGGGAGCTAGCAGGTGATGCAGCTGAATGTCTGGGGTGCCTGAGTCAGGGTACATCCCGATGTCCAGCCACTATGCTGTGATTCTGCTCCCACGGGGCTGTGTAGCCCCCGCAGGAGTAAACTTTGGTATATCCTCGGGCTGTCTGGAAGACTCTTGCCATTCGGATGCATATATCCAAATTGGCCTCAAAGTGTTTTATTTGTGTTTCTGTAGATCCCAGATGCAGGCGTGCTTGCCGAATTCGGTCTAATAAAGGTGCATTTTGAAGATCTTCTCTGTGGAGCTGTGGTCCATCTCCACCTTCTACTTGTTTCCCTTCTTGGTGTTTGTGGAGGTTCCCTTCCTTGGTCTGCTTTACTTCTGTTGAAATCTGTCTAATATTTACTCTGCAGATGAGTCAGAGCCGGGAAAGAATGGAATCTGAAGAGCAATGGTGAATAAATCAATTTATGTGAATAAGGGGTATGTTTACTAAGCTGGCAAACAGCAAGGGCTATTTTTAACTAGGTCTTGTACTAACTGTTTGCCCAGATTAGTAAATCAATAAATTGGTTTATTCATCATTGCTTTTCAGATTCTTTTCTTTCCCTGCTGCAACTCATCTGCTTTGTGTCATTTGGGGGAGGGGGGGGGGGTGAATCTCTCTCTATTTTTGTGTTAATGTTTATTTTGGACAGAAAAAGCAAGCAAACTCTGTGGGCACTGCCGAACTAATAGATCTCTAATCGATCAGAACTCAACAGGTTGCACAGAGGGTAAGTGTTGTTATCTGCGGCTCTTTCTGCCTTCTTTAAAAAGACACCAATCACAGAGGATGTAAACTGCTGGCTTGCTTGGTAGGGTCAGGATGGCAGATCACGTCGGTCACATGTAACCACTGATAGGAAGAGACAGTGATGTTGGAGAATGGAGAAAGACGCAGAAGAAGCTTTCTGCCAGGCAGAGTTGGACCGCTCATTAGGCAGGCTAAGTGACCGCCTAGGGAGGCAGACCCTGGTGGGCTGCAGACCAAGATTTTCTAAAGCAGCAACTTTGTGCCACTGTTTTGGTGCCCGTGGCAGGGGCATGAAAACTATGACCTGCTGCTCCTGCCCCCTCCGACTCAACTTCCTGATAGAGAGGGCACCAAAGCAGTCGCACAAAATCGTGCCACTGCCACCCCCCCCCCCCCCTTAGCCAGATGAGAAGATGGATCCAGGGTGAGCAGGGCACTGGTGGGGGGGTGGGGCAGAAAGGTGGTAGCTTCTGCCTGAGGAGGCCAAACCCCTTGGGCCGGTCCTGATGCCAGGCACCTTCCCAGTAATGTCAGCACAAGGCAGCCAAAAATCTTGTTCTCCAAATATAGGCCAAACCATATCCAGATATGATTCTTTGCTACAATCATTTAATTCAGTGGCCTGCCAATAGCATCCCTTTCAAACATCTTCTGCAGCATTAATAGGAATATCAGTCAAAGCACATTAAATAGCTTGCATAGCTAAATCAAGAATTCTATCTGCGTCTTTTTGGAAATCAGAAGCAAGTCCTTTAAGTCTGTATGCCACTACCTATCTTGAGAATACTTATCTAAAATTAACCAGTCTGTTGTACTTATATGGACACAACACATTCTTACAATAATCCCAATTTGTTGCATTAGCCATTTAAGTAGGGCTTTCGCAAGGGTATTAGTCACCCTAGGTAAACCAGCTTTGTGGCTTGTTCAATTAACTTCCAGACCAGTAGCCCCTCCTTCCTCCTACCAAGAATTTGAAACTTAAACAGCACAATGAAAATAAGCCCAACAAAATCCTTTTCATAATGAACGAAACCCCCCCAGTGGAAACAAGAGTGTGGCAGGGCAACTGATCACGCGAGGCAGCAACAATTCGAGGTGCAGCAGGACAGGACATGGAACTAAAAGAATGGGCCCGACAGCAGCAAGGCCTGAAGCAAGCAGGGCAGACAGTGCCATTGGTGACAGCAGCGGCAGAGGCAGAAGCCGAGAGAGGAGGGGAGAAGCAGGTTTTTCTCTCTTTTTATGGTTTGTATATGAGGCTAACAGAATCCATTGGTGCAGCAAAACAACAGTGACATAAATGCAGACAGCATAGCATGGGGACTTGAGAACGTGCATTTGCTTAAGCCTGTCACATCCTACCTCCAAAACAGGAATTGGAGGGAGTGGGTCACAGTAGGCTGAGAGTATGCTACTATTACGAATCATTTATAAAGCGCTACAAGGTGTACGCTGCACTGTACAAAGATAGAGATGGTCCCTGCTCGTGAGAGCTTATAATCTAAATTAAGACAGACAAGACAAAGGATACAAATAAGGGGAAAAGGAGGGTAAGGAGACAAGGAAAAAAGGGGGTCAGGATGTGCATGTGTTCAAGGCCTTTTGACAAGCTATCTTGTAGCAGCAGAGCACATACAAACCAATAATACCAGGAGTCTGTTCAGAAGGTCCAAATCATTTATTTGTGCACAAGACTCAAGCAGAATCACATTCAAAATGGCTGAGCAATGGTTTCTAGCAAAACAGCAACTTTTATACCGTTCTTCTCCATTCTGGACATAGGCAAACTTCCCATTGGTCCCGGTAACCTCTTCCACCCCATCTATTGGTACCAATACGTAGCTCAAATGAGGACCTTGGTCTGGGCTCAGCACCTGCTTACCCCCCTTACAGTCCTCATTACAATGATCATTTCTTAGGCTCTTGATACAATTCTCCTCCAAGGTCAACTGGCTAACTAGAACATGTGGGAAAGCAGGGCACTGTAACTTTTCTTTCAGCAGAGTTAATTAATTCCATAGAAGCTTCACTCTCTTATCAATACCAATTAAACTTGTTTTTCTATATTCTCTAAGTTTCGATTCTGCTTAGCTATACTTAATTGTGCTCTGTTAAGTTTTGATTCTATGGTAGCAGCATTTGGGGAAATGTGTAATTCCTATGGGCCTCTCCACAGGCTTCATTTACAGGTCAAGCTGTTTAGGCCTCCCTGTTCATTTCAGACACCATGGATCACAGGCCTTTGCCTACCACATTCCCCCCTTTGATTAATCTCACCCTATTACTAATAAGGTGTGAGATTTAAATCACTCAATTACACTGGGGTCGGGTTTCGACCATATGTAGCAGGATTAGGGTGCCATAAGGCCAAAATCTTGGTAGCAGTTTTTCGCTCCACTGTATTCTCAATAACACTGTTAATAGAACGCATACAACATGGGATTATACATGGTAACAAGAAGAACAAGGCTACAAATATTAGTATTATCATAGCAAAAGTAGTAAGTCCTCCCAAACCAGAGAAGATAGATTTGAACCAATTGGGCATCTGAAGACCATGCCAAGTCTGCACTGGCACATAAGCTTGCTTACGCATGTTTTCAGCAATGTTTTCAACTACTTGACCTTTATCATCTATCTTCAAGCAACAATTTGTGAGATTTAGCTTACCACAGACTCCTCCTTCTGTGGCAGGTGAAGGCCTGTGACCCACGGTGTCTGACGTAAGCAGGCCAGCATGGCTAGCTTGACCTGTAAATGAGGCCTGTGGAGAGGCATATAGGATTGCACATCCCCCAATATGCTGCTATTGTAAGATAGAACTCAGTAGAAGTATTGAATTAGCTTAGGTAGGCAGAACTGCAGAACTGAAAGATGGAAAAATACAGAAAAGACATGTTTAAAAGTTACTGATAAGAAAAAGTACATCTGCAAAGAAATAATTGGGAGTGCTGACAGATGAGTTGCAGAACCCTGCTCCTCTGCACGCACAAATTGGTTCTATGGCCTTGAGAGTGTGAAAGTAACAAGTTGATGAACTGACCATTGTAATTGGGACTAGAAGGGGGGCATGCAGGTGTCATACCCACAGAAGGGACATAATTGGATAAACTTATCAGTACCGGGACCAATGGAAGAGGTACGGGAGGTACGGGAGGTTACCGGGACCAATGAAATGTTTTTCTATACCTAGAATGGAACAGAAGTCTATAAAAGTTGTTGTAATGCTTGAAAACTTTGCTCAGCCATTTTGAAATTGACTGGTTCGAGACTTGTGCACAAATAAATGATTTGGACCTTCTGAACAGACTCCTGGTATCATTGGTTTGTCTGCGCTTTGCTGCTACATATTCTTGGTGCGTTGGCCGGGAAGTTGTGGAATCAAAGTGTATATAGGGCAATATACCACGACTTTCCGCCTCTATAGGCTTGGTCCTGCCGGGATCGCGCCCTTCCGACGAGGGCTGCTCCCTGGCGCCACCGGTCCCTTGTATCGGAGGGAGCTGGTCGGACCTCGGCGGGTGCCGGGCCCGGTTGGAGCCAACGCCTCGAACCCGAGTGAGGGGAGTCCGAGGTCCAACTCATGCGCCTGCTTGGGAAGTTTGAGGACCGGATCCGGTGAGTATAGTTTTGATTTTGGGTCTAGACAGAAATAGAAAGAGCAGTACTGCCATTGGAACTTGGAACTTTGGAATTTGTAATCTCGAGGTATTGGGAATTGGTAAGAGAGCATGATCAACTCTCAAGGAAGAGCCGAGTAACCCCGCATGGGAATTCGCCGGGTGAAACCCTCATCCTTTTTGTAATTGGGAAAAAGACTAGTCAGAACAGATAGAAACGAATGCATTCTGGGATACGTTGCTAGCATGATTGTGTGAACGAAGTGTGAATGAGAGGTCTGGCAGCACGGACCAAGTGAAGGCGGACCCCTGAGTAGCGCATTTCCTGACCGGGCGACCGCGTTCAGGTCGCAAAAAGGGGGAAGCGATTGTCGTCTTGTCTTGTTATTTGTATTCCCTATACGTTTCCAGGACCGTGAGGACCCCTTACCCACGGTCCGCCCTCCTTTTCCCTTCTGTCTGTTGTTGCGCGCACACATCGAAATGGGAGGGGCGGGGTCTACTAGAAACACTCCATTAGAATGTATGATCGCACATTTTAAAGAGGGATATTCAGGAGACTATGGTATTAAAATGACAGCAGCCCGTTTGCAGATTTTGTGTACTAGGGAGTGGCCCGATCTAGACCCCATCTGGCCCCGAGAGGGAACATTCAATGTAGAGATTATTCAGTCAATACACCGTAGAGTGCGGATAGCGCACCCCGATCAGTACCCCTATATAGATTCCTGGTTAAGTATTTGTGAAGATCCGCCCCCCTGGGCGCAGCGCTGTTATGAGGAACAGTGCAGAATAATGTTAGCAAAAACAGATTCTAGACAGAAAACGGAACAGCCTAGAATGAAAGAGCAGGATAAGAAAGCCAGAAAGAAGCCCATCCTGGTAGATCCTGATTCCCCAGAAATAATTCTCAGGCAGCCCCGAACCCCAGGTCCAATAAGAGTAGCCCGGCGTCCTGCCCCAGAACCCCAGAGACGGCCGGAGCGGGTCCCAACCCCTGATCCATCTCCCGGAGGGGAGGAAGAGGAGGAATTAGCTGAAAGAGAAGAGGAGGACATAAAAAGTGAGCCAGAAGCGGAGATAGAAGAAGGAGAAAAAGAGAATCCCCCAGACGAGGAGGACAGTGTACAAGTAATTGAGAAAGCCAGCGCTAGCACTAGCACGCCAGTAATAGCTAAACCCAAAGCAAAACCTGTTGAGAAAAAGAAAGTGACTCCTGCAAAGGCAACGACAATAACCCTTAGATCCCAAAAGACACCTATGGCGGCCAAACTGTTTCCCTTACGGCAAGTCCCGGGAGTGCCCGTAAAGAATGATAATGATGAAGTGGTAGCGGGACCCCTAACTTATGTGTATATCCCTTTCTCTACAACTGATTTATTAAATTGGAGGTCGCATTATGCCTCCTATACTAGTAAGCCCCAGGAGCTGACAGAATTAGTAACTAGTATTATGGAAACTCACCAACCCACTTGGCCAGATTGTCGTCAGCTCCTGACCACCCTATTCACTACAGAAGAACGAGCAAGAATTAGAAAAGCAGCTATTGAATGGATGGCAGAAAACCCTGTAGCTCCGGCACAGGGGCAGAATATAATAGACCGTCGGGAAGCAGCTCAGAGAGAATTCCCGAATGAAGACCCCCAATGGGATCCAAATACAGATGAAGGATCCACAGCCCTAGCCCGTTTTCGCCAAGGCTTTTTACAAGGCCTGAAGAAGGGGGGCCAAAAAGCTATGAACCTTTCCAAAGTTGCAGGAGTTATTCAAGGGATAGATGAGAGCCCAGCAGATTTTTATGAGAGATTAACTGAAGCATACAGAATGTATACTCCCTATGATCCCGAGGCACCAGGAAGTTTATGTATGGTGAATTCTGCTTTTGTAAACCAGTCTCAACCAGACATTAGACATAAATTACAGAAATTAGAAGGGTTTGCGGGCATGAATGCAACACAGTTATTGGAAGTCGCTCATAAAGTGTATGTGAATCGTGATAATGAAAGACAGAGAGAATGTGATAGAAAGATGAAGAAGAAAGCTGATTTTTTGGCTGCGGCCATAGTTGAACAGAAAAGGGGAGGTGTCCCTAGTCGAAGGAGCAGAGGAAGAGGGCGGGGTCAAGGCGGAGGCCGGACCCAGAGACTAGGCGTGAACCAATGCGCCTATTGCAGAGAGGAAGGACATTGGAGAGATACGTGCCCGCAACTTGTAGACGCCCAGCAAGATGACGACAACGATCATCAGTGGCGAGAAGAAAGACGAGGCTATCCCCGAAGCCGAGGAGGAGCCAATCGAGAACAATTCCAGCGAGAGAGAGGAGGAGCCATTCAAGCATTGGCCACACCAGCCCATGATGAGAATGACGTGGATTAGGACAGACCGGGCTCCAAGTTTGCTTTAGGTCTCCAGGAGCCTATGGTCGGAATACAAATAGGAGACCAAATTATGGACTTTATGGTTGATACTGGAGCACAACATTCAGTAATAGGCAAAAAGATAGCCCCATTTACTACAAAAGCAGTCACCATTATAGGAGCAACTGGTGCCAAAGCCACAAAGTCTTTTCTTCAAAATCGAATATGCAGTCTAGGAGGACAGCAAGTAACTCATCAATTCCTTTACATGCCCGAATGTCCAGTGCCACTACTGGGACGAGATATGCTAGCCAAGCTTCAAGCACAGATATCTTTCTCTGAACAAGGAGAAATGCAAATGACAGTAAAATCTCAAGCCAAACCAGCAGGAGTAATGCTGCTGACAGTTCCCCGAGAAGAAGAATGGAGATATTACATTGATGATTCGATCCAAGATACCTATTTTGAACAAACTTTAAAGAACATCGATGCACCACCTGGAGTATGGGCAGAAGGCAGTCCCCCAGGCCTAGCTAAGCATATAGCTCCAGTGATTGTAACCCTCAAGCCTAGTGCTACACCAGTGCACGTCAAACAGTACCCTCTCCCAAGAGCCGCAATTGAAGGCATTCATCGCCACCTACAAAGATTGCTCGAGTATGGCCTACTAAAAGTATGTCAATCCCCATGGAACACTCCACTTTTGCCAGTAAAGAAACCTGGGACAGATGATTATCGCCCAGTGCAAGATTTGAGAAGAGTAAATGATGCAGTTGAAACTATACATCCAGTTGTACCCAATCCTTACACTCTTCTAGGACTGATACCTGCTGAAGCTACCCATTTCACTGTACTGGATTTGAAAGATGCATTCTTTTGCATAAGATTAGCCCCTGTAAGCCAAATATTGTTTGCATTCGAATGGCAGGACCCCATCTCTGGAAGAGGGGGCCAGCTCACCTGGACAAGATTATCCCAAGGATGCAAGAATTCGCCTACCATCTTTAGCGCTGCACTGAATCAAGACCTTTCAAGCTATCCAGTAGCCCCGGGGAAGAGAGTGCTTCTCCAATACGTGGATGATCTGTTGATAGCTGCCATATCAGAAAGTGAATGTATACTAGCCACCAAAGATCTCTTGCAGTTACTAGATGAAGCTGGATACAAAGTTTCCAGAGCCAAAGCACAGCTATGCCAAACAGAAGTGAAATACTTGGGTTTTCGTATTACCCAAGGAAGCAGAAGATTAGGCAGAGAAAGAAAAGAAGCAGTATGCAGAATTCCAACTCCAACAACCAGAAAGCAAGTCAGAGCCTTTCTGGGAGCGGCAGGATATTGCCGAATCTGGATACCTAACTTTGCCCAAATTGCCAAACCACTGTATGAAGCCACAAAAGGAGAAGAGAAGTCACCACTGGAGTGGGGACCTGAGCAGAATACAGCCTTCAAGACGTTAAAGGAAGAATTGATGTCATCACCAGCACTTGGACTACCAGATGTCCACAAACCTTTCCACTTGTTTGTACATGAAGCACAGGGAAATGCCTTGGGCATGTTGACTCAGAAATTGGGAAATTGGGAGCGACCTGTAGCATACCTATCGAAACAATTGGACCCTGTGGCCAAAGGATGGCCACCTTGCTTGAGAGCAGTTGCAGCTACAGCGCTACTAGTGAGTGAAGCAGACAAACTCACACTAGGACAGAACATACGAGTCACTGTGCCACATGCAGTCCTTGCCCTTATGGAACAAAAAGCAAATTATTGGCTCACCAATTCCCGAATGTTAAAGTACCAAAGCATGTTATGTGAAAACCCACAGATACAACTTGAAGTGAGCCATGCCTTGAATCCAGCTACCTTGATACCTATCAGTGAAGAACTCCCAGAACATGACTGTATCGAAGTCATGGAAACTGTGTTCTCCAGTCGACCCGACTTGACAGATGTGCCCATAGACAATCCTGACCAAATCTATTATGTTGATGGGAGCAGTCTCATCCTTGATGGACGACGCTGTGCCGGATATGCAGTCGTCACTCAACACGAAGTAATTGAATCATCAGCTCTAGCCTCAGGCACATCAGCCCAGAAAGCCGAATTGATAGCACTTACCAGAGCATTGCTGTTAGGAGAAAAACTTGTGCTAAATGTATATACAGATTCCAAATATGCTTTCACTACCTTGCATGCCCATGGAGCTCTCTATAAAGAAAGAGGACTCATCACATCCGGAGGAAAATCAGTCAAGTATGGTCCCGAGATATTGATGCTACTCGATGCAGTTTGGGCCCCAACACGTGTAGCTGTCATGCATTGTAGAGGACATCAAGCAGGAAAAGGAGAAGTTGCCCGAGGAAATAGATTTGCAGATGCCTCAGCACGACAAGCAGCTATGACAGGACAGATTGCCCCACAAGCTATGCCAATGCAAACAGCATTGTTTCCAATACCTTTGAATCTATGGACCCCACGATATACCACCAAAGAATTGGATTACTATTGTAACAAAGAAGATGGAACACTGAAAGATGGATGGATTGAGCTGCCACCGGACGAGGGCAGTCAACCTCCTGGACGAATAGTAATTCCTGAACTGTTAGGACCATCCTTTGTCAAAGCTTTCCACGAAGCCACCCACTATGGGAAGAGTGCTATGGAGAAAGCACTCAGACCACATTTTTACATCCCTTTGATGACAACCATATCAGCCTCAGTAGCACGTCAATGTCTAACTTGTGCCAAAAATAATGCCAAGCAAGGCCTTATAACAGCACCCCGAGTTCAGTCAGGAGGTGTCACCCCCATGCACAACCTCCAAGTTGATTTTACTGAAATGCCAAAAGCCAATGGATACCATTACCTATTAGTATTAGTTTGTACTTTCTCTGGGTGGGTAGAAGCATTCCCAACCAGAACTGAGAAAGCCCGAGAAGTTACCAAAGTCTTAATGAGAGAGATTGTCCCCAGATTCGGAATTCCAGCAGTAATAGGGTCAGACAATGGACCCTCATTTGTCTCCCAAGTTACTCAGCAGTTAGCAAAAGCCTTGCAGATACAATGGAAACTCCACACTGCATACAGACCCCAGAGTTCAGGGAAAGTTGAGCGAATGAATCGTACCTTGAAAGCCCAAATGTCCAAGCTTTGTCAGGAGACACACTTGAAATGGCCCCAAGTGCTCCCAATAGCTTTACTCAGAATACGCTCAGCTCCTGTAAAGTCAACAGGATTTTCCCCTTTTGAAGTTCTGTATGGTAAACCCCCACCAATAGTGCAGGGAGTCAAAGGAAGTTTAGCCCAGACTGGTTCAGAAGTAACCAGACAAGAACTCCTAGCTCTTAGTTTTGTTCTGCAGACTCTCCATACGTGGATCCAAGACCAGTTGCCTATCAACTTGACGGAACCCTTGCATCCCTATCAGCCTGGTACTTCGGTGTGGATCAAAGATTGGAAGAAGACACCGTTGGAACCCCATTGGAAGGGACCGTACACCGTCATCCTGTCTACCCCAACTGCAGTAAAGGTAGCCGAGATCGACGCCTGGATCCACCACAGCAGAGTCAAGCCCGCCGCCGATCCTGAACCAGAGCAGTGGACAGCAGAACAGCATCTTGATGCACCCTTGCGAGTTACTCTGAGACGGCAACCAGCAGCTTAAAGACACTTCATCACAAGTGCTTTGCAGTAGCCAAGTCTTTCGAAGAGGATTGCTGTTTTCCATGCAGCAACAGCTTTGTTTCAACGAACCCAATTTGTATGTGATTTGACACACCGACTTTGAGACTACATTGACTACACCAGACTTCACAAGCCAACTGAAATTGCTAAAAAAGTTGGTCAATGTGTACTGGACATCTTGAGGATCTTCAATCAACACTCAGCACCCGTTAAATTGCTTCATTAGCAAACGGGACGAAGAATAAAAGACCGTCGTGATCAAGATCAGCAAGCTGAGGATTCAGAAGAACTCCAATCAACATCAACATGTATCTTTGTTTTTGCTTTACCTTGGTTGCCTTCTTTGGAGGTTTTGAACTGACTTATGCTTTACCTCCATGCACTGCTTGCATTACTTCTACTAGAACTGGACTGAAAGTAACTCAGACTTTGCTTTATCATTCTTACTATACCTGCAAGGGAACAGTAACTCGGTGTATCTATAACACCACTGAACTAAATGTTTGCACTCATGGCAAAATTAAAGCATGCTATAATCCGCATCAGAATCCATCCTATTACACGTTGGAAATAAGATGGAAGGATGCAGATGGACCTATATTAGCTGCTACACCACCACTTAAGGACATTACTAAACCTGCTGTTTTGAATTTTGATGCATGTAATGCCATTAATAGAGATAGTCAGTCCACCTGTGGTACATGGGAAAAAGCGTATCGAAATAATCATAAGTATATGTGTCCAGAAGGTGCCACAAATTGGTGGAAGTGTACAGGTAAAACGGGATCAGGCTATAGTACTGCAACAGCGGCAGATTACTATTGCCCGTATTGGGGATGTGTTTTTTATGCTACCTGGAACACTGGTATAACTGATGAGAAAATAGATAAACGGATGGCTACTCTAACCAAGCCAACCACAAATGATAAATGTCAGAAAGATGTTTGCAACCCCTTACACTTACGAATACACAATCCCCATGCATGGAAACAAGGATACAAGTTTGGTTTACGTATTGCTGGAGGAGCAATAGATCCAGGGACCATTGTGTATATCAGATTGAATACCCAAGCCCACAAGTCATCTAAATATCATATTCATAATACCTTTTATGAAGCCATGCATGTAAATAAGTTTGAGATCCCTCACCCCTCACAGAATTTATTTCTAGAATTAGCCGGAGCAGTAGTAACTAGTCTTAAGATCTCAGATTGCTATTTTTGTGGCGGAACCCAAATGGGAGACCAATGGCCATGGGAAGCCCAAGAATTGAATTATTCTATGGTTTACAATCAGACTGAATTACACAAGGCTACCAGTGAATGGGTGTTAGCACACTCAATCGTTGGACGTCTTTGCTATGCCAGAACTGGACCCCAGTTCACCCAAAAGGTAGGACAGCTGGTCTGTCTTAGCCAGAAGTACTATAATGCCACGACCAAAAAGACAGCATGGTGGTCAGGAATCAAGCACCCTGAACCTCCTAACCCATTAGCCAGATTTCCTGAACTTGCTGGTCTATGGACTAACCTTGCCAAAGTCCAAGCCTGGCAAGCCCCACCTGGCCTATATTGGATCTGTGGAACCCGAGCATATGCACAACTTCCGCCACACTGGGGAGGAGCATGTGTCTTAGGAACCATCAGACCTTCCTTCTTTCTTCTAAACACTGAACATGGAGAACAATTAGGATACCCTGTTTACACTACCCACCGACACAAAAGAGCATTGAGACAGAAAAGAGAAGCCTTACAAATAGGCAAGTGGGAGAAGTGGCAAGGTGATGATTGGCCACCAGAAAGAATCATTGAGTATTATGGGCCTGCCACTTGGAATGATGATGGTATGTATGGTTATCGTACTCCAATCTATATGATTAATCGTATTATTCGCTTACAAGCAGTAGTTGAAATAATAACTAATGAAACTAGTCATGCTCTCACGCTCTTAGCTAAACAAAGTACTCAGATGCGCACTGCTATATACCAGAACCGCTTAGCACTTGATTATTTGTTAGCAGCTGAAGGAGGAGTATGTGGTAAACTGAATTTAACTAATTGCTGTTTGAAAATAGATGATAAGGGTCAAGTAGTTGAAGAAATTGCTAAAGATATGCAAAGACATGCTTATGTGCCAGTACAGACTTGGCACTCATTGAAATTTCCTAACTGGTTTGCTAACCTTTTCTCTTGGCTGGGAGGATTTAAGACTTTCATTGTTTTAGTACTAATTCTTGTTGCTGTTATTCTCTTATTACCACGTTTAATCCCATGTTGTATGCGTTCCATTCATAGCACTATTGATAGTACAGTAGAGCGGAAGACCGCCACTAAAATCATGGCTTTATACAAAGCTAGTCCTAGTCGAAATCCTTCAATCATGATGTGATTCTTCTAAAGGTGATTTAATTCTCACACCTTATTGAGTAATAGGGTGAGATTAATCAAAGGGGGGAATGTGGCAGGTGAAGGCCTGTGACCCACGGTGTCTGACGTAAGCAGGCCAGCATGGCTAGCTTGACCTGTAAATGAGGCCTGTGGAGAGGCATATAGGATTGCACATCCCCCAATATGCTGCTATTGTAAGATAGAACTCAGTAGAAGTATTGAATTAGCTTAGGTAGGCAGAACTGCAGAACTGAAAGATGGAAAAATACAGAAAAGACATGTTTAAAAGTTACTGATAAGAAAAAGTACATCTGCAAAGAAATAATTGGGAGTGCTGACAGATGAGTTGCAGAACCCTGCTCCTCTGCACGCACAAATTGGTTCTATGGCCTTGAGAGTGTGAAAGTAACAAGTTGATGAACTGACCATTGTAATTGGGACTAGAAGGGGGGCATGCAGGTGTCATACCCACAGAAGGGACATAATTGGATAAACTTATCAGTACCGGGACCAATGGAAGAGGTACGGGAGGTTACCGGGACCAATGAAATGTTTTTCTATACCTAGAATGGAACAGAAGTCTATAAAAGTTGTTGTAATGCTTGAAAACTTTGCTCAGCCATTTTGAAATTGACTGGTTCGAGACTTGTGCACAAATAAATGATTTGGACCTTCTGAACAGACTCCTGGTATCATTGGTTTGTCTGCGCTTTGCTGCTACACTTCAGCAGCTAATAAGTAATCTAATGCTAAACGATTTTGATATATTGCAGTACGCATTTGTGTGCTCTGTCTAGCTAAAAGTGTGAGCGCTTGGCTAGTTTCATTAGTGATAATTTCGACTACTGCTTGCAAGCGTATAATTCTATTCAACATATAAATTGGGGTACGATATCCCCACATGCCATCTTGCTCCCAAGTGGCAGGTCCATAATAGGCAATGATTTCTGCCACTTGCCTATCTGTAAAGCTGCTCTCTTTTGTCTCTTTGAATAGACTGGATAGCCTAATTGTTCTCCATGTTCTGTGGGCAATAGAAAGAAAGAAGGTCGGATAGTCCCTAAGACACATGCCCCTCCCCAATGAATAGGGAGTCGAGCATACGCTCGGGTTCCACAAATCCAATACAGACCAGGTGGGGCTTGCCAGACATGGGGCTGGGCAAGATTATTCCATAAATCGGCAAGCTCAGGAAACTGTGCTAATGGGTTGGCCGGTTCAGGTGTATTAGTTCCTGACCACCAGGACGTCTGCTTTGTGGTGTCATTATAGAATTTCTGGCTGAGACAGACAAGCTGTCCTACTTTCAAATTGAACTGTGGTCCAGTTCGGGCATAACAGAGACGTCCGACTATTGGGTGTGCCAATACCCATTCACTTGTGGTCTTATGCAATTCAGTGTGGTTATAGGTTACTGAGTAATTCAATTCTTGGGCCTCCCAGGGCCACTGATCACCCATTCTAGTTCCACCACAAAAGTAACAATCTGAAATATGAAGGCTGGAGACCACTGCTCCAGCTAACTCTAAGAACAGATTCTGAGAAGGGTGAGGGATATCAAACTTATTTATATGCATAGTTTCATAAAAAGTGTTATGTATATGGTACTTAGATGATCGATGGGCTTGGGTATTTAGTTTAATGTACACAATAGTTCCTGGATCTGATCCGGAACCTGCAATACGTAGGCCAAACTTATATCCTTGTTTCCATGCGCTAGGATTGCGTATGAATAACTCTAGTGGGTTACAGGCACCTTTCTTACAATTCTCTAAATTCTTCACATATGGCATAGTTAAGGCAGCCATTCGATTGTCTCTGGTATTTTCTATCATACCAGTTTTCCATGTGGCATAGAAAACACATTCCCACTTTGAGCAATAGTAATCCTTAATCGGGGCTGTACTATATTCATTAGCCAAAGTTCGTTTTCCCGTACATGCCCCCCATCCAGTGGTTCCTTCCGGACACATATATTTATCATTATGAGCATAGGTTTTCTCCCAATTGGCACATTTAGAGCGACTATCTCTATTTATGGCATCACAAGCATCGAAATACAAAATAGCATACTTTGTAGGGTCAGTAAGTGGGGGTGTAGCATTAAGTAAAGCTCCATCTGCATCATTCCATCTCATTTCTAGGGTATAATAAGATGGATTCTGATGTGGGTTAAAACAAACTTTAGTAGTTCCTTTAGTACAAACATTCAGTTCAGTGGTGTTATAAATACACCGGCTTACCGTACCAGTACAGGTATAGTAAGAATAATAAAGCAAAGTCTGTGTTACTTTCATTCCAGTCCGAGTGGAAGTAATGCAGGCAGTACATGGGGGTAAAGCACAAGTCAGTTCAAGGCTCCCCAGGCAGGCAACCAAAGCAAAATAGAAATAAAGATGCATGTTGATTGTAGTTCTTCTGAATCCTCGCTGGGAAATCTTGACCTCGACGTCCTCTTCTTCTTGGCACAATGCTGACCCGTCTGCTAATAAAGCAATTCAACGGGTGCCGATGTTGATTGAAGATCCTCAAATGTCCCGCTGTGATGCCAACTTACCAACTGTAGTTGGCTCGACAAAAGTTTATAGAAGCACAGTTATCCGATGAAGAAAAACAGATGTCTTTGCTGTATTAGAAACAGCAATCCTCTTTGAAAGACTTGTCTTCTGTAGGAAAAGAGTTCTAGGTTGCTGGTTGCCGCCTCAGGGTGAGTCGCAAAGGGATATCAGGATGTGGCTCTGCTGTCCATTGGTCCGGATCTGGAACTGCTGCTGGCTTGACTCTGCTGTGATGGATCCAGGATTCGATCTCTGCTACCTTTACTGCAGTTGGGGTAGACAGGATGACGGTGTATGGTCCCTTCCAATGAGGTTCCAGCGGTGTCTTCTTCCAATCTTTGATCCACACCGAGGTACCCAGCTTGTAGGGATGCAGGGGTTCCATCAAATTGATAGGCAACTGGTCCTGTATCCACGTGTGAAGAGTCTGCAGAACAGAACTAAGAGCTAGGAGTTCTTGTCTGGTTATTTCTGAACCAATCTGTGGCAAACTACCTTTAATACCCTGCACTATTGGGGGAGGTTTGCCGTACACTACTTCAAAAGGGGAAAATCCTGATGATTTCACAGGAGATGAGCGTATTCTAAGTAATGCTATGGGGAGAACCTGGGGCCACTTCAGGTGGGTCTCCTGACATAGCTTGGACATCTGAGATTTCAAAGTTCTATTCATTCGCTCAACTTTCCCTGAACTTTGGGATCTGTATGCAGTGTGTAACTTCCAGTGTATCTGTAAGGCACTCGCTAACTGTTGGGTAATTTGAGATACAAAGGAGGGTCCATTGTCTGACCCTATTACTGCTGGAATTCCAAATCTGGGGATAATTTCTCTTAACAAAACTTTAGTAACTTCTCGGGCTTTCTCAGTCCTGGTGGGGGAAGCTTCCACCCACCCAGAGAAGGTACAGACTAATACTAACAGGTAATGGTATCCATTGGCCTTTGGCATTTCAGTAAAGTCTATTTGCAGGTGGTGCATGGGGGTAACACCTCCTGACTGAACTCGGGATGGTGGCGTGGGACCCTGTTTGGCATTATTCTTGGCACAAATTAGACACTGACAGGCTGTTGAAGCTGACAGGGCTCCCAATAAAGCGATACAAAAATGTGGTTTTAGTGCTTTTTCCATAGCACTCTTCCCATAATGTGTGGCTTGATGAAAGGCCTTGACAAAGGCTGGTCCCAATAATTCAGGGATCACTATTCGTCCTGGGGGCAGCTCAATCCATCCATCTTTCAGTACTCCCTCCTCTTTATTACAGTAGTAATCCAATTCTTTGGTGGTATATCATGGTGTCCATAAATTAAGGGGTACTGGAAACAATGCTGCTTGTATTGTCGTTGCTTGTGGTGACATTTGGCCTGTCATGGCTGCTTTATGTGCTGAGGCATCAGCGAATCTGTTTCCTTGGGCAACTTCTCCTTTTCCTGCTTGGTGTCCTCGACAGTGCATGACAGCGACACGTGTAGGGGCCCATACTGCATCTAATAGCATCAATATTTCGGGGCCGTATTTGACTGATTTTCCCCCTGAGGTGATGAGCCCTCGTTCTTTGTAGAGAGCTCCATGTGCATGCAAAGTAGTGAAGGCATACTTTGAATCAGTGTATACATTCAACAAAAGTCCTGCACCCAACACTAGTGCTCTGGTGAGTGCTATTAATTCTGCTTTCTGGGCTGATGTGCCTGATGCAAGAGCTGACGATTCAATGACTTCCTCCCGGGTGACTACTGCATACCCGGCACAACATCGTCCATTGATAATGAGACTGCTTCCATCCACAAAATAAGTTTGATCAGAGTTCTCTAGGGGCACATCTGTCAGATCAGGTCGACTTGAGAATACAGTGTCCATGACTTCTATACAGTCATGCTCTGGAGGGTCTTCGCTGATTGGTATCAGGGTAGCTGGGTTCAAGGCATGGCTCACTTCCAGTTGTATTTGTGGATTTTCACATAGCATGCTTTGGTATTTCAGCATTCGAGAATTGGTGAGCCAATGATTTGCTTTCTGTTCCATAAGGGCAAGTACCGCATGTGGTATTGTGACGCGTAGATTCTGTCCCAATGTGAGCTTGTCTGCTTCACCCACTAATAATGCTGTAGCTGCAACTGCTCTCAAACATGGTGGCCATCCTTTGGCCACAGTGTCCAACTGTTTCGATAGGTACGCTACGGGTCACTCCCAATGTCCCAATTTCTGAGTCAACATGCCTAGAGCATTTCCGTGCATCTCGTGCACAAATAGATGGAAAGGCTTGTGGACATCTGGCAACCCAAGTGCTGGTGACGACATCAATTCTTCCTTCAGGGTCTTGAAAGCTGTGTCTTGCTCAAGTCCCCACTCTAGTGGTAACTTTTCTTCTCCCTTGGTGGCTTCATATAGTGGTTTAGCAATCTGAGCAAAGTTAGGTATCCATATCCGGCAGTATCCTGCTGCTCCCAGAAAGGCTCTGACTTGCTTTCTGGTAGTTGGGGTTGGGATACTGCACACGGCTTCTTTTCTCTCGCGTCCCAATTGTCGGCTTCCTTTGGTTAGACGAAAGCCCAAGTATTTTACTTCTTTTTGGCATAGCTGTGCTTTTGCTCTGGAAACTTTGTATCCAGCTTCATCCGTTGCAAGAGGTCAGTAGTGGCTTGTATACATTCACTTTCTGATGTGGCGGCTACCAGTAGGTCATCTACATATTGGAGGAGTACTCTTCTTTCAGGGGCCACTGGATAGCTTGAAAGATCTTGGTTTAGTGCAGCACTGAAAATGGTAGGTGAATTCTTGAATCCTTGAGGTAATCGTGTCCAAGTGAGTTAGCCCCACCTCCCCGAGACAGGATCCTGCCATTCAAAGGCAAACAGCAATTGGCTAATTGGGGCTAATCTTATGCAGAAGAATGCATCTTTTAAGTCCAAAACAGTAAAGTGAGTGGCTTCAGCAGGAATCAATCCTAGGAGTGTGTAAGGATTTGGCACAACTGGATGTATGGTCTCAACTGCTTCATTCACTCTCCTTAGATCTTGCACTGGGCGGTAGTCACCTGTCCCAGGCTTCTTTACTGGCAGGAGAGGTGTGTTCCATGGTGACTGACAAACTTTGAGTAGGCCATACTCCAGTAGCCTTAACAAGTGGCGATGGATGCCTTCAATTGCTGCTCTTGGAAGTGGGTATTGCTTGACATGTACTGGCTGTGCACTAGGCTTGAGATTCACAATTATTGGAGCTATGTGTTTGGCCAGGCCTGGTGGATTGCCCTCTGCCCATACTCCAGGAGGGGCATCAATGCTTTTCAAAGTAGGTTCAAAATAGGTATCAATGATTGGCTCAGTACTTGGCTCAGTACTATAATATCTCCATTCTTCTTCTCGAGGAACAGTAAGCACCATTAGTCCAGCAGGTTTGGACTGGGAATTTACTGTCATTTGCATTTCTCCTTTCTCAGTAAAGGATATTTGGGCCTGCAGCTTGGCTAGCATATCTTGTCCCAGTAATGGCACTGGGCACTCAGGCATATAAAGGAATTGGTGCGTTATTTGCTGCCCTCCTAAATTACATATGCGGTTTTGAAGAAAAGGCTTTGTGGCTTTAGCGCCAGTCGCTCCCACAATGGTGACTGCTCTTGTAGAAAAAGTGGCTATTTGTTTATCTACTACAGAATGTTCTGCTCCAGTATCAACCATAAAGTCCATAAATTGGTCTCCTATTTGTATACTGACCATAGGCTCCTGGAGACCTAAAGCGAATTCGGAGCCCGGTCTGTCCTAATCTGCTTCATCTAAATCATAGGCTGTTGCGGCTGCCACTCCCTGAATGGCCTCCGCTCGTTCTCGTTGAAATTGTTCTCGATTGGTTCCTCTGTGATTCTGAGGTCGGCCTCTCTCTCTTTCCCTCCAAGGGGCGTGTTCCCCTTCATCCTGAGAGGCCTCTTCGAGTCGCGGGCATGCACTTCTCCAATGTCCTTCTTCCTTGCAATAAGCGCATTGGTTCGCGCCTAATGGGGGCCGGTCATCTCCTCGGCCCCGCCCTCTTCCTCTGCTCCTTCGACTAGGGACACTTCCCCTTTTCTGTTCCACTATGGCTGCAGCCAAAAAATCTGCTTTCTTCTTCATCCTTCGATCACTTTCTTTCTGTCTTTCATTATCACGATTCACATACACCTTATGAGCGACTTCCAGTAACTGTGTTGCATTCATGCCCGCAAACCCTTCCAATTTCTGTAACTTACGTCTAATATCTGGTTGGGACTGGTTTACAAAAGCAGAATTCACCATGCATAGGCTTCCTGGGGCATCTGGGTCATAGGGAGTATACATCCTGTACGCTTCAGTCAATCTCTCATAGAATACTGCTGGGCTTTCATCTATGCCCTGATTGACTTCGGTCACTTTAGAGAGATTCATGGCTTTCTGACCCCCCTTTTTCAGACCTTGCATGAGGCCTTGGCGGAACCGTGATAGGGCCCTGGATCCTCTATCAGTATTCGGATCCCACTGGGGGTCTTCATTAGGGAATTCCTTATGAGCTGCTTCGCGATTGTCTATTCCTGCTCCTCCCCCTCCCTCTGCCAGGGGATTATCTGCTAGCCAATCGATGGCTGCTCGCTTAATTCGTGTCCGCTCCTCAGTGGTAAATAAAGTGGACAGGAGCTGACGGAAATCTGCCCAAGTGGGTTGGTGAGTCTCCATAATGGTATGCATCAACTCTGTTAATTCTTGGGGCTTATCAGTGTAAGAAGCATAATGCAATTTCCAGTTCAACAAATCAGCAGTGGAGAAAGGCACATATACTAGACTCAGGGGTCCCACTACTATCTGGTCATGCTCATCTCGCACGGGCAGTCCCGGGACTTGCCGCAGGGGGGCTAATACTTTCGGAAGGGCTTTCTGCTTCTTAGTAGTGACTTTCATTATCTTGGTGGGGGCTTTCAACTTGGAGACTCGCTTAGTCTGGGGAGCCTCGCTTGCAACAGATGAACTAGCACTGACAACTGATTTATCACTTTCTGTCTCGGTCAGGGAGGATACATCTTCATCTTCCTGCTCTGACTCCTGCTTATCCTCAGTCTCTGTCTCAGACTGATCAGCCTCTTCTCGAGACAATTCATCTAACTGGTCTTCCGGCTGGTGAGGGGGTGAACTCTCCCGGTCCCGGGGGCCTGCCGCAGGATGCGGTGGTACTCTCACTGGGTGCTGGGCTAGGGGCTGTCTAGTTACAGCTCCCGGGGACTCAGGATCTACAAGAACAGGTTTCTGGCTAGGTTTCTCGACTGTCCCTGTCTTCTGGGTCTGGTCTGTTAATGCTAACATTATTCTGCACTGTTCTTCTTAACAGCGCTTTGCCCAAGGGGGCGGATTCTCACAAATACTTAACCAAGAGTCTATATAGGGGTACTAATCGGGGTGCGCTACTCGCACCTTCCGATGAACTGACTGAATAATTCCTAGGTTAAACGTTCCTTCTTTGGGCCACATGGGGTCTATAATGGGCCACTCCCTAGTACACAAAAGCTGTAATCGTGAGGCAGTCATCTTTACTCCATAATCTCCTGTATATCCTTTATTGAAATGCTTGATCATACATTCTAACGGAGTGTGCCTAGTAGACCCCGCCCCTCCCATATCGATGTGTGCGCGCAACGACAAACAGAAGGGAAAAGGAGGGCGGACCGTGGGTAAGGGGTCCTCACGGCCCTAGAAACATTTAAGGGAAACAAATAACAAGACAAGACGACGGTCGCTTCCTCCTTTTTACGACCTGGACGCGGTCCCCGCTGAATCTGTCCTGGTGGGGTAGATTAGAAACCATCAAAATGGTTATCATGCCTAAGATAAATTACATACTCAGTATGGCTCCGATCCTGTATGAGAAGAAATTTTATGCTAGGATGGAGAAAACTCTGAGTATGTTTCTGTGGCGTAACAAAACACCAAGAATCGTGATGTGGAAGCTTAAGCTGTCTAAACAATGGGGGGGTGTCCATTTTCCAGATTTTCGTCTATACCATATAGCGGCCGTATTGAAGCAAGGAACATGGTGGTGTGAGGAGGAAGATGCACCTAATCGACCATCGTGGATGCGGATAGAGACTTCGTTGAGTGAGCCGGTCCCATTATGGATACGAATAGGGGCGGAATCCCCCTCTTCTGAGACTGAAGATAAAATTATACGGGACACTCAGATTGCATTTCGGCTTCTTACACCGATGGTAGAAGATGGCCAGGAGTTTACAGAGTCCACAATTATTTGGTTTAACGCGAAGTTTAAGATTGATGGCCACAGCTTCCTATGGATCCCCTGGTTGAGACAGGGCATATTTAACTTGGGTCACTTAGTAAATGACAAAGCGTTTAAACCCTTCTCGGCCCTAAGACAGGAATATGGTTTACCACCTTCCTACCTGTACCAATGGTGCCAGTTGAGACACTGCTTGGTTAAAGCCGGAGCATCGCCCATGTTCATTAGTGTTGGACGAACACTATACCACAAGATCAAAGAAATGGCGGAAGAACCGAGGCTGATCTCTAAGTATGTGGCACTCATTAGGGAGGGAGAGAAAAGAAGATGTAAAGGATCCCAACTAATATGGGAATCCGAAGTGGGTGAGCTTGATGACCCTAGAATGTGGAATGACTTTTGGAACTCGCAGATAAGGATCATGAGAGCGGCCTCTCTCACCCAAACATTATATTTTTTGGCACACCGAGCTTATTTGACGCTTGTGAAGGTTGCTAAGTGGCAGGTGCATCTAGGGAGTAAATGCTGGTCATGTGGATCAGAAGATGGCACGTTGGCGCACATGCTCTACTATTGTGCTATGCTACAGGAATTCTGGCAACAAGTCTGGAGACGAATTACACAATTACTGAAAATGTGGACTCCTTTAACATTCCGTATAGTGATATACAAATCGTTGGCTGGCTTGCCGATGATTGAGAGAAGCCCACACGCCATGCTAGACCTGATGCTCAGTTTGGCGCTAAAAGCGATCCTAAGTCATTGGAAAAACTTTGAGGCCCTCAATGTAGAGTGGTGGTGGAGTTTGGTCTGTCACCACCAATCCTGTGAAAAAGCTTATGTGAGTAGACAGCCGTCCTATCGTAATATACTTAAAAAGTGGGATACCCTAGATCAACAATTGCTATAGAAAGTTAACGACTGACTCTTGCAGAAATAGCACTCGTTACCGGTAGAGAAAATGATGTTTCGGAAATATGTGACAACTATAGGGGCTGATATTTAAAGCGAAACCTTTGACTGCATTGCTGGAATATGATTGGCCTGCGGTAAGCCTTCCGCATTGTAATGTTATATATTAGGTTCTGTTCTAGTTCTGTTATTTGGGTTATAGTTTGTTAAAGCTAAAGCAGGAAACTGAAAAAAAGTATGTTAACCACTTTCTCTAAGATCATTGTAATAGGAACAATCTATGCGCAATATGTTTGATGCTTGATTTACGTTGGACTTGGAGGGAGGAGGTAAAGGAGTAACCTTGTGTGGTTACATGATCTGCTATAATTGTCTTTGTTTTGGATTTTGTTTTTTATGTCTAGCTTGCTGAAAAGTTAAATAAAGATGATAAATTGAAAAAAAAAAAAAAAGAAAGCTGTGATTTTTGCCTTTATTTGTGCAGCCATTTCTTTGGAGAATCATATAAGCTTCCCTATTCTGTTGTTTTTTTATTTACTTTCCTTACATATGTATCTGTTGCCCATTTTTTTGCCTCTTTTAGTTTAGCCCACTGCAAATCCACTTCCCTTATCTCCTCCCACCCAGCCAACTCCTTCTTCAGGTACTTGTCCATTTAACTGTTCAGTAAACCCTGTTTGATGGTGAAGATTTGTAGCAACTAAGACACTGCTAAGTCTAGAGGAGCTAATAGATTAAATTGACAAATTCAAGAACAACAAATCAGATATATTCACACCAGAGTCCTAAAAGAACTAAAACATGAAATAGGTTCCAGGTTATCAATCATTCAAAATGGCCATGATACTTGAAGATTGGAGGGTGACTAAAGAGCACAAAATTTTAAAATGGACTCCAGGAATAATCCAGAAAACTATAGACCAATGAGCCTGATATTGGTATCAGACAAAATGGTTGAAAACAAAATTACTGACCACCTTGATAGATAGATAAGGCTCAATGGGAATGAGTCTTGCCTTACCAATTTCCTAGATGTTTTTTCAAAGGTATAAACAAACCAATGGATAATGGTGAGCCAGTTGATGCGAAAGCATGTTTTAGAAATGTAGAAAGGCCGTTTAGGTGACCCCTTGGACATCCAAGTCAAAACATCAGAAATTTCCATGGGTGGAGCAGCACAGAAGGTGGATGTGTAAATGCATTCCAAAAGTGATCTGTCACCACCCCAAAAGATTAGTTTCCACAGACATATAAATAAAATGGGAATGTGTAGAATAAGGACCAAGACACATGCATGGAGCCAGCCGATTCTAGAGACGTGCATGTAGGAAATATGGATGTCACTGAGATCGGCAGCATAGATGTCTGCAATGACATCGCGCAATGCGCACATGTATTTTTATTTATTTATTTATTTATATTCTCTTATATACCGCGCTATTCTGCATCAGTGCGGTTTACATTGAACAAACTGAAATTACATTGAACAGGGCATTATAACTTGGAGATAACTATTTTACAGGGAACATGGGCTATGGAGGGTTAAGTGGCTTACCCAAGACCACAAGGAGCACCTGTGGGACTAGAAACCCCAGTCCTTCCGGCCCAAGTTTGCTGTCCTCTAGTGGGATTTGAACCCCCGACCTTCCGGCCTGAAGTACCTTGCCGCAACCACATACTGTCCAGCCTGCTATTTTAGAGGTGGAGATAGGCGG
Source organism: Ichthyophis bannanicus (assembly GCA_033557465.1). NCBI lineage: Eukaryota > Metazoa > Chordata > Amphibia > Gymnophiona > Ichthyophiidae > Ichthyophis > Ichthyophis bannanicus. The sequence goes on along the minus strand of CM066036.1, from coordinate 418,100,960 downwards.
TGCTGCAGCAGTACTCGGAGGCATTGACTTCCACCTTCTATCCTTCTATGAGGGGGAAATATCCTTCTGGTGACAAAAGGGAATATCCCCGTTATTCTCATTGTTGAAAGCTGACCGAAACAAGCATTTTTCAAATTCCTGTTTGCCAAGGGATAGTTATAGATATGAATATGTTTGCTGGTGGTTTTAAACATTCAGCACCGATCTGAAAGTGGAGATGTACGTGGATCTTTTTAGTGCTGCCCTGGCCACCCCTCCATCACATTCCCATGCAACATAGAAAATCGCGCCAGACATGTAGAAATTTGGTGCTTTATAAAATGGTTCTTGGGATGTGGCTGTGATTGGCACTTCTGAATGGCATTTTCAGATGGGTAAATCATGAATAGAGCTTCTAAAATGACCCCCAGAAGGTGTTTGACAAGGTCCCTCATGAGAGACTACTTAAGAAATTAGATTCATGGGCTGGGAGGCCATACCCTTTTGCGGATTTCAAACTGACAAAAGATAGGAAATAGAGAGTAGGACGAACTGATCAGTTATCCATGCGGAAAAGAGTCAGTAGTGGAGTGCTCTGAAAGTCTGTACTAGGACCTGTGCTATGTAGCATATTCATAAATGATCTGGAGATACTGTAGGAGTGATGAGTGAAGTAATCAAATTTGCAGACACCAGAAAATTATTTAAAATTGTTATAAGAGGAGTGGATTACAAGGGTTTGGAGAAGGATTTTATGGGAGTAGTAGAATAGACATTTACATGGCAGATGAAATATAATATGGACAAGGCCACAATGATGCGCATAGAGAAACATAAGTACAAAATGCATGGTTCTGAGTTAGGAGTCACCACCCAAGAAATGGGTTTTGGAGTCACTGTGGACAATATGTTGAAATTATAAGCCTTGTGTGCCATGGCAGCTAAAAAGCAAATAGAATGTTCGGATTATTAGAAAAGGAAGGGGGAGCAAACCAGAAAATATTGTTATGCCCCTGTAGAGGTCACTGGTGTGACTGCACCTTCTGTATTGTGTGACGTTCTAGTCACTCTATCTCAAAGTATATAGCAGAACTAAAAAAACATCCAAGAAGGTTGATAAAAATGACATGATATGAATAAAGGCTAAACAGATTAGAACTCTTCCACTTGGAGAAAAGACAACTGAAAGGGTCTATGATAAAAGTGTTTTATAAATCATGAGTTGGGTGGAATACAGGGCTGGCCCAAGGCTATCTGAAGCCCTAGGTGAACCTTCAGTCATTCACCCTCCCAGATGCAACTTAAGGCCCTAACCTCTACCTGTTTCCAATATTTTCCCCTTCCCTTTCCTATCTCTCCTTCCCTCCCCCCCCCCAATAGGCCAGAGTGTCTCTTTATCGCCCCCTCTGTGTCCAGCATCTTTCCTTTCCTACCTTCCTACCAGCGGGGACCATTTATTTACATATTCACGAAGAATGTGGTCACATGACACCATATTCTGCTTCATTATCAATAAATTGAGCAGCCCAGGGATGGTTCCCAAGATGCTGAATTGGATCAGAAATTGGTTGACTGACAGACAGACAACAGAATGTGGTGGTACATGGAACTCACTCAGAAGAAAAGAAGGCGAGTGTGGTGTGCCCCAGGGATCAGTCCTGGGACAGGTACTGTTCAATGTATTTGTGAGTGATATTGCTGAAGGATTGAAAGGAGAAAAGTCTGCCTTTTTGCAGATGACACAAACATTTGCAACAGAGTGGACTCCTCTGAGGGAGTGAACATGAGGAAAGATCTACATAAACTGGAAGAATGGTCTAATACTTGGCAGTTAAGATTTAATGCAATGAAGTGTAGAATCATGCACTTGAGATGCAGAAATCCAAAGGAATTGTATGCGATAGGGGGTGAGAGGTTGGTGTACACAGATCAGGAGAAGGACCTTGGAGTGATAGTGTCTGAGGATTTCAAGGTGGTGAAACAATATGACAAGGAAGTAGTTGAAGCCAGAAGGATGCTGGTTTACATACAGAGAGAAATAACAAACAGAAAGGAGGAGGTATTAATGCCCCTGTACAAGTTATTGGTGAGGCCTCATTTGGACTATTGTGTTCAGTTCTGGAGACTATATCTCGCAAAGAATATAAAAAAAACTGGGAATGGTTCAGAGAAAGGAGACTAAAATGATTTGGAGCCTGTGCCAGAAGACATATGAGACTTGAAGATCTAAATATGTAGGGTCTGACTTTCCTCTGGGCGGTGCTACGTGCCGTGTCAGTGCATAGCCCACCTGCTACCCATCTAACCCGGATTTTCAATGCCAGGGTCTTATGCTGCCCCAGCATTGAAAATCCAAGTTTTGCCACACACGCTGCAGGATCTAGCCAGGTAGCACCCATTTTCGATGCTACCTGCTTAGCACCTGCACCTGAAAGATAAGTGATCTTTCAGGCACAGAAGGCTAAGCGAGTAGCATCAAAAATTGGCGCTACCCATTTAGCCCTTTCTTCCACCCCTGCTTCACCCAAGAATGCCCCTAACATGCCCCGATGCTAACCACATAGCATCTGTGAGTGTTAGGGACTTATCCGGGATTTTTGAAAGGCAGTACCCATGTAGGTGCCTTTCGAAAATCCTAGATATGGCATTTACCTGGGTAACTGGGCCAGTTACCCCTGTAAATGCCTTCAAAAATCGGGCCCATATACTCTAGAAGAGAGGAGGGACAGGGGACATATGATACAGACCTTTAAAAATACTTAGAGTATTAATAAACAAACAAACCTTTTTCAAAGATGGGGAAAGTGTAAAACTAGAGGGAACAACATGAAACTCTGGATTTGGCTGGGTTAATGCCTCTGACACTCATGGTTTCAAATAATTTCTGGCACAAGAACATGGAAAAAGAAAAATCCTTGGAGAACGTCTCTAAAGCAGGATTCAAGAGATTCACAATGCAAAAAAAAATCTTTAGCATCTTCCATAGAGCTCCAGATCAGACCAACTTTGGGCTAATCAGGAAATAGGAAGGAAGCTCACCAGCAATACAAGCGTAAAAGGCAAACTGCTAGAGCCAGCCCCCATGGAGACATGATGGCTCTTTCATAATATCCCTACCTTCTAACCCAACAGTCATTGGTTTGAGAGCAGTTTCTGACTATGAGGGAAAAAAAGCAATTTTTTAAAAATTTGTCTGAAACCTCTAGTAACCTTTCATCTATGTGTTTCGTTTAGGCAGCAACCATAGCTACCTCTTTAATTAACACAATTAACCTGAAATGAAAAATTATAAAAACAAAATGAAATAAAAAATGTATTAAAATGAAACAAAAAACTTCTACTAGAAATCATTTGTATAGTGCTACAAGATGTACGCAGCACTGTATATATAGATGTAAGACACAGTCCCTGCTCATCAGAGCTTACAATGTAATCAAGATGAAAAAATATAGCAAAACTGGGAATGTGTGTAAATATTTGACCTACCTCATCCATGCCTCAATCATATCCCTTTGAAATATCTACATGGTATGGATCTCCATAAGTAAGCAGTGGTTTTCTGAAATGGCTGTTTGCATGTGTATCCAACCTACATGTGTAATCACTACTATTTACATATGGAATGCTTTTAAATAAGGGCCAAAATTTATTTCTTATATCTTTAGACATTTTTTTAATTGAATAGAGGTATATGGTTTTCATTATGGTGGAGATTATGTATTTCAGTTTTGCTTTTTTTTTTTTTTTTTTTAGAGAAAACTGACATAAAAATGGAGGAAGTGAAGGTTTCACATGATCCAAAATATGGTGTAGAAAACAGAGCATATGACACGGTAAAGCTCCTCCTTCTGTCTGTCTGTCCTTTGCAGTTTGCACTAATTGTGTATGAAAGAATAGCTCATAGAAAACACAAAGCATAATGGTAGATACAAATCCTAGGTCCATCCAGGTTGCCCACAGTCTCTCATTGCATGCCTTAGCTCCTGCGTATCCTCAGGCTTTCCTTTACATCGGTCTGGCTAGTGGATTGGACTTACTCCAAGCATTCTAAACTTCTGCACTATGGCTGCCTCCAGGCTCTACCATTTCCTTTTTTGAGGGGAGAGGGTGGTAGGAGACGGTGTTGGCAGCCTTCCAGTTCAATGAGAATTGGAGCAGGACCCTATTTATTTAGTGGGATTTATCTTGCATCTTTTCATGAGTAGCTCAAGTACAATACATGTTTCTCTGTCTCCAAGGGGCTTACAGTCTAGATTCTAGATTGACTATAGTGTTATACCGCTTGTGTGCTAAGAACATTCATAATGCATTATTAGTACTGTAAATACGCCCATTGCATAAAATGGGACCTTCAGTTAGCACCTTTTAGCAAATCTAGACCTAGATTTGTGCCTAAACAATGGAGGGTGTAGTGATTGACCTGAGATCTCAAGGAGCACCAGTGGAGGGAAGTGATTTTGGTTCTAGCTCACACCTTTTTCGATAGTAGCTCAAGATGACTTACATTCAGATATATCCTGTCCCCAGAGGGCTTACAATCTAAATTTGCATCTGAGGCAATGGGGGGGGGGGGGGGGTTAAGTGACTTAAGGTTACAAGAAGCAGCAATGGGATTTGAACCCTGGCTTCCCATCCCACTGCCCTAACACACTAGGTTGCTCCTCCACTCCATATCTGGTATTGTTCCTTTTTTCATGCCACTTCTCAAATCATTTAAAGTCAATCATTGCAGTGACATTTCTTCTATAAAACTCAAATCGAGGGTCCTAAATCCTACCACATGGCCTGACTTGGGAATTTAAGTCCGCTCCTCTGCATGGAGCACCAACACTGACCCATCTTCCTCTTGTTCCTTTCACATATTGTCCTGGGAGCTAATGGTTCTTGCTATCATGTTTCCAGTAGGGGAACTTGGTGTCATTCCAAGTTCAGGCTCTGGTTCCTTAGGCCACTGGAAGTAGCACTCAGTCTCCTGGGGGCGCTTGAAGGGTTAAGACCTGAGGTGCTCACAAAGCTTACATCAGCACCTAACGATACGATGGAGAAAAGCAAAGAAATGGTTGTGAAAACAACTATAGTCCGCACTTTCAGACCGGGGTAACATTGATATTATATTACATTATATCATGGTAGAATTAGGGCCCCTGTAGGTGGAAAGAGATTGAGAAAATACTAGACACTACACTGGATAATTCTTTTGCAAGAAGCGAATTGAAAATCATTTATGGAAAAAGACCCAGGTGGAACTGTTGATCAGTCCCGGCAATTGCGCTCATTGTAGGAAGAAGAGAATGATACTGACGGAACACAGCACCAGAAGACTATCCACCAACCTGCAAATAAAAACAACTCACACTTGTTAAGGTACAGTAAAATCCTGTTAAAATGAATAAGCAATTTAAGGAAAATCCTCTCTTCAAAATTAGAAATGTGAATCTGCAAAAAAAGTTATAAAACAAACAAAAAAAGGATTGGTAATTTGAAGTTTCAGAATTACTACTACTAATCATTAGTATAGTGCTGCAACCCATGCAGTGTTTCATGCCACCTATCCTCCTACCCCCTGGTTTTACATATGCTCAGCCCGCATTTATATAGTGACTTAGCTGTGACTTTCCAGAAGCAATTGTGAAATTTCATGTCCCCTTGAAGAGGCACAAGTAGCGCAGTTAGTAAGGAAATCAAGATTATTATGTCATCTTGAAGCTGCAAGATAACAAGCAACTTTAGTTGTTAGTACAGCTTTGGGTCAGCGCTATAAGTTACAAAAACCACAGAAAATGTTGTTATTTAACATTTTTTTTGAGGCAAAAAAAAATAAAAAAGTCTCACAAGTTGAAAAACTAGAAGAAAGTCTAATGGGCCTGTTTACTAAAATGCAATAAACAGTTAATTACCACATAGCCAGGATACTTAACGCATGCTAATTCACATTCTATGCGCTCACTGTGGAAAGGGGTGGGAAAAGAGTGGAGAATGGGCAAGTTATGGACATGGATAGCGTCTTGCAGTTAGGGCAGTGACTACGATGTGCTGCCGTCACTGTAGATACACTTATTGTAGCCTGCAGATTAAAAAAACCTTCCATCCCCCAAATAGCATTCCAATAAAATGCTCCACCCCGAACCCCTCTGATGTGACCAAAAAGATCCCAAACCCCTGAAATACCACCCAGATCTTTTCAGGAGTTCCCTGGTAGCTTATGGGGGGCAGGAGTGATCCCAAGATGTTCCTACTACACTGTCAAGTCTGGGATCAAACTGACACCTATTCATGCAGGTAAATGGTTTGGTTTTTTATATGAAACTTATGGAAAATCATCTTGGAGTTCCAAAAGATTGATTTAGGTATCAGTACCAGACCATTTTTAAAGAAGCATTCTCCAATATGATAGATTTGGGGGGTTTTATATAATAGAAAAACATAAAAACTACATATTAGGTAGGTATTGTCTCCTGTTAATTAGTATTACACATTTAGAAATTCTCAGCTTTGTCTTGATTTTCCCGTCCCATCCACCATGAAGTCACACTCAATCTCAATTTGATAAAAGGCTATCAAATTTTTAACTGCAGAAGGCTGGATTGGCCACTGTTATAAACAGGATATTGTGCTCGAGGGATCTTGGTCTGACTTAGTATGTCATTTATGTTCTTAAGGCATCTAATTCACTGGTAGCTTTAACACTGGATGACTTGAAGATGTGTGAATTGCTTCACCGCTATCACGGACCATGTCATGATAAACAGCCTTTAGCAGCCTCTAGTGGCAGGAGGTCAAAACACAGCTCTTACAGAAAAATATGCAAGAGTGATTAAGGCATTCATACACAGAATGGTGGGGATGGTTTTCCCTGATTTTTTAATTTATAGGAGTGCTCATGACATGTTCCTATCTTCCAGATGAGAGAAATAACTGGTTTTGTCAGAAGGAGTGATGAATGTATAATTGTGGAAAGCAAGGAACATGGAAGTAATAATGACATTACTGAGTTTGATGCTTGTATTTTTCTTCTTTCATCCACCTAATGGTAGGAAGGATAATTTTATGACAGGCTGCCTACTGGATATGGCAGGTATGCACATATACATTGCACCTGTTTTCTAAGGGAAAGTATGCACATTAAAGAAAATTCAGTTCATTTCCAACTTTCCTCGAGTTGTGGGTATTTTTTTCAGTTTGCTACACAAATTTCTTTTAAGACAATTTTTTTTAAAACTTCTATTAGACATTCTGAATGCATGCTAGCCTACAAGTTTAACATGAGTTTGATTAACATGTTAAATCCATTTAGCATACACTTAATTTTTAAAGGCATGCTCTTGAACCAAATATACACTAGAGAATGCGGATCCCTAACATTCAGAATACTTTCTCTTTGAAAATCACCCCACAGAAGGTGAACACACACATTCTCTGCTTTATCTTGTGTGCATGTGTTTTATAAAGGTATGCTTACGAGTCAAAACCCTGCCCCCGCACATGCCTCTGCCCAGATCAGATAAACGTATGCAGATACAGTTAAATGTGCATAAATTGAAGAGCGCCTGTTCCAATGTTAGGCAAGACAATGCTTTACACACAGAAAGGGCCTTTCCTACGGCAATGCCTTTGAAAATTACCTCATAGGGAAAAGGGTTGGGTCAGAATATTAAGTAGTAGGGGAGAGAAGGATATTGCCTGTGGTAAGTGGAACATGCTGTAATGCTAGCTTTTGTTAATTGCATGTATAACTAAACCAATATGCTTCATCTTATTTTGTGGAATGCCTTGGGGCTGCGACTTGCTCCTTGTGCAGTGAGTCTTTTCTCATCTTTTTAGCACTGCATCTCAGCCCTTCAGAGCAGCAGCAGGTTTCTGCAGGACTCATGCCAAGATCATCAGGATCATCGCCGTAGCTCTTCTCTGTGCAGGTACAGTTTCCTAAAGACTCGGGAGCAGACAGGAGGACATTATTTTCTAATAGCTTATTCAGTAAACAGAACAAAACCACTGACTGTAAATTCCAAGGCTTGGCTTGTGTATGAGTTCTTGAACTGATGTGAAACCTCATCTTCGCATTTCAGCATATGCTGCCTACTTCATCGCAGCCTGCGTTCTGAACTTCCAGCGGACCATTGCATTGCTTGTCCTCACCTGCCTGGTTCTCTTCTTCCTGAGCTATGACTTTGTGAAAAGACAATGGGGAAAGAGCATACTGAAATTTCTGAGTCCAGTGGGCAAGTGCTTCAGGCAGAATTGGAGGTGGTTAAAATGGTGAGCTGTGAAGACATAACACCTACATAGCTGGGAACGTCAAGAGTTCCATTCAGGAGCTGGCAGAGATTGTAGGAAGGGAAGGGATGTTGGGGGTGAGAGTGTACGCCTATTGGAGAACTTAGTGACCATAAAGCAAGTGGAAGCAGGATGCTCTTCATCCTAGTAATTGGTAGCTTCAAAATTTGGCACCCTGGGCAGCTGCTTGCATTTCCTGTTCCTATCCTTGCTATTCTTGTGCAGTACTGCTGACATCTGGGCCATCATACCACATCTGAGCTGCATGTGGATCAGGGTTGTGCTCTGAACTTGTATGTCTAATATACCTGGTCATTGCTTCTTATGCAGGGTGCTCTGCGTGGCAGTACTGGTGGGCCTCATCCTATGGTTGGCATTGGACACATCCAAGAGGCCGGAGCAGCTCATCTCATTTGGAGGTGTCTGCATGTTTCTCATCTTCCTTTTTGCCTGCTCCAAGCACCATCATGCAGTGAGTACCACAGAGAAGCTCAACCCATCAATGTTCTCATGAAGTTGTTTTGGAGTCCTCCACCCATACAGCTTCTGGTGGGAACAGTTGCTGCGATATCATGGGAGTTTTTTTAATAGTGAAGAGCAGGCAGTGCCACTCTCGCTATATACTTACCTGCTCTTCATGATTAAAAATGTGCTTTCACAGCACCCCTCCCCTCTGGCCATCATGTGAGTTGAGGACTCCCATACCGCTTAATGGGACCTTTGAAGCCTGCTTGCTGGGGTCTGAAGATCTTTCCATATGTTTGTTTTATCCAGTGAGCAAACCACATACAGCCATCAGCTAAAGTCATCACTAATTCTGGCCTCACTCTTGTTAATTTATTTATTTATTTAATTTTATTTATTTAAAAGGATTTATATACCGCTTTATCCTGAAATCAAAGCGGATTACACAGCAAAGAAATCAAATCAAATCAATTCAATTTCACAGCAAACAAATCAAGTTGTTGGGTGTGGGGGGTGTGTGCATGCAGTGAAATTCGGGGTGTGTGTGTGTGGTGTGAGGAGGTTGATTGTGTGGTGAGTTGTATACATTATGAGCTTTGTACAGGAACTATTTACATTTTTACATTTTGTTTGGGCAGTTCATGTGATGTCATTGTAGCGTTCTGTGAAGAGTATTGTCTTTAGCATCTTCTGGATGTCATTGGAGGTCATTTGTTACTCTCAGGTTGCTTGTTTGGGTGAGGTTTGCTTGTGGGGTGATTTGGGTGGTTGGGGGTTGGTGATCTTCGTTGAATTGTTTGATGAATAGGGTGGTTTTCAGTAGCTTCTGGAATTCTTTTATGTCTGTTGTTGCTTTCAGTTTATCTGGGAGGACATTCCAGAAAGCAGGGACAGCAAAAGAGAAAGCTTGCATGGATGTGGATTTGTTGGTTTTTGTGAATAAGCTGGGAGTTGGTATGTTGTTCTTGGTGCTGTTTCTGTCTGGTGTATTGCTTGCTTTGGTTCCTATGAGTTCCTGTAGTATCTCTGCTGGCATGTTTTTAATTTTGAAGATGGTGAGTGCAGCTTTATATTTTGCCCGTGATGAGATTGGTAGCCAGTGCAGGTTGTATAGTATTGGATTTATGTGGTCTTGTATTGAGGTGCTTGTAATTATGCAGGCAGCAGTGTTCTGGATTATTTGCAGAGTACAGGTGGTTTGTTTGGGTAGACCTTGGTATATTATATTACAGTACTCTAGTATAGATGTAATGATGGCCTGGCATACTGTGCGGAAATGTTCTTTATTGAGGAGAGGTTTTAGTCTCCAGAGCACTGCGAGTTTGAAGAAGGCTGTTTTGGATAACTTGTTGATATGCGGTTGGAGGGTAAGTTGCTTCTCTAGAATCACTCCAAGGTATCAGACTTTGTCTTTTATTGTGATTGGTGTATTGGATATGTTGATAGAAGTAGGGGGAATGAATGTGGAGTCTCTTGTGATGATGATTGCGTCAGTTTTTTTTATGTTGATGTTTAAGTTATTATTGGTTAGCCAGGTCGTCATTTCTTGAATGCAGTTTGATATGGTGGTATAGTCTGGGGAGTCCAGTCGAATAGGGGTGTATGCCATGGTGTCGTCAGCATATATGGCGTATTGTATCTTGTATTTGTTGAATATTTTGCATATAGGCTGAATGTAAATGTTGTAGAGAAGAGCTGACAGTGATGAGCCTTGGGGGACTCCCTGAGTAGTTGTGAAGGGTTTTGAGGTGAGGTTACCAGATTTTACTTTCTGTTGTCTGTCTTCGAGGTATGATTGAAACCATTTAATGGTGGTATCTTGTAGTCCAATCTCCATTAGGCGTTTCAGTAGTATGTGATGGGAAACTTCACCAAGTTGTACTACCCGTTCGATGTAAGTGAAGAGCAGGCTCTCTCTACTCTGTACAAAATGTTATCTGTAAACCGCACTGATTTTAAAGAGCGTGGTATATAAAAGCTTTAAATAAATAAAAATAAAAAAACTGTGTCAAAGGCTGCTGCTATGCCGATAAATATTAATAAGAAGCCCTGTTTTATTTTGTCTATTCCTTTGATTATGTTATCGAATAGTTGTATGAAGAGTGTCTCAACCCCATGTTTTGGACGGAATCCGTACTGGTGAAGATCTAATGTGGCGAATTCGTCAATGTGATCTTGGAGCTGTCTCTGTGCAATTTTTTCCGTTATTTTAGCTTGGAATGGGAGGCTGGATATCGGGTGGTAGGTTGAAGGGTCTGTACTGTTGGGTGAGGTGGTTTTCGGGATGGGTCGGATAGTAGATTGCTTGAGTGTTTTTGGCATGTAGCCCTGCGAGAGAGAGGTACTCTCTACCTTTTGGATGAATTCGTTGAATTCTTCTTTGGTGGATTTTATCCAAGTCACCAGGCAGGGGTCCGATGGAGAAGTGGTGGTGTTTAGCGCAGTAATGGTTTGTTCTATTTGTTTAGTTGACGGAATGCTGAAATTCTTCCATTGATTGGTAGTTGTGGAGCCATCTGTAGTTGGTGTGGCCGTAGGATAGATGTTCTTGGTTAATATCTTTGAAAAGACTTCAGTTACTGACTAGGTCAAAAGACACAAATATGGATGGAACTGGGCTCTCCCACTCCATATTTGAATTTTTCCTGAATTTTTTTCCACTGGCTTGTGCTTTGGAAATGCTTAGGTTAAAATTCTGGGGCATATTTCTTTTTTACATGGCTTCTAGCGGTGTTCCTATGAAGAGATTTGTGCATATATAACCCCTGCTTCACTTTCTCCTTGGACACAAGAGTACAGCTGGGAGGTGTTGGGCCATTATGTGTCCCATATGGGCTTGCGACAGGGGGAAAGAGTAGCTCCAAGACCCTAAGGCTTCTGTACTTTTTTGCTACCTCCAATTACAGAAACTACTCAGTTTTTAGTGTTTTTCTAGAAACAAAAACAGATTATATCATATCATTACATTTCACAAATAGCTCAAATGAGCAAGTCTATTTAGTAATATCCATTGCAAAAACAAAAAAGTATCAGTTCTGCAACAGCCATCAAGAGCAGTGGATTCTTCTTACTCCCAGACCCTTCCTCTCAGAGTATAGGTTTGCTTTATTGGTACCGGAAACTGCCTTGCATTTACTTGTGGAAAAGAAGCTTGTATTCTGGTACCAATAGAGCAAGCCTATAGTCTGGGTGCAGAAATGTTTCCACATTGCAACATCACTCCATGGGGCCTGGATCACTGGTGGGTAAAATTCCACTTGTTTTTAACAGATTTGATGATAAATCTACTCTGGAATACAGGATATGGCCAGCTCTCCTTTTCCCTACAAATCTACACCAAATTCCTGCTCATATCCCCTCATGGCTACTTCATAGAATTCCAGGCACACCTCTCTTTAGCTTTGGACTCTTTCCTAAGAGAGACTCCTGAAAAAAGAATAAGGAAATTTCTGGAACATTCTCTATATTGATTCCCTAAACTTTAGATACCTCCCAACAGGAAGTTCAAGAAAAACAGTCCACCTTCTCTCCCATATCAATGCCGAATTAGTGAAAACATTATATATATGTCGCCATTGTTGACTTTCAGGACCCCTTTACACCTATCTTTTCTGTTTTACAGGTGTCCTGGCGAGCGGTGGTCTGGGGCCTTGGGTTAGAATTTGTCCTTGGAATCTTGATTATCAGAACTGATGCTGGATATGAGGCCTTCCAATTTCTTGGAAATGAAATTCAGGTACAGTGTTTGATATGTGCGCAAGACTCTTGATCCGTTAAGAGCCTGATTACACACTTGCTATGGAGTCCTGGACAGATACTTCATAGAAAAAAAAAAGAACCCTCTCTCTCATTCCCCAAGTAGTGATACCCTTTGTAGCTTTCCTGGAAAGACAACTTTACTAGTATCCAGCACACAGACTGAAAACAATACAGACCTGAAAAATAAACTGTCTTCAGTTATGACTTATAATGGTAATGTGTTTGCAGCCCTCTTGCCCATGTATACGAGTCCTTACAGCGTCCTCCATGCCGCTTAGCAGACAGTGGGTACACTGTCTCAAAAGGCATAAGGGGCAACTGCAAAGGCCAATGGCATGATGCTTTTGGCTCTGGCTTCAAGACGGTGCCTTTGAACCCTAGGGATAGTCTCATGATACTACATTTAAGGGTCAAGCTACCAAATAAAGATATTTCAATGGTGTCATTTTGAACTTAGAGCCAAACAGTGCAGGAGCAACTGAGGAGCACTCCTCTTTCAATTAGAGACCACAATAAGAGTTAGGAGGGAGAAGCTGTCAGGGGTAGAGAGGACGGGGCTGTCAGAGTAGGGGGGGGGGGAACATGTGCTGTTGTCAGGGGGGGAGAGGTGTATTTGGGGGTTATGATTTTAAAAATCTTGCTCTCACACACATGGCGAGGAGAGTAGGCTACTCTTTAGCATTGCTGCTCCCTGTGGACATGCTGCCAAATACCCGTACAGTCCTGCAAGTACTAGTGGAGGAACATTTTAGAAAGGACATCCAAGTGCAATCTGGGACATCCATGCCAGAACATCTGAAAAAAAGAGCAAGCACGACTTCAAAAATGTGGACATGCCCAATATGGACATCTGCAGGGCCTCAACATAGACATCCCCAGAACAGTATTTCAGAACCTGGATGTTGAGGAAGAGCCTGATGGTTAGAGTAGTGGGCTAGGGCCAAGGTTCAAGTCTCATTGCTGCTATCTTCTCTACATCCTCTGGATATTTTCAGCCAAAACCAAGCAGTTTCCTGGTGCTCATTTGTGCCATTTTTAGGGCTGCCAAAATGATGCTCATAGTATTTTATAAAAGGTCCCAAAGCCTTTTGTAAAATACCAGGAGAACTGTGCATGTTCTGACCTGGGATGTCTCAATTCCCATCTGAACGTGCTATGTAAAAACAGGCCGTTTTGTGGAAGTTGCTCTTTGTATGAAGTAAACCTTATTTTTTAAAAAAAACTGTACAGTATGACAGATATGATGCTTTCATTGGTCTAACAAATGTTTTAAGATATCAAATTCATAGGGCTGCTAAGTTCTGCTCTTCAAAGTCCTCCAGGGATCTTGCTCTGAACACATCTGATTTGTTATTTGCGACTGGCACTTGGAATCTAGCTTGAAAAACAAAAGGCACAGTTAGGACAATCAAAATTTGCAAGATATTTCAGAAGAGTATGAGGTTCTGGAAATAATATAAGTATTTGGTGACTTGTATAGTCAGAACAGTCATTTTACACCAGATGATGTTTTTGACAATCAGAGAGCTAAACACAGTTCCCCTGTCAATCACTTCTCCAAACCCCAGGTCCAAACCTGCAGTAAACTGCAGTTGTGTGTTTCAGAGCAAGTAGAAATGCTACTGGGGACTCTTCAGAAGAATATTTATTTAATCAGTTTTATATACCACCTTATCCTTCAATCAAAGTGGTCAACAAGACAACAAAGGGTCTACATTGAGGGAAGGGAAGACAATAAGATAATACATTACAGTATATTGCATAAATTACAGCAAACTACATTACATATGCATATTGCCAATGTGAAAGAGGGAATGATGTATACTTTTAAGGTCTATCCAGATCACATCCACTTCAAACCTGTGTATGCTGTCTGCTGACTTACATGTGCAAACGGCTGATTTCTTTTTACACATGTAACCCTTCTAAAATTGTTTCCTAAGCATGATGGATCTGTGTGTCATTTCTTGCAGGTGTTCCTGAACTACACCACTATGGGGTCAGGCTTTGTCTTTGGGAATACACTCATTAAGGATGTATTTGCCTTTCAGGTCAGAGGTCAAAAATTTATGTTCGGTAATTCCTTTTTTTATTTTTACTCTACTAACGATGGTATTTGAACTGGTGAACTTTGGTACATTGCTGCTGCACATGTAACATTTGAGTTATAGGGCTTAAGAAGCACTTTAGATGTGACTTTTTCTGCTGTCTATACTCTACTCATCCACACCAACAGTTCAGATCCACAATTCCTTCCTCTACTGTAGATTTATTTATTTATTTATTTAACATGTTTTGTATCCCGCCTTTTCCTTCAATCAAAGCGGTTAATACAGCACAAAGTTAAACAAAGGTGAGGGAAACATACATTGCATTATCATTACATCACAACAAAACACTAGGAGTACAAACAGGGAACACAGTACATAACTTACATTACATTACCTTACATTAACTACAAACAGCATATCGCTGAACAGAATGAGCATATAGCAGCAGATAGTGGGTCCCGCACGGTCCACCGCCTAAGGGCCACGCCAAAGGGCCCTCTTGCGAGGCCCTCAGGCGCGGGCCCGCAAGGCACGGGCGTGCCATTGCTGAAGGGATTTTAAATGATTTGAAAAGTGCTCAGATTGGCTGCAGTTTTCTCTCACACACAGTTCCCAACTAAGTAGGCACAGCTGATTCTCACTCACTGCTCACAGGATCGTTGGAGCCTTTGCTGAAGGGATTCTAAATGATTTGAAAAGTGCTCAGATATCCTTTGTGCTAGTCCTGTGCTTTCTTGAATTCAGATGATGCCCCACTACTTCCACTGGAAGGCTGTTCCACACATCCAATACTTTTTCTTTAAAGAAATATTCCCTCAGATCACTCCTGAGTCTATCCCCTTTCACCTTCATCCCATGACCATGTTCTAGAGCCTCTTCTACTGAAAAAGGCTTGCCTTCTGTGCATTATACTTGGAGATATTGAAATGTCTCCATTATTTTTCCCGATCCTGCCTTTTCTCCAGAGCGTATATGTTAAGATCTTTAAGTCTGTCCCCATATACAGACTAACGAAGACCACTGACTATTCTAGTAGCCAGCCTCCTGACACCAAATAAGGTTTCACCAGGGACTACAGAGGCACTATTACTCCTGCTGGCCATTCCTTCCCCCATGTACCCAAGTATCCTTCTGACGTTTTTCCATCACCTTCTCCTGCTTTGGCAACCTTAAGCTCGTCAGATATGATTACACCCAGATTCTGATATGTTTTGGGGTTTTGAAGCCCAAATCCATGACCTTGCATCTTTTAGCATTAAATCTTAGCTGTCCATTTCTAGACCAGTCAAATTTTGTTAGATCTTTCCTTGTGTTTTTCACCACTTCCAGAGTGTCTACAAATATCTGCAAAACGGCAAACCAATCCCAATAGGCTTTCGACAATATTGATTTCAAAATTGTTGAAGGATCAGTCAATTTATAATCCAATCACTTCCGAGCCCATATCGAGGGCACGCATTTTATTTATAAGTTGTCTAGGTGGAACTATGCCAAAGGCTTTGCTAATATCCAAGTATACCACATCTCATGCTCTGCCCTAATCCATCTCTCTGGTCATGAAGTCAAAGAAGTTGATCAGATTCATCTGACAAAACCACCTCTAGTAAAGCCTGCAGCCTTGGATCCACTGGATTCCAGAAATAGCACTGTCTTCTCGGAGCTTCAGAGGATATTTTAATAATGAAGCCTTCAAGCAACATGTAATGTCACAGAATGTTTTTTGACTGTCTTGGCACTATCCAGATAATGCCAGGGTGTTCTGTAGGCAAACCGGGGAAGGACCCAGCACTTATCCAGACAGCAGTGATTTTCAGAGCCTCTATCAAAATAATCTGCTTAATTTAGGATAACAAAAAGGCTGTCGTAAGTGCTATGCAGATTGCCTAGCCAGATAGTGCTGACTGCTAGATCTGGACACCAGTGCCAGAGAGCTGGATTTCCCCCCCCCCTCCCCCACAGTTGCTGGTGTTTAAAAAAAAATTGACTGCTATGTGCTGAATATTTATCTTCTAAGCTTTTTTCACCAGCAGACAGTATGGGACAATAGGTCTCAGTCCATCAGGGCCTTTAGGCTCTGTATGTTATGTTTATGCAATTTCTTGATATACCGCTCAGACTGAAGGGCATCAGAGCGGTTTACAATCACTACAAGCAGGTACCGGATACATTCCCTTGTCCCCAAAGGGCTCACAATCTACATGTGTACCTGAGGCAACGGAGGGTTAAGTGGCTTGCCCAAGGCCACAAGGAGTGCCTATAGGACTAGAAACCCCAGTCCCTCGAGCCTGAGATACCTTGTCCTAACCACTAGAACGTTAATGACTGGTTTGTACCCAGCAACAAACTCTGTCCCAGCAGAACTGGGCATATCCTGCCCTAAAACAGCGTAAACACTAAACAAAAAAGTGTTGCAAATGCTTCTGACAATTTCTGGATAATTGCTGCTGCTTTTCCATGAATATATTTCAGTAAGAACATGGACAAAACAGAGGGCCTGATTTTCCTTTGGGCGGTGCTGTGCCGCATCAGCACATAGCCCACCCGCCACCTGTCTAACCCAGCTCTTCGATGCCAGGAGTCATATGCAGCCCTGGCACTGAAAATCTGTGTTACCACACAACCCAGAAACCACAGGAGCTAGCCAGGTAGCACTGACTTTTGACGCTACCCGCTTAGCCCCTTGTGCCTGAAAGATAGGTGACATTTTTCCTTGCCTATCTTTAAAGCACAGAGAGATAAACAAGTAGGATTGGAAAATCAGTGCTGCCCATTCAGCCTTTTCCTCCACCCCCTGCTCAACCCCTAACATGTCCCGATACTAACTGCATATCCTCTGGGTGCGGTAGGGACTTATCTGGGATTTTCGAAGGGCACTACCCATGTAGGTACCCTTCGAAAATCCCAGATAAGATATTTACATGGGTAACTAGGGCCATTACATGTATAAATGCCTTTGAAAATCAGGCCCAGAGTGCCTGTTGCACTACAAAAAGCAAACTGGGATTTCTTTGACTAACCCTCAATTGGTAAATCAGGGACAAAAAACTGAACTGACTTAGTGAAAAGTGTTGAACTTTTCCTATAGAGAGATGGGATTGAGACCAAACCTAAACTAAAGGAAGATACAGTCTGCTATGTCATAGGTTACAACAGGTGCACTCTATCCTATTTTCCAGACTGTCTATTTAGCCACATAAGGCTGTAAAGAGTATTTGACTTGAGAAATGACTGAAGTGTCAGCTAGCAGGGTGCTGCTGCGTCACTGTTCCTTCATGAAGCTCTGCTGTTTTCCCTCCAGGCCTTACCCATCGTTATCTTCTTCAGCAGCGTGATGTCTATTCTTTACTACTTTGGCCTCATGCAGTGGATTATCCTTAAGGTATGTTTCTGACTCTAAGGGGTATGTTTACTAAACTGCGGTAACGGTACATAACGCGCGTAATGTAATGTTAATGATCGTTCGCACGTCATAATGCACGTTATGACGTGCGAACGATCGTTAACGTTACATAACGCGCGTTAACCGTAGTTAACGATCGTAAACTCCCGTGGCGCGGTAAAACACCACAGAAGGTGGAGAGAGGGCGGAGAGAAGGGGTCAATGGGTGGAGAGTGGGCGGGGAGAGGCTCCCTTCACACTAACGCGCTGATCTGAAGAGCTCAATTCCAACGCGAATGAAAACCTGCCGTTAAATGCACATTACAGGGGAGAGAAACCATTTCAATGTCAGCAATGTACAACCCAGGCAGGGAAACCTAAAACAAGTGATAAGTGTGATACATGTGCACAGAACAAAAGGGCACATAAACACTGAAAATGACCCCAACAAACTGGAAAAAACCATAACCAAGCTGGCCAATAGTGGTATCAATGAGAAACATCAACCCCTTCCCCCCCCCCCGAGTAAGCTCCATAGAAAAGATATAAATCGTGGAAGGGTCTATACTCCGTCCCCATACAAGGTGAATGAGCCCACAGTGAAATAGCGCTGCTCAGGGTTTTCCCCACCATCGGACAGGGTTCCTATGGCATGCACATGTCCTGCAACATCAGGGCGGGCATGTCGGAACGGCAACTGGACAGATGCCGGAGAAGGGGATACAGTGGGCCGCAGGCGGCACATGCTGTGGTGGAGCTGGGCCACAATGCGGACTAGGGCGATGCCTAGGTGGCCCATACGAATGCTGAAACAGCAGAGCAGCCAGACAGCAACTGCTGAAGATCAACATGGGCACGAGTGTGTTTCCCACAGTGTCACAGGGGATAGTACCCAACAGCCACCCCCAAGGGCACGGAACATTGGCAGGCGGGGCTGGGGGGGAGCGTGGACGTCTATGCAGGCACCCCTACCCAAAACCCGCACCACAGGCAGCCGCCTACCTACACTCTGGATGGCCTGAGACTGCGCACCACCAGCTCCACCAGCAGAAGGGCATGTCAGCATGGTGGCTGAGGGATACTGGTGGTGGAGGGGGCAGTGGCAGCTGCCCAGAGCAGACCGTGTCCTAGCCCTGTGTAGGTGGGTGCCGTGTACTGCAACAGATGGGCCCTGTCTGACGAACAGTCATGGTATCACCAAGGAATGTACAGACTCTGTGGCAACAAGGTGGTGCAGTGCACAAAAACAGTGTATTCAGAAGCAGAGGGCCACAGGTTCAAGTCCCAGCTGTGGTTCCTGGCAACCCAGTCCCCATATTTTATGCACTACTACAATGTGCTAATACAGACAGCACCTTTATTGCAGATGACGTAAACATGCCCAAGACACCCACATTTTACCCTACAGAGCACGGACATCATATACATGCACATTACCTAGAGCAGAGTCTCCCAAATGCAGTCCTGGAGGGCCAAACACCATTCCGGTTCCATGCTGCCTCTGATAAAGATGCCTGTGCTACATTTCTATGCGCCACCCCCATGGTATGCAGATATATCTTATGCATATTCATGAGGGACAGCATGAAAACCCGAACAGTGTTTGGCACCGCAGGACTGGAGTTGGGAACCTCTGCCGTAGAGCAGCAGCCAACAGGGGCAGACACACCCGCACCCACAGGCCCCATTATCCAAAGCCTTCTGGAGAGGCAGCACTTTGGGCTCTGCATGCATCTCCCAATACTAGCACTTGCATACCCTAGTAATGCCACCCTAAACCTGGGAATATGGTACACATCTTTAAAGAGGTTGCTATGATTACTGGCAGATAGCAATTCCTAGGTTAAGTACAATATTCTGATTGAGCTGCATCATAGCAATCTTTCTGATGTCTGTGGAGTGTGCTACAGGTCTTATGTCTGACAGTGTTTACCAACCTGGGGAGTGACTCCTACAGTATTGCGTACCATAGCCATGCCTGCCCTGTGCCCAGAACTGGTGTGGTGGCCTGGGCTGCCCAACACCTCTATAGTTGCACAATGCTGGCATAGGTTTGGGGAGTGTGTGTCTGTCTATCCAGTGTGTGGTGGCTGCCAACACCCTCCACAGCCCACACTGCTAGCTCTGTTGCCAGTATTGGCCTGCCAATGTGCATAATGAGGAGCAAGGTACTGTGGGAAAAGCCTGGATAGGGTGGCCTGGCCTGGCCGCATCTGCACAGGGCATAGGGCAATGGCTCGGACATTGTAGTGCCCGGTACCACCTGCACAGACAGGGTGGCCATAGCATGTCCTGCTGGGCGGTCACTCTCACCCTGACTGAGCAGTGACCGTGGCATGGCTAGGTTCCCCCATAGTGCTATATAGCATTTTTCTCATGTGATATTTATGGGTTTTCTTTTGGGGCCCATTCACTGACTTATCTGCTTGGTGTGTATGCTGACATCCCTGTTCTGGGTACATGCAGCTTCTCCAGGACCATGCACTATGGACTAGTTGGCGGACTGTCTGCAGCTAGTATGTGTCTTGCTGGAACACCTTGCAGGGTGCAGCAGCTGGAGGCTTGCTGCTGGAGAATGTCAGATAATGGTGGGGGGCAGCTGAGCATTTCCAGGCCTGCCGTCTGTCTGCTACTGTGTTACAGATGTGTACCGCTCTGTCTGTTCCCCAGCAGGACTGGGGTTGATGGTCTTCTCTACAGCTACCATTGCAGCGAGGTAGACTGTGGATCTATTGGTGGGTGATCCTGTTTCACACCCTGAGCCCCAGAGGGTGGGTTGTGTGGTGGTACATGGTCTGCCCATGGGTCCATATACATCCCCCCCCTCTTCACCTACAGCAGGTAACCATGGCAGCAACACAGGATATGCACTATTCTGGGTGCATCATTGCCCATAAGGACTAGACATGACCAAGACATACAGCAGGGCACAGATGTATCCTAGGTGTGTCTAACGGAACTACCTATCACACACTGATGGGGACCTGCAGCATGGCGTAGTTCAGCCATGAATGGTGCTGGGCGCCCCACTTCAACCTCAGGGTGGGCACAGTACCCGCACAATGTGACTGTCTGTGGCTACTCTGTGGCAGTACCACACACGGTCTGTTCCCCCTACCTGGCCGAGGTGCTGTGGGGGTGCATACCCAATCTTGTGCCCATCTCTCGAATGCTGATTTGCATGTGCAGTACATCATGGGTACGGGTGGGTTAACCCTATCCTGGTAACCACAGCAGACAGTTTGTGTGGTGACATGCAGTCCTGCAGCCAGCCAGGGCTTTGTTCACAGCCTTATAAGGTGTCCTATAGGGGACATTATAGGGTGCCTTGGCAGACAGTACACTTTATAATGTGCCCTATGGAGTGCCTTATGGGGTGCCTTATGCAGCACCTTAGGTTATGCCACCGTGAGGGTGTGTTTGCTGGCAGCACAAATTAAAATACATCTCAAATGCCTCAACAATCACTACTTAAATGTAAAGGGTGCTGCCTCAGCCAGCCTTATACATTGGGCCCACTGGGGAGTCGAACCCATGACCCCTGTACCATCAGTCAGCGTTGTAACCATTGTGCTACAGCTCTGTTGCTGTGATTGTATGTCTGCGCGCCTTCTTAAGATTAACGCGCGGTAACGCGCCCTGTAGCGCTCGTTCATTTATGGCGCCTTGTAGCGTGCGTTCTCGGCGCGTTCTCAGCAACGATGTACCGCCCATGTCCTTATTTGGGGTTTCTGTCTCTAACGCGGCTCCTAACGCGACTCGCACTAACGCAGTTTAGTAAACATACCCCTAAGACTACTCCTCTGTAGGCAGGGATCAGAGGAAAAGTGGGCGCTATTTCACTACATCTGACATAAGGGGTTCTGCTAAACATGAAGGAAAAAGTGTAAACATTTCCCACATATAATAATAAAATATAAAAGTTAGTGCAAAGTTAGACCATTAAATTGAAAAGAAAGTTTTCTATCTTTGTTATCTGACCATTTTATTCTCTGATCATGCTGGTCCCATTCTGAGGCTTCTGCTTTCCTGTCTTCTCTTAACTCTTTCTACAGTCTCTAGTCAAATTTCCTTTTCTTGTCTCTCCTTTTGTTTTCTTCACTTCCTTCCATCTTGGAAGAAAACTGACAGGGAAAAAAAAATCAGTATCCATTTCTGTCCACTCAGATTTCCCTACATCTTCTTACTATCCAGTTCTCAATCCCTTTTTTACTCCATCTACCACTTTACCACTTACACCAGTCCTCCCATTCCTCCCTTCTTCCCTGGTCCATTATCCCCTAGTCTTTTGTTCCCTCCATATCTAACGTCTCTCACCCCCCATCCAGTATCTCTCCCTCTCTGGCTCTTTTTCCCCTCAATCTAATACCTCCATGCTGTCTCTCCCGTTACCCTTCCATGTCTGCCCTCTCCCTTCCTATCCCGCTGCAACCATTTTTTCCTCTGTTTCTCCACCTATTTACCCCACATCCATTTTCTCCCTTCTCTTTTACCTCCATGTCCTATATTACCCTATATCCAGCATATCCCTTCAGTGCCTCCCTTCCCATGTCCAGCATTTTTCCATAGTCTCCCTTTCTGGAGGCTAAAGTAGCAGACTTGGAGGACATAAAGGAAGACAGAGGTACACAGACGAGACCTACATAGACATAGCACTGAAGTCCCACCTCAAGTCTGGCAGCATCCCTGTTGCCATGGAGGAGAGAGATCAATGCAGTTGCAAAGGTTAAAGATTTACATCAAGTATGGGTGTTTAAAAATACTGTCCTGGAAACCCAGACCAGCTGTATTCCACACATTAAGAAAAGTGGAAGGAAGTCCAAAAAACTACCAGCATGATTTAAAGGTGAGGTCAGAGAGGCTGTTGCCAAAAAGCATTTTCAAGAAATGGAAAAAGGAGTCAAATGACGAAAACTGGAACCAACATAAAGCACTGACAATTTAGATGCAAGGCATTGATAAGGCAGGCAAAGAGAATTTGAGAAGAAGCTTGCTGTGGAAGCAAAAATGCGTAAACAACGCTTTTTCAATTACATTCGTAGCAAAAAACCTGTGAGTCAGTTGGATCATTAGATGATAGAGGGGTAAAAAGTGCACAAAGAGGGGACAAGGCCATAGTGGAGAAACTGAATGAATTCTTTGCTTCAGTCTTTACTGAGGAAGATGTAGGGATATTTCCCATGACTGAAATGGTATTTAAAGGTGATGCTGCAGAGGAATTGAAAGAAATATTGATATACCAGGAAGATGTATTACAACTATTTGGTAAACTAAGGAGTAGCAAATCACCTGGACCAGATGGTATACATCCAAGGGTGTTGAAAGAACTGAAATATGAGATTTGCAGACCTGCTATTAGTAATCTGTGAACTATCATTAAAATAATCTGTAATACCTGAAGATTGGAGGATGGCCAATGTAGCGCCAATTTTTAAAGAAGGTTCCAGGGGTGATCTGGGAAACTACAGACCAGTGAGCCTGACACCAGTACTGGGGAAAATGGTAGAAACCTTTATAAAGGGCAAAATTAATGAACATGTAAACAGTCATGGCTTAATGGGAGACAGCCAACATGGCTTTAGCCAAGGAAGGTCTTGTCTTTCTAACCTGTTATGTTTTTTTGAAGGTATGAATAAACGGATAGACAAAGGTGAGCCAGTTGATATAATGCATCTGGATTTTCAGAAAGCATTTGACAAAGTCCCTCATGAGAGACTCTTGGCGAAATTAAAAAGTCATGGGATAGGAGGCAGTGTACTATTGTGGATCAGGAATTGGTTAAAAGATAGAAAGCAGAGGGTAGGGCTAAATGGCCAATTTTCCCAATGGAGAAAGATGAATAGTGGAGTACCCCAGGGATCTGTGCTGGGTCCGCTACTTTTTAAAATATTCGTAAATGACCTGGAAATGGGAACGAATGAGGTAATGAAATTCGCAGATGACACAAAATTATTCAAAGTTGTTAAAACCCATGAGGATTGTGAAAAATTGCAAGAGGACCTTGATAAATCGGAAGACTAGACATCCAAATGGCAGATGAAATTTAATGTGGACAAGTGCAAAGTTATGCACCTAGCAAAGAACAACCCAAACTATGGTTACACGATGCAAGGTTCCACATTAGGAACCACCACCCAGAAAAGAGATTTAGGTGTCATCGTGGATAACATGTTGAAACCCTCTGCCCAGTGTGCAGTGGCAGCCAAGAAAGCAAATAGAATGCTAAGAATGATAAGGAAAGGAATGGAGAATAAAACGAAGGATATTATAATGCCTCTGTATCATTCCATGGTGAGACCGCACCTTGAATATTGTGTGCAATTCTGGGATGGAAGGATACCCCTATGAAGAGAGGCTACAAAGGTTAGGGCTCTTCAACCTGGAAAAGAGACGGCTGAGGGGAGATATGATAGAGGTCTATAAATTAATGACTAGAGAAGAACAAGTAAACATAGATCAGTTGTTTATGCCATCAAACTATACAAAGACTAGGGGACATGCAATGGAGCTACAGTGTAATCTATTTAAGACTAATAACAGAAAATGTAATCAAACTCTGGAATTTGTTACCAGAGGATATAGTAAAGGCTGTTAGTGTAGCCGGGTTTAGAAAAGGTTTAGACAATTTTCTGGAGGAAAGGTCCATAAACCATTATTAAAGGGAACCCAGGATACTACTGCTTGAACCAATACAAGCACTGTGGAACCTGTGTCTTTTGGGGAAACTGCTAGGTACATATGACCTAGATTGGCCACTGCTGGAAACAGGATACTGGACTTGATGGACCTTGGTCTGACCCAGTATGGCATATCTTATGTTCTTTAAGCCCCTGGCCAGCTTCACCATGCCATCTCCTCCTGGCTTCTCCCTATGCCCATTCCCCCACGCCTCATCCCTTGTCCAGTATTTCCCTTCATCTCCCTAGCCCCCCACCTCTAGCTTATCTTCTCTGCCTCCCCTTTTCCCCCTTACATCCAGCATCTCCCTTCTGTTTCCCTGTTCCTATCGATGTCCACCATATCCCTTCCATATCCCAATGCCTCCCCACCATGTAGAAGGGGCAGAGCCTGCCCATGGAGCAGCATGCCCCAAGGGCAAGAGTTGCGCAAGCTGCAATCTCAGCTTAGAGAGGCAGGGAACGAGTATGGCCTTGAATAACCCCTGCTCGTGGGAGCAGCATGTCCTCTTTGTCTGGGATTGTGGCCTTGTATAGCCTCTGGTCTGCGATCACTGCTTCTCACAGCCTTCTGCTTGCAGGAGTAACATGTCCCACGGGCAGGGGCTGTGCAAGGCCTACTTACAATATCACAGAATATAATCAGTTAGGTCTCTGCTAAGCATAGCCTTAGAGGCAACTGATCTGTCCCAATATTTTCCCAGCTTCAATATCAACTGTCTCTTTGACTATGGGCTTCCCTGCTACCTCTGTCCCTTTAAGTCTCTGTACAGTTATTCAGTTCTTTAAGTCCTCAGACAAGTTTAAACACCTTAAATCCAACATTCACTATTCCCCATAGGCAGGATGAAAGACATGGAAAGAAAACACGATGCAACTAGAAAAGGAGAGACTGCTCTGTAGCCTCTTCTCTACTGCCACCCACATGACTCTCTGCAATCCCTCTAGCCCAGAGCTACTCAATTCCGGTCCTGGAGGTCTGCAACCCTGCAGGTTTTCGGGATATCCCTAATGATATGCATGAGATATATATGCATTAGAGATAGCCTGCCAACCTGACTGGTTTGTGGCCCTCCAGGGCTGGATTTGGAGGCTCCTGCCTTACACCTTTGTCATTTAAGATTGTGAGTGGGCAAGGTAAGCACAGTTACTTACCTGTAACAGGTGATCTCTGGGAACAGCAGGAATTAGTCCTCACATATGGGCACGTCAGAACCAACGGAGCCCGCGCGGGAAAGCTCCCCAGCCCTTCAGATGAAAGGCTTTTGGGGCCTCCCACTGCACATGCACGCTGCATTCCCGCCTTCCTGACCAGCTGTCCTCAGTTCGAGTTTATAGCTGAGACAATAGAGAGAGGAAAGGAAGATAGATAGAAGATACAACTCCTAGGGGAGGTGGGTGGGTTGTGAGGACTAATTCCTGCTGTTCCCAGAGATCACCTGTTACAGGTAAGTAACTGTGCTATCTCCAGGAACAAGCAGGAATAAGTCCTCACATATGGGGACTCCCTAGCTAAGATGCCTGGGAGATCCCCCTCCAAGGGTAAACCATCTTCGTATGGATCTCAGGCATCCATCCAGGGAAGGTGGGCAGGAGTTGTTTAAGTATGGAACAGGTGTTTGAGGACAGCCTGACCAAACAAGGCATCCCGGCGGGAGTCCTTGTCCAAGCAGTAATGGGCTGTGAAGGTATGAACCGAGGCCCAAGTGGCTGCTCGACAGATCTGATCTATGGACACAGAGTGAAGATGAGCCATAGAAGTGGCCATGGCTTGCACATTGTGAGCTGTGACATAGCCTTCCAGAGAAATGTTCTTACTCCGGTAAGCAAAAGAAATACACAGAGCAATCCAATTGGAAAGTGTACGTTTGGTGACTGGAAGTCCCAAATGAGAAGGATCAAAAGCCACGAAAAGTTGGGAAGACTTTCGATGTGGCTGAGTCCTGTTGAGGTAAAAGGCGAGAGCTCTTTTACAGGCAAGAGTATGAAGGTTCCTCTCTGCACTGGATGCATGAGGAGCCGGGAAAAAAACAGGTAGATATACCTCTTGATTAAGATGAAAAGGCGAGACCACTTTAGGCATAAAGTGGGGATTCGTCCTAAGGACCACCTTATCATGATGAAATCTGGTATAAGGTGGATTAGCCACCAAAGCCTGCAGTTCACTGATGCGGCGAGCCGAAGTGACTGCAATAAGGAAAAGAACCTTCCAGGAAAGAAATTTCAGGGAGGTAGATACCAACGGTTCAAAAGGTGGCTTCATAAGTTGACCCAGAACTAAATTCAAGTCCCATGCTACCGGAGGAGGTCGGATGGGAGGCTTAGTGAGGGTCAGGCCTCTCATGAATCTTGCAATAAGAGGATGAGAGGAGACAGGTTGTCCATTTATAGGTTTTAAGGATGCTGCAATAGCACTTAAATGGACTCGTACTGAATTCGTCTTGAGGCCTGCATTGGAACGATGCAGGAGATAGTCCAGTAGAGAATTCAAAGGAAGTGCCAGAGGGTCAAGACCCTGTTGCGCACACCAAATGGAAAAACGTTTCCATTTGAAAGCATAGGAACGCCTAGTAGAGGGTTTCCTAGAGGCATGAAGGATATCTTTCACTGGTTGGGAAAGATTAAACTCATGAAGGCTTAAGCCTTCAGTAACCAAGCTCGGAGATGTAGGGACTTGGGGTTTGGATGCCACAAAGTCCCCTGCTCCTGAGACAGAAGGTCTGGTGCAGCTCCCAGGTCCAGGGAGGAGCCCTGGGAGAGCTGTAGAAGGAGAGGGAACCACACTTGGCGTGGCCAGCGTGGAGCAATGAGGATCATGGATCCGTGATCCCTCTGAAGTTTGAACAGAGTCTTGGGAATCAAAGGAATGGGTGGAAAAGCGTACAGGAATTCCTGACCCCAATGTAGGAGAAAGGCATCGTTGGCCTGAGCTCCCTGACACGGAGTCCTGGAACAGAACCGGGGAAGTTTGGCATTCCACGGACTTGCAAAGAGGTCTATGTCCGGGGTCCCCCATTCCTGAAAGATTCTGCGTATCTGGTCCATATGCAGGGACCATTCGTGTGGGAGCAGAACTCGAATGAGTCTGTCTGCCCAAGAGTTTTGAACTCCTGGAAGATATACTGCCAGAAGATGAATTTGATGCTCTCTGGCGAAGGCCCATAATCTGAGAGCTTCGTTGCAAAGCGACAGAGAGCCCGTCCCTCCTTGTTTGTTGACATAGAACATGGCTACCTGATTGTCTGTCTGGACTAGGACAGTCAGGTTGACAAGGAGGGTGTGGAAGACTGTAAGGGCAAGGAAGATTGCTCGCAGTTCCAGAAGGTTGATGTGAAGGGTGGTCTCCTGAGGAGACCAGGTGCCCTGAGTGGAGAGGTGTTGGAGATGAGCTCCCCACCCTGTTTGGGAGGCATCTGTTGTGAGGGTTGCTTGGGGCAACGAAGGTTGGAAGGGAATCCCCAACAACAGATTTTTGGAGGATGCCCACCACTGGAGAGATCAAAACAGTCGTTTTGAGGTGAGTATTTGGTCTGAGAGCAGTCCTGATGCTTGAGACCACTGGGTGGCCAAAAGCCATTGAGCTGCCCTCATATGAAGACGAGCGTAGGGCACCACATGGACCGTGGAGGCCATGTGGCCCAGAAGTTGCAGCATTTCTCTGGCTGACAAGTGACTTCTGGACTGAGCCTGGGAGGTCAAGCTTATTAGCCTTTGGCCTCGGACCAGAGGGAGGTAGGCCCTTGCAGTGGTGGAGTCCAATTGGGCCCCTATGAATTCCAGGGACTGAGTAGGGATGAGTTGGGACTTGGGAACGTTTACCACAAGTCCCAGATATTGAAGAATACGCCTTGTGCGGTCCAGAGAAATCTGGGCTTCTGACTGAGATGGAGCTCGGATGAGCCAGTCGTCCAGATATGGGAAGACAAAGATTCCCATGCCTCTGAGAAATGCGGCTACGACTGCCATGCATTTTGTGAAGACTCTTGGAGCAGAGGCCAGACCGAAGGGTAGTACTCTGTACTGGAAATGTTTTCCCTGGAACAGAAAGCGAAGATATCTTCTGTGGGATGGATGGATGAGTATATGAGTGTACGCATCCTTGAGATCTAGAGAACAAAGCCAATCCTGACTCTGAAGGTATGGAAGGAGAATGCCCAGAGAGAGCATTTTGAATTTCTCCTTGAATAGAAACCTGTTTAATTCTCTCAGATCTAGGATAGGTCTGAAGCCCCCTGTCTTCTTTGTTATGAGAAAATAAGGGGAGTAGAAACCTAACCCCTGTTGTGGAAGAGGAACCTCCTCTATTGCCCCTTGGGCAAGGAGAGAGGAGACTTCCTGACCCAACAGGGTCAGAAGAGATGGGGGAGAACTGAATTGCCTCACCATGGTATGGGGAGGAAGGCTGGAGAAATGAAGTTTGTAGCCCTCCCTGATAATAGAGAGGGTCCATTGCTCTGATGTGATTTGTTCCCATCTGGGAGCAAATGAGCTAGCCTTCCAGGAATGGTGAGGGGCTCTGGTTGTTCTAGAGCCAGAAACGGCAAGTTCTCTAGGGGCAAGTCAAAACCCCTGAGGGGGTTGAGCCTGCTGGGGTGCAGTAGACACTGCAGGCTTTGACTTTACTTGCTTAGATTGCTGACGCTTAGCAGCAAAGCGAGGCTGAGCAGATTGCTGGCCAGTATTTGTGGAAAATCTGGCCTTCTTATAGTAAGGCCTTTTAAAAGACTTCTTTTTGGCAGGGGTAGAAGTAGACTTAGAAAGTCTATCTAGAGTGGCATTTTCTGCATCCATTTGAGCAGCTTTAATTTGCCAGTCTTCACCAAATAAGTTCTCACCCATACAGGGCAGATTCCTGAGGCCATCTACAACCCAGGGTTCTAGGTCAGAAGCCTGGAGCCAAGTGAGACGTCGGGCTGCAATAGCAATTCCCGAAGCCCTGCCAGCAACCTCAAAGGAATCAAAGGCTGCCCTGTTGGAGAACTTGGAGACCTCTGAAAGTTGTGTCACCATAGAAAAGAAGTCCGCCCTTTGATCATCAGGGATAAAGGGGGCAAAATGCTGTACCTTTAGGGCAAGTTGTCCAAGAAACATGCCCATATAAAGGCTATAAGAATTGATCCTGGCTATAAGCATACTAGCCTGGAACATCTTTCTACCAAAAGAGTCAAGGGTCTTACATTCTCGCCCTGGAGGGGTAGAAGAATGCCTTTTAGGACTCTTTATTTTCTTCATGGCAGACTTCACCACAATAGAGTGGTGAGGCAGCTGAATTTTTTGGAACCCAGGAGAAGGAGGGACCCGATACATGGTGTCCAACCTACGGGAATGGGGAGACAGTGTTAAAGGAGTCTCCCACAAATCCATCAAGTGTTCTTGAAGGATTTCATGGATAGGCAGAGTGACTGCTTCTTTAGTATCCTAAAATATCCAATTTTTTTGATCTGGGTTCTTTTTCAGAAGATGTAGCAATAGAAAGTCCTTTAGCTACATCAACAATGAAATCCTGAAAGGATAAATCCTCTGGAGGAGACATCCTCCTCTTTGGAGAAGAGGGCTCCTCAGGAAGAGCAAGCTCAGCAGAGTCATCAGAGGAATTGAATTCATCAGAAGAATCTGAGTATTCTCTCTGTGCTTTCAATGCACGATACGCATACCGATCGGTATCGACATCGGGCGTATCGGGCATGGGATCGGTATCGGGCGAAAGCCTGAATCCGGCATGCTGAACCAATCGACGTTTGGAAGTCGATGGTCTCGGTTCCGGTGTGGATACCGGAACCGGGGTCGGTACCGATGGAATCGGTACCGAGGGGTCGCAGCCTTAATGAATACCAGAACGGCCTGCTGCATGGTCTGGACAGTATTGCCCATAGACGCCACTGCTGCCTGGATGTCGGTACCGGTATGGGCCGGTACCCCAGAGCAGTCCAACAGGTGATCAGTCGAGGCCGTGCCATCGATGTCAACCTGTGACCCCATGGTTGCTTTGGAGGCCGGAGCCTCCCGCCGGGGTTTTTTGGCCTGGGCAGAATCCTCAAACTCAAGATTGAGAGCCTCTCGATCTTTAGAAAGAGATTTGCTTTTAGAGGATTTGCCCACAGAAGTTTTGGTTACCTGAGATCCATCCGGAGAGGAAGACCTGGATGACTGTGATGCTGGATTATCTGAAGCAAACAGCACATGGAATTTGTTGGCCCGGTTCTGCAACCCACGTTTAGACATCTGGGAGCAGGATGGGCAGTCCGGTATGGAGTGGTCAGGTCCCAAACATTTAAGACACCATTCATGGGTGTCTGTGACAGAAATGACAGCACTGCACTTGGTACACTTTTTAAAACCAGGGACTGGCTTCTCCATGAGGAGAATTTGTGTAGGCCTAAAGGCCTAACAAAAGTTACCAAGCTGTGCTGAAGAAAATAAAAAAGTCTTTTTTTTTTTTTTTATAAAGAAAGAAAGAGAGACCGGCGGTACCGGTTTCGGTATGGGGAAGGCAGGTACGCGGTCTAAAGAAAAAACAAAATTAACAATTTCTTCAGCGGTGACAGGAACATGACCTGCTGGCTCCACGGAAAAAGAGAAACTGAGGAGAGCTGGTCAGGAAGGCGGGAAGGCAGCGCGCATGTGCAGTGGGAGGCCCCAAAAGCCTTTCATCTGAAGGGCTGGGGAGCTTTCCCGCGCAGACTCCGTCGGTTCCGACGTGCCCATATGTGAGGACTTATTCCTGCTTGTTCCTGGAGATCAGATGTTCTAGACATCAAAAGGGTAGATAGAATGTGTCACATTCCTCCTAGATTCTCAACACCACCAAAAAGTTGTCTAATAGACAATATTTTGGTGGTGGTGAGAAGCAAGGAGGAATGTGACAAATTCTAACCTTTTTGATGTCTTGGACATCTGCACCTTGCCCACTTACAATCTTAAATGACAGAGGTGTAAGGCAGGGGTCTCCAAATCCAGCCCTGGAGGGCCAAAAACCAGTCAGGTTGGCAAGCTATCTCTAATGCATATATATCTCATGCATATCATTAGGGATATCCCAAAAACCTGCAGGGTTGCAGACCTCCAGGACTGGAATTGAGTAGCTCTGCTCTAGCCACAGATGTCACCATACCAACTTGCAGATCGTCAGTTTATCAAAAATACCAAATCAGCTGTCAGCTGTCACCAACTTGCTGCTCAGCTAGCTTCAAAACTCCACTCAACAAACCTTAAAGCAAAGCAAAGCAAGTACCTTGGTTACTGGGGTACAGTGTCTCAACACCTCCTTCTGCAGTCTCCTGAGCCGGTTGTGCCTCCCCAGCTTTCATACCCCCTGGCCAGCCCCCTTTCGGCTCCACCTCATTGGTTGCCCTGGGAACCAGGCTTTTTCTGTGATGTAGATTGAGGAGAACAATTCTAGGTTTCTGTTCCCTCCCTTGCTCTTTACAAGGTTGAGGAAAATCCTGTGGTTGATCTCCTTTCTGACATAGACCCCGTCCCAATGTACAGTCAATTTGCCTGCTGAAAAAAAGCATGCATAGAAGGTGTGCAGTTAAGATGAATATGCACAGAAACACAAAAAAATCCCACAAAAAATAGATAGAACTTCATTTTAAACGAAGACTAACCAAATTTATTTTTGGCCCTGCATATATCCCTGCTGCTGAGCTGAATCCACGAGCTATAGGGTTTGGTATTTATCATTTGTCATATTTATATTTCTATACATAGTAATTGTCACTGTATGTGTTTTGCAGTTTTTGGTAGAAGGGTGTCATAATTACAACAGACTTCTATCCCAGTATACTTCTGGGAATTTTTCTGAAAGGAATTTTTTTTCTTTTAAAGCTAATTAATCTGTGAACCCACTATTTTTTTTGTTAAATCAGTCAGGGCCTAGTAGCAACAGTTTAAGATTCAATTTAAAAACACAGAAGAGAACTTTCTGGTTACCTTTCATACCCAGTAGACAGCTGTAGTTTAAATTTCATAGTCACTCAGGGCCTAGCATCAGCAAAATACTTTTAGTTTCAAATTAAAACACAGAAGAGAGCTTTCTGGTTAAATTTAGAATCCAGCAGAGAGCTTGTAGTTTAAATTTCATAATAGGTTAGAGCCTAGTAGCAGCAAAGAGCTATAATTTAAATCAAATCAGAATATAGCTTAGCACAAGAGGCAAAACAAGGTCAATTCTCCTTGAGCAGCATATAAAGTCTTCTAGAGACCTTTACAAAGAGGCCTTCTACCTAGTGGGCAAGCAACCTGTGAAGCTTTTTCAATAGGTGTTAACACAAGCTGGCAGTTCAAAAGGCCATTTTGAAAGACTCCTTCTATCCAAGCAAGGACTGTTAATTACCCAGGAAGTAGGTCACTGCTTACATCATCAGCACAAGCATAAATAGCTCAACCAGAGCTCTGTGACCCTGTCTTGAAGGACTGGAAAGGGGGGCTGTTACTTCTGGAGAGAAATCTGAAATTGTGAGTATATACTTCTGGGAATTTTTCTGAAAGGAATTTTTTTTCTTTTAAAGCTAATTAATCTATGAACCCACTATTTTTTTTGTTAAATCAGTCAGGGCCTAGTAGCAACAGTTTAAGATTCAATTTAAAAACACAGAAGAGAACTTTCTGGTTACCTTTCATACCCAGTAGACAGCTGTAGTTTAAATTTCATAGTCACTCAGGGCCTAGCATCAGCAAAATACTTTTAGTTTCAAATTAAAACACAGAAGAGAGCTTTCTGGTTAAATTTAGAATCCAGCAGAGAGCTTGTAGTTTAAATTTCATAATAGGTTAGAGCCTAGTAGCAGCAAAGAGCTATAATTTAAATCAAATCAGAATATAGTTTTCCTCAGCAGCACAGGACAAGGTACTCTGTAGCAGCCCTTTTTTAATAAGTGTTATATCCCTCCCTCCCTCCCCACACCCACCCTCCCCTGGGAAAATCACAGCTTTATAGGTACTTGCACAACTTAAAAGACAGGAGGTGCTCTCAGGTGAAGCTCATTACCCAAATCAGTCATACACCAAGGACCTGAGATTAATTAAGCTTCAGGTGAACAAGGTATATTAAACTTCTTAGGTACAGTTTTAGTGGTATAAATATCCATTGCACCCTTTAGTACATATAGAACTTAAAGATCTAAACACAAACTTAAAACTAAGATGCAGACAGCAGTCCAGCAGCGGGATGTGGGCTTTCCAGTCTTTTGCATTGAGTGTCACATGTATGATTTTCTCCCAGCTGGTGAGAGGTCTTACGTGTGCACTAGGTGCAAGGAGCTCTCTGCTCTCAGGGAACGAGTCCGTTCTCTAGAGGCTAGAGTAGCAGACTTGGAAAACATAAGACAGACAGAGAGGTACATAGACGAGACCTACAGGGATATAGTCCTGAAGTCCCACCTCCAGTCTGGCAGCATCCCTGTTGCCATGGAGGAGAGAGGTCACGTGACAGGAGAGCATCACCCTGGTGTGGCAGGAAGTGATCCTGTAACTAGGACCTGTCCTCCAGGTGATGTAAACCCCTCTCGCACCGAGGAGGTTTCTCCAGGGCCAAGTGCCCATGCGGGAAGGGTTAGGACAGCAGTTATAGTTGGTGATTCGATCATTAGGCATGTAGATAGCTGGGTGGCTGGTGGACGTGAGGATCGCCTGGTAACATGCCTGCCTGGTGCGAAGGTAGCGGACCTCACACGCCACCTAGATAAGGTCTTAGATAGTGCTGGGGAGGAGTCTGCTGTCTTGGTACATGTTGGTACCAATGACATAGGAAAATGTGGTAGGGAGGTTCTGGAAGCTAAATTTAGGCTTTTAGGTAGGAAGTTGAAATCCAGAACTTCCAGGGTAGCGTTCTCCGAAATGCTTCCCGTTCCACGCGCAGGACCCAATAGGCAGGCAGAGCTCCGGAGTCTCAATGCGTGGATGAGACAATGGTGCAGAGATGAGGGGTTCGGATTTGTTAGGAACTGGGGAACATTCTGGGGAAAGGAGGGGCTCTTCCGAAGGGATGGGCTTCACCTTAACCGGGATGGAACCAGGCTGCTGGCATTAACCTTTAAAAAGGAGATAGAGCAGCTTTTAAACTAGATAATAGGGGAAAGCCGACAGTCGCCCAAGAGTGCATGGTTCGGAAGAATGTATCCTTGAAGGATACTACAAAAAGCAGAGAGGTTCCAAAAAAGAGTAAAGTAGCCCAAATGCCCTCGAGTATGGAGCAGACAGAACTTAAAGATCCCAAATTACCCATGTCTACCAATAGCCAAATTAATATGAATAAAATACAGTCTCTAAAATGCTTGTATGCAAATGCTAGAAGTCTACAAAACAAGATGGGAGAGTTAGAATATATAGCACTAAACGAGGAGGTTAGATATGATTGGAATATCAGAGACATGGTGGAAGGAGGACAACCAGTGGGACACTGTGATACCTGGGTACAAACTATATCGAAATGATAGAGCTGATCAAATTGGTGGAGGGGTTGCGCTCTATGTTAGAGAGGGCATTGAGTCAGAAAGGATTAAAGTTTTGCAAGAAACAAAATTTGCTGTAGAATCTCTATGGATTGAAATTCCATGTAAAAAGGGGAAGGCGATGGCAGTGGGGGTGTACTATCGTCCGCCTGGCCAGAATGAACAAATGGATGATGAAATGCTCAAAGAAATCAAGGAAGCTAGCAAAAGTTACAGTGCAGTAATAATAATGGGTGATTTCAATTACCCCAGCATCGACTGGGTCAGTGTCACAACAGGACATGCTAGGGAGATAAAGTTCCTAGATGAAATAAATGACTGCTTCTTGGAGCAGCTGGTTCATGAACCGACCAGAGGGGAAGCAATATTAGACCTAGTCCTTAGTGGAACACCAGATGTAGTGCAAGAGATAAGGGTGTTGGGGCCACTTGGCAATAGTGATCATAGCATGATCGCCTTTGATTTAATTAGTGGAGGAGGGATAGTAAGGAAATCCACAGTACTACCCTTTAACTTTCGAAAGGGAGACTATGATAGAATGAGGAAAACAGTTAAGAAAAAACTAAAAGGAGCAGTTGCAAAGGTTAAAGACGTACATCAAGCTTGGGTGTTGTTGAAAAATACTATCTTGGAAGCCCAGACCAGCTGTATTCCACGCTTTAAGAAAAGTGGAAGGAAGTCCAAAAAATTGCCAGCATGGTTTAAAGCTGAGGTCAGAGAGGCTGTTGTTGCCAAAAAAGCATCTTTCAAGAAATGGAAAAAAGAGCCAAATGATGAAACCTGGAAACAGCACAAGCACTGGCAAGTCAAATGCAAGGCATTGATAAGGCAGGCAAAGAGAGAATTTGAGAAGAAGCTTGCTGCGGAAGCAAAAACGCGAAATAAAGACCTTTTCAAGTACATTCGTAGCAAAAAACCCGTGAGAGAGTCAGTTGGTCCATTAGATGATAAAGGGGTTAAAGGAGCACTAAGAGGCGACAAGGCGATAGCGGAGAGACTGAATGAATTCTTTGCTTCGGTCTTTACTGAGGAAGATGTAGGGATGTTACCCACGACTGAAGTGGTATTTAAAGGTGTGGAAGAATTGAAGGAAATATCGATACATCGGGAAGATGTCCTACAACTATTAGATAAACTGAAGAGTAGCAAATCACCTGGGCCGGATGGTATACATCCAAGGGTGTTGAAAGAACTGAAATTTGAGATTGCAGACCTGCTATCAGTAATCTGTGAACTATCATTAAAATCATCTCTAATACCTGAGGATTGGAGGATCGCCAATGTAACACCAATTTTTAAAAAGGGTTCGAGGGGTGATCCGGGAAACTACAGACCGGTGAGCCTGACATCAGTACCGGGAAAAATGGTAGAAACCATCATAAAGAATAAAATTACTCAGCATATAGATAGTCATGACCTAATGGGAGACAGCCAACATGGCTTTAGACAAGGAAGATCTTGTCTTACTAATCTGTTATGTTTTTTTGAAGGAGTGAATAAACAGGTGGACAAAGGTGAGTCGGTTGATATTGTGTATCTGGACTTTCAGAAAGCCTTTGACAAGGTCCCTCATGAGAGACTTTTGGCAAAACTAAAGAGTCATGGGATAGGAGGCAGTGTACTACTGTGGATCAGGAACTGGTTAAAAGATAGAAAGCAGAGGGTAGGGCTAACTGGCCAATTTTCCCAATGGAGAAAGGTGAATAGTGGTGTACCCCAGGGATCTGTGCTGGGTCCGCTGCTTTTTGACATATTCATAAATGACCTGGAAAGTGGAATAACGAGTGAGGTTATCAAATTTGCTGATGACACAAAACTATTTAAAGTTGTTAAAACCCAGGAGGATTGTGGAAAATTGCAAGAGGATCTTGATAAATTGGAAGACTGGGCATCAAAATGGCAGATGAAATTTAATGTGGAGAAGTGCAAGGTTATGCACCTAGGGAAGAACAACCCAAACTATGGTTACACGATGCAAGGTTCCACATTAGGAACCACCACCCAAGAAAAAGATTTAGGCGTCCTTGTGGATACCATGTTAAAACCCTCGGCCCAGTGTGCAGCGGCGGCCAAGAGAGCAAATAGAATGCTAGGTATGATAAGGAAAGGAATGGAAAATAAAACAAAAGATATTATAATGCCTCTATATCGTTCCATGGTGAGACCGCACCTTGAATATTGTGTGCAATTCTGGTCGCCATATCTTAAAAAGGATATAGCAATTTTAGAAAAGGTTCAGAGAAGAGCCACCAAAATGGTAAAGGGGATGGAAGGCTACTCCTATGAAGAAAGGCTAAAAAGGTTGGGGCTCTTTAACCTGGAAAAGAGACGGCTGAGGGGAGATATGATAGAAGTCTATAAATTAATGAACGGAGTGGAACGGGTAAACGTAGATCGATTGTTTACCTTATCAGAATATAGAAAGACTAGGGGACATGCAATGAAGCTACAGGGTAAACTATTTAAGACTAATAAAAGAAAATATTTTTTCACTCAACGTGTAATCAAACTCTGGAATTTGTTACCGGAGGATGTAGTAAAGGCTGTTAGTGTAGCTGGGTTTAAAAAAGGTTTGGACAAGTTCCTGGAGGAAAGGTCCATAAACCATTATTAAGAAGGGACCCAGGATATCAATGCTTGAACCAATACAAGCATTGTGGAACCTGTGTCCCTTGGGGAAACTGCTAGGTACGTATGACCTAGATTGGCCACTGTTGGAAACAGAATACTGGGCTTGATGGACCTTGGTCTGACCCAGTATGGCATATCTTATGTTCTTATGTTCTTATGTTCAGTACACTCTAGGCTTTGGCTTGCTTTAGTCTAGCTCTCACCTTGCTTAACACTAGTTCAACTTTGCTCTTTTTTGGCTCCTGAAAGACTGTAGCTCCTGTCAGCAGTTCAGCTCTCTGATTTATACTCTTCCTTTCAGTTTCATCCTGACTTGTTTATTAAGTGATATCCCCAATGTCTTCCAGATCTCCTGGCTGATGCAAGTCACGATGGGCACCACAGCTACTGAAAGTCTTAGTGTGGCTGGGAACATATTTGTGGGACAGGTAATCACACCATCTGATCACAAACATTTGCACTGCTGACACCATCAGCTGGAAATGGAAAAAAACCTGTTGTTTTCTAGAATCCAGGCTGCCATAATAGAATAGGGTGCAAGTGCTGAGTGTTCCCACAGCCAGCTGATAAGGATTTTGTCTGATTCCAATATCAAAGCTCTGAACTAGAAGTCTGAGTCTGGCAGTTTCTGTCCTTTTCATCTCCTGTACACACGCAAACTGTGGGTTGCTCAGACCACCCTCTGTGATGGTGGCAGGCTGCTATGCTGAATGATAGATTAGACAGGCAGTTTTCAACGTCCCTGCCTACGTGCAAAGTCCAACGGGGCAAAGTACCCTTTGATCTGGTACCTGTTCTTCAACAAGAAAATACTTGGGCATGAGGGACCCATGGACTTTGCACCTGTTTTATTTGTGGGCCGATTTTTGTTGAAAGAAAGCACTTGTAGATTTGAAAATCCCATTTGCATACATTGTTTGCAATCCTCCCCTAAACATACCCGCGGGAATGCCTCCCCTCAGTCCGCATAATTGTATGTAGTCTTTTGGAAATCTATGCACACTCTTAACAAGACTGAGTGAGAGCAGTTTTCAAACCATCAATTTACCCAGCTAAATGGTATTGAAAATTGCCCTCAAAATATCAGCCTTACCCTCTCCATCTTACTCCTACCAATAACGCCTGTTTCTCTTCTCCATAATGCCCGTCTCTCCAGATCTATCAGCTCAAAGGGACTTTTGGATCCAAGAGGCTCATCTCAGTTGCCAACGGATTTCGGCTGTCTGTGATTCCCAGTGACAGACCTGCTCACTACATTAATCATGGCAACCGGGATATTCAGGGCTACTAACATGGTTGGTCCTGCTGAATATCCCCGACATGGTTAGTGTTGGGGCAGATCAGAGGCAACACCCTGGAATAACCGGCTAGCAGCAATTAGCTGCTAGCCCTTTATCCTTCTTCGGTGAAAGATAGGCACCTGAAAGGTTTGTCCAGTATTCGCTGCTGAAGATAACTGGGCATCAACTGAATATCAGCACTTCCATGCCATCCGGCCGACCCAGATGCTGGTGGCAGGATAGGGCCTCAACATTGAATATCCGGGTTTAAAGTCTTTATTTATTTATTTATTTATTTAACATTTTTATATACCGCACTATTCTTTATCAGCGCGGTTTACAAAGAACAAGGAACTTCAGACAAGATACATTTATCTGGTTTTTACAATTAACAGGAACATCAATTTGGATAACAGGATAACAGGAATAACTATAAACACAACAACTATTTACATAACAGTGTCAGAGTATGATTAGTGTCATGTTAATCTGTTGAGGTAGTTTGATTAGCTGTTGAGACAGGGAAGTTTACGTGTTTGGAATGTAGTTATTGATGTCTGGATGAGGTTGCGCTTCTTTATTCTCTGGAAAGTATTTGAGGAACAGGTGGTGTTTCAGGGCCTTCCTGAATTGGCTGAGATCAGGGATGGCCCTAATGTGTGATGGAAGGGTGTTCCAAAGTTTTGGGGCACATAGACTGAAAGCTCTGCTCGATGTTATGGAGTTGTATTTTACTACTTCCTTCGGTACAATTAGCATATTCAGTTCCGTGGTTCTTCTTAGTCTATTAGTTATGACTGGTTGTATCATCTCAGATACTGAGGTGGCGGTGAGACCTTTGTGTGCTTTAAAGGTCAGGAGCAGTATCTTGAAAGTGATTCTTGCTTGAATCGGAAGCCAGTGTAGATGTTTCAGAAGGGGTGTTACATGGTCCCTTCTGGATGCTCCAAAAAGAACTCTCGCTGCACTGTTTAAGGCAAGTTGAAGAGGATTTAAGCTAGTTTGTGGAAGCCCTTGAAGTATGGAGTTTGCGTAGTCAAAATGGGGAATGATTAGTGCCTGATAAACAATGCGGAAATCGTCTGGATCAATCAGTTGTCGGAGATGTCGTAGGGAACGGATCTTGAAGTAAATTGCTCTTACTGTGTTGGATATGTGAGTCTTCATATCAAGGTATTGATCCAGCGTCACTCCTAGGTATCGGATGTGGGGTTTTACTTGCAGCATGGCATCTTGAACCTCGAGGCATGTAGGTGGTATGAAGTTTGGGTTCCTTGAGATAAAGAGAACTTCTGTTTTTTTGTGTTGGATTCTAAGATTTTGTGTCAGTAGCCAGTTTGATATGGTGTTGAAGCAGTTGGTTATGGGAGTGAGGTCCATCTTATCAAGGCAGATCGGCATGTATAATAACACATCGTCAGCATATATCATACAATTGACATTAAAAGATCTGATGATGTTACATATAGGTTGCATGTATATGTTGAATAGTAATGATGATAGCGATGATCCTTGAGGGACCCCTTGTTCTTGATGAAAAGGATCTGATATTGCCCCATCTGATCGTACATGCTGCCATCTATCTGATAAGTATGAGTTGCACCATTCGAGTGCTGTTCCACAGATGCCCTTTTCTTTTAGATGGATAATGAGAAGCTCATGACATACCGAATCGAAGGCAGCTGCAATGTCTAAGAAGATGAGTACAAATCCATTCCGGATGTTGTCAATGCCGGAGTTTAGGTTATTGAGGAGGCTGGTAAGGAGCGTCTCGACACCATGTGATTCTCTGAAGCCATGTTGGCATGTATCCAACGGTGCTACAGAGTCAATGTGGTCTTGTAACTGCCTATAAACCACTTTTTCAATTATTTTTGCAAGTGTAGGTATGCTGGAAATGGGTCTATATGAATCTGCTTTTTGTGGATCCAACTTGCTGTTTTTTAGTAAAGGTCTGATGGAGGTCTGTTTGAGAGTAGCAGGGAAAGAGCCTGTGTCAAATGATAGCCTTATAATTTTGGATATTATCGGAGCAAGCTCGTTGCGGAGGTCCTTCACCAAGAAGGATGGGCAGGGATCAGTGTGTGCTGTGGAAACATTGAGAGTTGAAATAATCTTTTCAATTAGTTTCTATGAGGGTGTGGTGAAAGACATTAAAGGTGTTGGGTGCCCTTGAATTGTGGAGGGAGCGGGTATTGCAATTTTATTTGTCCTGCACATCTTAGATTGTATGTAGGCAGAAAATTCTTGCGGGCTGATTTCGCATTGGTGTTCGGGTGAAGGTTCCTTAGCTAATCTCTTGACTAAACTAAACAGGTCGTGAGGTTTATTTAGAGCACGTCTCAGGGTGTGGTACTGCTTCATCTTTTCAGCAATGGATTTGCGGTGAGTGGCAAGATGCAGCATGTAAGCAGTCTGACTGCTATTAGTGTGTGATCTCCTCCATCGCTTCTCAAGCTTCCGTAGTTGTTGTAGTGATTCTTTCAGCTTAGGTTTCCTTGAAGATCTGATCCTTGGTGGGCTTGAAGCAATGGAGTTGAGTCTGTTGTTCCAACCAGTGATCATCTTATCCAAGTTTAGAGAGGTGTCATTGAAGAGTGCATCTGTTTCGGCCAGGATACGATCCCTGTTAAATGGTTGGAAGATTCTTGTTGTAGCGTTTGTGTGTTTGTTTAGATCCGTGTCACTTATGGGTTGTTTGCTTTGAGTAGGAATCTGGAAGACAATGAGCTTATGGTCCGACCAAGGTACCGCTGTGATTGATGACAGTATGTTTTGAAGCTGACTGTGAGCTGACTGTGGGACAAAAATAAGGTCAAGAATATTGCCTTTTACATGTGTGGCTTCATGCACTGCTTGCTTATATCCTAGGATTTCCAGGGCATCTATAAAGGCGGATGCTTGATTGTCATGTAGGGCTGGTAAATTCATGTCTCCTAGAATCCAGTTGGGTTTGTTAGAGTTTGGTATGTTAGAGGCGAGGTTTATTATAGCTGATAATTCGTCTGGGGATGATGATGGAGCTCTGTATAGTAAGTTTATAGAACATAAATTGTTGGAGATAGAGACGGTTTCAAGGAAGTTGTTGCTAGTAGAGTCCTCCATTGTGAACTGGAGTTCCGTCTTGGTGAGGATAAGTACCCCTCCTCCTCTTTTGTTTTGTCTGTTGCTGGTAAAAACTGCAAAGTTATCGGGTAGAAGTTGGTTGATGATTATATTGTCTTCAGAGGACAGCCATGTTTCGGTGACCATGAGGATGTCTAAGTTGTGAGATGTTATTATGTCGGTGATAACTGGCCATTTTTTACGAAGTGAACGGGCATTAATGAGGGCGCACTCATTACCCTCATTGCCTTGCTTTAGATGAACAATATCCAATATTAGTCAATCTTCCTGAATGATTACTCCCTGTAATGTGAAACAGTGCTATTCGTTCAAAATGTCAAACAATGAGAACATGAAATCCACAGGAAAACGCCACTTTTTTCACCTCCCATTTTAAACAAGGTCTCAGACAGACTAATAGTACTACATTATGGACTAGGTTCAAGTCCTTATAATGTGCTAATTTTTGCATCAACGACCTTGGTTATAACATTTGACTTCGAATATATAATTCAACTTTCTTGTAATGAAATTTTTTCACTTAGCTTAAAGATAATATTATTCCTTGACAAATAATTCCTATTCGGTCAATCCCCTTTAGATGAAAGCTCTTCTTTATGAAAAGCGTCCCTATTTATTTTCTGGATGGAAATATGTTAAGTTTAATATCTTGGACAGTTTAAAGTTAAGTAGTAAAATAGCAGAATCTATTATATGCCACAAAGAGGATAATTTTTTAACAAAGAGCCTAGGCTGGGAAGGCCCATAGGCACATCTGGTTGCACCTGTTCTATAATGACAACATACTGTATGTGCCTATGCGTCTTTATATAATTGCTTCCCTGAAAACTCCCACACAATCTAACCGCTGCTTTGATGCAGGTATAACTTTTCTGTACGTGAAACGCCATTATAGTTTATTGGTCACTTAATGTACCGCAACACTGTACACAATCATTGCGGTTTACGAAGCCATAAAAACATCACTCGTGGAAATAGGAAAACAAGAGCTTCCATTCAATAACAGGAAAGTATGGGACAGAAAAATAAAAATAGCTTCTTCAGAAGGTAGACATTCAAAACAGGGAAAGGGGAACAAGTCCTAGGATCGCGTAGAGATCGAGACTTCTATGTAGCATCAGGGGGCAGGTGAAGCTCTTAAAACTAGGTTCCAGTTGGATTGGGGCTGTAGGATAATTCCAAAGGGTAGGGGCTGCTAATGAAAAGGCTGATTTACGCGTGCTTTCATAGGTAAGTGATGTGGGAGAACGGTACCGCAAAAGTCACCATGAAGCACACGCAAAGGTCTGACTGGAGTATGGAGAGAGATAATAGCTGCCAGATAGTCTGGAGCAGAATTGTGTAGAATTTTATACTCCAGGGATAATGCCTTAAACTGTATTCTTGCCGCGATAGGCAACAAATGGATTTGGATTAAAAGTGGAGTTGCATGGTCGAAACGACGAGCTCGGTGCAGAGTGCGAATTGCAGAATTTTGGATAGTTTGTAGTCTTTTTAACTGATTGCGGAAGGCCCAAATATGCTATATTACAATAGTCCGTAATTTGTGCTTGTTTATCTATAAATGGCTGGATGGCACAAAATCTCCGTAAGGCCAGAAAAGAAAGCTTTGAAAGCTTAGAGAGTTGAGGTGAAAAAGAGAACTCAGAATCAAGCTCCATGCCTAAGTATTTCAAGGTATTCTGCAGCTATAGTGGCAAACCATCAAGAACAGAAGCTAAGGAAGGGGATAAGTGTCTACCTGAGGAATTTAGTTTTAAAGAATTATTGTATAACCAGGCCGAAACCCAAGCCAAACAATTGTTGATTGGTGTAAGGTCCAGTGTGATGCTATCAGTGGAATGGAGTAACAGTATGTCATCAGCATATACATAACTTGATATACCCAAACTCTG
Organism: Ichthyophis bannanicus; assembly: GCA_033557465.1. Classification (NCBI taxonomy): domain Eukaryota; kingdom Metazoa; phylum Chordata; class Amphibia; order Gymnophiona; family Ichthyophiidae; genus Ichthyophis; species Ichthyophis bannanicus. The sequence continues at coordinate 418,056,993 of CM066036.1, read as the reverse complement.
GATTAACGTAAAGAGAAGGGACAACATTGGGCACCCCACAAGTAAGACTCTGTGGGGTGGATAGCTGAGTATCCATAACTACCTGGAATCCTCAACCACGCAGAAAGGACTAAACTGAGCCATGAATACCTATCTCGCAGAAGCATGTTAATAAGTGTTCATTATTTATATTCTCTTATATACTGTGCTATTCTGCATCAGTGCAGTTTACATTGAACAAACTGAAATTACATTGAACAGGGCATTATAACTTGGAGATAACTATTTTACAGGGAACTTGGGCTATGGAGGGTTAAGTGGCTTGCCCAAGACCACAAGGAGCACCTGTGGGACTAGAAACCCCAGTCCTTCCGGCCCAAGGTTGCTGTCCTCTAGTGGGATTTGAACCCCCGACCTTCCGGCCCGAAGTACCTTGCCCCAACCACTAGGCCACTCCTCCACTCCAATAAGATCAAATGGCACAGAAAGATCTAAAGAGATCAACAGCACAAATTTCCCATGGTCAATGGCTCTATAGGCCTCATTTAAGACTGCTGCAAGTATTGTCTCAGTACTATGATTTGTCCAGAAACCTGACTGCTGTGGATGTAAAACATGTGTTTGTTCTTCGTGATTAGAAAGCTGATTAAGTACAATCTTTTCTGGAAGTTTTGCTAGAGTGGGCAAGTTGGAGATAGGCCAGTAATTCTGGAGGTCAAGGTGATCTCCCTTTTAATCCTTGAGGGTAGGGCATAGAGTAGCCTTCTTCCACCTGCTTGGGACAGTCCCACTGGAAATACTCGAGTTGATCATTATCTGTATAAATGGTAGCAGGTAGAGAGAGGCTCGGCCAACCAGGAGATGGGGATAGGTTCTAATAATGGTGAAGTTTTATGGGCCGATTTGACCAGCTTGGTAATTTCAGATAAACCAATGGTTTTAAAGTTAGCCCGTGTATGCGTTGGTACAGGGGTGTCATCTTGCTCTTGCTGGTACAGGGATGTCATCTTGCTGCCATTTTGCATAGAATGCCCCAGTAGGAATTGGGACTTCCAGGTCAGGACATTCACAGTCCTCCTAGTATTTTACAAAAGACTCAGCTGAACGTGGAGCTTCTTGTAAAATACATATAAAGATGACAGCAAATTCACATATATTTACTGGTATGTTAAGTGGGTGCATCAATTTAACACGTCCCAAAAAAGAGTGGCATCACACGGCCCTTCACATGTGTAACTGGACAGCGATGCAGGTGTCTGGCCAGCCCAGATATTCAGCAATGGAAACCGGATATGTTTCGCCATTGAATTTCTGCTTTTAATTAAAGTGGCAGCTGCTAGACGCTTTATTTTGCCTAGCTGCTGAATACGACCCCTGTGCTTCGTGAAAAAATGCAGTGTGCCTTTAAGTCAGTGCTGACTCCTGATAACCCAGCAGCATGACCAGAGGTAGATTGCCAGACCTTTCTTCCAAGACAATGGAGTGTTAAGTGACTTGCCCAAGGCCATGAGAAGTGCTTGGGAGAATTGAACCCTCATCTTTTGGCTACCAAGCAAGTGCTCAAACCATTAGGTCACTCCTCCTCTCTTCAAATGGTGTGTAAATAGCAGTATTGTATTTACATTCATATACCATTTCCATGTATGAATCCTGCTATTTCAATGTGTGAGTGTTGTGCAAGGCTTCCAAGATGGCTCCCTAAGTCTAGGCACTTCTGCATGCATAAAGGCCGTTCCCACTCCTACACATGTACCATGTAAATGCACATGCTATGCATCTGTGGCATATATTCTTATGTGTATACACACCCAGGCTTTCTGTACACATAAAACACCATTGTCCTTGCCAACTTAAATGGTAACATGAACTAAATGCACAGTACTGTAAGGGGGTCATTTTAGAACCCCTATTCATGAGTTGGATGTCTGAAAATGGGCACTTAGACAAGCAAATCATGGAGACATTGCTGGAGACATTTTAGAAGCTGGGTATATAGACGTCCCCCAGACAAGAACATCCATGTCACATAGAGGGCATCGCAGAAGTATGTCCAGGGACTCTGTTAAAGATACATGTGCGTGCTCAATTTCAGAAATGGCGAGCATGTCTCAACCCATTAGCACTAACGCCCATATCTATCCGCTCCAGGGCATGAATAGGCTTCAGAAAAACTCTCATTCTGCCACCAAAACACCTGGAGAGAGTAGAGAAGATAGTACTCTGATATCACCAATACTTTTCATGATCATAAAGTAAACTTGTTTTCTGATCGGCATGCTAATGCATGTCTCTATTTACAGAATAGCAGGCAGGGACATGCATGCAGGGTGGGATAGATATCCCTGTCCTAAAATTTTGTTGCAGGGACATCTATGTAGCCATAGCCACTGCTGTCCATTTCGGGCACATGCAAGTTTCCAAAGATGAACCAAAACTTGCACACGGCCAGACTTTTTTCATACATTTTGACCTGGACATCTTAGATTGCACTTAGACATAATTTCTAAAATGTTCCTTCACAAGTGTATTGTGAAGCAGTGAAGACATGAATATGACTGATAAATAAAACATTAGGGGCCCGATTTTCATTTGGGTGGTGCTATTTATTTTTATTTATTTATTTTATTTACATTTCTTCTATACCGCGCTATTCAACATCAGTGAGGTTTACATCGAACAAAACACATACACAATGCCTTTACAGGACTGTGTTTACAATGAACAGGTATGAGAACTTGGATAACTTGGGAAACTATTTACATTTTTACAATTTTAACAGTTTTACATTTTCTTCATAGATGGGATATTTCGCTAGTCATATTCAATGGTGTTTTTGTATGGGCGGAGTCGAATGTGTGGCCTAGCCTACCTGGTAGTACTTGCAGAATAGGTGGTGCTTTACCGCCTTTCTAAACTGGGTCAGGTCAGGGATTGTGCGTATGTTTGGTGGTAGGGTGTTCCAGCATCTAGGTGCACAGAATTTAAAGGCTCTGTTTGCTGTTGCCTGGGTACATTGGGTTATTTCTTTAGGGACTATTAGTGTGTTGATCGCTACTGATCTTCTGGACCTGTTGGGTGGAGTGTTTTGGGTAAGATCTGTTAGTGATGCAGAGGCGAGGCCATTGATAGCTTTGAAGGTAAGCAGTAGGGTTTTGAATGTGAGTCTGGCATGTATGGGAAGCCAGTGGAGGTGTTTCATGATGGGCGTGATGCGCCATGTTGGTACATAGCCCACCCGCCATCCATCTAACCTGGATTTTCAATGTCATATCAGCCCCAGCATTGAAAATCTGGGCCTCAATGCACAACTCGGAAGCCGCAGGAACTAGCCGGGTTCACCGATTTTCAATGCTACCTGCTTAGGCCCTGCGCCTGAAAGATAGGCGAGGAAAAACCTTCCCTATTTCTAAGGCACAGAGGGCTAGCGGGTAGCATAGAAAATCGGTGTTACCCATTTAGCGCTTTTCTCCACCCTCGCTCCAACCCGGAACACCCCTAACATGCCCCAATGCTGACCACATAGCATCTGCGCATGTTAGGGACTTATCCGGGATTTTCAAAGGTGACTTTAGAAAATCACGAATAAGGCATTTACGCAGGTAACTAGGGCAGTTGCCCATGTAAATGCCTTTGAAAATCGGGCCCTAGATTTATATAGTTAAAACACAAATCTGCAGCTATCCATTAAACAAAATGCAAATAGCAAATGACAGGCCCAGAGTTTTAATCTAAAAGCTGCAGAATGAACATCAAAAAGGATTGTCAGTTAAGTAAAAGAAGCAAAGCCCAAATTATTATATAGTCAGTATCCCATCAAATAAAACAGTAAACTATAAGTTGTCAAAAAAATGGGGCTAAGCTTTCAGTGTTAAATAAAAAAAAATAATGTAATAAAATCTAACTCTAACTCAAATCCATCCTTAATAGAAGATGAAAATGGATTTGAAGAACAGAGAATTACCTGCATATTCTTGCTGTGGATTTAAATTTTATTCCCTTCTGATCAGACAGAGGCCCCACTGCTGATCCGACCATACTTAGCAGACTTGACCAAATCGGAGGTCCATGCGGTGATGACCGGGGGCTTTGCGACAATAGCTGGCAGTGTGCTTGGAGCATACATCTCCTTTGGGGTAAGACCATAATTTCTATTCATGATAGACTTCATTTGTGCTGATAAAAAACATGCGGCACATTAGCGAATATCAGAATATTGGGAGATCGCAGGACTATATCTGGACAGTGAAAGAAGAGGCGTGAGAACATTTCACATCATTGTTCATTCACATTACTGCGGTGTGGGTACTGCGGTGTGGGTACTGCGGTGTGGGTACACTGAACTATTTGCATGTGGGTTCAGTACACACTGTATTACTTCAAATCCAGCACTGCATGCGCGCTTCGAGAGGAGGAGGATTCCTAGCATTGCCTGAAATGCTTCCATTTAAAAAATAAAAGTGCTTTCATTTTTTAGTTTGCAGTGACTTTCACAGTCTGCCTCTGAGTGGGATGTCACCAGAGGCAGAGACGTCCTATGGGAGGGTTTTCCTTCACTGACACAGTATCAGCCTAGCAGTGGCTTGTAAGTAAGTGTAACGCCTCCAACAGATTACAGAACAGCTTGTGTAAAGAAAGGAGGGTTTTATAGCACTCATAAAGTTTCTTTCCCAATTCTTTCAAAGAATAAAAGCTGGGGAACTACTGTCACAATAATACATTGGGGCTGTGTTGGGCACTTACAGTATGTCTTTAGCTCACTCCTCTTCACTAGTAGTGTGAGATGAGTTACAGTCAGGTACTACGTTGTTTCACGATCTCCAGAGGGCTTAAAATCGAACGAACTGATGCAGAAACGTTTAGCGCAGCATTTTTCTGGTGCTTTTCCCATGCTAGGCTTGCTCTCCGATCAGGGCTGAACCAAGGGTTTCTGCTGTCCAGCCTCACACCCCCCCTCCCAGCTGCCGCTGCCCCCCCCCCCCCAGCTGCCACTGATTTCATCTTAGGAGGGGGAGGTGGACAGCGGCAGTATATCAAAAAGCAGCAGCAAAAAGGCACCGCTTTTGGAAATACTGTAGCTGCCGCTACCTGCCTCCTCCCCAAATGGAATCGGCTGCTGCTGCTGCTGCTGCCCATCCAGCCAGCCGCGCTAGTAGATGGGATGGCCCTGTCTCCGATGCTGAAAGCAAGTTGGTGCCAGAAAAATTCCTAAAAAACAACAGCACTAAATTGCAGTGCATTTGGCATGCAAATTGCTGCATAAATAATTGTGCTCGATGTAAAAACTGCACTGAAACTTAGCTTTGGGTGGGCATAAAGATCCAGCCGGGGGCAAAAGTATCATCTGAGATGATACTGTTGGGAGCCAATGCCCCCCCCCGACACCGCCCCCCCCCAACAGAAACCAAATCAATCCTCAGTGGTCCACAGGCCCAATCCCCCCCCCCCACTCATCCAAACAAAAAACAAATCCCCAGTGGCCCAACAGCCCCAATCTCCCCACATAAACAAATCCTTGTTGGCCCAGTGGCTCTTGAACCTCTCCACCCCCTCCCAGTAACTTTAATCTGGGACAGGAGCATTGCCTACATGCGCCCATCCTGCACCGCCATCTTGAAAAATGGTGACGCCTAGCCCTGCGCAGTGCATCCTGAGATCCACCAGGTGGGGTCAGACTGCCATATAAGGCAAAAAATGCCTTATGTGGCAGAGTGACCCCTCCCATGTTGCATCCTCGGATGCATGAGCTGTTCCAGAAGGCAACAGGGGAGTCACTCTGCCTTAAGGATTTTTTTTTATTACTTATTTGGCAGTCTGAGCCCATCCAGTGGCTCCCAGGTACACGTGGGGCCTGTTGCCACCATTTTTCAAGATGGCAGTGCGGAGGCAGGATCATGTGGGCAATGCTCTCGCCCCAAATTAAAAGGTATCAGGAAGGGGGCAGAGGATTTCGGGGGTCACTGATCCAACAGCTATTTATTTTGTTGGGAGGGTTGGGGGCCACTGGGCTACCAGGGATTTTTTTGTTTGGGTGGGGGTGGGCCACCGGGGATTTTTTTTATCGGGTGGGGGTATTGGGGTTGCTGGGTCACCAGGGTTTTTTTGTTTGGATGAGGGGGGTCAGAGCCACTAGGGATTTTGTTTCTGTTGGCGGGGTCAGTGTCCAGGGGGCATTGGCCCCCTGACAGTGTCCGATGGCATCAGGGGCTTTCTTCGATACCTAGGTCATCTGAGGTGTAGTGTCACCTGTGTCATGAAGGTGTGGTATATCAAATTTGTCTGTGCACATGTGTTTGGCTTGCTGTCCCAGTTTAATGCTGACATTTTGCGCATTGGGTAATTTGCATATTGCATTCCAGCACAAAAAAGAGTCAGCAGTAAAATCATGCTATGAAACCCTGTGCCTAGAGATTTAACCACTGGGCTCTATCGCGGGGTGTCTGCATCGGCCTGTAAGTTTGTACCTGAGGCAATGGAAGGTTAAGTGACTTGCCCAAGGTTAAGTGTCTTACCCAAGGTCACAGGGTGGATGAGTGGGATTCAAACCTTGGTTTTATGGCTCCAGCCTGCTTCTCTAACCTCTAGGCCGTTGGTTCTCAATCCAGTCCATACGGCCCACCTTGCCAGTCAGATTTTCAGGATATCCACAGTGACTGTGCATGAGAGATCTGCATATCAAGGAGGCAAGGCATGCATGCATAGTCATTGTGGATATCCTGAAAACCTGACCAGGGGGGCATGCCCCGAGGACTGGGTTGCGAACCACTGCTCTAGGCTTGTCCTCCACTCTCACACACTGTGAACACCTGGAAGGGAGGTCTGTAGATTAGAAGGAGTAGGTCCCTAAGGGGTGAGGTTTGTTCTTAAAGAGGTGTCAGCACCTGGAGAATATGAGAGAACTGTTTATTATAAGACGTGAGCATCTGTGTTTCAGATCGATGCTTCCTCACTGATAGCAGCTTCAGTGATGGCTGCTCCATGTGCCCTTGCCATGTCCAAACTGGTCTATCCGGAAGTTGAAGAATCCAAGTTCAAGAGCGATGAAAACATTAAAATAGAGAGAGGGTATGTGCTGATTGGCTAGTCTTGCTCCATCTCATCTAACAGATCTCGTTTTCCAGTTCTCTTTGAAAACTGGAAACAAGTCTTCCTATATAACCTGCTTTGGACTTTCTGTGTAACCTAGTTTTTGGTGAAGTACTCATTAACCTTCTCTATATATCTCGCCGCAAAGCAATTTCTACTTCATTTGTCTCTATTTTGCTTTTTATTTTTTCTTTAGAGAAGAACAGAATTTTCTGGAGGCCGCCAGCAATGGGGCATCTCTCTCTATAGGACTCGTCGCCAATATTGCTGCTAACTTAATCGCTTTCATGGCCTTGCTGGCATTTATCAACTCGGCCTTCTCTTGGTTAGGAGGGATGGTGAACTATCCACAGCTAACACTCCAGGTAACAAATCTAGAACAATGCTGAGTGAATAAATCAAATGACATAATTATTCAGGGCAGAATGTCATTGGCAAAGCTCACCATTGACTTGCGGCTGGCCTTGGAAAGATTCATAAGGAAACCAATGCAACTTCTTCTTTTTTTAAGTATATGGATTCCTTTTATGAACTTAGAAAAGTTGGTGGGTTCACTGATTTAGTCTGGCAAACTTTACAAAGAGGTAAATTTCTCAAACCTGTTTCAGAGTTTGAACGGATGTATCTGATGTGTGCATGGGGCAGTCTCAAATCTACTGTTTCAATCAAAGTCAACCTTACTGAAAATTCTCTTAGAGTGTGACTTTGAATTGTTCAGAACACTCATTTATCTGTATTCAGTTCATATCTTTTCCATAATAGTTCAAGGCATGTTACTTCCCTGTCCCCAGAGAGCTTGCAACCTAAGTTTGTATTTGAGGCAATGGAAGATTAAGTGACTTGCTCAAAATCACAAGGAGCATCAGTGGGATTTGAACACTGTTCCAGCCTGCTGCTTGAACCACTAAGCTAGTCCCTCCACTCATACCCCACTAAGCTTTTCAGTAGCATTAAACTTGTTCCCCACAATATTGGCCACCAACACTTAATGAAATGCTGCCTATTCTTTCTATGTAATGCTAAGGGCCATGTTTAGAACTTGCTCTTCACCGCTCCAGGAGGAGCTGGGACACCCACCTTTGCCGAAGCCACAGCGGAGAGGAAGTCCATCCTGCTTCGGGAGACCAGCAGCTGAAAGAGCACACCAGAGGAAGGCAGTCGGCCTCACAAAACAGCATCTAACTGAATCGGATCGCTGGCTCCACCCCCTTGCAGCGCATCACCGATCATCTCTGCCCAATCGGGGCCGCACTCTCCTCTTTAAAAACAGAGAGCTACAGGAGCAAGATCCCTATTGCTCTTCACCGCTCCAGGAGGAGCTGGGACACCCACCTTTGCCAAAGCCACAGCGGAGAGGAGTCCACCCTGCATCGGGAGACCAGTAGCTGAAAGAGCTGAAGCCACAGCGGAGAGGAAGCCCATCCTGCTTCGGGAGACCAGCAGCTGAAAGAGCACACCAGAGGAAGGCAGTCGGCCTCACAAAAGAGCATCTAACTGAATCGGATCGCTGGCTCCACCCCCTTGCAGCGCATCACCGATCATCTCTGCCCAATCGGGGCCGCACTCTCCTCTTTAAAAACAGAGAGCTACAGGAGCAAGATCCCTATTGCTCTTCACCGCTCCAGGAGGAGCTGGGACACCCACCTTTGCCGAAGCCACAGCGGAGAGGAGTCCACCCTGCATCGGGAGACCAGTAGCTGAAAGAGCTGAAGCCACAGCGGAGAGGAAGTCCATCCTGCTTCGGGAGACCAGCAGCTGAAAGAGCACACCAGAGGAAGGCAGTCGGCCTCACAAAACAGCATCTAACTGAATCGGATCGCTGGCTCCACCCCCTTGCAGCGCATCACCGATCATCTCTGCCCAATCGGGGCCGCACTCTCCTCTTTAAAAACAGAGAGCTACAGGAGCAAGATCCCTATTGCTCTTCACCGCTCCAGGAGGAGCTGGGACACCCACCTTTGCCGAAGCCACAGCGGAGAGGAGTCCACCCTGCATCGGGAGACCAGTAGCTGAAAGAGCTGAAGCCACAGCGGAGAGGAAGTCCATCCTGCTTCGGGAGACCAGCAGCTGAAAGAGCACACCAGAGGAAGGCAGTCGGCCTCACAAAACAGCATCTAACTGAATCGGATCGCTGGCTCCACCCCCTTGCAGCGCATCACTGATCATCTCTGCCCAATCGGGGCCGCACTCTCCTCTTTAAAAAGAGAGAGCTACAGGAGCAAGATCCCTATTGCTCTTCACCGCTCCAGGAGGAGCTGGGACACCCACCTTTGCCGAAGCCACAGCGGAGAGGAGTCCACCCTGCATCGGGAGACCAGTAGCTGAAAGAGCTGAAGCCACAGCGGAGAGGAAGCCCATCCTGCTTTGGGAGACCAGCAGCTGAAAGAGCACACCAGAGGAAGGCAGTCGGCCTCACAAAAGAGCATCTAACTGAATCGGATCGCTGGCTCCACCCCCTTGCAGCGCATCACCGATCATCTCTGCCCAATCGGGGCCGCACTCTCCTCTTTAAAAAGAGAGAGCTACAGGAGCAAGATCCCTATTGCTCTTCACCGCTCCAGGAGGAGCTGGGACACCCACCTTTGCCGAAGCCACAGCGGAGAGGAGTCCACCCTGCATCGGGAGACCAGTAGCTGAAAGAGCTGAAGCCACAGCGGAGAGGAAGCCCATCCTGCTTCGGGAGACCAGCAGCTGAAAGAGCACACCAGAGGAAGGCAGTCGGCCTCACAAAAGAGCATCTAACTGAATCGGATCGCTGGCTCCACCCCCTTGCAGCGCATCACCGATCATCTCTGCCCAATCGGGGCCGCACTCTCCTCTTTAAAAACAGAGAGCTACAGGAGCAAGATCCCTATTGCTCTTCACCGCTCCAGGAGGAGCTGGGACACCCACCTTTGCCGAAGCCACAGCGGAGAGGAGTCCACCCTGCATCGGGAGACCAGTAGCTGAAAGAGCTGAAGCCACAGCGGAGAGGAAGCCCATCCTGCTTTGGGAGACCAGCAGTTGAAAGAGCACACCAGAGGAAGGCAGTCGGCCTCACAAAAGAGCATCTAACTGAATCGGATCACTGGCTCCACCCCCTTGCAGCGCATCACCGATCATCTCTGCCCAATCGGGGCCGCACTCTCATCTTTAAAAAGAGAGAGCCACAGGCACACCCGCGCCTTGCGGGCCCGCACCTGAGGGCCGCGCAAGAGGGCCCTTTGGCACGGCCCTTAGGCTAAGGCGCGTAAGAAACAAGAGCTGACCAGAGACACGGACAACAACCAAACGAAGACCAGCGACGACTTCGTTCCACGGCTGGAGCTCCCCTAGGGTTGAGCTCGCGCATCATCATTCTTCCTACTATACCCGCAAACGCAGCAAGTATATCCTACGTCGAATGCACCTATACTGATATTCTTCTTAATAGACTATTATTTTAATTACATGAGATTACTACCCCTGCATCTCAGCTACTTTATCATCGTTATATTCAGTATGCTAATTCACTAGCATTATTAATTAATGTGTCTTATTAGTATACTGGGGCAAGTGTACACTACCAGTAACTCAAACCCATTACTGACTTAATCTTTATCACTCCAAATGCTATGGTCAGATGTTTACTACCGAAAGTATCTCAATTATAACCACTGACTGAGTTATACTGTTGCCAGTAAGTCATTTTATAACCACTGACTGAGTTATACTGTTGCCAGTAAGTCATTTTATAACCACTGACTGAGTTATACTGTTGCTAGTAAGTCATTTTATAACCATTGTCTGATTAATACTGTTGCCAGCAAGTCTTTTTATAACCACTGACTGAGTTATACTGTTGCCAGTAAGTCATTTTATAACCACTGACTGAGTTATACTGTTGCTAGTAAGTCATTTTATAACCATTGTCTGATTAATACTGTTGCCAGTAAGTCATTTTATAACCACTGACTGAGTTATACTGTTGCCAGTAAGTCATTTTATAACCAATGTCTGATTAATACTGTTGCCAGTAAGTCATTTAACTACTGTCCATCACTGTTGCAAGCAAGTCTTTACTCTGTACAAGATACAACTGTTGCCAGTAATAGATATCTGTCATTGCTACTCTTAGGCAAATTCCAACTGCTAGCAATATAATCTACATCAAACCCTTCCTACACATTGAACATGTCGCGCTCAAACACCTTGACACTAAAAATAACTTACAGCTGTATATTATTGACTATCTTAATTGACCTAACACTAAGCTTAACATCCAAAAATCACATGGCAATACCTATTATACAAACAACAATTAGAAACTACAACCACATTGGACACACAAACCCAAACCAACATGCAAAAATAAATTACCACCGACTTATACAAATAAAACAAACTAATTCACTACAAATAACAAATGTAACTAGCATCAACAACACTACTTCTCTAACTTGCATCCTTATAAATGCCCGCTCAATGAAAAACAAACTCCCCATTTTCAACGATTTAATAGCAGTCGCAAATCCTGATATTTTATGCGTAACGGAAACCTGGCTAACTGAAACGGATACAGTCTATTTAAATCAACTTAATAGCGAAGACTACGATATAAACTATACACATAGAACTAATAAAAAAGGAGGAGGAGTACTCATAATGACAAAAAAGAGATTAAATGCAAGAACAATACCATCAACTATAGCCAACAATATTGACACTTTAATTATAAAAACCAACATATTCAGAATTTGCCTAATATATAGACCCCCTGATCAAAAAGCAGATAGCCTAGACTCACTAATTGAATTCCTAGGCTCATCTACAGAACAAAATCCCATAATCATGCTTGGCGATTTCAACCTCCCCTCACTTCCAGCATCAGAATCCAACTTGTTCCTAGAATCCATATCAGACATGGACTTTCACCAAATAATCAATACAACAACACATATAAAAGGAGGCACTCTAGACCTTATTCTCCTCCCAAACACACTCTTCAAGCTATTCAACCCAGATTCCATAGAATGCTTACAAACACCTTGGTCTGATCATTACATTATCAAAACAAACTTCACATTCTACACCAATAACACTAATAAAAACACACGAAGTGATCCCACTACAAAATTCAAAACATTTAATGAAATTGAATTCTTGGATACAACAATACCCTACCTCTCATCATCCCCAACAAATCTAGATGAAGCTGTCAAAAACTGGCATGACACAATCAACAATGCAGCCAAACTTGATCAACGAACCAAAAAGCCCAATAATCTAAAAATAAACAAAACACCATGGTTCAACAACACGCTAAAACAAATGAAAAAAGAACTAAGAAAAATAGAGCACAAATGGCGCAAAACCAAATCATTCATCAACAAGGAAATATATAACAACTATCTCATAAAATACAAGGATATTTTAGATAGCACAAAAAAATCTTATTATGCGACAATCCTATCAAAATCTTATAACAGACCACGAGAACTATTCTCCATTGTTAGAAATCTAACTAATAATCCCCAAACATCTAACAATGAAATCACCGATATTTCGGTACAAACCCTAGCCAATCACTATCAAAACAAATCTACACAACCTAGAATGACTCTAGACAATATCAATACGGTTCATCATTGCTCAGATGAATGGTCAGACTTCCATCCAGTATCAAAAGATTCACTAAAGAATATCATTTCCAATCTCAACACAACAACTTCCTTTCTTGATCCATGCCCTGTAACATGGATAAAAAGTACACTTCCAATACTTCTATCATACATTCTCCCCATAGTCAACCTCTCATTACTTCAAGGACACCTCCCATCCATGCTCAAACATGCTCCAATCCGCCCAATTCTCAAAAACAACACGCTTGACAAAACATCACCAAAATCATACAGACCCATCTCAAGTATCCCTTTTTTGGCTAAAATAATAGAAAAAGTGGTACAAATCCAGACACAAGAATACCTAGACTCATCCTACCCACTTGATGAGCACCAATATGGATTTAGACCTCAACATGGAGTTGAAACACTCTTAACAGTCTTAACTGACGTACTACTGAGAGGGATTGACAATCATAAACAAGCATTTATACTCCTATTTATTGACATTTCGGCAGCATTTGATAGTGTTCATCACACTATAATGCTTAATAACCTGAAACAAATAGGAATAAATGCCACTGTACACAAATGGTTCACCTCTTATCTTAACAACAGAACGCAAAATGTAAGAATAGGCAACCAAACATCAACCATTTATAAACAAGAAATTGGACTCCCACAAGGCTCTGCGCTATCAGCCCTCCTGTTCAATATTTACATAAAACCAGTCTGCAATATTTTTAAAAAATTCGGAGTATACTATCATCTATATGCAGATGATATTATGATGTACATCCCTTTCACAATCCCTAACTTACCAATAAAACAACTATCAGATTGTTTCAATGAAATAACAACCTGGCTAAAAGCTCAAAACCTCCACATTAATCATTCAAAAACAGAAGTCCTAATTGTAACAAAAAACCAATCATATATCCCTCCAACCCACATAACAAAACAAAATCATGACATTAAAATAAAGAACAAAATAAGATACCTAGGTGTTATATTAGACACACATCTGACGATGACTACTCATATCAGAAACACTATAAAGAAAATATATTTTAAACTCAAAATACTTAAACAACTTCGCCCATTAGTACACCTACAAGACTTCATTAATATAATCCAGGCTACAATAACCCCGCACTTTGATTTTACTAACCTAATTCTTTTAGGAATAACGAAACAAAACATCAAAAGAATCCAACTAGCACAAAACGCCGCAGCTAGAATTATAATGAAAGCACACTCATTCCAGCACATAACACCAATACTAGCTTCCCTTCACTGGTTGCCAATTCAAAGCAGGATAATATATAAAACTACAATAACTACATTTAAAGCCTTAAATCACATGGCTCCAATCCCACTAAGCAACCTAATCAGAATGGAATCTCAAAAAACTACGCACAGAAAAGGACACTCAAATAAACTAAATTCTCCTCATGATTTCATAAAAGCAAATAAATTAACTAATAACAGAGCTTTTTCTCATGCAGCCCCATCCACATGGAATTCCCTTCCAGAGGACCTACGATCTATAAACTAAATTATGGAACTCCGTAAAAAACTAAAAACCTACCTATTCTCCATGCACTACGGCAACATAGATAATCCCTCGATACACTCAGATAAAGGCTAAAATCATCTGACTGAGTAATACTAAATCCAACAACTTAACAGAAAAACCACTGAACTAAAAACTCTATGATTCAACCCTAAAGTACCTACAACTTGTATTTGTATATAGTTTATTGTACATAGTTTACAAGCCAGTTATGCTGTTATGTATTAGCTCATGCTGTTAACCATTATATTGTTTATTGTTACAAAATGTTCGATGTAAAATCAAGCTCTTGCTTTGTGGATTTTGTTTTATTGTGAACCGCAACTGAACTCTGGAAGATGCGGGATATAAATGATTGTTAAATAAAATAAAAATGTTTACTAAAGTGCGCTACTGGTTAGTGTGGTGTTCAGCATATGCCAAGTGCACCGCCGTAAAAAAGACCACGCACTGAAAATGTGCTCACTCTAAACACCCCATGCTACCCCAGCAGTGTGGGTTGGGGCAGACAATGGGCGGTTCTCTGGTGGAGCATCCGCATCCTGGGTACGCAAGTGTTATTGGCATGCACTCGCATTGATGTGGTATAGCATGGGTGCATTTACCAGCATCTCAATGGCTGATGTTAGTGCATCTGCACTAACTGCGCCAAAGGCAGGCACACCACCTCTGCACTCGTTTCTGGGACTATTCACATGCTAGCACTGTGCCACTTAGTAAGGGAGGAGTGGCCTAGTGGTTGGGGGGGGTTGGGGGGGGGGGCAAGGTACCACAGGCTGGAAGGTCGGTGGTTCAAATCCTACTAGAGGACAGCAACCTTGGGCCGGAAGGACTGGGGTTTCTAGTCCCACTGGTGCTCCTTGTGGTCTTGGGCAAGCCACTTAACCCTCCATTGCCCATGTTCCCTGTAAGTATTAGTGCATGTGTCTCATATCCCCTTGTGTTAAATGTATCCCCCCAATTCTGTTGTTGCCACTTTGATTGAAGGATAAGGTGGTATACAAAACTGTCTAAATAAATAAACACACCCCTAATAGCAGCATACTCTCTAGTGAAGGATTCTGTCATCCTCTACTTCACATTAAGTTGATAACAGTCTTGCTCTCAATTCTTGCTCTTCACATCTCTAACTTCATATTCTTCAATGAAGTCTCAATTTTACTCTCTTGTTTCTCATCCATTTGATCGTAATTACTCTTAAGGCAGCCACACTCATTCTTTCCATAATTCACCTCAAAATACTTCAGTGGAGTCTCTTACTCACTCTTTCCATCACTGGCCTATACATTTATTTATTTACATTCTCTTATATACCACACTATTCTGCAGCAGTGCAGTTTGTATTGAACAAATGGAAATTACATTGAACAGGGCATTATAACTTGGAGATAACTATTTTACAGGGAACATGGGCTATAGAGGGTTAAGTGGCTTGCCCAAGACCACAAGGAGCACCTGTGGGACAAGAAACCCCAGTCCTTCCGGCCCAAGGTTGCTGTCCTCTAGTGGGATTTGAACCCCCAACCTTCAGTACCATGCCCCAACCACTAGGCCACTCCTCATCAACAAAGTCCAACTCATTCAGGTTAAGATTAATTTTAGAGGAGGCCAGTATGGGGTCTACAGTGGAGCAATAGACTGGGTTCCTAAGACAGGTGGTGTCCTTCCCCATGAGGCTGGACATGGCAGATGTGCTGTAGAGATTTATGTGTCTTCTGTTAACAAAAAGCTTGGTCTAAGTAAAGCCAGTATCAGGGCTTCCGTGACCATTAGGGGAACTAGGTGACCCCCTAGAGCACCAGTGGTCCACTGCCACTCCTCTCCGGGACCTGCATCAGTGGCAATGGCTTCAAATAGTCCAGCAGCGCCTACCTAAACCTCAAGCACTGCAAGACTGTTTGGCTTCCACCCCTCCGACACCTGAAACTGGCTTCCTGTTTGCATGGGAGAAGAAGCAGCTAATCGGAAATCTAAATGAAAAAGAAATGTTTTGCCTGCTCATTCCTAGTATATCATTGTGTTTCATTAACTCTTCTCCATCCTCTTATTGTTTCTTCACCAGCTGATCATCTCTTACATCTTCATGCCTGTGGCCTTTATGATGGGTGTACAGTGGAACGAGGCACAAATAGTGGCTGAAATGTTAGGGACAAAGATCATTCTCAATGAGTTTGTGGCTTATGAAAAGCTTTCAGGCTACAAGAAGACACGCCTCTCTGGAGTGGACGAATGGATAAATGGCGAGAAACAATGGATTTCAGTAAGTAAGACAATGACTACAAGTGAAAGAGGAGCATTTGGTCTTCTACTGTAGATTTTCTAACAGAATGCTTCATTTGGGTGAGGAGTCACTCCTTTTACTTAGAAATAGGCATTTTTTTTACTTATCCTGTAAAACATTCATCCTGTCCAGTACAGGTCACTGAAAGTCTAAGATGCACCTCTGATGCACAACACACATACCATAACATCTCCCCAAAAGCATTTGAAGGTTGGTTAAATTCTTTTATAGTTGCCAAATGAAGCTTTTTGCTTCTCTGATCCTAAGAATGTTTATAGCAGCGAGAATGAGCAACATAGCAAAGAGATGAACCCTCAGTGTATTTATATTCTGTGATATCTATCTTCTAACAATTCAAGTTCACATCTGAACAAGGGACCTACCTGGTCTTAGAAGAGCAAGATATCTAAATAAAAATGTGGATTACACTGAAAATCCTCCCTCTTTATTCTTATTATCATTCCAGTATCATATAAACTGAAGCACCACAAAGCGTAACATGACTTAGGGGCTTGTTTACAAAGCCACGGTAGCGGTTTCCGGCCGATATCGGAGCCGCAGCCCCATTGAATTTAATGGGGCCGCGGCTCCGATATCGGGCAGAAACCAATATTACGGCTTTGTAAACAAGCCCCTTAATGTCAAAGGACTTTAACCCAGGAAGCTTCTCAGAAAAGCAGGGCCAGCGCAAGAGTATCTAGTGCCCTAGGCAAACCATTGGCCATGTGCCCGGCCTATCCCTGCCCCCACCCATAGACCAGCATCTCTCCTTCCCTAGCCCACCCCAAGGTGTCCAGCATCTCTTTCCCTGGCCCCCCTTCCACGTAACCAGCATGCCCCCTTCTTCCCTCACCCCCCTTCATGGTCAATTATCTTTCCTCCCTTCCCTTCCTTTTACCACTACTCCTGCCACCCTCTAACCTACCTCTATGAGAGGCAAAAAAAGCAGAATTTGGAAGGAGCAGCAGCTTCAGGGTGGGGGGGGGGGGAAGCAGCAGTGCAGTGCCAGTACAGCCAACAGGTAGCACTGAGTAAGCCCCTTAAAGCCATGGTCAATGGTGGTCTTTGAGTATCTATGGAGGTGCATGCACACACTCAAGGCCTGCTGCATCCTGCCCTCTCTGACGTGGGGGTGGGACGTGGAAATCCATGAGCACAGGCACACAGATGCTCACATGCCCACCACTGACCTCAGCTTTAATGGGCTTCCCCAGTGCTGTACTGGTGCCACACCACTGCACCCTCCCCCCATGCCTAGTCCACCCAGTGGTAGAGCTGGTCCTATGGAAGAGTCAAACCTTTTATAGAGGTAAGAATGCTTTAGAACAAAAGATTGCGTATAATATGGAACAATATCAGAAAATAAGTCTTCATGAAAATTCTGGTGGGTGCATGGAGATAAAAAGAGTAACTAAGTTCAAGAGAGCATAGACCAAGCAGAGAGAACACTAGATGCAAAGGAGGATGTAAGGAAAGGCTTGTGATTCATTAGGAGCAGTGATTCTCAACCCAGCCCTTAGGACACATCCAACCAGTTGGGGTTTTGGGGTCTCCACAATGACTATGCATAAGATAGATTTGCATACAATGGAGACTGTGCCTGAAAATCTATTTTATGCATATTCATTAATAGATATCCTGAAACTAAACTGGCTGGGTAGGTCCTGAGGAATGGGTTGAGAATGCCTTGTCTATTGCTTTGTACCAGAAACTTGGCTGACTAGGTGGGCCTTATGGTCCTTATCTGGTGTCATTTTCTATGTTTCTATGTTTTGTTCCATGAATTTTGGATAAATTCTGTAAACTTTCTTGTCGTGCATACACGTGAAACAGAACAATTTAATTATGCAAATCCTTTCTGCTGATGGATTTAACTGGATTAGAACTCAATCAAAAAACCTAGACATGGCTGCTTCATCATTCTCTGATTTATTCTGTGTAGTTATTCATTGCTTATCTTCTAGATGAGAGCTGAGATTATCACTACCTTTGCACTCTGTGGATTTGCCAATATCAGTTCTATCGGTATCATGCTTGGTGGCTTAAGTAAGTACAGAGGTCAAAAAGAAAAGTAAACCATTCTCTCTCTTGGCAAATAACAACTTATATTATGTGGCTGAATGCTAGTGTTACAGTTTCATTTGCTAAAAAACGTATAGGCACGGAAAGGGGCGCACTATTGAACATAGCAAGATTGCCTTTGGCTATAGACACCCACCAGTTTTGGGAGCACAGGAAAATACCTAAATATTTTCTATCATTTTATATTTTCTCAGTCTTTATAATTGCTTTTTGTAATACATATGGAGCTCAATTATGTAGTATAAGGCACCTCCTCTCTTATTCTCTAATCATCATCTCCTTCTGTACCACTTCTCCCTCTCACGATCAATCTCTTACTTACCTTTTCCACCACTCCTCCTCAACTGCATCTAGGCCCTCTGTATTTTGTCTCCCCCTCTCAGTGAACCACAGTCCTCCATATTTCCCTCTCTTAGTTCCCACCTCCACATTTACATAGAAACATTGAATATGATGGCAGATAACGACCATATGACCTATACTGTCTACCCATATACCAACTAGTAACTTGGATAGGAGACCATTTTGGGAGACAAGATGCTGTAGATTTACTGTGTGGAACAAAAGCCTGGCAATCTACTTCCAGTTGTACTTTGCTATGAAAACCCAGGGGATAGTCATAGCTATCCACAGGGTATCCAAGAGTCGGCACCAACTCGATAGCGCACAACAACAACAAGTTCTACAGTCC
The DNA here is from genome assembly GCA_033557465.1 of Ichthyophis bannanicus. Taxonomy (NCBI): domain Eukaryota; kingdom Metazoa; phylum Chordata; class Amphibia; order Gymnophiona; family Ichthyophiidae; genus Ichthyophis; species Ichthyophis bannanicus. The sequence goes on along the minus strand of CM066036.1, from coordinate 418,037,722 downwards.
CTTCCTCTCTCTGAGATCCTCTGGGCTTGTCCCATGCTTTCTTGAAATGAGGTAGGGTCCTCATCTCCAGCACCTTCAAGGGAGGTTGTTCCACCCTTTTTTACAAAAAAATATTTCCGTAGATTATTGTTGTTCCTTCTCCGGTCAGGTCCGATATCGTCCATCGCTAGGTCCAGGTTGCAGGCATCTGGTGGCTCTGTCAGGTCTCTTCTGTAATCCTCCTGGCTCAATCTGCTCATGAGAAGAGTCTGAATACCACCTTTCATGGTCTCCCCTAGCAGGGAGGTCTATCTTCGGAGTTGCCCTGTATGTTAGGGTGAGTGATCCATTATTTGGTGGGATCCCTTCCCATGCTGAGGTCTGCTTCCCCCCTCTGTGTAGCAACTTTCCCCTTCCCAGGTCCCAAGTAGCCCTCGTAGCAATACAAATGTAGATGATATGCAAATTAAGTAGGAAGTATTTATTTTTATTTATTTGCAACTTATTATTTTTACTATTATTATTATTATTATTTTTATTTATTTATTTAGCAAATGATGTCTTCCCAACATCCTTCAGTTCAAGCAAACATACACATCAAATTTCACTGTAAGCAACCCCACTCCCCTCCCCAATAAGTCCCTGGTTCAACCGGGATGTGTCCTAAGTATTGAATTACCTGGATGCCCTGCCACTTCCCACATAGCTTCTTATTGCTAAATCCATCTCAGGTCTGGTGGGCTCTCTACTGGTTGAGTATCCATGGGGGTCTCCTCAGGGATTTACTGTTCTTCAACCCCCAGGTCCATCTCTTCCTCCTCCTGGGGATGTCCCATATTCTCCTCTAGGGAGTCCACCTCCATTGGGGACTGCAGCATATCTTCCGCCTCCCTCCCCCTTTGCCTCTCAACCCTGGCATGGTCGTGAGTTAGGCCTTGGGTTTTCTAGGTGGGGAAGGGACAGGAGTTGGAATCCTGCCCTGATCCCTTCCCTGGCCCCTAGCTGTCCTTGGCCGCTGTTCCAAGGGGACCCTCCCAAATGGTCTTGTACCACTAGATCAGGGAACAGCCAGGATGCCTCAGGACTCCGTTTGTGAAAGGGCATACACCCCGTCACATAAACCCCCCTTACCCTTCAGGTTAGATCGTAACAGATAGGTTTCCAAGAAAAAACACAAGCAACCAAAACAAAAAACGTATAGAGGAAAAAAGACTTCAGTACCCCCTTGTGCACTACTCAACAAAGGGAGGGAGTCAGTTAAACAGCAGAAATAGCACAAAGCTAATGCTCAAGCAATCGGCCAAACCCAAAAAGACATCAACGATCAAAAAAACCCCTCCATAACAGGGGACTAAGCCAAACATAAAAAGACCCAGATATATCCCTAAAAAGAAACACAACGTTGCCTGATGTGCAAAACAAAATAGCATTAGCAACCACCAAGGTATTAACACCCAGCAAAACAATAATAGAAACAAAAAAATCCTTAGCTTTGGTGTGGCAGAAACATGACTTAGCTCAGCAGCACAAAATAGCAAAGATGAACAACATCCAAACAGCATTCAGGGCATGCAACCCAGAGCCCCGACACCAGGTGTTTCACCAGGACGGCTTCGTCAGGGAGCTCTGCAATACGTTGCTAATCCTGAAAAAAGAAGAAAACTTAGGGGTATGTTTACTAAGCAGTCTTAATGTGCAGCTGGCGTTAGTGTGCAGGATGCCATATAAGGAGTGGGCGTGTCGGTCTTAACGTAGCATTTCTGGTTACCGTGCGATAAAGGGAGCCATGGCACATCAATGCACGTTAGCCTGAAGTAGGCGTGCTGACCAGCAAACACAGCAAGAGAGGGGTAGCACAATGGTAATACATTGACTGCTGAACCAGGGGTCATGAGTTCAATCCCCCAGTGGGCTTAATGAGTAAGGCTGTCTGAAGCATTACACTTTATTATAAAGCAGTGCTGCTAGAGGCATTTTCCTTTCTACTTTAAAGCAGTGCTGCCAGCAAAAACACCCTCACAGTGCTGTAATCTTTATGTGCAGTGCATCATGGGTATGAGTGGATTAACCCTATCCTGGTAACCACAGCAGACAGTTCGTGTGGTGACCTGCAGTCCTTCTGTAGCCAGCCAGGGGTTTGCTCAGAGCTATAGAGCTGTAGCCCACTGGTCACTTCACTGCTTGTAGAGCCAAAGGTTGTGGGTTTGATCCCACAGTGGGGTTATTTATTGGAGCTGTCTGGGACAGTTCCTTTTTTTAATCTAAATTAGTACTGCCAGCAAAAACATCCTCACAGTGATGTAATCCTCAGGTGCCCCATAAGGCGCCTTATAAGGCACCTTAAGGTTATAGCACTGTGAGGGTGTTTTTGCTGGCAGTACTAATTTAGATTAAAAAAAGAAACTGCCCCAATAAATAACCCCACTGTAGGATCAAACCCATGTCCTCTGGCAACACAGGCAGTGAAGTAACCAGTAGGCTACAGCTACAAACAAACCTCTGGCTGGCCACAGAAGGACTGAAGGTCACCACACAAACTGTCTGCTGTTGTTACCAGGATAGAGTTAAGCCACTCGTACCCATGATGCACTGCACATGCAAAGCAGCAGTCTACAGATGAGCACAAGATGGGGTATGCACCCCCACAGCACCTAGGCCTGGTAGGGGATACTGACCGTGCGCGTAACTGGCACAGAGTAGATACAGACCATCACATTGTGCGGCTACTGTGCTCACCCTGAGGGTGAGGTGGGGCGCCCAGCACCAGGTCCACAGCACTTGCCCTCCCTGAGATAGGCTATGCTGCACGTCCCCATTAGTGCCAGTGTGTGATAGGTAGTTCTTTCAGACACACCTACGATACACCTGTGCCCATATGTATATCCCAGTCACATCTAGCCCTTGTGGACTATGATGCACCAGAATAGTGCATATCCTCTGTGGGTGCCATGGCCACATGATTCAGGAGGAGGAGGAGTGGTGGTGGGACCCATAGGCGGATTATGTAGCACCACCAAACTTGCTCTCTGGGGATCAGGATCTCCCCCCAACAGATCCACATTCTACAGCCCTGCCATGGTGGCTATAGAGGGGACCAACAACCCCAGACCTGCGGGGAAACAGATGAGCTACAGGGCAGTCAGTGCAGATCTGTAGCATTCCATAAGGCAATAGCAGACAGACAGAAGGCCTGGAAATGCTCAGCTGCCCCCCCTCCCACCACCACTGTCTGACATTCTCCAGCAGCCAGCATAGTGAGTCTCTAGCTGCTGCACCCTGCAAGGTGTTCTAGCCATACACATACTAACTACAGACAGTCTGCTAGCTAGTCCACAGTGCATGTTCCTGGAGGAGATGTGTGCACCCAAAACTGGGATGTGAGCACACCCACCAAGCAAATAAATCAGTGATTGGGCCCCCAAAAGGAGAACCCATATATATCACTTGAGAGAAATACTATATAGCACTATGGGGGAACCTAGCCATGCCATGGTCACTGCTCAGTCAGGTGAGAGTGACCTCCCAGCAGGACATGCTGTAGCCACCCTGTCTGTGCAGGTGGTGGCCGGGCACTACAATGTCCCAGCCAGTGCCCTATGCCCTGTGCAGATGCATCCTGCCCAGGCCGCCCTGTCCGGGCTATACCCACAGTACCTTGCTCCTCATTATGCACATTGGCAGGCCAATACTGGCAACAGTGCTAGCAGTGTGGGCTGAGGAGGGTGTTGGCAGTCACCACACACTGGATAGACAGACACACACTCCCCAAACCTATGCCAGCATTGTGCAACTATAGAGGTGTTTGGCAGCCCTGGCCACCGCACCAGTCCTGGGCACAGTGCAGGCATGGCTATGGTACGCAATACTGTAGGAGTCACTCCCCAGGGTGGTAAACACTGTCAGACACAAGACCTGTAGCACACTCCACAGCCATCAGAAAGGTTGCTATGATGCAGCTCAATCAGCAAATTGTGCTTAACTTAGGAATTGCTATCTGCCAGTAATCATAGCAACCTTTTGATAGATCTGTACCATATTCCCAGGTTTAGGGTGGCATTGCTAAGGTATGCAAGTGCTAGTATTGGGAGATGCACACAGGGCCCAAAATCCTGCCTCTCCAGGTGGCTTTGGATGATGGAGCCTGTGGGCGCGGGTGAGTCTGCCCCTGTTGGCCGCTGCTCTAGGGCAGAGGTTCCCAACTCCGGTCCTGGTGGGCTAAACCCTGTTCGGGTTTTCATGCTGTCCCTAATGAATATGCATGAGATACATCTGCATACCATGGGGGCGATACACAGAAATGCAGCACAGCCATAGTTATTGGAGACAGCATGGGACCTGAATGGTGTTTGGCCCTCCAGGACTGCTTTTGGGGGACTCTGCTCTAGGTAATGCGCATGTTTATGGTGTCTGTGCTCTGTAGGGTAAAATGTAGGCGTTTTGGGCATGTTTACGTTATCTGCACTAAAGGTTCTGTCTGTATTACTGCATTTTAGTAGTGGGCAAAATATGGGGACTGGGTCGGCACGAACCACAGCTGGGACTTGAACCTGTGACCCTCAGCTCCTGAACACACTGGTTGTGTGCCCTGCACCACCGTGTTGCCACAGAGACAGTGCATTCCCTGGAGATACCATGACTGTTTGTCAGACAGAGCCTGTCTGTTGCAGTGCACGGCACCCACCTAAACAGGGCTGGGCCATGGTCTGCTGTGGGCAGCAGCCACTGCCCCCTCCACCACCAGTACCCCTCTGTCACCATGCTGACATGCCCTTCTGCTGGTGGTGCTGGTGGTGCGCAGTCTCGGGCCATCCAGTGTGCGGGTAGGTGGCTGCCTATGGTGCGGGTTCTGGGGTAGGGGTGCCTGCATAGATGTCCACGCTTCCCCCCAGCACCGCCTGCAAATGTTCTGTACCCTTGGGGGTACCTGCTGGGTACTATCCTCTGTGACACTGTGGGAAACACACTCGTGCCCGTGTTGGGCCCTCATCAGTTGCTGTCTGGCTGCTCTACTGTTTCAGCATGCGTATGGGCCACCTAGGCATCACCCTAGTCCGCACTGTGGCCCAGCTGCACCACAGCATGTGCCGCCTGCAGCCCTCTGTGTTCCCTTTTCCAGCATCTGTCCAGTTGCCTGTTCCAACATGCCCACCCTGCTGTTGCGGGACATGTGCATGCCATAGGAAACCTGTCCAGTAACAAGGGAAAGCCCTGATCAGCGTTATTTCACTGTGGGATCATTCACCTTGTATAGGGACAGAGCATAGCCCCTTCCAAAATTGATATCTTTTTTTTTTGGAGCTTTCTCGGGAGTGTTTTTTGATGTTTCCCATTGATATCACTATTGCCCAGCTAGGTTATGGTTTTTTTCCAGTTTGTTCAGGTCATTTTCAATGTTTATCTGCCCTTTTGTTCTGTGCACATGTATCACACTTATCACCTTTTGTAGGTTTCCCTGGCTTTGCTGTACATTGCTGACGGAAATGGTTTCTCTTCCCTTTAAATGTACTCTAACGCCAGGGTTTCACTGATGTTAGTTTTCAGTCCCAAAATCCACAGCATTAGTGTGCAGGGAGCCTTTTCCCTCCCACTCTCCACCCATTGACCCCTTCTCTCCGCCCCTGGGGAGCCTTCCTCCGCCCTCAGGGAGCCTTTACTCCGCCTTCAGCGCTCGTTTGCGCCGCTGAGCGCATTAGCGCTCGATAAGGTACCTTATCGCATGGTAAATCGCCATTATCATGCGATAAGGCGTCTTATCGCGCGCTAATGTGTCAGAGCGCATATTAAGACGGTTTAGTAAACATACCCCTTAGTCTTGGAAAACTCTTAATATCTGGTCATAGGCAAACAAACAAAAAAAGGAAAAAGAAGAAAAAACAAAAACAAACCGGTAAAACCTGCTGAAAGAAAACCTGCCCCAAAAAAATGCCGTGCATGCACACTGAAAAAGGAAACCCCAGTAACGTCAGGGAACCCCCGGCGTCATGGCTAGCAGACACAGTGAGGCAGTATCCAGCCAAAAAAATGCACAAATAACTCCAAACAGGGAGACATTTAGAAGAAAACCACCCAGCCCACCCCTTCAACTGGAAAGCTAGACTCAAAAACAAGCCTTCCATTCAATAAAGTCATTTAAACCTGCAGGTGGCAAAGTATTCAGACAAAAAATCCAGCACTGTTCCAGACAAATCAGTTTTGTCCCAATTGTCTCCATAAATAGAAGGTATTGAGTGATGACTAAACACTTAAGATCCTCAAACACATGGTGGAAAGATAGAGAATGGTTTACCAAGGGCGCCCCCTCATTTAGGTGCTGAAGTTTGCTTCTATGTTCAATTAAATGCACCCGTAATGTCCATCGTGTCTTCCCTATATACCCTAGATCAGGTGTGGGCAATTCCGGTCCTGGAGGGCCGCAGACCAGTCAGGTTTTCATGATGTCCATAATGAATATTCATGGACCTATTTCCATACAATGGAAGGCAGTGGATGCAAATAGATCTCATGAATATTCATTAGGGACATCATGTATACCTGACTGGTCTGCGGCCCTCCAGGACCGGAATTGCCCACCCCTGCCTTCACTTAACCTTCCATTGCCTCGGAAGAAAGGCCTGGCAATCTACTTCCGGTGACACTGCCAAGAAAACCCAGGAGCTTCTGGGTCGCCAGGAGTCAGGAATGACTCGAAGGCACACATTGCATTGCATTGCCCTAGACTACAGGGGCAAAGAATCAAATATATAACCCCCGTGCTGCTACACGTAATAGTATGATACAGTTGATAGATATGATGATTATACTGGGAAGACTGACATGTCACCATCATGAAGCAAACTGAACAGCTGCCACAGCTACTGTGGCCGGGAGCTGATGAATGTTGTGGCAGCAAATCAGTATAGGCAGAGGGACACAGGAGATCTTTCAAGTTACGATTCCTTGTGTATACAGTTCATATCTGAAGCTGCTGTAAACCAGGAATGAGACGAATAAGATGAGAATGACAATATGTTAGAAAGCCTATAGCTTAATGAGTTGAAACGAGAAACATAACGCGTTGTGTTTCTTTTTGGGGAAATATCTGGGTCTTTTTATGTTTGGCTCAGTCCCCTGTTATGGAGGTTGTTTCTGATCATTGATGTCTTTTTGGATTTGGTTGATTGCTTGAGCATTAGCTTTGTGCTGTTTCTGCTGTTCGACTAGCTCACCCCCTTTGTTGAGTAGTGCACAGGTGGGTACTGAGGTCTTTTTTCTCTATAACGTTTTTGTTTTTGTTGCTTGTGTTTTTTCTTGGAAACTCTTGTCTTCTGTCTGGTTTTTTGTTTTATTTGTTTTATTGTGTTTTCTCAAGTGCCTTGTTGTTTTTTTGTTTTGTTTTTTAGTTTTTCTACATCTATTTTGGCTCCTTGAGGAGACTCTGTTTTGATTATAACTTCATTAAGTTTAGCCATTTTAAGGCTGCATAGTCGGTCATGAGGATTAAATGACTGCCCAGCAGATAGCATTTTAAGGCATCCATTACCCACTTGATTATGAGGCACTCCTTTTCCGTAATTGAGTACCTAGTCTCTGCCTCCTCAGCTTCCGACTAAGGTGCACGATGGGTGTTCTTCTCCGGCAACGTTCTGGCTTAACCCTGCTCCTAAGCCTACCCCAGACACGTCAGTTTGTAGCACAAACTGCTCTTTGAAATCTATATTTCTTAACACAGGATAACGAATGGCTCTTCTTACCATTTACCCCAACATACCTGGTTAGGGGATTTAGTTTTCAGCAGATCAGTAAGGGAAGTGGCTAGCTCAGCAAAGTGTGGCATGATCCTTTGGTAATAGCCCACTAGACCCAAAAATGCTCTAACCTGCTTTTTTTTGGCAGGGTTTTCCTTGAATAGCCTGCACTTTATTAATGGCGGGTCACACTATACCATTTCCTACCCGGTAGCCTAGGTATTTTACCTCCAGGTTCGCTAACTGACATTTCTTAGGGTTGTCAACCCAGCCCACCTTAAAGATTCACATATCTTATGCAGATGGATTAGATGTTCCTCCCAGGTCCTCGGAATAAATAACCACACCATAGATGCAGTTTGAGTACCCTATTAATGATGCTCTGGAATATAGCTGGCACCCTGTGCAAGCCGAAAGGGAGGACTGTAAACTGGTATAGCCCCTGGGGTGTCCAAAAAGAGCCAAGCGACGAAACCTGGAAACAGCACAAGCACTGGCAAGACAAATGCAAGGCATTGATAAAGCAGGCAAATGGAGAATTTGAGAAGAAGCTTGCTGCGGAAGCAAAAACGCAAAAATAAAGATTTTTTTCAAGTACATTCGTAGCAAAAAATCGGTGAGAGAGTCAGTTGGTCCATTAGATGATAGAGGAGTTAAAAGGGAACTACGAGGCGACAAGGTGATAGCGGAGAGACTGAATGAATTCTTTGCTTTGGTCTTTACTGAGGAAGATGTAGGGATGTTACCCATGACTGAAGTGGTATTTAAAGGTGCAGAAGAATTGAAGGAAATATTGATACATTAGGAAGATGTCTTACAACTATTTGATAAATTGAACAGTAGCAAATCACCTGGGCCGGATGGTATACATCCAAGGGTACTGAAAGAACTGAAATATGAGATTGCAGACCTGCTATTAGTAATCTGTGAACTATCATTAAAATCATCTCTAATACCTGAAGATTGGAGGATCGCCAATGTAACACCAATTTTAAAAAAGGGTTCCAGGGGTGATCCAGGAAACTACAGACCGGTGAGCCTCACGTCAGTACCGGGAAAAATGGTAGAAACCATCATAAAGAATAAAATTAGTCAGCATGTAGACAGTCATGGCCTAATGGGAGACAGCCAACATGGCTTTAGACAAGGAAGATCTTGTCTTACTAATCTGTTATGTTTTTTTGAAGGTGGACAAAGGGGAGTCGGTTGATATAGTGTATCTGGACTTTCAGAAAGCCTTTGACAAGGTCCCTCATCAGAGACCTTTGGCAAAACTAAAGAGTCATGGGATAGGAGGCAGTGTATTACTGTGGATCAGGAACTGCTTAAAAGATAGAAAGCAGAGGGTTGGGCTAAATGGCCAATTTTCCCAATGGAGAAAAGTGAATAGTGGTGTACCCCAGGGATCTGTGCTGGGTCCGCTGCTTTTTGACATATTCATAAATGACCTGGAAAGTGGAATAACAAGTGAGGTTATCAAATTTGCAGATGACACAAAACTATTTAAAGTCGTTAAAACCCAAGAGGATTGTGGAAAATTGCAAGAGGATCTTGATAAATTGGAAGATTGGGCATCAAAATGGCAGATGAAATTTAATGTGGACAAGTGCAAAGTTATGCACCTAGGGAAGAACAACCCAAACTATGGTTACACGATGGAAGGTTCCACATTAGGAACCACCACCCAGGAAAAAGATTTAGGCGTCATTGTGGATAACATGTTAAAACCATCGGCCCAGTGTGCAGCGGCAGCCAAGAGAGCAAATAGAATGCTAGGTATGATAAGGAAAGGAATGGAAAATAAAACAAAAGATATTATAATGCCTCTATATCGTTCCATGGTGAGACCTCACCTTGAATATTGTGTGCAATTCTGGTCACCGTATCTTAAAAAGGATATAGCATTATTAGAAAAGGTTCAGAGAAGAGCCACCAAAATGGTAAAGGGGATGGAAGGATACTCCCATGAAGAAAGGCTAAAAAGGTTAGGGCTCTTTAACCTGGAAAAGAGACGGCTGAGGGGAGCTATAATAGAAGTCTATAAATTAATGAACGGAGTGGAACAGGTAAACGTAGATCGATTGTTTACGTTATCAGAATATAGAAAGACTAGGAGACATGCAATGAAGCTACAGGGTAAACTATTTAAGACTAAGAAAAGAAAATATTTTTTCACTCAACGTGTAATCAAACTCTGGAATTTGTTACCGGAGGATGTAATAAAGGCTGTTAGTGTAGCTGGGTTTAAAAAAGTTTGGACAAGTTCCTGGAGGAAAGGTCCATAAACCATTATTAAGAAGGGACCCAGGATATCAATGCTTGACCCAGTACAAGCATTGTGGAACCTGTGTTTTTTGGGGAAACTGCTAGGTACGTATGACCTAGATTGGCCACTGTTGGAAAACAGGATACTGGGCTTGATGGACCTTGGTCTGGCCCAGTATGGCATATCTTATGTTCTTATATTTTCTCCCTAGAGGTCAGGTTTAAAGGAATCTGCCAGTAGCCTTTCGTTAAGTCAAGGGTTGAAATGTATTTAGCCCCTCCCAATCGCTCTACCAGCTCTTTTATCCTCTGAACACAAGAATGAGTGAGTTCCTGCCGCAGCTGACCCTACTCCATGAAATAGCAATTAGGCCACCCCTATTCATGACTGAGTAACAAAGTTAAAGAGAGAGAACATACCATTAAAAGAGGTTTCCTGGCTACTAGGCAGCTTGGGGAGGTCACTGAAACTTTTGCCATTCTCAAATGATCCCATCTTCCAAGAAAGGAGCTACTTCCAATGCATCCTCACTTTCTCATGCTGGATGGGCAATCAGTAGCCTAAGAACCAGTACTGATCTGGGACCTCCTAGCAAGGAGGAATGATGCCCTCTTTCTGTGCTAGCCCTCCTCCCTCGGTCTAGTTTGGCAGGAGTATCCTGGTAAGATTGGAAGCCTTATCTTCACTGTGTTTTGGTTCTTTCCAGCTGCCATGGCCCCTCAGCGAAAAAGCGAATTCGCGCAGATTGTCTCATATGCCCTCCTGACTGGCGCCTGTGTCTCCATGGTCAATGCGTGTGTTGCAGGTATGTTCTCCTTAGTCTGGCTGCTGAAGGGGGATATGATAGAAGTCTATAAAACAGTGAGTGAAGTAGAACTGGTAACTGTGAATTGGTTGTTTACTCCTTGAACAGGTACAAAGATTAGGAGACATATGTGAGGATCTCACTAAAATAAAGACTCCAGCCCTTGTGTATCTTTAAAATTGACTGATAAAGACATATCCCCTTTCGAAGGTTTCTGCCTTTAAAGATACAAATTCTGGGATGGATGTTTGTTACAAGTGTTGAGAATTACAGACTGCTAACAGCAAACCCCAAAGTAGATTACAATGGGCAAACATTTTAAGCTGTCAGAAAGTGTTGTACTGACTTTTAGTCAGCAACTTGGGAGTGGGGGGGGGGGGGTGGCTCTTGCATCAGAATGCAGCCCTCTGTGATGGGTTGAAATCTCCTGAATCAAGGGAGTGATTGACTGGCCAGTTTCTGGCTAAGAAGCATCAAGAGGGTTGGGCTTCAACTCTCCTACTGCGTTCGAAGCCGTAAACTCAGACTTGAAAAACAACAGCATGAATTTATTCTGTATCAGCTCTGGGTCAGAGTTCAAAAAGAAAAGATTCTGCATTTCCTGACAACCCTACAACTTCAAGGTTCCCTTGGGAACAAGTTGAGCCTTGCAGCTGCCAGAGACTAAATTGAATTGTCATCCAAATACTGAGATCTTATCATAAATAAACTAAAGAAAGCTAGATTTTTCTCCTTGCAGGAAAAAGCACCAAGGATTTGGATGTAACTGGACTTGTATCCAGGGCCAGCCCAAGGGATTATGCAACTCCAGGCAGAAGCCCCGGCTGTGGTGCCCCCCCCCCCCCCCCGGCTAAGCCATGCCCTCCCGTCCCCTCCCACACTGAGCCACCATCTCCTTGCTGATCCCTCCCCCCCTGCTGCTGCTGATTCCATTGGCAGGGTCATGGGGGATGTCTCGGCTCTGCACAGCTGCCCGTGACAGGCTATGTGCTTCGGCATACATGGCTTGCCATGGGCACTGTGTCGTGCTCTCTGTCCCCAGGTTCTTATCTCCCAGACTTTAACTAACTCTCCTCCTCTCTCTCCCTCTATACCCAGCATCTTTCCTCTGTGTCCCTATCACCTCCACGTGTCCAGCATCTCTCCTCGATGTGCCCCCTACCAACACTCCAATATCCAGCATCAGCTCTCTTTCCCTTATTCCCCCCATGCCCACCATTTGCTCTCTCTCTCCTATCTCCCCCCTGCCCAACATCTGCTCTTGCTCCCCATCTCCCCCATGTCCTGCATCTGCCCTTTTACGTAATCTCCTCCATGCTTAACTCCCCTATGCCCCCATCATGCTCAGTATCTGCCCTCTTCCCCTATATCATTCATCAGCCCTTTTACCCCTATTCCTCCATGCTCCCATCTGCCCTTTCTCCCCTATGCCCCCCATTATGCCAAGTATCTGTCCTTTACTTCTGTGTCTCCCCATCATTGGCCCTTTTCCCCCTATGACAGAGTGCCCCACAACAAAATGATGCCATCTTGATAAAGAAACCAGAAGTGAAAGGGGATCACTCTGCTCTGAAGCTTATTATGCCTGGAAAGAAGGAGGTGTGGGGGGAGGATGGAGGTAAAGCTCAGAAGGAGGTCTGGCGGAACTTACATGTTGCATCAGTGGCATCATTTGGGGGAGTGTTTGCAGACATTTCTTGTTTCCTTTGCATTTTGGTCTTTTAAAGAAATGTGAAGCAGCACTTTAGAAGGGACATAAAGGAAGAATTTGAGACATCCAGGTCGCAACGTCCTAAATACCAGGGGAGTGGCGAAAGTGAGGGAAGGCATGTATAAGCGCTGTCTGGCATTGCTCCGTCTCCACCTTGAAAGATGTGCATCTCTGCAAGCAGTTTTGGAGATGGGCCTTTGAAAATGGCATGGCGGGGCATGTGCACATTTGCAGGCTAGTGTAGAAATGTGGACATCCCCGAAATACACGGCCACAGAAATGGGTAACAGACACTTCAGAATGGAGACGTGGTGAGGTGCTGAAAATGAAAAGACGGTTAATCAACACGCAGGTTTTGTTGACCCAGCAAAAAGTAATGTGATGGTGAGAACATCATTGACTCTTCCCTCTGCAAGCGAGCCCTTTTCTGCAACTTCTCCATGATCAGGGGCAGGTATAGGCATGGACACATCAACAGCCAGGAACAGACATGCACAGGCCTTCCCGAAATCATGCAATGACATGCATCTCTATAGGACTGCTCGGGCCACGTCTCCACCATGGCCCCCGTGAGACATGGACATAATCGTGACAAGGACATCTACACACCCGGCCTTCTAAACTGTCTCCAAGGACGTCTCTGTGATTTGCGTGTCTGAATGCCAGTTTTCAGATGTCCAAATCATGAAAAGAGTTTCTAAATTACCCCCCCCAAAAAAAACAACAAATTAAATAAACAAAGCAAAATGAAAATATATTCAATGCACGCCTCTAAAGTAATTCCCCTTCGTGACTGATCACAGCTATTGGATGGGTTTAGCTTACCTATCGGATCTGCATATTCAGGGCTAGTATCCGAATACTCTCCCAGTGCTGACGCTGTCCGTATGGTGGAGGTATTCCGTGCTGCTATAAGGATAGCCTCAGGACTGCTTTTTCACTCATTACCTGGATAATTATCCCTATAGTGGCACTGAATATCTCCACTCTTTGGATAATGTCGGCACGGTTCCGATGCGCTGCCCATGGACTGACCCGGTACGGCAGTCTGTAAAGATATTCAGCAGTATTATCTGTATAGAGCCGCTGAATATCCCAGTCATTGACAGTTAATCGTCTAGCTACTGCTGCCAACCAGCTAAGACCCGGACTGTTTTAGCAAGCTCATAAATAGTCCTAATCGGGGCACACAAACACTGCACTGCTTCATACAGAAAATGAAAACTGAACCCTTATTCTTAGCAGAACAATAGTATACCCTGAGATACTGAAGCCAAGCACACTAGGTTCCTCGCTGAAGCAACTCAAGACTCTTCCGCAGGTGAGCTAAGCATGGGATGTCCACTGGTTCTAAAGCTCTGAGGTGGATGCACCTGGTTTATTAACTAATAACGCGACTCTGGCACTATGTCTCTGTAGCCAAGTTGTTCATCACAGATAGAGCTTTAAACCTGTACACAATAAGGCAGAATTCTTGCCTCTAGTTGGAATCTCTTTGCCTATATTAGCAGATGGGTCTTCAGAGGTCAGTTCTAGCCTTTTCTACTTATGCATATCCCGTTTTCAGGAATTCTATGCTCTGGAAATATCCTACTCAGTGTTTCTGGAAGGAAAAATCCCTTTTGCAGATGAAAAAACAATTGGAATCAGCCCCAGGCTTATAAAAGGATGCTTTGTAGCAATGGTAGTCAAGAACGGTGGTCCTCAAAAACCTCAGATGGCATGAATCCAAAATAATTGGGCGTTCTGGGTTGTTTGATTCATTTTCATTGTCATAACGCCTGGATGTGCAACTTATGAAATTGATGATATTTCTTGTTAGTTTTGTCCTATACTAGGCTACTCTCCCCTTGATGTAGGCTTTGAATGTTGTTTAATTTGTTGTTTCTTTTGTTTCTTGCTAAAATGATTTATGGTCCCTTTTCCTTTTTATCTTTTGGAGTTTGTAAATTTTAATAAATCTTCATTAAAACAAAAAAGAACCAACAGGTGGGTCGGGTTTTCAGAATATCCCTAATGAATTGCATCAGCTAAATTCACATTTAATTAAGATCAAAATCTATCTCATGCTTCTTCGTTAGGGATATTCTGAAAACCTGACCTGTTTGCATCCCTTCAGGCCTGACAGTGACTACCTGTGCCTAATGGTACACTGGCATGTTTCAGGAGGAATCTGATATGCTCCATGAAAACACAAGTGTACGGTCTTCGGCATTATGGATTTATGGCTCCTCTTCTCAGTGCTTTTTGTTTTCTTAGGTATCCTGTACGTGCCCCGGGGGGAAGTGCAGTGCCTCTCCTTCTTCAATTCAACACTCTTTAATGACACTAACTACAATGTTTACATCTGCTGCAAAGAACTATTTGGAAAGTGAGTATGACTATTTGCTCCGGTGCAATTCCGAAACCCCACCCTCCCGGAAAATGGGCGCGAGCTCTACTTGCTCATCTCACTCTGGTCCTGAGAGTCCTGGGTTCAGGGTTGATCCAAGAAAGGTGTGGGGTATGGGCAGGATGAAGAGCTGTGGAGGAGGGTGGGAGGGGTCTGCTTCCCACTGTTCTTTCCACTGCCAACACACAGCAACTCTTGGACTAATTGTGCTGTCGTAGCAATGGCAGCTGTGACTCAGAAGGGGAAGGAAGCGATTTTGGACACCATAAACAGGGAATGATTATGAAGCTGTGGACCTACTGTAGCAGCAAAGGGCTTGGGGCAGTCATCCTAATTCTCCTTCTCCCTAAGGACAGCCCTGCAAAATTTCATGCGAAAAAAAATATTTCTTTAAAGATGAAACAGGTCAATATTCAGCAGTTAGTACTCATCTAGATTACTGCAACACTGTACTGAGGTCTACCTCAGTATATAATATGTTCATTGCAACTCGCTCAGAATGCGGCTGCATGGGCTATTTGAGGACTGAGAAGATATAATCGTACCCAGCCCATACTACTTGAGCTGCGTTGGATGCCCATTCGGTATTGATTTCAGTTGAAATGTTTAACTCAGTCGTTCAAACCTTTGCACTCACTTGTTATAAATGACTTATGTTCATGTTCGTATCAATACAATCCCTTAGAAATCCTGAGATCAGCTTTTCAAGGTTTGCTAAGAGTACCACCCACCTCTGTGGTTTGTAATGAATCCACATGATCTCATGTTTTCTCAGTCACTGTGCCCAAGTCACGGGATGCTTCTCCTCTTCTATGCAAGCTATTCAAGATGACCTGGATTTCCAAAGGGATGAATGCTGGGGAGCATTAAGGAAGGGGCTCATGCTTTAGTTGGGAAAGAAGCAAATGCCCTCTCCTGGAAATTGAAGTCTACAATGCAAATTTGGAATCACTTGGCAACATTTTCCTCCCCAAGCTGTGCAGTGTCTCATGTTCTGCAGCTGGTATGAGATGACCGGGTGGCAGGGAACAGAGGGTCATGGAGAACCTGGGAAGAAGAATCAATAACCCTAGGTGGAGTGAAAGTGCAGAGAAGGAGTGATACCTTGAAGGGGAGAGGGAGACAGGACTGTGAGAGATGGTGGTAGGAAGCAGTAGAGGGAGTATGAGAGCACTGGAGATGGAGGATAGGGCAGTAAAAGAGAAATGGATGGGGTAAAGGGAATACCAGGGGAAGGAACATGAGGGGTTGAAGGGAAGAATGTGAAAGAAAGTCAGAAATGGTGATGAGGGTGATGAAAGAGAACCAGTGATAGTGTCAGCTGGGGATGGGGCAGAAGCAATGTTGCAGAGAGAGTCAAACGTGACATAGTGCTGAGTCCCAAAAGCTGAGAGAGAGGGAGAGCCATAGAGGATGATGGGTTGTATGTGTGTGAGAGAGGAGGTGGTGGGGTGAGGGAGAATGCAAGAGAGTGAACGTGGGTTGGACAGAATCAGAGAGAGACTGATGGGAGATCATAAGAAATGAATTTAGTTTCAGGGTAAGAGTGGGTTTGATGGGTTGAAGGAGTCAGATTGGAAGAAATGGGAGAATAGGAGAAGGGAGTGTGTAAAATTAAATGTTTAAGGTGGAATGTGAAGTAAGAATAAGAGGAGATGGTTGGGGGTGGGGGCGGATAAAGTCAGTATGGGGATAATTGGGAATGCTGTAAGATCCAGAGAGGGGGGTGGCTATTTCTGGGAGAAGGGAATCACAGTAGCAGGATTGAGGACAGAGGAGTCCTCAAGCAAAGAAGGGAAATAAACAAAGGAGAGTTTGTAGGTGGACAAGGTGAAAAGAGATGGGAGAAAAGGGAGTGAGAAGAGGAAGAAATGAAAGAGGAGGGGAAAAGGAAGACAGAGGGTAAGCATGGGGGACAGAGGGTAACCATGGGAGACAGACGGTAAGCATGGGGGACAGAGGGTAAGCATGGGGGAGACAGAGGGTAAGCATGGGAGACAGAGGGTAAGCATGGGAGAGACAGAGGGTAAGCATGGGGGAGAGAGGGTAAGCATGGGAGACAGAGGGTAAGCATGGGGGAGAAAGCATGGGGGAGACAGAGGGTAAGCATGGGGGAGACAGAGAGTAAGCATGGGAGAGAGGGTAAGCATGGGAGACAGAGGGTCAGCATGGGGGAGACAGAGGGTAAGCATGGGGGAGAGAGGGTAAGCATGGGAGACAGAGGGTAAGCATGGGGGAGAGAGGGTAACCATGGGAGACAGAGGGTAAGCATGGGGGAGAGAGGGTAAGCATGGGAGACAGAGGGTAAGCATGTGGGAGAGAGGGTAAGCATGGGAGACAGAGGGTAAGCATAGGGGAGACAGAGGGTAAGCATGGGGGAGACAGAGGGTAAGCATAGGGGAGACAGAGGGTAAGCATGGGAGACAGAGGGTAAGCATGGGGGACAGAGTGTAAGCATCGGGGAGACAGAGGGTAAGCATGGGGGAGAGAAGGTAAGCATGGGAGACAGAGGGTAAGCATGGGGGAGACAGAGGGTAAGCATGGGGGACAGAGGGTAAGCATGGGGGAGACAGAGGGTAAGCATGGGGGAGACAGAGGGTAAGCATGGGGGACAGAGGGTAAGCATGGGAGACAGAGGGTAAGCATGGGGGAGAGAGGGTAAGCATGGGGGAGACAGAGGGTAAGCATGGGGGATAGAGGGTAAGCATGGGAGACAGAGGGTAAGCATGGGGGAGACAGAGGGTAAGCATGGGGGAAACAGAGGGTAAGCATGGGGGAGAGAGGGTAAGCATGGGGGAGAGAGATTCTTTTTTAATATTATTATTCATCTCACTGAAGCAGTGACCTCAGAATGATTTCTCACAAAGGAATATTCGGCTAGTCCCAACTCTCGGACTCTTCCTACCCCTAGCAGACGCCTCTTCCGTCCCAGGCCTGGTGTGGCCTCTTTTGCTGCCTTGTGCTAGTGATTACTGTACTTCTCCTACAGTGGTAGTGGCAACTGGTGGCCGTATTTAAACAAAACTCTAACTTAGAAAACCGTCTTTTGCATGTGTCTGTGTAGCGCCGCATACACCTTGTAGCTATACAAATGTTCACTAGTAGTAGTAGTAACCAAGGGTTTCTGAACCCAGTCCTTGGGACACACCTAGCCAGTCAGACTTCAAGATAACCACAATGAATATGCATAAGGGATATTTGCATGAAAATCTATCTTATGCATATTCATTGTGGTTATACTGAAAAACCTGACTGGCTAGGTGTGTCCTAAGGACTGTGTTCAGAACCTCTGATTTGGAGATTTATCCCTCTGGAATGCACCAAGAAGCTGTTTAATGACTTAAATAAAATACTTTCAAACCCATAGGAACATCTTTTGACTGTGTGCAACACTGCAAGCCTCTCTCATGCATATTTAGGGTTGCCAACTGGCTCCAGATGCGCCTGACAGGCTTCATCCACTCCTGGGTTTACCCTATTGCATACAGGGACTTGTAGTTCTGATTTCTCTATCACACTCCATAAGAAAAACAAGATTACAAGTCCCTGCATGCAATGGGTAAATCCAGGACTGGATCAAGCCTGTCAGGTGCATCTGGAGCCAGTTGGCAATCTTATGCATATACATTGTAGTTATCCTAAAAAACCTCACTGGTTAGGTGTGTCCTGTGGACTGGATTGAGAATCCCTGCTCCAAGCTAAAAAGAAGGTAAACAGTTCAGTTCGCCCCAACTCTGCAGGGTGTGCGCATAGTCAAAAGAATATTTTAGAATTTGTAACATTTGTTTCAGTTCACATTTATGCATTCTTGTTAAATGTAATTCTTTCATCTGTTTTTTCATTTGTTTTTTAAATTTATTATTATTATTATTATTAAACTGTTAACTGTAACTTTCCGTTATTTTCAAGTTCTTTGTAAACCGCTTTGATTCTCGAAAAGCGGTATATAAACACTATTAAATAAATAAAAGATGTTCCTATGGGCTTGAAAGTATTTTATTTAAGTCACTTAAATAGCTCTTGGTGCATTCTAGAGGGACAAGTCTGTTTTCGTAAATGCAAATACTTAGAAGTTGCACAGTCTATATATGTTCCTGCTCAGATACCCTCTCAATATCCTACTTGGTTGGTTCTACTTCTAGGTTTAGTGTTCCTGGCCTGAATCCTTTTATTTATCCCGGGCATAAAATATAATGTATATAGGTTACCTCTGGTAGAGGTCCTTCCTGTAGATCAGTGGTCTCCAGTATGGCTGGGTTCAACCCTGAGATCAAGGGGAGCCTTGGCTTGCACAAATGCATATAAATATCTGTTCCTTCCTTCTCTCTGACCCAGTGTTGTGGCAGAGAAATGCCTTTTTTCCTTGCTGAAAAATATTCTTGCACTGGGATTCCAGGGGCTTGGAACCCTGTAATGAGAACTGAGTCCCAGTTCCTCCTCACATCCTGTCTGCTCTTTTCTCTCAGCCAAACTCTGCATTCAAATAGAATCAAGTCACTTAAAAAGCATCCTGAAGGCTCTGTACCAAGTGGAAGTTAGCCCTTTCACTGCTGCTAGGTGCAGAGTTAGTCCAGCACTTCCTTTGAGTTCATAGGGCTTAAACTCATACTCTACGTTTTTCCACTCGTTGCCTGCAGACTTGCCTTAAGTCCCAAAGCAGGCAGCAAGGCAGGCATCCATGCCTAGATTTACCCCCATCAAGACAGAAACATCCAGAAAGGAGTCAGGGCAGTGTTGCTCTTTCTGTGTTTTCCCACCCAGTTGAGTGACTGTTTTGCCTAGGTCATGGGAAAACGTTTCAGGATACAGGTTTTTGGGCTATTTCCAACACCGCTTTGGGCAAGAAAACCATGGAAAATGGAGCAAAAAAAAGGTGAACAAAAAGGCAAAGTCTTGGCTCAGAGAGAGTTACAGCCCTTGGCTGCATCTCATTGGTCAGGACCTGGAGCAGACCAATGAGATGTAGTGAGGTGGGAGTGATTGACTGCCCGACTCCAGCCAGTCAGAGTTGTGGAGGGCATAGCCATGTGGCAGGGCAAGTGTGATCATACCTCATAGACTACCAAATCAGCCAGTCAGGAAAGGGGAGGGTGGGTCGCTTTTTTTTGGGCAATTTTTTAACCCAAATTGGGGTTGGAAATTTTCAGATCATCTGGCAAACTGGGTCATGGTTTTTCAATCAATTCTCAATAAACTCAGGAGCTGGAACCTCTCTTTTAGTGATAGTAAGCAAAAGAAAAGAAAGACAAGCCAGAATGGACAGGATGTGCCTCAGTATCGAAGCAGCGTGTTCAACAATTTAGAAAAGGTGCTGAAAGTTTCAAAGAAAATTGATTTTTTTTTTAAGTAGACTTGAGTTTCATCACTTATTTTCCTTTATTTTCAGCACTCTACAACACAACGGGACACTGGGATTCACTGGAGGCTGGGAAGGACTTACAGAGAGTGCCGTGCTTCTCCAAAGATGCTGTACTTTCTACAACAGCACGTCCTGCTAATCCTAGTCCTTTCCTCTCCAGTACGCATGGAAAAGCTGACTCTTCTTCAGTGGGTGTGACGAGTGTGTGTGTGTGTGTGTGTCAGGGGACGGGGTCAGAAGCCCTTATCAAGTTCCTACTTTGCACTGTACTTGAGATACTACTCAATCTAGTGAGCTCCATGAATGGGCCAATGCACTAGTCTGCCACATGGACAGAGAACAGTGAAAACCACCGAACATTTGAGTGTTCAGTCCTCCCAATCCTGGTCTTCTCTGAGAGAGAGAGCAACTTTGGTTTTCTAAAGCACCTTAAACTGTATGCACAGAACGTAACGCCGAGTCACTAAAGCTCCGCGGCTTGACAAGAATGGTAAAACAATGGGGAATCAGCGCATCATCGATGTCTTGTGTATCCGCTAGAATTTGTCAGATGTTTGTTTGCGGTATCAGTGCATTCTGAAGATGTCAATTAGCACTGCACGCCAGTTAATTTAGGAAGGGCAATTTTCAGACTGAAAATCATCTCTGAAAATAGAGCTTTCCCTGCAGCTTAAATTGCATGGATTTGGGTGCCATTTGAATCAGTGCTCAAAGCAGCGAGAAACATATAGCATGAATATGTCATGAATAACTGAAGAGTGGAAACAGGGAAAGGGATTTTTAAATGCAAGGGGCCTGGACCTAATAAAAGCAGCATAACTTGTATTCAAAGTATGCGTAATTACAAGAAATAAAATACGATAAAGATAAGAGATCTAGGAATAAGATTGTAAGGGGATGCAGCAGGGTCAAGAACCACAGACACGGCTTTAGTAAAGACTGTAGATCTCAGTAGCATTCCCTGACAGCCCCTGAAAGTTGCAAACAGGTCAGGTTTTCAGGATGCATGCAGATCTGTAACATATAGTCATTAGGGATCTGAACACTTGACCAGTTTACAGTCCTCTAGGACTAGACGAGAACGCCACGGCTTTAGCTAGTGCTGCTCCTTTAAGTGAGTTAGAAGGTGCATCGCTATTAACTACAGATTCTTGTTTTGCCTTCCCTCCCTCTCTAGAATCTGTATTGATGTCTTCATTCAGCAGCCTCTTCTATTCCAAAGCTATTCTCTATTGCTGGTCTGATCCCCTGGAACTCAGGGTAATCTTGATTAAACTTTGCTTTGTCCTTCCTAGGGGCGCTGATAAAGACCCAATGTACTGAGCTTTATCCCTTGGTCGCAGAATGGGAAAACTCTTATGTGTTGGGTTCAGTCTACTTAGGACTCCTTTTGCTAAAGCCCTTTAGGCGGTTAATGTGCAGTTTAAAGCATAGCAACTGGTAGTCAGGAAAACTAACGTACATCCACCTCTGTATGCTAAAATGCATGTTAACTGGCAGTTACAAGATGGGGTGGGAAATGGGTGAGGGTTGGCATGTAGAGTACATTACCACTAGTGCTATGCACTCAACAGCAATTTATATATTTATTAGTAGTATTTAGCTCATGCCTTTTCAGGAGAAGATCAAGGTAAACTACAGTACATAGTATCATAGTAACATAGTAAATGACGCAGATAAAGACAAGTATGGTCCATCTAGTCTGCCTAGCAAGGTGGCAAGAGTAGGTGCACGTGCCGCTCCATGCAGGTCACCCCTCCCCATGTCTTTGTTTAGGGGTGACCCTACCGCTCCGTGTAGGGCACCCCTGTTTGTTGAGAAATTAGATCGTTAAGTTTATTTTTATTTTATACTGTTGCTATAAAGGGATCCACTGTATCTGTCCCATGCCATTTTGAATTCTGTCACTGTATTTGCCCCCACCACTTCCATCGGGAGAGCATTCCAAGCATCCACTACCCTTTCAGTGAAAAAGTATTTCCTGACATTGCCTTTCAATTTACTCCCTTGAAGCTTCATGCTGTGCCCTCTAGTTTTACAGTTTCCCCGTTGCTGGAAGAGGTTTGTTTGTTTCATTAATACTCTTTAAATATTTAAAGGTCTGAATCATATTATTCAGGTACAATATGTATTTCCCTGTCCCCAAAGGGTTCACAATCTAAGCTTGTACCTGAGGCAATGGAGAGCTAAGTGGCTTGCCTAAGACCATAAGGAGTGTCAGCAGGGGCGGCCCAAGGGGGGTGCGGGCCATGTGCGGAGATTAATTGCTGGGCCTCATTTGCATAGGGAGCATTATTTGCATAAATAGTTGCATAATGTTAACATGCATTTTTAGTAAACATGCTTCTTAATGAGTGTCTGGATAAAGAAAGACTAACAGATTTCTACGTTACTATATTCCAGTGCCAACCGGCTAGGCCCATTAGGAAGTACTATAAACACTGACCATTTAGAACTCATAGTAAATCCACCATATCATAACAGCACTGCTAGAACTCACAAAGCACCAAACCCTACCTATCAAAAGGCAACACTGCAAATATTAAACCAATATATCTCAGAGAATACCAATGCATCTCCTACTGGTGAAAGAGAACAAGTGACACGGTCAAATAGAAACTACATGAACAGAATACCTCAGCTTGGTTAAAATGCAGAACATAGACCTTCACCAAAGAACAAGGGATCACAATTTAGAAATAGGAAGACAATAATTAAACTGGGAACCCCAAAAGCCAAACTTGGGATGTACAACAGCACTGGAGAAATAAAACTATAAATTAATTTCCTCTTGTACTAAACAAAACACAAAAGACATTAACAATGCACATTTCCCAGAGCTGATACGTATATTCCAGTTAATAAATTCAAAATGAAAAAGTATTTTTCTACCTTTTGTTGCTTGTGCATTTTCTTTTTCAGTTGCAATTGCTCCAGTCACTTTCTTCTGGTTTCTTTGTGTCTTCTGCGAGCTATGCATTTGTCCTTTTTTCTCTTTTAGATTTTTTTCCAAATTTTTTTCTCTGTATCTGCTTTAACATACTGCTCTTTTGCTCTTTCCTCCATTTCCTTCCTTATTCCTTTATCATCCACTCAAATTTCATCCTTCCATTCTCAATCTCCACTTACTCTTCCAATACCCGGCCCATCGTAGACTTTTCTTCCCTCCCACACAAAATATCTTTTCCCCTCTCCATTCTCATTCCCTATCCCTTTCTAGTCCTCCCCCATAACACAGGTACACTAAAAAAAAATTTTTTTAAACTGCCTCTAATGTTTCGATTGATTTTTACGTTTTTTGGTGCGCTGAATCCAAATCTGGTAACCAATTTGCTCCATCACGTACAGATTTTTTGCTACATTGGGTTAGCAGTTTGAGGTGAACGTTTCAGATTGAGTGCGATCGAGATAAAAGTTTCTTGGATGAATTCTTTATACTAATTGTTTAGTAGTTATTCAAATAAGAATAAAGAAAATTGTAACAAGGCAGCACATAAGAATAGAGTAATGTCAACAAAACACACTGTGATGGTAGCAAAATTGTCTGCACTTAAAACAGCCACATACATATGCACAAACATTGAGCATATAAGAGCGAGGTTAGACACAAAGCAAAGCAAAGAAATGTGCAAAAAATGTTGTACAGGTATGTATGTAAGAATAGAAAACGCAAACCGCACCATTGCAATACATGAAGACAAACACCCGATGGTGTGAAAATAAAATTCTAATAAATGAGATCCGACACTGTGGTAATAACTAGCAAATTTTTATTTCAAAGTTTAGTAAAAACACGATATTTGTCAACACAGTTTAGATTTTAAAGTCATTCTTGGGTCAATCAATCTCCTGGTGGGCCCGTTTCTTCTTCCCCCGAATGCTTCTCTTGGTGCGCTGCTTGGCGTATTTTTCATCTGGGGTTTCCCGCAGCAGCAACCAGCAGAAATCAGCCATCATAGTGGTGTTCCATCTTCCTTGGTACCTTCTCTCTGCGTCCTTGATGTCCTGGTGAAACCTTTCACCTTGTTCTTCACTGTACGCCCCCAGGTTTTCGGGAAAGTAGTTCACATGGGAGTGCAAGAAATGGACTTTCAGGCTCATGTTACAGCCTTGTTCTTTGAAGGCATTGAGCATCCTGGCAACAATATCCTTATAGTTCTCATCCTGCCTGTTCCCCAAGAATTTGAGAACAACATCCTTGAAGGAATCCCAGGCTTCTTTTTCCTTCTCAGACATCGTTTCAGCGAATGCTCCATCTGAAATGAGTTTCCTTATATCAGGGCCAACAAACACTCCTTCCTTTAGCTTTGCTTCAGAAAGTCGGGGGAACTTTGAGCAAAGGTACCGAAAGCACTCACCATCTTTTGGAAGGGACTTGATGAATTGCTTAATGAGACCCAACTTAATGTGGAGAGGTGGTAATAGAATTTTATCACGACGTACCAAGCTCTCATGAAGAACATTTTTCTCACCGGGTCTCAAATACTCCCGAATTGGCCAGTCTTTTTTCCCCCAGTGTAGGTCACGGGCCCGGCTATCCCACAAGCAAAGGAAGCAGGGATATTTGGTGAAACCAGATTGCTGCCCTAATAGCATGGATAGAATTTTAAAGTCTCCAGAAATCATCCACTTATGCTCATCATAACGAATCTTCTGAAGAATCAGGGCCAAATTCTCGTATTTTTCTTGGAGAATAACAGAGTGAGCAATAGGAACTGAAGCGAATGTGTTGCCATTATGAAGAAGAACACCTTTTATGCTGTCTTTTGACGAATCAATGAACAGCCGCCATTCAGCAGGATCATACTTGAGTTTAAACTTTCCATCACTCCGTATATATCGTTGCAAAATACCAAATCTTCCTCTTTGCTGAAATACTTCAAAAATTGTGTCTCGCGGTTGCGGTACCAATAAAAAGTTGTTCCTGGTGACAATAGATTTTTCTGTTTAAGCCGAGAACCTAGCAGTTGGGCAGCATCTTTTGGGAGTCCTAAATCCCGGACTAAATCATTCAATTCAGCTTGAGAGAAAAGTTCAGGTTTCGGATCTGGTTCAGTTTCAAACTCGGAAGTACTGGACTCATCAGGAAAAGCCATCTGATGAGTCTCATCATGATCAGAACCGTCCACACAAATATGATCCAAAGATTTTGGTGGTTCAGGCACAGGTACTTCGTTGCTATGAGGCATAGGCCTAATTGCTGAGGGAAGGTTGGGGTAACTTATTACGTTCTTATTTTTTAAGTTGCATCCCTTCACAATGCAAGAGCAAAAATAGCAGTCACTGCTGTGGTCTCTTTGTTCACGCCACATCATAGGTATTCCGAAACGAAATGCTTGTTTTTTACCTTTCATCCATAAGCGTAGATCTTCCTCACATGTCTTGCACACTTTGTGAGGAGCCCACGGTTTGTCTTGATCGCCTAACTTCAAACCGAAATAGGCGAAATATACTTTTTTAATAAATGCAGAAATGTTCCTCTGCCGCTTTTTCACGGTATATTCCCCACAAATAAAACAAAAACTGTCCGGAGAGTTGACGCAACCTCTGGCTCTGTGAGCCATCACAAATACACAGCACTGCAAACTACAACTGTAGTGAACCACTTCGGAATAAAGCTGGATTACGACTGAGCAAACAAAAGGTAATAATGAACTTGCAAGAAACTGAAATTTGACAGGAACGTTCATGTCGCAACCACCGTGTTTGAGCGAGCGAACGAGGCGAGGCGAACAGGAAAGAACATGCGCCAGCGCGAGTACTGGATTTAGCCCCCCGCCTCCCAATTGTCCTGTTAATGTATAAAATGAATACAAAACACTCTAAAATATCATGAGGGAGTGTTTCTAGTTAGTTAACCATTACAACCTCTATTTTGGGCCAAGAAAATAAACTGCAGTCGGCTAAAAAGAAATTATGTGAACATTCCTTATATGGGTAAGAAATCTAATTTTGCAAGAAAACGTGACGTGATGGAACATTTTGGCTATTTTTCCTGGATTCAGCACCCCAAAATCTATAGGAATCAGTTGCAAAACTGGAGGCAGTTTTTTGGTAGTGTACCTGTGTAATCAGCTCCCTTATAGTTCTAGAACCACCCAGCGTCTGCTCCCTTCTAGTCCCAGTCTCCCAAGTTTCCACATCAGCCCATTTCCAGTCCTAGCACCCTATACGCTGTTTTCCAGTCCTATTCCAGCCCCCCATCATCCCATTTCCACTCCAAGCTCCCCCATCAGCCCATTTCCAGCCCTATTCCAGGCCATCACCCATTTGCAGTCCACGTTCCCCTCATCAGCCCATTTCTAGTCCTATTCCAGCTCCTCATCAGCCCTTCCAGTCTTTGCCTCCCATATGCTTTTTTCCAGTTCCATTCCAGTCCCCCATTAGCCCATTTCCACTCCAAGCTCCCCCATCAGCCAATTTCTAATCCTAGCCCCCTCGTCAGCCCACTTCGTCCTAGTCCAGCTCCCATCAGCCCATTTCCAGTCCTAATCCAGCTCTTCATCAGCCCATTTCCAGTCCAAGTTCCCCCTCCCCATCACAGCCCATTTCCCCCGTTCCCCCCATCACAGCCCATTTGCAGTCCATTCCCCGCATCACAGCCCAATTGCAGTCTGTTCCCCCATCACAGCCCAATTGCAGTCCATTTCCCCCCCACCATCACAGCCCATTTCCAGTCAATTCCCCCCCCCCCACCATCACAGCCCATCCAGTCCTAGCCACCCCCCCCCCCTGAAGAGCCCCGCGCCGTCTAAGGGGGCTGCATAGGGAGCCGGGGAAGCCCGCGCGAGGCCGCGACTCCCTCTAAACAACCGCCAGCATGAAGAGCATTTACCTTCACGCTGGTGACTGTTTCAATGAAGCCGCGAATGGTTAAAATCAATGCCCTGTAACCTCTCCCGGCATTCGTGGCTTCATTGAAAACAGCCGCCAGTGTGAAGGTAAAGGCTCTTCATGCTGGCAGCTGTTTAGAGGGAGCCTGTTTAGAGGGCCTTGCGTGGGCCTCCCTGTCTCCCTCTACAGCTGTCCATTGAGTGAGAATGTGGTTTGCGTGGGGCCCTGTGCAAACAACATTCTTGCTCAATGGATGGGCTGGCCCTGAGTGTCAGTGGTATTGAACCCTGGTCTTTCTGGTTCTAGGCTACTGCTCTAACCACTAGGCTACTCCTCCATTCCAATGCAGTTCTTAACATGAGGTCTTAATGACTCCTCTATGGGAGTCATTAAGTGAACCCACCTTGATGGAGTACACATTAAATTGGCCTATTATGCATTAGAAGCTGGAAATATATTGGTCACACCCCCCAACTGCTACCGTGGAGGCTTTGCAATTAATGGGCATTTGTTTGGCATGTTAATTGCCAATCCTTAGCAGGCTTTAATAAATGGGGCTCTTAGTCATTCCCAGCTCACTTGGAAAGAAGTTGAGCTCTCCGTTTTTTCATTACATGGCTTTTTAAGCAAAGTTCTTTAAAATAGATAGCATTAGCCATCATAACTGGTATAAGACTGTTCCATGTTTTCAGAAGTGAGCGCACACCCAAGTCCTGTACCCCAATTGCTGCATTCTTTTTGGGCTTGTGGAAGCTGGGAGCTTGCCCTCGTCTTCTAGTCTTGTGCCCATGCAGTGCCCGTAATGCATGCACTCAAGCATAATTTATCTAGGTGTTTTATTGCCAACATACATGAACTGGTGCACGTAACTCACAAGAATGTTTGAGCCATGATTGAGACATTTCTGATTCTATAGCTAACCAGGGTAAGACAGCAAGCAATAGTCTTATCATTGTTCAAACAATGATTCAAACCCCTGTTTGAACAATGCTGTCTTTGTACTGTTCTTCAGAATCCTGTCTTTGGCTGATGTAAATACTGTACAATTATAAAAACTTGTCGATTCATTGTGTGGGCCTCCTTTTTCTGTCTTTAGCAATATTCTTCTTTTCCTACAAGCCTATTGTCAGGATAGTCAACAAGAAACAAATTCTGACTGTGAGGTATAACTTCTCGTTCAAATTATCATCCCAACCAGGGTTGCCAACTGGCTCCACATTTGCCTGACAAGGTTGCTGCAGTGTGGGGGTTATCCCAGTGCATGTAGGGAATTACATTCCCTAAGAATGGCAGTAATACAAGTCTTTGCATGCAATGGTGTAAACCCAGAATTGTAACAACTATGCTGGGCGAATCTGGAGCCAGCTGGCAACCCAAACTATACAACAGGAGCCGCAAAATGGCACAGTTGTCACACCACTGAATCAAAACGTTTGTGCAGTGTGCTACAAACTCCTATTTAAATTAAACTCCACTCTACCTGCACTAGATGTAAGAAGTACAATGAAAGCATTTGTCACAATATAGTAATGAAACCCTAGAACACTCTGCTATTGTTACCACTGAGACATTAATAAAAGCTCTCAAGAATAAGGTAATACGAATATGAATGCTCAGCAGCATAAATTCTGCTCAATCAACCCCAGCAATTTGTGGGGGGTGGGGACCAGGCAGGAAGGGGATCCACATGACTGCACAGTAAAGTTATTTTAATCTGCTTGCTACGCTGCCTTCGTTCCAGACCCAGAGGTGTTCCTTCTGGGCTGAAGTCTTGTCATACCACAAGACTTTGGCCCCAGAGGAACACCTCCGGACCTGGAATGGAGACAGCATGGCAAACAGATTAGTTTGCTGCGCAGGGTCATTGCCTCTGGAACGAGGGAGGTTTGCAGCACCACCCTCACCACTTCTGCCACAAGGGGGGGGGGGTGAGTTCACACTGCAAGGCTGAAATAGGGGGGCTTTCCCATTAGAACTTTCACCACTGTCGATGGTTATATGGATGTTGGAACAGGAGAATCAGCTCTGAGTCTGTAGAACACTGCACAAAAGGCTGAATGTAAATGGAAGGGCCGGAGCATGTGTGCAATGGGCCCACTGCTTAACATGAAGGTGGGCCTGTCTGCTCCCCCTCCCCCCAGGATCACAATCTCACCAGGACCTGGGCACGACTGGAACGTCTCGACATTTGTCACAGTGTGACATCACCCTCAGCAAGATCGCGACCCCGATAAAAGGTGAGCATGGCAGAGCGATCCTCTTTTTTGATTGTCTGCTGCTGCCCACCTTCACCAATGGAGTCGCTGCAATCCGATTTCCTGTGATCCTGCCAAGAGAGAGGAGCCTGCAGCAGCAAACATCGGTGAGCCAGAGGAGCTGCAATGGAGCAGCAGCTTACAGTCCAGAGCATCTCATCCCTATAAAGGGGAAAACACATCCACTTCAAGTCAGGGTGAAGAGGAGACAAAACAGAGGTGGGAACCTGCACCAGCCATTGGTGGCCCGAACGTGTCGATTGAGTGAACTGCATGCAACCAGAGTAGAGCAGCAATGAGCAGACCTGCCACCTTAAACTAGAATACACCCATCCCAGAGCCCAGCAGACAGGAAGTCTGCAGCAATCGTTGGCAGCCCGGAACAGCAGAGGTGGGTAGGAGGGAGCCAGTGAGGACTGCCATGACTGCACTAGGGTGCCTCTACCTCCATTTTTAAAGGGAAATACACCTTTCCAGGGACTCCAGCTCCCTGGCATTCACTGGTGGATCATATTGATTCCCAGAGCCAGAGTTGTGTGGGGGGAGTAAGTGGACAGAGTAGCTGCCTTGCCATGCCTGGAATGTGCCCCCAGACATGAAAGCACCCCACAGAGCCCAACAGCCCACCCACATTGCCCTCTGGGAGCCAGAACGCAAGGGCATCTCTGGAAGAGGGAAGCATGCAGTTCCTCCTAGAGGCTAGCAACAAAACAGCCCACACACTATCCCCGGACACCATACAAGGTGGACTTCTGCAAACCCAAAAGGACCTTGGGCTGGCAGGTGGTGCACCTAGCCACCTGAAGAGACAGAAGAACTCCCTGCAAGATATGCAGACAACCCAAAACGCTGGTGCCCAGGAAAGAAACAGCCACAACAAGGAAAGTAGTCCCAGCCATCCACCACCTTTGCCAACCCCCAGGCAAAGCATGGACTCCCCAGGCCCAGATGAACTATCGCACGCATCCCATCCACTCAAATGCAGATACCAGCAAGTGCCCCCCCAACGACTCTCCACCCTCCATGCAGCACCAGCAAACCTGGTTGACATAGTGTCATGGACTACCGCTCACTGAACTCGCATGCCCTGATCACACCACAGGGGCATCACCATTCCCCAGACTTGTGTGCCCAAGGCTCATCCTGAAAATGCTGCTGACACAGCAGTACATCCCAGACACCTAACAGGTGGAGAAGACACCATGTATGCCCTCAAGTTGGAATAGCAGCAGCGAGTCATCTTCGAGCACCGTGAGTAGTCAACAGTAGTGTCACAAGTACAGGCACCATTTGCATTGACACTGAAATGGAGGGTGCCACTCCACACCCAACAACTTTTCAAGTGGATCTGTCTCAGGTAGCCCTCGACGATGGCGGCACTGCAATCGCCACTCATCCCAGAAGCAAAGGTATTCTCGCAGCACAGACCAGCACCAACTCACAATTGAGAAGATGTCACACATGGGCAATGCACCAGCCCACAGGGAATCAACAATCTCAACAGCAGGGTGGCACATCTGTGGGCTACAACACGTGCATCGAGTCCCTCGGAACCCCAATGGCAGGTGAGAATCATTCCATTACTGCCTCTCTTATCTCCTTAGCTACGCTAAGTTTTGTTTTTTGCACTAATATATGCACTGATTAAAAGGGGTTTATGTTTATGTTTATTGAATTTGATAAAACCGCCTTTCAACTGAAATCAAGGCGGTGTACAATTTTCAAAAAATGAAGGAAAATCAAGGCCAAGGCCAAGAGAAATAGGAAAAGAAGTTACAAATCTTTGATAGGAGAGAAAGAAAAAAAAAAAGGAGAGATAAGACGAGACAGTAGTACATGCATTCCGGGTAGAGACAATGGGAGGGACGAGAGAGATCAGACGAAGGGGGAGGGAAGGTCAAATGCCAGGGAAAACAGGTGTGTCTTCAGGTTTTGTTTGAAAGTGGTGTGGTTAGTTTCTAGACGCAGGGAGGAGGGGAGAGCATTCCAAAAAGCAGGGCCGGCATAGAAAAAGGCAGAGGATCGAGTGGCTTGCAGGTGAGCAGATGAAGGGGAGGGAAGGGTGAGGCGGTTGAGGTGGAAGGAACGTGGGGTGTATCTGGGAGAGTGCAAGTGGATGAGGTCTGCTAAGTACTGAGGGGTGCTGGTGTAGAGAACTTTATGGACCAGGATAAGCAGTTTGTATTGGGAGCGGACAGAAATAGGTAACCAGTGAAGACGAAAAAGTAAACGAGTGACATGGTCGCGGAGGGTGGCGTGTGTGATGAGACGGGCGGCAGTGTTTTGGATTCTTTGAAGTCGAGATGTTTGGGTTTTAGGGAGATCGAGAAGGACAGAGTTTGAGAAGTCGACGCGTGACATGACTAAGGACAGAGATAGAGTGGTGAGAGCTGCAGAGGTAAGGAAAGGGCGGATGGCCCGGATTTGCCGAAGAAAGAAAAAGGATGATTTGGAGATATGTGAGATGTGATCCTGAAACAAGAGTTCAGGATCGAAGTGAACCCCAAGATAACGGAAAGAGGTGACTAAGGGAACGGAGGCACCGGAGAAAGAAGGGGCGAGTGAGGGAAGGGGAGCACCGTGAGAAAACCAGATTGCAACAGTCTTAGTGAGATTGAGGTGAAGACAGTTATGGGTTAGCCAGTTGGCCACGGAAGATAGGCAAGAATTTAGTACGGAAAGGTCAGGACAGGAAGATGAGGTATGGTGCAGGAGGACAATATCGTCTGCATAGTTAAATGCAGAAATGCCGGATTGCTGGATTAAGAGGGCAAGGGGGGCCAGGAAAAGATTAAAGAGGAGAGGGGCCAACACCGAACCTTGAGGGACCCCACAGGGAAGAGGAAATGGGTCTGAGGAAGGGACAGCTGGACAGGAAGAGAGAACTGTACAGGAGCGGTAAGAAAGAAAGGAATGAAACCAGCGGTGGACAACACTACAAAGCCCTGCATCCCGTAGACGGTGGAGGAGAAGAGAGTGATCTACCAGGTCGAATGCTGCCGAAAGGTCAAGTGCAACCGCCACCGAGATGTCACCCCGATCACGTGCAACGTGTAGTGTGTTAGTGAAAGCAAGTAGAACTGTCTCCACACTATGGCCCTGACGAAATCCGGACTGACGTGGGTGAAGGTAGTTAGTAGAGTCGAGGTGGTGTGAGAGCTGAGCAAAGACTATTTTCTCTAGAAGTTTTGAGAGAAAGGGGAGATTGGAGACTGGGCGATAGTGAGCGGGAGACAGAGAGTCGAGCGTGGGGTTTTTGAGGATAGGACGAATCAGTGCGTGTTTCCAAGGGCGAGGAAAGGTACCGGAAGAGAGACTGGAGTTGAACATAGAGAGGATTGGGGGTAGGAGTGCCAGATGAGGGGCAAGTAACCAAGAGGAAGGAATGGGATCCAAGGCGCAGGAGGTTTTCTTGGAAGAAGAAATAAGCTGAAGAAGCTCAGGGGCGGTGATTGGGGAGAAGGAAGCCCAAGTATGAGAGTGTTGAGAGACTGGGGGGGGGAGATGCAATGGGGGGAGGGGAGTGAATGGGTGCAGGACAAGAGGGTAAGGAAGCTCGTAGGGAGGCAATCTTATTACTGAAAAAGGATGCAAGCAGAGGAGGAGCAGGGGAGGGAAGGTCAGGGGGAGCAGAGGGAGAAGAATGAAGAGAGGTGAGAGTCCGAAGAGTCGAGTAAAGATGTCAGGTTTGGTTGGGTGCATTAGAGATGGCATTGGAAAAGTAGGAGCATTTAGCTGAGTGAACTTGAGAATGGTAGTGAGAGTGAGTTGATTTGAAGAAAGCGAGTTTGGCAGGCGAGGGGTCCTTTCGCCATAGCCTCTCAGCCCTGTGGAGGTGAGAGCGCAGCAGTTGAAGGCCCTTGTGGTACCATGGATGGGAAGGTTTACGTGGTGGGGGTCGGGGAAGAAGAGGGGCAACTTGATCTAGTGCAGTGGAGAGGGAGGATGACCACAGAGAGGCCTGGGAAGTTGGTGAGAGAGAGGAGAAATCAGGAGGAAGAACCTGAGATGCAGGGGGGAAGCGTTGAAGTGTGAGGGAGGTTATAGAGCGGGAAAGTCGTACAGGAGGGGTGAGGAGGGGGAGGGGAGAGAAGAATGAGGAGGTCTGGAGTGTGAACACAGGATAGAAATGCAGGCATGGTCAGTCCAAGGTAAGTATGTGGTGCGGAGGTCTTGGAGTGAAAGTGAGGAGGAGGAGGGAGTCAGGAGGAGATCAAGAGTGTGGCCAGCCTGATGGGTGGGAAGGGTAACGTGTTGCAACAAGGATAGATCTTGAAGGAGGGATGTAAAGGATAGTTCTCTAGAAGAGACAGGAAGGTCCATATGGAGGTTAAAGTCACCTGCAATAAGGAGATGGGGGAAAGCTAGAGAAAGATCGGTGATAGTCCGAAGAAGCGCATCCCAGAGATCAGAACGAAGAGCAGGTGGTGAGTAGATAAGAAGGATATGTGTAGGAGGAGAAGTGTGGAGGAGGAGAAGCAAGGATTCAGGATAGTGCAGAGAGGAAGAAAACAGCTGGGTATACGCGAGGGAGGGAGAGATTATAGCAGCCACACCACCACCTGAGCGGCCAAGGCGGGGAGCAGAGATGGCGGAGAAACCGGGAGGGAGACAGCGTGCTAGTAGAGCCTCCTCCCCCTCTCTGAGCCATGTTTCAGTGAGGAGGGTGAGGCTGAAAGAGGATTGTTGGATGAGATCCTGAATTAACAGGGTTTTGTTTCACAGGGATCGACAGTTCACAAGACCAAGGTGGAGAGGGCTAAGAGCAGAAGAGGAAGTTTCGGAAGGCAAAGGAAGAGTAGGAGGGGAGGCCAAGCAAGGTTGCAGGTTGGACAGACAGCGAAAACGGGTACAGAGTGGTCTGTGCGGGCGTCTACCCCATACCACTGGGATAGAGGTCATACTAACCGGCTGGGAGGGAAAGAACAGAGAAGCAGTACAACTACAGGTGCTTACCTGAGGAGGGAAGGATGTGTCTGCCAGGCAGGACCAAAGATTTTGAGAGGAGCTGGCCGAGTTGGAAAGCGTGAGGGGGCAAAAGAGTAAAACAAGTAATGCCTGCATCACAGCTGCAGCGGGATAACCTCCGCAGCCGGAGCGGCCCCAAGGAGCGCCCCTAAGGAGCACGACGTGCTCCTTAGGTGCGCTCCTTCGGTGCGCGCCGCAGGCGCTGTGCTTTTATGGGTGCAGGACAGTCTACCTGGGAGCACGCGGCCGCGTGAACGTGGCCGCGGGAGATCCGGAAGGGGAGGAGCCAAACTGTAAGCAGGAGGTGGTTTCTGGCCCGGTTGGGACGGGCGCACTCTGGGAAGACAGGACACACAAGCAAAATAAATAGGCAGCAGGTAAAGCATATAGGACAGTAAACAGAACAGGTCTCGCAGACATTGGGGCTGAGTGTTTGCTTACTCTTCTCTGGTCTGCTGGACCCGACAAATCTTTCTAAATTGTATTTGTGTAATTGAATTTTACACTTTTTGCTTGCTATCCAGACGGTCTTTTGCTTTGCATTCTCTCCTATCCCCCCAGCAGGTGCCGTGCAAACCTTGCCCACTCCTGTGGACCCATCATCAAAACCCTCCTACAAATAAAGGAGGAGGCACAGGCATTCATGGTCATCTTCATCATCCAGTTACTCTTCTTCATCCTCCTCTTTTTCTTCCCTTGAGGTGGAGAGGGCCAGGATTGTTAATGCATGCGCTTCCCTGCTCCCCTGTGCCACAGAATTGTGGGGGGCTCTCCCCGGATCACTCAGGAAGAAGGTATTCAGGAAAGAATACTTCAACATTTTCAGGCTCTTGGAAGGGCACCAGAGACACAACACAAAGAAAAGAGCAAAAATGGGCAATCTCCTCTACCCAGTGGATCATCATATCCCATGTAATATCATCAAATGGACCTTATCAGTTGTCACAAGGACCTCCCACAACTCAGACACATGTTGGCCTACCTTGACACGATCGTAAATGCTTCAAAGGAATACAAGGGATATGCATGGCTGTCATATGACGAGCATTTCCAGGACAAGATGGAAATGAGGCCCAACATATCATGGAGTGCCGATGATGTTGGGATATAGCTCCAGAGGATGACCACAAAAATATGGGCAGAACTTCCAAAGGAAAATACGAGCTGGCACGAGCAAACTAACACCAGGCAACAACATTTGCAGGCTTCAACAAAGGCATGTGTTCCTTTTGTGGCTGCAAATACTGACATGCTTGCCTCCATTGTGCAGCCCCCCACCCTGTCTCCCAGTGCACCAGGAGGCTCCAGCCAAAAGCCACGCCACAATAAAAGCAGTAACGCTGCTTTTCAGTGAGCCCTCATAGCAGTCTCCATTGGAGCTATGGACCCCTGGCCAGACATATAACCGAAAAGAACCTACATCAAGCATTGAATAGATGGCTTCCAATATGGTTTTATCATCCCTTTCCATGAACCCATACAGGGCCCCATTGTACGTCCCATACAACCACCGTGTCACCTTTTTCCCACTATACAGGAGAAGCTTGACTCAGAGGTCAACCTGCAACAAATGGTGGGCCCCTTCAAAGATCCACCATGCCCTGATTTCTGCATCTCCCTTCTGACGGTGGTTCCCAAGAAAGACCCCGGAAGGTACAAGCTGATGCACGACCTCTCCTTCCCCTAAGGAGACTCAGTGAATGATTTTGTATCCAGCACTGTCTGCGCAGTGCAGTATGTCTCCTTTCACCAGGCCCTGGCCATTGTCCGGGCCACAGGTAGGTGCTTGTAACTGGCCAAGATTGACATAGAGTTGGCCTTCAGGCTGCTCCCTGTCCACCCAACTTGCTTTCCCCTGCTCAGTTTCCACTTCCAAGGCATGCACTGTTTTGACATATGCATGCACATGGGATGCTCAGTCTGGACAAAGGAGAGCGAGGAGCAAAAACAAGAGTGCTTTTATTTGGTAAAGTACTCCAACACGGCCAAGTTTCGGCATGCTGCCTTATTCAGGGAGAACCTTGAAAAGTAAAAACAATATATCAATAAAACATCCATACTGGTACAATTATAAATGAAGTAATAAATAAAAATAATATAGCATGCATAAAGAAGAAAATATGAAAATCAAAATGTATAAATTTAATAAACATAAAAAAGTGCTCGTTGGACCATGTGACAAACATATAGTGCAGGGATATAAATATGAATAATATAAAATATGACCAATCATATGTAGCTGGTTGAATAAAAACTTTTTTAGCGAACAGGACATGACAACAAACTGAGCAGTGTACTTAAAGTGACCCACCACCCTAGGTTTGGGCTTGGAAACAAACAAAGCAGAGGGAATAAGGAGGTTATCCACTCTCTTTTGCCCAGTTTGTGCTTCTGTGAGGGGTTGTGCTCCCTTGTGGACCATGAGATGCTCAGTGTCATGCTCAGACTTTGAGGTGTTCAGTACCTTTCTCCACTGCGTAGTGCAGTGGCAGACTGGGCTGGATTCCGTAGTGCACTACCTCAATGACTTCCTCTTTGTTGGACCTGAACATTTTGACACCTGCCCAATGCTTTTGGATGCATTTCAGTCAATTACAGAAGAATTCGGCATCCCCCTATCAAAGGACAAGATGGTGGGCTCGATCCAGATGCTGTCATTCTCAGGCATCAAGATCAACCCAAGACAAGCTGTCACTCGACTCTCTCATGACAAACTAGAGGACCTCAAGGAAAAAATTGGCGCGTCGAGAGGCTTGTGAAAAATCACTCTCAGGATGGCCCAGTCACTCATTGGTTCTCTGAATTTCACCTTTTGAGTGATCCCTATAGGACAGCCCTTCCTGAGACACCTCATACATGCAACAGCCAGCTTGCACAAGAGACATCACTGGTTTTGCCTCTCGTGGAGCCTAACGCAGGACCTGGACTTTTGGTTACACTTCTTCGACATGTTCAACAGAGTGAACATGTGGCAGCAGGGCCTGCGCAACAATGTGGATTTGGAACTCTTCATAGATGTGGCAGGGGTATCTGGATTCATCATATTCTGCTGGGGTGCCTGGATTTCTGCATCCTGGCCTGAGCACTGAGTGACTGGGGGCCTCACCAAAAATATCGCTCTGCTTGACTTATTTCCCCTGTATGTGGCAATATGTGTGTGGGGCCACAAGCTGTGCAACAAGAGAATCATATTCACCTACGACAATCAAGTAGTCATGGCTGTTGTTAACAATCAATTGGCAAAGTGCATCATTGTAGCAGAATTCCTGGAAAAATTTGTCCTAAAATGCTTTCAGCTCAATATTACAGCACATGAATGACACATACCAGGGAAGACTAATAAATGGCCGAGTCCCTCTCCCGTTTTTAGTGGGACACTTTTGGATGATTGGCCCCAATGGCAGACAAGACACGCTCATATACCTATTGGCACGGCCCACCCAGAGTCCACAGTTAGCTGCTATTGGGCTGCAATCCAGCATGTTTGGCACGGATTCCTTCCGGATTGGGGCAGCAACAATTGCAGCAGAAAGGGGCATCCCAATACAGGCAATCAAGGCACTGGGGCGCTGGTGGTCCCAAGTATATGCTTTGTACATTCACCCAAATGGGGAATTCTATGCAAATTGACTCTGCCTCCACTAACACTGTCCATCTTGTCTTGCAGAGCACATACTCTGAATAATTTGATCCTCCTTCATCCGCCGGGCAGCTGATAGGGTGTCCACACGGCCACTTGGGATCCACATGGGACTAATCAAATGCAGCATACACCTCCTATGGCTGGAACTCCCAAGCATGAGGTGGACGCAGCTGAGACCATTACTACAACAGCATCTACAGTCATACATCCTCCCCCGCCCCCCCCCCCCAATGCCTCTGATTGTCCACCTCAGAGGAAATGACCTGGAAATCATATCGGGAAATCAACTCATCGACCTTGTGAGGGCAGACTTCTTCTTGGCAGCCTGCAGCCTCCCCCACATGCTCTTCGTCTGGTCTGACCTCATTCCCAGCCTCAAGTGGGTGGATACCCATCTCTGGAAGAGGGAAAAGAAGATCAACAGGCAGGTCAACTTGAGCATTCTGCATACCGGGGGTTGACAGATGCATCATGACTGGGTATACCCCCAAAGCCTGGCTATTTTAGGAGTGATCTCTTTTACCTATTGGACATTGGACTCAACTTTTTCCTTAATGAGTTACATGAGACACTGAGGCTATCCTTCAGGCCAGCGCAGAGCTCATCTGCACTGAGGAGGGCCCCTGGCACCTGGGGGAGGTTTCTGTAGTGGGTGTCACATGAAAGACGAGCTTCCACGTACCCGTGGTGGTTACCCGAGTCAGGCAGCAAGCACGCACAGAGCACAGACAAGAGGCAGAGCATGTCTCTCCACATGATGGCTGACATGGCATAGGCGGTCCCCTAAGACATCACGGCAAGGCTGCTGGTATGGGGTGGGTCCAGCTCAGCTTGGCAAAGTACACTCTGGTCCCCATGTCCAGCCGACCAGCAACAATGGAAAATGGCACACCACATTCTGGCTCGGGTGATTAAACCAGAACCTCACACCCTTTTTAAGTCTATTGTATATATATCATTGCTATGGTGATGTAATGATAAAGCTGCAGCCAAGATTAACTCACAACAGGGAATAGAATGTTTTATTGGTCTGTAAGATAAGAGGGTCAAAAAGCTTGGTATTTGGGGAGAAAGGGCAGACAAACGTCTCACCTGTCTATGTTACGGAAAATTTTAATTTTCCACTATGAGTACCTTGCTAACATGTAAACACAAACTGGCTACAGCTACTCATTAATGGGCCAACCTGTCTCAGTGGGGTTCAAGCATAGATTTGGAGACTGTGGGTCTGGCAGAAAAAGGAATCAGGAAGTAAAGCAGAGCAAACGCCATGCAACATGGCCATGTGATGATCCCATTCCACTTCTCTTGTTTTCTCCTTTCCTTATTCTTTTGGCCCTGAGCTTTTATCAGGCAATTAATAAATCCACATAAATAAGAAAGACTGCACAGAAACTGAGCATATATGGTACAGTATTTTATTGTATCCAAACATACCAGCTTTTTCAATGCAGTTGCATGTCAGTATGTACATTTTTTTTTCTTTTTTACAAAAGTAGAGCTAGAAATGTACACTATATAACAGTGCAGAATACCATACACACTGCAGGTAACAAAAAATGATTCAGTGCCGCTCCACACAAGAAAGGGGTACAGAGGATTGCTGTGGCACAGACCCAGGACGGCTCAGTCCTAGCAGTTACATATTGTAATTGTCCAGCTTAGCACCCTGCATAGAAACATCCCAAAAGAAAAAAAATCTAGCAATGCCAAATTATAGCAAATTCTTAATTCTTCAAAGACCTGCAAACGGAGTGAGGAAAGTGTGCAGCATCACGTCTGCTTCTTCAGCTTTCATGGTAGGCTTGAGCTTGGTAAAGTCTTTGGGGAAGGTGGTCATTGAGCTCTCCCTTCTTCCTGAATACAGCATTATACCCGCCGTAGAGGAATGTGGGTGCTTAGGCTGCTCAGGGCTCTACACATCTGACTTCCGCACTGGCACGGGGGTGGAACAGTTCATTGGAATAATCCAGAAATCAAATTTGGATTTACAATAAATTTCCTAGCACAGCTTGATTTGCTAAAGTTTTTCTTGTATTCAGTATGGATGAGAGGAAAAGCTTTAGTAAATCGGGCGCTTAATCCTTTCAAATGATGTTACGGCACAATCTATAGCGGAAAATCTCCATTTAATGTAACACAGATGACCATATTTCAATTATTATACCATCACTGGCAGAACATAGGCAACCTCTCCAATAGGAAACAGACGCATTTAGGAAGAGAGTGTGTGTATATGTTTTAGAAGGGAAATTAAACATTTTCCTGGGTTTTCCTTAGGGAAGAGAAAACTTGATTTCCTTTCTCAATTCTCCTTAGAATTCCACGATTTTAGTTTTGGCCAGTAAATAAATAATTGCCTTTTTTTGTTTATGGTATTTTCTCTTACAACTAATACTGGCTAGGACAATATTTGACCAATAGAAAGGATTCTTCCATCTGCCCCTGCACTCATGGCTAGATGAAGTTGTCCATAGTACCCTCGGTATCAGCCCAGGCAAACAGGATGATCTGGAGAAGACGCAAAGTGAAGAATAATACAAAAAGCAGAATAATGGAAAATAATGGTTACTTCCTTTACAATTTGGATTAATGCCACAATTTCTATTGTTTTCCATGAGAAATGCGAAAATATTTACTCCTGAAACATTGCCGAGCTCCAAACCGCTTGCTAAAATCCATAGGGTTGGATATTCAAGGTGATTAAGTGTGGTTAGTGCCGTTGAATTACCATGGGTGCTGCCGCTAAACACGCCGATGGGCAGGCAGAGCGAAGGAGGCACCCAATGATAAATGGACAGCCCTAGCATTGAATATCCAGATCTTTAGTTCAATGGCGATGGCTAGCCACATTAACAGTGCTAGCTGCCATCACTGAATATCAGGCCCATAATGTTTTGGAAGTCCTGCTAGAAATAATCTCTTTGAAAGTTATCCCAGTCTCAGTATTCCATTTACTCTTTGTTTTATTTTTCAGGGGGTGTGAGGCTCAGCAGTTTTTTACTGTTCTTTTGGGCCTTTAGCTCAACTTGAACCAAGGCCTAGATCTGGTGCTATGAGCCTTCATTTGCAACAAATATAGGGGCTTTTCTCTAGTTGTGTAGACTTATTCCAATTCACCTACCCCATCATGGTGGTAACAGTCCTTTGCCTGGGGCCTCTTAGGATCCTGTAATCTGGCCATAAGCTATTGCGCAGTAACTAGGACTTCTTCCCACAGGCATGGTGGGTGCTGCCTCATCCAATCTACAGAGCAGAGTGTTGACCTGGGAATGGAACCCATATCTTTGGCGTGGCGGTGGAAGGCACTGCAATCGAGCCACGGGGCTGCCATTTCTTCCTGCTGGCAACAGTCATGCTTTGACACATCTGGTATACACACCATAGAATTCTGCTCAGTGCTTTATTTCTACTAAGGGCAGTAAGGGGCAAAAAGCTCTTAAACCAGCCTGAATGACGATAATGTTTTAGTAAGTGCAGTTTTCAGAAGTCTAGAGGGCACATTTCATCAAGCCTTCGTTAAAATGCAACACTTTGATAAGACATACTAAAAGGAGAATCCTAGAGAACTAAAGGATGGATCCAGGAAAGGATTATATTACAAAGGCAGGAGAAAAGGTTTAATCTTTGCTGCAGGAAAGTTAGAGGATTCATTTCCTGCCAAAATACATCTGTTCTGTCTGGAAAGATCTCCTCATCTCCAGCAATCCATGCAAATGACTAGGATGAACAGGAATGGGCAGAGGAATCCAAAAACACACCTCTTTCCCATACAGACTGTCTTTGCTCATGCCAATAGCCCTAGCTCTCCTACTGGACCACTGCTCTCTCTTCAGCCAAGAGTTCACGCTGAACCTTTTCATCCTAAAATATAGAAAACCAAGCTCAACTCACTCAAAGTAAGCAGGAAACACTCCATCATCTTATG
Source organism: Ichthyophis bannanicus (assembly GCA_033557465.1). Taxonomy (NCBI): domain Eukaryota; kingdom Metazoa; phylum Chordata; class Amphibia; order Gymnophiona; family Ichthyophiidae; genus Ichthyophis; species Ichthyophis bannanicus. Next base: position 417,995,858 of record CM066036.1, on the reverse strand, counting down.
ACACTGTCACCAAACAATAAAGGGGTACCCATGGCGCTTGATCATTTTAGGTTTGGACAAGTTCCAGGAGGAAAGGTCTATAAACCATTATTAAGAAGGGACCCAGGATATCAATGCTTGACCCAGTACAAGCATTGCCGAACCTGTGTCTTTTGGGGGAACTGCTAGGTACGTATGACCTAGATTGGCCACTGTTGGAAACAGGATACTGGGCTTGATGGACCTTGGTCTGACCCAGTATGGCATATCTTATGTTCTTATGTTCTTAGGGCATCAAGCCAATTTGCTGCCGTGAGTAACCAGAAAGTAGTGTATCACCTTCCTCAATAAGTCATCCGAAGACTGCTTCCAAAGGGAAAGGCACTTGTATGTTAAGAGGTCCTGCACGCTTTCTGAGCGTGACAAGACAGATACCTTACTGTACTGCCAATCAGATTACTTTATTGACTTCAATTACCTTTCTCTCATTCTGTGAAAAGAATTGCTTGACGTAGATTCAGATATTTCCATTGTGCTCAAAGAGGGTCTTCCCCCTCATCTCTTGGATTTAAAAAAAAAAGAGATTATATGGTACCTGTAAATGTAAAATTGGTAGCTGCTTCATAAGAAGCTCACAGATATGGTGGTTGATGTTTGGTGGCAGAAGTGATATCACATGTGGCAGCAATCACACAGTGTCAGTCTGGTACCTGCCCTGACTGAACCGAGTTCTCTCATGCTTGTAGCACAGTGAAATAAGAAGAGGCTGGAAATGAACAATCTGGCCAAAGGAGATAGGCTTCTCCTACTAACTCAACAAAGAGAGATGTTCTTTAGCTCAGTACTATAGCCCCTGGCTTGGCCAGGAAAGCTGTAGTTCAAATTCTGAGACTGGTCAAACAGGGTGTGGCAACGTTGAATGCAGAGCAACAGTTAAACTTTCACACCTGTGGTTCTCAAATCTGGTTCTCAAGGCTCTCTTCCCACCGCTCCCCAAATAGCTGAGGATGCATAATGAATATTAATGAGAATATTTGGTCTAAGAACTGGATTCATGTATATATAAAACCACACCTGTTGGTTGGTCTTGCAGACTAGATTTGAAAGACATTTCCACCACAGCAGACAGTGGCTTTATATAAGAATATAAGAATATGGGTCAGACCAAGGTCCATCAAGCCCAGTATCTTGTTTCCAACAGTGACCAATCTAGGTCATACATACCTAGCAGTTTCCCCAAAAGACACAACTTCCACAATGCTTGTACTGGGTCAAGCAGTGATATCCTGGGTCCCTTCTTAATAATGGTATATAGACCTTTCCTCCAGGAACTTATCCAAACCTTTTTTAAACCCAGCTACACTAACAGCCTTTACTACATCCTCCGGTAACAAATTCCAGAGTTTGATTACACGTTGAGTGAAAAAATATTTTCTTTTATTAGTCTTAAATAGTTTACCCTGTAGCTTCATTGCATGTCCCCTAGTCTTACTATATTCTGATAACGTAAACAATCGATCTACGTTTACCCATTCCACTCCGTTCATTAATTTATAGACTTCTGTCATATCTCCCCTCAGCCGTCTCTTTTCAAGGTTAAAGTGCCCTAACCTTTTTAGCCTTTCTTCATAGGAGTATCCTTCCATCCCCTTTACCATTTTGGTGGCTCTTCTCTGAACCTTTTCTAATAACGCTATATCCTTTTTAAGATACGGCGACCAGAATTGCACACAATATTCAAGGTGCGGTCTCACCATGGAACGATATAGAGGCATTATAATATCTTTTGTTTTATTTTCCATTCCTTTCCTTATGATACCTAGCATTCTATTTGCTCTCTTGGCCACCGCTGCACACTGGGCCGAGGGTTTTAACATGGTATCCACAATGACGCCTAAATCTTTTTCCTGAGTGGTGGTTCCTAATGTGGAACCTTGCATCGTGTAACCATAGTTTGGGTTGTTCTTCCCTAGGTGCATAACTTTGCACTTGTCCACATTAAATTTCATCTGCCATTTTGATGCCCAGTCTTCCAATTTATCAAGATCCTCTTGCAATTTTCCACAATCCTCTTGGGTTTTAACAACTTTAAATAGTTTTGTGTCATCTGCAAATTTGATAACCTCACTCGTTATTCCACTTTCCAGGTCATTTATGAATATGTCAAAAAGCAGCGGACCTAGCACATATCCCTGAGGTACACCACTGTGCACCTTTCTCCATTGGGAAATTGGCCATTTAGCCCTACCCTTTGCTTTCTATCTTTTAACCAGTTCCTGATCCACATTAGTACACTGCCTCCTATCCCATGACTCTAGTTTTGCCAAAAATCTCTGATGAGGGACCTTGTCAAAGCCTTTCTGAAAGTCCAGATACACTATATCAACTGACTCACCTTTGTCCACCTGTTTATTCACACCTTCAAAAAAACATAACAGATTAGTAAGACAAGATCTTCCTTGTCTAAAGCCATGTTGGCTGTCTCCCGTTAGGCCATGACTATCTACATGCTGACTAATTTTATTCTTTATGATGGTTTCTACCATTTTTCCCAGTACTGATGTCAGGCTCACCGGTCTGTAGTTTCCCGGATCACCCCTGGAACCCTTTTTAAAAATTGGTGTTACATTGGCGATCCTCCAATCTTCAGGTATTAGAGATGATTTTAATGATAGTTCACAGATTACTAATAGCAGGTCTGCAATCTCATTCTTTCAACGCCCTTGGATGTATACCATCCGGCCCAGGTGATTTGCTACTCTTCAGTTTATCGAATAGTTGTAATATATCTTCCAGATGTATTGATATTTCCTTCAATTCTTCCGCACCTTTAAATACCACTTCAGTCATGGGTAACATCCCTACATCTTCCTCAGTAAAGACCGAAGCAAAGAATTCATTCAGTCTCTCCGCCATCGCCTTGTCGCCTCTTAGTGCCCCTTTAACCCCTCTATCATCTAATGGACCAACTGACTCACAGGTTTTTTGCTACGAATGTACTTGAAAAAGTCTTTATTTCATGTTTTTGCTTCCGCAGCAAGCTTCTTCTCAAATTCTCCCTTTGCCTGCCTTATCAATGCCTTGCATTTGACTTGCCAGTGCTTGTGCTGTTTCCAGGTTTCGTCGTTTGTCTCTTTTTTCCATTTCCTGAAAGATGCTTTTTTGGCAACAACAGCCTCTCTGACTTCACCTTTAAACCATGCTGGCAGTTTTTTGGACTTCCTTCCGCTTTTCTTAAAGCATGGAATACAGCTGGTCTGGGCTTCCAAGATAGTATTTTTCAACAACACCCAAGCTTGATGTAAGTCTTTAACCTTTGCAACTGCTCCTTTTAGTTTTTTCTTAACTATTTTCCTCATTTTATCATAGTCTCCCTTTCGAAAGTTAAAAGGTAGTACTGTGGATTTCCTTACTATCCCTCCTCCACTAATTAAATCAAAGGCGATCATGCTATGATCACTATTGCCAAGTGGCCCCAACACCCTTATCTCTTGCACTAGATCTGGTGTTCCACTAAGGACTAGGTCTAATATGGCTTCCTCTCTGGTTGGTTCATGAGCCAGCTGCTCCAAGAAGCAGTCATTAATTTCATCTAGGAAATTTATCTCCCTAGCATGTCCTGCCGTGATACTGACCCAGTCGATACCGGGGTAATTGAAATCACCCATTATTATTATTACTGTGCTGTAACTTTTCTTAGTTTCCTTGATTTCTTTGAGCATTTCATCATCCATTTGTTCATTCTGGCCAGGCGGTCGATAGTACACCCCCACTGCCATCGCCTTCCCCTTTTTACATGGAATTTCAATCCATAGAGATTCTACAGCAAATTTTCTTTCCTGCAAAATTTAATCCTTTCTGACTCAATGCCCTCTCTAACATAGAGCGCAACTCCTCCACCAATATGATCAGCTCTGTCATTATGATGTAGTTTGTACCCAGGTATCACAGTGTCCCACTGGTTGTCCTCCTTCCACAATGTCTCTGATATTCCAATCATATCTAACCTCTCATTTAGTGCTATATATTCTAACTCTCCCATCTTATTTTTAGACTTCTAGCATTTGCATACAAGCATTTTAAAGACTATATTTTATTCATATTAATTTGACTATTGGTAGACATGGGTAATTTGGGATCTTTAAGCTCTGTCTGCTCCATACTCGAGGGCATTTGGGCTACTTTACTCTTTTTTGGAACCTCTCTGCTTTTGGTAATATCCTTCAAGGATACATTCTTCTGAACCATCCGCTCTTGGGCGACTGTCAGCTTTCTCCTATTATCTAGTTTCAAAGCTGCTGTATCTCCTTTTTAAAGGTTAATGCCAGCAGCCTGGTTCCATCCCGGTTAAGGTGAAGCCCATCCCTTTGGAAGAGCCCCTCCTTTCCCCAGAATGTTCCCCAGTTCCTAAAAAATGCAAAACCCTCATCTGTGCACCATTGTCTCATCCACGCATTGAGACTCCGAGCTCTGCCTGCCTTTTGGGTTCTGCACGTGGAACAGGAAGCATTTCGGAGAATGCTACCCTGGAAGTTCTGGATTTCAACTTCCTACCTAAAAGCCTAAATTTAGCCTCCAGAACCTTCCTACAACATTTTCCTATGTCATTGGTACTGACATGTACCAAGACAGCAGACTCCTCCCCAGCACTATCTAAGACCTTATCTAGGTGGCGCGTGAGGTCCGCTACCTTCGCACCAGGCAGGCATGTTACCAGGCGATCCTCACGTCCACCAGCCACCAGCTATCTACATGCCTAATGATCGAATTAGTATGGAAAGAAGATTACTTTGGCTGGGTTTGTTAGGCAGGTAGATTATAGGAAAAGAGAAGGGGTGAAAATGTCAGACTGCAAGGCAGTATTGAAGAAGCAAACTGAAAGATGCCCAAGGTACAGAAGTCCACTTTTCAACATTAATGGCCTCACTTCTCCAGCCACCTCAAGAACTTCCCATAGTACTAATCAAAGTTTCCCACATACACATTGCCATTTGTGAACTAAATCCATTTCCCCTCTCAACATATGGTGCAAACTACTTCACATACTGTTTACATACGGAGTTAAAAGATACAGACTATTTAGAGGTATTCAGGGTTTTCTAAACAACTATAATTGGGGCAACTTTAAAAAAAACCTAGGTCTATAGATAAAGTGTTCTCAACTACATAACAGAGCATAAGCGGATACAGACCCTTATTCAACCACACATCAGAAATGAACATAAAGGATTAGGTACACCTTGTCCATGCTAATTCATGCCTTTAAAAAACACAATTCTGGTTTTAAATAGGGGTACTGCAATTTTCCTGAGACATCACTCACAACTTAGCTGGTCTTAGCTCTAGTCTAGATCCTGCATTTAACATTAAAACTAGATCTTGTCATATTGTTTCACTCCTGTTATACTAACCAGATAAATTATATCTACTAGTACCTAGCTGCATTGGCTGGATTTGGGAATAAATGCTTCCCAGTTCACACCTCACCTATGCTCCACGTCAGTGTTTATACATGCAGAACACCCACAATTCCTTACACGCCCATACTAGTAGGGGGCTTATCAATTATGACTCGCTTGGCCTAGATCAACTTTCTTGCCTGCAGCGCAGTTTGTTTATTCCAAATGCATTCCCTAGCAAACCATTCCACAGGGGTGCCATAGGCTTTGATTGTTTCTTCCTAATTTCACCCTCTCAGGAGTGTCCTCATATAAAGCCTGTATTCATTTTCCTCATTTTTTGATTATGTGATTTGGAATTGATTTTAGGAATGAGCTAGTTGTGGAACATTATTTTGGAATGTGGTTTGTAAGCTCTATGGTACTGTGAGCAGGCAAGCTGAAGATCTGGAAGCCCACCTGACTCATCTGAATGCGTCAATGGATAAAATGGAGTCTCCTTTGGCGCATAGTCATACTAGCCAACAGTTGCTGCATCATTGACCCACAAAGAAAGCAGCCTGTTAGTGTCACAACTATTATCCCATTTCTGGCCGTCACTTCCCCCTCCTTTCACAAACAAGTTTGGGTCATATTTGCAGGTAACCTCTATATCTACCCACCCTAAAACAAATTCCAGAATCTTAACGCCAAGCACAAACATTTTGAGAGAAGTTAAGAGTCTTTAAACATAAAATAGAGAACAACGTTCTGTGTCATTCTTTTCTTCCTTATTAACCAGCTTCCATTTACAATAGGACATAAAATACTCGTCTTCCATGTTCTATTTGAATCTCCCTGAATCTCAGGTTTCAGGAGGAATGCTTAATCCTTTCAACCAGTTTTTAAATGAGCACGTGTCACTTCTGTTATCTGCCTGGAGGTTTTTCCTATGCCATTACCCAAACCTGGCTTCCAAACCTCTCCTTCATCCAAAGGCCATGCTCACAACTCATGCTGATAACCCGTCCCCTCTAACAAAGTGCAACAAATTTGTGTGTGAATTAAACAAGTAAAGGTAGGGTGAAAAAGACAGTGAATGAAAAATGGTGCATGGAAAAGCATTCCCAAGTAGCCTGTCTTTACCATGAAGTGCTTTTCCAGTAAATGGATTACATTGTACAGATAAAGTCCAACAAATGAATATTATCCAGGTTTTCAATCAAAATAACCGGTGAGATGTTTTTATCTCATCATTTCATTTGTAAGAATTTTAACACTCAGGCAATTTTCAGCATAAAAGCCAAACTTGAAGTGCAAACCTTATTCCTCCTGTGAGCACATGTGGTGCTGAGGCTGTTGGTGAGAATGGTGTTAAAGATCTTTCTGACTTGTGGGATCAGGTAACAGGAGACTATGTAATGGGAGATCATCGTCATTGAGTTCTTGACATGAACTCATGGGAATATTTGGCAAAAGAACATTGGCATAATTGATTTTAATATGAATCATTAGAACCATAAAGACAATCTTATAATTCAGAATTAACCTGAAGTGTGCTACGTTTGAGCTACAGCCACACAATACACAGGGAACTGAGAAGTGCAGATTGCCTTGTTTACAGCTGGACAATGCCGGGTGTGTTGATCGATACAATGCACCCTCCCAGTGATCTAAGTCATTATAGACACGTGACCATCTTACTGCTTATGTAGAATGTTTTGTAACCAAAAAACATCCATGTTTGTTCTCTTAAAATGAATAAAGGTCAACTGTTATTCATTTTTCTTTATCGTGTCTTCAATGTCTTAAGTGAAAGTTGCAGAGGTCACACTGATATGCCACCAGCCATTATTAAAGCTACATTTCCATTGACTAGCATCTCAGAATATGTTTCGGACATGCTGGAAGATTTCTACACATGCTCATGTGATGCCATTTAACAATTAACAACTTGACGTTTTATTAACCATATCATTGCTTAATAAAACCAAGGATACGGTGAATAAAGGTCCTTATCATTCTACATCAACCACTTCACACTGGCACTCCTCAATATCTGGCAGACCTGTTGCACATGCACCCCCCTCCCGTGCCCTCCGTTCCGTTCACAGTAACCGCCTGTTTCTTCCCTCCCCAGCTCGTGCGCGTCGGCAACTCCCTCGCCATTCTGCAGTCTTCTCTCTCGATCCGGCCCTTTGGAACTCTTTGCCGTCTACCCTCCTCGCTGAGCAGTCCTTCCCATGATTCAAGGCAAGGCTGAAAGCCCATTTCTTCGGCATCGCCTTTGATCTTCCCCCTGCCTAGGATCATCTAGCATCCCCCCTTTTTTTCTTTATTCCTCTGCCCATTTCTGTTTCTCTCTCTCCTGGGTGCCCTGTCCTCTTCACTGTCCTGTCATGACCTTGACGTTCTTTTCTCTCTTTTCGCAGCAATTATTTGTTTTTATTGTAAACCGCTTTGATGCTTCAGCCTGGGTGGTTAATCAAATGTGCGAATAAAGATAAAGATTTTCTGTTACATAAGAACTGCCACACTGGATTAGACCTATCAGTGTCCTGTTTCCAGCAATGACCAATCCAGGTCACAAGTACATGGCATATCCCAAAAATAGCTAGTTCCATGCTACTTATCCCCAGGGATAAGCAGTGGTTTCCTTTTGGACAACCTCAATAATGGTTAATGGACTTTTCCTCCAGGAATTTGTCCAAACCTTTTTTTAAACCCAGGCACACTACCTGCTTTTACCACATCCTCCAGCAATTAATTCCAAAATATTTTCTCCTATTTGTTTTAAATACACTACTTTGTAACTTCATGGCCTTTACACTATGGAGGTCATTCCAGAAACCGAATAAGGGTTTGTACATGCGTCAGGGAAGTTTATCTGCTCAAAACATCTGCAAGCGTATTCTGGTACATAGTGCCCATGGACATTTATTGCGCTAACACAGGGATCTCAGAACGTGTTTAGAAGAGGCGGTATGGGGGTGTGGTTAGCCACAGAGACATATAAAGTGTATTCAGGAAAGACCCATGTATGTTTTGGGAGGTTCCCGCAGATATGCCCGTTATACCTGCCGGAGAAATGGAATAAGGCTACTACTTAGAAAATATTATGCTGCATTTGTATAAAGGTGGTGACTAGTCTGTTCTAAACTGGTGGACTGCAGTATGGAAAAACACCACAAGATGCATTTATAAAGAACAGAAATCAGAGGTGTGGGAATCTTGTAAGCTAAAGAGGCACTGATAACTACCCTGAAAGAAATATTAAGAGCAATAGTGGTTATTCTGGCCATGCTGACATTTGCTGTTTGTGCTAAAGGAGCTAATCTAGGGGACCCTAACAATTCCTGTGTCCTGAAAAATGGGACTGGTGATGTAGGAATAGTATGCGAGTGAGTATGGAAGGATTCTTGTTTGGGTGAGAAACGGAGATCATATTTTTAATCCTTGTACTCCATGCTATTATGTTATGCCAGCTGTTATTTATAGGTTCAGGGCATCTTTTTTGGCAGAAGTATGTTTTTTGTGACTGAAAGTGAGAGTGTGTGTGTGTGTGTGGTTTGAGGGTTGCATGGGAGGATCTGGTGTGCTCAACCGCAGTTCAGGGGGGACATGAATGCCTGTACAGTACCTGCACCCTACGGATGACTTCAGTGTCACCAGGTGCCAGTGTGATGGGGCAGAAAAAACATTAAAGATTCTCCCATAGCTAAATGTCAAAAACATATCCCTTTCAATAAAAAGAGACCCTCAGCATAAGAGCATTCAACAGTGCAAAAACATGTCCAAAAGCACTATCATCAGTCTCTAAAAATGTGCACATAGTAGAGAGGTTTTTCTGAGGTTGGTAAGGATCCATACTTAGCATTGTAAAGACTGTTTTTAGAGATGACCAATGAAAGAATAACTAAGGATTTCTTCTACTGTCATGTATGTTGTGATGCAAGGTATGTCATGACACCCATATCACTTTCTACTTGCTGTTATTGTATCTTTGAGTGCACAGAGATTACCTTGCACTGTTCTGGGCATGCAACTGATTAGTAGATCTAGTCTAGTTTGCATCAACATTTATATATCATCAGTATTTTTGTGTAGTTTGCATTAGCACAACACTGTCAGTGAGTGAAGCAGCTTAGACGATGCACATTTTAAGAGAGGAGGCGTGGCTGTAGCGGAGACAGGCAGGATTGGAAACGTCTATCTTTTCAGAATACAGTGAGCGCGGGGACATCCAAATCATTTGCTGCATATACCCGTGTTTTGATTCTCCATAATGGCTTGCTTGTGCCATGCTGGAAGCGCCTATGTCCCCGATTTTGGAAGCACAGGCGCATCTATATCTGCAGCTGCGTAATTAGGGTGAAATCAGGCCCATTTTTGATTTGGACGTGTCCGCGGGCTGGATGTGCATGTTATGGAATTAATCTCAATGCATTTCCCTGCTCCACTCCACTCAGGATTTTATAGACCTTTACTATATCTCCCCCTTCAGCTGTCTCTTCAGCTGGTTAGGACCTTTGTAGCCTTTCGTAACAGAGGAGTTCTCCCCATCCCCTTTATCATTTCGGCCACCTTTCTCTGCACTTTTCTAATACCACTATATCTTTATTGCGATGGAGACAATACTCCAGGTGCTGTCAGACCATAAAGCGATACAGGTCATTGTGACATCCTTTATTTTATTCTCATTTCTTTCCTAATGAGTCCTAATATTCTGTTTGCTCTTTTTGGCCTCCACCACACACTAAACAGAAGATATCAATGTATTATCCACAATGATGCCTAGATCCTTTTCTTAGCATTATGTATCTATGGTTTGGGTTCTTCTTCCCTATGTGATCACTTTGCACTTGTCCACATTAAATTTCATCTGTCATTTGGATGCCTAGGCTCCCAGTTTCACAAAGTCCTCCTGCAATTTCTCAAAATCTACAGTACATGTGATTAACAACTTTGAATAGATGTTATCTGCATGTTTAATCACTTTGCTTGTTGTTCTCAATTCCAGGTCCTTGGAGTACCCCACCATTCACCTTCCTACATGGAGCAAATTAACCATTTAACCCTATTCTTTGTTTTCTATCTCTCAGTTTCTCTCCACAACAGGACCTTGCTTCAAATGCCTTGCTTCTTTAAATCCTTCAGGAGACTCATGTGGGACTCTGCCAAACCCTTTCTGAAAGTCTAAATATTGTAGCAACTGGTTCACCTTTACCCACATGTTTATTCATGCCCTCAAAGAAATGGAGCAGATTGGTGAGGCAAGATTTCCCCTGGCTAAATCCATGTTGGTTTTGTCCCATTAAACCACGTCTGCCCCTGCATTCAGTAATTCTGTTCTTTATAATAGTTTCTACCATTTTGCCTGGCAGTGACATCAAGCTCAGTGATCTGTAGTTTCCCAGATCAGTCCTGGAGCCCTTTTTGAAAATTGGCACTACACTGGACGCCCTCCAATCTTCTATTCATTGCAGGAACCCCATTGAGTAAGGGTAACATTATGAAATAAATGTGCTAAGTTTCTCCAAGTCCCTTAAAAAATAAGCAAAGATAAACCAGGGACCTGAAGAAAGGAAAGAGACATTATTAAAGGAGTGATGAAGACAGAGATTCAGGGCATGGAAAGTCAAGGATGAAAGCAGGAGAAGGGATGAAGGCTGGGAATTGAAGAAAACTGTGTAAAGGGTTAGCATGAATGAACAGAGGATACTATTGCTGAACTTTCATGGTAAGATGTGTCCCTGATGTACTTTCACACTTCTACTTATTCTTTTCATGTATTTTTTTTCTTGTACAGTACACTGTTTTACTCTACCCAAGAGAATTAACTACACAAACAATTATCCCTTAGATATGGCACAAAATAATAATTTGTACACTTTCAAAACAACTTCCTACTGTCATGCACTTCAGTGAGAGACCTATGTAATTCTTCTTATGCCCATCCCTCACTTTCAACAAATCCCTCGTGAACATTTTAAATTGTCACAGCAGTCGTCAACTCAGACCAGTTTGAGTCCGCTTTGAACCATGTTCCCATTTAAAGCAGTGGTGCCTCCTACACACAACATCTTCAAAATAATGAATAGGAAGACAACCCTTACTATACTTTAAGAAAGTTAAAATGCTGGACCATATTTGGTAAAATAGTCCTGTCTTAGGGAAAATGCAGCCATTAACATCGGGACCATGCCCATATCACCAAAACGTTTTGTCAGCTTGTTTGAGATAACTCTTAGCCAAAGAACCATAGGCATGGAGAAGGCTTTACCCTCTTGCCCCACAACAATAGGACACATTATTAGGCAATGTAGGGAACGTTGAACTGCACTACCTGTGTTGAACCTGTTGAATGAGAAGGGAGAAGATTTTGGGTTCCAGGGCTGTCATCTATCACTACAGATATGTAAATTTTACAGAATAAAGGGTTTATTTACTAAGGTGTGGTACGTGGAAATGAGCATTAACTTTAGTTATCAAGAATTATTAGTGAATAGACTCCATTAGAAAAGGGTACAGAGGGTTTCTGTGGCACAGTTGCAATAAATAATATACTTTAATGTGTTGCATGCCTTAGAAAACGGACCTATAAATCTGTCAAGCTAACTCAATGAAGCTGCAAGAATTTCTGTTGCTTAGCCAAATAAAGTTGCCAGAAGTAATCTGCAAAACTCCAAAGCAGATTTCCACAGACCAGTGAATCTAGATCAGATTTTGATTGAATTCAATAATTCATGGAAACCTGGTGCAAGTAGATCCCATGCAAATTCCTCTGAATTGCGAAATGCACTGAAAATTTCCATGTATTTTCCTGGTTACTCTGGGAAAAATCAAACAATTGCAATAAACTCAGCTGCTAAAATTTGCCTGGCTTAGTTTATGAAGAATATTTTGCATCTTTTTATCTAACACCTGTCACCTGTGGTCAGTTCACTATAATTCTCCTCACCCTCCCTAGAAACACACAATTCTAGCTAAGTTAATTGGAGGAATATTAGGTGCCTTCAGCCTCTCCATTCTCCTGGTCATTGTGTTTCATTCACCAGCTGCATAATTTAGATAGCAGGAGGAAGAGGAAGGCCATTCACTAATATCTTGGTTTCTTGTTAGTTTTGCCAGATCAGTATAATCTTTTAGAACAGGACAATTATTATAGTACAGGCTGTCCTCCTACTCATAGCATATTTGAATATCCCTGCGAGTGGGAGGTACCAATGTGCTACCACATTACCAGCTAACTATAAACATTCTACAGTCCAAGGTTCCACTTACTGACAATCGATATTTCCTAATTCTTTGTAGCGTTGTTTAGTTCATTCCTGTAGGGCACACACCCTCCCAGTCCATCACCCCACCGCTACTGTATTAACATATTTCTTCAGCAGCCCAGTCTGCATGTCTAATAGTCCATGGGAAGCAGATATAAAAGTCATCTATTTTTCCTATACTTTGATCTCATTTAATGATTCCTACTCAACCACACAAATAAGCCTACTAAAAATCTAACCAACTGCAGAAAATTCAGCAGCAGCACCTGCCTATGGAGGTATGCACATGCAGCAATGCAGGGTTTATTCCAATGCACCCCAACCATTCCTGTAGTGTAGCAGCAAACATGGAAGTCTTTGGCATGAATGAGAAGAGAGCCCTGGGTTTAGTAGGATTGCGCCTTCTACTACTAGCACCATTGGGCCTATATAGTATAGTCAACAGTCGACAGCCTATCTGCTGTGTTGGTATGGGTCACTGCACAGATTTGGTTAACAAAGAGCTTCTAGGCATACTATGCATCTGTCTTGTCTCTTGTCGAATGGATGTTTACACAAACATTTTACATCATGAGTTTCCAAGTCTTATTTCTTTTGTAGTATAGTCCAGGTTCAGAATTAAAGTGTCCAGTCCACATACTTCTTATTCAAATTGTTTTCTCAGAATTTTACCGCATCATCACTGACCTTGGGATCTCCACGGTTTTGTGCTTTGTGCTTAGCTGGGCTTCTTCTGGGTCAGATGTTTTCCTGGTCGTTTTTGGACTGGTGCCACCTTTCCGGGTACCCTGGGGGCTGGCTAGACCTTTCTTTGGAATCTGTGGACTGGACTGAGCTGAACTCGTCTTCCTTCCCATGGAGGGACTCTTGGAGCCCTTGGATTTGGTTGATTGTTGCGAAGTATCAGTGTTCTTCAGCGACTTCAGCCCCAGCATCTCACAGTACCTGTTGCACTGATGAACTGATGTGAACTGATCCAAAAGGGCAGGAAAGCAACTCTCCTTGAGGCCTTGGTACCTGCAGATGCACACAGTACAAATACAGATTAATGTATGAACACGTCTAATGGTTTTCCTTTCATTTCTTAATGTTTTTGAGCATTTATTGACACTTTAGGAGAAGGAGAAGTAACCTAGTGGTTAGAGCAACTGCCTAGTACCCAGAAAACAAAGTATAAGCATTATACTTTGGCCCTAGATCACTTGGACAGATGGAGTCCAATTTTCATTTGGGCAGTGCTATGTTCTGCGTCGGCGCATAGCCTGCCTGCCATCTGTATTTGGACAGTGCTACATGCTGCGTCGGCGCATAGCCTGCCTGCCGTCTGTCTAACCTGGATTTTCATGCAGGGGTCATATGCGGCACAAAGGGCTAAGTGGGTAGCATCAAAAATCGGTGCTACTCGTTTACCCCTTTCCTCCAGCCCACTCCACTCCGGCATGCCCCCAAACACACCCCGATGCTAACCGCTTAGCATCTGGGCGCGTTAGGGACTTATCTGGGATTTTTGAAGGGTCCTACCCATGTAGGTGCCTTTCAAAAAATCCAGATAAGGTCTTTACCTGGGTTACTAGTGCAATTACCCATATCAATGCCTTCGAAAATGCCACCCATGATGTTTAATTCCTGATGCAGTAGCTGCTTCCCTGAAGTTTTCCCTTGTTCTTTTCATGATATAGTCTATCAAAATGTCAACACTCATATTACGGGCTTTTTGCACCATCTTGTTCTGTTCCAGGATAATGAGTTCCATCCCTGCAATGTAACTCTAGTGCAAGTAAACAGACACATACGTAAATAATCCAAGTTCCTCTTAAAGTCTACAAATAAAATGAGTCCTGGGGGAAATATTAGCATTAGATAGGGCTTTTTTGAGGAGATAACTTGTCGGTACCGAGTACCGGCACATTTTTCATTGCCTGCTAAAACTGACTCATGGTCCTCATGTATTAATGAAACAGCCCTCCAGATGAGTACCAACATTTTTTTTGCTAGGAAAAATGCACTGCCATTAGTATCTATATATACTTCCCCGTAAAGAATACGTCAGTGGACAACTGAACAAACAGAAAACTTCACCTACTTACCCTTTTGATTTTGTAGCAATTCCAACATTTGTGATCTTCCATCCAGCACCTAATGAATGATATCACATTTCAGAAGTCTTTTAAAATGACCTTTTTGGTTATACAGATGGTTTCTATGTTATCAACAAACCCACATAAAGGTGTGATACATGCTTAGTTTGCTTTTTGTCATAGGATTTCTAAGATTATCCAATGGCAATGGAGCTTGCAGTGATATATAGAGGCTAATGTATTAAGTTTCAGTAAAATCAGCTGATAATCTGTGAGGCTTGCCAGAAAACCCCATATTAAATGACCAAGTCGCCGGCTTATTTATTTACTTATTGAACGTTTTTATATACCGCCTTTCAGTGTAATTAAAGTGGTTTACATAGAACGAAATTAGAACAGGTACATTATAACTTGACTTAACGGGTAACTTTGCATTTACATATGTAGCAGTATATTACTAGGAAAACTATCTAATATATTTACAGGAGGGGTGACCATGTAAAGTCAGTTTCTAAAGGTAGCATATAGCATTTTAGAGGTGGCCCACAATTTAATGTCTCTTATTGATGTAGCATGCATGTATTTATAGGTGGTGCAGTATTTACAGATGGTTGAATTGGGTTTGCTTATACGGCAATGTGAGGTTGACTATGGAAGGAAGTGTTACTTTGGTGTATTATCTTATGTCTGGCAGACGGCCATATGGCTTATTTCTTTCTTGACATGATTCCCAAGATAAGTTCTCTGCTAACCCTTCATTACACTCTCTTCCTGAGCCCAATGCCTAAAGAACATTAAACCCAGAGATTTGCAGGACTTAATACCTGTGTTACCAGTGGTGGTAATGCACTGGCATTACTCTGCTGTGGTAAAGCCAACAACACTAATAACAGGGGTATTGTATCCTAGAGTGTATAAAATAAATCGTCCAACAATCTACACTCCAAATATATCTCCGGTCTTGTTTAAGAAATTAATCTTCCACTTCGAGTTAGTGCTGCAGCATGTATCTATACACTCTTATAACTAATATACAGGTCTCAGCTCAGGGGAAAGTGTGGCCAAAAATGATCAGTAGTATTCCCAAGATAACATCAGTGACCTGATTCATACATTTAAAGTGACTTAGTGCATAGATCCCATTTCTTTTGCCCACACGAAGCTACTTCTCCAGCTTCACTTAATCCTCTTTTCTCTTAATCAGTGATTAAGAGAAAAGAGGATTAAGTGAAGCTGGAGAAGTAGCTTCGTGTGGGCAAAAGAAATGGGATCTATGCACTAAGTCACTTTAAATGTATGAATCAGGTCACTGATGTTATCTTGGGAATACTACTGATCATTTTTGGCCACACTTTCCCCTGAGCTGAGACCTGTATATTAGTTATAAGAGTGTATAGATACATGCTGCAGCACTAACTCGAAGTGGAAGATTAATTTCTTAAACAAGACCGGAGATATATTTGGAGTGTAGATTGCTGGTAAAGCCAAGCCAGGCTATACCTCTCCTTGCCCAGAATCCATTATACTTTGGCCCCCATTATAGTCTCTCGTCTCCCATTGGAGTCAAGGATTGCCCATACTCCAGAATCCAGGAGACATACCTCCACTCTAGAGTCCAGAATATTCTTCCACCTGCTTACAGCAGTGACCCTTATTGGGCTGATCACCACACCCTCCCATTCCTGGCTTATGCTATCAGAACTCCAGAAAATACAGGAGGGAACACGCCTCCATCACAACTCATGAAGGCAGAAGGCATATACGCACTTCCCTTCACTCTGGACATGCTCATACCATCCTTTCTCCTTGAAAAATATCTCAGACCCTCATCCTCTTCAATCCTAAACTCTGTTCCTGCCCCCACTTTGCAGAACACTTCTGGTGTAAGTCTTTCTTCTATGCTGATTTCATATGTTTTAAATTCACGCTTACCTCTTTCCAAGCAGGAGTACTAAATCCATTTCATTGGCACCCAGGTCTTCAACCATCTGTACATGACACTTAACTCCCTTCTCAAACAGCCAACGCTAACCTTTCCACCTGTACACTTACTGCCCAGGCTAGACTGATTTATTTTATGACAAGATTCACAAGATTGCTCCTGCATTCACTATTAACCCTCCATCACCCTATTTCCCCTTATCACCCTCCCTCTACCTTTTCTGAACTAACAGATCCATAAATTTGGTTGGCCTTTTCAAAAAGAATTAGAAACATAGAAACACGATGGCAGAAAAAGACCACATAGCCTATGGTTATGGTTATATTTTATTTGATATACTGCAACATTGCATAGCAGTCTATACGGTGTACAATAATTAAAAAAGAAAAAAAGTGAAAGGAACTCCGTAGTGTAGACAGGACAGTTTAGGAGAGATAAGAACAGCGTAGAAAAGATCAGCAAAAAGACATAGATAAATACACACCATTCCAGGGAGAGGGGGGCGCTAGCGAGCCTGGAGAAGATGGCTGCATAATGAAGTAGCTCTCCAGACCCTCCACTCCATCACGCAGCTATACAGCCTTTCTGGGGGCTTTCGTCACCCCCAATACCTCCGCGGTGTAGGTCTTAATCCCCCGCCATGCCTGGTATAGCTACCCGGTGAAACAGCTCGGTTCTACTGTCTGACACCTCTGATCCCTCAATACCAGCCGAATGGCGAGATCTTGCGACTTTTAACTTGTGCCAGCAACAGCGATATGATAGCAGTGCAGGGCAGCCTTTCAATGTTCGGTATGCGGCATATCTGTTACCTCCTCTGGAAAGGTAAGCGCTATCGATCTTAACCCAGCTACCGGTGACGAGGACGTTCTCCAGCTCCGAAACATGGCCCTTAGAATTGTGTGTTAGCCACTGCGACTCCTGGTGATGTGAGCCTAGCGGCGTGAATTAATCCTTCTGACTTCAGCCCCAAACAGAATTGAAGGTCGGAGATTAGAGTGCTCGCAGCCCACAATGGTAAGTCCTGACTTAAGAGAAGCCCTGATGTGGCCGGTTAATGTGCGATCCTTCATATAGCAGAGCGTTGGAACGCAAAAGTGAAACGCAGGCAGACAGAGATTTTTTTGGCAGGAGAGCCAGCCATTTCCAGGGTCAGCACTAGCGACTATTTAAGACTTTACGGAGGCAGTAGTTACTGGGAGCTTTAATTTGTCTGGTCAAAAGGACAATATTGTCTGTTTTCCAGCTCTGGGCAGCCCTTTCCTCAACCTAATAATATCACTCTAGGGAAACGGTGGAATTGACACAAGGAAGAATCAGCTGCAGTATAAGAAACTGCCACAGGGGAACAGTACAAGTATATAGATATTCTTTTATATTCTCTTATATACTGCGCTATTCTGCATCAGTGTGGTTTACATTGAACAAACTGAAATTACATTGAACAGGGCATTATAACTTGGAGATAACTATTTTACAGGGAACATGGGTTATGGAGGGTTAAGTGGCTTGCCCAAGACCAGAAGCAGCACCTGTGAGACTAGAAACCCCAGTCCTTCTGGCCCAAGGTTGCTGTCCTCTAGTGGGATTTGAACCACTGACCTTCTGGCCTGAAGTACCTTGCCCCAACCACTAGGCCACTCCTCCATGCCACTATATGCTTAGCTATCACTATTAACTTAATCACTCTTTGCCAGATCAGTCCATGTAGGTCTGTATGTAATAATTTCAGCTACTGAGAGCTGCTCCTTATATTTTCTCTCTCTCCTGCCTTGTTTCACCGGGACAAGTTGCTCATGTAAAGTTTCAAGGCTTTGAGCTAATCCTCACGTTTTGTCTTCCTAATTTCTAGTTCTGTTATGCAGTGAGGGTGCCACCTGCTGGACGATTCCCAGTACTACACTCAGGCTTCCCTGGTCTCATATTAAAGCTCTTATGTTTATTTATTTTATTTATTTTATTTATTTACAGTTTCTTTTATACCGCGCTATTTGACATCAGTGCGGTTTACAATGAACATAAAACTACACGTCTCAAAAATTGATCTGTGCTTACAATGAACAGGACAATAAACTAGGTATACATTAAACAGGTTTCATGAACAGTGAAAACAGAGAACAGAGAACATGAGAACTATGTACAAAGCAACTAAATGCAGCTATATGTAGAGCTTAAATGAATCTAGGTAATTTCTTGATGAGAGGAGGTGCAAGGTGAGATTGCAGTTCTACGGATTAAGACTATGGAGTGCACTATTGGACCTTTCTAAAGCAATGACTGACATCAGAGTGGATCTTAAATCCCTTGACGATAGAGTAACACAGAATGAAATTAACATAGGCGAACAAATTGATTCCACTGCTCTTTTTCAGACAAGACTGAAGAAACTTGACCACCTGACCAAAGATTTACATGAAAAACATGATGACCTCAAGAATCGCCAAAGAAGATGCAATATCAGAGTTCTCCGGAGACCCGAACCAGCAGAGGGGCAAGAGGATGTGGATTTGCTCATTCAGGAGCTATAAGCCTTTTACATACTAGGAACTCTTGAGCCAGTTAGGCTAGAGCACGCGCACCGCAACCTGGGAATCCAACCCAGTTCCAGGTCTTGCCCTAGACCAATAATAGCCTGCTTCAGTTTCTTTGAAAACAAAGTCACCCTCATGCGAAACCTACATGGTAAGTGTTCTCTCCTATTTCGAGGCCAGGAGGTCCAGATTTTTCACTATTTGTCTCAATATACCATGGAACGATGAAAAAATTTTAAATCCTTAATGCAGATGCTTCAAAAGAGATCAGTGAAATATTGTTGAGGTTTCCCTTTCTCTATCGTCTTTTAGTGGAACAACACACAGTATCGCATCTCGGAACTAAAGGACTGTATGAATTTTCTGGACTTGCTCCAAACCGATGAGGACCACTCATCAAGATCAAGAACTGCACATGGAGACTGGGAAGTTTCGACACCCAACAGGGGTAAGGTCCCTAGATCCAGATGGACATCTGGTAGTGACCAGGATGACACTCTTACCAAAGATATGGACACAGCTGTTCCATCTTAATGTGCCTGTGTCTATCTGTTCATTTATTTATTTATTTATTTTATTTATTTATTTATTTTATTTATTTAATTGGATTTTTATACCGCCTTATCATACAATCAAAGCGGTTTAACAAAAGAGAAAATTAGTAATAGTGAAAAAATCTGTGATAATATATACATAGTTTGTAAATATATGATTAAATGTCTTGGGAAAAGGTGCACTATATATATTGTGAGCTATACTATAAAGTGAGCTATTGTACAATGTATATATAAATAATTGCTTTCTTAAAAATTAATTAGTTGATTGCATGACCGTAGTGCTCCGTAAACAAAACTGTTTTCAGTTGTTTTCTAAAGTCTTTGATGTCCTGAGCTGCTCTCAGATCATTAGGTAGGGAGTTCCAGATGGAAGTCGCAGCAAACGAGAAAGCTCTCTCAGAGGTCTCCTTGCGTGTTTTTCTGATGTCATTTGAGGAGCTGATTCTATTTTCAGATACACTTCTCCTAGGTCTGTTGCTAATATCTGACCGGATAAGATACGTCAGACTTTTTGCAGAACATTGTTGCTTTATCTTGAAAATATAAATTACTGTTTTGTATTTAATACGAGATGATATTGGTAACCAATGAAGCTCCTTTAAGATAGGAGTTATATGCTCTTTACTTGATAGACCAAAAATTATACGAGCAGCGGTGTTTTGCGCTAACTGTAAAGGCTTCAGTGACTGCTTAGCTAGACCCAGATATATTGGATTGCAGAAGTCAAGTAATGGTGTAATTAGAGCATGACAAACATTGCGGAAGTGAACAGTTTCCAGAAGCGGCCTTAGTCTTCTGATGATTTTCATTCTATAATAAGCGCTTCTAATCGTCTTGTTTATGTGTGATCTGAGATTTAATTCCTTGTCTAGAGTAACTCCAAGATATTTCACTTCTGATTTAATAGGAATAATTGAATTATCTATCTTGATGACAGGTGGATGTGCAAAATTTTGGTTACGAGATACAAATAATGCCTCTGTCTTGCTAAAATTAATTTGCATATTGTTGGTTTTACACCAGGTGGACATTTGTGATAGACAATCTGTGATGCTGGAAAAATCAGGTTTCTCGATGGAGATAGTTGTGAAAATCATAATATCGTCAGCATAAATTGTATACTTTATGCCACTTTTTAATGGAATATTGCAAATTGGCTGCAAATAAATGTTGAAGAGAAGCGAAGAAAGAGCGGAACCTTGTGGCACACCTTGTAATACTCTTATGGGCAGAGAAGTTTTTTGTCCAATCTTTACTTGTAAAAATCTTTCTGTCAGATATGATTGAAACCATTTTAATGTGACCCCATGTAGACCAATCTCCTCTAATCTATGTAATAACCTATTGTGATCTACAGAATCGAATGCAGCCGAAATGTCTATAAAAATCATTATAATACCCTTTTTAATGTCATCAATGGTACGGAGAACGTAATCAAAAAGATAAATCATTAAGGTTTCAACTCCATGGTTTGGGCGAAAACCATGTTGGTTATCGTCTAAAGGCGCATGAATATCAATGTGTTCTTGGAGTTGAAGTTGCACTGTCTTTTCAATGATTTTCGCTAAAAAGGGTATGCTGGAAATAGGCCGGTAGGCAGCTGGGTTATTCTTGTCTAACGTTGTCTTCTTCGGGATTGGTCTAACAGTTGCAAGCTTTAAGTGCTTTGGTAAATTACCTTGAGAGAGGGAATTATGCACAATGTTTTGTATTATGTGAATAAAATTTGACTTTGTGGACTTTATCCAAGATACAGGACATGGATCGGTTGGAGAAGTGCATGTGTTTATGGAAGAGATAATGTGCGAGAGTTGCTCTTTAGAAGGAAAAGAGAATGTATTCCAGACCCTGAAATTTGAGACCAAATTCAAGTTGAGACTAAATATATCTTTTACCTTAGAGTGGAATTTTTCCTTAATATAATCTGCATACTTCTGCGGTTCAATTTCAGCTTCACCTTCTGTTTTTTGCTCTTTTGTTAAACTCTTTACAATTTCAAAAAGCTCTCTAGGTTTGTTGATGGAGTTATTTATTATATTTGTATGGTATTCTTTCTTTGAGACTTTAATACGTTCGTCGTATAGCTTTTGTTTTGTTAAATATATCTGCTTTAATTCTGAAACCTTATTCCTTCTCCATTTACGCTCTATTCTTCTGAGATCTCTTTTCATCAGACGTATAGCATTAGAATACCATGGCTTGTGATGTAGCTTATTGATCCTTGATTTCCTTGGACTTGTGTCTGTCATTCTAGCTGCATTAGAAATTATGTAATTCCATTTGTTTACTTGTGTCTCTATTTCTACTGAATCGTCAGATAGATGAGGTAAGGTATCCTGTATAAATGTATCTTTGTCAAATTTTTTAAAACGTCTATGATAGCATTTGTCATCTAGTCTTAAATTATTTTTTGTTTGTAATAAAATTTCCATACTAACTATGTAGTGATCTGACCATGGAACTGGGGTAATGGTAGGAATTGAAATTAGACCTCCTAAGGTCAAATCATTTGAGGCAAAGATGAGGTCTGGCGAGTAACCATATATGTGTGTAGGTTTCTTGACTATTTGTGTGAAATTTAGTGAGCCCATTGTCTTGAAGATCTTGATAGCGCTTCAGTGCTTGAGAGGTTGTTATCTTTCTCATTGCTCTTGAATGTATATAATTACACTTATTGAAACGTGGGTGGGAGGGGAAAGTAAGGTCATACGGTAACAAGTTATTGGGGGAGGATAGGGTGAAGCCATATGTATGCTTGTAGGAATGGATGGTGTTTAGCAGGATTGGGTTTCTAGGGATTTACTCAGGGAATTTTTTGAGGTTTCAGGTCTATTTGGTTTGGGGGGAAGGAGTTTTTCTTCTCTAACTCTTTTCTTTACTCTTTCTCACTACTTACGAGTATGTCGCCTGCCTATAAGACACCTTTGGTGTCTATGCTTTCCTTAAAGTATCTCTTATTGCTTCCTTCCTGGAGGAACAGGATGGGTAGAGTATGGGGGGAGGGGGACTGGGCGTTGGGAGATATGGGAGTTGCAGATGGGCATACTGTGTTTTCTCTGGTGCCATTTTGGAGGGGTTTACAGGCAGGAGTGCTTACAATATTCTGGTCCACTAGGGGAGATTTGAAAACACTTCCTCTCCTTTTCTTTAAATCTGTTTTCAGTCTGATCCTCATGGTACATCATCATAGTTAAAATAGTTTCATGGAATGTCTATGGTCTTAATAGCCCAGTTAAACAGAGTTCTTGATCAGCTGAACCATGAGAAAACAAATATAGTGTTTTTGCAAAAGACACATCTTGTTAGCCAGGGTCACATGCAATTCGCCGAGCAGAAGTTCCCTCAGATTTACCTAGCTAATTTTTCTTCACGGAAACGGAGCGTAGCTATTCTCTTTTCTTCTAAATGCTCTTTTCAGGTTATAGAGCAGATTGTGGATCTGGAAGGTAGGTTTCTAATTCTTGTTGGATCCCTTAATGATATGGTTCTTACTTTGGTCAATGTTTACATGCCACTTCTGATTCTTAGCAACTCTCTTCAGGAGGTACTGGAACTGGTGCAGTCTTCTCGACAAGGGGAGATCATAATGGGGGGAGACTTCAACTGTGTGTTCTCACCGATGGACTGCACCGGTACAGGGATGGTTGCTTTTAAACCATTGACCCAGTTGGTAGAGTTGACATTGAATCTTGATTTGTGCAACGCTTGGCGGAAAACACATGATGGGGAGCAGGACTATACTCATTTTTCGCATGCCCACAATAGTTATTCACGTATAGATATGTGGTTGGTTTCTAGATCTCTCATTACCTGGATATCACAGGTACATACTGGCACTATGGGCCCTTCAGATCATGCCTTAATCTCTTTGAATATGACTATGGTGAACACAGAATCACCTCCGCACACATGGTCACTATGGCGGGATCTGCTGTTAGACACTGAATTTGTAGCAGCCATATGTTCAGGTTGGAAAGAATAATTAGCGTTTATTGACTCTCCAGACGTATCATTCTTTTCCCTCTGGGATATGGGTAAGGGAGTGTTATGCAGGCATCTAATCTCTTTCACAAGCGCATACAAAAAGAAAAATTTAGATAGACAAGAAGAACTTTGTAAGGAGATTTTCACTCCGGAGCGTAAGCACAACCAGGGGGGAGGTAACCGAACTTGGTGCCAATTGGCTGCCTTGGCTTCAGGCTTTGTAACATCCTTGCTCCTACAAACCAAAAGGCAATTTTATAAACAAGACAACAAAGCGGGAAAGCTGCTCTTGTGGCAGCTCAAAAAACAGAGGCAAAGATACCGAATCCCTGCTCTGCGCTCTGCCTCAGGGGCTATTACACGCCACGCAGAAGAGACGGCAGCGCTACTTGAGAACGTTTACAAAGACCTCTATGCGTGTAATCTGCCTGCGGATACCTCATCTATTTGTAGCTGGCTTCGCGAGGTGGCGCTCCCACAATTATCTCAAGAGGACAGGGAGGTATTGATCATCCTTTCTCACGTCAAGAGGTACTCCAGGCAATCCACGACCGAAAGTCTTCTAAGGCTGCAGGCCCGGATATACTCCCTGTGGAAGTTTACAAAAGCCTTCTTCATACCCTTGCTCCAGTTTCAGTTTGAATATTTAATGACATTCTGCCAATGCAATGTTTACCTATATCCTTTTACCAAGCCACCGTTTACTGTCATTCCTAAAGTTGACAAGGACCCTTTAGCGTGCGGAAATTAATCGCCCCATCTCTCTCCTAAATACCGATTACAAAATCTTCACTAAGATACTATCGGATCGCCTGGACTCTAAAATACAGACTATCATACACCCGGATCAAACTGGCTTTATCAAATATAGATCCAGCTTTGAAAATGTCCGACATCTTGTAAACATAATGCATAATCTCCGAACCATCGATGGTCGTTATGCAATATTGTTGCTAGACGCGGAAAAAGCCTTTGACAAAGTTGAATGGCGATATCTATTTGAAGTTCTTGAAACATTTGGATTCGGGCTCTCCCTCCGCGGTTGGATCTCGGCTATGTATGTGCCTGTACAGCGCTGCGTATGACTGGTAGCGCTACAGACATGCTCAGTAGTAGTAGTAGTATGTATGCTAAACCGCAGGCCTCTATGATGGTTAATGTTTTCTTTCTTCTCCCTTTCCTCTAGGCCACGGCATTCGGCAGGGGTGTCCTTTAGCCCCAATTTTGTTTTGCCCTTGCCATCGAACCATTTGCGGTTTATATCAGACGACGCACTTCGGAGATCGGTATTTTTTCAGGAACTCTTCACCATGCAATTTCTTTATATGCAGATGACACGTTGATATACTTAAGAGAGCCATCTAAGTCTCTCCCCATTATCATAGATATCTTAGAGCGCTTTTCACGGGTGTCGAGGTTCACTATTAATAAACAGAAATCAATGCTTCTTCCTTATCTATCCAGAAATATGGCGCCAGCCGTGGATATCCTTGAAGGTTTCTAAGTGGTGCAGCAATTTCGCTATCTTGGTGTTCTTATTCATCGTGATTTATCCTGTCTCTCTTAATTATAACCCCCTCCTCAGGAGTTTACAATGGGAGCTGACCTCTTGGCATTCTGCTTCTGTTTCCTGGCTGGGCAGGGTCAACACGATCAAAATGCTGATACCACCCAAGCGTTTGTTTCTATTCACTCAGCTGCCGATTGCTCTTCCTAGGTCTTTTTTTAAGACTATGCACTTTCTTTGGCAGGGTCACAAGCCCTGGCTTGGCTGGAGGATTTTGATCCGCCCTAAGTTCCTGGGTGTTTTGGGTTTTCCTGATCCAGAACTATACCATCGCTGCGCCTGCCTACGATCCCTGTTCTCCTGGCACTATGCTTCAGAGCCCACGTGGCCGTCCTAGAGAGAGACTGGATGCCCCCAATACCGCTCGCTGCAGTCCCCTTTCTACTAGACTCCGTCGAAATGTGCAAGATATTAGCGCACCCCTTTCTTAATCCCCTTTGGCGGGCCTGGCGAAGCATCTGCTCTGTTTTTAGCTCCTCGGCTCGTATTTCACCTTATACCCCATTAGCTTCCTTTGAATTTATGAGAAACTTTGGGAAGCAGCTCCCTGCTCAGTGCATCTTGAGGCTCTGTATGACAATTCTGTCCTGCTTCCGAAAACGCGGTTTGAACTTCTATGGAGAACGTCTCTCTCTCCTTTCCAATATATGCAGCTTTGCCACTGTTTTGATACTCCAAAATTCAGAGATGCAATGTCCCGTCCTAAAAAGCTTTGGGAAAGGGTCCTTTTTGACTCAACACCCCCTAAATCTTTTCTTGCAAGACTTTATCGAGCAATAGTTTTAGAACATCCCTGTCCATCTGGAGTTTGCCATCCCAATAAGCGATAGAACCGGATTCAATTGGATAATCCTGAGGAATTTTGGACTGACATCTATCAATACCCTCATTCCTGTTCAATCTCACTCTCTCTAGTTTCCATACAGTTACGAATCCTATTCCGCATGTCAATTCTCCCAACTGATCTTTTCCGATGGCTTCATGCTGATGATCCACTTTGCTGGCGGCTCTGTGGGAGGAAAGGTGATTTTGAGCATATGTGGTGGTCGTGACCCGTCTGCAGGAGTCCTGGTCTGCTGTACAATCACATAGCACCCAAACTTTGGATGTTACTCTGGACTTTACCCTCGAGATTTGTGTCTACACTCTTTCCGTAAAGAAATATTTCTGCATATTACTCCTGAGTCTATCCCCTTTCACCCTCATCCTATGTCCCCATGTAATAGAGCTTGCTTTCAATCGAAAGAGGCTCTCCCCCTGTGCATTTATGCCACAGAGGTATTTAAACGTCTCAATCATATCACCTCTATCCCACCTTTCCTCTAAGGTGTACATTTTAAGATCCTTAAGTCTGTCCTCATATGCTTTATAACGAAGACCACTAAGGATTTTAGTAGCCACCTTCTGTACTGACTCCAGCCTGTTAATATCCTTTTAAAGGTGTTATTGTTTTACTCTTTTGTTCAAATCATCTGTTAAATGCAACTCAGTCCGCAGGACACACTCAGCCAGTCTGATTTCAATCTGTCCACAATGAATATGTATGAAATACATTTGCATGCACTGCCTCCATTGTATGCAAATATGTGTATGTCCTGAAACGCAGACTGGTTAAATGTGGCTATGCTATGTATCCACATCGGCATGCTCTCTGTAGACAGCTGTTACCAAACTGCGGTGGCCCAGACAGAGGACTGTCCTCCAAAGCTCTGCCTAATGACTTCCATCCCACTTGTATCATACACCAGTCCTCACCTTCTAAAACTGCGACCAGGAAGTTTCCATTTGTCCACTGGTACACCCAGTGTTGAAACGTGCAGCATTTCTGATCGATCTCTGATGCGCTCTTCATATGCAGGGCTCCACCTCTGTCCTTTGTGCAATACTTCTCAAAATTCCCAGCTAAATCTTCCTCGATTGTTGCATACGGGATATTATTAGCAGGTCGATAGATGAGATTCAAGGGAATTATCCTGGAGAAACATGATGGGGAAGAATCGAGTTTCATAAAAAGAAAGTCATTTACGAACCAAACATAAAAGAATTAAAATTTGCATTCAAGGCAAACATTCTTGGAAAGGGCCCTTAGGAGACGTGCATTTCAGGTCCTGCTCATCAGGCCAGTGAGGCTAGATAAGCTCTGGAAGGGAGGATGGAGTGAAGTAGTACTCTAATATATACCATCTGATTAATTTAGTATAACATTATCAAAATAGGAGCAGGCTCCTGAAGGGCTCTTAGCCAACGATGCAGGAGGAGGAGGTATGAGTGTACAATGACATAAGGTGTCATTTTCAGCAGTAAGAGGCAGCTTGAAGACCGCAGACCAAAGCATTTCCGGTTAAAGGAGTGAAAAGCAGGAATGAAGATTTGAACATAAAACCCCTGTTCTTGCTTTTCCAGGCCTGCCCCAGGTCTACTTCATCCCATGCTGAGAACCTGTTAAAAGGAAGATCATGATTTATCTGCTGCAACTCCCTTGAGAACCGCGCTGCATGTCACAAGCTGAGTTTGGTAGATATTACACTGGAAAGGAAAACATGCAGGAACTTACTGGTAGGGCAATACATTTAGTCGGCACAAGGACTTGCATAAAATTAGTAGGGCGCCTTTTCAGCTCATGCACAGGGAATCAACAGGAAGGAGAGAAACTGTAGGAAATTAGCAGCCTCTCTCCTTACCCCCAGGGCCAGTTTAACCATTGGCAAACTAGGGGGCAGCAAAGAACAGCTGCATTCAATGACAAACAATAGGCGCTGGCAGCCTACCAACTCTAAGAACCAGTAATGTGTACTTTTACAGCAAGGAGATATGCAATTTTCAGATGGCCTGTTTACCTGGGTAAATTAATTTTGGAAAGTGCTCTCAATTTTGTGTATTATGTATTTACATGAGTGTTCTGGGAGGAGTAGTATGTGGGTGATCATAATTGTTGTGTTTATCACAATCTTGGGAGTGTCCAGTGGAGCATGAAATTTATTTGGTGGAGAGGGGCAGAAAACTGAAAGCTTGCTAGGACCCCTTAGGTTCTGCTCATCTGAGTAGCAGAGACCTCTAGTGGTCCTACGAGTATATTGTTCTTTGACCTGTAAATGTTCTGTTAATTTTTAATAACAGGGGAGTTTACTCTTTCTCAATGTATCACTCTGGAAGGAGACTCCTCTGGGAGGGCAAATTCAACCACTACAAAAATCCCACCCAAAGGCAGATAGCTGTCATTGGTTGGTCTAGCCTTCATGCCATCCAGATGTCTCCACCTGGTTAAGCAAAACCCAAAGGGGAGCAGTGGGGTTGGAGCATGACACAAATTGCTTAGGCCTCACACCCAGTATCCACTGATTCCCACTGAACCCTGCCAGCACAACTCTTGCTCATAAGGAGATGAGTCAGCTCTACTAGTGCAGAAGAGAACGATAGCAACATAACATCTGGGAGCCAGTGAAACAGAGAAGAAAGGAGACGATCCATAGGCGCATCCCTGTAAACATGCAACCCGCAGAACCAGGAGCTACCAAGATGCTGCACCAGAGACCTGTATCTATGGCAGCCTCCAGCTCAGAAGGTATATTGTAACAAGATTGTGCAGAAGGAGGGTTTTCCCCAGCTGTCATAACCTCAGAGAAGGAGAAAGGCTTGTAACTGCTTGTGTTTGTTTTTCTATCACTGTCAATAACTAATTTTTGTTATTGTTGTTAGTCAGTCCAAAATAATTTTTAAGTAAACTCTTTGATTCAGAACATCAATGTCTGGCCTCGCGTCTGTTCCTGAGTGAAAAGGAAGTGCAGTGAGTGGAATATAGGTCCCAAAAGGCCTCCTATTATTTACAGGAAACCTGATCATCCCAAAGTGTTGAGACTGAAAGAACAGTATTCCCTCTAGGAAGTTGTGCTCAAGATGCCAGCCAGTGTGCTAATCCGCTGAAAGGGACTCCCAGACAGTCCAGGGTTACATGCTAAATTCCTTTCCACTAGCCCTGTGTCCCCAGATGTAAACATATTTCACCTGCAAGGCTCTGGGACAGAGGGTGAAGCAGTTAGGTGCACAGGTGGTGTTCCAAAGGCCAAGGCAGAGAGGCTCGCATCCTGGAGATGAATGCATGGCTGCGTGGATGGTGTCATCGAGAGCGTTTTGGTTTCCTAGAACATGGGATGCTGTTGCAAGGGTTGCAGAGCAGAGATGGCATCCATCTGTCCAAGAAAGGTCGACGTGACTTCAGTAGTAGACTGACTAATCTACTGAAGAGGGCTTTAAACTAGATTCGCTGGGGATGGGTGAAGAAAGCCCCCAGGTAAGTGAAAGTCCCCAGGTAGGTGATACATTAAATACCTTTATGGAAATGGGTAACAGGGGTAACATATGGAAAGTAGTGTGTATAAATGCCCATAGCATGGGAAATAAGATCCCTGATGTTGAAGCTTTGGTGGGAGTGGCTGACTTGGATTTAGTGGCAGTTACAGAAACATGGTTCACAGAAAACTATGATTGGGATGTAACTATACCTGGCTATACTTTATTAAGAAAGGACAGGGCAGGAAGAAAGGGAGGAGGACTGGCACTAAATGTAAAAAATACTATTAAAGCTTTGGAATTACAGAGCTTAAAAGGGAGAGAGGAGGCATTGTGGGTTAAACTAGAAAGAGGGAAAGAGAAATCCATTTGCATTGGCGTGATATACAGACCTCCCTCACGAGGAAGAGGTGGACAGAGTTAATTGAAGACATACGAAGCATTGCTAGGAAAGGGGAAGTGCTTCTGATAGGGGATTTCAATATGCCAGATTTTGATTGGCACATTCCTGCTGCAGTATCATCTAGATTCTAGAAGAAAAGAGATCCTGGATTCTCTACAGGGAGAACTATTCAGGCAATTGGTAACAGAACCCACAAGTGAAGGGGCCATACTGGACTTGGTGCTTACCAATGGTGAAAGTGTTTCTGATGTTATAGTGGGAGATAATTTTTCATCCAGTGATCACCAGATGGTGTAGTTCAGTATTAGGACTAGGGCTGTTAGAATCCATTCAAAGGTGAGGGTCTTAGACTTTAGGAAGACTAACTTTACCAAGATGTGCCAATACCTCAGGGAGTCGTAAGCGGGATGGGAACAGCTGGGGGATATAGAAAAACAGTGGGCAAAACTGCAAGGGGATATTTTAACAGCAACCAACCTTTTTGTTAAAATGGTAAATAAAGGTAAAAGGAAAAGGAGACCTCTATGGTTTTCGAAAGAAGTAGCTGAAAAGGTGAAGAAAAAGAGGGAGGCCTTCATGAAATACAACAGATCACAGAGAGTGGAAGACAGGCATCTATATTTGGAAAAACTTAGAGAAGCTAGCAAAGTAGTCAGGAAAGCAAAGATTCAAAAAGATGAGGAAATAGCCAATGCAATAAAATGGGGGGATAAGACATTTTTCAGATATGTTAGTGAGAAGAGGAAGGGCAAAAGTGGTATTGTCAGACTCAAGGGTGAAGGAGAGGAATATGTAGAAGCTGATGAGGATAAAGCGGAATTGCTTCTGTTCTGTGTTCACAGATGAAGAACCAAGAACAGGACCTCAGAAAACACACACAAACAGGAACAAAAGCGAGGGACATCTTGAACAATTTTCAGAGGACTGTGTTCGTGAGATACTAGCTCAACTTAAAGTAGACAAACGATGGGACCGGATGGGACACACCTGAGAATACTGAGGGAACTTGGATGTTCTATCAGCTCCACTGACTGACCTTTTCAATGCCTCGTTAGAGTCAGGAGTGGTACCAAAGGACTGGAGAGAGGCTCATGTGGTGCCTTTACACAAAAGCAGAAGAAAGGATGTGGTTGAAAACTACAGGCCGGTTAGTTGGTGAGTAAATTGGAAACGCTGCTGAAAGAGAAAATAGTGAGGTTTCTGGAGTCCAGCGGATTACAGGATCCAAGGTAGCATGGATTCACCAGAGGCAGGTCTTGTCTGACAAATCTGATTTCTCTGACAGGGTGACCAGGGAGTTGGACTGAGGGAGAGCCCTAGATGTGGTGTATTTAGATTTCAGTAAAGCCTTTGACACTGTTCCTCAGAGGCTACTTATAAACAAACTGAGCACCCTAGGGATAGACCCTAAAGTTACTGCTTGGGTTAGAAATTGGTTGGGTGGGAGGCGACAAAGAGTACAGGTAAATGGAGCTCACTCTGTGGAGAAGGAAGTTACCAGTGGTGTGCCCCAGGGATCTGTCACTGGTCCGATTCTTTTTAACATCTTTGTTAGTGATATAGCAGAAGGGCTGTCTGGTAAGGTTTGCCTCTTTGTGGATGATACCAAAATCTGCAAGAGAGTAGACACCCAAGAAGGTGTAGAGAACATGAGGAGGGATCTAGCTAAGCTTGAAGAATGGTCTAGAATTTGGCAGCTGGGATTTAATGTTAAAAGATGTAAGGTCGTGCATTTGGGCTGCAGCAATCCAAGGGAGCAATATACGGGGTGGCCCAAAAAAAGTGAGAACATCTCGTAAATTAAAAGCTTAAATAGTTTACTTATTTAACTTTTTTAGCTATATAACATCTTTATTTCAACAATTTCCAGTCGCCGTTTTTTCTTTAATTTGTCAATCATTTACATCTGTCTTTTTGAACTTTTAAATAACTTATATGCTACGAGATGTTCTCACTTTTTTTGGGCCACCCTGTAGTATAGGGGGTGAAGTATCTTTGTCCACTAAAGAAGAGCGGGACCTAGGCGTGGTTGTGTCTGATTATCTTAAAGTAGCTAAACAGGTAGAAAAGGCGACGGCAAAAGCTAGAAGGATGCTTGGGTGCATACAGAGAGGAATGGCTAGCAGAAAAAAGGAGGTGATAATGCCTCTGTATAAGTCTTTGGTGCAACCTCATTTGGAGTATAGTGTGCAATTCTGGAGACCGCACCTTCAAAAGGATGTGAACAGGATGGAGTCGGTGCAGAGGGTGGCTACTAAAATAATTAGTGGTCTTAATTATAAAGCATATGAGGATATGTACACCTTAGAGGAAAGGCAGGACAGAGGTGATAAGATTGAGATGTTTAAATACCTCCGTGGCATAAATGTTCAGGTGGAGACCCTTTTTCAATTGAAAACAAGTTCTGATTTGATGGGACATGGGATGAGGGTGAAGGGGGATAGATTCAGGAGTGATTTGCGGAAATATTTCTTTACGGAAAGAGTAGTGAATCCATGGAATAGTCTCCCAGTGGAGGTGGTAGAGATGAGGACAGTAACTGAATTCAAAAAAGCATGGGACAAACACAGAGGATCTCTAAAGGTAAAAAGGGGACTGTTGTAGTTGTTATGGAAGGACAGACTAGATAGGCCATGTGGTCTTTTTCTGTCGTCATATTTCTATGTTTCTAAGTTTCCAAGATAATACCTCTCGTACCATGACCTGCTCTAGACCATAAATACACAGTCATCAAACCTCCATACCAAGCCATGAAAAACCACTCTAAGGTGCAATAAACAATGACATTCCACTCACTCTGGTACTTGTCCAAAGTCTGAAATCACTCGAGCCTCTGCAGCAAATATCTTGCAATATTCCCTTGTGGTATTTTGAATTTTACATTCCTGTGAAAGTAAGGTGAGGAAAAAAAAAACAGTGACCATTCATTTTTATACTATGGCTGAAACTATGGCTCATTGATAGATATTCTGAAAACCCTTGGGAGATGAAACCACCAGTTACATACTGCCACCTAGTGGTCATTTATTTATGGACAAATGACAAATGAGTTTTCTTGGAAAAAATCCACAAAATAAACACCCCCATAATCAGCTTAACAGACCTGCATACATTTTTATAGTTTTATTAATGGTAGTGGAAGCGTGGCATGCGGTGGGAAGGGGTCTTCTTTAAAATACAGGCCAGACAGCAGTTCAGGGAAAACAAAATTAGTTTTTTTATTCTGTCCCAGCTAGTTAAACCTCCAGAAAGCAAAACCCAGAACAGACAGTACTTCAGGGAAAACAAAAGCAGCTTTATTTCTGTCCCACCTTGTTAAAACCTCCATGAGCTGGTTCTCTTGGCCCTTCCCCAAGCCCCAGTTAAAATTCCTCCCTCAGAAATCCTTTGCACGGCTTGCCTTGGAAGAACTCCTGACTCCATGGGCCTCTTTCTCCCTCCTGCAGCCTGCTGGGTTGTTAACCTCTCCCTGGGAGCCACGCCTTCCCAGCCCTGAACTTTGGGCTGCAGACTCTCTTAAAGGGGACTGTTGATATTCCTTCTGGAGAGGGATGGGTAACATTCTATAGACCCCCATCATACACTCTCCCCCTCAGCTCAATCATGCCACATTGAGTGCCTGCCTCACTGGGAAAGGAAGTCCACATTCAGGTGAGTCCAACCAGTCATCCGTCTTCTTGCGTGAGTGAGGAAGTTAGACCATGTCACCCCATTATTCATTCGTTACTACTGGCTTCCCATTCATGATGCTGCACCAGATTTTCTTTCTACTTTGATTATATTTTATGCCCCAGCAAGCTCCCTTCACTCCCTTCATGGCTTTCATCTTCATTTCCTTTCCATAGCAGTAATCAAATATGAGTCTACGCAAAAAATTGCCTTTTTTCGGCCGCTGCTCCAGCCCTTCGGAATAGTTTGCCTGCTACTCTCCATACAGAATTAAATTTTAAGGCCTTCAAGAAGGCCCTTCAAATTTTCCTTTTTGAATCCGCTTGTGATTTACAGCCGACTCACCCTAGACATTGCTTGCATCACCTTAGTTAGCAGCAATCTGTCTCCAACCTATCCCCGGCTTCTCTTTGCCTATACCCACCTCTTTTGTCTGCCTTGCACTCTATTGTCCTATGAAATTTTATTCTTTTCTGATTTTCCTATATTTTAATGTATTGTAACTGCATAGATTGTAAGTAGATTTGCGGTATATCAGATAAACGGAACCATAACCATAACCATTCCTATGGAGAACCCGAAACTGGTAGTGCTGGAGACTCAAAAACTACTGCATAATATGGCTGTTGGATTCCTTATGTTGAGCCAGCCACTTGAGGGATTGGTGGTCTATTACCAGCATAAACAGATGGCTGAGCAGATAGTATTTGAAGGTCTCAAGCACCCACTTGACAGCCAGGGCTTCCTTCTTGATCATTGCACTGAAGGACAACAAAAGGGACTGCTACTTTTGGAGGGAGATCTGCAATTGTTAGTATTTACTTCAGGGAATTTTTCTAAATCTTGGTGAAAAAGGAATTCTTTAGATTAAAACTGATTAATCTGTGAATCCAGTGTATTTGTTAAATCAGTCAAGGCCTAGTATCAGCAAATAGCTTTTAGTTAAATTAAAAACTCAACAGGAAGCTTTCAGTTTAAGTTTAAAACCCAGCAGAGAGCTTTTAGTTTAAATTTAATACTCAGTCAGCACCTAGCAGCAGCAAAGAGCTTTCAGCTTAAATTTAAAACACAGCAGAGAGCTTTCTTGTTAAATTTTAGAACCCAGCAGAGAGCTTCTAGTTTAAATTTAATACTCAGCCAGGGCCTCACATCAGCAAAGAGCATTAATTTAAATCAAATCAGAGTATAACTTAGCATAAAAAGAAAAACAGGGTCAGTATTCTTTAAGCAATAAATTATTTCTAGAGACCTTTACAAAGAGGCCTTCTAGAAAGAGGGCAAGAGACCTGTGAAATTGTTTTTAAATAGGTGTTAAAGCCAAGTGACAGATCAAAGGGCCATTTTGAAAGACTCCCTCTATCCAAGCAAGGGCTGTGTGAATCACCTAGGAAATTGGTCACAAATTACCTTCGAAGCACAGGAGAGAATACTGTGTAGCAGCCAGTTTTTAATAAGTCTTCTTTCCCTCCCTCCCTCCCCAACACCCACCCACCCCTGGGATAATCATAGCTTTATAGGTGCTTAAAACTCTTAAGGGAAAAGAGGTGCCATATTCACTCTCAGGTGCAGCTATATATCCTCATCAGGCATACATTAAGGACCTGATATTAGTTAAGCTTCAGGTGAACAAAGTACATTAAACTTTTTAGATATAGTTTTATTATTATTATTAAGCATTTATAAAGCACTGCAAACATACGAAGCGCTGTACACACAAATAAGAGAGACAGTCCCTGCTCATCAGAGCTCACAATCTAATCAAGACAAAAAATTACATAATAGAAATTACAGATCTACAGGACAAATGTTAGACAGAACATACACAGCATATATAAAATAGTCATATCACAACACAAGAGTCAAAAATGAAAAGCAATAGTGAAGAGGTGGGATTTCAACCTGGACTTGAAGATGGCCTTGGAGGATGCCTGGCGCACAGAGACAGGAAGGCTGCTCCAGGCGAAGGGTGCAGCAAGGTGAAAGGAGAAAAGTCTAGAATTAGCAATACGAGTGAAAGGCATAGATAAACAAAGACTATTAGAAGAGCAAAGTAACCGAGAGGGCGTGTAAAGAGAGATAAGAGACAAAAGGTATTGGGGGGGGGCAGAAGAGTGAATACATTTCTAGGTCAGTAGGAGAAGCTTGAATTGGATACGGAAACAGATGGGGAGCCAATGAAGTGACATGAAGAGAGGAGTGATGTGGGAAAAATGAGACTGGCGGAAAATCAGACGAGCAGCAGAATACTGAATAGACTGAAGGGGAAAGAGGTGGTTTGCGGGGAGGCCGGCAAGGAGAAGGTTACAGTAATCAAGGCAGGATGTGATTAAGGAGTGGACAATCATTTTAGTAGTGTTAACAGAGAGGAAGGGGTGAATTTTGCAGATATTGTAGAGAAAGAAATGGCATGACTTAGCAATGAGTTGGATATGTAGAGAGAAAGAGAGAGAGGAGTCAAAGATAACACCAAGTTTACAAGCTGAGGAGACAGGAAGGATAACAGAGTTATCCACAGAGACAGAGAAAGCAGAAAGAGGAGGGGAGGGATTCGGGGGAAAGATAAGGAGTTCAGTCTAGTATAAGTATTCCTAGCAACCCTTAGTAAGTAAAGAACTTAAATACCTAAACACAACCTTAAAACTAAGATGCAGACAGCAGTCCAGCCGTGAGATGGGGGGCTTTCCAGTCTTTTGCATCGAGTGTCATATGTATGATTTTCTCCCAATTGGTGAGGGGTCTTACGTGTGCACTAGGTGCAAGGAGCTCTTTGCTCTCAGGGAACGAGTCCAATCTCTGGAGGCTAGAGTAGCAGACTTGGAGGACATAAGGAAGACAGAGACCTGCAGGGATATAGTACTGAATTCCCACCCCTAGTCTGGCAGCATCCCTGTTGCCATGGAGGAGAGAGGTCACGTGACAGACAGCATCACCCTGGTGTGGCAGAAAGTGATCCTGTAGCTAGGACCTGTCCCCCAGGTGCTGTAAAATCCTCTCATACCGAGGAGGTTTCTCCAGGGCCATGTGACCACGAGCGAAGGGTTAGGACAGCCATTATAGTTAGTGATTCAATCATTAGACGTGTAGATAGTTGGGTGACTGGTGGACATGAGGATCGCCTGGTAACATGACTGCCTGGTGCAAAGGTAGAGGACCTCATGCGCTACCTAGACAAGGTCAGATAGTGCTAGGGAGGAGTCTGCTGTCTTGGTACATGTCGGTACCAATGACATAGGAAAATGTGGTAGGGAGGTTCTGGAAGCTAAATTTAGGCTTATAGGTAGGAAGTTGAAATCCCGAACTTCCAGGGTAGCATTCTCCAAAATGTTTCCCGTTCCATGTGCAGGACCCAAAAGGCAGGCAGAGCTCCAGAGTCTCAATGTCTGGATGAGACAATGGTACAAGGATGAGGGTATTGGATTTGTTCAGAAGGGGCTCTTCTGAAGGGACGCGCTCCACTTTAACCGGATTGGAGCCAGGCTGCTGGCATTAACCTTTAAAAAGCAGATAGGGGAAAGCCGACAGTCGCCCAAGAGCGCATGGTTTGGAACAATGTATCCTTGAAAAATACTAGCAAAAGATTGATGTTAGGGCATATCAATAGAGAGGTTCCAATAAAGACAAAAGTAGCCCAAATGCCCTTGAGTACAGAGCTTAAAGATTCCAAATTACCCCTGCCTACCGATAGCCAGATTAATATGAATAAAATACATCCTCTAGAATGATTGTATGCAAATGCTAGAAGTCTAAAAAATAAGATGGGAGAGTTAAAATATATTGCACTAAATGATAGGTTAGATATGCTTGGTATCTCAGAGACATGGTGGAAGGAGGACAACCAGTGGAACACTGTGATACCTGGGTACAAACTATATCGTAATGATAGAGAAGATCAAATTGGTGGAGGGGTTGTGCTCTATGTTAGAAAGGGCATTGAGTCACAAAGGATTAAATTTTGCAGGAAACAAAATTCACTGTAGAATCTTTATGGATTGAAATTCCATGTAAAATGGGGAAGGAGAAGGCAATGGCAGTGAGGAAAATAGTTAAGAAAAAACTAAAAGGAGCAGTTGCAACAGTTAAAGATTTACATCAAGCTTGGGTGTTGTTTAAAAATACTATCTTGGAAGCCCAGAAAACCAGTTGTATTCCATGCTTTAAGAAAAGTGGAAGAAAGTCCAAAAAACTGTCAGCATGGTTTAAAGGTGAGTCAGAGATGTTGCTGCCAAAAAAGCATATTTCAGGAAATAGAAAAGGGAGTCAAATGACAAAAGCTGGAAACAACGCAAGCACTGGAAAGTTAGATGCAAGAGGATCTTGATAAACTGGAAGACTGAGCATCCAAATGGCAGATGAAATTTAATATGGACAAGTGCAAAGTTATGCACCTAGGAAAGAAAAGCCCAAACTATGGTTACATGATGCAAGGTTCCACATTAGGAACCACCACCCAGGAAAAAAGAATTAGGCGTCATCGTGGTTAACACACTAAAACCTTCCGCCCATTGTGTAGTGGCGGCCAAGAGAGCAAATAGAATGCTAGGTATCATAAGGAAAGTAATGGAGAATAAAACAAAGGATATTATAATGCCTCTGTATCGTTCCATGGTGCGACCGCACCTTGAACATTGTGTGCAATTCTGGTCACCATATCTTAAAAAGGATATAGCGTTATTAGAAAGAGTACAGAGAAGAGCCACCAAACTGGTGAAGGGAATGGAAGGATACCCTTATGAGGAGAGGCTTAAAAAGTTAGGGCTCTTCAACCGTAAAAGAGACGGCTGAGGGGAGATATGATAGAGGTCTAGAAATTAATGAATGGAGTGGAATGGGTAAACGTAGATAGATTGTTTATGCCATCAAAATATAGAAAGATTAGGGGGCATGCAATGAAGCTACAGAGTAACCTATTTAAGACTAATAAGAGAAAATATTTTTTTTTCACTCAACGTGTAATCAAACTCTGGAATTTGCTACCGGAGGATGTAGTAAAAGCTTTTAGTGTAGCTGGATTTAAAAAAGGTTTGGACAAGCTCCTGGAGGAAAGGTCCATAATCCATTATTAAAGAGAACCCAGGAAATCCACTGTTTACCCCAGGATGAGCACTGTGGAACCTGCATGCCTTTTTGGGAACCTGTCAGGTACTTGTGACCTGGATTGGCCACTGTTGGAAACAAGATACTGTGCTTGATGGACCTTGGTCTGACCCAGTATGGCATTCCTTATGTTCTTATATTCTCTAGGGCACCCTCGGCCACTCTGTAAAATAAATCTCTCTTTAGCAGAGAATAGGGTAAGGTTCTTGCAGGGGACTCTCCATTACCTACTGGAACCCCATCTACCCCAAAACCTGTTCTTGGACATGTTTAAGAGACTCATCCTCTTGCTGGACCCCTTCTGAAGCTCACTGGGTCATTCCCCAGCCCCCATTAGGGAATAGGGCAATTGTATTTGGGTCAGTACTGCTGAGCCCTGAACTATCCCCAGGGGTTTCACTGGGCAGAGGGTTTCAATGTATCATCCACGAAGACAGTTAAATCCTTTTCCTGGATGTTGGTTCCTAATGTAGAACTTTGCATTGTGTAGGATACAACAGAGCAAGGCCATTAACAGCACCAGAGACTCTTGGATTACTTAATAAAAGACTTTTTGATCCATTCCATGGTGTGGTTCATCACCCTGCTCTGTTGTATCCTGTTTGGTAGTCTGCAGATGTGGTTTCTCTGTTTCTTGAACACCTTGCATTGTATAACCGTATTCTGGGTTGTTCTTCCCTAAGTGCATAGCTTTGCACTTGTCCCCATTAGATTTCATCTGCCATTTGGATGTCCAGTCTTCCAATTTATCAAGTTCCTCTTGGAATTTTTCACAATCCACTTGTGTTTTAATAACTTTGAATAATTTTGTGTCATCTGCAAATTTGATCACCTCACTCATTATTCCCATTTCCAGATTATTTATGAAGATGTTACAAAGCAGCGGACCCAGCATGGATTCCTGCGATACTTTACTATTCACCTTTCTCCATTAAGAAAATTGGCCATTTAGCCCTACTCCCTTCTTTCTATCTTTTAACCAGTTCCTGATCCACAAGAGTGGACTGCACCACCCGGCACTTCCTTCCAACTCCCCTGAACGATCGGGGTGGAG
The DNA here is from genome assembly GCA_033557465.1 of Ichthyophis bannanicus. Lineage (NCBI taxonomy): Eukaryota > Metazoa > Chordata > Amphibia > Gymnophiona > Ichthyophiidae > Ichthyophis > Ichthyophis bannanicus. The sequence goes on along the minus strand of CM066036.1, from coordinate 417,956,055 downwards.
CGGAAACAACAGGACGTTTCCCACTGGCATCCTTAAAGGAAGAGCACCATCAGGCGCAAAGAAGCACCACCCGGCACCTCCTTCCAGCTCCCCCGAACGATCGGGGTGCAGTGGAAGCAACAGGACGTTTCCTGCCGACATTCTTAAAGGAAGAGTGCCATCGGGCGCAAAGGAGCACCACTCGGCACCTCCTTCCAGCTCCCCTGAATGATCGGGGTGGAGCGGAAGCAACAGGACGTTTCCCGCCGGCATCCTTAAAGAAAATGCGCCGTCGGGCGCAAAGGAGCACCACCCGACACCTCCTTCCAGCTCCCCCGAATGATCGGGGTTGAGCGGAAGCAACAGGACGTTTCCCGCCGGCATCCTTAAAGGAAGAACGCCATCGGGCATGCCCGCGCTTGGTGTGCCCACACCTGAGGGCCTTGCCAGAGGGCCCTTTGGCGTGGCCCTTAGGCGTGGGCCGAGAACACACCCCATGGCGAAGAAGAATTACTAAGAAGACCACGATAAGAAAAACAAAATACAAAGAATAAAAACTGCTAAATCATTTACTACCTCATTGCTTGATAGTATATGTGCTGACTCGCTTGCAAAGAATTGCATGACATTACAAATGCTGTATATCAAATAGATTAACTTACTACCTCTATGACTGTTTACTACCTCACTGTTTGATTGCTACATGCAAAAGCCAGCATGCACTGTAAACAAAATGTGATAGTTAACATGATGTAAATAATATATGCTGAATAACCTGTAGTTCCCCACAAATAGTGAATCACTACCTCACCACTAACTTCAGTGCTTCCCGAAAGCATAAACCAAATAACAAACCTCCCCATCACTAACCTACACCCTTATGCTTATCTGGAGCTTCAAAATAACATACTAAACACATTATAGACTCCATTACTAGAGTAGAACTAACCTACACCCTTATGCTTATCTGGGGCTGCGAAATAACATACTAAACACATTATAGACTCCATTACTAGAATAGAGCTAAGTAAGAAGAAGAGAGAAACAATACCAAAGGAACAGGAACACAAGAGAAGGATCAAACACCTACCACCACTGGGATACAACTCAAATTAATCCCAGGTCAGTAAAGAGAAAATGCAATCCACTCACCACTACCTCATTGCATACCTTACACTCCTGCACACTTTCATACCATTCACACAGGGCATAGGACCAAATAAACAAATCCCCTTGTGACACCTGCATACCACCCAACCTGGTTGGATACCAAACGCTCCCCTCTCTAAAGAACACCAACATTCTAAACCTTCAGTACACAAAACACACAATACCACATGTATTACACACACCCACCTCACAAATAGAGTACACACTAACCCAATCACCACAACCAACATTAAATGTGCCCTACTCAACGCCAGATCAATAAGGAACAAACTAAATACTATCCTCGACCTCATACATGACAAAAGACTAGATATAATATGTATCACGGAAACCTGGCTAGATGACTCTAATCAGATAATTTTAAATCAAATCATCCCAGAAGATTACACAGCATTTAATTGCATCAGGACCCAAAAGAGAGGAGGAGGAGTGCTAATACTGACCAGAAAAGAATACAGATTCAAAACAATCTCTACCGCAAACACGATAGAATCCAACACAATCATCATAGCCAACAAACACCTTAGCATCTCCCTCACATACAGACCCCCTGGAACCACAACCGAATTCCTCTCTACAGTACTCGAAGCAATATGTGCACACAGCAAAAAACTCAAGCCACTCATTGCACTAGGAGACCACAACCTAACCTCCACATCTACCAAGGAAGCTGCATCATTCCTAAAAGCCATGGAATCACTAAATTACTACCAATCTATCAACATCCCAACACACCAACACTGGACAACTCCGGATATGGTCTTTATCCCAAAGCACTTAGTAAAGCAGGGCAAGACCACAACACCAACAATTACACCGGTTCCTTGGTCAGATCACCATCTAATTAAATTCACACTAACTCTAAATGACCTCATCCAACACATGGAAAATGAGACCATAACCAGGAGATTTAGAGCCTTCAAAAAAGAAGCATTCATAGACAAAATTGAACCACAACTGCAGCAAGATTACGAAACCCCTGATCTAGGCATAGAGAAGGGGAACCTCATAATATCAAATGCAGCATCAGCCCCTACAAGTATAAAATCACAAACACACAGGAGACCCAATGCCTCATGGTACTCAAGCGATATTAGAGACTCAAAACGCACCCTCTGAAAACTGGAGAGAAAATGGAGGAGAAACAAATCACATGACTCCCTAATCCAATACAGAGACAAGCAAATGGAATACAACAAACTAATAAATGAACGTAAACAACAACACCATACCAACCTAATCATGAACTCTGTCAACAAGCCAAAAGAACTATTTAGAATTGTCCAGACACTAACTAAGGACACTACACAGCATGATACTCTGCATCTTAACCCACAGGAATATTCACACTACATAAAATCGAACAACAATTCCCTCACATGCTCCGTCGCACCACAAGCAAATTACCATGAAACAACAAAGGAGCATCAAACCTGGGAAGACTTCAGCATACCATCAAAGCACCAGATTGAGGACATAATGAGTGGCCTCAACACAACAACCTCACCATCAGACCCCTGCCCAGTAGCTTGGATCAAAACCTCTAAAACCCAGCTCTCCCATTACATTCACAAAATCGTCAAAGATTCACTCCAACAAGGTTACATGCCGCAAACTCTGAAGCATGCCATGATAAGACTGATACTTAAAGGCAACAACCTCAGCCTCTCTGAACCAAAATCATATCGTCCTATCTCGTCTTCCTTTCCTTGCAAAAATCATTGAAAAAGCAGTACAACACCAACTACAAGACCATATTGACATCAGTGCCCCACTGGACATCCATCAGCACGGTTTTAAACCCCAACACGCAGTTGAAACACTACTAACTTCCCTTTTCGACAAACTTTTAAAAGGCATGGATAACATAAAGAATGGATTCCTGCTTGTATTCATGGACATATCGGCAGCCTTCGACACCGTGTCACACGCCAGACTACTTCAATGCTTCCAGCAAATAGGATTACGCAAAAATACCCTAAAATGGTTTACTTCATACTTGGAAAATAGAACGCAACAAGTCAAATGCGCACAAAAGAAATCAACAGATTTCCTCGTCACACAGGGAATATCACAAGGCTCAGCCCTATCATCAATGCTCTTTAATATTTACATCCAGCCCATATGTAACATCATCAAAAGTCACAAGCTCCAATATCAAATTTACGCTGACGACATCATGGTATATGCCCCAGTCAACCTACTAGCACTCAACATTACAACCATAACCAGATGCCTTGAAGATATGAACACCTGGTTCGCAGCCAATAATATGACAGTCAACTACGACAAAACTGAGGCAATGTTCGTCACCAGGAACAATACCTTCACTCCACCACAAACTATCAGCATTTTAAATAAGCGTATAGTAGTTAAAGATGAGGTAAAATATCTGGGCATCAAAATGGACAGAGCACTAAAACTGAAATCCCACATCACAAAGACTGCAAACAAGGCCTATCAACTCTTAAGGATCATCAGAAAACTCAAGCCATTACTCCGATAGTATCACTTCTGCACAGTATGCCAAGCACTCATTACACCTCTGCTTGACTACGGAAACTTGTTATATCACGGCCTCCCTCAACAAACCCTACACCCACTCCAAATGGTGCAGACCACCGCAGCACGCATCATTATAGACACCCCAAGATCTGAACACATCACCCCAGTCCTGCAACAACTACACTGGCTACCCATGATGGCCAGAGCAAAATTCAAAATAATCCTAATCATCTTTAAAATTATCCACCACATCTCAGCAGAGGCACTCCAATACATCATAACAAAGGATACCTGCAACAGACCGAGAAGAACCAATAAAGACAACATGATCAGCACACTTGCAGGATTCCACAAGAGCAAACAAACATCAAAAAGAGCTCCCTCCTTACTAGCACCCATACTCTGGAACTCCCTCCCAACAAGCCTGAGAGCATTAAATGACCTAATAGACTTCCGAAAAGACCTCAAAACCCACCTCTTTATTGAAGCATACGGTAATGCATCTTCTGCCGATAACTCGATACTCACTCATCCCAACTAGGCATACACTAACCCCAAACAAACATAATATAACGTTAATTTCCTCGTAATACCTAAATACCACCCTTATGATAAATGTATCCCTCCAATAGTACTGTCTAGATGTTGTTAAGTTCCCATATGTTAAATGTAACCACTGTCTAGATGTTCTTAAGCTCCCTTATGTTAAATGTAACCCTCCTATTGTGATGTGACCACTTTGATTGAAGGATAAGGTGGTATACAAAACTGTTTAAATAAATAAATGAATAAACCTGCACTGGGTCCGATCGCTCTGCACCTCCCCCCGCCGGCAGGAATATTGGCGGCGGACCCAGCGCAGGTTAGCGAGAACATTGGACTGGACCCTATCCCATCCCCAGTTTTGTGATGTTCTTCGTCTTGATGAGATTGCAAGCTCTAATGAGCAGAGACTGTGTCTTACATCTATATGTACAGCACTACATACACTTTGTTGCACTATAGAAATGATAAGTAGTAGAAATGTTCCTTAAGTCTCTCAGTAGCTCTGCGTTAGGTACATGATGGAGATAAAGTAAATAAAGAGGATGGGCCATTGCCTTCTCTGCTACAAGGGGTGGGGGAGGTTAAAATATGGCATATTATACCACCAGCCTTTGAAGTGGTGCAGCAAGGAGCTCATATTATACTGCTCTAAATTGGGGAACCTCAGTATCTTCCCTGCACCATAAATCTTGCATAGCTCTCAGGGGGATTCTTGTCCTATTGACACCTTACAGAAATGGATTCAGATGCCTATGCACCACCTGCAAATCCTTCTTGAGTAAGAAGGGTGAAACCTGGAGCAAATAAAGCCATTTAGGAAATAGCGTCACCTAATACTGTGCGATCCTCCTTCCCTAAAGCAAGAGAGTAGGCTGCTGCCAGACTTGAATCCTCTCCCAAGTCTCCATAAGGAGCACTGAAACACTGAGAATGTGTAAACTCAAGAAATCTGCTGGTGGTTGAACCTTTAAGTATTTAAATGCTCCCCAGGCCCATTTTAAGGGGAATCTCCCAAGTCATTGAGTCTTTATCTTGACCCACAAAGCAAGAGCTTCTGATTTATCTAAATTCAAAAACTAAATCCGAACAGTCCCCAAAATCCATGGCATACACAGTATTCTTCACCAGCTTCATAATTCAAAGGTTCAAAGATATTCTTTCTATCTTTTCACTGTCCAACTTTCACATCCATATGACGTTATTGAAAACAGCAGGCTTGGGCAAGTTGAATCTCTATATGGGGAAAGGTATCTCTGTTCTTGAGAATCTTGTCTACATCCTTCATAGCCATTCTGCCAAGAGCAATGCATCATCTGATTTATTAACTGCTTGTTGTTTTTTATTAATTGTTGGTCCAAGTAGGTTAAAATTGTCAACTATTTCAATTTCTTCTCCATCAATGATGAACTTATTGATTTGTCAGTTGTCAGGATCTTTGTCTTCTATATGTTAAGGTGCAGGCCCATTTTAAGACTATGTTCCTTGATCTTGAGAAGCAAATGTTTCAGATCATCTTCACTTTCAGCCAGAAATGTTGTATCATCAGCTTAGCAAAGGTTGTTGAAGAATCTTCCACCACACTTCAGTTGTCTTCATACGGACATGCTGTTCTGATGATTTGTTCTGCATATAAATTAAACAGGTAGAGGGAAAGTATGCAGCCTTGTCGAACCCCTTTGTTCATTTTAAACCATTCTGTTTCTCTTTGTACCATTAGAATTGTTGCTTCTTGATCAATGTAAAGGTTGTGCAAGAGAACTATCAGGTATTCTGGTATACCCATGCTTCTTAATGTGGCCCAGAGTTTCTCATGGTTTACACAGTCAAAAACCTTGCTGTAGTCAATAAAACACATACAGATATCCTTTAAGTATTATTTTGTCTTTTCAAGGATCCATTTCACATACGCGATGATATCTCTAGTTCCTCGCCTTTTCCTGAACCCTGCTTGCACTTCAGGTAGTTCTCGTTCCAGGTATGGTTGTAGTCGCTGCTGAATGATCTTGAGTAGAATCTTGCTGGCATGTGGAATGAGAGCAATTGTGTGATAATTTCCACAGTCAGTCGGATCACCTTTCTTCAGTATTGGTATAAACACAGATTTTTTCCAGTCAGTTGGCCATGACGTTGTCTTCCAAATTTCCTGGCATTCCCATTGAAGTATTACAGCTGCAGCTGATTGCTGTAATACTTCAATGGGAATGTCATCAATACCTGGAGCTTTGTTGTCAATACCTGGAGCATTGTTTGTCAGTGCTGGTTTGACTTCTTCTTTCCTCAAAATTGCTCCTGATTATAAGGTACAGGCTAAAATGGCTGTTCGTCCACTTGATTCTTATGGTATAATGATTCTGTATATTCTTTCCACCTTTTCTTGATCTTCTCAACATCATTCAAAATGGATCCTTGAGCATCTTGTAGCATTCCAATTAGAGGCTGGAATTTTTTCTTTAACTTTCGTAGCTTTAGGAAAGTTGATCTTGTTCTTCCTCTAATAGTTTCTGCTTCAATTTCCTTGCATGCATCATTGCAATACTTCTCCTTGTCTTGTCTTGCTGCACATTGGAAGTCTCTGTTGAGTTTGCGGTTGCCTCTCTCTCCCCTCTAGCTTTAGCCTCTCTGCATTTCTGGGTAATTTTCAGAGTTTCTTCAGTCATGCATTTTGGCTGTTTTTGTTTTTTCACCTTTTGCAAAGACTTCTCACTTTCTTCTGACACAACCTTATTGATGCCGTCGCATATCTCTTCTGGAGTTCTGTCATTTATATCTAAAGCGGAAAACTAATTTTGCAGAGAGTCTTTAAATTCCAGTGGTATATTCTCAAGGTCATATTTTGCTACATTCATGAGTGGCTTGTTCTTTTTCAACTTTAGCTTAACTTTGCAAACTAGTAGTTGGTGATCTGTACCACAATTGGCTCTAGGTTTTGTCTTTGTTGATGTTATAGAGCTTTTCCATCATTGACTTCCACAGATGTAGTCAATTTGATCTTTGTACCATCCATTGGGTGAAGTCCATGTGTACAGTCACCGCTTGTGTTGCTGGAAGAAGGTATTTGAGATTAATAGATCGTTGGTCTTGCAGAATTCTATTGGTCTTCCCCAGCTTAATTTCAGTTGCCAAATCCATATTTTCCAACCACTTTGCCATGAAACCCCAATGGATAATCACAACAAAACAAATTGTACTATGGTGCTAGAAGATGAGACCCCCAGGTCAGAAGACACTCATCTGGCTACTGGGGATGAGCTGAAGACTTTTCAGAGTAAAGCCAGTATTTATGGTGTGGTTGGATCAAAGCCCCCAGGACATCTGACTGCTGATGTAGCTGTACATGGCTGCATGGATGGTGTCATCGAGAGCATTTTGGTTTCCTAGACCATGGGATGCTGTTCCAAGGGTTGCAGAGCAGAGATGGCATCCATCTGTCCAAGAAAGGTCAGCGCGTCTTCGGTAGTAGACTGCTAATCTACTGAAGAGGGCTTTAAACTAGATTCATTGGGGATGGGTGAAAAAAGCCCCCAGGTAGGTGAAAGCCCCCTGGTAGGTGATACATTAAATACCTTTATGGAAATAGGTAACAGGGGTAACATATGGAAAGCAGTGTGTAAAAATGCCCGTAGCATGGGAAATATGATCCCTGATGTTGAAACTTTGGTGGGAGTGGCCCACTTTGATTTAGTGGCAGTTACAGAAACATGGTTCACAGAAAACCATGATTGGGATGTAACCATACCTGGCTATACTTTATTCAGAAAGGACAGGGTAGGAAGAAGGGGCGGAGGAGTGGCATTATATGTAAAAACTACTATTAAAGCTTTGGAATTACAGAGCTTAAAAGGGAGAGAGGAGGCATTGTGGGTTAAACTAGAAAGAGGGAAAGAGAAATCTATTTGCATTGGTGTGATATACAGACCTCCCTCACAAGAGGAAGAGGTGGACAGAGAGTTAATTGAAGATATCGGCAGCATTGCTAGAAAAGGGGAAGTGCTACTGATAGGGGATTTCAATATGCAAGATGTTGATTGGCACATTCCTGCTGCAGTATCATCTAAAAGTCAGGAGATCCTGGATTCTCTACAGGGAGAACTATTCAGGCAATTGGTAACAGACCCCACATGTGAAGGGGCCATACTGGACTTGGTGCTTACCAATGGTGAAAGTGTTTCTGATGTTGTAGTGGGAGATCATTTTGCATCCAGTGATCACCAGATGGTGTGGTTCAGTATTAGGACTAGGGCTGTTAGAATCCATTCAAAGGTGAGGATCACAGACTTTAGGAAGACTAACTTTGCCAAGATGGGCCAATACCTCAGGGAGTCGTTAGTGGGATGGGAACAGCTGGGGGATGTAGAAAAACAGTGAGCAAAACTGAAAGCGGATATTTTAAGGGCAACCAACCTTTTTGCTAAAATGGTAAATAAAGGTAAAAGGAGAAGGAGACCACTATGGCTTTTGAAAGAAGTAGCTGAAAAAGTGAAGAAAAAGAGGGAGGCCTTCATAAAATATAAGAGATCACAGAGAGAGGAAGACAGGCATCTATATTTGGAAAAACTTAGAGAAGCTAGCAAAGTAGTCAGGAAGGCAAAGATTCAAAAGGAGGAGGAAATAGCCAATGCAATAAAATGAGGGGATAAAACATTTTTCAGATATGTTAGTGAGAAGAGGAAGGGCAAAAGTTGTATTGTCAGACTCAAGGTTGCAGGGGAGGAATATGTAGAAGCTGATAAGGATAAAGCGGAATTGCTTAACAAATATTTCTGTTCTGTGTTCACAGATGAAGAACCAGGAGCAGGACCTCAGAAAACACCCACAAACAGGAACAGAAGCAAGGGACATCTTGAACAATTTTCAGAAGACTGTGTTTGTGAGAAACTAGCTCAACTTAAAGTAGACAAAGCTATGGGACCGGATGGGATACACCATAGAATACTGCGGGAACTTGGGGATGTTCTAAAGCAGTTCCACTGACTGACCTTTTCAATGCCTCGTTGGAGTCAGGAGTGGTGCCAACGGACTGGAGAGAGGCTCATGTGGTGCCTTTACACAAAAGTGGAAGTAAGGATGTGGTTGAAAACTACAGGCCGGTTAGTTTAACTTCGGTGGTGAGTAAATTATTGGAAGCATTGCTGAAAGAGAAAATAGTGAGGTTTCTGGAGTCCAGCAGATTACAGAATCCGAGTCAGCATGGATTCACCACAGGCAGGTCTTGTCAGACAAATCTGATTGATTTCTTTGACTGGGTGACCAGGGAGTTGGACTGAGGGCGAGCTCTAGATGTGGTGTATTTAGATTTCAGTAAAGCCTTTGACACTGTTCCTCACAGGTTGTTACCAGTGGTGTGCCCCAGGGATCTGTCCTTGTCCGATTCTTTTTAACATCTTTGTTAGTGATATAGTGGAAGGGCTGTCAGGTAAGGTTTGCCTCTTTGCGGATGATACCAAAATCTGCAACAGAGTAGACACCCAGGAAGGTGTAGATAAGATGAGGAGGGACTAGCTAAGCTTGAAGAATGGTCTAGAATTTGGCAGCTGGGATTTAATGTTAAAAAATGTAAGGTCATGCATTTGGGCTGCAGCAATCCAAGGGAGCAATATATTATAGGGGTTGAAGTACTTTTGTCCACTAAAGAAGAGTGGGACCTAGGCGTGGTTGCATCTGATGATCTTAAAGTAGCTAAACAGGTAGAAAAGGCGACGGAAAAAGCAAGAAGGATGCTTGGGTGCATACGGAGAGGAATGGCTAGCAGAAAAAAGGAGGTGATAATACCTCTGTATAAGTCTTTGGTGCGACGTCATTTGGAGTATAGTGTGCAATTCTGGAGACCGCACCTTCAAAAGGATGTGAACAGGATGGAGTCGATGCAGAGGGTGGCTACTAAAATGATTAGTGGTCTTCATTATAAAGCACATGAGAACAGACTTAAGGATCTTAATATGTACACCTTAGAGGAAAGGCGGGATAGAGGTGATATGATTGAGATGTTTAAATACCTCTGTGGCATAAACGTTCAGGGAGAGAGCCTCTTTAAATTGAAAGCAAGTTCTGCTATGAGGGGATATGGGATGAGGGTGAAGGGAGATAGATTCAGGAGTGATATGCGGAAATATTTCTTTACGGAAAGAGTAGTGGATCCGTGGAATATTCTCCAGTGGAGGTGGTAGAGATGAGGACAGTAACTGAATTCAAAAAAGCATGGGACAAACACAGAGGATCTCTAAAGGTAAAAAGGCGACTGTTGTAGTTATTGATATGGAAGGACAGACTAGATAGGCCATGTGGTCTTTTTCTGTCGTCATATTTCTATGTTTCTATGAGACTCAGAAGCTGCAAAGATGTCTTACATAATGGGACATGAAATGGAGAAGCATGAACCAAGGGAAGTTGGAGGTAGTCAAGAATGAAATGGAACGTGTACAACCCGATCTGTTGGGTGTCAGCGAACTTATAGAAAAGCGGTATATAAGCCTAGCTAAATAAATTAATGGACAGGCATAGGGCACTTTGCATCTGATGATCACATGGTATACTATGCTGGAAATGAAAGGCAAAGAAGAAATGGTGTTGCATTTATAATAAAGAAGAAACTTACAAGAACTGTAACGAAATACAGTGCAATCAGTGAATGCTTAATTTCTATTCGTCTACGAGGAATGCCCATCAACACAACTATAATTCAGGTATATGCCCGAACAAAAGCTGCAGAAGAGGAAGAAATTGATGAGTTTTATGAACAAGTACAAGCTGAAATTGACAGAACATGCAAACAGAATGGAGAAGTAGCCTAGTGGTTAGAACACTGGCTTGGTAACCAAGCAACCAGCGTTCAAGTCCCACTAGCACTCCTTGTGGCCTTGGGCAAGTCACTCAACCCCCATTGCCTTGGAAGAAAGGCCTGGCAATCTGCTTCTGGTGACACTGCCAAGAAAACCCAGGAGCTTCTGGGTCACTAGGAGTCAGGACTGACTCAAAGGCACACATTGCATTTTTTTTGCAAACAGAATATCCTGATAGTCATGGGTGACTGGAATGCAAAAGCTGGCAACAAAGAAGCAGCAAAGTGGTTGGACAATATGGACTTGGCAACAGAAATGAAGCTGGAGAAAGACTGATATTATGGAGCAGAGGAACCAAATGTTTGATTATACAGAAGGTAATTTTGTAAAGTTGGGCCTGGTTGATGAATGCCATCATGTGCACACCTTATGCCTAGTTTATATAGTCAAGTAATATGTTCTTGACTATAAAACACTGCTTTAAGTGACAGAGAACAGTTAAGGTGTGGACATTTAGAGCTGATGTAAATACCTGCACATAAAGTATAGTCATTAATCAATGGGGGTCATTTTAGAAGACTTATTTGTGCTGTGGACATCCAAAAATTGACCTAGAGATGTCCAAAGCACAGAGACATCTCCAGAGCAATTTTAGAAGCCAGCTCAGAGGACGTTCCCAGTGTGAGAACATCTAAATCTGATAAGGGCGTGGAGGAAGTGCGGCCACGGCGTTCTCAGGAACCAGGAGGTCCCCGCCTGATCACAGAAATAGCGAAGAACAAGCATCTGAAAAGTGATGGTCTTAGCTGAAAAACATCCAGAGGGTGTAGAGAAGAATGCACTCACTCATCCCCAGTACTTAGCACAATGTCAACAGCAGTAAGATTTGAACTTTAGCTGTCCTGGTCTTACCCAATTGCGCTAACCATTAGGCTATCCTAGACATCCCCATTCTCTAATACCATTCTGGGGATGTCTAGGTAGACAACCCTGAAGACATCCATATCAGGAACATCCAGGTTTGCAAAATCAAGGCCGCACCTGGACGTGCCTGCTGTTATTTCCAGATGTTCTGGCTTAGACATCCCAAATTGCACATAGATGGATCTTCTAAAATTCCCTTCCATGGGCATACTAGCATGCTCCACATGTCTGCCCAAACTCCACCCGCAGTGAAAATTCACAGTATGCAAACGATGTGCGCAGTATTTATAAGAGGTCATTTGCATGTGTGGGTGGTCACCTAAATGCACATAAATGATTAAAAGACCAACAATTAGGCATGTTGGCACCTAAAAATAGGTGACTTCTTATAAAAGTACCCCCATGGTGTGTTACAGGATGAGCTAGACTTTCATATATCTTGCTGGCCATTTTGTATTGTTATACTATATTGTTGTAATTATGACATGTGTCTTTCCAGTGTTGATAGTATTATCTTTTGTGTTATTATTTCTTGTGTTTTTATTGTAACCACTGAGAACTGATAGTGATTGGCGGTATAGAAATCTTCTAAATAAATACAGATTATAAGGGTGGATAAACTGTCCAGTAATTCAATATCTTCTTCTCTATGATGGTCCTCATACCATTTCTTCTGATATTCAGTATTTCTCGAGATGCCCTCTTGCTTTCCAGGATTTTCCCCCATTCCTCTCCTCCTTCCTTTCCAGCTCCTTCAATGATCATTCTAAGGCAAAAGGTACAGGCCATGGCATCCTTTGCAATCTAGTACAAGTGCAGCCTATGGTTGCTGGTTTCACCCCTGCCCAATGCAAACACTGGCGGTAAAGGAAAAAACACCTGCTAGTTTCTTTTCAAGGGTTTTCTATTCCAAATTCAAGGACAAGAAAACGTCAGCCTGTATCTAGTAAATGTTTCCATGCTAGGGGATGTCCCTGAAACCTCGGGGTTCGTTCTTTTTCAGCAAAACTCTCCCTCCTTGTTCTCTCTGCTCACGCTGCAGTGGATACTGAAAGCTTTTAGCAATGATAAATACGAGTTTCGTTCAAACTTATCTACATATGCAGCATGCAGTGTTGTCTGCAAGGCTATGCTGGAAATTAGTGGAAGGGTTTTTTTCTCTCTTTTCCTTATTCATAGCAAAATCAGCTCAAACAGACATGCTATAAATGACACCAATGAGCTATATTCTATTCAATATCTGTTATGATTTTCTTTTACTTCTTACATACAGTACTGAGTCAACTCTTTTTCCTGATAATGATGGAGCACCTGATGTAGTGAAATATTTTGCATAAAAAGTAGACATTCGCTGGGGCTGGCCACCTTGCTGTTGCAGCTCAGACTGTATTGCTGTGCGCTCTGGTGAAGGCCTGTATTTACAGAAAGTCTGCTCGGGCATGCTGTGGAGGTGATACATTTGAGCCCAGTGAAGACAGCTGCTGCTTCAGTGATGATCCTTGCCAGCTGTAGAACAGCAATGAGGGTTACGTCTGGGAAGAGAATTACCTTCAGCACTATGGGCTGGCAAGGGGGTCCCTCGTGTGTATGCCGTTTGAGAAGGACGGGTTCAGAAAATGTAGGAAAAATGGGAAGACAACAATGTTTAAGAAAAACAAAGCTTCTGCAGTAGAAACTGAGTTATAGAGGGCTTTTTTTTTTTTTTGCTCAAGTTCATTAAGCAGTTAACATGGGAATGAGTTAAACTGTGAATACATAGCAGCACTAGCAGTTCGGGACACGCTTACTAAAGGTTTTAATGCATGTTAAGCGTCCACAGTCCTTTGATTTCTATGGGCACAGTGGCACAGTGGCACAGTGGCACTTCATGCATATAAACTATGCACTACAAAGCCATCCTACTCACCCACAAAGCCATACATCAAACACCAAACTCCCAACTTCACATCCTACTGTCCCATCCAGCTCATGGCAGATCTACCAGACAAGCCTCCAGCAACTCCCTCACCATTCCTCACAAAAGAACCAAATGCTCTCAACGGACCTGCAATCGAGCCTTTGAACTGTATGCACCATCCCTATGGAACTCTCTACCGATCTGTCTCAGAAACAACACCGATCTACCATCCTTTCGAAAACAGTTGAAAACCATCCTGTTTCAGGAATACCTCAACACGACACCCACCAAAAAGCGAAACAACATCTGATCTCACCAACCATGACCAACTAACTCAAACTATACTAACCTGACCATGTCCAAATTCTGTCTAAGTCCAAAGTCTGTCCTATATCTGTCTAAGCCCAAAGTCTGTCCTATATCTTCTGTTAAAATCATCAATGTAGCCTCCCCGGTGATGGCCCCACCCTTATACGTAAATTCCCCCCCCCCCCTCTCTATGTGGCGCCGCTTTGACCCGGTGAAAAGCGGGATACAAATACAGCTAAATAAATAAATAAATAAACTCTCATTAACACACATTAACCTTTAGTAAACATGCCCCTTAGCACGTGCTAATTCCCACATTATCGGCATAGTGTGGAATGGGGCAGGAAATGGATACAAACTGTGCCAGGGGCTCCTGATTACAAATAGAATTTAATATTAGATCTTGACCCTCGCACTATCTAAATTCACTAACCATCCCTTCCTGACCCCAGGATACATCATTGTTCTCTCAGTCTAATTACCTGATGATCCCCCCCCCCCCCCCATCTCCGTTCAGATCAGAGGCCACTTGCTCTGCAATTTTCAGCTCCTTGGCCCCATCACTATGGAATTTTCTTCCCATTGATGTATGTTTAGAATGATCTGGTCGTAAGTTTAATAATGCTTTTCCCAGTACCTAGTACAATAAGATTCCCCTTATTGTATATTCTTATTTGTCATAAAGTGTCAGGCTACCTTCCCATCTTCCCCACTGGATCTCTGAGAAGTTGTACGTGTGAAGAATAATTTTATAAAAAGGTGCCTACTTTTCTTTATAAAATGCTGGCATAAGCGGCAGAGATGGTGCCATAGAGCCTGCATTTTGTTTTTCAAGTATCTGCAGAAATTACAGAATTTTATAATCTATGCACCTACTTGTCCAAACTCTGCCCATGTGTGCAACCGCTGGTAAAGAATCTGCCATCCAATCCATGCAAATACTTTTGCATTCCGTGCTATTTATTTACTTAAATAGTTTAGAACTGCGTAATGACGACATTGAAGGGGAGTGTACAGAACATATACAATAAAACTGTGCATGTAAGATAAAATTCAGCATCATGTAAAAACCAAAAATTTCATCCAGAAATATCACTCACATCCATGTGTAAGTGACGAAAAGCAGGGATACCATGGTTCAGATTCCTCTGATGCTCATTGCATACGTCACCTAACCCCCGTTGCCTCAGGCACAAAGTTTGATTGCAAGGAAATACCTATTGTACCTGTCTGTAACTCACCTTAAGCTACTACAAAAAAGGCCTGAGTTCAATATAAAGAAAGAAATAACATACAAATAAATAAAGTTATTCCCATAGGGTTTGCCTTTTTCAGCATCAGCACATTTCCCCTCCCCTCCCTTCTGAATTACTACCGATAGTTGCACATTTTATCGAGTTTTAGATTGTGGTTCTGTTCAGCGTCTCCCTTTCATGTCATGTGCTGTCATGTAGGGTTTTCTTTTGGATTGTTGTTCAGGTATATTGGTATAGTATGGTTCAAATGGGGGTATATCAAAATCTCCATGAAAAAATATCTTTCCGCCCATTAAGTTGGTCTTTGACTAAAGGGGGCTGAGGTGTTGCACTAACGTGCCAAAAGCACTGAAACTATGGCACATTCGGTGCAACACCATCGCGTTAACTGTCGAGGGTATAGGAAGCACTTCCCCGGCAATTAACGCAGCGCGCTGTTCACTAATGAGGGCCACATTAGCACAGGTGCACTTAACGCCATCTATTGAAGTGCCGTGAGGTGAACCCGTGCTAATGCAATTCGTGCAGGGTGTGAAGCTAAGTGCTACAGCTCTGAGCTCACCATGCCCACTCTCTGCCCGCAGCCCACACACTCGCAACCCTAAAGTGGGTCTCACAGTTAGCAAAGGGAATCGTCCTGTGCTAACTATCATGGCACCATGCTGACAGGCAACACGTGACCCAGCACGCCGTCAGCACATGCCAGAACATGCATTACCAGCTAGCAGCCTTCAGCAAAAGACCCTCCCAACCGTTCCTGCAGAAATGAATGCAGATCAATTAATGTCACTTCCGTAAGAGTCGTTAAATGCATCTACTTATCCGCAATGCAGTTAACTCATGCTAAGGGGGCCATCTTAGAAGTCCTATTCATGATCTGCGTGTCGGAAAACTGCCATCCAGCCGTCCCAATCACATCCATGTCCCAAACTTGCATGTGCCCAGAACGATCGTGTCTATGTCACAGAGGGCATGGCGGAGGTGTGTTTGTGGCGATCTGGGAGAGATACATGTGTGTGCCCTATTTTCAGAACGGGGCCACACATTTACAAGTGGTGGTGGACACACCCATGTCTATACCTGATCCTGGGCGTGCACTGATATTTGAAACATGCTCGTTTCTGCCCCCTAGCAACAGTACAAGGAAGAAGGGAATGCCCCCTCATTCCCACAATATTTTTGGCCAACCCAAAAAACATAGTAGGTACATAGCAAGGCCTTCTTATCTGCTGTTGCTGCTCTGTTGCACGTCTCCGTGTCTAAAGTGGCAAGCAAGGATGTGTATGTGAGAACATATACACATGCACATGCTGAAATCCCAGCAGATATGTCCAAAATTAAATTCTAGCAGAGAGGCATGTCTAGAAGGCCGATACTACAAGCGTCTATATTTCGCACATCCGCATTTCTGAAATTGGCCTGGTTTTCTGCATGTGACTTGCCTCTTATTCTGCATGTCCTCATCCCTCTATATTATGGCAGACATGTTTATCTTTTGGGACGGAGATAAGGTGATTTTAGACGGCATTTACAGGCGGCCACCTTTACTCTTGCCCCTCCTAGATTTCATCTTTCTAAAATGTGCCTTTGCATCTACTTTCACTGCATGTTGAGTGTAATTTTAAAAAGGCATTTCACACATATAAAGTGGCATTTTTAGAAAGGGTGTCCAGTGCAATCTGGGACGTCCTGTGCAAAATATGCAGAAAAATGCTGGAGACTTCTATGTTTCAGCCTGATTATGGAAACATGGATGTCTCCACTGCACAAACTTGGGACGGGGATATCTATGACATGAAAATTAACATATGAGGACATCCATTGGCATGACAAAATGAAAACAAGAGCCCTCATTCCCCTTCAGTGTTTGTTGTCAACACAGAAAATATTTGGGATATGAGGTTACCACCTTATTTACATCCTCTGGATGTTCGATTGGCAAAATAAGTGTTTTTCTGATGCCTATTCATACCTGGAGCAGGTATAACCTTTGATGCTACTCAGACGTGATGGTCATTTCTGAAATCAGGCAAAGATGTCTATGTTTTGGGGAATGACCCAGACATGCCTCCGCTATGCCCTCTTTACTACTTGATCGTCCTTGCACCGGGGGCATTTCCAGAACCGGCTTCTAAACTGCCGCTGGAGATGTCTCTCTGGTCTGAATATCTACATGCCCCTTTGCAGATATCCAACTGATGAATTAAGGTGTGCTAAGTTGACCAATGCAGGTTAAATCAATTTAGAATGCATTAGATTTTTTAAGGCGCACTAATGAACTGAATATGCACTTAGAAATGTATACCCTGATCCCAGATAGATATAAATAACCAAGCCTGCGAATAAAAGAAAGAGGAAATGTACCACAGTGCCACATTTTAAGTGTGCACTTTTTGACTTGTTAGTTTCGATCCTCATGATTCAGTTCTGACACTAAGCACTAGGCCACATTTCTTCTTTTATGAAACATCTGACAACTATATTAATCAATGTGCCCTGACTTCAGTGGAACAAAGAGAGACGAAGAACACTTGTTAGACTTTCAATGCAAACAGAGAGAAATCTACCTGTATAGTGATGTCATAATTCTTTTCGATGAGTGTATTCTCATTCTTGGTCCCAAACGTAATAAAATTGCGGATTTTTATGATGCAAGTCTTGCCAGACTCGAACATTGGCTCCAGTCCATATATGACTTTTGCCCTGCATGCTTTCCGCAGGTACCCTTCACCAACGTCCCACTCCTCTGTCACGATCCTTCCAAAAAACTTGTCACCCCAGTATCCAGAATCTGCTAATCCCTTCGCAAAAACCATCGGAGTCATTTCAATTTCCTCACCAACTAAAAAAAAGAAAGAAGAAAGATAACACATGTTATTAATATTCATAAGATAAACAGAAAAGGGGGTAGGGACGAGGCCCAACAAAATCCAAATAAATATTTATTCAAAATGTAAAATGACGTCCTTCCTGGAATTTTACATTTTCAATAAATATTTATTTGGACTTCTTTGGGCCTTGTGCCTATCTCCATTTCTGTTTACATTGGTTCTCACTGTTTCTTTGGAGGAGTCCTCTTCCTTGCTTGGCATCAATATTCAGAAAAAAGAACTGTTTTTCTTTACGCATCTCGTATTCAATTTATTTCATTTCGATTTTAGTGTGCACTCCTGGGTCAGTATTTCAAAAGCACTTAGACATTCGGGCGATAATTTTATGAGGAGCTGTGTAAAGTTACATGCCGATAAAATGTGTAAGTCATATATTTTGAATGACACATGCGTGAGGGGCCGTTAGATGCACACTTTAGATCAGGGGTCTCAAACTCCAGTCCTGGAGGGCCGCAAACCAGTCAGGTTTTCAGGGTAGCCCTAATGAATATGCATGGATATATTTGCATACAATGGGGGCAGTGCATGCAAATATATCTCATGCATATTCATTAGGGATACCCTGAAAACCTGACTGGTTTGCGGCCCTCCAGGACTGGAGTTTGAGATCCCTGCTTTAGATGGTCACCATTCTGTAAGTATATGTGTCAAGTTGATGATGAGAGTATAGGCGGAGTGCAAATCTACATATGTTTAATTATAAAATATTATAATTTATGCATGTTCCTTCAGTTTTAAACATTTTTAAACATCAATGGCATTTAACGTCTAACACTTAGCTTATCATTGGAGCAGTTCTGCAATATTGGTCACCAGAACTTCTTGTATCACTTCCTTAGCCCAAGATGTTCTAGTGACCAACATTGTAGAGCTACTTCAATGATAAGCTAAGTGTTAACAAGTTAAATGCTATTGATGTTTAAAAGTGAGATGCCATTTATGTGTGAGATTGTATCTAATGGGAAGTGAAGAGTCCACACAGACAGCAGTATACTATAGTTTAAAATAGCATGGCAAAGGAAACTGGCTGAGCCAGAATTGCTGACGAAAAACCTGTGGCTTTGAAAGTGAAGAGACTGCACAGACTGCGGTGATTTAGAAGCTTTTACTGCAGCAATTGGTATGTTTGGGTTTAAAAAAGGTTTGGACAAGTTCCTGGAGGAAAGGTCCATAAACCATTATTAAGAAGGGACCCAGGATATCAATGCTTGACCCAGTACAAGCATTGTGGAACCTGTGTCCTTTGGGGAAACTACTAGGTACATATGACCTAGATTGGCCACTGTTGGAAACAGAATACTGGGCTTGATGGACCTTGGTGTGACCCAGTATGGCATATCTTATGTTCTTATGTTCTTATGTAACAAAGTTACTTTCTTCCCTTTGTGATATTTGGACACATAGAGCCTGATTCCAAGAGGGGCACGTCCGGGCCGTCTGGACGGTCACAGGCAAGACGGACCTGTTTGGACCAATTCTGGACCATGGGAACGAAACGTTCCTGCGGTAGCCAGAACTGTGCCCAAGGATGGCCTGGCATGCCCCTGCTGCCTGCGGGGACGTCCTCCCCACAGGCACCCCAACTGTGGTGTTTCCGACCCCCCTATTCTCTGCTGCCCGACCCACGGCTGGCTAGTCAAGATCTGGATCAGGCGACGGGGACACCCTTCATCCCGGCCCTGGCCCCAATCACGCAAAAAACACTGCTTATACCACCTTCAAGGTTATGCCAAGGTGGTATAAAAGCAATACCATGGCATTACCTACCAGGGGCATGGAGAGCATGCTCCCAGCAGTTAACATGGTGCATGCAGTCCTGCCATGGCGCAACAATAGCGTGGGTGCCCTTACCTTTACCTAGGGAGGTGGCAGGTGGTACATGCACCCATGCTACCGGCTTTCCACGCAGGTAACATGAGTGGGCTGACGGCACATCACTCATCCTGCCCTTTTTCAGCCCCTAACCTGCTCACTTGCAACCCTAGTGCACCATGGACAGACAGATACCACTGAAATCCAGCCATGCTGTCATAGTCTAGTGCTACTTGTCAAAATATGTCCAACATGTGCTTTTAGTGTGCACCAGACCCACGCTGACAGCTAGTGCCTATAAAAGACCCCCTTAATGTACGTAAATGAGTGTCTACAGCCACAGCATATGGAATGGCCCTTTTTCTGTGTGTTAAAGAAAAACCCTTCTAAAATGGCCTCTATTGTGTCTTTAAACAAAGAATGGAAAGCTAGGTTGCACATAACAGTAAAATCATAACTGTAACCTTTAGAAATCCAAGGAAGCCGTATGGCATGGGGGAGGAGTGTGTATGGTCATCAAGGAGAGAAGAGATCGCAAGGTGATTACATCTGATGGTCTCAACATACTAAAACAATGCAGAAAGGTGACTGCCAGAAGTAGAAGACTGCTAGGGAGTGACATAACCTGTATAGGTCATTGGTAAGATCTCAGCTAGAGTATATTGCCCAATTCTGAAGGTTGTAACATTGAAAAGAAATAGAGAGAGTGAAGGCAGACCAGAAAAGGTCTATCATAATAATAACATAGTAGATGATAGCAGACAAAGTGCAATTATCTAGGTATAAAAGTTCACACTGCCAAGGATGTATCTCAGGTGGCGGTCATGGAAACTTGACTGCTTATCACTTTTCATTGTCTTCCTCATCCGTTTTCTGTCATTCTGGGCAGATAAACCTACAAGTTCCCACAGTTCATCTAGCATCCCCACCCCTATATCTTATCGCTGTCATGGTCCCCATGTCAGGGTGTTGGTAGCCAGTAGAGATTGGGTACCTGTTAAGCTTCATTGCTGATATCTCAGCCATTTTGAACTGGAAACTAAAGCAGAACCGATAAGAAATGCTTGCTTATTACTAAAAGATAATACAGTTAGCAGCAGCCCCTCAAATTGCAGATGGCATCCATCAGTCTTCATGGATTTCAAATGACCAAGAATGCCGCTTTTGGATGTGCATATTCTGAGGGGCATGTTGTTACTCAATGTAGTCATTGAGATTGCCATACTAAACAATTGGCAGGTAACACCTCTTCCAGTCATTCATGCCATTACTTCCGTGCTTGAATGCAGCCATGACCAAGTCACTGTTCAATTACTTGTCACCTTAAGAACACTGACCAAAAGAGATTTCAAAGAAAAGAACCTGGCAAGGAAGGTGATCTTGGTGCAAGAGGAAGACTTCATTACTGATAAATGCAACTTCAAGGGGGGGATCTTCTTCTATTTGATCCCCAGGATATGATGCAAGCATGACAATTGGAAGCTCTCAGGAGCTTTAACATGGTATCACTAAACAACCCAGGTTGCACTGCAGGAAATATAAGTAGTCACCATTGTCCAATTTGTTTCAAGGCTATGGAGTGGTGTTCTATATGTTTGCCAATAACATTCAATCAGTTATTCAAATGTCCAGATGGAGGCAGATCCGATTTTGGCAATAATTAACTTGAACACCTTTTTGAAGGACATAATGAATTAGCTATCTTATCATAGGCTTAGACTGAAGAGCCCTCCCAAAAATCTGAGACCATATGGGTGAGCTGATCAGACAGCATTATCTGTTTCACCAGATGTGAATCTTCCTCCAAAGGTCTAATTTGTGGTGTAGGGTAACACATAGATACAGTATGAAGCTCACCGTGAAAAAACAAATGCCACAACTAGTTCATGCTGCATTTTTCATCTATGACAGATTCATTGGCTATATAAATTTTTAGAGGAAAAAAGATCTATTCACAATGGCCCACTTGATGTCAGGAGATGGCTAGACTACTGCAACTTGCTATATCAGGGGTTTCTAACTGCTGCCTTGAAATGGATATAACAGTTGTACACTGCTACACATATACTAGCAAGTGCAGAAGATAGAAGCCAGGTCACCCCAATACTGTGGGAACTCCTCTGGCTGCCAGTGGAGTTGCTTATTAAGTTTTAAATTCTTTTGATGATTCACAAGTGCCTTTATTCAACCACCTCTAAGTATTTAGCAGGACCATTAGTACCAAACATACTTCCAAGCCTGCTATAGGGCACCAGGGGTTGCTGGGTCACCAGGAGTCAACACTGACTCAACGGCTTGCATTACATTACAAAGTGCACCATGATAGATACTGAAGAAGCTGGGGGTGCTCACAACTTCAGTACAGGTGTAAAACACGTAAGTCTCAGATCTTCCACTCAAGACAGTAACTTTCAATTCACTGTGGAAAAATTCAGTATGCTGATAAACTCCAGAGGGCATCCCAGGAATTTGAGAACCATCCTCAGAGGCTCATGATTTAAATAATTAAAAGTCTTGATCAGATCAATAAAGGAAAGGAACACTGCTTGGTTCTGCTGCCAATGTTTTTCTTGGATCTGCCTTGTAAAAAGCCTTTTAAAATGTCCTCCTTTGTTTTTACTCTTATGTGCATCCATGCTTACCATTCTTTGATCATGACAATGTCTAACCTCAGTACCCCAAGATGGTCAAAAGCCACACTGAGTTTCTGGGAGGATCTCCTCAGCAATGGGATGAGGGCACCTTATGAGAACGTAGGTCAGAATCCTACACAGAATGAAAAGAATGGAAATCCTTCTGTAGCTCCTGTGGTCTGATATCCCCACTTCTTAAAGATTGTCAAGATGGTCGCTTTCATGAAATCACAAAGATGTGTTCAGGTCCGGTGCAAAGGTATTAGGGGTCCTAATTGAAGCTCCAGCCGTGCGACCCCCTTACAATTAGCTTTTAGACCCCTAGCACTTGCCCCCTGCTTCCAAGATTTTGATTATTAAACTCAATTGAATTATCTCAACACCATCACTCCCAGAACAATCCTATAAACATGCATATTTGGACATCACACCTTTTAAATACTAAATTTCATTTTGTACATATATGCATAACCCTCCATTGCCCATGTTCCCTGTAAGTATTAGTGTATGTGTCTCATATCCCCTTGTGTTAAATGTATCCCCCAATTGTGTTGTGACCACTTTGATTGAAGGATAAGGTGGTATACAAAACTGTCTAAATAAATAAATAAATAATGAGGGAAATGTCCAAAATCCATTTATAAGGGTAAATGGACCGTTAGCTGCAGGAAGAATTAGCAACATGCAAAAGTGCACATAGATCTATGAGTCTATGTCGCTACCAGGACCCATTGCTTTGCTTGGATTGTAGCTACTCTTTGCTGCTTCCCCCCCTCCCTCCAACCACCCCATGCTGCTTCCCAAGGCAACCACCTAGTTTGCCTAGTGCTTGGGCTGGCCCTGGATGTGCTCTTCTTCCTAGAGGCATAGAATGAATTAGTAGAGATGTTGAGTTAGAACCACCAATATGGTGGACCTCTGAGTATATTATCTGGGCTGTACACGTTGTTGGTTTTCATTGGTTGAATAACCTGCAGCTGCAGCTCTTCAGTGATTGATGAATATTCAAGGAAATCATGAGGAGAGCACTGCATATGCATTTAAGGGTTTCCTCCAATTCAGTGGACTTATGATTAAGGAAACGTTTGAAATACTCTTTTCAAAGCTAATGGATGATGTCAACTTCCCTCAGGAGCCAGGTACCATCTGATGATTGGTGGGCATTTGGTCCAATAGAGTGGATCTGTAGGCTGTTCTGGTAGCTTGGAAAAGACTGCATGTTGTGTTGATCAGCATATCCTTGTATCTCACAGAGTATCTCCATCTACCAGGTAATCTTGCCATGGATGCAACAATGAAACTCAACCTTCAGCTGGTTTTATACTGCCATCTTTTGCTGGTAATAAAGTCTACTTGCTTCTGTTGAAGGAGTTCAAGGATCTAGGCATCACTGGCATTAAACCAATCCTGATTCCGTCATGATGAAAACCTAACAGTCTCAACGCAGACATCTTGTATAGCAGAGTTCAATTTTTTTGATTGTCCCTGGATGTAGTTTTCATCAAAATACTGTCATAGCACAGATCAAAGAGCTTAATTTTAGCAGATTGTCTTGAAGTTAAGCTTATGTTCAATTGCCTATGGGACTCTTTTAATAAAGTGCATTAGGTTTTTGCAATTAACGTACATTTAGTGATAAAACTAATTTGCGTTAAATGCGAAGCCTCTGTGGTAATTGTCGGGGGCACCTAATACCACCCATTGAGTTGGCATTAAATAAACCCACATTAATTGCAACATTGACACTACACAATAACGTAGGTTCTCCTGCATTAACTGCAATGTTCTCTCCACATCCAATCTCCGCCCCAACCCATCCATTCCCTGTTTCAACATGCAATTTACCTAGTTAGCACATGATTCAGCTCACGGTGACCCTCATGCCCCAGCTCTAATGGTTATTGTGGGTCCGAGTGTGTGGTTACTGCATGCCAAAACATATGCTAACTGCTTAGTGCACTTTGGTAAAAGGATCGTTGTGTTTCACAGTAACTCCTGAAGCAGCTTATGTAGCAAAATTAGGAGCCTCCCATTGGGTCCAAATGCATTGATGGCTGAGTCTCACATAAGCAGTCGCTCAGTTGGAATGTTTTAAAAAGTCTATTGACGTAGAAGAACAATAAAATAAGTATCAATATTGCTATCAAAAGCTACAAGAAGAGTTTATTTGAAATGCTCCAAGATGTTTGTTGCAATACAAGGAACATAAGAGAAGTATTAATACTGGACAATTGCAAACTTCAGTACAAAAATAGAATCAAAAAGAAGATGGAGACATTTCCTAAAATGCTTGATTGGAGAGAGGAATACATTTTAAAGGCCACTTTAACTTGGGAACATGTTTATAATTTAAAAATAAAGGAGTCTTTCTGACTTACTGTATGATGTTTAGAGCAGAAGCCATAGGAAGAATTTAAAGGCAACACTCTACTGATGTCTTTTCTCTGCTTTAAATTTAAACTTTTTTCAGCTGTGCTATATCTGGACAGCAGTTTGCATAGTGGGAGATTTTTCTGCTGTCACCCGTTGTTTGGTAGATCTCGTGTAGATTTCACTAGCAGGAGGGAACGCTTCTTTCAATGTACTGTGAAAGTGACCTTGGGCAAGTCACTTAACCCTCCATTGCCTCGGAAGAAAGGCCTGGCAATCTACTTCCAGTCACACTGCCAAGAAAACCCAGGAGCTGCTGGGTCACCAAGAGTCAGCATTGACTCAAAGGCACACATTGCATTTGCATTTATTTAAAATATTTAGGGTCCGCTCTATCTAAAATCCTGAACCTTTCCCATTGTCCCAGGTCCTTCAGAGCTGTGACATTCATTCATTTACAAGCAGACTCAATGTTTAAGTGTTAGGCAGATATTCATCACCAAGCATATAAATAGGCATGTTATCCAGTAGTCCTCAGAGCCCCTCATCGCCATTGTGACGTTAAGTTTCTCAGGTTTCTGCTTCAGACAAGTCAAGGAGATGGCAGCACCTCAAATTCAAATGTCTCAATAAAGTCTGGAGGCAGTCTTTCTGAAGTGGAGGAGTAGCTTAACGTTTGGCCAGGGATCCCCATTGTCACTGATCCTTTTTAATCTAATTATGACAACCCTAGGATGTATTTTGAACAATTGAATTTAAAACTTTATTCATATGCCGATGATATTTCAGTGTTACTCGTTTTTTCTCCATCTTCTATAGATCACTACTCAACCATTAATTCTGTTTTGGCACAGTTGGAAGTTTGGGCAAAGTTATTACGGCTACAATATCTCAAAAACAAACGCCATATGTTTTAACAGTAAACCGTTACCGAAATCTTTACTGTGTACGTTATCACAATTACATTTTAAGATAGAGCCAGTTCTAAAAATTTTAGGGGTTTTGATAGATTCAGATTTAATTTTTGAAGTTTATGTCAGCTCGATTGTCTCAAAAACGTTTTATAGATTACGCCAATTCCATAGGCTGAAAGGCCTATTTTCTAAAGAACATTTTCAATTTATGGTGCAAAATTCTATCTTATCATACTTGGATTATGAAAATTTACTATTTTTGAATTGCTCTCAATACCAGATTAGATGATTACAACTATGTCAAAACACGGCTGCATGCCTTATCTTTGGTGTTTCATGATATATGGCAACAACCCTTTCACTTCACAAATTACATTGGTTGAAAGTCTCTACCTGGATTCGAATTAAGTTTTTATTTTTATATATAGATTTTTTAATGATTTTGTACCAGATTATTTTTCTTCCCTATTACTTCCATTAGGAATAGGTAAATCCAAATGCAAACGATCAACCAATACTTTGTTGTTCCCCCTCTGTAGAGGCGTTTGTTTTAAATCATGCCTTATGCATACAATCCCTTTCATGACGGTACAACATTGGTCTGAATTACCTAAACAATTGACATGTATCCCTTCTCTATGTCAATTCTGTAAAAGTTTGAAAGCTTGGTTATTTAATAGGAATTAGTGGCTCTTTTTGTTTCTTTTTTAAATGTTAATTTTTTCTTGCTGTTAAACCACTCAGAACCTTTTTTCAATTGGGATCGTTGCAGTATATAAAACTCTGTTAGGTTAGGTTAGATTAGATTAGATGAGAACCAGAGAAGCCAGGTTCTTGTGATCTTAAGCAAATCATTTAACTCTCTGTTGCCTCAGATGCATCACTAGGGGTCATCAGATCTACTTTGGAGAAGGACCACATGTTGAGCAAGAGCAAGTCGCCTCATTCCTGCTCCCCACTGGACACCAAAGACCTTAGTAAGCCTGGGGATGTTAATTGGTGGGGGGGGGGGGGGGAAGGTCTGGAAAGCCAGGAGGGGCCTTTCAAAGGAGAGGGTCACCTTTTTGCTTTTTGGTTGTGGGGGCCTTCAGGGGGAGGGGGGAATCAAATTGATGCTTTGGTGGGTGAGAGGGGGGATCAAGGTAATGCATCAGGAGGTAAGAGAGGGAGTGGAATGATGCTTTGAGGGGGGCGTACCTGGTTAGAGGCAGCCGGGAGGATCTGTAGTGCTGTACTGTTATGCTTCTGTGTCTAAATGGTGGGGGGGGGGGGGGGAGAGGATTTCCATGACATTTTCCCCCATGCAGTCTCCTAAAATTGCTGCTCCTCCCAGACATGTAGGGTCATGCCCGTGCAGTCCTGCAGCTATTTTACAAGGGGCTCTACGTTTAGCAGAACCTCTTGTAAAATACTGCCCTACCTCCTGAAATGGACATGGGAATTCCCTTCTCCACATCCTCACTAAAATTCTCCTTCACGTGTATAAGGCAGCCAGCTTTAGTCAGATCGATGACTTCTGTGTTCCAGCAGCAATGCTAGTCGGTGCTTATGCATACATTTAGCAGCAGCTTCTGAACAGTTGGTGTCGTTGGACATGAGCAACGAGTTAAGCACAGGCGCTTATCCTTCTGCGGTGCCCAGCCTCTATTAACATCAGGCCCTCACTCTAAGTGAAAGAGTTTCACTTCTCCAATTGCCATCCTGTCAAAAATGGTCTGAAAACTTGCTTAAACAAGTTTTTATCAGGCAGAGCTTAGTCAAATGTACACTGCAGTCCTTAATCAACAAAGAGAGCTTCCAAAAATCAGCAGTTTCTGATGGTGCTCTTTCAACCTCACTTAAATAAGAAAATGAAAGCCAGAAACTGTTGGATGCGGACTGAAAGAAGCAAATGCGAAATCAGAAATAACACAAAACTATTTAGCACGGTTTATACCACTTAGGAATATGTAGCTCAGAAAACCAGACATAATTCCTGATTATAAAACCATCCCACATGCTCTCAATATCATTTTCACCAAAGGATCTTAAACATCAGGAAACGTGACATTAATAGCTATGCCGTGCAGAATACCAGTGTAAAAGGAGAAGTGTAAACTCAGAGTAGAAAACTAAAGCCACAGGGTAAGCCTTCTCACACCGGCAGAAGGGAAAACTGGTTTCTGCTGACGTCACATCCACCTCTCCCTACCACGACCAGCAACCAGGATTAAAAACTTGAATGAATGAAGACCGCATCAGGATCTGAGTCAACGGGAAGGGAGATAAGAAGAGGAACTGACAGAGAAGGGAATGAAGAGTGAGGGCGTAGAGCTCGTGAAAAGGAGCGTGATGTAATGCAGCAGAGACAGTTAGAAAGAGTGCAGCCAAAAAGGAGGGGGTCTTTGTGATTGTACCGCACACCCTAAGGAACAGACCCTCGCCTTTGCCTGGAGCTACTCTAGACTGCTTTGACAATCAGCCATTGGCAGGCTCAGTGGAGATGTGTGGCAACTTTTCCTCTCCTCCCAAAATCTGAGCCCGATGCCGTCCCAGCATTTCCGGTCCCAGCTGACCTGAGACTTAGGAGGCCTGAAATCAGCCTGTAAATGCACATCGCCATGCGTTACGACTCTGGGCAGGAATCTAAATGCTGTTCTTTAATTCTAAGCAGTTCTTTCTTATTCCGATTTCATAGTTAGACAGTGCTCAGCGTTGATCCAGCCACATAAGTCTTTTTGTTCTGTTTTACTAAGGGTCAGTCCAATGCATAATTTTATGCCTAGATGGTACCATGATGGTTCTACAGATAAAACTCATGTACAGACTAGGAAGCAGGGCTAGAGGTGGGTCAGGGGCAGGCAATGACATTATAAACAGAGCGGTGAAATTCAGTCGCTATCTATTTAGGTCAGTCAGTGAAATAACAGGCCAAAATTATACATAGAAACATCAACGTGGAGGACATTTACACATATATTCAAAGCTTCCATTTAAACAGGTAGCACCACTGCATATAGGAGGAAAACAAAAGTTACAAGTAGATGTGGGAAGGGAAAGGTGTAGAGGCAAGGGAAGGAAGAGTTAAAAGGGTAGGGACAAGATTGAAAGGAAGAGGATAGTGAAAGGTGAAGTGGGGATGGGGAGAAGGGGTAGAGGGAAGGAGATCACACTCCTCATCCACACACATACCCAGTCCCCCATCCACCCCTACATTCTCAAGATAAACAAATATATACACATTACCGCTCACACATACTCCTCATATGCCCCCCCCCCCTTAAGAGACACACTTTAGCATGTCTTAAGTAGCCTAGTGGTTAGTGCAAGAACCTGGAAGCCAGACAGACCACTATTTGGATCCCACTCACACTCCTTGTGGCCTTGGGCAAGTCATTTAACCCTCCAATGCCTCAGGCACAAACTTAGATCGTAAGCCTTCTTGGAAACTAAGGGGCTTGTTTACAAAGCCGCGGTAGTGGTTTGCGATCGCGATCGCAACCGCGGCCCCATTGAAATCAATGGGGCCGCGGCTCCGATTACGATCGCAAACCGCTACCGCGGCTTTGTAAACAAGCCCCTAAATGTACTCACCTTGAACTACTACTGGAAAGCAGTGAGCTAAATATAAAACTTAAAAATTTTCCTGTCCAGGAAAGCGTTTCGTTTGCAAATAGACTGTTAGATTATTAGTAGACAAGTAAAATAAGAGATACACGGTAATTATGTCTACGGGTTGTCTGCTATCGGTCCCAGTTCATGTTCCACAACTCTGGCAATGAGAAGGAGCAGAGGCAGGTTCCGTGTTTATATATATTAGGATGTGTCGTTAGGGTACAAAATTACGAATTATATGAATAACCCTAATGATTGAGGTAATGAGTTAGTAGCAGCAGCTGATAATCCTTATCGTAAACAGCAATAAATCACAAACTAATAACCAAAAGTCATGTGACTCGCTCTGCGCACAGTACAGCACAGAATGGAGCTACTATAGCTGGGTTCAAAACAGGTTTGGACGAGTTCCTGGAGGAAAAGTCTATAAACCATTATTAAAGAGGACTGAGGAAATCCACCGCTTACCCCTGGGACAAGCAGTATGGAATGTGTATACCTTTGGGATACTTGAGACCTGGAATTGCCACTGTTGGAAACAGGATACTGGGCTTGAGGACCCTTGGTCTGACCCAGTATGATATATCTTACGTTCTTATGAGATAATTTTATAAGGAGGTGCCTACTTTAAGTGTGAAAATAGATACCTAAAAGGCACTATGTTACTCATTTTCACGAATATGTGGCCACAAACTCACCTAAATGGTCTCTTATAAAATTGTAACCAAAGAGAACTGCAGGGGTAACAATGCTTCAGAGAAATCCTTTATTTTGCCTGACACGGCCGTGTTTCAGCAGAAAATGCCTGCTTCAGGGACATACATCTCACAGATATAAAACGTCTCACAGTATACTAACTGAGTTTGATGTAATAAACACAGCTATGCTGTCGGTGATTTCATGACCTTTAAGTTTATTTCATTTCTCTGAGATGGCTGTATCAGCCATAATAACATTTCTCTGAAGTTTTGTTTCCCCTGCTGTTCTCTTTGGTTGTGATTTTTGTGGGGTGTCCATTTGGTATTCTTTCTCTTATAAAAGAGGGACTGGCATCAAAGTACACGTGTTGATTTGATGACGCGTATTTCACTATGGGCATGCACAGGGGTGGAGTTTGGGAGAATCAAGGGTGGAGTGCAAAAGTATGTGTGTAGATTATAAAATACATTAATCCAGGCGTGCACATGGGCAAAGTATGCATGAGCTGAGCCACTTCAAGGACTAGGGTCTACATTTAGGCGCGTCCTTTGCCACATACGCTACTGTTTTATAAAGACAAGTACATGCCTGCTTGCCTTTATAAAATAGCACCTAAGTAGTCGCCTACTTTCCTGCTTAAAGTAGGCACTTGCTTATAAAATTACCCTCATAAAGTAAAGCACGGCCACTGGAGTTTCACTCTATCCTGAGGCCATGACAACAACCTATTGGTCTTTTATAATGACATCACATTTGTCCATCATGTTCAGCCTTCTCTTGCTACCTCTTTTCTCTACATCCCTACAACAGCTAACAGTTTTATGGCACAGACTATTATTGCTTTATGCTTAAAAATCACTATAGAAGATGCCTCAGCTACAAACAAATATTATCTCATAGGTGCAGTCAGTACAGATTACCTTCAACTTCTTCTCTTGAGATAATTCCTGATAGCACTAAAAATAAAGTTATTAACAGAAAGTTACCAAATGTTAGACAAGCAGAAACTATACAATAAAATTTAGCTGAGCCTGCTTCAGGTGTTGGAGTACCAGTATCATATAATGAAACAAACCATTTAATTCTGTTTTCAAGGTCAATTGAAATCCAAACTGATATCAAGTTATACAGCATGAAGGACTGAGAGATACATAATATAAAAATCTAAACATGGGCATCATGAACAAATGTAAGGTTTATAGATTTTAAGATGAATTTTGGGACCTTGGACAATGAGCTCAACCAACCATCGTCTGAGGAGTGAAACAGATTTCAGTCAGCAAGAACTCTGTGATAGCCAGAGATACCTACCATAATTACAAATGCCAGTAGATGTATTTTTAGATGGGGTTGTGTCTGCCCTCAGTTTTTAAACAGTGAGCCACCAGCCTAGTGGTTAGAGCAGTAGACTGTAACCAAAGAGACCAGGCTTCAAATCTTTATGGTCTTAGGCAAGTCACTCAACTCTCCATTGTTTCAGGTGAGGTACAAATTGAGATTATAAGTCTTCGAGGGACAGAAAAATACCTGACTGCAGCTTTCCTTGAACTACTACTGGAACGTGTGAGCTAAATACTATTAAATGTATAGCAGGCATTGATAGGAGGATCTCCTAGAACATGTAAAGGTGTTTCATTATTGTTCTGAAGAGCAGAGCCTGCCTCTTACAGCTATATCTACAACGCTACATATGCCTTGTACAAGTGATAAGCAGTAGAAGCAGTTTACTATGACCACAATTTCATATTCTGAAACGGAGGTTGGTATTCAGTGGGACCTAACCATCTAAAATTAACCAGACAACTTAACCGGGAAATTCATAAATCCTATCTGATGAAGTGACGTTGCTGAAAACCACTTTCCAAAAGCTAGATTATCAGGTCATTTTTAGCACAGTGACTTTTTTGGAGTAGACTTAACCAGTTTTCTTTAGCTGGTTAGCTCTGATGCTGATTAAATGTTAACTGCATCCCCAAGATGTCTCTTGCCCCACCCATACTTTACCACTTAAATTTTATCCAGACACTGAGTTTACTGATTCCAAGCTAACTGGATGACATGGCAGAAAATCAAAAAGTAAGATCTGTTAGCTAACTCTCAAAATTAATCAGACTATCTTTTGAATATCAACCTCAGAATGACTATTTATGGGCTCTTTTAATAAACTGTGCTGGGGTTTTGCAACAAATGCGCATTTACTGCAAAAGCTAACATGCAGGAGTTACAGCCACTGGGCACTAACTACCAGGGGTGTGTCCAGCATACCGCACTGAACGAACCCTAATGTACTGCAGCGGCAGGCACAATTACCACGGGTGCACTTATGTATTTTGGGGGCATTAGGTGAGCCCAAGCTAACTGCAAGGGTCACAGTTACCCATGATAACTATGCAGTGCTCACCAAGCCCACTCTCCACCCCTAACCCGCCCCTTTCCACCTTAAGGCATGGTTCCAGTACAGAAATCAGCCCACACTCTCTTGGCTCCATGCTAACAGGTACTGTGGGCCTCAACTCATGCTTAATGCAAGCCGAAGCCCATACTACCTATATTGCCAGCTTTAATAAAGCCTGAGAAATTAAACAACTGAAAGAAACATTCTGTACAACATCAATCTTTTTTTGTAGGGACCCTGGATTTTATTCTTGTTCTGTTTTTTTCTTGGAACTTGGAAATTGGGAACTAGTTTTCAAATGCATAACCAATTGCCCATCCAAAGTACCAGCTGTGCACAGTACACTCCTTTTTAACTTTTACCAAACTTTGGCTCTTATGCAATTAAATGTTTGTCCCCAAAGGCAGAGAATAGAGCCTCTTTCAATTGAAAACAAGTTCTGCTACGAGGGGACATGGGATGAGGGTGAAGGGAGATAGATTCAGGAGTGATATGCGGAAATATTTCTTTACGGAAAGAGTAGTGGATCCATGGAATAGTCTCCCAGTGGAGGTGGTAGAGATGAGGACAGTAACTGAATTCAAAAAAGCATGGGACCAACACAGAGGATCTCTAAAGGTAAAAAGGGGACTGTTGTAGTTGTTGTTATGGAAGGACAGACTAGATAGGCCTTGTGATCTTTTTCTGTCATCAAGTTTCTATGTTTCTATGTTAATAGGGAAACGTCCTTTGTGAATAAGTCCCTTAGGGGTCATTTACTAATAGTGTGCTCTAACACTTATTTTCCACAGGGTCCACTGTGCATATTAATTGTTAATAAAACAGGCCCCTTAAACTCCAGCATATTACTTCAAATGTATTTGAAGTATATTTTAAGCCTTTTTTCCAGGAGATTAAATTGGCTCCATGCTGCATGAAATATGGCTGCTCTTTTGATTTGCATGCAATTTCCATCTTAGCCACTAACTGCAAGCAAAATGAGATCCCCAATACAAATGGCATGAAAGGCATCTGACTTGGGGGATTTGGCCTAAAGGTTAGAGCACAGTGCTTGATTCACACTAGAATACCATGTGGACTTAGGCAAGTCACTTAACCCTCCATCGCCTCAGAAAAATCCAAGTTATCAATGTCCCTGTTTAATGTGCATTACCAAGTCTAAGCTATAATGTAAACTGCTTTGACTAAAAAAATGATAAAGCAGTATAAAAAATCTGTTAAATAAAAAATAAGAGAATTACCCTGGAATGGGGGTTGAAAAGCAGAGAAACAGCTACTGGTTTAAGCACACAACTGCTCCAAAACTGAATTAGTGAAGTTGAAAGAGGACGTTGGGATAATTTATTTCTCTATGAAGATACAGTCACCTGTTTGTTACGGATACAATTAGAAAAGGAGGAAGGCTAGGTAGGGTATGACTGGTTATTAGAACTCTTAGAATTGCAGTGCATTTGTTTAATTGAGGCGTTTATTGGTTTGGGGATTTTCTGCTATTCCTCATCTCACCAGAAGAAAGTATAAGTACATCGATCAGGTTTGCATTGTGATGTATTACTACTCGAAAACATGCAATTTGCATCTGAATTTTGAGAGCTCTGTTTTTATTTTGTCAAATTTTTATTCTGTAATAAAAGAAGATAGGTAAATGAAAAAAAGAATAAAAACAGAATAAAAAGAAAAACCTGTCAAGTCGTATACAAATATTGGGCACATTCTGTTAACAGAAAGAGACCCAGTTCCGCATGCCATTCCCTGCCTATTGACCTGTGCTACTTAAATACTCTCAGAAGCAACAAGGTTCACTGGTTGGCCACTATGGCCATATTTTCAAAACTATTCTAACTGCTAGTGCAGAGTTTAGCATGCGGTAAGCATGCCATGCCATAAGTTAGCGCCGGCTCTGTGCAACAAAACCTCAGCTAACAGCTAAGCACAAATGGGTGGAGAGAGGGCAGAGATAGGGTGGGTAAGGGTGGAATGTAGGTGCTGATGGCACATCATGGTTGGTAGAGGTGTGATGGGCACATGCTAAGAGCAATCGTTGTCATTACTATGAGTGAACTTAGCACCACCTCTGTGGGTGGTGGTAGACCTGTGTGCCCGGTTTCGCAGTGCCATGCATTAGCAATGTGCCAACAGCAAGGGGAGGAATGCACCCTACCCTGAAGTTGGCATGGGCCTCCATGCTTGTTTCGTGGCCTGACTACAGGTTAATGGGGTGCTTCTGAATAAATGCCCCTATGAGCTTTCGATAGAGTACATGCTGCTTTTAGCAATGGTACTGCAGGGTGGGGATTACTCTTTGCCTCTCATTCTTTTGACTTCTTACCCAGTACACAGTGGATTTAGTTACCATTTAAGTTAAAAAAATAAACTCTCTTGCACTAAGGGGTCACTAGCTGGCTCCATAGTTATGGACAGGCTGTGGCTACTTTGGAGTATTGCCCCATTGCCTCTATGGTCTTGTAAGTCTGCTTTCTTCATGGAAAAAACTGACACCAGAACTGCAAATATGCCCTGAGATAAAAGTAGAACCAATTTCAGTCCGTCAACGTGGTACGGATGCAGCTCACAATCCTATCTGCACTGCTTCACCAGGGAATTCCTTCCTACTTGCACCCTCTCCTTATGAAGGATGTGTATGTGCTGCTGCTGTCGGCACGCTTACCCTCGGCGCTGAGCAGGAAGTCAGTGGAATCCGTGCCGTAGACATTCTGGATGGTGCACTGATACACCCCGCAGTCCTTCTTGGAGGCATGCACAATGGCCAGCGCCACCTGTCCCTCGTCACCAGAACTAGAAGAGATTACATCAGGAAAAACACATCACTGCTTCACAAATAGACACAGAGGCTCAAAATATAAACCATCCAACACAGTAGAGAGAGCCGAGGAAACGCCACATCTTCTTAGTAATCGACAGCTCCCCATATGCCAATCTATTTAGCATACAGAGAGCCCCCGGGCATCTAAGTCCCTGATTCTGCCATCCTGAGTACATCTGGGCCCCACAGTGGCAGAATCAGGTCCACCTCCTGCACATTCAATTTCTGCACGGCCAATGCGTCTGGATATGCGGGAATCAGACTGTGCCGCTACATGCATATCGCAACTTGGCCATTGTCCTACTTAAATTATGCCCCCAGGAATGTGAACGCATGCAGTCTTGTTGGCATGAGCACTTCTACGTGCATTTTTGGACACAGTTTTATTAAAGCCATTTTCTGCACATAAAACATGCTTTAAATGTGGAAAATACGTGATGAACTTCCAGATTTAGGAATCGTTAGTGGTATTCACATAGGAACATAAGAAATTGAACACTGTTGGGAAAAATTTCCATCGTAACCTCTTAAATTAATTATCAGAAGAAAAAAAAAGAACACAAGAAATGCCATACTGGGTCAGACCAAGGTCCATCAAGCCCAGTATCCTTTTTCCAACAGTGGCTAATGCAGGTCACAAGTAACTGGCAGGTTCCCAAAAGGTATACTTACAGATTCCATGCTGTTGATCCCATGGGTAAGCAGTGATTTTACCTAGTCCATTTTAATAATCGTTTATGGACTGTTCCTTCATGAACTTATCCAAACCTCTTTTAAACCCAGCTACACTAACAGCTTTTGTAATTTGTACAATCATTCTTATACCCACTAATGTATGCAGAGTAAACCTGTCAGAACTTAATTAACATAAAAGTTGGATCACTACTAGGATTTTGACAGTTCCATTAATGAATCATTGTATATTAAAGGAGCACACAAGACATCCGTTTGGATGGTGTATAAGTGATAAAACCTCCAAACCATTTAAACAAAAACAAGGCATACCACAAGGATCTGCACTCTCAGTGATTCTCTTCAACCTATACCTCCAACCTATCAGTGAGATCATTAAGAAACGTAACATACTGTACCACATATATGCTGATGATCTGATGATCTATGCCCCCTTTAACACAAACAACCCAAACTACTCCAGAATACAATCCTGCCTAAAGGACATGACACAATGGCTAAGTAAACACAACTTATTAATCAATTACAACAAAACTGAAGTCCTGATCACATCACGAAACTCACTACCTAATCCTGGAAACAATCAAAATCAATGATATCATCCTGCCAGTCAAACCAGAGGTCAAATATCTAGGGGTTACATTGGATCCGAAACTCAATATGCAATCTCACATAAAGAACACAGCAGCCTCTTCTTCATACTACAAGATGAAAATTCTTCATAAGTTATGCCCATTGCTGGAACACAACCACTTCCGGACCGTATCGCAGGCATTAATCACCCCACATCTAGACTACTGTAATTAGAGTCTACAAGGCCTTCAAAAATATACTCTCCATCCTCTGCAACTAGCCCAGAATGCAGCAGCAAGACTCATCACAGGACTACACAAGAATGACCACATTACCCCAACCTTAAAAAACCTACAGAAACAGAAGACAACAAAACCAAAATCTTCTCAGTATACCCTCTCATAAAGCCAAAAGCACACAAGCAACGTGCCAAAGAACAGTTGGAATCTACGCACCCCCACTTTGGAACGCGCTCCCATGCACACTAAGAACTGTTGAGGATACAACCGACTTCTGAAAAAAACTAAAACCTTACATATTTCAAGAGATGTATGGAAATGATTCATAACTGAAATCTACAATGTTATAATAAAACACTAACTACATCAGTGACCATTGTAAATAGTTCAATGTAAGTTTTAACCAATGTTAAGCTTTGTACATAAATTCTTGTTCAATGTAAACAACTTAACCAGTTTTGTTCAAAGTAAACTGCTTTGATACCCTGAAGGGTGGTATAAAAGAAATGTTAAATAAATAAATATATGTGTGATTCAATTATTCCACATTGGAGAAGGGTAGAAAGGTTGCTTAATTATCAGGAACAATTTTGGATTTTCTATCTGAATTTGGTTGAACTTAATGAGCTCAATCTGGAAGTGGAATGAGTTGCCAAGTTACCCAGTCCTCGATGTCTGACAGTCTCATCCTGATGTATTATGAGACTAATTTCTATGAGTAAAATCAGTGACTACAGATACTATACTGCATTGCAATGCAAATTTAAAACTAAAACTGGCCAAAAAGTCTGACTCCTGGAAATGGGTAACTTGGCAACTCTGATGTTATTTTGTTAAGCAGATGGGCTTTGAACCGCCTTTTTGCACTTGATGTTATGAAAATCCTGTCGATAAATCAGCAAGTAGATTTGAAGTTTATGTGCTGAAAGCCATTGCTGATCTGTATGTATGATTTTACCTGACTGGTCATTCAAGAGGAGCAATTGTGAGAGCAGTGGTACGGCTATGTTATTTTTGAATATTGTATCTATTGAATATGAATTTTAATGTTGGAATGAAGGAATTGCTAAATCCCTGAATTGAAACAAGAAATCATGTTGCATTTAGCACTTTCATTTTGACTAATCATTATTAATTTGTGGAAGAATTAAAGTTTTAAAAAATTAGAAAATTAGATGAAAAAATTCTTTAAAAATTTGTATAAAATTTTGCATGGACTGATGATGAATATTATGGAGATTCCATACCAACTCATGATCGAGAGGAGTTGTATGCTCCTATTCTGATAGCCATTAGAACATTTTTGATGTGTTTGTCTCAGCAATAAACTTTTGTTTTTTGGCCTTTATAAAATTGGCATTTTTTAAATTTTTCCCTAGGTTCCCTCTTATAAAATCCACCCCTCCCCCCCCCCCCCGCCCCCAGTGGGACGAAGACCTAATGGAAATTGGAGGCAAGAGTGCTATTCAGATGAATATATGCAGATTAACTGGCACCATTGACGCTCCCATTGGTTGCCATGCATATGTAATGTCCAGCAGCTCTCCACCCCCACATCAGCTGGTTTCATGCATCAGCTCAGCTGTCTCCTGCATGGAGGCCAGGACCATAGCAAGCTGCAAATGTGCCCTGTGTGACTAATGAAACTGGTGGCCCCCTACACCCAGTCACATTCAGTAACTCACTCTTTTTGAACTTTCTGGAAGCCCAGTGATGATATCAATCCCTCATTCTGTGCTTGCGTCCTGTATGGCCGCACTGTTCACACATTTAGTACGACCCTGACAGAGGCTGCAATTAAATTTGCAAAAAGGCTGGTAGAAATAGCAAAGGGTTCTTGCACATTGCTTTAAAAGATCTCGGAAAAGGTGCACCTACTTTAGTGCCACTGATGTCCACTCAACCACCTAACGAACCACTGATATAAGCCTTCACTGAGGTATGAGGGGAGAGATGAGAGATCAGACATAGGCATTTCTGTGGGTTAGTGGTATTGTTCTGTTTCCTTTTTAGCTTCACAGCAACTGGGTCAGTGGAAAAGTTAAACAAATATGCGGTGATTCAGCATCTGACTTGGGTGCTCAGGCTCTCCTGATAATCCTCAGATAAAGTCCTGGCATTAGTGTGACCACAAGATGCCACTGTCTCCCACGTAGTGAGCAACATCTTTCTCTCACACACCAGAGAAGCAGAAGAGCTAGAGGGGGAAGTAGAATCATGTTCCCTCTTTGCCAATTTAATACAAACTTGACCTACTGGAGAGCTGAGCGGGGAGAGTCTGATTTTGTAGCTTTGGCTGAGGATAGTAGTTGTTAGATGGGACAGTTGATGCTATCAGTTTAATTTTATTGTTCAAAGAACAATTCCTGTGAGTTGAATGCCTACTAAAGGTCTCAGTGCACAGGGAACTGCAAAGAAATAACTTTGTTTACCCCTGCAATAGGTACATTAGAGCATTGGCAACACACACACACACACACATAGACAAAACAGAGATACAGACACAAAGAAACAGAGATATGTGTGCACACACTTACAAATAGGCAATGCAGATAGAAACAGAAAAGTGTGTGCATACGCACACACAAACGCAAACACACACACACACACACACAGAGGAGTTGGAAAGAATTCTGTGAGTCGTGCTGTGCATGCTTTCCCCTCTTATTTATTTAGATGTTTAACCAGTTTTTTATACTGCCTTATCCTTCAATCAAAGCAGTTTACATTGTAACTTAAAATGAGTACATTAAGTAAATACATTTTAACTTAACTGATAATATTAAATGAGAGTATACATTGTAACTAAAACTTAGACCATTGAAACAAGAAGATACTGGGGGGGGGGGGGGAGTTGGAAATTTACAAGTTATAGTCTATCTACAGCTTTTGTTTTAGGTATTGGCTTGTGGCTGAAACGTGGTAGGCCGGGATTAGGGTGACCCAGAACATCGCATTTGCTGGAGTTAAGTGACATTTCCAGTGTTCTGGGTAGAGGAGTGTTTTCAGTTTTTTCCAGAAGTTCTTAATGTTTACTGTAGTCCGTATGTCTTCCGGGAGGGAGTTCCATAAGGCCGGGGCAGAGAGGGAGAGCGCTCTTCTGGGCGTGGATGGTTTCGATTTCTGGTATACAGTAGGTGTGATAATCATGTTTTTATTGTTATTTCTCCTGGGCTGTGTGCTTGAGTCTCTTATAATTAGGCCTTGTAGGATGTTTGCTGAGGAGTGATGTATGATTTGAGTTAATAAAAGGACCACTGGACCACTTTGCCTCCTTCCACTCTCTGCCCAGTGGATTTCACTTCGCCCAGAGAACAGGATAGTTGGGGCTGGAGCTGTTCCAAGTTCAGCAGGAAGAGCAAAGGGTGAGGACAAGGAGTGGGCTAGTGAATGTGTTCATGAGCACTACGCCCTCTAAGCATCTAGGTAAGAGAAAGGACCCAGGGCTATGTTCTGGCTCATTTCCTGCCACTGCTGTCAGATCTAAGATAGGTCCAGCAGCTTTCTCGTAATTTGGGAGCAAAGAGGGCTGTGAAGATAATGGAGAATTGGTTCCTTCACCCAAACTTTACCAAGGTTCCATCACCCTTGGTAAGTAGGGGTGTACAGGCAAAAAATGTTTATTTTGTTTAATTTTCTGTGTTACTTATAGGATTTATGTTTTATTAGGATTTTAAGTGTTTTTCGTCTTAGGACACATGTCAGCAATAGTGTGCACTATGGCGCAGTAATGTACACGAGTCTTCAATAGTATATCTCTTGATAAACAGCACAGTTTATTGAGCAATAGAATGCACTGTTTGGCATTATTTGAGCAAACTGAGCACTACTGGACAATAGTGCAAAATCTTGTACATTAGTGTACACCATTGACGACACATGAAACCAAAGCAAAATTACAGGGGGGGGGGGGGAGTTCCTGTCATTTCAAACAAATCCACATCTCTCATGGGGCATGACATCATAGCTATCCCTGCAGCAGCCAAATCAGAGCACCCAATTCCTAAAGACACAAACCCCAAACCACTTTTCATAAACTATTTAGCAGATCATCATTTAGGATCTCCAGAGGATTATGTGCTAACTGCTCTTTTCTCAAATAAGTAAATGCAAAGAACAGAAGAGTGAATCCATGTTTGTATTCTGGACAGTAGGAAGTTCTTTCTAAAAGGTTTATTCGTAGTTTAGACATTTGCAGACATGCAGGTGGGCATCAGAATCACAGACATGCCTCGGTAACC
This sequence comes from Ichthyophis bannanicus, assembly GCA_033557465.1. NCBI lineage: Eukaryota > Metazoa > Chordata > Amphibia > Gymnophiona > Ichthyophiidae > Ichthyophis > Ichthyophis bannanicus. Next base: position 417,914,815 of record CM066036.1, on the reverse strand, counting down.
ATTTCACAAATACCGTTCGCAGAGGTCTCCAGTACATTTCAAGTAGGCATGGGGGTGTGGTGGAAGCGTGTCTAGGAAGGGGTGATGGACTTACAGGTCTGCATTTGATCCCAGAAGCAGCAGAGCTGTCTGCAGGAACGTGCATGTTTATTCCTGCTCCAGGCATGAATAGGCATCAGGAAAGTGTTTGTTTTCACTTTAAAAGGTCCAGATAATACAGAAAATTAGGGAATGAGCTTTAAATTACAAGACCCCACACTGGGATTTGAACACTGGTCACTCAGCTCTTAAGCTGCTTGTCTAACCATTATGCTATGGGATGTCTTGGCTGTGACAGGTTCTCCTAGGGTCATCTATATAGGCATTTGATACATGTGCATCAGGCACGTCAGTCTGAACAGTCATTCTGGTTTTGACATCCCAGATTGCACTTGGACGTCCCATTTGAAATATGCCTCTAAGAGGCTTCTGGTTTTTCACATCAAAGTACGATGTGCACACGCTCTGTAACACGGCTACACCCTGATCTCTCTTCATTTCTTATAACATCAGCTGCCCAGCCAGCAAAAGAAGTTTAACGGAAAGTGGAAGTTAGCTCCTGGCCACAGCTTTTTTTTTTGTTCAGATCCCATGAAGGGAACTGAACACTTGCGAGGCTGGAGGCACTATACTGCAGTTATGGTGAGAGTATTTAAAACGTGCCTTGGAGTAGTTTATGAAGACACTGCTTGTAGATAGAAACCAGACTGGTTGGAACCACAACTTTTGGAGTTGTCTGTTGTCGTTTTAGGTCTTGACTAACTCAAAATAATCTTTCATACTGAACATCATTGGGCAGTTCCAGGAGAGTGTACTTTGTAAATGCAGGGCACCTTTAGGTGGAATCAGCTACCATCTGGGTTAGAAATGGAAACTAATGATGGTAAAGTTCAAAAATCTTTGAAAAACTTGGCTATTCTCATTCATTGATTCCTGAAGAGGTTCGGGGAAGGGCAGGAAAAATGATAAAGGGCATGGAACATTTCCTTATAAAGAAAGACTAAACGGTACAACTCCTCAGCTTGGAAAAATTATGCATAAGAGAGGATATGATAGAAGGGGTGGAATGGTGACGTAAAGAACGACTGCTTAACCTTTCAAACAACATTAAACAAGAAGAACACTAAACGTTCCATCAAACTAACAATCAACAGCCGGAAAAAAAAAATCAGCAATTTTTTTCATGCATTGCATAATAAAGCTGTCTGTTGCTAGAGGATAGTCTAAGTCAATAGTTCTCAACCCAGTCCTCTGGGACCCCCAGGCCAGTCAGGTTTTCAGGATATCCACAATGAATATGCAGGAGAGAGATCTGCCATGCACTCCTTCCCTTGTATGCAGATCTCTCTCATGCATATTCATTGTGGATATCCTGAAAACCTGACTGGCCTGGGGGTCCCAGAGGACTGGGTTGAGAACCACTGGTCTAGGTGATTAACATAACAGGAGTCAAAATAGGTTCAGACAAGTTCCCGGAGGAAAAGTCCATAAAAAATTATTAGCCAGGTAGATTTGGGAGAGCCCTTGCTCATCCCTTGAAATGAGCTCTGAGAAGTAGATCTACTTTTTGGAAAATGCCAGGTACTTGTGACTCAGACCAGCCACTGTCAAGGACAAGATTCTGGACACCATAGACCATGGTCTGACTCAGTATGGCTTTTCTGATGTTCTTAGGAGTGAATTGAGTTAGGACTTCTTGTCTTAGGAAATGAATTGTTATGGATAGTTGTGTACTGAATTTGTATTAATTGTATTAAAATGTTATTAAGCGTATTATTAAGGGTCTTTTACTAAAGGGCATTACCTGGCAGCGCATGTTCTGGTACATGCTAAGGGTGCACTGGGACACATATTGCCAGGTGGCATGGGGCCACGACAGCTGGATGATTCCCATGCTAACTGCGCAACCTGCATTAGTGGCATGAGTGGGCGGGGTTCTGGTGGAGGGGTGGGTGTGGTGAGCTTGGTGCATTTAGCACTATATTAACAGTCTGTGCTGACTGCATTATCATGGGGTCACCTACTGCCACCTCAATAGGCGGCACGATTCCCATGCTAACTGTGCAACCCGCTATGTGTGGCATTAGATGCACCCACACTAATGCGGCACACACTATGGGACAGGGGTCTGTGTTAACTGCCAGGAAAATGCTTTCCACGCCCTCAATAGTTAACGCAGGGGTTTGGCACGTAATGCGCCATAGTTTTGGTGCTAATTGTACATTATGTATAACACCTTAGTGCCCGTTAGGTAAAGGCCCCGTAGCATGATATATCATTTAATCATTTTTATTGTAATCTGCCTTGGACCTTGTATGAGAAAATGTGGAAAATAAATGTCATTATGAAATAAAATAACATTAAATTAAATTAAGTTACTACAAGCAGGCAGGACTTGGTCAACTTTGCCAAACAAATATATTTCATAGATATTAATTCTGACTATCCTGATTGCCAGAAATGTTTGCAGACCTTGTGAACCAAAACTGGCCATCCTTCTTTTAAATGGCGCTGCCCTATTACAGCATATACAAATTTACAGACAGCCCTTGTTCCACGCAATGTCACAACATGCTTAAAAATTAAAATTTTCAGAGGCAGTCATTACAGCCACTTCTGGGGAGAATGATTTGACAGTATATGTTTGGTATGCAGGCCATACAAAATCTTCCAAAAGAGAGAGGAAAGGAGGTCAAAAAACAGTTGTGGGTGATACCTTTTTTTTTTTTCTGGCCTATCTTCACATGTTTTGTGACTAGTTTTCAAGTGCTCTACTCTAACGCTTGAAGACAAGTCCCAAAAGCATTTAATCAAAAAAAAAAAAAAAAGGTATCACCCAAAACTTGTTTGTATCAACAACAAGTGCCTGAATGAAATACAAATAAATAAATAAAATAATACATATCCAACCACATTACTTGTTCATAATCATACAGGGAGCCAGTGGTGAAGGGGATTTGAACTCATATACCAGGTCTTCTCCTAGCTCACAATTCTCAAAATATGATAGTCAGGTTCCAGATAAGTCCCTGGCTCATTTATTACATCTAGTTCCACTTAGAGCGCAGTTCCATAACGTGCATATCCAGCCTATGGACACATCTAAAGCAAAAAACGGGCCCTCTTTGAACCTAAGGCCACATCTGCGGGTCTGGAATTGCCCATGGTTCCGGAATCAGGGAGATAGATGTGTTCAGAGAGCACATGCAAGTGATATTCAGCCAGACCCGTGCTTCAGACATGGGTAAACATTTTGGATGTCTCCATGCCCACATATTCTGAAACATTACGTGTTTTGGATTCTGCCCATCTCCGTGATGTACTCACGGATGCCACGCCCCTCTGGAAAAACATGCATCTCTTAAGCTGCTACATCACAGAAGACTAATGAGAAATGAAAGCTGCTGCAACCTAGACCATATACTGGTCCTCTTCATGCCCTGAAAAGTGCTAGGGAAGCCCAGTGCTATGGCATACCAGAATGTAAATGTGAACATGTATGTCAGGACATAGCTTGCATCAAATGCTATGTGGCGTTAGGAACTGGCCCCAGTGATTCCTGTCCTGGTCATCTATAAATATGCTATAAACTGCTAGGGATGGTCCCTCACCTAGTGCACAAAACCCTGAACTAACCTTGCAGGTCCCCAAAGGATGCATAATATTGTTGAGCAACAAATGTGTGCCCTTTTCATGCCTATGGCCTATAAGTGCATTCATTCTGCTGCTCCGCACTACCATTCCCCTCTTCTCTCCCTACATCCCTCCTCGCGAACTCCGCTCACCTCTATCTGTGCCCTTCTCTTCTACTGCCAAATTCAGACATCACTCCCTTTACCTTGCTGCTCCTTATGCCTGAAACAAACTACCTGAGTCTGTAAGTCAAGCATCACCCCTGGCCGCTCTCAAATCCAGGCTGAGCACTCACCTCATCGTTGCTGCCTAAGCTCCCTTGTGCTTCCTGACTATTCACCCTGGATGTATCCTGTCCATACCAGCTGTGTTGTCTACCTCAACTAGATCATAATCTTCACTGAGCAGGGACCATCTGTGACATGTGTCTGTGCAGCGCTTCGTATCCCTTGTAGCGCTATACAAATGATCAGTAGTAGCTGTTGTAGCTGTAGTAGGGCCTTCTGGCTATGGCATCTGAGGCCCACCTATCTGGGTACTGGCATTTCTCACAGCAGCTACACCTGTCCCATCATGGCGTATGTCAGTCTGTATACATCTGCTATCTGTGGGGCAACCCTGTCTGCCCTCCCACAGCCAGCTTTGTGGCACTGCTCCCCTGGTCAGGGCTCTGTGAGCATGGGAGGGGACATCCCTGTGCCATCACATCAAGTAGCCAGACTCCAGATATATCACCACTCTCGCAGCTCTCATTGATCCTGGCCTGGGTAGGGATGTAGGCCGCATGGGACAATCCAAGGAAGGTGGCACTGCATCAGTCGTGTCTCCCAGTGCCAGGCACAGCGGATATATGGCTGCCCTATCACGCTCTCTCAAACAAAAAATCGCTCCTAGTAAATACATTACACATACATACCTAAGTATCTCTAGTTATCTCCAAGTTATAATGCCCTGCTCAATGTAATTTCAGTTTGTTCAATGTAAACCGCCTTGAAAGGCAGTATATAAGAAATGCTAAATAAATAATACATGCTCAACAGGAACACCATTGGTCCCACAAAGTATGCATTATGGGCATGCATTAGTGCTGTTTTTTTCACTGTTGAGTGCCCTTATTCTAAGGGTTCCTTAGCATTGACAGGGATATGTTTTGACATTTATCTATGGTGAATCCTCTCTGAGTTTGACCACCCAATCACGCTGGCCTACATCCCTACCCAGGCCAGGATCAATGAGAGCTGCGAGAGTGGTGATATATCTGGAGTCTGGCTACTTGATGTGATGGCACAGGGATGTCCCCTCCCATGCTCACAGAGCCCTGACCAGGGGAGCAGTGCCACAAAGCTGGCTGTGGGAGGGCAGACAGGGTTGCCCCACAGATAGCAGATGTATACAGACTGACATACGCCATGATGGGACAGGTGTAGCTGCTGTGAGAAATGCCAGTACCCAGATAGGTGGGCCTCAGATGCCATAGCCAGAAGGCCCTACTACAGCTACAACAGCTACTACTGATCATTTGTATAGCGCTACAAGGGATACGAAGCGCTGCACAGACACATGTCACAGATGCTGTGATCATCCATTTGGTTTAGGTACTGGCCAGGCTTTCATGTCCCCCTTGAATTGCAGATGAGCACACCAGATCTCCTCACCCATCCTCTAAACCAAACACACACACACACACACACACACACTCTCACTTTCTATCACAAAAACATGATTCTGCCAAAAAGATGCCCTGAACCTATACATAACAGCTATGACATAACTTATTTGCATGGGGTACGAGGATTACAAATATGATCTTCGTTTCTCACCTAAAAAGGAATCCTTTCCCTGCACACACCCATACTATCCCTGCATCAGCAGTCCCATTTTTCTGGACACGGGAATTGTTAGGGTCCCATAGATTGGCTTCTTTAGCATAAACAGCACATTAGTGCATAGCCTGAATAAATACTATTGCTCTTCTTAATATTTCTGTAAGAGTGTTTATTAATGTGTCTATATCTTACAAAATTCCCTCACCTCAGCTCCCTGTACCTGCATCTTAAGTTTTTTTCCAGACTACAGTCACACCAGTTCATGACATACTTGTCGCAACCATTCTTCAATATGGCCCGCATTGCAGAGAAGAGCAGAATTTTTTCTAAGTCCTGGCCTTATTGCACGTTTCAGCAAGAATAACATGGAGGTTTCCGAGAAACATAATATGTGCATGAGCCTTTCCTGAATACGCTTTCTACACCTCCATGGCTGACCATGCCCCCGTTCCACCCTCTCCCGCCCATGTTCTGAGATCCCCATGCTAGCGCTGTGAACATACATATCAGTAGTGTTTTAGAATATGGTCTGGGCCATTTTTGGCACATAAGTCCCCGCCACAAGTGTTTTTTTGTTTGTTTTTTAAGTGTCGTTAAGTCAATGCTGACTCCTGGCGACCCAGTAGCCCATACAAACCCCTTATTCATGTTCAGGAATGACCCTCTATTTAGTTCTAATCATTTCTTTCTACTTTCCTGACTTCCACTCAATGAGAGCAGTTAGCTATGCTCAAGTTCCATTCTCCTTTTGTTGGCTAATGATCTCATAAAGAGGTAGAGCAAAGCCTGATCTAGCGTTCCATTGAGCATTGGGTTCTAAAGAGATTCACACTAAGTGTACACCTGGGGATTATTTAAAGAGCATGGACATGTATTACATCCAACTAGTCCTTTTCTGTAAAGGGAATTTAAACATACTAGGTCTCAGTTCACTTTATGATAATTGCATTATCTGGTCATCTTCCAATGAATTTTCAGTTGACCTAGCCACTTAAATCAAGCATCTGAATATGCAGCCTTAAATTTAAATGGATAAACTCTAGTTAAGTTATTACAGCTATTTATGCGTCCTGCTTAAATGGGTAACATTAATTATATTGCACTAAATACCATCCAGTTCAATTTTAACTCCATCCCAAGAACACTATCTGGTTGGCCTTCACAAAACTATGTAATTTTTGGCCAGCTATTGAAATGTCTGGCCAAAGGTTATTTGGTTGATTTGCCCAAATTTTCAAAGCCAACAATTTACATGATTAACTCTGAAGTTAGATGCATTTTTTTTTTTTGAAAATCACCCTCAGCATGAATATAGGACTAAAACAATGAAGGAAGGCTGTGATGTTAACTAGATGACATTATAATCTGCCTGTAGGAAACTCCCGCATTATCCTTCAAAAGCTCTTCAAGTGACTAATAGGGAAACAAGAGCTCTTTATAGTATTACTATACTGTTCTTAGGGTCCCAACTCAAACTCTCTGCTGTGTGTATAGACCCATGCAACTCCTTTCCAGCCTGTTTCCCATTCAGTTATTTTTATTTGTTGCCTCTCGATTCCCTCACTTTCTCTCACACCCTATTCTATGGACAAACCAAGGGCAACAGTGACCCATGTGATCAAAGCAAACACTCTTTCTGACCAACCACTTGGTGTCACCATAAAAGCAAATTTTGAGTCTTATCCCTTCTCTAAATTGTGAGTGATTTCTCTGTATTTATTAACACTTCAGTTCTTAACCCATGTCAGCAGGGGCGGCTCTATAATGAGGCGAAGTGAGGCGGCTGCCTCAGGCAGCAAAGTCTTGAGGGCGGCAAAAAATGCCCCCAAAACAGCCGCCTCACTTCGCCTTCAAAAGTAAAAAAAAATCCCCAAAAAAGAAGTGCACAAGTTGCTGCCGAGTCTGCTTCTCAGTAGCGGCAAACTCACCCTCCTTTTCCAGGCAGCCGTGGCTCCCTGCCTCTTAGAGAACCGCGGCAGTGCTGTGACTGCAGTTTTAAATAGAAACAAAACCAGTGCGGAGCCTTCTCGCCTCCATGAAGGACCCTGTGCAGCTTTGTCCCGCCCCCAAAGGAAATTACATGTAACTTCCTTTGGGGGCAGGACATAGCTGCATGGGGTCTTTCACAGACTCGGGAAGGCTCTGCACCGGTTTCATTTTTGTTTAAAACTGCAGTCACAGCACAGCCGCGGTTCTCTACGAGGGAAACTCTCCCTTCATGGCCCTGCAAGCCGCGCTGAGGGAGACAGGAGGGCTCTTCCGGGGTGGCCCCGGGGCACTTCCTGCTGCCACGGCGGCAGCAGCTTCAACAGCCAGGTTCTTTTTTTTTTATTTCCGGGGGGGGGGGAGGTTAGGACTTGTAATGAGCTGATGGGGGGGTTAGAATTGGTAATGGGCTATGGGGGGTTCTAGAACTGGAAATGGGCTAATGGGGGGGGTTAGGACTGGAGGTGGGCTGAAGGGGCGTTTAGGACTGGTAATGGGCTGATGGAGGGGTTAGGACTGGAAATGGGCTATGGGGGGGCTAGGACTGAAAATGGGATGATGGGGGCCTAGGACTGGAAGTGGGCTGATGGGGGTGTTTGGACGAGGTGGGCTGATAGGGGGGTTTAGAACTGGTAATGGGCTATGGGGGGCTAGGACTGGAAATGGGCTGATGGGGGGGGGGTTAGGACTGGTAATGGGCCATGGGGGGGCTAGGCCTGGAAGAGGGCGGATGGGGGGATAGGACTGGAAAAGGGCTGGGACTGGAAATGGGCTAATGGGTGAGGGGAGGAGAGTGCTGCTGGCCCTGGAAGAAAACTAGGGGCTAGGGCTACAAATGAGCTGATGCGGAAGGATGGTAGAATGGGACTGGAAGGGAGCAGATAATGGGAGGGTCTGCCAGGGGAAGGAGGGGGCACGAAGGGAGCTGACGTGGGGGAAGGAGGGGGCTGGAAACGATCTGACACCTGGGATGTACTGAAGGGGGACTGGAAGGGAGCTGACACTTGGGGGTGGGAGTGGTAGGTGGTTGGGTAATGGGGAGAAGGCTGGAAGGGAGCTGACATGCAAATGGCACTGGAAGGGGGATGGACAGAGGGTAGAGTGACTGGAAGGGAGCTGACCTGGAGGCTGGCACTGAGAGTGGACGTGAGCTAATATCTGGGATGGTATTTGGACTAGAAGGGGCTGGACAGTGGGGAAGGAGGGGGACTGGAAGGGAATGAACACCAGTTGTAGTCGTGGGAATGCAAGGCAGTTGACATTGGAAGGTCCTGGGAGGGAAGGACTGGAAAGGGGGCTGATACTGGGGAGGGTTACTGGGACTGGAAATGGGCTGATGGAAGGAAGTGAAGAAAACAAAAGAAGAGATAAGAAATGGCAGATGGACCATAGACCACAGAAAGAGAGCTAAGAGAAGACAGGAAAGCAGAAGCCTCAGATCGGGACCAGCATGATCAGAGAATAAAATGGTCAGACAACAAAGGTAGAAAAAATAATTTTATTTACTTTTAGTGATTGGACTTTGTGCTATTTTTATATTTTAGACAGTATTGGGGAACTGCATCTCTTATTTATCTGATGTTGCATTGCATGTGGACTCTGGCTTGTTGGGGTTTCAATTTAAATTTAGTCTACATATTATTTTTACTTTAGATTGTGGTTACTTATTCTGTACTTGGTGAGGGTCGCTGTTGCGCGTGTGTGACTGAGGTCAGGTGTTCTGTTAACATGGAGTTTGTACATAAAGATCTATACAGTACTGTAGTAATTTGACTTGTTCAGCTTTTCAAATAGGTGTATGGATGTTCCAGGGCCCACTGTAGTATTTACAGGGATGCTTTTTTTGGATGGGCTCCTTAGTGAGTTTTGGAAGTTTGTGCTGATATGGTATGGTATGGTAGGTTTGTTCTTTGTTGTAGGGTTTTGTATTAGTTCACAATATGCCTGGTACTGGAGAATAGTTGTTGTTGTTAGTGAGATGATCAGAATCAGATTTGTTTTGAATATTGAATTCTGTGGGTGAATGTCCTGGTTCTGCTCTGCAGCTACTGTGGATGCCAAAATATATGTTGAAAACGAAAAAGCAAGAACCATAACGCAGTTTATAAGAACAAAATAAAAATGAGTTATAATTTAGTTTTATAAACTGAGCTGTTAGTTCTTGCTGTCTTTTAGTTTCTTGGTGTGCAAATGGGACCATACCTAGCCCTGTGCAAGCAGTGCAGCCGCACAGGGCGGAAAGGCTTGGGAGACGTATTTCGGCTGTCTGCTGTTGCCCTGCCGCCGCTATTGGCAGGACAATAGCAGGCAGCCGAAATGCGCTCCCCAAGCCTTTTCGCAGCACTTTAAGCAAGTCTGGTCCCTCCCTCCACCGACTCGATGTCAAGGAGGGACAGATCTGCTTAAAGTGCCGGCGCCTTTCAGATCGGGCGCATGCCCCCCTTCTCCTCCCCATGACTCTATCCAGCGCTGCATAGAGGTATGGGGGGAGAGGGGGGGCGTGCGCCCGAGCTGCAAGTCTCACAGGGTGTGATTGCAGCTCGATACGGTCCTGTGTGCAAACATCTTGCATTTCCTCCATATAATCTAATCGGCTTTTTGGTTTGGTTCAGTCTCTGATTGGATTTCTGAAAAAGCCCCGCCCCCTCTAAGATGGGGGGGGGCGCCTTTTCATATTTCGCCTCAGGCAGCAGATTGCCTTGAGCCGCCCCTGCATGTCAGGTCTCTTGAGCAGCACACGTTTAAAGAAAATACATTAAAACATCTTGGTCATTACCATTTTTTAACTTCTGCTACTGGGCATTCATCCTTATACCAAGTTATCACCGAGTCACTTAAAACATTGAAGAACTGGCACCAGAGTTTCAGGTTTCCTGCGGACACATCAGAAAACTGCTCTGCTCTTATCTTGCGGATCACCTGTGGAGCTGAAGAGATAAACACAGCTGCTGAATTAGCATGCACAGCTCCTGGCACCAGTATTGCACTTGCCAGGAAGCGCACTCTCCCTAGGCATGAACTGGCATCAGAAACACAGTAAATTAGCAGCATCACCTAGGAACCTTGACATCACCAGCTTACTGTCTATTGGCTAGTGGCCACATAAAAACTGATGAGGCGTCTATGACACATGAGGTGTCACAGAAAGTGCCAACCCCTGCATTTTGAACCCTAGTGGTAGTGCTCCAAGAGATCTTGTGAGCATGTTCCAGGGAAGGGGTCTGCAGATCTGGTTCTCATGCAATCCAATCAGATTTTCAAAATATCCATACTGAATATGTATGAGACGCATTTGCATTCAGGACCGCTATTGCATGTAAATGTATTTCATGTGTAGGCATTGTAGATATCTGAAAATCCAAATGGCTTGCGACAATTGAGAACTGGAGTTGCCTAGCCCACGCTAGGAAGTTAGAAGTTGGTATAGGCAGCAGCGTGATAAGAAAAGCAGTTACAGTGAGTAGAGCTGGGAGCTAGAGAATCCACAGGAGGAATAGCTGGAGAGAGCGTGCCAGTCTCCTAGTGAAGCACTGAGCTCCTGGATATATGTTCATGTTCACATATGGAACCTCATCCACAAGTATGTCCACTCAGTAAAGACAATTAAAGTACTGAGTAAAAAGGAATCATCCCAAACCAGAGCTGCAAGTTACCTAGTTCCAGGAAGGAGATTTTAGACGGTCCTGATTTCTTATAACCCTATCCTGATGAACAATAGGACCTGTAGCACTGATTGCAAGGGATAAAAATCAGGGATTCCAAATAGCACATTGCCCTGAGATGCAAATAATAATATGTCCCATTGTGAAACTGAATGTAAGACCGATATTGGGCTTCTCCTTAGTTAAAGCGCAGGAGAAGAGGCAAAATCCTGTCCATATCTAACGATCCCTCTCACTTATTAAATTTTGCAACATTGAGGATTGTTTGTTTCAAGTACTCCAATTTCAGGCAGGGATTGAGTTAGACATGATGGAGCCTATGATAGAAACTGGGGCGTAGGCCCCAAAGCTTGACTGGAGGCTACACCTCCTTCAGTGTCACACTGGCTTGGGGCCCCTGGTGGCGCGGAGGCCCAGCTAACTAGGACTGCTGTTAAAACCTTCAAGCACTATTTGATCATAGCCAAATTATTTTGTCTGTTCCGTCACCTGAGCTGGCTAAATACTTCAAATAGTGATGTGCAGGCAGAAAATTTCAATTTCAGATGCTTTTTTTGTTTCTTTTTTTTTAGTTTAGTTTTATGATGTTATTTCATTTTTTTTCATGCCATTGCCTTTTAGAATATGAATTGTGTTTTGCCGTGCACATCCTTAGTGCACATTAAAACAAAATAGTGTGTGGTAACATGACACAGTGAGGCAGGTTTACTAAACCATGCTAACCTCTGGCGTGGGGTTCAGTCTGTGGTAAGTGCACCACATTGAAGTTAGCATGGGGTCCCTTGCTAGCAGGTTAGCAAGTGGATGGGCGGAGACAGGAGGTTAATAAGGGGCCCATACAACCCAAAAGGTTGGGAACCTCTGTTTAGAGCTGCTCTTTTATAATTCTTTTAAAACTCTAAGGTCTACCAGTTACTCATGAGGAGCCCACGGGAAACGTTTTCAGTGTCATTTTTTGTTCATTTGGGATTTTTGCATGATTTTCAGATACAGTATTTTTGGTTCATTTTGCACATTCATTTTGAAAAATAAAATTTTTAATGCATGCTAGAACTTTTTAACTTGTACAATTCAGTTTTTAAGTATGTAAATTCATAGGTTGACATCCATTCAATCAATTTAGCATGCTAATGAACCAAATACTAAGGTTGTGCATTTGTTTGAAATTATCCTGGTTGATCATCACTCATTGGGCAACCATGTTCTGGATTAGGCTTGGTATATGTCTCTGTTAATATACTTTGATGTGGCTTCACAGAATTACTGGCAGAAGAAGATGACAAAAGAAAAAAATTTGGAGTAAATCTCTACAGCACGAGTCAGTAGATTCACAAGGCAATAAAAAAAATCCAGTTAGCCTTTTCCATAGAACTCCAAATCAGACAAACTTCGGGCCAATTGGGAAACAGGAAGGAAAATTACCAGCACCCCCTCCCAACCTTCTCCTATGGAGACATGGTAGCTCTTCCATAAGATGTCTGCCTTCTAATCCAAAGGTTACTGGCTTGAAGCCAGCCTCTGACTGTGAGAAAAAAAACAGTTGGGTTTTTTATTTGCCTGAAACCTCTAATAACCTTTCAGCTATGTTTTTTTGTTTTGGCAGCAGCCACATCTACCTCTTTAATTAACAAAACTGCCTGGAAAGGAAAATTTATAGAAACAATATGAAAATGTATTAAAACAAAACAAAATGAAATGAAACAAACTTACAAATGACACAGGAAATGAAACCATTTTTTTTGCCTGCCCATCCCTATTAAATACAGGTACGGGTACAACTCAGAGCGGATGCCTTCTAGGTGCAGGCAAAAACCTTGTAAACCTGAATACAATCGTCTTTACCTTCGATTTGGAAAAGATGAGTAATAAATCTAAAATCCAAGTCCAAATATATATTTCATTCTAGTCACTGGATCTGATTGGTCCATATTGGCCCTGACATTCATACACATTGTACATGCAACAGCATAAACTAATCAGATCTCTTTCCATAAGCAATAAATTGTAACATAGTTCCAAAACAGTTTGTAACTAATTTTCTCATGACAAAGAAGTCTTTGTAAGTTTTGATACTTTTCAAAGGACCATCCCCCAAAATAAAATAGTTTTAATACATGATCTTTTGAAACTAACTGGCCTCCTTCTCAGGTGTCAATTAACAAAGGGTAGGGTATTACCACTAGATATATGTGCAAATAATTAAATGCTACATAATGGGTCATGTTGCTGCTATTAGCATGAAAATAAAAGCATACATTTTCCCTCATTCACAAATTATAGCATATTCTTAGTAATATTTTGATATATCCTGCTGGCAAACTGGCTGCTAATAGGTTCAATGTGTGCCGCCTAATGAGTTCACAACTGATAAATTCAGTGGCTGTCAAAGCACCACCAAAGTGTTGGCTGAAAAATTCAATATAGTTTGTATTTGAACAACACTTTTTCCTCTCACCTTTGTAAGGATCATTAACTTTCTTGGATTCCATACTTTGCCCTTCATCCCTTGTGTCAGCATAAGTATCTCTAGTTTCCAGGCCAATGTCTTCTGTAGTCTTGCCTTTATCTACTGGCTCTTCATACATTTTGGGAACCTCTAAGGTCACCATTTTCCTGGCCAGGTTTGGAGACCGTTTTTCTACAGGTGGAGACTGAGGGGGCACGGAACTCTGTAGCAAGGCGGTGTTCCTCCGGGACATGCCTGGGGACACATTAGGGCTCTCTTGCTTTGGATGAGTTTGGGGAGTTGAGGATTCCAAAGCTGCAGTTTCAGCATCATTCAACTGTTTTGTTTTTGGTAAATATATTTTTCGACGAGCACCAGAAGCCAGCTCTTCTGGTGTGGCAGAAGGTATCAGTGCAGCATTTTCACCAAATTTCCCTTTCGAATTGCCATCAGTTTGCAAATCAGTACACTTAACATTGTCCACCATCGCTATGTTACCCACTACGATAGCAGGGACTGGCAAGACAGTAGACCCTTCTTCAGGATCAACCTTTGTCAACTTTCTGGAAACATTGGGGCTTAAGTGCAGTTCTTCCTCACCAGTCAATCCAGCAGTTTTTCTGGCTAGTCTCGGACTCTGGCAGGGAGATTCCACTTCTGGTGTTAAGTCCTTACTCTGTATCTCTATGCTTTCCTTAGACATGGGGGGACTTGAGTGCAGTGTCTCCACGTTCTGGCCCATGTCTTCTTCGGATGATTGAGTCATTCTAGATGTTGAACTCAAAGTTATACTTTCTGCACTTTGAACAGAATCGTTAGTTATAGCCATTTCTGGTTTTTTTCTTGATGCCGTTGGGAATAACCCTCCAACTCCCACATCAGGGAATGTATGGTGAGTAGTATCTGGCTGAAGTTGGTCATCTTGGTTGTTTTCAGTATGTTGTTTGTCTTCTTTCACAATATCCTTCTTTTTATCTGTTGCCACTGGAGCCATGTTGAAAAGCACAAGCAAAGAATTCTTTAATGAGGCCATTAGGCCACCATCCTGTTTTTCTTGATCCATGGATATCACGTCATCATGACTGACCTCTTCTCTGTGATCAATCTGAGAAACCAAGGAGACTGTTGAAGCTCTGCTCATTATATCTTTTGTTTCATAGGCCCCTATATGCTTTGTTTTGTTTTCCAAAGCATCATCCTTCAGCTTTAGGCCTTCATTTTGCAACAAAACTTCCCTGTCATCATTGACCTCCTTTTTGGATATCTGTGACACTAATTCTATTTCAAAATCGTCCATAGGTAACATTCTAACTGGCTCTGGAAGATCAGTGCCAAGATTTTCCTCTTTAGGAGCTGTCAGATCACAGGACTTTTTGTTGTCTAGTTCTTTTTTCACACAGTGCAACAGCATGACCACAGACTGGCTCCCTAAATCATCTGGCATCACATTTTCTTGTGAAGAAGCTGAAGTAGATTCTTCTGTTCCTGACACATGCACCTTTCTTGCAGAGAGTGATGGAACTATTCCACTTTGAGTTTTGGAGATGCCTTCTTCTAGTTCTGATGCCCAGTTGGTTACTTTGTGATTAGCACCCATATGTTTTTCCTCTGTCGCTGATCCATCAATATCTGTGCTCAGCAGACTCTGTGCTGACAAGCCATCCAGTTTTTCTGTCTCCACTTGTTCAGCCTGCTTCGTCTCCTCCATCATTTCCACTTCACAATGAAGTTCTCTTCCTTCCGATACAGTTTGTGCTTCAGGTCTCGGGATAGATTCCATGAATTGTGGTCCTGGTGTTGCTGGTTGCTGTGAAGGATCTTCTTCATGTTGACTGGCCTGCACTGCTAATGGTGAGGCATCTTTGTCCCATATTTCCATGCCCTCGGTGTCATCCTTCTCAAAGCTTGCTCTTTCCTTGGAGCTCTGCGCTTTGTCAGCTAAGGAAGTGCCAAAGGGGACTATAGAGGGCACTTTAGAGTTTTCAACGGTGTGTTCAGTATGTTCTTGCAGTAGAGTTTGAGAGACTAGCTCCGGTATGAGGCTCCTTTCCTCCATTTGTGATACTTCCGTCTCCATGTACACTGGTGGCCTTTCATCAGGAATATCTTGAAGGCTTTTATTTGTTTCTTCCATTGTTCCTGGAGCTGCCGGGACCTTGGCTTCTTCAGTATTGAAAGCACTGCGCTGATCAGAAGCACCCGGAGAACATGGCATGTTTGATGCTGCCACCTGTAACACAAGAAAGGAGATCACTTACTTCTGAGAACAGTTTTAGCACAGGCATTGCTGAAAATTTAGAACAGTCATCAGTGTCAGGGGCATTGCCACATTGATTTGAAGCATCATTGGGTAAAGTCAAGACATAACCTCCACGGGTCCATGCTTAGCTATACTACCAGCCCCCTCCCCCATTTCTGGCTAGTCCAAGGCCTGGCAGTGACAGCAATAGGAGGAAAGGTCAGTGCAGGTCCTGTCATGTGGCGTGTGCTTACAAGCTTTGTAGTGACTCTATCCTTGAAGGAGGAGGAGACAGAGTTGATGCATGACCTGTGACTGACTCTCATTTCTATTGCTCCCTTGTGGTCAGCTATTCAGGGCAGTGTGGGATGAAACCTTTGTGGAATCAGAAGCATGATGTGTCAAGGCTCCCTTCTTTCCTCCTTGGGACCGTCTACTCACTTGAGTAAAATTTAGGTCACTTTTGATCTTCACACATATTTTTGGGCCCCCTTTGGTCTACACTCTGGGTGGCCATCCAGTTTGCCAATGCTGTGTCTAGCAGAACCCCAACAAGTGCTGCACTGCTGGTATCTCTTGACTTGTCTAGGCAAGTGCATGGAAAATTATTTTAATTTAATAACAACCATTCATAATCTTCTTTTACCATCAAAGATGTACAAAGCAGAAAACAGAAAACATAAATTTACATTAAAAGCATAAAATCAATAATCACATTATATGTTCTCTTATACATTTCCCAAATAATCGACTCTTCAATTATTTTCAAAATTGAGAATATTTTGTAAGATCCCTAAACTCAGTCGGTGAGCTCTTCCACAGTTTTGTAAGAGCTCAGGCAAAACATCTATCCCTAATCTTCATTTCAGAAAAAAAAGCTGCAGAAAGAAGGAACAATGCACAGTCAGAGGATCACAAACATCTTATGGGGGAATATTTATTTAACCTACTGGATAAGAATACAGGTCCAATACGATGAAAAGCTTTAAATGCAAGACACAGTACATTGAATTGTACCCAAATTTCTAGTAGTAACCAATAAAGATTAAATAGCAAAGGAGTCGCTCTCTCCCTATATCCACTATGAGTAATATTTTAGTTACTATATTTTGAATTCATTTTAATTTATGTACTAATTTCTGTGATAATCCAATATATAAGGAATTACAGGTACAGAGAAGAGCCACCAAAATGGTAAAGGGGATGGAAGGAAACCCCTATGAAGAGAGGCTGAAAAGGTTAGGGCTCTTCAACCTGGAAAAGAGACGGCTGAGGGGAGATATGATAGAGGTCTATAAATTAATGAATGGAGTGGAATGGGTAAATGTAGATTGTATGTTTACGTCATCAGAATATAAAAAGACTAGGGGACATGCAATGAAGCTACAGGGTAAGCTATTTAAGACTAATACGAGAAAATATTTTTCCACTCAGTGTGTAATCAAACTCTGGAATTTGTTACCAGAGGATGTAATAAAAGCTCTTAGTGTGGCTGGGTTTAAAAAAGGTTTGGACAAGTTCATGGAGGAAAGGTCCATAAACCTTTATTAAAAGAGACCCAGGATATCACTGCTTAACCCAATACTAGCATTGTGGAGCCTGTGTCTTTCGGGGAAACTGCTAGGTACTTATGACCTAGATTGGCCATTGTTGGAAACAGGATACTGGGCTTGATGGACCTTTGTCTGACCCAGTATGGCATATCTTATGTTCTTACAATAGTCCAGATGACTTAAATCTGGACCAGTCTGAAAATCTTGGGCTCTTAATACTGACCTCATCTGTCTAACTCATTTTAGCTTCTACTACTCTTTCTTCTGAGCGTCTTACATATATAGAGCAAAAGTTAATTGTGAGTCAATCATAACTCCCAGACTATGTACCTCATGGAGGTTATTCTGAGCCGCGAATAGCGGGGATGGACGTCCCATTGCAGCATCCATCTCTGCTATTCATGCCCTTTCCCGGCCCTGTCCTCCTTTCCTGCACATTGTACCGGGAAATTAGATGGGGGCGGAAAGGGGCGGATCTGGAGTGGCGTTAGGGTGGGCAGTGGGTAGATTCTAATGTCAGCCCTCCGAGGTGGAATAATTTCCCCGATGCGGAGGATACGGCAGGACAAGGGCTGGGAAGGGGTGGCAGGGGGCAGAGGGCATTCCCCACAGCCGACCCTGACCCTGGGAGGCCAGATCGTGAGTCAGGCTGCGGGGAAAGCACTTTGGGAGCCGGCAGCTGTGAATCATGGCTTTTAAATGGAGTCACGGTGCTATGGCAACCTGACGCCATGCCACGCGGCTCCATTTAAAAGCATTGACTGAGTTAGCCGGGCAAGGCCTGTACATGCAGGCTGGGTGGAATCAGGGTCGCGGCCTGCACATACAGGCCTGTTCGTGATTCTGATCCCACGGGGCTAGACATACCCTGTGGGATCAGATTTGCAACTCCCTCTGTGCATCCGGTTCTGACCGGGCACACAGAGGGCCTAGATGTTGGGGATGGAATCTGGCCCATTATGAAATATCAACCATTGACCTAAAATCTCAATTGATTTAGTATAATCTGGAATACTTTTATTCCCAACCCATAAAATAGATAATTTTAGACAAATTCATTTTCCATGTATTATTATTCAACCAATCCTCTAGAATTCGTAGATCATGACTCGATTTACTCAACAACTTTTTAAAAGAGTTATTCATAGGAAGAAAACATTGTACATCATCTGCATATATATAAGGAGAGAAACTCAGCTTTCTAATATATGTGGCTAAAGGACTAAGCTAGTGGAGTAGCAGCCTAGTCATTAGAGCAACTACCTAGTACCCAGAAGATCAAGGGTTCAATTCCCACCGGCACTCCTTGTGACCTTGGGCAAGTCACTTTACCCTCCATTGCCTCCAAAGAAAAGGCTGGCAATCTACTTCCAGTGATACATTGCCAAGAAAACCCAGAAGTAGCTGGGTCTCTATGAGTCAACACTGACTTGATGGCACTAAAAAAAAAAGGACTAACATAGGTATTAAACAACAGATGACCCTTGAGGCACACCTTTATACCTCTGCCTATTAAAGTCTATCCTAAATGACCTATTTATCAAAAAAAAAAAGATTCACATCATTGTAGGGTATTACCACCAACATCCATCAATTGAATTATTTTCAATAGCTATTTATGACAAACTGTGTAAAAAGCAGAGGACAGATCCAATACAATTAAAAAAACCATTACCCCCTTTATTATTCCATCTTTATATTTCCTCTACCAATGCTACCGTCAGTCTCGGTAATAAAAGCCGCTCAGAAACCCAATAACGCAATTTAACTGTTCAATTTTCACTTTATAATCTTGTAACTGAGAAGTTACCATAGACACAATAATTGTTGCCACACAGGACAGTTCGGACACTGGTCAATAATTCTTTACATCATCCATAGCCAAATGTGGAACTTCTTGGCGCCTTCAGAATTTGGTGCCATAGACAGTTGCTCATGTTTCCTGTGCATAATTCCTAAAGACCTAAAACAGAGACGACTGCAATGGCATTTTAAATAATATGAGTATCAGTTTACCAGGAGTGAAGGAAAAGTTACCTGAGGGTCTTGCTCCATGGGCTGGTTGACTTTGAGCTGTTCCTGCAGCAGGGTATATGCTCGTTGCAAAGCTTGGTACTCCATTTCCAGTTCATGGAATTTCTTTAATGTTTCCTCTCTAGATATATTCTGAAATGCCAAAAGAAAAATTAAGTTTTCAGGATATTACTCTCTTATGTACAAAGGTATAAAAATTGAAGATCCTGTGTTTCAGACAATGAGATATACCGTATGTTCTAATGAATGTCCTAGCCAAAGTACTTTGCAGCATAAAATACTAGCATTAACCATGTAGAACTGGTGCTATTTTATTGATATCGAGAGAATAAAACAATGAATTGGTCATGCCAGGATCTGATCATGGGGGCCTCAGATTTTCATGGCAGGTATAGCTTCTGAGGGGCTCTTTTACTAAAGGGCACTATGGTGTCACACTTAATATGCCCATCATGCTCATAACCATAGCACGTTGGGTGCAATACCACTGCATCAACTGTTAGGGGCATTGAAAGCATGTTCCTGGGATTTAATGTGGTGCACCCTGCCCTAATGCAACCTAAAATTAGCACAGGGGTACTTACCACCACCTATGGAGATGGCATAAGTGCACCTGTACTAACGGCACACCTTGCAGTTAGCATGGGGTACACTGACTGTGAGGCGCTCACCCCATCCACTCTCTATCCGTAACTCACTCACTTACCACCCCAATGCACACAGCGCAGTTACCATGGAAATAAGAATGCGCTAGCAGTGCTGGTCCTGCACTGACAGCTACCACGGGTCACAGCGCGAGATTAGCATGTGCTGTACCCAGGCTAACTGCTTAGCACACTTAAGTAAAAGGGCCTCTTAATTGCTAAATCTGCTGTCACATTAGCGTTAACTACTCATCAAGACCTAAGAAGAGTAGGGGGCATAACCACCATAAGGTAAGAAATAGAGTGGAGATCTGGGGCCTGTCACGCTTCTGGAGCTGAGCATGGAGAAAGGATCAAACATTTGCGGCTGTCCCCCCAGTACTGCTGATTTTATTGCACTTATGGGATATCTGAAACAGGTGCATAAGCAGCGATGGGAAGAATTCACTCTAATGAAGAATTCCGATATCCAACTGTGAGGATCTAGAAATACAAATTGAGAATGATGGATACTGGGCATATTATTACCACCACTACTACTCTTGATTTTATTTTATTACATGTAAAAGCACATTTTAGAAAGGTCAAGTAGGTGAAATCTGGGAAGACCAAGTCAAAACTTCCCAAATACTGTGGAAGTAGCAGCAGTGAGTGTGAGCTGGTGTAAGGGCCTTCCAAAATCACTCCATCTTCACCCCAGAAAGATACACGTCTCTGTGACCATAACCTTTTTAGGTTGGTGCATATCAAGAGTATTGGCATGTCTTCGATCTGGGCTGATTTTACAATCTTCCATGCCCTCCTTATGAAAAGCAGTCCATGGCTACATAGACATGCCTGAACGGTATTTCAGGATGAGCCCATCTATGTGGGGACACTCGCACGTGCCAGCCAGCCAGCCATCTTGCAAATGCAG
This sequence comes from Ichthyophis bannanicus, assembly GCA_033557465.1. Taxonomy (NCBI): domain Eukaryota; kingdom Metazoa; phylum Chordata; class Amphibia; order Gymnophiona; family Ichthyophiidae; genus Ichthyophis; species Ichthyophis bannanicus. The sequence goes on along the minus strand of CM066036.1, from coordinate 417,893,837 downwards.
ACGTGGATCCGTGTGACATCCACAAAAGAAGTGTCTTCATTTTGCTACATGTTTGTTTACTGTAGTGAAAAGTATTGAGGATATGAGAGTGCTTCTCTCCTCCTTACAAGTGTTGTCTATTCGTGCCCTAGAGCAGGTTTAGATATGGACGTCACCACTGGCGGACAGTGACAAGCAGGCTGCTTCTAAAATCCTGCATATACTTCTGTCTTTTTAGGGCTGCACTAGTCACATCTTCACCATGCCCCTGTGTGACATAGACACGATCGTGCCTGACACATGTAAATTTAAAGCCTTCAAAAATAATCTTGGGACATTTTTGTGATTGACATTTCTGAAACCCCGTTTTCAGACATGGAAATCACGACTGGAGCTTCTAAAATGACCCCCTTAGTAATTATCTTGCTAACAATCTTAAAGCAATGTAAAAGATAAAAGAACACAAACACAGAATAAATATACAGTACAGTTTAAAAATATACAAATACAACCACCAACTCTCATCCCAAATCCGCCTAATGAAATCCTGCCGCAAACTGTAACTAATCAGCCCACCCAATAAGCTTGAATAAACAGCCATGTTCTTGATCTGCAGTGAAATGCAAGTAGATCCTTTAGCAATGAGCTCTATAAATACAGCACCAACACTGAGAAAGTTTAGTTATATGTCCCATATAACTCATCCTGAGAAATCATTAGAATAATTAATAGTCCCTTATCCTGTGAGCGAAGCAATGCAACATAGGCGTGCAATAAAACTATCACATCTAACCATGAGAATACATACTAGGAGGGCAATATTATAATGTTGCCTAGGTTGGAAGTCAAAGCAGACTCCTTTTTTGAGGCTATTTTATAAAGACGTGTTTATGCCTATGTGTCTTTATAAAATACCCCACAAAACCTGCATAATCTTAACTAAAATACATCCACATACATTTCCAGCTGCTCAAAGGCTATGCATGTACTCCATGATGCCACCTCTGTTCCGCCTAAACTCTACCCTAGGAATGCCTAAAAGTATGTGCCTCCTTGTTATGGTGTGCACTTTCCCATGCATATAGCATGGGGTCATTTTATAAAAGCCTTTTCTGTTTACCCAAGCAAATAAACCCATATCACCAAGGAGAAAGCATCAATTAACTCATCTCCTGGAGAGAATCTAATGCTACATTTTTAAAAAGATAGAATCATTCCTGGAAAAGGGTAGCCCACTAATCTTTGTAGTGCTGTGGCTTGCCCTTAAAGAGTAATCACAACTCTGTTCGTAACTCTACTTGTTGATAATGTTTTATAATTTTTTTGAAAATGTTTTTATGCATAAAAAGCTCAGCTGTTGCCATTACTTGAGCATCTCCAGTTTAACTCAGTCCTGACATTGACAGTGTCTTGAAATTGTGTCTGTTTCAGGGGAGTGCTAGTGCCTACTGCTGTCAGGTCCATGCCATACAATGTATGTTTTCCATGAAAGATATCTAAAGATTTCTCAAGGCATCTGTATGATGTGCCTCCTACATATCTTTTGAGAAGTCTTTAGATATTGGCGTGTATTACATATGTGTACATATGCAGCATTATAAAAAGATACGGATGTAGATAGCATGACATCAACACCCCTTTGAGGATAGGTGCCTTACCGAAAATTACTCGTACTGCCTTGAAAAAGTTGTAACAATACACAAGGGACTCATTACCAAGCAGTAGAATTTCAAAATCAACTAAAAGGTCCATTTTTTCCATGGCAAAATCTTAAAAGAAGACAAAAAGTGAGAAGACATAGAGGAGATGAGAATGGGAAGCACATGAGGGACATAAACATTTGTGAGAGGAAAATATGGTGTGCCCTCATGTCTCTCTTCATTTTTGCTATAACGCTGAGTATTTTTCATGAGAAGGGACACTCAGCTTTCAGGGCAGAAATCACAGTCTTCCCTCCATCGACAGGCGTAAGCCAAGCGCATCCAATTTACTACAACAGAACAACCAAATGATGCACGTGACACAGCAAGTAACCTAGCAGCTGAGAACAGATGAGAACCACATACAAACGGCATTTGGCCAATGACTCTGTCCATTAATACTGCAAGTTTTCCCAATAAGAGGCACAGTCCTGAAACAAGAAGACAATAACCATCAAAAGAGCTGTATGAGAACTTTGAATCCGAAGTAAATCGGAGGCCAAAATGTTTGGTGAAATATATAAAAAGGGGCAAGTTTCAAAAGCATTTCCACAAGCAAAACAGTGTTTTGCTAACAAAAATGCACTTTCATAAAAATGTGTGTCCTGTAGGTGCATAAACATACAGTAAATTTGCATGCATGCTATCTACATGTTTTACATTTTGTCGTCATCATTTCAAAAGTAAGATTCAAGTAAAAATCTTTGAAATAGGCCAAAGAAAAGATCGCACAGCAGCAATACACTAATTCATACAAGGCATACAAAGAAATATAGCAAAAATGATCTATTTCCTATAAGTTCACCCAGGGGCAGCAGAATGCCTATTTGTTTGGGGGCCTTAACTCCGCCTCAAGCTCTGTCTTAACTCTTCTCCCCCTCCCCCCCTGTGAGCACACAACCTTCTGTTCCGCTCATGATGATCCAGTTTCCCACAGGCAGACAAGAGTATTTGCTGTGATCGTGTCCGCGCTCTTCTGCCCATGGGAGATACGATCCCTCTGGGCAGATAGCTTGCTTCCCGACAGGGAAATTTTGGTAGGACCAGGGCCCATGTGGGCCAGCCCATTCCGATGTCTATGAGTTCACCAAATAATCAAGAGAAGGGGAACCCATTGTAGGAAATACAGATGTTGTTAGAATTTTACATCTAAACCTTCATACATATGACCAAAGAATGATGACTGCTGCTAATACCCCAACCCTGAGCAAGCTACTCATATAGAGGGGAATCACCATAGAGCGAGGAGATTCTCCAGTATTTAGGACACTTCTAAGTGGTTTAGGATCAAACAAGATATAGCGGTTATTTTGCAACCTAATTAAGCATTTCCATGGAAAATGATAAAATACACTAGTACCAACTAGTAGCTTCTATCTCATGGCACATCGCAAGGAATCATTCCCTCTTCATTTGTGCAGTAAGACAAACATCGGGAAAAACACATGCATGCTACATACTCTGAGTGCGGATCTATTTCATGCGTATTCGAGGCCCTGAAGACCTGGAAATGAATTTCACAGCTCTATGTTGATCCCATGAATAATGACCCAAAGAAGCAACTCTCAAAGAACCATTCTTCGCAATCAGGACGCATGTATTCATTTTCACTTCCAGAAAATGAAATCTAACAATCTTCTTAGCGCCATTTCTAGTTGCCATCCATCAAGAGTAAGTGGGGGGATTTAGCCCGAGGGAAGTTTCCCATCTCCAGAACTGAGATTCCTAAGACATCCACCAAACTGTAGAGCTGACAACCTGCAAGGCCTGATGCAGCTGAAGTTCCTATTTTCTGCTTTGCAGTTGCTTTGTGTAGTTTCAGAGCTTATGTCTGAGACTGGAACTGGCAACCCATGAAACTGCAATCAAACACAGAGAGGCTAATGCAATAAGCTGTGTATTAAGAATGTGGGATGAAAATCAGTAGCAGTTTTCTAAAATGTGGTTAAAAACCCCACACTTTACTCCCGACGTGGTAAACTAAGGCAATGCAAATGACCGTGGTGTTAAATAAAAGCAAAGACAGAAAAATGTGCACATAGAACTACAGTAATGTGTATACAGTTTTCTGCATCAAGACTTTATGTGCCCAAATTTTAATTTTTTTCATTGCACTTTACTGTAAGAGACCCCTGTTTGACAACAGTCTCAGTGCTTCTATAAACAGTAAGAAGATAGTTGCCATGGGGGGTGTGGGGAGAGGGAAGGGGAAAATATCTCTAGGGCCCTTCCTCCTGTCCAATAACCTGATCTCCACTTATAGAGTAGGTCGCTACAGTGCCAGTGACCTTGAAATGAGTAAGTCCATTCCGCTCTCCGCTCAAATTTAAAAGTAACCCAATGGGGCCATTAGAATTTAACAGTACATCAGTCCAGGATTGACAAGAGCTACAAGAACTTTTTAGAATTTTGAATATTATGTGGATGTTTTATTTTGTTTTTATATTTGATATGGCTTGATCACCAAGTGAGCAAGGTTTGATTCCCACTAGCGCTCCTTGTGGCCTTGGGAAAGTCACGTAACCCTCCATTGCCTCTGAAGAAAGGCCTGGCAATCTACCTCCAGCCATACTGCCAAGAAATCCAGGAGCTGCTGGGTCACCAGGACTCAGCACTGACTCAAAGACGCACATTGCATTTTTGCATTTATTTATAGTGTATTGTAACCCACCTAGTTCTCATTTAGCGGATAGAGTATGAATCTAAAATTAAATTAGATGAAGATGCTTTGCAACTATGCACAATTGAAGTAGTTATAATTCTTCTGGGGGTTACATTTGCTTTTGGCAATATAGTTACTTTCCTCTAGCCACAAATCCTGGTTCTTCCACTCCACTCACTCGCTCTCTTCCTGAGCTTGATGGTCTGAGCTCCCAAACCCTTCCGCTGTGGAGGAGAAACCTAATGATTAGAGCACTGGCTTGGTAGCTAAGAGGCCAGGGTTCAACTCCCACTGGCAATCCTTGTGGCCTTGGGCAAGTCACTTAACCCTCCATTTCCTTGGAAGAAAGGCCTGGAAATCTACTTCTGATCACACTGCCAAGAAAACCCACGAGGTGCTGGGTCAGCATGGAAGGCATATATTGCATGCTGTTCTTTTAGATCATCTTGCATCCAGTGATCACCAGATGCTGTGGTTCAGTATTAGGACTAGGGCTGATAAAATCCATTCAAAAGCGATGGTCTTAGAGGTCTGCTTACTAAGCGGCTTGTGCACAGAATTGGAGCTGCAGCCCGCTTTTATTCAATGGAGCCGCGGCTCCGACATCGCAGGGAAGCCACTAGTGCCGCTTAGTAAACAGACCTCTTAGTCTTTAGGAAAATTAACTTAGCCAAGATGGGCCAATACCTCAAGGAATCATTAGTGGGATAGGAACAGTTGGGGAAAGTAGAAAAACAGTGGGCAAAACTAAAAGGGGATATTTTAAGGGCACAAATCTTTGTGTTAGAAAGGTAAATAAATGTAAAAGGAAAAGGAGGTTGCTATGGTTCTCAAAAGAAGTAGCTGAAAAGGTGAAGAAAAAGAGGGAGGCCTTCATAAAATACAAGGGATCACAGAGAGAGGAAGACAGGCATCTGTAGTTGGAAAATCTTAGAGAAGCTAGCAAAGTTGTCAGGAAAGCAAAGATGCAAAAAGAAGAAATAGCCAATGCAATAAAATGGGGGAATAAGATATTTTTCAGATATGCTTGTGAGAGGAGGAAGGGCAAAAGTTGTATTGTCAGACTGAAGGGTGAAGGGGAGGAATATGTAGACGCTGATGAGGATAAAGCGGAATTGCTTAACAAATATTTCAGTTCTGTCTTCACCGATGAAGGACCAGGAGCAAGACCTCAGAAAACACCCACAAACAGAAAGTGAAGAAGGCATCTTGAACGATTTTCAGAAGACTGTGCTTGTGAGGAACTAGATAAACTGAAATCGGAGCCAAAGCCATGTTTATTCAATGGGGCCATGACTCTGATTTTGCATGGAAGCTGCTAGCGCCACTTAGTAAACAGACCCCTAAAAGTAGGCAAAGACATGGGACCGGATGGGATACATCCAAGAATGCTGAAGGAACTTGGGGATGTTCTAGCGGCTCCACTGTCTGACCCTTTCAATGCTTCTTTAGAGTTGGGAGTGGGGTCCCAGAGGACTGGAGAAAGGCACATGTGGTCTCTTTACACAAAAGTGGAAGTAAGGATGAGGATGAGAACTACAGGCCAGTTAGTCTGACCTCTGTGATGAGTAAATTAATGGAAATGCTGCTAAAACAGAAGATAGTGGGGTTTCTGGAGTACAATGGATTGCAGGATCCGAGGCAGCATGGGTTTACCAGGGGCAGATCTTGTCAGACAAATCTGATTAATTTTTTTGACTGCGCAACCAGAGATGTGAACCAAGGGAGATCCTTAGATGTGATGTACTTACATTTCAGTAAAGCCTTTGACTCTGTTCTGCACAGGCGACTTATGAATAAATTGAGCCCCCTAGGAATGTACCCTAAAGTGACTTACTGGGTTAGAAATTAGCTGAATGGGAGGCGACAAAGGGTACAGGTAAATGGACTCACTCTGTGGAGAAGGATGTTACCAGTGGTGTGCCGCTGAGATCTGTCTGTGGTCTGATTCTTTTTAACATCTTTGTTAGTGATATTGTGGAAGGGCTGTCGGATAAGGTTTGCCTCTTTGCAGATGACACTAAAATCTTCAATAGAGTAAACACCCAGGAAGGTGTAGATAACATGAGGAGGGATCTAGTTAAGCTTGAAGAATGGTCTAGAATTTGGTATCTGAGATTTAATGCTGCAAAAATCTAAGGAAGTGATACAGCGTAGAGGGCGAAGTACTTCTGTCCACGAAAGAAGAGCAGGACCTAGGCGCATATTGCTTCTGGTGATCCTAAAGTAGTAAAAAGGCAACGGTAAAAGCTAGAAGAATGCTTGGGTGCATAGGGAGAGGAATGGCCGGCAGACGAAAGGAGGTGATAGTGCCTCTTGTGACACAGCAGCTGGCACAGAGCCCATGGAGTTAGGGGAAAGTAAGGAACTTACCTCAGAATCAGCTGAGCAGCAGACAAACTCAGCTCATGTAGAATTAGCTGAGCAGCAAACAAACCCAGCTCATGTAGAATTAGCTGAGTAGCAGACAAACTCAGCACATGTAGAATTAGCTGAGCAGCAAACAAACTCAGCACAAGAAAAGCAGAAAGGCATTAGAGTAAAATGTCCTTGCACTAGTCCTGACGTAGCTAGAAGCAGGAAGGCTAATCAGGAACACCTGTTCTCAGAAACCCAGGCAGCATGCAAAGAGAACAAGGATAAAAGCTGCAGGGTAGAACCAGGGAAGGCCAGTAGGGGCAGCGATCTGGGAGGACTAAGCCAGCATCCAGTGAACACACGTCATGCTGGAGGAAACCCACTAAGGGAAGGAAGCAGTAGGTGTGGCAGCAGAGCAGGAAACAGCCAGCACCGTGCCCAGGACCCTGCTAGGATTTCTGGTAGTTGGAGAGCCCAGGAGAGAGCTGCCAGAAGCCCAGATATAAGAGACAGAACCACAGCTAAGAGGTGGGAACCTAGCTTTGCTAAAGAAAAGGCAAGAAGTTCTGTTTGGTTTGAAAGGCAAGGGTGTGGCACCAGAAGTAACTTTGATACTGAAAGTTATACAGTAATTCCACCAGCGTGGAGAAGAAGGGAAAGCCAGAAGGAAGCTTTTAATATACCAGGCATTCAGAACCCTGGATTTAAAGAGCCCTTGCTAGAAAAGTTAGCCCATGACTCACAGGAGAGTTTTAAAGAAGACAGCAGCTGTGAAGAGTGTGACCCATATGCAATTGTAAGTGACTCTGAGTTAACACAGTGGGAGAACAGCAGCTATAATTCTGACCCTGTGCCCATGGATTGTACAATTTGTTTATCTGATGATATTGTATCTTTATGTTGAGCGTGTGCAAAGCAACCAGCTGATGGTGCCTGAAGGAAAGAAGATGTTTCCTGTGCAGCAGTTCTTTTGTTTCATATTTTTTGTTGTATCCCAGGAATATCCCCTCAGGGCAGGGAATAAAGCCCTAATATTACTTTTACCTTACCACTTGACTACAAGACTCTTTTTGTATTAAAGGCAACTTAAATCTTAACACCCTAGGCAGCCACCTAATAGGGTCATAGGAGGTAGCTATCACTCACTCTCTCTCACACTCTGTATAAGTCTCTGATGCAACCTCATTTGGAGTATTGTGTGCAATTCTGGAGACCACACCTTCAGAAGGATATAAACAGGTTGGAGTCAGTGCAGAGGGTGGCTACTAAATTGGTTAGTGTTCTTCATTATAAAGTATTTGGGGACAGACTTATAGATCTTAGTTTAAATACCTCAGTGGCATAAATGCAGAAGCGGAGAACCTCTTTCAATTGAAAGCAAGGTCTACAATGAGGGGACATAGGTTGAGGGTGAAAGGGGATAGACTCAGGAGTAATATGCGGAAATATTTCTTTATGGAAAGAGTGGTGGATCCGTGGAATAGTCTCCCAGTGGAGGTGGTAGAAATGAGGACAGTATCTGAATTCAAAAAAGCATGGGACAAACACAGAGGATCTCTAAAGGCCAAAAGGGAGCTGTTGTAGTGGTTGATATGGAAGGCCAGACTAGATAGGCCATGTGGTCTTTTTCTGCCATCACGTTCTATGTTTCTGTGTTAGCTGTGAACAGATCCACTCCTCGGAGGGCAACAGGAATTTTTTCTGGGAACTCCTGCCCATGCTGCTGTCTTATTCCCTCTCCAAATATTAGGGGATGCCTTGCAGAGCCCTTCTGATGTTTATCCTTTTGCCTCCAGCTCCATGCAAGAATGAAGACCCCACTGAGGCCTTTACTGCTAGAAAACTCGACTGCATCATTACACCCCTGGAACGTTCTCCTCTGCTCCTCATATTCTCTTCTATTTTGTCCACCCCGAACCCTTCCTCAAATTACCCTCTGTCTTGCCCCTGTCAACCTTGTACAATTTTCATACCCCTTAAAAGTTGTCACCACATTCTCCTTCCACATGCCTTGAGAGCTCATAAGCCATTCTCTTCCCCCTTCCCCTCTTAAAACGCTTTCATGGCATCCTCACCCTTCCCCCACCACAAAATTCTCAGGGAATTCTCTTCACCCTGCTCCAAGAAAGCTCCCACCACATTCTCTTTGCCCTCCCCTTAAAAGCCTTCACCAGACCCCCTAGTTGACTCAGGCCTCATGGTCCAGCAATCCTTTACCCCTAGATCCACAGAGGTAGTGGTCTGCACTGCTGAGTCAGAGGGAGATGTGAGCAGCAGCACTGAGCCTGACTTAGCTTTTTCAATGCGGCCTTGGAAGAACCAACCCGCATTTACTCTCTTCTAGTGCACAGTTCAGTTTACACACACTGGAAATGAATGCTGGGGTTAGCACTATGTGCTCCTCCTCCTGCTGCTGCTGCTGCTGCTAAGTCATCTCTGCTCACTCCTTTGCCCAATTCAGCTATGCAAACCGTTGCTGCCCATGCAGAGCTGCTGCCCTGTGCAAGCACACAACTTGCACAGCAGGTCACACCAGCCCTAATACCAAATTGTGATAGAGAAAGCAAATCATAGCCTGAAAACAGAATAATCACTGATCCGCCTTTCTTTTTACTATTTGCTGAGGGCTTGCACAAATCACCACAAATCATCCAGCCGCTGCCTGGTTAGCTTAATTTTTGCCCTGAGAGATAACCAGCACCCCCACTCCGCTCCCAGAATGCCTAACAGCGGCGCCCGCGGATATTCAGTGCCAGTAATCCAGAAGTTGTAATGACTTTGCAGACACACCCCAGTAGGAGGTGTCTTGTAAGGAAAGCTGTTTCTATACAGCAGTTTGGAGCCTGGAAGGATTCCTGCTCTTTGCTTGCTCCCTTCCAGGGAAAGTGGAGAGGTTGAAGCTGAGCGTCAGGAAAGACAGACAAAAACACAATGTTTGTGTCAAAATCAAGACAGATATAATTAGGCTGAACCAATGACTGGCAGGTTATTAGGCAGCATTAACCGAGGAAAGCTAGCGTGGTTGTTGTGTAGTCCACTTAAATGTGTAGAAATCTCATAAGCTGTTACCTTTTTATGGGACCAACTTAAATATAGGGCCTGATATTCAGCGGAGGTGGCTAGCATGATTACAGGGCCGCTGAATATCCCACTTAGAGGCATTTACACGGTTTACAGGCCTGTAAACCGTGTAAATACCTTTGAATATTGGCCCCATATTTTTTTAAGTAGTCTTTGGGAGGTAAAACCCTCTTCTGAAGAAAGAAGGGAAACATAAAGCCCCCTAAGGCCAGTTACAATCCTAAACAAAGTGTTACCTTTTTATTGGACTAACTTAATACATTCCAGATAGATGAAAGAAGAAAGGAAAAGAAGGTGCTAACTACCATTAAAGTGGACTAACAGGGACTCACACTACTTTAACCCTAAACAGAGGCATGTGGTGAGGGGGCAGGGAGGGAGGGGGTATCCTGCACAGACTAGCATTAAACCCCTAAACAATGACAAGGGTGAGAACCTGCTAAACTTTACAGAAGGGGAGTCTTAACCCTAAACGAAGGCATAGAGGGAGGCTAACTTGCTCACAGTGGGACTTGGCAATGAAAAAAAATGAGGAAAATAGTTAAGAAAAAACTAAAAGGAGCAATTGCAAAGGTTAAAGACTTACATCAAGCTTGGGAGTTGTTTAAAAATACTATCTTGGAAGCACAGACCAGCTGTATTCCGCGCTTTAAGAAAAGTGGAAGGAAGACCAAAAAGCTGCCAGCATGGTTTAAAGGTGAGGTCAGAGAGGCTGTTGTGGCCAAAAAGGCATCTTTCAGGAAATGGAAAAAGGAGCCAAATGATGAAAACGGGAAACATCATAAGTATTGCCAAGATAGATGCAAGGCATTGATAAGGCAGGCAAAGAGAGAATTTGAAAAAAAGCTTGCCGTGGAAGCAAAAATGCATAATAAAAACTTTTTCATGAATATTTGTAGCAAAAAACCTGTAAGACAGTCAGTTGGACCACTGGATGATAAAGAAGTAAAAGGGGCGCTAAGTGAAGACAAGACCATAGCAGAGAGAATGAATGAATTCTTTGCTTCAGTCTTTAATGAAGAAGATGTAGGGAATTTACCCATGCCTGAAATGCTATATAAAGGTGATGAATCATAAGAATTGAAAGAAATATTGGGAAGATGTATTACAACTATTTGATAAACTGCAGAGTAACAAATCACCTGGACTGGATGATATGCATCCAAGCATATTAAAAGAACTGAAATATGAGATTGAAGACCTACTATTAGTAATCTGTGAACTATCGTTAAAATCAACTGTAGTTCCTGAAGATTGGAGTATGGCCAATGTAACGCCAATATTTAAAAAGGATTCCAGGGATGATCCGGGAAACTACAGACCTGTGAGTCTGACATCAGTACCGGCAAAATGGTAGAAACCATTATAAAGAATAAAATTACTGATCATGTATGTAGTGCGGCGACCCTGCCCGGCTCAAGGGGTTAAGGACATGAGCAGCCGCTGTACTTCGTGAGGGAAGGAGGAAACCTTTGCCCCCAGGAATGCTGGGAGTTGTAGTTCCAGCTCTTCTCACTCCGAATTAAGAAACTGTAGTTGTGGTTTCTTTATAATAAGTATTTTATTAAAGCAAAAAGGTAAATGTTCCATCACATGCAAACAAGGGTGCTTCCAAAGGCAAACAGAAACTTCAGGTTAAATGCAACTCAAAATACAAATGCTGCTTTTTCACTTTCCAGCAAATTGCTCTCTTTTGCCTCCAGAGGTCAGTTGGCTTCACTGCACCTCTTACAGCCACAGTTACTTTCACTATGCTGAGAATCAGGTGGAGGTAATTAGAACTTCCATTTTCACGGCAATACAACAGCTTTACAGAACTCAGCTCACACACGATAAAGGCAGTTCCCTTCAGCTTGGCTTTCCTATACAACAGAATGTACAGTCCATTTGTTCACACTCAGGTATGCTTGTATTTCCCTGGGTTACTCCTTCAAGCTGTGCTGAATTATTTGCCTCTTGTGATACTAGCTGTTTTCTAGCCTGTAAGTCTAAAAACTGTTGGAAGCTCTGAAGTAGCAATTCAGCCTGTTCCTTATGAGAGAGGGCACTACTATCTGCTATAGCTTTTCCCTTCTGCTCAAGGCTGTTTGTCTTCTCTTCCTTTAAGATAAAGGTATTAGGATAATTGCTAGTTTCTTTAGCATTTGACTCATAGGAGGAAGAATTATCTCTATATTCAGCTTGGCAGCCGGGTGGCCAATTACTCACTGTTTGTGCAGCACTTCTGCCTGCAGATGGCTCCCAGGCTCTCCAGCTGATCTGTTTGTTGCTCTCCGGCACAAACGACGTTTCAGGGAATGATTGCTCTTTCACCTGTGCTTGTCCTGAAGTCTTTCTCCCCCAAGGCGATGCCTTCCAAGGGCTATCCACTTCAAGGTTAAATCCTCTCTGCGTGGGACTTCTGCTTATTTCCCTGGAATAGGATTGTGCAGGTTTTCTTCTTATGCCAGGTTCCAAAGTATCTTTAATCACTCCACTGGCTTTCCAACCATCTCCTTGTTTCTTCTTCCAATATTCCTTCCTTCCTTTACCTCCTGTATTCCTTGTACTTCTTGTACTCCTTGTACCACCTCCACTCGTGCTTCCTCCACTCGGGTCTCTCGTCCTTCCCTTACTCGGGTCTCTTATCCGTCCTTTACTCGGGTCTCTTATCCGTCCTCCACTCGGATCTCTTATCCGTCCTTCACTCGGATCTCTTATCCGTCCTCCACTCGGATCTCTTATCCGTCCTCCACTCGGATCTCTTATCCGTCCTTCACTCGGGTCTCTTATCCGTCCTCTACTCGGATCTCTTATCCGTCCTCCACTCGGATCTCTTATCCGTCCTTTCTCTTCAGAGCCATGCTCTGGTTTAAATGTACATTCTCTTTTGGACACGCCCCTTCCTAGGGCTGGGTGTGCCCAATCAGAACTGCAGGGCTCCTCCCCTGGGCTGGTCTCCCTACTCAGCTCTGAGGAATAGAGTCTCTCTTTTTTCCTTGCCCTGTCATTTTGGTATAAATCCTGCTGACCCTCAGGATTTTCTACTATCTCCATAGGCTCAGGAAGGCGCTGTTCACCACAGATCCCCCCCCTTAAGATATCACGGGCTGGCTTCTGACCAGAGGCACAGCACGTGATTCTACTCCGGGGTCTGGCGTTGACCTGTGCGTTCTTCATCCTTTTCCTGTCTTGCACTACGGTAGCTACTTGAGCTAGGGCTGTTCTATCGTGCCAAGGCTTCAGAAGGTTAATATGATACACTTGTGTGCGTCCTGTCTGATTCTTCACGAGATAGGATACTGGACCGACTGGCCGGACCACGGTACATGGGCCTTTCCACCGGCTCTCGAATTTCGGATCAGGGCCCGACACCATCACAATAACCCTGTCTCCCACGGCTAACTGGCGTGGCCGTGTGCCTTGGTCATAGTAGTCTTTCTGTCGTCGCTGATTATGTCTTAAGTTGACTTCCGCCACTTGAAAGTCGAACGCTTGGAGGGCTAGGAACCAACGGGTTAACCTCGCGTTGTGGTTATGCATCTGGTTGAGCCATTTGAGCGGTGCGTGATCAGTAATCAGGGTAAAACGTCTCCCCGTAAGGTAGAAGCGCAGCGCGTCTATGGCCCACTTAATAGCCAGGCACTCACGTTCAATTGTGGAATAGCGCTGCTCTGCTGGGGCCAGCTTTCTGCTCAGGTATAACACGGGGTGTTCGGTACCATCGTGGCGCTGGGACAGTACTGCGCCAAGGCCCGTCTCTGATGCATCAGTCTGGACAAAGAATGGTCGGGAAAAATCCACACCTTTAAGAACCGGTGCTGCACACAGCTTATTTTTCAAAAGGTGGAATGCTTCTTCCGCCTCTTCTCGCCATCTCAGTTGGTTAGGCGCGTTCTTTTTTAACATTTCAGTTAGGGGGGCACTCTTCTCCGCAAATCCTGGAACGAACCGTCTGTAATACCCCACTAACCCTAGGAAGCTCCTTAATTGCTTCTTGTTGAGTGGCTTGGGGAACGTTTGAACAGCGGCTATCTTATCCGTGAGGGGCTTCACCACTCCATTACCCACCAGGTGACCTAAATACTTAACTTCCCGGCCTCCAAACAAACATTTGGCCGGGTTTAAAGTAAGGCCAGCATCTCTAAGTGCCCCAAGAACGGCCTCAACTCGTGGAAGATGTTGTGTCCAACTGTCGCTGTGGATGACCACATCATCCAAATAAGCCACAGCGTACGTTTGATGTGGTCTCAGAACCAAATCCATTAGTCGCTGACAGGTAGCAGCAGCTCCGTGGAGGCCGAAAGGCATTCGTTTAAACTGGTACAGGCCCACCGGGGTGCTGAACGCCGTCTTTTGCCTGGCATCCCTGGTCAGTGGGACCTGCCAGTATCCTTTCGACATGTCCAATGTAGTGAGGTATTTTGCACGGCCCAGGCGATCCAGGAGCTCTTCTATTCTGGGCATAGGGTATGTATCGAACCGAGATATTAAATTGACCTTCCGAAAGTCGATACAAAATCTTATGGAGCCGTCGGGCTTGGGAACTAGAACAATTGGGCTGTTCCACGGGCTCCGCGACTCTTCTATAACGCCCATCTGCAACATTTCCTGTACCTGCCGCACGACCTCCGCCTTCTTGGCTTCTGGCAGCCTATATGGACGTTGGCGTACTATCTCGCCCGGCGGCGTTATAATCCCATGGGTGATCAGGTCTGTCTTGCCTGGCATGGGTGTGAGGACATCCTGGTACCTTGTCAGTAGCTGGACCAACTCTTGTTTCTGGGCCCACGACAAGCCTTCATCCATTCTAGGCTCAGGGTGGCTTTTACAGACTGCGATTTGCGGCCCTAGGTCTTCCTCTTCCTTTTCTTCTACCACCGCAGCTAGAGCTTGGAAGCTGGTACCCCCCGTTGACCCGAATCCACCTGCTCCTCGAGCCGTTGTAGATAAGCTGGATACTTCTTCCAGCGGAGGCAGACCTACACGCTCGCAGATTAGTTGAGCTACTCAGTCTCCAACCTGGATTTTAAAGTCCTCCTTGCCGAAGTTGAACATAAGAATTTTAATAGACCCCCTATAATCCGGGTCTATCACTCCGGCTCCTATGTCCAGAAAATGTTTCACGGCGAGTCCCGATCGTGGGGCTATTCGGCCGTAGCATCCTAGTGGCATTTCCATTTGTAGAGCAGTATCTATCAATGCCTTCCCTTGCTTAGGCACTATGACCTCCTCAGCACTACAGAGGTCATAACCTGCTGAGTTACTTGAAGCTCTCTTAGGGGGTTGCGCATTAGGGTTCAGTTTGCAGAATCTCAGCACAAATACCGGTTTCTTCACCATTTCTTCCCTGGGAGGCGGTATTTTCCCTTTTTGGCTTTTTAGGTGAGCAAACAAAGGACTAGGCACTATGCTTTTCCTAGTGGCTTGGGTTGGAGCTTCTACCGGGGATTCTCTGGTAGCTTCTTGCTCTTTCAAAATTAAGCCTTGTTCCACTCCTTTATGGAAGTGTGGCCAGTCTTTACCCAAAACTAGGTTATGAGGTAGCTTGGGGACTACTGCAATGGGGATTTTCTTCAGCACACCTAGTGCTTTCACCTGCAGACTGTATACAGGGTATAGCGACGTACCACCATGTACACAGCGTATCTTCACATTTCGAACAGGCTGAATCGCTATCCCTGTTGCCTGGATTTGCCGCCACAGCGCCTTGGAGAGCATTGTTTGCTCTGCGCCAGAATCAAGTATCGCAGTGGTGGCAATCCCCTGCACCTCGACCTCTATAAGAAACCCTTCACGAGCTTTATGCGCACTCTCTGCTACTAAGGCAGTCTTAAAGCAATTTCTCTGTATATGCCCTTCTCGGCCACATTTAAAACATTTGCCAGGCTGAAACCTAGCCTTTACAGTCGGCATACACATTCTGCTTGCACCATATTGAAATTTCCCCTTCCTTTCTGATTCCGTGATTGCTGCCCCCTTTAACTCACTATTGCTTTCAAGAGGCATTGCTTTGGCCTGCAAGAAGCGTTCCGTGAGGTCCACTGCCTCATGTGGGGTTTTGCAGCTTTGCAGAATCAGGAAGGTCTTTATTTCATCTGGTATAGCGTTCATATATTGCTCTAGCACTAAGCTTTCTAGTATGGACTCTTTAGTCCTATGCTCCGGATTAAGCCATTTATTCAACAATGTGCTTATCCTATACACTAGGGCTTTTGGTGACTCACCCTGTTTTAACCTCACCGCTCGCAAGAGATTATGGTAGGCTAGCGGCGTAAGGCCTAGCCTTTCCCGGACCGCTTTCTTCACCTCCCCATAATTTCCGGCAAGGTCAGGTGGCATGCTCCTGTAGGCCGCCATTGCTTCTCCTGTGAGGGAAGCTGCGAACCTGATGGCCCAATATTCCTCTGGCCATGCACTCAACTGTGCTACCCTTTCAAAACTTTCAATAAAATTGTCAATGTCATCATTGTCCTTTAACTGACCAAAGTTAAACATAGTCTCTGCGCCTAAACCATGCGCAACTATAGGAGCTAAACCTGGAGGTACGGTCGGTTTCTCCTTTGGCATCTTCTGCTCAGCTACCCAGTTTTTCAGCATGTCCAGGAGGGGTTGCTGCTGAGCCTGTATGGCAGCGGCAGTCTGCTCTTGAAACTCTAGACTCAGGTCTCGCTGTCTTTCAAGTTGGGTTGCCATCCACTTGAATATCTCCGCTGCTTCCAGCGACATCTTTACTATCTGTGAATGCAAACAGAGAGAGAAAAAAAAACCAAGTGCGATTCCTCACACACACCAAAAAAAAAAAACACTTTTCCTTTTTTTTTTTTTTTTCCACTAGCTGGCCAACACCCTCAGCCCTGTATCCTTTCCCTTTCCCAGGTGGATACCTATTACCTGGCTCAGGTGTTGCGTCACGCTTTCACAACCTTCGTTGCAGCTGGCACACCGATGCTGGGACTGTCTCCTTCCTCTCAGGATGGTCTGCAATCGGTTCCTTCTTATAGTTGCTCCTTTGAAGTTTCTTTCTCTGCGCGGCACCTTGCGCATGCGTGGAAGATATCCTGCCAACGTAGCCAACTTGCGGCGACCCTGCCCGGCTCAAGGGGTTAAGGACATGAGCAGCCGCTGTACTTCGTGAGGGAAGGAGGAAACCTTTGCCCCCAGGAATGCTGGGAGTTGTAGTTCCAGCTCTTCTCACTCCGAATTAAGAAACTGTAGTTGTGGTTTCTTTATAATAAGTATTTTATTAAAGCAAAAAGGTAAATGTTCCATCACATGCAAACAAGGGTGCTTCCAAAGGCAAACAGAAACTTCAGGTTAAATGCAACTCAAAATACAAATGCTGCTTTTTCACTTTCCAGCAAATTGCTCTCTTTTGCCTCCAGAGGTCAGTTGGCTTCACTGCACCTCTTACAGCCACAGTTACTTTCACTATGCTGAGAATCAGGTGGAGGTAATTAGAACTTCCATTTTCACGGCAATACAACAGCTTTACAGAACTCAGCTCACACACGATAAAGGCAGTTCCCTTCAGCTTGGCTTTCCTATACAACAGAATGTACAGTCCATTTGTTCACACTCAGGTATGCTTGTATTTCCCTGGGTTACTCCTTCAAGCTGTGCTGAATTATTTGCCTCTTGTGATACTAGCTGTTTTCTAGCCTGTAAGTCTAAAAACTGTTGGAAGCTCTGAAGTAGCAATTCAGCCTGTTCCTTATGAGAGAGGGCACTACTATCTGCTATAGCTTTTCCCTTCTGCTCAAGGCTGTTTGTCTTCTCTTCCTTTAAGATAAAGGTATTAGGATAATTGCTAGTTTCTTTAGCATTTGACTCATAGGAGGAAGAATTATCTCTATATTCAGCTTGGCAGCCGGGTGGCCAATTACTCACTGTTTGTGCAGCACTTCTGCCTGCAGATGGCTCCCAGGCTCTCCAGCTGATCTGTTTGTTGCTCTCCGGCACAAACGACGTTTCAGGGAATGATTGCTCTTTCACCTGTGCTTGTCCTGAAGTCTTTCTCCCCCAAGGCGATGCCTTCCAAGGGCTATCCACTTCAAGGTTAAATCCTCTCTGCGTGGGACTTCTGCTTATTTCCCTGGAATAGGATTGTGCAGGTTTTCTTCTTATGCCAGGTTCCAAAGTATCTTTAATCACTCCACTGGCTTTCCAACCATCTCCTTGTTTCTTCTTCCAATATTCCTTCCTTCCTTTACCTCCTGTATTCCTTGTACTTCTTGTACTCCTTGTACCACCTCCACTCGTGCTTCCTCCACTCGGGTCTCTCGTCCTTCCCTTACTCGGGTCTCTTATCCGTCCTTTACTCGGGTCTCTTATCCGTCCTCCACTCGGATCTCTTATCCGTCCTTCACTCGGATCTCTTATCCGTCCTCCACTCGGATCTCTTATCCGTCCTCCACTCGGATCTCTTATCCGTCCTTCACTCGGGTCTCTTATCCGTCCTCTACTCGGATCTCTTATCCGTCCTCCACTCGGATCTCTTATCCGTCCTTTCTCTTCAGAGCCATGCTCTGGTTTAAATGTACATTCTCTTTTGGACACGCCCCTTCCTAGGGCTGGGTGTGCCCAATCAGAACTGCAGGGCTCCTCCCCTGGGCTGGTCTCCCTACTCAGCTCTGAGGAATAGAGTCTCTCTTTTTTCCTTGCCCTGTCATTTTGGTATAAATCCTGCTGACCCTCAGGATTTTCTACTATCTCCATAGGCTCAGGAGGGCGCTGTTCACCACAGTAGTCATTGTTTAATGGGAAAAAGCCAACATGGATTTAGCCAAGGAAAGTCTTCTTTTCCTAATCTGTTATATTTTTTTTAAGGTGTGAATAAACAGGTAGACAAAGGTGAGCCGGTTGATAAGGTTTTCTGAAAATCCAGATAAACTATTCACAAGGTCCTTAATGAAAGACTCTTGGCGAAATTAAAAAGTCATGGGATTGGAAGTAGTGTAATATAGTGGATCTTGCTGGTTAAAAGATAAAAAGCAGAGAGTAGGGCTAAATGGCCAATTTTTTCAGTGGAGAAAAGTAAATAGTGGAGTACCCCTGGGATCTATAGTGGAGTACCCCAGGGATCTGTGTTGGGCCTGCTGCTTTTTCATAAATGACCTGAAAATGGGAATAAAGAGTGAGGTGATCAAACTTGCAGATGACACAAAATTATTCAAAGTCGTTAAAACCCAGGAGGATTGTGAAAAATTGCAAGAGGACCTTGAAAAATTGGAAGACTAAGCATCCAAATGGCAGATGAAATTTAATGCGGACAAGTGCAAAGTTATGCACCTAGGAAAGAATAACCCAAACCACCTTCGAAACCAGCACCCAGGAAAAAGATTTAGGCGTCATCGTGGATAGTACGTTGAAACCCTCCACCCAGTGTGCAGTGGCAGCCAAGAAAGTTAATAGAATGCTAGGAATTATAAGAAAAGGAATGGAGAATAAAACCAAAGATATTAGAATTCCTCTGTATCATTCCACATCTTGAATATTTTGTGCAATTCTGGTCATCGTATCTTAAAAAGGATATAGCAGAATTAGAAAAGGTACAGAGAAGAGCCACCAAAATGGTAAAGGGGACGGAAGGATACCCCTATGAGGAAAGACTTAAAAGGCTAGGGCTCTTCAACATGGAAAAGAGAAGGCTGAGGGGAGATACAAAATAAGTCTATAAATTAATGAATGGAATGGGTTAACGTAGATCGGTTGTTTATGCCATCAAAAAATAGAAAGACTAAAGGACACGCAATGAAGCTACAATGAAACCCATTTAAGACTAATAAGAGAAAATATTTTTTCAATCAACACGTAATCACTCTGGAATTCATTACTGAAGGATGTAGTAAAAGTTGTTAGTGTAGATGGGTTTAAAAAGGTTTGGACAAGTTCCTGGAGGAAAGGTCCATAAACCATTATTAAAGAGGACCCAGGAAATCCACTACTTAGCCCAGGACAAGCATTGTGGAAATTGTGGACTTTGGGTACCTGTCAGGTACTTACGACCTGGATTGGCTTGATGGACCTTGGACTGACCCAGTATGGCATTTCTTATGTTCTTATCTGCTGGCAGGGTCTCCCAGCTGAGGTGCCAGACGAAGACAAACCATTCATCTGGGCAGCAGCAGAATGGGATGGTGTTGATGGTGGAGGATCACATTTCTGTGACAATGGCAACAACACTTGAATTACCTGCGTGGAAGAAAGGCATGGCAATTTACTTTTGTATCCTGCCACGAAAACGCACTGGATAGTCACAACAAAACAAATTGCACTGTAGTGTTGGAAGATGAGACCCCCAGGTTGGATCGCATCAACTGGCTACTGGGGAAGAGCTGAAGACGTTTCAGTGTAAAGCCAGCATTTATGATGTGGTTGGATCAAAGCCCTTGGGACATCTGATTGCTGATGTAGCTGCGCATGAAATGAGAGTAAGAAGCTGTAAAGATGTCTTACGTATTGGGACATGGAACGTATGAAGTATGAACCAAGGGAAGTTGGAGGAGGCCAAGAATGAAATGGAATGTGTACAATTCAATCTGTTGGGTATCAGCAGACTGAAATGGACTGGCATCAGGCACTTTGCATCTGATGATCAAATCATCTACTATGCTGGAAATGAAAGACAAAGAAGAAATGGTGTTGCGTTTATAATTAAGAAGAAAAACTTGCAAGAACTATAATGACATACAATGCAATCAGTGAATGCTTAATTTCTATTCGTCCACGAGGAATGCTCATCAACACAATTATAATTCAAGTATATGCCCCAACAATAGTTGCAGAAGAGGATGAATTTGATGAGTTCTATGAACAAGTACAAGCTGAAATTGACAGAACATGCAAACAAGATATCCTGATAGTCATGGGTGACTGGAACGCAAACGTTGGCAACAAAGAAGGCAAAGTGGTTGGAAAATATGGACTTCATATCAGAAATGAAGCTGGAGAAAGACTGGTAGAATTCTGCAAGATCAATGATCTATTCATCTCAAACACCTTCTTCCAGCAGCACAAGCAGCAACAGTACACATGGACTTCACCCAAAGGATTGTATGAAAATCAATTTGACTACATCTGTGGAAGTCAATGATGGAAAAGCTCTATAACATCAATGAAGACAAAACCTGCAGCTGACTGTGGTACAGATCAATAACTACTAGTATGCAAACTCAAGCTAAAGTTGAAAAAGAGCAAGCCACTCATGAATGTGGCAAAATATGACCTTGAGAATATACCACTGGAATTTAAAGACTGCCTGCAAAATCAATTTGCTGCTTTAGATACAAATGACAGAGCTCCAGAAAAGGTTGTGTTGGAAGAAAGTGAGACGTATCTACAAAAGGTGAACCAGCAAAAATGGCCAAGATGGATGACCAAAGAAATTCTGAAAATTGCCAAGAAAAGCAAAGAAGCTAAAGCCAGAGGAGAAAGAGAGGCAATTGCAGAACTCAGAGATTTCCAACATGCAGCAAAACAAGATAAGAAGTACTACAATGACATATGCAGGGAAATAGAAGCAGAAACTCTTAGAGGAAGAACAAGATAAGCTTTCCTAAAGCTACGAGAGTTAAAAAAAAATTCCAACCTCGAATTGGAAAGTTACAAGATGCTCAAGGATCCATGTTGAATGATTCTGGCAAGATCAAGAAAAGGTGGAAAGAATATACAGTCATTATACTAAAAAGGTCAGCGGACCAACAGCTGTTTCAACCTGTACCTTATGATCCGGAACCATTGGTGATGAAAGAAGAAGTCAAAGCAGCATTGAATGCCTTATCAAAGAACAAAGCACCGGGCATTGATGGTATTCCCATTGATGTATTACAGCAGTCAGATGCAGCTATTACCATACAAGGCTCTGCTAGGAAATTTGGAAGACAATATCATGGTCAACTGATTGGAAAATATCTTTGTTTATACCAGTACTGAAGAAAGGTGATCCAAATGACTGTGGAAATTATCGCACAATTGCTCTGATCCCACATGCCAGCAAGATTCTATTCCAGATCATTCAGCAGAGACTGCAACCATACCTGGAATGAGAACTGCCTGAAGTGCAAACAGGGTTCAGGAAAGGGTGAGGAATGAGAGACATCATCGCGGATATGAGCTGGATCCTTGAAAGAAAGAAGAATACCAAAAGGATATCTATATGTGTTTTATTGACTACAGCAAGGCTTTTAACTGTGTAAACTATGAGAAACTCTGGGTCACATTAAGAAGCATGGGTATACTAGAACATCTGATTGTTCTCTTGCACAACCTTTACATTGATCAAGAAGCAACAGTTCGTACAGAACAAGGAGAAACAGAATGGTTTAAAATCAGCAAAGGTGTACGATAAGGCAGCATATTTCCCCCCTACCTGTTTAATTTATATGCAGAAAAAAATCGTCATAGAAGCGGGACTTTATGAAGACAACCGAGGTGTGAAGATTGGTGGAAGACTCATCAACAACCTTTGTTATGCTGATGATACCACATTACTGGCTGAAAGCGAAGATGATTTGAAACATTTGCTTCTCAAGATCAAGGAACATAGTCTTAAAATAAGCCTGCATCTTAATATAAAGAAGACAAAAATCTTGACAACTGGCAAAATCAATAAGCTCATCACTGATGGAGAAGAATTTGAAATAGATGACAACTTTAACCTACTTGGATCAACTATCAATAAAGAAACAACAAGCAATCAAGAAATCAGAAGATGCTTTGCTCTTGGCAGAATAGCTATGAAGGATCTGGACAAGATTCTCAAGAGCAGAGATGTCTCTCTCCATACAATGATTCGACTTGTTCAAGTCATGATATTTTCAATAAAGTCATATGGATGCAAAAAGTTGGACAGTGAAAAAGATAGACAGGAAGCAAAATTGATACTTTTGAATTATGCTGCTGGCGATGAATACTGTATATCCCATGGACTGCCCAAAGAACAAACCAGTCGATACTAGAGAAGATCAAACCTAAGCTTTCATTAGAAGCTTAGATGACAAGACTTTGACTTTCATACTTTGGACACATCATGCGAAGAAAAAGATCATTAGAGAAAGACAAGATGCTTGGCAAAGGTAGAAAGTCAACGCAAAAGATGAAGGCCAGCAATGAGATGGATTGATACAATAACAGCAGCTATAGGTGCCACTCTGTCAACAATGAGCCGCCTGACTGAAGACTGAACACAGTTTAGAACAACTAGCCAGAGGGTTGCCATGAGTCAACACCAGCTTGACAGCACTTAACAACAACAGGCAACCTCATAGATATCATCGATTCAAACACTTGGGGTAGGGACATCTATCTTATATTGAATGCCTGTCCATGCTAGCTATTTTGCATGCAGAGGTGTGTATCATCATGCTGAACTGAAAACAATTGTCCTCATTTCCCTGCAGTCATGGAAAGTATAGGGGATATCAGACTACCTTCTACTCCATGCCTTTCTGATGCTTATTCGTGCCCTGAAACAGGAATATTAAACAGAGTATTTCAGTCTGTAACCACATAAACGACTGTGATAAAAATTTATAAAAAGAAATGGGAACCATCAAAACTCAGGAGCAGGTCTATGTCTCTTTAAGATCATACTTCATCTCCCAATCATATGATCATCGGTTGCCCCAAACAGTACTGTTATAATATCAACATTTATTGAAGAGTTCTACACAGAGCACCAAGGAGTCATCATATCACTCCTATCCTATTCGAACTTCACTGGCTCCCGATATCATATAGAATTTTATACAAAGCCCTCCTCATCACATTCAAGGCAATTCACCAAATCTCATCATCATCATAATCTGACCTCCTGCATTACTCACAAAGTTCCAGATCCCGACGCTCCGCAACAGAAAACACACTAGTGATCCCAAAATACCAAGCAAATTTCAACCAGACAACTAGCACAAGAGCATTCTCATCCTTTGACCCTAGATGTTGGAACATGCTACCACCCAACATCAGATCACAAAAGGACCTCTCACAATTTAGAAAAGATCTAAAAACACACCTCTTCCTACAACACTTCCCTCAGAGTATGAACTCCCTAAGGCATTCCCTCCCAACACGAACCAATGATGATAGTTAGTCAAGTACACCCCCATCTTCATTTCTCACCCCATATCAAATCCTCTTAGAGCCCCAAGCCTTAGAACTATAAACATATGATTTCTTGCTGTAAATAGTTTGAATTCTTGTTATCTATTTAACCCCAGTTATCCATGTTCATTCCCTGTTATCTGTAAACTTAACATATGTTCATGCTTAAGTACAATTTGTTAAAATGTAAACCGCGCTGATGACGAAGAGTGCGGTATATAAAAGCTGTTAAATAAATAAATAAATAAAGATTCTTAAAAAACTTATCCTAGTACATGTAGTTAATGAAACCTTTGAACCCTCTTAAAATCTGACATGAATTCAAGAGGTCCAATGCTTCCTCTCTGCTTCAGGGATCAACTTAAATGCAGCCATTCACTTCACAAATGTTTATATAACTAAGTCCGGTCACCCTCAATTGAGAGGCCTAAATCTAGCTGGCTATGTTTAACCAGCTAGATTTAGGATGATTTTCATCTAAAAACCTAGCTGACTGATTTGGCTTGAAATCAGACTAATTAGTTAGCCACATTTTGGTTGCCTAAGTTAAGAACATAAGAACATAAGATATGCCATACTGGGTCAGGCCAAGGTCCATCAAGCCCAGTATCCTGTTTCCAACAGTGGCCAATCTAGGTCATAAGTATCTAGAGTCTCCCCAAAAGACACAGATTGCTCAATGCTTGTACTGGGGCAAGCAGTGATATCCTGGGTCCCTTTTAATAATGGTTTATGGATCTTTCCTCCAGGAACTTGTCCAGACCTTTTTTAAACTCAGCTACACTGACAGCTTTTACTACATCCTCCAGTAACAAATTCCAGAGTTTGATTACACGTTGAGTGAAAAAATATTTTCTCTTATTAGTCTTAAATAGGTTACCCTGTAGCTTCATTGCATGTCCCCTAGTCTTTTTATATTCTGATGATGTAACCAATCGATCTATGTTTACCCGTTCCATTCCATTCATTAATTTATAGACCTCTATCATATCTCCCCTCAGCTATCTCTTTTCCAGGTTGAAGAGCCCTAACCTTTTTAGCCTCTCTTCATAGGGGTATCCTTCCATCCCCTTTACCATTTTGGTGGTTCTTCTCTGTACCTTTTCTAATTACGCTATATCATTTTAAAGATACGGCGACCAGAACAGCACACAATATTCAAGGTGCGGTCGCACCATGGAACGATACAGAGGCATTATAATATCCTTTGTTTTATTTTTCATTCCTTTCCTTATGATACCTAGCATTCTATTTGCTCTCTTGGCCGCCACTGCACACTGGATGGAGGGTTTTAACATGTTATCCACGATTACACCTAAATCTTTTTCCTGGGTGGTGGTTCCCAATGTGTAACCATAGTTTGGGTTGTTCTTTTCTAGGTACATAACTTTGCACTTGTCCACATTAAATTTCATCTGCCATTTGGAATCCCAGTCTTCCAATTTATCAAGATCCTCTTGCAATTTTCCACAATCCTCTTGGGTTTTAACAACTTTAAATAGTTTTGTGTCATCTGCAAATCTGATAACCTCACTCGTTATTCCCTTTTCCAAGTCATTTATGAATATGTCAAAAAGCAGCGGACCCAGCACAGATCCCAGGGGTACACCACTATTCACCTTTCTCCATTGGGAAAATTGGCCATTTAGCCCTACCCTCTGCTGGGGGAGCTAGTTGGGAGCTAAGCAGTCTTCTGAAGTTTGCTCCATAGTTTTAAGTAGGAATTACACTGACGCATTTGCAAAGTCAAGAACAACATGATAGAGAAGACCTGCAATACACATACAAATCACAACACAGTCTCCTTGTTCAAATCTTTTAAGGATATTAACATTTATTGGCCTGATAGTTTCCTCCTGCTCCACTGGATTTCCAGCTCATCTGGAACCAGCCTCTACAGGATTATGATCCTTCAGTAACATGTACCCAGAGATTTTTTTCTCCTTTTGTTATAATCTTCCTACCTAGCTACCTAGTTTAGTAGGAGCCCTTGGCCATGGAGCACAGATCAGAGCTGTCTCCAGAATCCAATAGGCATGCATCCTATATCTGGCTAGTAGGTGTCATTATTGAGCAATAGCAAAGACTCACTTCACTCCACTCAAATACTGCTTCTGTTCCATTTCCAGCCCTGGCTGGTGCAGGAAGCAACAGCTGGGCTTGTATATCAAACCCAGGTCTTCTACCTATCCGTGCGCATAGGGCTGGACTTAAGATTTTGGCATCCATAGACAGGACTAAAGGGATCCTCCCTTGTAGCTTGGAGAGCTGAAGAGGATCCTCTGGAGTGAGGGGTTTGGACCAGCGTACCATGGTGGTGCCTTTTTGAAATGACAATGGTGGACAGACCTGAAGTAAGTGGGAGAAGGCTCCTTTGTGGCTGGATGATTGGCACATTCAACATTTGGGGCCCTAGGCAGGTGCTTGTGCTGCCTGTGTGTAAATCTGGGTCTGACTGCACGAGGCACTGCCGCTGAGCCACCAAGATGATTTTAAAGACTTACAAAGTGAAGTAAGTATGCAGAATATCACTGCTTGACCCAATACAAGCGTTGAGGAACCTGTGTCTTTTGGGGAGACTGCTAGGTACTTATAACCTAGCTTGGCCACTGTTGGAAACAGGATACTGGGCTTGATGGACCTTGGTCTGACCCAGTATGGCATATCTTATGTTCCTATGTTCACTCTCTTCAGTCAATTACAATGCAGCTTTTAACCATCAGCTTGGAAGACCAGACGATGACTTTAACCATAGCAAAGACCCAAGAAACAAAGCTGATAGCTTCAATAAATATAGCTTCCTGGAATGTGAACGTGTTGCATGTTATTAGTTTCACTTTGCCATTAAACAAGCTGTCCATTTACCAAAATAGCACATCTTGATATTTTCCTTGTGGTAAACTAGATAGAGAAGTGATTCAGGATGTTAAGGAGTTTGTCCTATTTATAGCAATGTGACTGAGTATTTTCCAGTTCTACCAGCTACAGTAAGAGGTACTTGCAATGCAATTCAGTTGCTCAAACTCTGTCTTTCCCTGCTAACCACAGGTTTCCAGGGCACCTACTGCCTCTTAAAATAACAAGTATAGCTGAAAGAAAACTCCATTTAGCCTCTGCAGTATTTTAAAAGAACACAAGGCACGGACTAAAATTCTATTGATGTTATTTTGACAAATATAAAATGTAGAAATGCATAACTGGATGAAAGCATAATTAAACTGTGTGATATGTCTAAGGCATGTGGTCATAACAGAGGGAACAAAGTCCTCCCTTCTAAGTTGCTGAAACCAGGCACAGCTCATCTTCAAAGAACTGAAAAGCAAAAACCTTACCTCATCGGTACAAACAAGGATACGATGAAAATCCATGACTATTTTTCTTGTGTCATTCTCTACCGCAGAAGAGAGAAAGTGACACCGTTCTTAAAACAATTGCACTGGCTACTCATTTCATGGTTGACCATCATGTTTAAAATCTTATAGGGAAGATCTTATTTACTAAGAAGGGTAAAGTTGCTCATCTCTCTGTGGGATCTATGCTCACTGAACGATCATACATTTAAAATTTATTCTGCAAAGGATTGAAGCCAAAAGTGACACATAATAAAACTTTATAGGGTGAGCATTATCCCTGTGGAATTAATTAGTCAGAACTGCAAATGAGTAGTCAGATAATCAGAGACCATGGTCTCTGATTGATATCATTTTCTGCATTAAGGGCCATGTTTACTAAAGCTTAGAACATTGGATCGCCAATGTAACACCAATTTTTAAAAAGGGTTCCAGGGGTGATCCGGGAAACTACAGACCGGAGAGCCTGACATCAGTACCGGGAAAAATGGTAGAAACCATTATAAAGAATAAAATTACTCAGCATGTAGATAGTCATGACCTAATGGGAGACAGCCAACATGGCTTTAGACAAGGAAGATCTTGTCTTACACTGTTATGTTTTTTTGAAGGAGTGAATAAACAGGTGGACAAAGGTCAGTCGGTTGATATTTCAGAAAGCCTTTGACAAGGTCCCTCATCAGAGACTTTTGGCAAAACTAAAGAGTCATGGGATAGGAGACAGTGTACTATTGTGGATCAGGAACTGGTTAAAAGATAGAAAGCAGAGGGTAGGGCTAAATGGCCAATTTTCCCAATAGAGAAAGGTGAATAGTGGTGTGTCCCAGGGATCTGTGCTGGGTCCGCTGCTTTTTGACATATTCATAAATGACCTGGAAAGTGAAATAACGAGTGAGGTTATCAAATTTGCAGATGACACAAAACTATTTAAAGTTGTTAAAACCCAAGAGGATTGTGGAAAATTGCAAGAGGATCTTGAAAAATTGGAAGACAGGGCATCAAAATGGCAGATGAAATTTAATGTGGACAAGTGCAAGGTTATGCACCTAGGGAAGAACAACCCAAACTATGGCTACACGATGCAAGGTTCCACATTAGGAACCACCACCCAGGAAAAAGATTTAGGCGTCATTGTGGATACCATGTTAAAACCCTTGGCCCAGTGTGCAGTGGCAGCCAAGAGAGCAAATAGAATGCTAGGTATGATAAGGAAAGGAATGGAAAATAAAACAAAAGATATTATAATGCCTCTATATCGTTCCATGGTGAGACCGCACCTTGAATATTGTGTGCAATTCTGGTCGCCTTATCTTAAAAAGGATATAGCAATTTTAGAAAAGGTTCAGAGAAGAGCCACCAAAATGGTAAAGGGGATGGAAGGATACTCCTATGAAGAAAGGCTAAAAAGGTTAGGGCTCTTCATGAAATACAAGAGATCACAGAGAGAGGAAGACAGGCATCTGTATTTGGAAAAACTTAGAGAAGCTAGCAAAATAGTCAAGAAGGCAAAGATTCAAAAGGAGGAGGAAATAGCCAATGCAATAAAATGGGGGGATAAGACATTTTTCAGATATATTAGTGAGAAGAGGAAGGGCAAAAGTGGTATTGTCAGACTCAAGGGTGCAGGGGGGGAATATGTAGAAGCTGATAAGGATAAAGCGGAATTGCTTAACAAATATTTTTGTTCTCTGTTCACAGATGAAGAACCAGGAGCAGGACCTCAGAAAACACCCACAAATAAGAAGAGAAGCGAGGGACATCTTGAACAATTTTCAGAAGACTGTGTTCATGAGAAACTAGCTCAACTTAAAGTAGACAAAGCGATGGGACCGGATGGGATACACCCTAGAATACTGAGGGAACTTGGGGACGTTCTAGCAACTCCACTGACTGACCTTTTCAATGCCTCGTTGGAGTCGGGAGTGGTGCCAAAGGACTGGAGAGAGGCTCATGTGGTGCCTTTACACAAAAGCGGAAGTAAGGATGTGGTTGAAAACTACAGGCCGGTTAGTTTAACTTCGGTGGTGAGTAAATTATTGGAAACGCTGCAGAAAGAGAAAATAGTGAGGTTTCTGGAGTCCAGCGGATTACAGGATCCGAGGCAGCATGGATTCACCAGAGGCAGGTCTTGTCAGACAAATCTGATTGATTTCTTTGACTGGGTGATCAGGGAGTTGCACCGAGGGAGAGCTCTAGATGTGGTGTATTTAGATTTCAGTAAAGCCTTTGACACTGTTCCTCACAGGCGACTTATAAACAAACTGAGCACCCTAGGGATGGACCCTAAAGTTACTGCTTGGGTTAGAAATTGGTTGGGTGGGAGGCGACAAAGAGTACAAGTAAATGGAGCTCACTCTGAGGAGAAGGATGTTACCAGTGGTGTGCCCCAGGGATCTATCCTTGGTCCGATTCTTTTTAACATCTTTGTTAGTGATATAGCAGAAGGGCTGTCGGGTAAGGTTTGCCTCTTTGCAGATGACACCAAAATCTGCAATAGAGTAGACACCCAGGAAGGTGTAGATAACATGAGGAGGGATCTAGCTAAGCTTGAAGAATGGTCTAGAATTTGGCAGCTGGGATTTAATATTAAAAAATGTAAGGTCATGCATTTGGGCTGCAGCAATCCAAGGGAGCAATACAGTATAGGAGGTGAAGTACTTTTGTCCACTAAAGAAGAGCAGGACCTAGGCGTGGTTGTGTCTGATGATCTTAAAGTAGCTAAACAGGTAGAAAAGGCGACGGCAAAAGCTAGAAGGATGCTTGGGTGCATAGGGAGAGAAATGTCTAGCAGAAAAAAGGAGGTGATAATGCCTCTGTATAAGTCTTTGGTGCGACCTCATTTGGAGTATGGTGTGCAATTCTGGAGACCGCACCTTCAAAAGGATGTGAACAGGATGGAGTCGGTGCAGAGGGTTGCTACTAAAATGATTAATGGGCTTCATTATAAAGCATATGAGGACAGGCTTAAGGATCTTAATATGTACACCTTAGAGGAAAGGCGGGATAGAGGTGATATGATTGAGATGTTTAAATACCTCCGTGGCATAAATGTTCAAGGAGAGAGCCTCTTTCAATTGAAAGCAAGTTCTGCTACGAGGGGACATGGGATAAGGGTGAAGGGAGATAGATTCAGGAGTGATATGCGGAAATATTTCTTTACAGAAAGAGTTGTGGATCCATGGAATAGTCTCCCATTGGAGGTGGTAGAGATGAGGACAGTAACTGAATTCAAAAAAGCATGGGACCAACACAGAGGATCTCTAAAGGTAAAAAGTGGACTGTTGTAGTTGTTGTTATGGAAGGACAGACTAGATAGGCCATGTGGTCTTTTTCTGTCATCATGTTTCTATGTTTCTTTAACCTGGAAAAGAGACGGCTGAGGGGAGATATGATAGAAGTCTATAAATTAATGAACGGAGTGGAACAGGTAAACGTAGATCGATTGTTTACCTTATCAGAATATAGAAAGACTAGGGGACATGCAATGAAGCTACAGGGTAAACTATTTAAGACTAATAAAAGAAAATATTTTTTCACTAAACGTGTAATCAAACTCTGGAATTTGTTACCGGAGGATGTAGTAAAGGCTGTTAGTGTAGCTGGGTTTAAAAAAGGTTTGGACAAGTTGCTGGAGGAAAGGTCCATAAACCATTATTAAGAAGGGACCCAGGATATCAATGCTTGACCCAATACAAGCATTGTGGAACCTGTGTCCCTTGGAGAAACTGCTAGGTACTTGTGACCTGGATTGGCCACTGTTGGAAACAGGATACTGGGCTTGATGGACCTTGGTCTGACCCAGTATGGCATATCTTATGTTATGTTATGTAACAGACTAATGGACAGTAGTGGGCAATAAATGCTGTGGAGTTACAGGAATAAAATGGGTGTGGCAGCACTTAGCACCCCCCCCCCCCAACACACTTAAAAGATTATTTTAGAAGCTCTACTCATGATTTTGACATCTGAGTATTCAGATGTACAAATCATAGAGGTGTCCCTTGACCAATTTTAGAAACAAGGGGCGGCATTTCAACGGCATTTACACCGGTAACTGCCCTAACTACCTGTGTAAATGCCTTATCCGGGATTTTCGAAAGGCACCTTCTGGGTAGTGCCTATTGAAAATCCCGAATAAGTCCCTAATGTGCCCAGATGCTACGCAGTTATCATCGGGGCATGTTGGGGCATTCTGGGACAGAGCGGGGGTGGAGGACAGGGCTAAGCAGGTAGCAGCAATTTGCAATGCTACCCTCTTAGCCCTCTGCGCCTTAAAGATAGGCAAGGTTTTTCCTCGCCTATCTTTAAGGCACAGAGGCTAAGTGGGCAGCATCAAAATTCGCTGCTACCCACTTAGCCTCGGAGGCTGCCGGCATATCCAGCATAACCTGGATTTTCACTTACATTGCTGTGGAAATAAAACTCTGGGTTAAGGGGGTCAGCAGGCAGTCTATGCGCCGACGTGGCGCATAGCCTGCCTAAATCAAAATCAGGACACAGGTATATAGATGTTCCCAGTGAGAGGATGTCTATGTAGCATGGGGGAGGGGAGACTGTGCGGCCTGGGCAGAGTAAGGAGATGCTCAGCACGGTGTGATTTCAGAATTGCACTAACATATCAGGCTCTGGTGGTTAAGGCATCCATGCCTATATCTGCTCCTGACCACAAGTAAGATACAAAAAGGTGCTTCTTTCATGGTTGCAAAACTTCCAGGGGAAGGGCTGGAGAATGGCACATGTGGTCCCTTTACACAAAAGTGTAAGTACGGATGAGGTTTAGAACTACAGACTGGTTAGTCTGACCTCCGTAGTGAATAAATTACTAAATGATACTAAAACAGAGAATAGTGAGGCTTCTGGAGTTCAATGCATTGTAGGATCTAAGACAGCATGGATTTACCAAAGACACGCCTTGTCAGACAAATCTGATTGACTAGGTGACCAGAATAGGACAGAGGGAGAGCCCTAGATGTGATGTACTTAGATTTCAGTAAAGCCTTTGACACCGTTCCACAGAGGTGACTTATAAATAAATTGAACGCCCTTGGGATGGACTGTAAAGTGACTGACTGGGTTAGAAATTGGTTGAGTGGGAGGGAACAAAGTATAAAGGTAAAGGGAGCTTACTCTGAGGAGAAGGATGTTACCAGTGGTGTGCCGCAGGGATCTGTCTTTGGTCCAATTCTTTTTAACTTCTTTGTTAGTGATATTGTGGAAGGGCTGTTGGGTAAGAGTTGCCTCTTTGCAGATGATACCAAAATCTGCAATAGAGTAGACACCCAGAAAGGTGTAGATAACATGAGGAGGGATCTAGCTAAGCTTGAACAATGGTCTAGAATTTGGCAGCTGGGATTTAATGTTAAAAAATGTAAGGTCATGCATTTCGGCTGCAGCAATCCAAGGTAGCTATTTAGTATAGGGGGTGAAATACTTTTGATCACTAAAGAAGAGCACAACCTAGGTGTGGTTGTGACTGATGATCTTAAAGTAGCTAAACAAGTAGAAAAGGCGACGGCAAAAGCTAGAAGGATGCTTGGGTGCATACGGAGAGAAATGGCTAGCAAAAAAAAGGAGGTGATAGTGCCTCTGTATAAGTCTTTGGTGCAATCTCATTTGGAGTAAAGTGTGCAATTCTGGAGACCGCACCTTCAAAAGGATATAAACAGGATGGAGTCAGTACAGAGGGTGGCTACTAAAATGGTTAGTGGTCTTCATTATAAAGCATGAGAGGACAGATTTAAGGATCTCAATATGCATATGTTAGAGGAAATGCGGAATAGAGGAGATATGACAGAGACATTTAAATACCTCTATAGCATAAATGCAGAAGAGGAGAGCCTCTTTCAATTGAAAGCAAGCTCTGCAACGAGAGAAACAGGATGAGGGTGAAAGAGTATAGACTCAGGAGTAATATGCGGAAATCTTACTTTATGGAAAGAATGATAGATGTGTAGAATAGTCTCCCAGTGGAGGTAGTAGATATGAGAATAGTATGGGGTAGATTTAGGATGGCGTTTAGTGGGGATGGACGTCCCCGCTAAATACCAGGGTGCCGATCCTGTAGACTGAGCTCCCTGCACATACAGGCATGTTATACAGGGAGCTCTGTTTGTGGGCGGGAGGGTGTGGGCCGGAGGAGGAGTGAGGGCAGGGAGTGGCAGCAATCTAACCCCAGACGTACAGTGCCGATTTCGGGGTCGGCCATCTAGACAGGGGGACCTATTCCACCTCGGAGATGAAAAACGTTCTCCTGGCCGTAGGACGATGGACGGCCCAGAATGGAAACAATGGAGAGGACGTGGAGTGGGATCCCCGGTGCGGGGAGAGAAACATATCGGTGTCCGCCGGTGAATATGGCTCCTGCATGGAGTTGTGGTGGCATGGCAACAGGATGCCATGCCACCTCTGCTCCATGCAGGAGCCAGGCTGGGCAAGCTGGGTAAGTGCCGGATGTCCAGGGTGCCTGAATCAGGGCATGTCCTGGATGTCCTGACCTTATGCCATGATTCTGCTCCTGCGGGGCCACCTAGACCCCACGGGAGCAGTCAAGTGCATCCCTGGGCCATCCAGATGGCCCGGAGACACACATGTCTGAATTGGCTTCCACCTGAATTCAAGAAAGCATGGAACAAACACAGAAGATCTCTAAAGGAAAAAAGGAGACTGTAGAGGTTGATATGGAAGGGCAGACTAGACAGGCCATATGGTCTTTTTCTGCTGCCATGTTTCTATGTTTCTAGACTTCTAAAAAAAATCTTGAATATTAAATTGGTAAGCTGTCATTGGTAATCTGTAACTTATTATTTAAAAAAGCAAATGTAACTGAGGACTACAAGGCGGCCTACATGACACCAATTTTAAAAAAGGGCTCCAGGAGTGATCCAGGAAACTATAGACCTGTGAACGTGACATTGGTTCTTGGTGAAATGGTGGAAGCTATTCTAAAAAGCAAAAATTAAATAAGCAGGCTTCAGCAATAGAAAATCTTGCCTTATTAATTTATTAGATCCTTTGAAGGTGTAAACAAACATGTGGGTAAAAGGTGAGCCAGTGGATATAAAAATTCCATTTTGCATAGGCCGTCAAGGGAGGCATTGAAATGTCCTAATCAGGAGGTGCTCAACGTACCCTGCACTTTACAAAAGACTCTTCCAAAGGCAAAGCCTCTTGTAAAATGTGTATAAGGATGTGCAAGTACACAACATGAGCACTGATAAAAAAAAATTTGATAAAAAGGCATCCCAAGCTTGTACATTAGCTCTGCTGCAGCCAGGAATATCGCTTTAATGATTTTAAGTGCTAAAATAATGTGTGTTCTGGTTTCGCTTAGAGTGCAAATGTTAGCCTGTGTGTACAAGCTGCAAGGGAGCCTTCACATTGCTATGCAGTAATTATCTCTTATGCAATCTAATTTAAATACACGTGTTCATGTGCCGTGAATGTGTTGGAAATCGTGGTGTCTAGCTTGCAGCACAGTGAATGCTTTATTTGCTTTTATCTTTCTGAGTGAACATCCTGACCTCTTTATAATCACTTCTTCTTTAAATATAATAGGCAACCCTTTGAATGCAATCATTTGAAATCCGTGCATAACACTGGTGTGTATTTAGCAGTATTTTCATGTTAGGATCTTCCCTCCACTGCCAACTTAATAATGTCTACATGAATAAAGATTCCTGCCAGCTCAGTTATAGCCAGTGCTACTCTCGGTCCATTTTAATCTTGCATTTGCGCTTTAACAACTCTGCTTCCAAAAACCACTCTTCTCAGCATATCATTTATATGTACATCAATATTTCATTTAAATTTGCCTCGCTGCTGCACTTTTCCCTAGCGGATGTTATACACGCTCCCAGTTCTACATCAGGGTAGAACTTATCTACCAAAGTCTTCATTTAATGCCCTCCGAAACAGTCACATGTTCATAATCTGGACGATGTGTTTTGCATATGGACTGATGAAGAGGTTTTATGGAAGAAATTTGTGCAACATATTACTTCATGGAAGGGGCGTGTAAAATTCCAATATGATTATGACAGGGAATCAGTTTCTTTTTTGTGAGGATCATTCAAAGTGATTCTTTGTTACTGAAGAGAGATAGGCAGGAGTACCAGAATGAAGGGTTCTGTGTGTAAGTGTAAGGAGTTTGAAGTGAGTCCGATGTGCAATAGGTAACCAGTGGGATCTGATAAATAAAGCAGACACGTGATCAAACTTGGAAGCGTAGTGAAGATGGATTGCTGTATTTTGCAGAGATTGAAGTCACTTGAGTTGACATTGTGGCAGACCGGCATATATAACGTTACAGTAACCAATGCGTGATATGACCAGAATAAGAAGCAGAGTGGGGACTGATGAGTCTGGAAGGAATGACCCAAAAGAACGGATTTGACGGAGAGTAGAGGAGCACTTCACCACCATGCTGATGTGCTCATGGAAAGAGAGAGAGGAGTCTAGAAGAACCCCAAGATACCACAAAGAGGAAACTAGAGGAATATGATGACCATCAAGTGAGGGGGAGAGAGATAGAACAGAGGAAGTGTCGGTGAGCCATATGGCAGATGTCTTTGATGGGTTCAATTTTAAGCAGTTGTTAAGGAGTCATGCTGCAATGAGGGAGGGGCATCTATGGACACTTGTCAGATCAGGGGAAGCAGAGTCTGTACGAAACAGCAGCAGGATGTCATCCGCATAATGATATTGTGAGACACCCTGCTGCTGGATAACGGTGGCCAGGGGAGCTAGAAAAAGGAGGGGTGCCAAGACAGATCCCTGTGGAACCCCACAAGGAAGGGGTAAAAAAATGAATTGCACACCCTGAAGAGAAACAGTGTAAGAGCGGTCTGTGAGAAAAAAGTAAAACCAGCAAAGATCCATGCCATGAAAACCAGCAGAGTGAAGAGGTGAGAGGACAGTGTGATTTACCAGATCAAAAGCACAAGATAAATCAACCTTTAGTTTTTGGTGAGACCTCATTGTGCACAATTCTGGAGACCACAGCTTCAAAAGGATATAAACAGGATGGAGTTGGTGCAGAGGGTGGCTACCAAAATGGTCAGTGGGCTTCCTCACAAGGCATATGGGGACAGACTTAAAGATCTCAATATGTATACTTTGGAGGAAGGGCAAGAGAGGAGAGATATAACAGAGACAATTAAATACCTCCATTGCATAAATGCACAGGAGGAGAGGCTCGAGAGGACATAGGATGAAGCCGAAAGAGGATAGACTCAGGAGTAATCTGAGGAAATATTTCTTTATGGAAAAAGTGGAATAGTTTTCCAGTGGAGGTAGTAGAGATGAGGACTGTATCTGAATTCGAGAAAGCATGGGACAAACACAGAAGATCTCTAAGGGCCTGTGGAGCTTAGTAGTTGGTATGGAAGGGCAGACTGGATAACCCTATGGTCTTTACCTGCCATAATGTTTCTATGTAAACATGCCCGTGTGTCCCAGAGAGCTTACAATCTAAGTGCATGGGGAGGGGGCAGAGGGGGAAAGTGCATCATTTTATGAAGCTTTTTCTATGTTAAACCTGTTTAACATGCAAACAAAGACTTTTATAAAACAAATGTGTTTTATCTCCAAAGTTTTTATACCACTTTCCTGGAAAAGATCATTCAAAACAGTTTACAATACAGGACCTCATGCATGGAAAGTGTGCACTTACTTTTACATGACCTGTGAGTAGTGCACTTAATGCCTCCCACGGAGACGGTTTTAAGTGCATCTGTGCTAATAGTGACACGCGCAGTTAGCGTGCACCTAAACCACCCACACTAACCACAAAGAACTGTCAACACCCACCTACCCCATCACCCCAAGATCCAACCCAATCGCACACTGATTGGTTAGTGCGGGAATTTTAGCACATATTGCTACCCGTCTCAGTGGGTGGGATTAAATGCACAGTGCCATATGTAAGCAACTTGCTAACAGCAGGGGGACAGATGAACCCCTCCTATAGTTAGCACAGGACTCGGCACTAATTTTACGACTCGAAGATGTGCTACCGACGTGACCTTTTATAGGCATGCTCCTGAATGTATAAATATTATGCAGACAAAAGGAAGGCAGTGGAGGAGAGTCTAATGATTAGAGCAACTACCTAGTACACAGGAGATCAGGATTCAATTCCCACTGGCACTCCTTGTGACCTTGTGTAAGTCACTTTACCCTCCATTGCCTCAGAAGGAAAGGCCTGGCAATCTACTTCTGGTCATATCTTGCCAAGAAAACCCAGGGGCTGCTGGACTGCCAGAAGTCAGCACCGACCTGACAGCACTTAAAAGAAAAATAGGAAGAGGGACAGGACTCATGTTGGGGACCAGACCAGATGTTATATGCAGATCAGAGAAATTCAGCCAGCCTGCATATTTTTGATAAGCATAAGTTAGGCTAGCAAATTAGAAGGTCTAACTTGCGTGAATGGTGCTGGAACCTAATTTTAAGCATTTTCTGGGCTGGCCCTTTATTTTTATACAACGTATATATTCTAGATCACTTAACAGGAAGCAAAAAAATCTTAACTAGCCCAATAATATGAATTTCTGGAGATAGAGCACAAAATATAGTTTTGTCTGACCTTTAATTACAAAGTTATTACCAGCTTGGTTATAACCGGTACCACTCTTGGTCCATTTTAATATTTGTGCATTAATTAATCAAAAATTCTTGCTTCCAAAAACTGCTTTTCTCAGCATATCATTTATATGTATATCCGTATTTCATTTAAATATGCTTGGCTGCTGCTCTTTTCACAAGCAGATATTATCACAATCACCGACCACCAAAACAATGACGTATTTTGAACTATTGTACACTCCTCCAGTTCTGCATCAGGTATTACTTAACTAATGAAGCCTTCATTTAATGACCTCTGAAACATTCACATTTTCAGAATCTTTCATTCCTTTTGGTATTTTTTGCCCCCTTGTTCATTCAGATTGCTCAGGTTTAAAAACAAAAATTACCTCAGCGTTCTTTAAACATGATTGGCAATTCACCTGCTTAGACTCTTAAAGAGAAAGGATCCCCTTGAAATCACTTTAAGTTCCATTTCAAGTGAGTATATGTTACTCTGTTTCCACAATCATGCCTATGGTTGGACTATTTTTAATACAGAAATCCTCTTCTGTTCCTTAAAATCAAATTTAATTTGTCAATCCCCCCCCCCCCCCCTTCAGCATTGGAGGAATTTGATCTAAAATCTTCATCATAACTGCTCAAAACTGTGGCCAAATTCAAGACAGTGGTCCACAATAGGTGCTGGTTTTGTTTGAGTATGTAAGTGTGATCTGTGTTCAAGAAGTTCTGATCGCTCTCTTGGTACATCTAACATATGTTTTGGTACATGGATATGTTCTTATATATACACATTACATGGGTTATAGTGCCTGATGAAACAGAATGGCTTAAAAGTACTTATCCTATTCGCAGATAATACCATTTATGCCTTTCCAATTTTCTTGGTATAAATCACACCTTCCACGACATAATGACCTATTGGAAGGGCCGGCACGACCATTAGGTGAACTCGGCAGCCACCTAGAGCGCCAATGGTCTGGGGCACCCCATTGGCATCACTGCTACCCCTCTCTGGGACCTGAAGCGGCAGCAATGGTCGCAAGCAGACCCGTAGTGCTTATCTTCGAGCCCCAGCACTGCGAGGCTGTTTCCCTTCTGTCCCAGCCGAGGTCCGATACCGATTTCCTCTTTGCAAATGCTGTAGGTTGAAGGTAAGTGCTATGGGGCTGTTTGTGACCATTTCCAGAGGGGGGGGGGGCAGTGATGGCAATGGGGGCCGGGGAAAGGGTGGGAACAGGAACAGGAGCAGGAGTAGGAGTTGGTCGAGGGCGGCCCTTGTGCCAGCCCTGCCCACTGGGTATTTCTTCACAGCTTGGTCCATATTCCAAATAACTGAACTAAGAACAAGTTCTTCTATATTCTGGCTATTACGGGCCGCTCACCAGAGTATTCACGTGGGCGTAAAAGTTGCCAGCGCTTCTGTTTTATTGCTGCAGTCTGAGTAGCTCATGTCGTAAAGAGCAATACCCACATCAGACGATCCTCCTGAGTTAATAATAAACCCCTATTTGTGTAAAGGATACCCCCTGAATATATTTCTCCATCAGCCATTTCTCCTGTTTTCTAACATCCTCCATAGTTGTATAAATTCATCTTACCGGTAAATATTGGCTTACTGGCAACCCTGCCTTCAGTCTAAATGAACGAGGCCTTCCATGTTTAAGCAAATTCTGCACCTTTGAGATGATGACTTTTTCCCTTTGGATTTTTGTTCCTGCTATAATAGAAGCCTGTTACAGTGCTAAGGAAAGCATGGTGCTTTTGGTGGATTTCGGTTTGCTGGGCAGCCAGCCGGAATAGTCAGCAGCTGCTGAAAGTTACTGCAGAAGAGAAGTTTTTGACAGTATGAACAAGTGTCAGGCAAAGGCTGGAAGTATTAATTAAAATATTTTGTCAGTTATATCATCCTTGAAAATGTGTATACTACCGACCTGTCTAAGCGTCCCTGCTGCAAGGTTAGCATATTACTCCAGACTTTCCATGTATACAATGCACTCTGTTTGTGGCAACAGTAAACTGATACGTCAACAAGTTGTCTTAGGGATGGTCACTATTTTAAGACCTTCACATTACACCAGTGGCTTCCAATTTGTCCTAAAGCTACAGAGAATTGGTATGGTTTTCAGGAAATCACTAAAAAATATGCATTTGGTATATGCCAGATGTTGATTGGCACATTCCTGCTGCAGTATCATCTAGAAGTAAGGAGATCCTGGATTCTCTACAGGGAGAACTACTCAGGCAATTGGTAACAGACCCCACACGTGAAGGGGCCATACTGGACTTGGTGCTTATCAATGGTGAAAGTGTTTCTGATGTTGTAGTGGGAGATCATTTTGCATCCAGTGATCACCAGATGGTGTGGTTCAGTATTAGGACTAGGGCTGTTAGAATCCATTCCAAGGTGAGGATCTTAGACTTTAGGAAGACTAACTTTGCGAAGATGGGCCAATACCTCAGGGAGTAGTTAGTGGGATGGGAACAGCTGGGGGATGTAGAAAAACAGTGGGCAAAACTGAAAAGGGGTATTTTAAGGGCAACCAACCTTTTTGTTAAAATGGTAAATAAAGGCAAAAGGAACAGGAGACCGCAATGGTTTTCGAAGGAAGTAGCTGAAAAAGTGAAGAAAAAGAGGGAGGCCTTCATGAAATACAAGAGATCACAGAGAGAGGAAGACAGGCATCTGTATTTGGAAAAACTTAGAGAAGCCAGCAAAGTAGTCAAGAAGGCAAAGATTCAAAAGGAGGAGGAAATAGCCAATGCAATAAAATGGGGGAATAAGACATTTTTCAGATATATTAGTGAGAAGAGGAAGGGCAAAAGTGGTATTGTCAGACTCAAGGGTGCAGGGGGGGGGGGGAATATGTAGAAGCTGATAAGGATAAAGCGGAATTGCTTAACAAATATTTTTGTTCTCTGTTCACAGATGAAGAACCAGGAGCAGGACCTCGGAAAACACCCACAAATAAGAACAGAAGCGAGGGACATCTTGAACAATTTTCAGAAGACTGTGTTCATGAGAAACTAGCTCAACTTAAAGTAGACAAAGCGATGGGACCGGATGGGATACACCCTAGAATACTGAGGGAACTTGGGGACGTTCTAGCAACTCCACTGACTGACCTTTTCAATGCCTCGTTGGAGTCAGGAGTGGTGCCAAAGGACTGGAGAGAGGCTCATATGGTGCCTTTACACAAAAGCGGAAGTAAGGATGTGGTTTGAAAACTACAGGCCGGTTAGTTTAACTTCGGTGGTGAGTAAATTATTGGAAACGCTGCTGAAAGAGAAAATAGTGAGGTTTCTGGAGTCCAGCAGATTACAGGATCCGAGGCAGCATGGATTCACCAGAGGCAGGTCTTGTCAGACAAATCTGATTGATTTCTTTGACTGGGTGACCAGGGAGTTGGACCGAGGGAGAGCTCTAGATGTGGTGTATTTAGATTTCAGTAAAGCCTTTGACACTGTTCCTCACAGGCGACTTATAAACAAACTGAGCACCCTAGGGATGGACCCTAAAGTTACTGCTTGGGTTAGAAATTGGTTGGGTGGGAGGCGACAAAGAGTACAAGTAAATGGAGCTCACTCTGAGGAGAAGGATGTTACCAGTGGTGTGCCCCAGGGATCTGTCCTTGGTCCGATTCTTTTTAACATCTTTGTTAG
This sequence comes from Ichthyophis bannanicus, assembly GCA_033557465.1. NCBI lineage: Eukaryota > Metazoa > Chordata > Amphibia > Gymnophiona > Ichthyophiidae > Ichthyophis > Ichthyophis bannanicus. Next base: position 417,852,378 of record CM066036.1, on the reverse strand, counting down.
TGATATAGCGGAAGGGCTGTCGGGTAAGGTTTGCCTCTTGCAGATGATACCAAAATCTGCAATAGAGTAGACACCCAGGAAGGTGTAGATAACATGAGGAGGGATCTAGCTAAGCTTGAGGAATGGTCTAGAATTTGGCAGCTGGGATTTAATGTTAAAAAATGTAAGGTCATGCATTTGGGCTGCAGCATTCCAAGGGAGCAATACAGTATAGGAGGTGAAGTACTTTTGTCCACTAAAGAAGAGTGGGACCTAGGCGTGGTTGTGTCTGATGATCTTAAAGTAGCTAAACAGGTAGAAAAGGCGACGGCAAAAGCTGGAAGGATGTTTGGGTGCATACGGAGAGGAATGGCTAGCAGAAAAAAGGAGGTGATAATGCCTCTGTATAAGTCTTTGGTGCGACCTCATTTGGAGTATGGTGTGCAATTCTGGAGACCGCACCTTCAAAAGGATGTGAACAGGATGGAGTCGGTGCAGAGGGTGGCTACTAAAATGATTAATGGGCTTTATTATAAAGCATATGACGACAGACTTAAGGATCTTAATATATACACCTTAGAGGAAAGGTGGGATAGAGGTGATATGATTGATATGTTTAAATACCTCCGTGGCATAAATGTTCAGGGAGAGAGCCTCTTTCAATTGAAAGCAAGTTCTGCTACGAGGGCACATGGGATGAGGGTGAAGGGAGATAGATTCAGGAGTGATATGCGGAAATATTTCTTTACAGAAAGAGTAGTGGATCCATGGAATAGTCTCCCAGTGGAGGTGGTAGAGATGAGGACAGTAACTGAATTCAAAAAAGCATGGGACCAACACAGAGGATCTCTAAAGGTAAAAAGTGGACTGTTGTAGTTGTTGTTATGGAAGGACAGACTAGATAGGCCATGTGGTCTTTTTCTGCCATCATGTTTCTATGTTTCTAAGCAGGCATTATTTCTGTGCCTGCATAGCAGATGCAATTTCTGCAGGATTTTTCTTTAGCATTTTATAAAGACAAGTAGGCATCTCCTGGTGTTTATTTATTTATTGAATTTGTTCATATGTGCAAATAAAAGTCAACAAACAAGTTCTAGGCGATAGCTGTTTATTGGAATCATTTAGTATACTTATTACTGACAAGCTTCTAGATTAAGTTAATCCAATAAAAAGGTTTCACCTACAACTCGTTTGTTGCCCTTTATTTGCATATATCCAAGTGGATTAACACAGCAGCTACAACCTTCTGCTTATGCTGCATATTAAAGGTTACGTATCTGTTCTGCAATACATTAGGCATTTAAGAAACAATAGTTAGTATTATAATGCAAATGAGTATGGTAAAAAAAAATTGAAGAGTAAAGAATAAGAGAATAAAGGGAGAGAAGTGGAATAAAATTAGTTTAAAATAGGCACCTGCCAACCCTCTTAAACTAGGCACCATGTTATGAAATTACCTTCCATGCAGCTACTGCTGAACTTTCAGTACTGACCTAGTCCTTCGTGGAACACAGGATCTGGTACAAGAGATAAGAGTGTTGGGGCCACTTGGCAATAGTGATTATAGCATGATTGCATTTGATTTAATAAGTGGAGAGAGAGACTATAATGAAAAAAGGAAAATAGTTAAGAAAAAACTAAAAGGAGCAGCTCCAAAGGTTAAAGATTTACATCAAGCATGGATGTTGTTTAAAAATATTATTTTGGAAGCCCAGACCAGATGTATTGCACGCTTTAAGAAAAGTGGAAGGAAGGCCAAAAAACTGCCAGCATGGTTTAAAAGTGAGGTCAGAGAGGCTGTTGTTGCCAAAATAAAGTATCTACCTGTGGGGCAACCCTGTCTGTCTTCCCACAGCCAGCTTTTGGCACTTCTCTCCTGTTCAGGGCTGTGTGGGCATGGGAGGGGAGATCCCTATGCCATCGAACCAAGTAGCCAGACTCCAGATATGTCATCACTCTCACAGCTCTCATTGATCCTGGCCTGGGAAGAGATGTAGGCCATATGGGACAATCCGGGAAATGTTAGCACTACATCAGTCGTGTCTCCCAGTGCCAGGCACAGTGGATGTATAGCTGCCCTACCACACTGCCAACAATATCTGATCTAATTAGAGTACCCTATGTAAAATAATCCAAAAGGAATCAGCATAGGTTCTCTATGGCTAAATGTCAAAACATAGCCCTGTCAATAATAGGGACCCTCAGAAGAAGGGCATTCAGCAGTGCAAACAGCACTACTACATGCTCAACAGCAACACCATTGGTCCCACAAAATGTGCATTATTGGCATGTGTTAGTGCTGTTTTGGCACAGTTGAGTGCCCTTATTCTGAGGGCCTCTTATTATTCATGGAGATATATTTTGATATGTAACTATAGTGAACCCTCTCTGAGTTTGACTGCCCAATCACATTGGTATCTGGTGACACTGCAGTCATCCATACTGTCCAGTTACTGGCCAGGCTTGCATGTCCCCCCTGAATTGCTGATGAGCACACCAGATCACTCCGTGCACCCCTCAAACCACCTACACATGCACACTCTCACTTTCTGTCACAAAAACATGATTCTACCAAAAAGATGCCTTGAATCTATACATAACAGCTATGACATAACATCATCGCATGGGTACCAGGACGACAAATATGATCTTTGTTTCTTGCCCAAAAAGGAATCCTTTCCCTGCTCTTGCCCATACTATCCCTGCTTAAGTAGTCCTATTTTTTTGAACATGGGAATTGTTATGGTCCCATAGATTGGCTCTTTTAGCACAAACAGCAAATAAGTGCATAGCCTGAATAAACACTATTGTGCCTCTTAATATTTCTGTAAGGGTATTTATAAATGTTTCTTTACCTTACAACATTCCCTCATCTCTGATCCCTGTACCTTATGACTGCATCTTAGATTTTTCCAGACTGCAGTCACACCACTTCAAAACATACTTGTCAGAACCATTCTTCTATATGGGACGCATTGCAGAGCACAGCAGGATATTTTCTAAGGCCTAGTCTTATACCATATTTCAGCCGGAACAACATGGACGTTTCTGGGAAACACTTAATACGTACATGGGCCTTTCCTGAATATGCTTTCTACATCTCCGCAGCCAACCACGCTCTTGTTCCACCATCTCCTGCCCATGTTCTGAGAACCCTGTTCTAGCGTCATGGACATGCAAGTCGGTAGTGTTTCAGAATACAAGTCGGGGATATTTTTGGCACATAAACGTCCCCACTGCACATACTGTACAAACCCTTTATTCGTGTTCTGGAATGACCCCCTTGGGAAAGAACAACCCAAACTATGGTTACACAATACAAGGTTGCACATTGTGACCACCACCCAAGAAAAGAATTTAGGTATTATTGTGGATAATACATTGAAAACCTCTGCCCGCTGTGCTGCATCAGCCAATAAAATGCTAGGAATTATAAGAAAAGGAATGGAGAATAAAACCAAGGATATTATAGTGTCTGTATATTGTTCCATGGTGCAACTACACTTTGATCATTGTGTGCGATTCTGGTCACCATATCTTAAAAAAGATATAACAGAATTAGAAAAGGTACAGAGAAGAGCCACCAAAATGGTAAACAGGATGGAAGGATATTCCATTGAGGAGAGGCTTAAAAGATTAGGGCTCTTTAACTTGAAAAAGAGATGGCTGAGGGGAGATATGATAGAGGTCTATTAATGAATAAATGGAATGGAACGGGTAAACATAGACTGGTTGTTTACTACTTCAAAAAGTAAAAAGACTAGGGGACACTCATTGAAGCTACAATGTAGACTATTTAGGACAAATAAGAGAAAATATTTTTTCACTCACGAGTAATCAAACTCTGAAATTTATTACCGGAGGATGTAGTTAAAGCTGTTAGTGTAGCTGGATTTAAAAAAAGGTTTGGACAAGTTCCTGAAGGAAAGGTCTATAAACCATTATTAAAGAGGACCATGGAAATCCACTGCTTTGCCTTGGATAAGCATTGTGGAATCCGAGTACCTTTTTGAGAACCTGCCAGGTACTTGTGACCTGGATTGGCCACTGTTGGAAACAGCATGTGTGCAAACAGTTTGTATGCACTTCAAATTTCTAGGCACCTGAATGAACCGAATGAACTTATGAAGGCATATTTCCACCAAGCAGGTCTAACCTGAAAGATATGAAGCAACCACACAGAGAGAACGCCTTCATCGCCCGCTGCCTGTAGAAGGCATTTGCAGCAGCACAGAACATGTTCCCTAATACTGCTTGCCCTAGAGAGTCTCTTTTTGTTTCCAGTATCCAGAATCCTTTGCTGCAGGCCGTTGTCTGGTCCTGTAGATGAATTGGATCCTGAAGGTTTGCCATCCAGTGCCAGTAATTTAAAACTGATGGAAATCTTGGTTATCTTAGAACATCTCAAAGGTTGCCAGAACGGATGACCATTGACGATTTTGGTCAAAAGTGCTGTACCAGTAGCCCACGCAAAACACCACGGTGTAATGGTCACAGGCTACCAACGGTTGAAACTCTGCTGGTGTAGTGAGTTAGCAAGTCGTATCTTGCCTATTGCTCATTTCAAAAGCATGAGGCATCATCGAGTGCTGTAATCCTCCCGGGCGTGTGCATTATTTTATTAGTAACACACCCTTCCACAGCTGCTAATTGTGATGAAAATATACATTTGTGTATATATAGAGAGAATTATTTTTATCTTCTCAAGAGCAAGGGATGTGCCGGAAATATGTGAATAAGATTACACATGACCATGTAACCCAGAGATGATCAAATTTGTAACCTTGATTTCATGAATCATTTAAAAACTAATTGTAGAAAGTGACAGAAAATGCTTAAAATTAGAACACTGGAGCTTGCCTCTGTTGTATTAGTATTTGTCGTAAAACAAACAAGGAACCATGATTCTCATTCATACTTGGAACATTTCGTTAATAGAGGTTATGATGAAACAGCCCTGAGACAAACCTTCAGCCTTGTGCCGGCGTTGCGCCCTCTCATGTAACTTTCGAGGCCCCAGTCCTGATTAAATTCAGGGCTTTTTTTGAGGGCTTATTCAGTGGAACTGAGTACCGGCACCTTTTTCATTGCCTGCTAAAATTGACCCATGGCCCTCGTGTATTAACGAAAGAGCCCTACACATGCATACTGGCACATTCATTTGTTAGGAAAAAAACACTGATCAAACTCCACAATCATGATCACCCCATCACCGTTCTCAGAAAAATCCTCTCAAAATGAATAACTGGCCCTCATACCTTGAAATATTAAGGGCCCGATATTGAGGTTTGCATTCTATGCGTCGCCGTGGCATATAACTTGCCCGTCGACCTCCTTAACCTGGATTTTCACTTACGCGCCGGTGGAAGTGAAAATCCGGGATAGCCTGCATGTCCCGGCAACCACAGAGGCTATACGAGTAGCAGCGATTTTCAATGCTACCTGCATAGCCCCCCTGCACCTTAAAGATAAGCGAGGAAAAACCTTATCTTTAAGGTGCAGAGGGCTATGCAGGTAGCATCGAAAATCGCTGCTACCCATGTAGACCTTTCCGTTGCCCCTGCTCCATCCCAGAATGCCCCTAACACTCCCCAATTCTATGCAAATAGCATCGGGGCATGGTAGGGACTTAGCCGCGATATTTGAAGGGCACTACCCACGTCGGTGTCCTTCGAATATCCCAGACACGGTCCTTTCACGGGTAACTAAGGAAGTTACCTTTATAAGGGCCTTCGAATATCAGGCCCTATATATATATATAACAATGCCAATTTCCAGAAACCATATATGCAGCCCACCCTCCCAACAAGTGCTGATGGTTCTGTAACTATGTGTGGCCGTTAGCACTTCTTGTTTTGTTTTGACTGCAGTTACACTTTGCTGCCCCCCAGAAACTGTTTCTCTGCCTAGTCTTGCCTAGTGGTTGGGCCGACCCTTTACAGCTCCTACAGTCCATTTCATGAACGTCACATTTACAGTATTTTGTATATTTGTTTTACTTGTCCTCTTTCTACCCATTTCCGAGTGTTGAGATTGAGGAGATCCTACTTCTACCATGACACCTCTGGTCCTTTCCGGCTAGAAACCTCCAGAGTTTTGCCATGACCTTCGGGCAGCCCATAGTGCTTGGATGTCCCTCAGCCAACTACTGGCCGGACCTCATAGAACTTAGCTTGTAAGATCTATGGAGGTCAAGCTCTGTCAGACCGCATTCACAAAAATTGCCGCTGCCTCACGAATACTAGTCTAATTGGAAAAGAGTACCAAAATCAAGTCATAGGAAACTCTTTTGATTAAGTATTCTGCTGCTGATGTGATGTATTGGAAAGAGTGGATAAACGCAACGTTGTTGGTATAGAAAGATATTTTGCTATAAGTCTATCTCACATTTTCCAAAAATGGCTCAAGCTCAGTTGCTGATTATGGTTTGTACCAGCAACACTGCTGATTTTGTTCCATCAATAAGCAGCTTAGTTTTATTTAACTCACTTTTTTGTTTCATACTTCTCTACTCTATAACAGAAAATCCACTCAGTGAGAATATACTGTTGTCCCTTGGATCATACACTTTAGAATTTCCCCATCAGTAGACTAGCTGCCTGTGTGTCGTGTAATGATTTCCATTCCAGTTATGAAGGTATGCTTAACCCTTCTGTTTAAAAATACTATCTTGGAAGCCCGGACCAGCTGTATTCCATGCTTTAAGAAAAGTGGAAGGAAGTTAAAAAACTGCCAGCATGGTTTAAAGGTGAGGTCAAAGAGGCTGTTGTTGCCAAAAAAGCATCTTTCAGGAAATCGAAAAAGGAGCCAAATGACGAAAACTGGAAACAGCACAAGCACTGGAAAGTTAAATGCAAGACATTGATAAGGCAGGCATAGAGAGAATTTGAGAAGAAACTTGCAGTGGAAGCAAAAAATGCATAATAAAGACCTTTTTCAAGTACATTCGTAGCAAAAAAAACCTGTGAGAGGGTCAGTTGGACCATTAGATGATAGAGGGGTAAAAGGGGCTGTAAGAGGGGACAAGGCTATAGCGGAGAGACTGAATGAATTCTTTGATTCGGTCTTTACTGAGGAAGATGTAGGGATGTAACTCATGACTGAAGTGGTATTTAAAGGTGATACTGTGGGTGAATTGAAAGAAATATTGATACACCAGGAAGATGTATTACAACTATTTGATAAACTGAAGAGTAGCAAATCAGCTGGACTGGATGGTATACATCCAAGGGTGTTGAAAGTACTGAAATATGAGATTGCAGACCTGCTATTAGTAATCTGTGAGCTATCATTAAAATCATCTGTAATACCTAAAGATTGGAGGATTGCCAAGGTAATACCAATTTTTAAAAAGGGTTCCGGGGTGATCCGGGAAACTACAGACTGGTGAGCATGATGTCAGTACCGGGAAAAATGGTAGAAACCATCATAAAGAACAAAATTACGCAACATGTAGATAGTCATGGCTTAATGGGAGACAGCCAACATGGCTTTAGACAAGAAAGATCTTGTCTTACTAATCTGTTATGTTTTTTTTGAAGGTATGAATAAACAGGTAGACAAAGGTGAGTCAGTTGATATAGTGTATTTGGACTTTCAGAAAGCCTTTGACAAGGTCCCTCATCAGAGACTTTTGGCAAAACTAAAGAGTCATGGGATAGGAGGCAGTGTACTACTGTGGATGAGGAACTGGTTAAAAGATAGAAAGCAGAGGGAAGGGCTAAATGGCCAATTTTGCCAATGGAGAAAGGTGAATAGTGGTGTACCCCAGGGATCTGTGCTGTGTCTGCTGCTTTTTGACAAATTCATAAATGACCTGAATAATGGAATAACGAGTGAGGTTATCACATTTGCAGATGACACAAAACTATTTAAAGTTGTTAAAACTCAAGAGGATTGTGGAAAATTGCAAGAGGATCTTGATAAATTGGAAGAATGGGCATCAAAATGGCAGATGAAATTTAATGTGGACAAGTGCAAAGTTATGCACCTAGGAAACAACAACCCAAACTATGGTTACACGATGCAAGGTTCCACATTGGGAATCACCACCTAGGAAAAAGATTTAGACGTCATCGTGGAAAACATGTTAAAACCCTCCGCCCAATGTGCAGCGGCAGCCAAGAGAGAAAATAGAATGCTAGGTATCATAAGGAAAGGAATGGAAAATAAAACAAAGGATATTATAATGCCTCTGTATCGTTCAATGGTGCGACTGCACCTTGAATATTGTGTGCAATTCTGGTCGCCATATCTTAAAAAGGATATAACGTTATTAGAAAAGGTACAGAGAAGAGCCACCAAAATGGTAAAGGGGATGGAAGGATACTCCTGTGAAGAGAGGCTAAAAATGTTAGGGCTCTTCAACCTGGAAAAGAGACAGCTGAGGGGAGATATGATAGAGATCTATAAATTTATGATTGGATTGGAATGGGTAAACGTAGATTGATTGTTTACATCATCAGAATATAAAAAGACTAGGGAACATGCAATGAAGCTACAGGGTAACCTATTTAAGGCTAATAAGAGAAAATATTTTTTCACTCAACGTGTAATTTAAACTGGAATTTGTTACCGGAGGATGTAGTAAAAGCTGTTAGTGTAGCTGTGTTTAAAAAAGGTTTGGACAAGTTCCTGGAGGAAAGGACCATAAACCATTATTAAAAGGGACCCGGGATATCACTGCTTGACCTAATACAAGCATTGAGGAACCTGTGTCTTTTGGGGAGACTGTTAGGTTCTTATGACCTAGATTGGCCACTGTTGGAGACAGGATACTGCACTTGATAGACCTTCTTCTGACTCAGTGTGGCATATCTTATGTTCTTATGTTCTTAAAAGGCTTAGGGGGACCGCTGTTGTCCCGATCTCCACTAGACCATCAGGGCATCCCCAGTAAGGACCAGAGAGGGAGGGATTTGGAGTTTGAGGGGTGGTGCCTTATGCTTCTCTGTTTCTAGGGGAGATGGGGAAATATTTGGGTGCTGTCCAGGGGAGTGGGTGCTGATGGTGGGGGAGATCAGAGGGGGCCAAATTTGGAGGGGGAGCTTTTAGGATCCAGAATACTGCTCTAAGCTGCAACAAGCAAGAGGGGAGGCTGGGGGGTGAGGGCTGGTTTGTTCGGGGGCAGAAGGGGGACATAGCGGCTACTGCTGCTTCTCTTTTGTGTGCTGTCTACCTCCAGGCTGCTGTTCCCAGGTTGCAGGAAATGCGGTCCCATACTGTACTGTCAGCCCTATGTGGTAAATGCAGAACAGATGCTGGGCACACCCCCTGCCTTTCCCACAGAAGATTTCTACCTACTACGCTGCATTTTGACATATGTCTGCGATAGGTTCAAACCAATTACCACAGCTTAGTAAACATGTCCCCTAAACTTAAGAGCTCAGCATTTCTTGGGGGGGAGGGGGGGCTAGTGACTTTCAGGATAACTGCAACACAGGCATCATTAAAATTTATTTATCTTAATTTGATTTAAGTAAATGTGGGATGGCAACTCAGTTCTTCTTACTGGCTAACATTATATTATTTATTTCAATTGGTTTCTGCCTTTAGGGGCAATTTACTAAGCCCTATGTCGGTAACATAGGTGTGGGCTACATTACTAGCGTGGGGTTTCTAGCTAACTGAAGGTGGCATGTACATCCGTCCCCTGCATTCAGTGCAGAAAAGCTGCGCTTTAACATGGCAAATGCACACTAAGTACAACTAAAACCACCCAGTGACGTGGTGTTAGTTGTACCCATCCTACCTGCGTGAAGTGCAACTAGCGCGGTGACTAATGCTTGTATCAGATGCTTCATGCCAGGAACACCCCCGTCCCATCCAGTCCCCACCCTGAAGCATGCTACCAGTGCAGTGTTTTTAGCAGGGGTGGCCCAAGAGGGGGTGTGGGGCCATGTGCAGAGACTTGGTGTGGGGCCTCATTTGCATAACCATTTGCATAATGTTGCCATACACTAACTTTTAGTAAACATGCCTCTTAATGAGTGTATGGATAAAGAAAGACTAAAAGATTTCTACATTACTATAATCCAGTTCCAATCGCCAGGCACATTAGAAACTACTACAAACACTGCCCATTTAGAACCCATCTAAACAAACAATACACCCAATGGAATCAACCCAACTAGATCCCGTTTAAACTACTTGATAACCAAAACCCACCGGATAGTGCTGTGTAAGACTACCTGAAAATCAACTATTTTTGTCGGATTGCTCACCGATGAGTAGAAATTTCACTACTCTCGAAGTGAGCTCCCCATTTTATTCAAGAATTATTTAAAATGGCCCATCACAGGTCATTAAATCAGGTGCACAGCACAACCAGCCGTAGCTCCTGCACTGCGAGAACCAAAGTATGCTGTAAGGACGTTTCCAAAATGCTCTGATATAATTATTTCATGGTCTTGAACAAGAATAATAAAGAAGTACTCATCTCAAATCCTTCAAGACGATAACGCCTCTGTAACAGTGGCAAAGGTCCAAGACAAAAACCAGAACATAACCCGAAACTGTCTCAATCTTCTGTATCAGATCTTCAAAACCAGTGAAGGAGTTGTATGATTCAAGGCGCAACACCCTCGCGGCTCTGTTAAGCCCACCGAGGCTGATGGGAAACGGGCATCCTGTTTCCCATCAGCCCCGGTGGGCTTAACAGAGCCGCAAAAGGGAAACTCTCCCTTCACGGCTCTGAAAGCCATGCCGAAGGGACTGATGCAGGGAGGTAGGGCTCTGCCAGGCAGGGGGGGCCACAGGACACTCGATTCTGCCGCTGTGATGTCGGCAGTGGCAGCAGCCAGCTTCTTTTTTTTTTAAATTTATTTTTAAAGCAGAATGTTGTTTGCGCGGGGCCTCCTGAAACGCGGGGCCCTGTGCAAAATACATTCTTGCTCAATGGACGGGCTGGCCCTGGTTTTTAGCATGGGTGCTCCATGCTACTTTCTAGCATGGAGCCATACTGTGTGCTAACCTTGAGCTCGCCTAGTAGTGCACTTTAGTAAACATGCCTCTTAATTGGCAACTTTAATCAAGACACATAGAGGGGCATTTTGGAAAGGACATCCAAGTGCAATCTGGGACATTTAAGCCAGAACATCTGAAAAAAAAGCAAGCACTTCCAGGTGCAGACATGATTTCACCAACATGGATGTGCCTGATAGAGAGATCTGTAAGGGCATCTACATAGATATCCCCAGAATAGTGTTTCAGCATGCTGTCATCTAGGAATGGCCTAATGGTTAGAATAGTGGGTTAGGAACAGGGAAGCCAAGGTTCAAATCTCACTGCTGCCATCATTGTTAATCATGCTAAGTACTAGGGGTGATGGAATGTTTTTTTTCTCTACACTCTCTGGATCTTTTGCAGCCAAAACAAGCACTTTCCAGGTGCCTGAAGCAGCTCTAAACGTAGATGTGACACCAGACGTCTGGACATTTCTGAGATCAGGCTGAGACATCCACAGACATGGTTTATGCTAAACTGGCATACAGGACATCTAAATCTAGCTAGGTTCATATTGTCTGGATAGAATTAGGAGTATTTTCAGACAAAAATCTAGTCAGCTACACTTGAATGAAAATGGGTATAAATACACAGCTACTTTTTTGTCCCAGGCAGTTTATTTATTTATTTATTTATTTATTTTACATTTCTTATATACCGCACTATTTGCGATCAGCGCGGTTTACATAAAACAAACAGTATCCGACAATAAATAAGAGTCAGGTCATTACAATGAACAGGAGCAATCAACTTGGATAACGGTTGTATTCAGTACACAAAGAATGAGAAAAGAAAAGTCTTAGTAAGCAGCGGTACACAGTAATTCAAAAATAGTCAAGCTTGAAAAAATGTGGTTTTAACACTAAAAGCCCCAAAAGGAATTTTACCTAGAAACCCCAAAGTGCGTCAATTGACGCATTATCACGACGACTGCGTTTATCATGAAATGCAGATGTGAATTAATGTGAAGTTACTTATTTGTTAAATACGTGCAGTATGTGATGTCATTACATGACGTCATAGTGTTTATTGTTTGTAATGTCGGAGTAAAACTGTAAACAGTGATTGAGATGCGTCACCTAGTGGGAACATGAATTTATACCTAGAAGCCCCAAAGTACATCAATTGACGCATCCAAGATAATTGAGTGCGTCAATTGACGTACTTTGGGGCTTCTAGGTATAAATTCATTTTCCCGCTAGGTAGTGCATCTGTCATTAATTTTTGAGGCACATATTTGAACATCTTGACCTTGCTAACAAAGTCATGGAACATGACTGACATGGTTCTAGTAGTGGCGCTGGTATACAACTTCGAAGATGCATTTGCGTCAATTGACGCACTTTGGGGCTTCTAGTGAATTGAGTTTTGAAATAGAATGTGAAGGTGACTCATGGGTGGAGATATCTGGTCCTACAAGCGATGTTCCCACCAAGCTGCATGGAGGTTCTTCACCTGCACCTCTGCCAGTAGGGGGCACTGCCTACTTCTCATGACTAAAACCACAATATTACTGTATCTCCCCCTAACAATAGCAGCATGTGCGAAAGACTCCCGTACAGCTTGGCAGGAGAAGCCCATTTAACATGACAGGAGAATGCAGCGGGAGACGTGAAAGCTATAAAATTATGCCTTGTCTCCAAAGCAGTGATACAAGTAACCATGTGAGGAAATAAGAGAATGAAGGTCATGGAGTTATTAGAAAAACTAGTACCCCAACTGTTAGAGAAGAGGAATTATTTACAAGAGCACTGAAGAACTGATTAGAAAGAGATGACAAGGGCCAATCCTGGGTAGATCCAGAAATCCCAAGCGAGAAGATTCTATAAGAAGAATAAAATGTTCTACCATATTAAGGAGGTCATTTCAGAAAATCATTTCCATATGGATATGGTCACATATCTGAATAAATGGCCTGTTATAAAATTCCGACTGGCGTAAAAGCACTCACTGACATGATGATGTATACTTTGCTGATAGGTGTGCACAAGGGCAAAATTTGAGCAGAGCATGTAAGCAAATGCACAGATCATAAAATACTATCATTTTTTGCACAGATATTCCCACCAGCTCCAGGGCTGGTATAAATGCCCACACATTTACTGTAGTTGCAAGATCTCACACTTGCCTTTAAAGAATTGCCTTTATATAGGCACTTGAAAACAGACTTAACTAGGCTCCTCTTATAAAATTACCCTCCGCAGGTTGGAGAAAGATCAGAGGTAATACTAAAGAGATAGGATCTGAGGGAAGCAATAGAAGAGTTACAGCTGAAAGAGCAGGATTAAAGTAGATTAAAAAGAAACGCGTGCAAGAAAAGAAGGCAAAGCCTAAAAGCTAACAAAATACAGCCCTGTAAAAAACAGGAAAGTTACCTAATCACCAACAAGGCTATAGCTGTTACGCCTCAGCATTCAGTGTCTTAGTAGGTCATAAAGTTCTACAAATACAAAAAAGATCATCCTTGACCTAAGGCAATTAAAGAAAATCCTCAGACTTGAGGTTATACATTTGCAGCCTTCCCTTGTCTGAATGCCCAGAAAATCTTGACCTAGGATTATACAATGAGTAAGCAGACCATAAAAAAGGTAAATCGACAAGGCATGAAGCACTTTGGGAAAGCTCTAGATCTGGAAATAGCAGTGGTTCCCAAACTTGGGATCAGGACCCCAAAAGGGATCACATCATTAGTGGATGGGGGTCACAAAAAACATGGCCATTTCCCCATCTCTCTGGACTTTCACTGTGACCTATGCCAAGTCACCAGTCAGCATGTGGCCTGTGAGCCAGTGAACATTCCTCGGCCTGTGCCCCCTCCTGGGTAAGTTTCCTGTTAGACTGGAAATACATGTTGAGACTGGGGTCTGTAAGTACACACGGCACCCTAATATAAGGGACCCTGGGCTGGCGGCTGCTGCTGTTACCACTACTGTTACTGCTGCCTTCCTGCTATAGATGAGTAGAGGAAGGGGAAGGAGGCTGGAGATCTGCCAGTTTGATTTCATCACCATGTGGAGTCACGTGAAGTTTCAGTTCTTAAAATGGGGTCGTACAGGAGAAAAGTTTGAAAGGCACTGGGTAATAGGTTCTCCATATCCTTGCTTACAGAGAGAAAAATCCAGTGCACATCTTCTCCCTCTCTGGAAATAAACAAATGGTTTGAGCCATATCTTTTACAGTAGGCTTGTTTGGAGAGCAGCACAAGCTGAAAATGTCAGGTCCACTGAATAGAATTTGGTGATTTCAGTTCACTGTAAATCAGTGATCCTGGATGAAAGACAGTGGACGCAGGCATGCTTCAAAGATGAAAGAAGCTCCGATAACCACAACCACAGCAATTCCTGCCCGCACACTCTCACTTGCTATTCTGGTCTTGTACATGTTATTTAGGTTTTTCCATGCCCTTATAAAGTCCTTAACTTGTCAAAGGATCCATCACGTCACACTTAAGCCTTTAAGTCTGCTGAGACTGGGGGCCATCCAGCAAAGCTGAAGCATCCCCTTCTAGGAATCCACTTATCAGATGAGCCGATATATTGCAGGAAATGTGTATGCCACTGCTGTGGGCTGCTACCTGCTAACATAACTGGGTTTAACAAAAGGGTTGGACACGTTTCTAGAGGGAAAGTCCATAAACCATTAAGGTAGATTTGAGAAAAACACTTCCAACTCTTATCTGCCTGGAGGGAGGGAGCATGGAACGTAGCTACTTCTGGGGAGTCCATCAGGTATTTCTAGCCTAGATGGTCCACTGTTGGAAACAGCATACTGGGCTTGATGGACCAACTCTGACTCAGTATGGCAATTCTTCTGTTCTTATGTTCTCAGCTGGCTTCATTTTCTCAGGACAGACTTCCTATTAGAGAAAGATGCAATTTTAAACTGTAAACCATGTAAATGCCTCTAAGCGGGATAGTCAGTGGCACTAACATGGTTAATGCCGTTGAATATCCCTGGTCCCTGCGCTATATGCCCCAATGCTAAATGCTTTGCATCAGAACATTCTAGGGCAATGCTGACCAAGGGTTTCTGCCGCCCCAGGCAGAAGCCCGTCCATACCATCCCCCCATAGCCCATTCCCCATGCCTGGTATTGAAGTCAGTGATGAGCCTGACGTCTGTATCAGGTAGAATGGTAGAAAACTATTATAAAGACTAATATTACTGAATATGTAGATAAGTCATGGTTTAATGGGAGAAAGCCAATATGGATTTAGCCAAGGAAACTCTTGTCTTACTAATCTGTTATATTTTTTGAAGGTGTGAATAAACAGACAAAAATGAGCTGGTTGATATAGGGGCCAATTCAAACCTGTGCATCCCCAGGGATGCACCCGATTCTGCTCCCACAGCAGCAGAATTTCAGTATAGTGGCTGGATGCCAGGACAAGCCCTGATTCAGGCACCCTGGATATCCAGCCACTTTCCCAGCTAGCTCAGCCTGGCTCCCGCATGGCGCCGCAGTGCCACGGTGTCATGTTGCCATGGCACTGCGGCTCCAAGCAGGAGCCAAATTCCTGGCAGCAACAGCAGACTCTATGTTCCTCGCAGCTCAAACCCTGATCAGGCTTTCCATGGCCAGGGTCGGGCTGCTAAGCACCCCCTGCACCGCCTCACCTGTCTTTTGCGGCCCAGCTCCGGCCCGCCCTTGCACCTCTCTCAGTCCTCCCCTCCTGCTCATATACAGTGCCCCCTGCACATCTCTGCTGTATGTGCAGGGAGAACTGTGGGTGGAATTGCCACCCAAGTGTTTAGCAGAGATGGATGTCCGAACCTGACGTCCATCCCCGCTGAATGCCATCCTTAATCTACCCCATAGTGTATCTGGATTTTCAGAAAGCCTTTGACAAGGTCCCTCATGAGAGACTCTTTAAGAAATTAAAGAATCATGGGATAGGAGGCAGTGTACTATTGTGGATTAGGAAATGGTTAAAAGATAGAAAGCAGAGAGTAGGGCTATATAGCCAAATTTCTCAGTGGAGAAAGGTGAATAGTGGAGTACCCCAAGGATCTGTGCTGGGCCTACTGCTTTTTAACATATTCATAAATTACCTGGAAGTAGGAACAATGAGTGAGGTGATCGAATTTGCAGATGACACAAAATTATTCAAAGTTGTTAAAATGCAAGGTGATTGTGAAAAATTGCAAGAGGACCTTGATAAACTGGAAGACTGGGCATCAAATGGCAGATGGAATTTAATGTGGACAAGTGCAAAGTTATGCACTTAGGGAAGAACAACCCTAACTATGGTGACACGATGCAAAGTTCCACATTAGGAACCACCACCCAGGAAAAGAATTTAGGTATCATTTGTGGATAATACATTGAAACCCTTTGCCCAGTGTACAGTGGCGGCCAAGAAAGCAAATAGAATACTAGAAATAGAAGGAAAGGAATGAAGAATAAAACAGAAAACATTATCTTACAATGCCTTTGTATTATTCCATGGTGCAACCCCATCTTGAATATTGTGTGCAATTCTGGTTGCAATATTCTAAAAAGGATATAGCAGAATTAGAAAAGGTGCAGAGAAGAGTCACCAAAAAGGTAAAGGGGTAGAAGGATGCCCCTATGAGGAAAGGCTTAAAAGGTTAGAGCTCTTCAACTTGGAAAAGAGACTGCTGAGGAGAGATATGATAAAGGTCTAACAAATTAACGAATGGAGTGGAAGGGGTAAACATTGACCATTGTTTGTTCCTTCAAAAAGTAGAAAGACTAGGGGGACACTCAATGAATCTACAAAGTAACCCATTTAGGACTAATAAGAGAAAATATTTTTTCACTCAACACGTAATCAAACTCTAGAATTTGCCACCGGAAGATGTAGTAAAAGCTGTTAATGTTTGCTGGGTTTAAAAAAGGTTTGGGATAAGTTCCTAGAGGAAAGGTCCATAAACCATTATTACAGAGGACACGGAAAATCCACTTCTTACCTTGAGACCAGCATTGTGGAACTTATCTATCTTTTTGCAAACCTGCCAAGTACTTGTGACTTGGATTGGCCACTGTTGGAAACAGGATACTGGGCTTGATGGACCTTGGTCTGACCCAGTATGGCATATCTTATTTTCTTATGAGCTGCGTTGCCCCCCCCCCCCCAGCCAAGTCGCCGCCACCCCTGCTGTCACTGATTTTGTTAGCGGGATCGAGGAGACAGCTAGGCATGGAAGTAGTGGCAACACAAGGTGTGACTCAACTGTTGGGGGGGGTCAGAAGCATCAGACCGTGTGTGCCAATGCACAAGACCTGCCACGGGTACCATGCCATGCCACCCATAGAGATCTGCTCTAGGTGGCTGCCTAGCCCACCTAGTGCATGGGCTGACTCTGGTTCCAGGGGCTGTACCCATCGGTCAGTGGCAATATTGTGCTGCTGCCCAGTTAATGACCCACGGGTAAAGATAGGTGTGGCAAAAGCTGGCCTATAATTTGAAATCTCTTTAGTTGATAAATCAGTAGTCCAGAGTAGAGCACATTACATTATCAAGACGTGTAATGTAACACAGTACTAAGTAGAACGGATGTTTGCACAGGAAAATTTAAGAGGGGACTCAGGCAGATTTGGGCAGTTTGTGTAGTGAAGGAAAGTTCTGAAACAATGTACACACCAAGAAATTAAAACATGACTGCACCGAGATGATGGTAGAGCCGAGGAAATTGGTCACAGCTTACCTCAGCAGCACAGGCATAAAATAGCTCCACCAGAGCTCTGTGATCCTCAGTCTTGAAGGACTAGAAAAAGGGACTGCTACTTCTGGAGAGAGATCTGCAATTGTGAGTATATACTTCTGGGAATTTTCTGAAAGGACTTCTTTAATTAATCTGTGAACCCAGTGTTTTTGTTAAATCAGTCAGGGCCTAGTAGCAGCAGTTTAAGTTTAAATTTAAAACACAGAAGAGAACTTTCTGGTTACATTTCATACCCAGCAGAGAGCTTGTATTTAAATTTCATAATAAGTCAGAGCCTAGCAGCAGCAAAGAGCTTTAATTTAAATCAAATCAGAATATAACTTAGCATAAAAGGGAAAATAGGGTAACTACTCTTTGAGCAACACAAAGTCTTCTAGAGACCTTTACAAAGAGGCCTTCTACCTAGGGGGCAAGAGATCTATGAAACTTTTTCAATAGGTGTTAACACCAGGTGGCAGGTCAAAGGGCCACTTTGGAAGACTCCTTCTATCCAAGCAAGAACTGTTAATCACCCAGGAAGTTGGTCACAGCTTACCTCAGCAGCACAGGACAGGGAACTGTGTAGCAGCCCTCTTTTAATAAGTGTTATTTCCCTCCCTCCCTCCCCAACACCCACCCACCTCTGGGATAATCATAGCTTTATAAGTACTTACACATCTTAAAGGAAAGGAGATGCTCTCAGGTGAAGCTCGCTATCCAACTCAGTCATACACTAAGGACCTGAGATTAATTAAGCTTCAGGTGAGCAAGGTATATTAAACGTATTAGGTACAGTTTTATTAGTATAAATATCCATAACAACCCTTAGTAAGTAAAGAACTTAAAGATCTAAACACAAGCTTAAAACTAAGATGCAGACAGCAGTCCAGCAGCGAGATGGGAGCTTTCCAGTCTTTTGCATTGAGTATCACATGTATGATTTTCTCCCAGTTGGTGAGAGGTCTTACGTGTACACTAGGTGGAAGGAGCTCTTTGCTCTCAGGGAATGAGTCCATTCTCTAGAGGCTAGAGTAGCAGACTTGGAAAACATAAGAAAGACAGAGGTACACAGATGAGACCTACAGGGATATAGTCCTGAAGTCCCACCTCCAGTCTGGCAGCATCCCTGTTACCATGGAGGAGAGAGGTCTCGTGAGAGGAGAGCATCACCCTGGTGAGGCAGAAAGTGATCCTGTAACTAGGACCTATCCTGAAGGTGATGTAAAACCCTCTCCAACCGAGGAGGTTTCTCCAGGACCATGTGCCCATGAAGGAAGAGTTAGGACAGCCGTTATAGTTGGTGATTCGATCATTAGACATGTAGATAGCTGGGTGGCTGGAGGACGTGAGGATCGCCTGGTAACATGCCTGCCTGGTACGAAAGGTAGCAAACCTCAGGCGCCACCTAGATAAGATCTTAGATAGTGCTGGGGAAGAGTCTGCTGTCTTGGTACATGTCGGTACCAATGATATAGGAAAATGTGGTAGGGAGGTTCTGGAGGCTAAATTTAGGTTTTTAGGTAGGAAGTTAAAATCCAAAACTTCCAGGGTAGCGTTCTCCGAAATGTTTCCCATTCCACGTGCAGGACCCAAAAGGCAGGCAGAGCTCCAGAGTCTCAATGCGTTGATGAGACAATGGTACAGAGATGAGGGTTTTGGATTTGTTAGGAACTGGGGAACATTCTGGGGAAAGGAGGGGCTCTTCTGAAGGGATGGAACCAAGCTGCTGACATTAACCTTTAAAAAGGAAGTAGAGCAGCTTTTAAACTAGATAATAAGTGAAAGCCGGCAGTTGCCCAAGAGCGCATGGTTCAGAAGAATGTATCCTTGAAGGATACTACCAAAAGCAGAGAGGTTCCAAAAAAGAGTAAAGTAGCCCAAATGCCCTCAAGTATGGAGCAGACAGAGCTTAAAGATCCCAAATTACCCATGTCTACCAATAGCCAGATTAATATGAATAAAACACAGTCTGTAAAATGCTTCTATGCAAATGCTAGAAGTCTAAAAAATAAGATGGGAGAGTTAGAATATATAGCACTAAATGAGAGGTTAGATATGATTGGAATATCAGAGACATGGTGGAAAGAGGACAACCAGTGGGACAGTGTGATACCTGGGTACAAACTATATCGTACTGATAGAGCTGATCAAATTGGTGGAGGGCTTGCGCTCTATGTTACAGAGGGCATTGAGTCAGAAAGCATTAAAGTTTTGCAGGAAACAAAATTTGCTGTAGAATCTCCTATAGATTGAAATTCCATGTAAAAAGGGGAAGGCGATAGCAGTGAGGGTGTACTACCGACCGCCTGGCCAGAATGAACAAATGGATGATGAAATGCTCAAAGAAATCAAGGAAGCTAACAAAAGTTACAGCGCAGTAATAATAATGGATGATTTCAATTACTCCGGTATTGACTGGGTCAGTGTCACGGCAGGACATGCTAGGGAGATAAAGTTCCTAGATGAAATTAATGACTGCTTCTTGGAGCAGCTGGTTCATGTACCGACCAAAGGGGAAACTATATTAGACCTAGTCCTTAGTGGAACATCAGATCTGGTGCAAGAGATAAGGGTTTTGGGGCCACTCGGCAATAGTGATCATAGCATGATCGCGTTTGATTTAATTAGTGGAGGAGGGATAGTAAGGAAATCCACAGTACTACCTTTTAACTTTCGAAAGGGAGACCATGATAAAATGAGGAAAATAGTTAAGAAAAAATGAAAAGGGGCAGTTGCAAAGGTTAAAGACTTACATCAAGCTTGGATGTTGTTGAAAAATACTATCTTGGAAGCCCAGACCAGCTGTATTCCACGCTTTAAGAAAAGTGGAAGGAAGTCAAAAAAACTGCCAGCATGGTTTCAAGGTGAGGTCAGAGAGGCTGCTGTTGCCAAAAAAGTATCTTTCAGGAAATGGAAAAAAGAGCCAAACGATGAAACCTGGAAACAGCACAAGCACAGGCAAGTCAAATGCAAGGCATTGATAAGGCAGGCAAAGGGAGAATTTGAGAAGAAGCTTGCTGCAGAAGCAAAAATGCAAAATAAAGACTTTTTCAAGTACATTTGTAGCAAAAAACCTGTGAGAGAGTCAGTTGGTCCATTAGATGATAGAGGGGTTAAAGGGGCACTAAGAGGCAACAAGGCGATAGCAGAGAGACTGAATGAATTCTTTGCTTCGGTCTTTACTGAGGAAGATGTAGGGATGTTACCCATGACTGAAGTGGTATTTAAAGGTGCGGAAGAATTGAAGGAAATATCGATACATCAGGAAGATGTATTACAACTATTAGATAAACTGAAGAGTAGCAAATCACCTGGGCTGGATGGTATACATCCAAGAGTGTTGAAAGAACTGAAATATGAGATTGCAGACCTGCTATTAGTAATCTGTGAATTTTCATTACAATCATCTGTAATACCTGAAGATTGGAGGATCGCCAATGTAATGCCAATTTTTAAAAAAGGTTGCAGGAGTGAACCAGGAAACTAAAGACCGGTGAGCCTGACGTCAGTACCGGGAAAAATGGTAGAAACCATCATAAAGAACAAAATTACTCAGCATGTAGATAGTCATGGCCTAATGGGAGACAGGCAACATGGCTTTAGACAAGGAAGATCTTGTCTTACTAATCTGTTTTTTTTTTTTTGAAGGTGCGAATAAACAGGTGGACAAAGGTGAGTCAGTTGATATAGTTTATCTGGACTTTCAAAAAGCCTTTGACAAGGTCCCTCATCAGAGACGTTTGGCAAAACTAAAGAGTCATGGGATAGGAGGCAGTATACTATTGTGGATCAGGAACTGGTTAAAAGATAGAAAGCAGAGGGAAGGGCTAAATGGCCAATTTTCCCAATGGAGAAAGGTGAATAGCGGTGTACCCCAGGGATCTGTGCTGGGTCTGCTGCTTTTTGACATATTCATAAATGACCTGGAAAGGGGAATAACGAGTGAGGTTATCAAATTTGCAGATGACACAAAACTATAAAGTTGTTAAAACCCAAGAGGATTGTGGAAAATTGCAAGAGCATCTTGATAAATTGGAAGACTGGGCATCAAAATGGCAGATGAAATTTTATGTGGACAAGTGCAAAGTTATGCACCTAGAAAAGAACAACCCAAACTATGGTTACATGATGCAAGGTTCCCACATTAGGAACCACCACACCAGAAAAATATTTAGGCGTCTTTGTGGATAACATGTTAAAACCCTCGGCCCAGTGTGCAGCGGCGGCCAAGAGAGCAAATAGAATGCTAGGTATCATAAGGAAAGGAATGGAAAATAAAACAAAAGATATTATCATGCCTCTATATCGTTCCATGGTAAGACTGCACCTTGAATATTGTGTGCAATTCTGGTCGCCGTATCTTAAAAAGGATCTAGCGTTATTAGAAAAGGTTCAGAGAAGAGCCACCAAAATGGTAAAGTGGATGGAAGGATATTCCTATGAAGAAAGGCTAAAACGTTTAGGGCTCTTTAACCTGGAAAAGAGACGGCTGAGGGGGGATATGATAGAAGTCTATAAATTAATGAACGGACTGGAATGGGTAAACGTAGATCGATCGTTTACGTTATCAGAATATGGAAAGACTAGGGGACATGCAATGAAACTACAGAGTAAACTATTTAAGACTAATAAAAGAAAATATTTTTTCAATCAACGTGTAATCAAACTCTGGAATTTATTACCGGAGGATGTAGTAAAGGCTGCTGGTGTAGCTGGGTTTAAAAAAGGTTTGGACAAGTTCCTGGAGGAAAGGTCCATACACCATTATTAAGAAGGGATCCAGGATATCAATGCTTGACCCAGTACAAGCATTGTGGAACCTGTGTCTTTTGGGGAAACTGTTAGGTACGTATGACCTAGATTGGCCACTGTTAGAAACAAGATACTGGGCTTGATGGACCTTGGTCTGACCCAGTATGGCATATCTTATGTTCTTATGTTCTAAGGGGCCAATGGGAACACAGCTGTGGTACCTTTGACCAAGGCAAGGCCGTACCAAGGGCTTGCAGTGCGGCTGCAGAGGGCACCGATATCATCACTGGGCTTCCAGGAAACCCAAAAGGAGTGCATTACTGAGTGTGGCTGGGTGGAGGGGGGCACCAGATTCGTTGGTCGCACAGGGCGCATTTTTAGCTTAGTATGGTCCTGGACCGAGAAAGCAGTTGTTTTTTGAGGTTTGAATTTGAGAGCGTTTGTTTGAAGCCATACAGCCATTTTCCCAAGGCAAATATTAATTGCGGAAAGATCCAGGTGAAAGCTATCAATTTGAGCAATGAGAAGGATTATCATTGGCTCACATGTAGAATGAAATACTAGTTGTTTAAATAAGGCTTGCCAGAGAGTTGAGAAAAATGTTAAGGGAGCTTTTTTAGAAGCTCTATTTGTGTTTTGCACATGTGAATACAAGCACTGACATGAAATCACTTCGATGCCCAAATAGCCATTTTGAAAATGTCTGAATTTAAACATGTCTGCACTGATCATATACAAGTCTCATGGGGGCATGTCGGAGGTACATCTGGGGTGTATCAGGGGCGTAGTTTGGATGAGCAAAAAGATATTCGTGCATATCCAATTTCATATATGGGTTGTACATGCGCCGACGGAAATTCTCCACATCTATATTTAAACTTGTTCCCTGACACATTTAGGTTTTTAAGAAATGCTTTACAGGAGGGATTAGGGGGGGGGGGTTGTCCTCCTTAGTCCCTCAGTGTTTCTTTCCCCCTCCACATGTCACTTCAGTAGGCGTGTGAATCCTTTATACTTGATGAAGAGTGACGGGACATCTTAGTTTGCAAAATGGCCAGGTTACGTGCTCTTGTGGTGACATTTGTATGTGTGTATTCTGAAAGCGCGGCACATACACAGTCAAATTGCCAGGGTTCCCTTGTCGATTTTTCCATGTGCATGCTTGTAAAGTGATATCTGCCACTGCACGTGGATGCCTGTCCCCATATGTAACCCAGAAGACCCCTCCAAACCAAACTGGTTATTAGGTGACTTTAATCTGGCTTCTACTCAACCTACCCTAGCCAATTCTTTCTTAGAAGCAATGTCTGACCTCAACTACAAACAAGTAGTGGCTAATCCCACCCATCAAAGTGGGAATCTCTTGGACCTAATCTTTATCCCTCAACATGACATGATTATGATGAACAAAATTGATCTCTCTATTACCCCTGTCCCATGGTCTGACTATAACCCAATAACTTTTCAGATACCAGCATATCAATCCACAGACTACTGTCTAAACTCCACTGTATGCAAAAGATCTACAAGATTCAAGCAACTAGACAGTGATGACTTCAAGAACCATGCTCTCCCAAAGCTTGCCAAACTATCAGATAATCTCAATGATATTGTAAATAACTGGAACAATACCCTCTCCTCATACTCGCAACTCCCAGCCTTGATCAAAAAGTCAACATCTGACAACCGAGTTACTAAAAAACAATCTGCCCCATGGTTCTCACATGAACTACGTACCTCTCTCCTCCACCTCAGAAAGCTTGAGAGAAAATGGAGAAATACACGTAATTCCTCTGACCAAACCACCTACTTAGAACATCTTAAACATCGTGAATCAATTTGGGCTAAGAGAAAAGAATACCATGCTGATATCCTCAGTCGCTCTCTGAATAAACCAAGAGACTTATTTAATCTAGTAAAGTCCTTTATCAATCAACCATCTCCGCCACAACAAGAAGGGATTCAGCCCCAAGCCTATGCGAACTACATCCAATCCAAATCAATAAAAAGAAATACTACATCATTACATGAACCTGTCCAAACTTCCCTTCCGCAGTTTTCAATCACCAACCTCTCACCACCCTCTGTAAAAACCATAAATGAAGTTATTACCTCCATCAACACGACAACTTCACCATCTGACCCATGCCCAGCACACTGGATAAGATCTATGCGCACAGAACTCAGCCCTTTTATAGCTAACATAGCGAAGCTGTCATTTGAATCTGGTGTCTTCCCAGATGCTCTCAAACATATATACATCCGACCACTGCTGAAAAACAACCAGCTTGACCCAAAGAAGGAGGACTCATACCGTCCAATCTCTAGTATCCCATTTCTAGCCAAAATTCTTGAGAAATTAACTCTCAGGCAGATACAACAGCATATAGACTCATTTTCCCCTTTAGATCCATGTCAACATGGATTCAGGGAAGCCCACGGTGTAGAAACTCTCCTAACAACATTAATCAATACACTTATCAACGGCATTGACAATCTGAAAAATGGCTTTGCTCTAATATTTCTTGATATAGCTGCTGCGTTTGATTCTGTGGATCACATACAACTACTAAAGAGACTTCATGAGAAGGTAATCAAGAACCGTGCTTGGGACTGGTGCAAATCCTACCTGGAAGGTAGATTACAACAAGTTCGTATTGGTAATGCTACTTCAAATCCCTTTCAGCAGAAACAAGGTGTACCACAAGGCTCCTCCTTGTCTGCGCTGCTGTTCAACATCTATATGCAGCCAATCTGTGACATCGCACGCTCTTTTGGTATATCCTGCCTTATGTATGCGGATGATGTGCTATTATTCTCACCGATATCTGTATCATACCCAAACTATACAGTGCTAATCAACTGTTTTAATTCAATAACTGATTGGCTTCTCTCTCAAAACCTCCGTATTAACTTTAAAAAAACAGAGGTTCTAATAATCACAAGGAATAAATCTTTCTCCCCTCCATCAATTCTAAAAGTCAGAGATGCTGATCTCCCAGTCAAATCAAATATTCGATATCTAGGAGTAATTCTGGATCAAAGGTTAGACTTCAAGGAACATATAAAACGCACCGTAAAGGCCGTTCACTTCAAGATAAAAACCCTTCGTCATCTGAGACCTATGATGAAGTCTGATGACTTCCGCACCATCTTTCAAGCTCTAGTCACGCCGCACTTTGATTATGCTAACATAATACTCCATGGCTTACCAAATATAACTATTAATCCTCTACAATTAGCCATGAACGCAGCTGCTCGTGTCCTCTGCGGATCATCAAAGTGTGAGCATATTTCCCCCATTCTAGAGAAGCTTCATTGGTTACCAATAAACTGTAGAATCCAATATAAGGCCATCCTTACCACCTTTAGGGCCTTCAATAATAATTCTCCAGATTCCATCTCTGATCTCATCATACACACAACAAATAACAGGTCCAGGAGATCTCCAGCTGTTGACACACTACTTATACCAAAAGTTTCCTTAAAAGCTAATCAATCATCCATCAACAGGGCTTTTTCGAATTATGCTCCTAGATGTTGGAACAAACTCCCTCCCAATATCAGAGCAATTAAAGACATCAAACAATTCAAAAAAGCCCTTAAACACCACCTTTTCATCGCACACTTCAAACACCTAAACACCCCTTCCCCTCCCCCATCCTTTTAACCTCATACCTACCCTAACTGTATAGATTTTATATATCTCCAACATGTATTTTCTAGAAATATAAATGATTTCCCTGTTTACTTCCATGTTAATTTTCCTGTTACTTGTAATAGGTCTGTTATATCTGACCAATTGTTGTATTGTTTCAATGTAAACCGCACTGATGACAAATAGCGCGGTATATAAGAAAATTAAATAAATAAATAATATGTACCTGGTTCAATTTAACGCACACACATTTATGGTAAGGGGCAGAGGTATGTTGATTTAAAAATGGAATTACATGTACCCACCTTCTCTTTTAAAATTGTCAAAGAATTACAGACTTTTTCATTTGGACTTTATTGCAACCACATATACGGCCTTTCTAAAATGCACCTTTAAGTGACTGTCAAAGTAACTCAAACTTCAGAAATTACATTTTTCATAGAAAGCTTTAGTAAGGAAACTAATTAGATAGATACATATATAAGAATCTTATGGGGACTTTCTCTAATCCAATATGTCCCTGGCTCCAGGACTTTACAATTATTAGAACAGTAAGGTGGTCTGCACCATTCGGTAATGACAGCCCCCCTTCTGGGACGGCTGTCATGGTCCACCTGCCACTACCTTAGAGTGGAAGTTAGTCTTATGGCTAGAGCTGTAGGCTAGGAACCAGGAAAGCTAACTGCAAATCCCACTGCTGCTGCTTGTATTCCTGGACAAATGATTTACCTCCCCCTCCCCCTCCATTACTACAGGTGCAAAGTTACTGTAGATTGTACCTGTCTAAGCTGCGGTAGCGGCTTCCGTGTGAATTCAGTGGGGCCATGGCTCTGATATCGCACGGAAGCCGCTACTGCTGTTTAGTAAACATACCCTAAATCTCACCTTGAACTTTAGAGAAAAGCTGTGACCTAAATCCAATCCCCTTTATAAATCTGAGACCCCAGTGTGTGTGGTGTGTGTGTGTGTAGTGTGGGATGGTAACTTTGCAGTTTCCTTGAGAGAAGCAGTGTTGTGTTTTGATTCCATCCTTTGGTCTATTTTATTTTCTGTCCGGTGTGAATTCTCCCTTGAATATTGATTTATTGTCTGTGTGAGAAGTGCATGTTCAAGTCAGAGGTTTTATCTGCCCCCCTCCCCCCATCTGCTTGTTGGAGAGTGCAGACACACAGGAACAAGCCCAAGAACCAGAAAGAGTGAAGCACCAAACAGGAACGGGTATTGGGAAAGAGACTGTGTGAAAGTGGATCCCATAGAGGAGGGAAGAACCTGTTATATTCAGTCAAGCAAGGGATCAGGTTTGCCCAGCCATCAAGAAACCCCCCCACCCCTGTCAAAGGACTGACCACAGTGATAGGAATCAAAGACACCAATAAGGGGTGATACAGAACAATAGGAATTCTATTAATTTTTAGGCATTTTTCACAACAGAGACAGTCCATGTTGTTGAGGGTTCATCCTTTGTCTACCTCTCTGTCCATCCATCCATACATCCATACATGCATATTTGGAAGGTTCGGGATTGGTGCGAAGTTTGCATGTATGGTCTGCAATTCTACACACAGCAGCAATCCGTAGCTGTTCGAGCAGAAGAGAGGGTAAGGGATCTGTACGGTGTGCTAGGGAGCCTGGTTCCCTACCTGCTGATGTAGAGGAATCTGCAGAGACTGTTGCTGGTATGGCAGATGCGGAGCCTGGACCCTACTTGCCGAAAATGAAGAGACCATGGGGAAACACAGAAGAAAATAATCAAGGAGGAGGTAGAGATTTGGAAGAGAGGAAGGAGAAAGAAAAGAGAAGGGGAGTAGGGAAGGCTCAGAAGGAGTGAAGCGTATTAGGAAGAGATTGAGAGCTGGGGAGTCAAGGACCATTAGTGAGTGGAATATGCACTTCATACTTGCTTATGCCCTCTCTCAACCCTCCCAATCACTTACACCGATACACCTCACTCATTCACACTCACAATCCACTAATGCCCGCCCACCCACCCACATATGTGACACACTCCATTCACTCATTCACAAATCCAAGTCACTCATTCACACTCACAATCCACTAATGCCCTCCCTCCCACCCACATATGTGACACACTCCATTCACTCATTCACAAATCCAAGTCACTCATTCACACTCACAATCCACTAATGCCCTCCCTCCCACCCACATATGTGACACACTCCATTCACTCATTCACAAATCCAAGTCACTCATTCACACTCACAATCCACTAATGCCCTCCCTCCCACATATGTGACACACTCCATTCACTCATTCACATATCCAAGTCACTCATTCACACTCACAATCCACTAATGCCCTCCCTCCCACCCACATATGTGACACACTCCATTCACTCATTCACAAATCCAAGTCACTCATTCACACTCACAATCCACTAATGCCCGCCCTCCCACCCACATATGTGACACACTCCATTCACTCATTCACATATCCAAGTCACTCATTCACACTCACAATCCACTAATGCCGCCCTCCCACCCACATATGTGACACACTCCATTCACTCATTCACATATCCAAGTCACTCATTCACACTCACAATCCACTAATGCCCGCCCACCCACCCACTCACATATGTGACACACTCCATGCACTCATTCACAAATCCAAGTCACTCATTCACACTCACAATCCACTAATGCCCTCCCTCCCACCCACATATGTGACACACTCCATTCACTCATTCACAAATCCAAGTCACTCATTCACACTCACAATCCACTAATGCCCTCCCTCCCACCCACATATGTGACACACTCCATTCACTCATTCACATATCCAAGTCACTCATTCACACTCACAATCCACTAATGCCCTCCCTCCCACCCACATATGTGACACACTCCATTCACTCATTCACATATCCAAGTCACTCATTCACACTCACAATCCACTAATGCCCGCCCACCCACCCACATATGTGACACACTCCATTCACTCATTCACATATCCAAGTCACTCATTCACACTCACAATCCACTAATGCCCGCCCACCCACCCACATATGTGACACACTCCATTCACTCATTCACATATCCAAGTCACTCATTCACACTCACAATCCACTAATGCCCTCCCTCCCACCCACATATGTGACACACTCCATTCACTCATTCACAAATCCAAGTCACTCATTCACACTCACAATCCACTAATGCCCGCCCACCCACCCACATATGTGACACACTCCATTCACTCATTCACATATCCAAGTCACTCATTCACACTCACAATCCACTAATGGCCCCCCACCCCCCCACATATGTGACACACTCCATTCACTCATTCACATATCCAAGTCACTCACTCACACTCACAATCCACTAATGCCCGCCCACCCACCCACATATGTGACACACTCCATTCACTCATTCACAAATCCAAGTCACTCATTCACACTCACAATCCACTAATGCCCTCCCTCCCACCCACATATGTGACACACTCCATTCACTCATTCACATATCCAAGTCACTCATTCACACTCACAATCCACTAATGCCCGCCCAACCACCCACATATGTGACACACTCCATTCACTCATTCACAAATCCAAGTCACTCATTCACACTCACAATCCACTAATGCCCGCCCACCCACCCACATATGTGACACACTCCATTCACTCATTCACATATCCAAGTCACTCATTCACACTCACAATCCACTAATGCCCGCCCACCCACCCACATATGTGACACACTCCATTCACTCATTCACATATCCAAGTCACTCACTCACACTCACAATCCACTAATGCCCGCCCACCCACCCACATATGTGACACACTCCATTCACTCATTCACATATCCAAGTCACTCATTCACACTCACAATCCACTAATGCCCTCCCTCCCACCCACATATGTGACACACTCCATTCACTCATTCACATATCCAAGTCACTCATTCACACTCACAATCCACTAATGCCCTCCCTCCCACCCACAAATGTGACACACTCCATTCACTCATTCACAAATCCAAGTCACTCATTCACACTCACAATCCACTAATGCCCTCCCACCCACCCACATATGTGACACACTCCATGCACTCATTCACAAATCCAAGTCACTCATTCACACTCACAATCCACTAATGCCCGCCCACCCACCCACATATGTGACACACTCCATTCACTCATTCACAAATCCAAGTCACTCATTCACACTCACAATCCACTAATGCCCTCCCTCCCACCCACATATGTGACACACTCCATTCACTCATTCACAAATCCAAGTCACTCATTCACACTCACAATCCACTAATGCCCTCCCTCCCACCCACATATGTGACACACTCCATTCACTCATTCACAAATCCAAGTCACTCATTCACACTCACAATCCACTAATGCCCTCCCTCCCACCCACATATGTGACACACTCCATTCACTCATTCACAAATCCAAGTCACTCATTCACACTCACAATCCACTAATGCCCTCCCTCCCACCCACATATGTGACACACTCCATTCACTCATTCACATATCCAAGTCACTCATTCACACTCACAATCCACTAATGCCCTCCCTCCCACCCACATATGTGACACACTCCATTCACTCATTCACAAATCCAAGTCACTCATTCACACTCACAATCCACTAATGCTCTCCCACCCACCCACATATGTGACACACTCCATGCACTCATTCACAAATCCAAGTCACTCATTCACACTCACAATCCACTAATGGCCGCCCCCCCACCCACATATGTGACACACTCCATGCACTCATTCACAAATCCAAGTCACTCATTCACACTCCCTATCCACTATTGCCCGCCCTCCCACCCACATATGTGACACACTCCATTCACTCATTCACAAATCCAAGTCACTCATTCACACTCACAATCCACTAATGCCCTCCCTCCCACCCACATATGTGACACACTCCATTCACTCATTCACAAATCCAAGTCACTCATTCACACTCACAATCCACTAATGCCCGCCCGCCCACCCACCCACATATGTGACACACTCCATTCACTCATTCACATATCCAAGTCACTCATTCACACTCACAATCCACTAATGCCCTCCCTCCCACCCACATATGTGACACACTCCATTCACTCATTCACATATCCAAGTCACTCATTCACACTCACAATCCACTAATGCCCTCCCTCCCACCCACATATGTGACACACTCCATGCACTCATTCACAAATCCAAGTCACTCATTCACACTCACAATCCACTAATGCCCGCCCTCCCACCCACATATGTGACACACTCCATTCACTCATTCACAAATCCAAGTCACTCATTCACACTCACAATCCACTAATGCCCTCCCTCCCACCCACATATGTGACACACTCCATTCACTCATTCACATATCCAAGTCACTCATTCACACTCACAATCCACTAATGCCCGCCCTCCCACCCACATATGTGACACACTCCATGCACTCATTCACATATCCAAGTCACTCATTCACACTCACAATCCACTAATGCCCTCCCTCCCACCCACATATGTGACACACTCCATGCACTCATTCACAAATCCAAGTCACTCATTCACACTCACAATCCACTAATGCCCGCCCTCCCACCCACATATGTGACACACTCCATTCACTCATTCACAAATCCAAGTCACTCATTCACACTCACAATCCACTAATGCCCGCCCGCCCCCCCACCCACATATGACACACTCCATTCACTCATTCACAAATCCAAGTCACTCACTCATTCACACTCACAATCCACTAATGCCCGCCCACCCACCCACATATGTGACACACTCCATTCACTCATTCACAAATCCAAGTCACTCATTCACACTCACAATCCACTAATGCCCGCCCACCCACCCACATATGTGACACACTCCATTCACTCATTCACATATCCAAGTCACTCATTCACACTCACAATCCACTAATGCCCGCCCACCCACCCACATATGTGACACACTCCATTCACTCATTCACATATCCAAGTCACTCATTCACACTCACAATCCACTAATGCCCGCCCACCCACCCACATATGTGACACACTCCATTCACTCATTCACAAATCCAAGTCACTCATTCACACTCACAATCCACTAATGCCCTCCCTCCCACCCACATATGTGACACACTCCATTCACTCATTCACATATCCAAGTCACTCATTCACACTCACAATCCACTAATGCCCTCCCTCCCACCCACATATGTGACACACTCCATTCACTCATTCACAAATCCAAGTCACTCATTCACACTCACAATCCACTAATGCCCGCCCTCCCACCCACATATGTGACACACTCCATTCACTCATTCACAAATCCAAGTCACTCATTCACACTCACAATCCACTAATGCCCTCCCTCCCACCCACATATGTGACACACTCCATGCACTCATTCACATATCCAAGTCACTCATTCACACTCACAATCCACTAATGCCCTCCCTCCCACCCACATATGTGACACACTCCATTCACTCATTCACATATCCAAGTCACTCATTCACACTCACAATCCACTAATGCCCTCCCTCCCACCCACATATGTGACACACTCCATTCACTCATTCACATATCCAAGTCACTCATTCACACTCACAATCCACTAATGCCCTCCCTCCCACCCCCATATGTGACACACTCCATTCACTCATTCACCCTCACAATCCACTAATGCCCTCCCTCCCACCCACATATGTGACACACTCCATTCACTCATTCACATATCCAAGTCACTCATTCACACTCACAATCCACTAATGCCCGCCCTCCCACCCACATATGTGACACACTCCATTCACTCATTCACATATCCAAGTCACTCATTCACACTCACAATCCACTAATGCCCTCCCTCCCACCCACATATGTGACACACTCCATGCACTCATTCACATATCCAAGTCACTCATTCACACTCACAATCCACTAATGCCCGCCCACCCACCCACATATGTGACACACTCCATTCACTCATTCACATATCCAAGTCACTCACTCACACTCACAATCCACTAATGCCCTCCCACCCACCCACATATGTGACACACTCCATTCACTCATTCACACACTCACAATCCACTAATGCCCTCCCTCCCACCCACATATGTGACACACTCCATTCACTCATTCACACTCACAATCCACTAATGCCCTCCCACCCACCCACATATGTGACACACTCCATTCACTCATTCACACTCACAATCCACTAATGCCCTCCCTCCCACCCACATATGTGACACACTCCATTCACTCATTCACACTCACAATCCACTAATGCCCTCCCTCCCACCCACATATGTGACACACTCCATTCACTCATTCACATATCCAAGTCACTCATTCACACTCACAATCCACTAATGCCCGCCCTCCCACCCACATATGTGACACACTCCATTCACTCATTCACATATCCAAGTCACTCATTCACACTCACAATCCACTAATGCCCTCCCTCCCACCCACATATGTGACACACTCCATGCACTCATTCACATATCCAAGTCACTCATTCACACTCACAATCCACTAATGCCCTCCCTCCCACCCACATATGTGACACACTCCATTCACTCATTCACATATCCAAGTCACTCATTCACACTCACAATCCACTAATGCCCTCCCTCCCACCCACATATGTGACACACTCCATTCACTCATTCACATATCCAAGTCACTCATTCACACTCACAATCCACTAATGGGCGCCCCCCCACCCACCCACATATGTGACACACTCCATTCACTCATTCACATATCCAAGTCACTCACTCACACTCACAATCCACTAATGCCCTCCCTCCCACCCACATATGTGACACACTCCATTCACTCATTCACAAATCCAAGTCACTCATTCACACTCACAATCCACTAATGCCCTCCCACCCACCCACATATGTGACACACTCCATTCACTCATTCACAAATCCAAGTCACTCACTCACACTCACAATCCACTAATGCCCTCCCTCCCACCCACATATGTGACACACTCCATTCACTCATTCACATATCCAAGTCACTCACTCACACTCACAATCCACTAATGCCCTCCCTCCCACCCACATATGTGACACACTCCATTCACTCATTCACAAATCCAAGTCACTCATTCACACTCACAATCCACTAATGCCCTCCCTCCCACCCACATATGTGACACACTCCATTCACTCATTCACATATCCAAGTCACTCATTCACACTCACAATCCACTAATGCCCGCCCACCCACCCACATATGTGACACACTCCATTCACTCATTCACAAATCCAAGTCACTCATTCACACTCACAATCCACTAATGCCCTCCCTCCCACATATGTGACACACTCCATTCACTCATTCACATATCCAAGTCACTCATTCACACTCACAATCCACTAATGCCCTCCCTCCCACATATGTGACACACTCCATTCACTCATTCACAAATCCAAGTCACTCATTCACACTCACAATCCACTAATGCCCTCCCTCCCACATATGTGACACACTCCATTCACTCATTCACATATCCAAGTCACTCATTCACACTCACAATCCACTAATGCCCTCCCTCCCACCCACATATGTGACACACTCCATTCACTCATTCACAAATCCAAGTCACTCATTCACACTCACAATCCACTAATGCCCTCCCTCCCACCCACATATGTGACACACTCCATTCACTCATTCACAAATCCAAGTCACTCATTCACACTCACAATCCACTAATGCCCGCCCTCCCACCCACATATGTGACACACTCCATTCACTCATTCACATATCCAAGTCACTCATTCACACTCACAATCCACTAATGCCCTCCCTCCCACCCACATATGTGACACACTCCATTCACTCATTCACATATCCAAGTCACTCATTCACACTCACAATCCACTAATGCCCGCCCTCCCACCCACATATGTGACACACTCCATTCACTCATTCACACTCACAATCCACTAATGCCCGCCCACCCACCCACATATGTGACACACTCCATTCACTCATTCACAAATCCAAGTCACTCATTCATACCCTACCAACTTAGCCACCCAAACTCTACACTCTCACACCCCATCCTCTCACTTACCTCATGCATTCACTTGTACAAATATACTTTACCAATCCCTCAACCAACCTACCAGCATACGCACCCCACTTACTAACTCACTCACAGCCCAACTCCACTCATCCACTTACAGACAGATTTGGGTCACACTAAGGGAAATGTACCTACGTACAAGACTCTAGTATGAGCTTTACAATGTGTTAGAGTAGGCTGTATGTTTCTGCGAGTCAAGATGCTTTCACAGTCAATGGTAGAGGACAGAAAAAGCCCGAGATCACGGACTGCCAGCTCATCTTCTGCAGGTATATAAATCCTGCTAAATAAATAACTATACAAGCAGTTCAGCTGGTGCCTCTTACCGGTCCCATGAACCCAAACTCAAAATCACATACATAATTCTGCTCAGAATTTTTAATTTAGACTTAGTGAACACACTTTAGATGAATTTGAAATAAGTAAAAAGGGGTTAAACAATTTTTTGTACTCAACTATGAGATGTTTCTACAGTGTCCTTCCTTGACACAGGATTTTACATAAAATGTTTATGATATGAAAACTGCCTATATAGGCCCGGATTTTCTATGGTTTGCAGTTAGCGCAGAAGAGTTATTGTGGTAATAGATTTTCATTTATTATTAGAATGTGTATTCTTGTCAGATTCGTTAAGTGGGCAACATGAGAGTGAACAAAATAAATGTACTGTTTTTGCATGAATGATTTGCATTAGAAAGGTATCCATTCCAATCTCTCTTCCCTACAAGGGGAAAACCTTTAGCTGTTTTGGCACATTTCATGTTAATGTGTTTTAATAACCCTGCTCTTCATGTAGACCTATCCTATCCAGGAATCATGACAAATCCTGGTCATTATAAAATGGCGACAGTATTCCTTAGCCTAGCCCCCTCGATAAGGTGAACCAGCAGTGTTCTCCATCCTGGGTGTAGAAACTGTGAGGCCTATGTGCTCCTTTGATAGGAAAAGAAAACAAACAACAGGTGAAAATAGAATATTCTATGTCAGTCTTGTGATGCAAACTTTCCGTGATGGTATTGCAGCAATGTTTGAATGTTCCAGTTCAGTAGATAAGGTAATATAATCACAATTGTAGCACAGTAACACTCAATACCTGAGATGGGCTCAGGGGAAATATGGGCTGGTGCTACCATTAGGTGAACTACGCAGGTGCCTAGAGCAGGGGTGGGCAATTCCGGTCCTGGAGGGCCACAGACCAGTCAGGTTTTCATGATGTCCCTAATGAATATTCATGAGATCTATTTGCATTCACTGCCTTCCATTGTATGGAAATAGGTCCATGAATATTCATTAGGGATATCATGAAAACCTGACTGGTCTGCGACCCTCCAGGATCGGAATTGCCCACCCCTGGCCTAGAGCAACAGCCTTCAAGGGACACATACTGCTGCCCCTTTCCGGGAAAATGGCTTTCAAACCATGATGCAGCTCTTACCTCAAGCCTGCAGCGCTGCATTGTGGTTTGTGGCTTTTAGGACTCGCCGCTTCATAAGCTGGAAGTTGCAGCAGAGTGGGGAGGAAGCGTCAGAGCGAAGAATCAGGAAAGCCATTGTTCAGATCCCAGTGAAGCTCCTTATGAACTTGGGCAAATCACTTCAACCCTCCCTTCCCCCTCTCCCCCATTATTTCAGGCACAAACTTTAATTATAAGCCTTCAAGGGGTAAGGAAATATGTAGTGTAACTTGCCAATGAAAGGTGTGAGCTAAATCAAAGAAATTACAGTATTCAAGGACTCAATATACTGGAATAATGAGAAGCATAGCAAATGAACTCAAAGGCCACTTAGTTCAGTGTAGCTTCCACCCTGTCAACACCGGTGCCCATCCAACCTTACTCTCTATTTGCATGGATACGATGGTGGTCACTGTAGCCCCTCACAGACTCTGCTATCCCCTCCCCTATCCCCAGGCCCACCAGCAGGATCACAGTTCACC
Source organism: Ichthyophis bannanicus (assembly GCA_033557465.1). Classification (NCBI taxonomy): domain Eukaryota; kingdom Metazoa; phylum Chordata; class Amphibia; order Gymnophiona; family Ichthyophiidae; genus Ichthyophis; species Ichthyophis bannanicus. The sequence continues at coordinate 417,815,255 of CM066036.1, read as the reverse complement.
TCCTACTTGTAGCATCATTCTGGAGGCTTAGGAGGGTCCAGTTGGCGGGGAGGGGGGGGGAGGGAATGACTTCCAGGGTTACCTGGGTAGGTCATATCCATTTTCCTAAACTCACTGTGTGCTAGTTCTACATATTAGAAGCAAATTTTCACATAATAGGGAGACATGTGAAATTAAACTTCTGGTAGGACAGGATCAGTACATACTGTCACATGGTAATGAAAGATGACATCATTACCATGCTCGGTAACTATTTAGTATATGCGGCATGCTAACTTTTAAAGTGCCTGCATACCTACATGCTAAAATATGCTAGTTGTGCCCTGCCATAGGCCTTCTTAAATCTTGCTACAGTAAGTGGTGGATTTTAGAAACTTGCATGTACTAGAGGATCAGATTAAGGAGAGGAGCAAAATGATATAATCCTCAGAACGTTTGAGGTGGTGCTAGACATCACAGAGGCTTGCGTCATTGCTCCCTCAGTCAGTGGTGGAGACCCCAGGTCGAAATGAGAAGGTAGCTGGCCCTGGTGTGTTGCCTCTGAACTTGCGCAAATGCTGATGCAGCAGTGAGGTACTGAGGGCAGGGAGAGGTCTGGAGGGGGCAAAGGTCCTTGGACTCCAGCCTGATCAGGGGCACGGGAGGAGCAGCCAAAAATTCAGAAAACAAAAACAAGGTGTTGGGCCTTTGTGATTTGCTGGGTCTTGGGGAGCATAAATGTAATTATTTGTCCTGGACACTGGAGAGCCATGCAGTGCAGACATTTGAAAGATTATGCATGCATTCCCAGTGTGAAATACGAGGTACACACATACTTTTTCAGATCGCCCAAACTAGACCCAATTGAAATCTCCTTGCCCCAGCAAACTCCATGTGGATATAACGGCTTTCAGAAATCACCATTTACACGTGTAGCCAATCTACATGTATAAATTCCTCTATTTTCACACTGAGATTTTTTTTAAATGACTTCCTTAATGCATACAATAAACACATCTATCACACTTGCTAATATAAAGCCCAATTCTATGTCTCTAAGGAAAAAGATTAGCGAGTTACCCCATAGTACATAGACCCCTTGTAGACTTAAACTGACACCCCCATTGTAATGACCTCTTCTGCCCAGCCAGGGCTGGATTTAGATAACAGACCTGTGCCAAATTTTCAAGGCACGCAAAAACTAGGATCCTTTTCACCTGTTTTCCAATCCCCAAGGAAGATCCTGGGAGATCCCCCCACCCCCCACCTCCATGAGTGCATTAATCTTATATCCAGCTCTATGCCCACCAATCACTCATTGCAACAAGACATATTTTCCATTTTAAATCATTTTTCTCTATTTACTAGAAGGAGGCAAGGCTTCAGGAAAAAGTCGGTTTACCAGGAAGTCAATTGCAACAGATGTTCATTCTATTCACAAAGCTTGCCAAGAAAGTTCTCTTTTCAGAAAAGTTGTGTAAAACAGCATTCTAAGATATGCAAACCAATTCTTAGAGATTTCGCTGGGTGAATCACTTATCTGCAGAACCACTGGAAGCGTGAAACTGGGCAGATTTACAGCAGCTGAAGCGTGATGGGCAGTCACAGGTGCCCTAGAAGCCATTCACATTTCATGACTTTTTCACCAAGCAATGTTTCTTCATCTACAATGATGTTTAATGTAACATGTGACACTCAGCTGCTGCATGTTGGGTTTGCTAGGGTCATAGCAAACCCTCACTGATGTTGTTTTACATTCTTCTAAGCCACATGCTGTTCAAAACTCTATGTTGTCCAGTGCTAGACATAACAGATGCCCTCACCTTCACCCCTTGCTATATGAATGCATACACACCAGCGCTATTATTAGTGATCAGTTTTCTCTGTATCTCTATGTTGCTGCTTAACTGGTATGGAAAAACTTTACATGAGGTCAGAGAACCAAAAAATAATTCATAGAACTTACCTCAGTAAGTACTTGAAGCACCAGCTGTTCTTTGGACACACTGGGCTGAGGACTTCTTATTTCATCTGATGGTGGAAGTAATGAATCTTGCAGGGTAACGCTCGGGTTCAACAAAGTGAGGGGAGACTCATCACTTGGTGGTATTGAGTCCAACAAGTCTGTTTTCTTGATGGTGTTGTCAGAGAACTCGGAGGAATTGTTAAAAGATGGAGGTAATTCAGGGAGTGGTTCTACCTCTGCTGGAGGGAAGTGCAGAATTTCAGTACTCGACAAGGTGGAGATTTTGGAAGGGGAAGATACTTCAGGCAGTGGCACTGTTTTTGCTGGAGGGGAATGTGGAAGCTCAGTGCTAGGCAAGGAGGAGGTCCTAGAAGGTGGAGGTGTCTCAGGAACTGCTGCTACCTCTGCTAGAATGGAATGCAGAAGTTCGGGGCTTGTTACGGTCACCTGGCTTTGACCCTCCAAGGGTGCAGGTAGAGCATCCGTTGTCATTATGACTGTGCTTTTTAACTCCTTCACTTCTGGTTTCATCCATCTCTGTATTTTACTGCGTCGGGGGATTGGCTTAGGGGGCTCTCGAACACCTTTGGATGACAGAGCTTTGATGGTTTCTGGTGGACTCTCCTGCTGTGTATTATCACATCTCTTAGGTCCAGGCTTATTTCTAACCTCAACTTCTTCTGGCACTTCTCTGGGCGACATCGAATTCTCAAAATACATATCTTTGAGAGAAAAGACAACTGTTTCCTGTGATGGAACAGAACTCATTGGTTGCCTTGCATCTTTGAGTTCTTTCTCTTTGGAAATTTCAAGCTCTCTTAATTTTTTGCCACCTCCCATAGGCAGTTGCTTTAAAGCTATAAATCTTGGATTTTTGGGTTGCATCGCAGAAACCACATTTTTTCGATTTGCTTCTAATGTTGACTTTTCAACTTCCATAGCCTCCTGCACTTGTCCCTTAATAGGTGCAGGGGAAAACCGGGGCCTATTTGCAACAGGACTAAGGCCAGTGCTCTTTTTGACAACACTTGCTCGGGCAGCTTCATCACGCTTGGATTCTGTTACAGACACATGTTCTTCCTCTTTCTTTTTCTTTTTTGCCAAAGATTCTTTTGCTATACCTCGTTTTGTTATTTTCTCAGCTCTCTCATAGACGTGAGCAATGAAGTCTTGCCCATTCTCTTCTAGATTGTCTTGTGAGACATACCCATTAGTGATAATCTCTTCTCCTTTAGACCTGACTAGGATACTATTTGGAAGGTCGCCATCTATGTATGACTTTTGTTCCATTGAGTCAGAAATATCTTCATGCAGCCTTGATGTAGGGTCTGGAATATTTGCCTTAACAACATCTTCCTTTTCCACCAAGGGAGTGGGTGATCCCATGATGGCTTCAGCTGAGAACCTCCTCTTTCGATGAAACCTTTCAGGGCTCAGCTTCCTCAGTTTGTCTCCATCCTCCACATTTTCTTTTCCTTTCTTACGGCTTTGTTCTATCTCTCTCAGTTTAGCTTCGGCTTTTCGTTTCAGCTTAGCAAACCACCTCTGATGTATGTTATACTCAGTCATGGTTCCTACTTCCAAAACACCAGAACAAGAGACTATGCCTTTATTGTTTCTGGCAGATGCCTGGTAAATGGCTGCATCTTCTTCACTGCACCTGATGCAAACAACAACAACAAAACATTGCTGGGCACAGAAGTGTTCTTTGAGATACAAACTCAATCCAAAAAGAATCAGAGTAGGCTAACACATCCAAGGGGTTCACAAATATAGTTGTAAAAACTTGCTAATTAGTCACTGCCATCTTTTTCCAAGAACACTAAGGGGCTCTATTGCTAAAGGGCCCGATTCCAGTGCGGATATAGAAGCCCTCTGCACGTCCGGTCTGAACCAGACATACAGAGGGCATCGCGATTCTGAACCCGTGGGGCATGTCTAGCACTGCGGGATCAGAATAGCGATCAGGCTTGTACGTGCAGGCCAGGACTGCAATTCAGCCTGGCCTGCATGTACAGACATTGCCCGACTAACTCAGTCAGGGCTTTTAAATGGAGCCACGGCGCCATGGCGTCCAATTGCCATGGCACCGCAGCTCCATTTAAAAGTCACAATCCCAGCCACTGGAACAAGTAGTTTATTCCCCACAGCCCAACCCCCGATTTGGCCTCCCAGGGCCAGGGTCGGGCGGCGGGGAATGCTCTCTGTCCCCTGCTGCTCTTTCCCAGCCACACTTTGGAGTGGTGGAATAACTTCCCCGTTCAAGTCGCCGGCCCTGGACATCCAGGGCCGACTTTAGAATCGGTCCTGTATGTCCGGGGCCAGCGACCACCCACTGCCTGCCCTAACACCACTCCCGATCCTCCCCTTTCCCACCTCCATCTAGCTTCCCCATACAACCAGCAGGGAAACTAGATGCCAGAGGGAGGGGGCACAAATAGCAGGGATGGACGTCCCATTGGGATGTCCATCCCTGCTATTCGTAGCTCAGAATGAGCCTGAAAGGGTGTAAAGCCCTTGATGCTGGAATTAGCATGCACTAATATTTAACACAATGACCTGACACTTAAGGAGAGCTAATTCATCTATTAAGTGCATATCGTTGAATGGGCAGGGAATGGGCGTGGATTGTGCCTTGCACTTAGCACATGGTAGCTTACCATGCATCAATTGTTAGTGTAACAAATAACGTAGACCACTTAATGCCATCTCAATAGATGGAATTAAGTGCATTCGCATTATCTTTCACGAACAATGTATGGTAAATGCATTTCCTCTGCTTTAAGTGGCTAATTCTATAAAGAGTATGCAGAAAGGCAGACACTAGTAATGTGCATAAGCCCCCTTAACGCATGCCCTTTATGCGATTGCTATTCTGTTGGCACACACATAACTCCTATCATGGGTGGATTAGGTATGCACAGGAACAGAGCTTGGGCAGAGCATAGGAAGGGCCTAAAGTTACACACGTAAGTTATCAAATGTTACGACTTATGTGCATTACTGACCAATCTGGGTCCTGGGCATTTACAGCTGCTCTACGTCTTACATGCATTACTTGCACAGGAATTTATAGACTTGCCCTCATCTGCACCACATTTCTAATGCACTTTACTAGAAGGGCCCCTAAGTTACTAAAACAAGCTCAGTCTTGGCACCCTTACTACTGGATCCAAGCTACCTCAAAGCCAGAAATCTTTTGTATAAAAATCTGCAAGCTGAAATGCACACATATCTGAATATTTTCAAGTTAAAGTATTTATCATATATACAGTTAGAAAATTCTCTCACCTTCCCAATTGCTTGTCATATGTTTAAGAAAAAAAAGAGTTCTAGAAATATTGCATAAAGATGTTTTTGATAAAGAATCTTAATGGGAGGCTGGCTTGTAGGGACATGCATTCTTTAGTGTGCATTGGGTTTGTTAGTGTGCCTTAAATGCACTGCATACTAAATTAATTTAACATACATTAAGTCTGCAGAGTTGCCAAGTCACTCACTTCCAGGAGGGAAATTTTTGGCCCATTCCAGATGTCTGAAATCATATCCTGAGCAGAGCCAGCCCTAGCAGATGTGGCAGCCTAGGCGAAACTCATCCCCCGTGCACCCTGCCCAAACCCAATTGCCACTGCTGCCACCCCTCTCCAGGCCTTATAGCGGCAACTATGGCTTAAAACAGCCCTGTGGCGCTTACCTCATAGCTTAAAAACATAGAAACATGATGGCAGAAAAAAACCACATGGCCTATCTAATCTGCCCTTCCATCAACTACAATAGTCCCCTTTTTTCCTTTAGAGATCCTCTGTGTTTGTCCAGTCCTTTCTTGAATTCATATACTGTTCTCATCTCTACTACCTCCACTGAGAGACTATTCCACGCATCTACCACTCTTTCCATAAAGAAATATTTCCCCGTATTATTCCTGAGTCTATCCCCTTTCACTCTCATCCTATGTCCCCTCGTAGCAAAGTTTGCTTTCAATCAAGAGGCTCTCCTGTGCATTTATGCCATGGAGATATTTAAATGTTCTATCATATCTCCTCTATCCTGCCTTTCCTCTAATGTATATATATTAAGATCTTTAAGTCTGTCCCCATATGCTTTATAATGAAGACCACTAATCATTTTATTAGCCACCCTCTATACCGACTCCAACCTGTTTATATCCTTTTGAAGGTGTGGTTTCCAGAATTGCACACAATACTCCAAATGAGGTCGTACCAGAGACTTATACAGAGGCACTATAACCTCCTTTTTTCTACTAGTCATTTCTCTCCCTATGCACCCAAGCATTTTTCGGTCTTTTGTTGTTGCCTTTTCTATCTGTTTAGCTACTTTATGATCATCAGAAACAATCACACCCAGTTTCCGCTCTTCTTTCAAGAACAGAAGTACTTTGCCCCCTACACTGTACCGCTCCCTTGGATTTTTGCAACCCAAATGCATGACCCTGCATTTTTTAGCATTAAATCTCAGTTGCCAAATTCTTGACCATTCTTTGGCCAACTTTGGCACCACAGGGATATAAGAACATAAGAACATAAGATATGCCATACTGGGTCAGACCAAGGTCCATCAAGCCCAGTATCCTGTTTCCAACAGCGGCCAATCTAGGTCATAGTACCTAGCAGTTTCCCCAAAAGACACAGGTTCCGCAATGCTTGTACTGGGTCAAGCATTGACATCCTGGATCCCTTCTTAATAATGGTTTATGGACCTTTCCTCCAGGAACTTGTCCAAACCTTTTTTTAAACCCAGCTACACTAACAGCCTTTACTACATCCTCCGGTAACAAATTCCAGAGTTTGATTACACGTTGAGTGAAAAAAATATTTTCTTTTATTAGTCTTAAATAGTTTACCCTGTAGCTTCATTGCATGTCCCCTAGTCTTTCTATATTCTGATAACGTAAACAATCGATCTACGTTTACCCGTTCCACTCCGTTCATTAATTTCTAGACTTCTATTACATCTCCCCTCAGCCGTCTCTTTTCCAGGTTAAAGAGCCCTAACCTTTTTAGCCTTTCTTCATAGGAGTATCCTTCCATCCCCTTTACCATTTTGGTGGCTCTTCTCTGAACCTTTTCTAATAACGCTATATCCTTTTTAAGATACGGCGACCAGAATTGCACACAATATTCAAGGTGCGGTCTCACCATGGAACAACTGTGGATCTGTGCTTCTCTCCAGCCCACTTGAGTGCCAGCAGGGAAACTGGCTGATTCAAGTGAAACACTGATACACCCTTAGGAAAAAAAGGTAGGTACTGGCCGGAGAACCACCACCTCCTTCAAGATGGAGAAGAAGGGCTCCCTGCACAAGAGAGCTTGAAGCTCCGAAATTCTCCTGGCCAAGCAAATTGCCACCAGAAACACTGTTTTAACACTATTTTAGGCCATTGCTGCCACTGTACGGCCCGGAGATAGGTGGCATCAGGTGCAATGGGTGCCCCCAGAGGGCTGGCACTCTAGGCTACATCTAGTTCACTTAATGGTAGTGCCAACCCTGATCCTGAGTCATTATGGGATCTGCAGTACTAATTTCAATAGGCAGAATTAGGGACCACACTGCAAGAATGGGCCAAAACGTCTCCCTCCTGAAACTGGATAATATGGCAGCACTGCATGCTAAAAAAAAAAAAAAAAAAAAAAAAAAAAAAGGTTTTATTAAAAGGAATCTATGGAATGAATTGAAAAAATTATAAAGATTAGGGAAAAATCTCAAAAGAACTGAAAACAGACAAAACATTTGCCCTGTGCATATCCCTAATGGCCTGATATCTTAGTGATAGTGGTGTGCTTTGTCATGTGGAGGGACTTGAGTTTGATTCTCCGTTCAGGTCATCTGCTCCTCTGGCCAGTTAGGGAGGCTGTGAAGGCAAAGTTCACTGAATTCCGAGGTAGGACAACATAGGATTAGAGCCCATGATACACAGTTCTAGGTCTCTGCATTCGTTAGTGCACATTCAATTTGTTAGGTACCTTAAAAATGTATGCGGGGGGATATTCAAAGGAATTTAAATGGTTTGTAGACCAAGAAAGTTCAAAGTGTCTTCCACAGCTGACTGGCTAACCTACTGAAGAGGGCCTTAAACTACATTCACTGGGGATGGTTAAGTAAGAACTTAAGAAATGCATAGTGGGTCAGACCAAGGTTCATCAAGCCCAGTATCCTGTTTCCAGTAGTGGCCAATCTAGGTCATAAGAATCTGGCAGGTTCTCAAAAGTAAAAGACCTCAGATAGGTAAAGCATAAAAGGGGCAACATCTGGAATGCAGTGTGCATTAATGCCTGTAGTATGGGAAATAAAGATTCTAGATGTTGAGGCTTTAATGGAAGAAGCTGGCTTGGATTTAATGGTGGTTTCAGAGACATGGTTTATGGAAAACCATGATTGGGATGTAAATATACCGGGCTATACTTTAGTCAGGAAGGACAAGGTAGGAAGAAGGGGAGGAGGAGTTCCACTATTTGGAAAAAATAATATTAAAGCTACAGAATTACAGGGCTTACAAGGAAAGGAGGAAGCATTGTGGGTAAAATAGAAAGAGGGAATGGGAATCTATTTACATTGGTATGATATACTATACAGATCTCCTTCACAGGCAGAAGAAGTGGACAGAGATTTAACTGAAGACATTTGCAGTATTGTTATGAAAAAAAAAGTGCTGCTGATAGGTGATTTCAATATACTAGATGTTGACTGAAACATCCTGGCTGCGGTATCATCTAGGAGCTACTGGATTCTCTACAGGGAGAATTTTTCCAGCATCTGGTAACAGAACCTACACATGAGGAAACCTTACTGGACCTGGTGATTACCAACGGAAAAGCGTTTCTGATGTTACTGTGGATGATCACCTAACATCCAGTGATTACCAGATGGTGTGGTTCAATATTAGGACAAAGGTTGATAAAGCCCACTCAAAAGTGAGGATCCTAAACTTTAGGAAAACTAACTTTGAAAAGATGGGACAATACCTCAAGGAATCAGCGGGATGGGAACTGTTGGGAGATGTAGAAAAGCAGTAAGCAAAACTGAAAGGGGATATTTTAAGGGCAACAAACTATTTGTTAGGAAAGTAAATACATGTAAAAGGAAAAGAGGCCACTATGGTTCTCAAAAGAAGTAGCTAAAAAGTTAAAGAAAAAGAGGATGGCTTTCATCAAATACAAGAGAACATAGAAAGATGAAAACAAGCATCAATATTTGAAAAAGCTAAGAGAAGTTAGGAAAGTAATCAGGAAAGCAAAAATGCAAATGGAAATAAAAATAGCCAATGCAGTAAAATGGGGGGACCAAATATTTTTCATATATGTTAGTGAGAGGAGGAAGTGCAAAAGTGGTATTGTCAGACTGAAGGGTGGGAATATGTAGAAGCTGATGAGAATAAAGCTGACTTGCTGAACAACATTTTTTGGTTTTGTGTTCACAGATGAAAGGCCAGGAGCAGGACCTCAGAAACAGCCATAAATAGGAACAGAAGTGAGGGGGATCTTGAACAATTTTCAGAAGACTGTGGGCCCAATATTAATTTGCAACAGCTTTGCACCTCTATGGCGCATAGCTATCTCTGCCAAATTTTAACCTCAGATATTCAAAGCCGGAGTCATATGCTGCTCTGGCATTGAATATCCGGAGTTGCTGCAAAGCCAAAGATGCCACAGAAACAAAGCAGGAAGAAACAATATTGCACCGCTGCCTGGTTAGCTCCGACAGGTAAAGATAGGCCAATGTTTCCTGTGCGTATCTTTACCCGCAGGTTGCTAACCGGGCAGCTGTGCAATATCGCCTCTGCCTGATTAGTGAGTGGTGCCGCCTCTGCTCCACCCTGGAACACCCCCAACATGCTCTGATGCTAAGCGGTTAGCATCAGGGCATGTAGTGGCATTAACTGGATATATTCAGTGGCACTAACCATGTTAATGCCAATGAATATCCCTCTAAGCGGCATTTACATGGTTTAAAGGTCTGTAAACTGTGTAAATACCTTTGAATATTGAGCCCTGTGTTCATAATTTATTTTATTTATTTATTTATCTATTTCTTCTATACCGCCCCTTCCAGAGATCAGGGGCGGTTTACATGGAACAATTGTATACATTCGTATAACATTACATAGAACAAGAACTTTTTAACTTTTTACATATAACTTTTTAACTTTTTACATAAAACAGAACAGTAAGTTGTTAAAACTATTTACAGGGTGTATGCTTTTGTATACTACTGGATTTACAGGGGAATGTCAGCGAGCTGACATTGCTATTTATAGATGTTATTTACAAAAAGGTTAGGATATATGATTTAGTATTCAAGTGTGTGTGTGTGAGTGTGTGTGTATGTGTGTGTGTGGGTGTGTGTGTGTGTGATGGAATTTATTTCCATTTTTTCGTGGGTTGTTTGGGGTGTCTTTGGGGGCTGTTTGAAGAAGGGGTTGTGTGTGTTAATTGTGTGTCTGCAGGTTTTTTTGTTTGTGTGCCTGTGGACGCTGTGTGGCTGGACTTGGAGGGTAGGGGATTCCGAAATGCTCAGAGAATAGGTATGTCTTGAGTTCTTTCCTGAATTGGGAGAGGTCTTTTATGATTCGGATGTCTATTGGGAGGTCATTCCAGAGTGTGGGAGCGGTGAATGTGAAGGCTCTGGCACTGGTGGATTTTTTAGTCCTCGTGAATGTTTTTGGCAGCTCTAGTGAGAGGGTTGCATTTAGTCTGCGGGCTCTTGAATCATTTGGGGCGTGGAGGAGTGTGGATAGATGGGAGGGGGCAATATCGTTTAGTAGTTTGAAGGTTGTTAGTAGTATTTTGTATTTGATTCGGTTATTTATGGGGAGCCAGTGTAGTTCTAGCAGTATAGGGGTTACATGGTCTGCTAGGTGGGCTTTAGTGACTACTTTTGCACAAATGTTTTGTGCTCTTTGTAATAGGTAGATATTCTTTTGTGGGAGGCCGGTTAGGAGACTATTACAATAGTCAAAGTGAGGGGTTATGAGTGCACTTACGACTGATCTAAAGTCTTGCGTGTCAAGTAGGAGCCTTAAGTGTTGAATAGTTTTAAGTTTGTAGAATATAGTTTTTACCGTCTGCTTTATGTGTGGTAGCATGGTGAGTGTGTGATCGATTATAACGCCTAGGTATTTTACCTCTGTTTTAAACAGGTATCATTGTGTTATTGATGGAGATAGTTGTTGGGTAGGTATCTTCAGCCATAGGTGCTCTTGATACAAACATTGCCTCAGTTTTTTTGAGATTGATGCTGAGGAAGTTGGTTTCCATCCAGGATGAGGTTTCCGCCATGCATTCGGATAGAGTGTTATAATTAGGGTTTTTCGTGGTTATGGGGAGGGCGAGCATGATGTCGTCGGCGTAGATAAAATGACTGATTTTGTGTTTTTTAAATATTTTTGTGATGGGTTGTAGGTATAGGTTGAAAAGGAGAGCAGAAAGGGCTGATCCTTGGGGTATACCTTGTCCTTGGGGGAAGGTTTCTTTCATAAGAAGCTAGCTAAACTAAAAGTAGACAAAGCAAAGGGGCCGGATGGCATACATCTAAGGGACATTCAAGCAGCTCAATTATCTGACCTTATCAATGCTTCTTTAAAGTCATAAGTGGTTTCAGAGGACTGGAGAAGGACACATGTGGTCTCTACACAAACGCGGAAGTAAGGATGAGGTCAGGAATTACAGGCTAGTCTGACCTCTGTGGTGAGCAAATTAATGGAAATGCTGCTAAAATAGAGGATAGTGAGGTTTTTGGAATCCAATGGATTACAGTATCCAAGGCAGCATGGTTTTATGAGAGGCAGGTCTTGTCAGATAATATCATTTATTTCTTTGACTGAGCAACCAGAGAGTTGGACTGGAGAGCCCTAGATGTAGTGTACTTAGACTTCAGTAAAGCCTTTGACACTGTTGGATCTTAAAGTGACAACTGGGTTAGAAATTGATTGAGTGGGAGGCAACAAAGGGTAAAGGTAAATGGAGCTCAGAGGAGATGGATATTCCCAGTGGTGAGCTGCAGGGATCTGTCCTAGGTCTGATTCTTTTTAATATCCATTCAAAAGTGAAGGTCTTAGACTTCAGGAAAACAAACTTTGCCAAGATGGACCAATACCTCAGGGAGTCATTAGTGGGATGGGAACAGCTGGGGAATGTAGAAAAACAGTGGGCAAAACTGAAAGGGTATATTTTAAGAGCAACCAAACTTTTTGTTAAAATGGTAAATAAAGGTAAAAAAAAAAAACGCTATGGCTTTCGAAAGAAGTAGTTGAAAAGGTGAAGAAAAAGAGGGAGGCCTTCATGAAACACAAGAGATCACAGAGAGAGGAAGACAGGCATCTATATTTGGAAAAAAAACTTAAAGAAGCTAGCAAAGTAGTCAGGAAAACAAAGATTCAAAAAGAGGAGGAAATAGCCAATGCAATAAAATGGGGGGATAAGACATTTTTCAGATATGTTAGTGAGAAGCAATGCAGTGTGTGCCTTTGAGTCAGTACTGACTCCTGGTGACCCAGAAGCTCCTGGGTTTTCTTGACAGTGTTAGTGGAATTAGATTGCCAGGCCTTTCTTCTGAGGCAGTGGAGAGTTAAGTGACTTGCCCAAGGCCACAAGGAAAGCTAGTGGGAATTGAACCCTGGTTGCTTGGTTACCAATCCAGTGTTCTAACCACTAGGCTACTCCTCCACTCCACTTAGTGAGAAGAGGAAGGGCAAAAGTGCTTTTGTCGGGTGCAGGGGAGGAATATATAGAAGTTGATGAGGATAAAGCGGAACAAAGATTTCTGTTCTGTGTTCACAGATGAAGAAGCAGCAACAGGACCTCAGAAAACACCCACAAACAGGAACAGAAGCGAGGCGAATCTTGAATCATTTTCAGAAGATTGTGTTCATGAGAAATTAGCTCAACTTAAAGTAGACAAAGCGATGGGACACACCCTAGAATACTGAGGGAACTTGGGGATGTTCTAGCAGCTCCACTGACTGACCTTTTCAATGCCTCGTTGGAGTTGGGAGTGGTGCCAAAGGACTGGAGAGAGGCTCATGTGGTGCCTTTACACAAAAGCGGAAGTAAGGATGTGGATGAAAACTACAGGCCAATTAGTTTAACTTCGGTGGTTAGTAAATTATTGGAAACGTTGCTGAAAGAGAAAATAGTGAGGTTTTTGGAGTCCAGCGGATTACAGGATCCGAGGCAGCATGGATTCACCAGAGGCAGGTCTTGTCAGACAAATCTGATTGATTTCTTTGACTGGATGACAAGGGAGTTGGACCGAGGGAGAGCCCTAGATGTGGTGTATTTAGATTTCAGTGAAGCCTTTGACACTGTTCCTCACAGGTGACTTATAAACAAACTGAGCACCCTAGGGATGGACCCTAAAGTTACTGCTTGGGTTAGAAATTGGTTGGGTGGGAGGCGACAAAGTACAGGTAAATGGAGCTCACTCTGAGGAGAAGGAAGTTACCAGTAGTGTGCCCCAGGGATCTGTCCTTGGTCCGATTCTTTTTAACATCTTTGTTAGTGATATAGCGGAAGGGCTGTCAGGTAAGGTTTGCCACTTTGCGGATGATACCAAAATCTGCAATAGAGTAGACACCCAGGAAGGTGTAGATAACATGAGGAGGGATCAAGCTAAGCTTGAAGAATGATCTAGAATTTGGCAGCTGGGATTTAATGTTAAAAGATGTAACAATCCAAGGGAGCAATATAGTATAAGGGGTGAAGTACTTTTGTCCACTAAAAAAAGAGCGGGACCTAGGTGTGGTTGTGTCTGAAGATCTTAAAGTGGCTAAACAGGTACAAAAGGTGACAGCAAAAGCTAGAAGGATGCTTGGGTGCATACGGAGAGGAATGGCTAGCAGAAAAAAGGAGGTGATAGTGCCACTGTATAAGTCTTTGGTGCGACCTCATTTGGAATATAGTGTGCAATTCTGGAGACCGCACCTTCAAAAGGATATAAACAGGATGGAGTCAGTGCAGAGGGTGGCTACTAAAATGGTTAGTGGTCTTCATTATAAAGCATATGAGGACAGACTTAAGGATCTTAATATGGATACCTTAGAGGAAAGGTAGGATAGAGGTGATATGATTGAGACGTTTAAATACCTCTGTGGCATAAATGCACAGGGGGAGAGCCTCTTTCGATTGAAAGCAAGTTCTGCTACGAGGGAACATGGGATGAGGGTGAAAGGGGATAGATTCAGGAGTGATATGCGAAAATATTTCTTTACGGAAAGAGTGGTGGATCCGTGGAATAGTCTCCCAGTGGAGGTGGTAGAGATGAGGACAGTATCTGAATTCAAAACAGCATGGGACAAACTCAGAGGATCTCTAAAGGAAAAAAGGGGGCTGTTGTAGTTATTATGGAAGGACAGACTAAATAGAAAAACACAAAAAGGAGCAGAGTGTCTTGCACTAACAGCTAGGAAACACAAAGGAGCAAGATACGAAGATGTGGATGTTTGTAGAGCCTTTAATGATGAAGGTCAGAGACCCCGACGCGTTTCGGCGTGGGACGCCTTCTTCAGGGGGTACAAAGCTTAAAAACAGGGGAATAGTACATAATGTTAAATTAAAAATATAAATAATTAATGGAATTAATAATATAACAAACAATACATGGAAAACGTTAATAAACAATTAGATTAATACCATAAATACATTAAAAAAAAAAAAAAAAAGTAAGTAAATCGTTACAATTACCAAAGTGATTACCCTTATAACTGTGTAAACTGATGTAGAGCAGTATACATTAGCTATAAGCCCTTTAAAATAGTTATGGGGATCACATAAATATACAATAAAAACTCTGAAAAATTACTAGGGAGACGCAGGACATGAGGATTGAAACCAAGAATCAGGCAGACCACCAGATAAATAATTGGTGTATGTGATAAACGTGTTAAAAATAAAAATAAAAATAATAATGATGATAATAATAATAATAAATGCATAAAAGGGATGATGCTGTGTTAAAAGGTCAAAATGATAATAAAACAACTGAACATGTAAAAATTGGTAAGATGGTAAAATACATATATTAAATTGAGTCTATAGCGAATAGATATTAAACCACAAATTGCTGCTGTTAGAGCATAAAAATACATGCAAAAATAGAAATATGAAGATAATAAACCAAAATAATAATATAATAATGATAATAGTAAAAATGAAATTGAAAAAATAATATAATATAATAAAATAATAAAAATGAAAAATAAAAAATGATAATCATAATAATAATAATAAATAGATAGAAAACTATCCCATTGAGCATTCAGAGGATATTATTGATCCTTATAATATAATTAAGATGTTAGAAAACTCAATAGGGCCACTAACCTGAGTTAATTTATTGATTGATTGATTTATTGTTTGTTATATTATTAATTCCATTAATTATTTATATTTTTAATTTAACATTATGTACTATTCCCCTGTTTTTAAGCTTTGTACCCCCTGAAGAAGGCGTCCCACGCCGAAACGCGTCGGGGTCTCTGACCTTCATCATTAAAGGCTCTACAAACATCCACATCTTCGTATCTTGCTCCTTTGTGTTTCCTAGCTGTTAGTGCAAGACACTCTGCTCCTTTTTGTGTTTTTCCTGGTACCCAGGAGCCATGTTCTCTCCTTGGAAAGAGATCCTCAGCTACAAAGAAGATGATTTGAAATCTATGTTACCTGAGGATCCATTCTTTACACAAGAAGAATCTTCACCGGACATAGATGAAGAATGGGGAGAACTCATCTGGATGATGAAAAAATACATTAGGGAGGACCTGCATGCGGCCTCCCTTCTTGAGTATTGTCGAAAAAAGATCATCCCAAGGGAATTGAGGATCCAGAAAGCCCCTGGCATGTTCAGGGATGACAGTAGTTTTATGACAGATTGGGTGAAAATACTCAATAAATGCTCATTAGATCTTATGATCTTGTTGATTAATACCTCCAGACGCAGGACTGAGGCCCTTAAACCTAAAATAGACTCCAAAATAGAACAACTGAAAAAACAAGATAAGCATTATGATAAAGAAAGAAAAGATTTTGATAAGAATAGTTTGGAGTTTAAACAGGCAACCAAGAATAAAAAAATCAAAAAGTATAAAAGGGATGAAGAAGACTACAAACTAAATATGGTCTACTATTGGACATACAACAAAACAGAACAAAAAGATAGACACAGAAGCTTTTCCAATAAAAGACCGTTCAGATCCCCTAGACCACAATCTAAAAATAGATACAATCAGAAAAAGTATAACAGACATCAATCTAGATCTCCATCTCCACAACAGGAAGAAGCTAGATTACACAAAAGGTCACGCCATCACACAAACGATCGGTTAGACCCCTCCGGGTCCTTGTTTTCGTCAGTTCCATCACATCCCTCTAGGCAACCACGTAGTCCTAAGAAGGATTTTCACAAGGAGACCCTTTGGAAAGGAGGTGGAAGAGACACATTTCACAGGTCACCAAACAATTGGCAGGCCAGACCCAGAGAACCTCCACTGACACATGGAATGGCCCCAGAGAAAGGCCATTCACGAGAACTTGCAGCCAAGAGACAGCTGGATTGGGACCTGTGAGCAGTGTCGTCAATCTATCTAGTTATCAACTTACGGACAATGAAATACAAGTGTTGGAGAAAGGACTGTCCTATGTCCCCACTAAGCAGCATGACAAGTTCACTACATGTGTAGAGTTATACAAATTTTTCAGAAAGATCAGAATAACAGATTTTTTTAGAGGGTCCAAACATGACGTGGCTGACCCATCAATAGTTAAAAACCCGTCCACATGGGTCCCTCCTAACAACAATGCCATAATCACTGCATATGAACATATAGTCATGTCTAAGGTAGCTAAATTATATCAACAGAAAAGCACCCATAATTACTATAACTTGACAGGTCCACATAAAATGGCTTTGAAAAACTTACAGTCCAACAACAATATTATCATAAAACCGGCCGACAAAGGCGGAGCAATAGTTGTTCAAGATAGAGACAACTATATTAAAGAAACAATGCGCCAATTAAACAATACAGCATTCTATGAGAAAATCTTTGATGATCCGACATCAGTCATACAGCAGAAAATTGACACCTTACTATATATTGGCAAAGAAGCTGGTTATCTCACTACTCATGAGATCAATTTCCTTAAAGTTTCTCATCCGGTCATACCAACAATATATATGGTACCAAAAATTCATAAATCACTCGATAATCCGCCAGGACGACCAATAGTGTCTGCCATAGGTTCTCTGCTCGAACCTCTTTCCAAGTTTTTGGACGTATTATTAAGACCTTTTGTTCCAATTATTCCGTCATACGTACACGACTCCACACACATCATCAATATCTTGCAAGATTTTGAAGGATATAACAATGATCTTCTGCTGGTCACATTAGACATCAATTCGTTATATACGAATATACCACAACAAGCAGCTTTAGAAGTGTTAACTGACACTCTCCTTTTAAGGCCTAAACCCATCCGTATCCCAACCTTTTTCTTACACAATTAGCCACATTGGCTATGACTGAGAATTATTTCAACTTTAGGGGTATTTATTATAAACAGATAAAAGGAGTTGCCATGGGTTCGTCCATGGCACCAGATGTTGCCAACTTGTACGTTGCCCAATTTGAGAAACAGTTCATGACACGACATCCATATCAATCCAATATCAAACTATGGAAGCGGTATATTGATGACATTCTCATCATTTGGGAAGGCACAGAACAACTATTACAACATTTTTTCGCATGGTTAAACAATCTGGACCCTAACTTACAGTTTGAGGGGCATTTCAGTGCAGATAAAATTTCATATCTAGACATTATGATTAAAAAAGATACTAATGGATTTTCTACAGATCTTTTCCAAAAACCAACGGACCGTAACACTTTATTGAAATTTGATAGTTACCATAACCCCTCACTTAAACACAATCTACCAATCAGTCAATTTCTTCGGATCAAAAGACTATGCACATCAGATGCAGATTTCGAACAACAAGCAGTCAGGATGCACAATAGATTTAAAGATAGAGGCTATTCATCTAAATGTATCAAAAAAGCATATGTTAGAGCATGCATGACAGAACGCTCCACTCTATTGCAAAAGAAAGATCGACAAAAAAAAGCAGACAAGATTGTTTGCGCTCTTACATATACCCAACTTTCTAAACCAATCATCAATATTCTAAGAGAAGAATGGCATTTACTTACCTCTCTACCACAATTTTCCACTAAACGATTAACGATAGCGTATAAAAGGAATCCTAATCTTTCCAATCTATTAGTCACGTCAGCTCTCACAAGGAGCAATCCTCCGCCTAAGATTAAAGGTCACTTCAGTTGCGGAAACTGTTCAGTTTGCCTTCACACCATTACAGTCAAAAACAGCTTTATTCATCCCATAACATCACATAAAGTATATTTACACAACTACACAAATTGTAAAACGTCCAACGTTATATATCTGGTGTTATGTCCCTGTAATTTGGTATACATTGGTAAGACTACGAGAGAAGTGCGTACGCGCATTATTGAGCATAGGAGCAGTATTCTAAGAAAAATTGCAGATAAACCTCTGGTCACGCACTGGGTCACAACAGGTCACAAAATTAGCGATTTAAAGTTCTTGGTCCTGAAAAAGTTGCACTACATTGGAGAGGTGGAGACATCAACAAGGCCCTTTTAAAACTTGAACAAAGGTTCATTTATGAGTTTAACAGTCTGGAACCTAACGGACTTAATCAAGAGGTAGACCTCTCTGTGTTTTTATAGATACTTTAATTTATTCATCTAGTGACCATATTCTTGCTAATCAGCAAGCCACACATACTTTTGATGGTTTTATCCAACTATTTGGACATTATTCACCATATCCAGAGTTATTACAAAAAATATTACTGTTTATAAATATAGCAGCGTTCACCGAGGAAGCTTATCATATAAATTTGTTGGCAAGCATGAATAATATCTTTCATCAGCATCAGTTTTTATGATGTTTTCTGGCATGTTAGTTAATCTTAATACATAAAGCTTCATATGGAACTATGAATTTTGTTTGATGAGTCCTGTCAAATAAGCTCCTCCCCACTCAGCAACCTCTCCCACTTTTGGCGGGAATTTGACGGTTTATAATCTGGCTTCTTACAAGCGCTCTTCAAAATTCTCCTTTACTGCTGTGGGCAGGAAATTCAGCTTTTCAGGTATGATGTTTGGCTCTTGTTTACAACCCTTCATGGTATATCATCATCGCCGTTGGTTCTACATTATCGTCAGTATTGTTTCGTGCTTTCAGTTTTTAAGCTTAGTACAGCGGTGTTATTTTTACATAGTGATTACACAGGACTCCTGTAGCCTCAATGAGTACTGCCGTTTTTACTTTTTCACAATAAATGTTTTTAAGTCATAAATACTCTCACTCCTTAATCAGGACAGTCGGGTATTTCTCCCGCTTCCTTTCACTAAGTGTGGTTTCAGTCTCATAAACAGTTTATTTCAAATATAACACATTTTGTTTTCTCCTCTACAATTAGAATAGCGGCTCCTTCTGCCCTACATTAGGACGACACGATCAACGCGCCTTTTGAGTCTGGGTCAGTTCACATGCATTTTCATTCATCATTCATTATATTCATATAATATGATTTTTATGCATTATAACTCTACAGTACCATGATCCTTTTTAAACGTTTTACAAAAAGCTTAGCTTTATCACGTTATAAAGTACTGTTTTTAACATCTATTGCTACGGCGTCATGCTGGTGGAGACTCAAAACATGGATTGCTAATCGCTAATACTAGTCATCACGTGCCATTCCTCCCCACATGTCTTAGGTTTTTTATGAGTAGTTAATAGATTTTAAACATTTGGATTACCTCCTACATTTCATGCTCACAAGTACTATAGGGAGTTTTATACAAGTGGTGCATATATTGACACCATCATCGATTCAATTTACCATATTTTAATATGCTGTTTCAGATAGTCATCGCTTCCAGTTGATTGTCCAGTATGGTTTTAAGGTTCAACAGGGTGACGGTCTTATTAGACAAGGGAGTTTCTTGGCTATTTATCCAACTGGTTCCCCTAACAACTTTATGTAAGGCACAGTAACTTCCACTGCATTTTTCCATCGCAATTTATCAGGTATCTAGATAAAGGTGGATAAACCAAAGGTCCAACAGATAATCTTCAGGTCCTTACCACTCCCGTTTGAGACTGTCCCTTAGTATCATCAATTTTAAGTAAGGGGCACCGCAGCAGTCAGGAGCATTACAAGAATAGATTAACTACAATTGTTTTTTCACACTATCTCACGATAATCACGTACTTAATATACACTACATGTTTTCATGTATACATTTTTACATAGATTAACATGACATACATACAGATATTTTTATTAGCCTATCTGGTTTAATCTCTTTCCTTTTTCCCGTTTGTTTTTTGTTTTGTTTTTTTGTTTTTGTCAATGTTTCATATTTCACTCAACAGTTCATTGAACAATTCTTGAACATGATGCAAACAAATCAATAAATTAACTCAGGTTAGTGGCCCTATTGAGTTTTCTAACATCTTAATTATATTATAAGGATCAATAATATCCTCTGAATGCTCAATGGGATAGTTTTCTATCTATTTATTATTATTATTATGATTATCATTTTTTATTTTTCATTTTTATTATTTTATTATTATATTATTTTTTCAATTTCATTTTTACTATTATCATTATTATATTATTATTTTGGTTTATTATCTTCATATTTCTATTTTTGCATGTATTTTTATGCTCTAACAGCAGCAATTTGTGGTTTAATATCTATTCGCTATAGACTCAATTTAATATATGTATTTTACCATCTTACCAATTTTTACATGTTCAGTTGTTTTATTATCATTTTGACCTTTTAACACAGCATCATCCCTTTTATGCATTTATTATTATTATTATCATCATTATTATTATTTTTATTTTTATTTTTAACACATGTTTATCACATACACCAATTATTTATCTGGTGGTCTGCCTGATTCTTGGTTTCAATCCTCATGTCCTGCGTCTCCCTAGTAATTTTTCAGAGTTTTTATTGTATATTTATGTGATCCCCATAACTATTTTAAAGGGCTTATAGCTAATGTATACTGCTCTACATCAGTTTACACAGTTATAAGGGTAATCACTTTGGTAATTGTAACGATTTACTTATTTTTTAATGTATTTATGGTATTAATCTAATTGTTTATTAACGTTTTCCATGTATTGTTTGTTATATTATTAATTCCATTAATTATTTATATTTTTAATTTAACATTATGTACTATTCCCCTGTTTTTAAGCTTTGTACCCCCTGAAGAAGGCGTCCCACGCCGAAACGCGTCGGGGTCTCTGACCTTCATCATTAAAGGCTCTACAAACATCCACATCTTCGTATCTTGCTCCTTTGTGTTTCCCAGGACAGACTAAATAGGCCATGTGGTCTTTTTCTGTTGTCATTTTTCTATGTTTCTATATTTCTAATACTTTTGTTAGTGATGTTGCAGAAGGACTGTCAAGTAAGTTTGCCTGTTTTCAGATACTATAATCTACAATAGAGTAGACACCCAGGAAAGAATAGATAACATGAGGAGGGATCTAGTGAAGCTTGAAGAATGGTCAAGAATTTTGCAGCTGAGATTTAATCCTGGGCATGATTGTTTCTGATGTTCTTAAGATGGCTCAACAGGTAGAAAAGGTGACGACGAAAAGCCAGAAAGATGCTGGTGCATAGGGAGAGGAATGGTCAGCAGGAAGGAGGTGAGACCTCATTTGGTGTATTGTGTGCAAGAGACCACACCTTCAACAGGATATAAACAGGATGAGTCGATGCAGAGGGTGGCTACCAAAATGGTCAGTGGGCTTCATTATAAGGCACATGGGGGCTGACTTTGGAGAAAAATCTGAAGAGGGGAGATATGATTAAGATATTTAAATACCTCTGTGGCTTAAATGCACAGGAGGAGAGACTCCTTCAATTGAAAGAAAACTATGCAATGAGGGGGCATAGGATGAACAGGAAAGGGGAAATACTCAGGAGTAATATACGGAAATATTTCTTTATAGGAAGAGTGGTAAATGCATGGGATAGTCTCCCAGTGGAGGTAGCAGAGATGAGGACTGTATCTTAATTCAAGAAAGCATGGGACAAACACAGAAGATCTCTAAAGGGAAAAAAAGGGACTGTAGTAGTTGATGTGGAAGGGCAGACTGGATAGGATGTATGGTCTTTATCTGTTGTCATGTTTCTATGTTGGTCTCCTTAACACCCAAATTGCATGAACATGACAGCAGATAGAGACCATACAGCCTATCCAGTCTTCCCTTCCACATCAATTACGACAGTCCCTTTTCATTCCTTTAGACTGGGACAGTAATTCCTGAAATTTCAAACAGATTCTCTTATTCACCTCAACAATTGAGATAGATGTTGAAAGGATTGGGTCCACCATTGCAGACTTTAGGAACTTCTTGAAGAAGGCCATGAAGGAACTTACAGCAGTTCTGCTAGTTTGAAAGTGGAGATTGTGTTTCGCAAGAATGAAGGAGCTACGAAAAACATAACTTCTATAACAAGAGCTAATCTGGAGGAGCTAGATGTTGGTACTGAATGAACTGTTGGTTTGAAACCCATAATGTTGATGAAGGGTTCTGTGTGGCCATAGCTGGCTGACCCAAACCAAGACTTGCCAGAAAGATATGTAAATCTAAAGATGAAACTGCTGTGAAAGCCTGGATCTGTAGGATAGGTCCAGAGGGAGTAGCATGCTACCATTTTTTGCCCAGCGGACTGTAAGGGCAATGTTGAAATTCCTGAAGTTATCAAAGAATGGAAACCATCACTAGACAAAGAGTCCTCCTAAGTTTTAGTTTGTCTGCTTTGTTTTTTTAAAGGCAGTAGCTCCATTTCCTACTCAAGGAGAACCGATATGGAACCTGAGTGGACTAGCACATGCTGTAGAGAATGGATAAAAAGGATGCTTGGGTGCATACGGAGAGGAATGGCCAGCAGAGAAAAGGAGGTGTTAATGCCTCTGTATAAGTCTTTGGTGTGACCTCATTTCTATGTTTCTATTTCAAACTCACCAATTTCATGAAACATCCCAGCAGTTAGGAGCTACTGTCTGACAATGACCACTAGCGTCTGCAGGTCACACATTTAAAACTCACAATATGAGCTTCCTCTACTTGCCGCTAATCTTGCAAGTTGTGTCTCTTGAGGTTAACAGTGAGGAGAGGAACTTCCTTATGCGAGTTGAAAATGTGCATGCCGCCGGTGGTCAGTGTCAAAACAGCAGCAATGACAGTAAAGAGGGAAACACTTGCTTTTACCTGCCAGGATTTGTCATTAAATTGCTCCCTGCAATGGTGTACCAAGGGCAGAGTGATGGGTGCGACCCACCCTAGGTGCCAGCCAGGAGGGGGCGCACCCATGCTGGGCCCACGGAGGCAGCACAGCAAACTTACCATAAAAGCTGGCTTGCCACGCAGTCTCCATGGGCCTGACCACTCTGCTTTCCCGGCTGAAGTCTCATGAATCGCGAGACTTTGGGCCTGGCCGCTCTTCTCTCCCTAGTCATGGAGGCAGCACGGCAAGCCTACTTTATGGTAAGTTTGCCATACTGCCTCGATGGGCCTGGCACAGCAGATATATGAATCGCGGTGCACGGCACCATGCTGCATGGGAGCAGTGCTGGCTGTGTGCGGCAAGTGGCATCTGCCCCGGGAGCCGAGGGGGCTAGGAACATCACTGCTAGAATCTGTTGTAAGTCCAGCTCATTCCTAAGTCTTACATTTTGCTTTTACTTGTTTTCTTTCTTAGCAAATTTCCAGCCAGCTGATTCACTCCTGCAGAGGGCTTCCTTATTTTGACAGTTACATAATAAGCAATATCGCTTCTGAGTCTCCAGACTGGAATGGTAAAGGGAAGAAAATGGCAATTGTGCCTCACCCTTCTAATGAGCGGAGGTTGATCAGTGTGTGACAAGCAAGCCGGAGCCTCACCCTGTCTTCAGACTCACAGGGCTTCTTATGTCATCAGCAAACAAATGCAGGCTGAGCTTAACAAATAATTTTCAAATGGTAAACAGTAAAAGAAGTACATACTACTACTACTACGAGTACTTATCATTTGTATAGCCTACAAGGCGTACACAGAGCTGTACAGAAAACATGTAAGAGACAGTCCCTGCTCATCAAAGCTTACAATCTAGTCAAAGACAACGTAACAACTGGGGACAAGAATATATCTAGGGGAATGGTAATGAAACACAAACAGTAGGAGGTGAACAGGAAACGAAGGGGGACCAGGATCCAAAAGAAGTCTCAAAGTAGTGAGTTTTTAGCCTGGATTTGAACACGATCACAGATGGAGCCCGATGTACCGATTCAGGTCGTTTTTTCCAGGCATAAGGAGCAGCAAGGTAGAAAGATTGAAGCCTGGTGTTGGCAGTGGAAGAGAAGGGCGCAGATAGAAGGGATCTTCCAGAAGAGAGGAGTTCTCAAGGAGGGTGTAGGGAGAGATAAGAGAGGAAATGTAGTGAGGAGCAGCCGAATGAAGGCACTTAGAGGTCAGCAGTAGAAGTTTGAACTGGATGTGGAAATGGATAGGAAGCTGATGAAGAGACTTGAGAAGGGGTGACCTGAGCATAGTGACACTGGCAGGAGATTAGCCTTGAACAGATTGAACTGGGGAGAAATGATTCAGAGGAAGACCAGCAAAGGGGAGGTTGCAATAGTCTTGACGGGAGGCGACTAGAGAATGGATGAGGGTCTTAGTAATGTATTCAGAAAGGAAGGGATGAATTTTGCCAGTGTTATAGAGAAAGAAGCAACAGGTTTTAGCCATTTGTTGGATGTGTGTGGAGAAGGAGAGGGAGGAGTCAAAGACGCCCAAGGCTGTGAGCCGAGGAAACAGGGTGGAGTAGTGTGTCATCCACAGAAATAGAGAAAGGAGTCCACATAACCATTAAATCTGTGCTGCTGAATACTGCAGGTTAAAATTAACCAAATACAAAAGCTTTATTCAATTAACGTTGACCTGCTATTTATGTGTCGAGACTATTTGGATTGCTGCACTAAGACATAAAGGAGGAAACCATTTATTGTCAGTGGTGTATTGAGGGTGGGGCAGTGGGTGTGTTCTGCCCTGAGTGACAGCCAAGAGAGGGATTCCGAATCCTGGACCACCCCGCGGAGGCACACGCACGGCAAGCATACCTTAACATCTTGGGTGGCTTGCCTTGCTGCCTCCACTCCAGGCCTTGTGGCTGTTCCCTCCCGGCTGAAGTCTTGTGAACCGCCGCTGGCCCTGGAGAAAAGGCACTGCAGCAAGCTTCCCAAGATGTTAAGACATGCTTGCCATGCACGCCTCCGCCGGGCAGGCCTGGTGCGGGGGAGGGTGAGTGACACTGAGCCGCTGCAAAGGGAGGGTGCCTGCTCCGAGTGCCCACGAGGCTTGGAACATCACTGTTTATTGTAATTTCTTTTAAAAAAGCAAATGCTAACAATAAAGGAATGATTTCATATGAACTTTGTTTCTTGGATGCATTGTATCCATATTGTCTTTTCTTCCCATGCTAGTTGGATTCTTATATAAATTGTTTACAGTAGGGATGTGCATTAATTTTAAAGAAATGGTAAAATGTGGTGAATGAGAACATTTATGATTCATGTAGCTTTAAACAGAATGGCTGGAAGGAGACAAAAGCTCATTTGTGTCCATTCGTTTTCAGCATTTGATCGATCATGTTGAAACTTGAAGAGCAGCCAAACAAGCCTATCCTTACTTTTTCCTCCCCAGTCCCTCTTATGCCTGTCCATAGAAATGGGGGTGAAAGATACGTTAGACAGTGCAGGGGAGGGTGGGCAGGAAACAGTAACCAAGGAAGGGGGAAGAAGACCTTGGTGAATAGACAGAATCTTTGTAGAGAAAAAGGCAGCCAGACTATCGGAAGAAGGGACAGAATTGGGAATGGGAAGCGGAACCGAGGAAGGGAAAGATAATCGAGCGACCAGAGAAAACAATGTCATTGGATTGCGAGAGGAAGCCGCAATGACAGAAGAGATGTAGGTTCTTTTAGCAGCTAAGATCTGAGAGCAGTAGAATTGATGACTATACTTAAAAGTCAAGAGAGAAGGGCCAGGTGTGTTGTGCCAAGACCTTTCAATGGCTCTTAATTGACATTGTAAAAGGTGGAGGCCAGCATGATACCATTGAAAAGATTGAGGAATAGAGGAGCTAGAAATCAGCCCCTGCAGCTGGTCTGCAAGAAGAGAATTCCAAAGGGTGACCTGTTGGTTAAGAGGAAGACAGAAGTCAGAAGGGAAGATTACATCTGCAGGGGGAAACCTTGCCAGAGCGTCCTGACATAATGGACTGGGATGGGGCAGAAAGGACGGTGTAGATGATGTCTGAGTAGATTGTCTGGGGGGGGGGGCCCAGAGAGGGATAAATAGAAAAGAAAGTGGTCAGACTAAGGGGGAACAGAAATAGAGAATAGTGCTGGCAGAGGGGAACAGTCATGGGGAATAATTACTAAATTTAAAGCCTACCCGGCCCAGTGTGTAGGACCAGGGGTATGCTGTATAAAGCCATGATCTTCAATGAAATGGATGAAAGACTGATCATGAGATTTAGAGGGTATAAAATAGTGGATGTTAAAATCTCTGAGCAGTACAAGATTAGGGAAAGCAACTATGGCATCAAGTATAGACAGTAGAGGAGAATCAAATGAAAAGGGTTGGGGAAATCAATCCTAAGCAAAGGTTTTTCAGGTTCTATCCAAAGATCCATTGGATTCTCCAAGAGAGGGATCGAATTTCTATAAAGTGCGGCTACCTCGCCTCCGATACGCCTGGGCCGAGGGGTGGAGAAAGCAGCATAGCCTGGAGGTAAGCAGTGCGGTAGATAAGGCTCATATCTTGATCTGAGCCATGTTTCAGTCAGACATTATATGTCCAGATTATTATAAACGATATCTAGAATTAGGTCCGTTTTTCATTTTAAGGACCAGCAGTTAAGTAGGGCAATATGCAAGTTACAATGCAAAGGGGAGGAAGAACGATCATTAGGGTGAGTTGGTAAACAGGGCACTCTGTTGCAAGTTATCAAATATTTTACCTTGTGTGATGGAAGAAATGAACGCCAGAAGGTAAAGGGAGGCCTGTAAGATACACAAACCGGAATGAAAACCATGGGAGAGGCAGTCCAACCACCCAACAGAAAACAACCTTGATAACCTCTGGAAAAGGAAAGGCCATCTTGGACTTCTGAATCCCCTGCAAGAAAGGGTGGATCTGCAGCCCTTGCTCAGTCGCAGGAAGGTCAACCAAATTTAGGGCAGAAAAGACCTGAGCAATCAGTCGCCAATTCGTCCTTCCTGAACAGGCAAACAACATCAAACTCATCATGATTTTCAGTGGGAGGACCATCTGCCCTTCATATCAGAATCAGAATCTGACGCAGCGGGACTGAACTCCTGGCCCTGACCAAAGAACAGCAGACCCAAATCTCCTGACTTCAACCTTTGACAAGAGTGTTTAGAAGGCAGGGACCAAGCTGGACTTTGACTCATTCGCTGTTCCTCTTCTGAGTGGGCAGAAAGAGATGGAGAGGACACAAAGGCTCCAGGATTCACGCCGCACCAGAAAGTCTGCTGTAGAAAGGAGAGCAACTACAGGGAGCTCCCCACCGACTAGATAGCCCCCACTGCTTTTGGTTAAATGCCCACACCTAGATTTGTAGAAAATGCATGTAAGTTATATTGTAAAACTTGTGTGCGTAAATTAATCCTCCGCCCAAATTCTGCCCTGTGCTTGCTCATTTTGTAAGTATGTGCCATTGCCCTGACACGCGTATTTACAGAATAGTGCATGCATAAATGCTCAACCCCATGCATGTCATTGAAAATAGGTGACTGATGCATGGTGTTTTTTTTTAATTTATATTTGCACTAACTTCTGCTGCCTGTATCACTTTCTACCCAGAATACTTCAGGCCCTGCCACTGCCCAGACTATTGCCTTGGTTCCAGTGGGTTCTGTTCGCACCACACACAAAAACATAAAAAGAGAAGGAAAACTTCTCCTTTCTGGACCCTCTTTGCTGTTGCTGCCTGTGCCACTGCTTACCCTGTCTGCACAAGGGGTACTAAGTCCGTTCATGTGATCTTTCTGGCAATGCAAAAAAAAAAGTTTTATTTTATTTAGTTTTAGGCTGTTTATTTGTGATTTAATAATCCGCTTACATATCCACCAAGGACTCTCGAAGCAAAATCAAACATAAACAGCTTATATTACACATATTAAGGCATTTTCAATTTACCTACCCCTCCCCCCACCCTCCCACCATACACACAACATAACCACAGCATCCAAAAATTACTTCCATTAATTATTAAGAAGCCAGGGTCTTCCTGTCAAACCTCTGTATGAAGACACCTAAATACTCCTTCTTGCGCCCCTCTAATGGGCTCATTTATCACAAAACTCCAACCCTACCCCGTTGGTGTTTCTTTGTCCAATGCTCCTGCCAATGTTAGTGCCACTGTGATACCCTTGAAATGGCCTGGAGTCTTCATGGCACTGTTAGTGCTCTTTGCTCCTCTTTTGGTGCCATCAGGTTTTCATAGCACTCTTAAAGTCATATGGATGCGCAAGTTGGACAGTGAAAAAAATAGATAGGAAGAAAATCTATGCCTTTGAATTATGATGCTGGTGAAGAATACTGTGGATAGCACGGACTGCCCAAAGAACAAACCATTCAGTATTAGACATCAAACCTAAACGTCAATCTGTTCAAAAGTCAGCTGTACGGCTTATCTTCCACCAATGTCACTATGCTCGTGTAACCCCTTTTCTCAAGTCATTAATCAGCTTCCGCATCAAGTTCAAACGTTTCCTACTGACCTACAAGTGCATTCATTCTGCAGCTCCTCACTACTTTTCCTCTCTTATCTCACTCTAGACCCCTTCTCGGAACTCCGCTCCTCTGGCAGATCCTTTTTATCTGTGCCCTTCTCTGCCACTGCCAACTCCAGACTTTGTTCATTCCATCTTGCTGCTCCATATGCCTGGAACAAACTACCTGAGTCACTGCCTCAGGCTCCTTCTATAACCCTATTCAAATCCAGGCTAAAAACCTCTCTTTGAATCAGCTTTTGGATTTTGATGCTCCTCACTCTCTTGTACACTACTTATATGTATCTTACCTTACTCTAGTCCCCAGTTTTACTATGGGCCTGATCCATGAATAAAAAATAACGGGACATCCATCCCCGCTATCTGTCCTCAGCCTATGCTGGCTCCTGGCTCCTCTGCATGTACAGAGCTGCTGTGCATGCTACGGGGGTGGCACAGGGATGGAGAGCGGGTGGAGCATGGGTGGGAATGACCCCCAGATGTACAGGGCCGATTCCAGTGATGGCCATGCACGTCCAGGGATCGCCAGGAGGACACCCTGCTTATTTCATCTCCGGAGGTGGAATAAGAGCAGGACACCCCTCTGATTCTGGCTGGAAGACACCCCCCCCCCCCCCCTGGAGCCCAGCAGCCCCCCCACTGGAGCAACAGGACTCTCACAATGAGTCCCCGCTGCCTGATCCTCGTCAGAGTCAGGTGGTGGGGAATTGGGGGTCACAAAGACAGCAGGCAGGTTGTGCCATGGGGAGGACATCCCCGCGGTAATGCAGGGGCACGCCGGGTCATCCCAGGGCCCAATCCTGCACCGACGCACAGTCTTTCTCCCGCAGTGCAGAATTGGGTCCTAAATGGCCTGTCCTGCCCTGGGGCACCCAGAAGGCAAGAACATGCCCCTTCGTGGATCGGGCTCTATGTGTGTTGTCTTGATTAGATTGTAAGCTCTGATGAGCATGGACTGTATCTTACAGCTATGTGTACAGTACCATGCACACCCTGTAGCACTATATAAATGATTAGTAGCAGTAGTAGTAGTTTTCTTTAGAAGCTCAGATGACAAAACTTTGACTTTCATATTTTGGAGACATCATGCGAAGAGAGAGATCATTAGAGAAAGACATCATGCTGGGCAAGGTAGAAGGTCAACGCAAAAGAGGAAGGCCAGCAATGAGATGGATCGATACAATAACAGCAGCTACAGGTACCAGTCTGTCAACAATAAGCTGCCTGACTGAAGACCGAACACAATTTAGGACAACTATCCAGAGGGTCGCCATGAGTCGACACAGAGTCAATGGCACTTAACAACAACAACAACTTGGAGGGTAAGTTTATAAAGTCACACCTAGTTAACATGCATTTTTGTGAACATCTATTATGTCTATTTTCTAACATCAAGTATGCACGTACTTAACTTTATAAAATGGGGGCATAGGTGGTGGGATACATGTGGTAAATCTAGGCATGATGAGTTACGCCAACCCTAGGACTGGTATAAATGCCCGTGCCTAGATTCTGAGGGAAGGTGTATAAGTAAAAATACTTTATAACTTATACGCTTACATTGACACTCCACCTCTCTTCACACCCACTGGCCTGACATGGACTTACAGAATAGCAACTGGCTAAATTATACATGCAAAGGCCTATTCACATGCATAAATCACTGATTTCACAGGTGATATCTGTGCATTGATGGTGTGTATCTTTACACAGCTCCTTATAAAATTACCTCCTTCATATCTTAGAATGCCGTTACCTCTGTGACAGATAATTGTCAACAGGGTTTTAGCAGGTTTTGTTAAAAACTGATGGAAAACACACTGTTAGAATGAAAAATTGCTTGCTCACTGACATTAATGGACTGGAAAGAGACGAAACAAAGATGACAACAGGTTATTTAAAGTTGTTAAATCAAATGCGGATTGTGAAAAATTGCAGGAGGACCTTGCAAGACTGGGCATCGAAATGGCAGATCTAATTTCATGTGGACAAGTGCAAGAGATGCATGTATGGAAGAACAACTCAAACTATAGAAACGCAATGCTAGGTTCCACATTAGGAATCACCATCCAAGAAAAGAATGAGGGTGTGATTGTAGAGAATACATTGAAATCTTCTGTTCAGTGTGCAACAGCAGTCAAAAAAGCAGACAGAATGTTAGGAATTATTAGGAAAGGACTAGAGAATTAAACAAAGGATGATGTCATAATGCCTCTGTAATGCTCCATGGTGGGACCACACCCTGAGTATTCTGGTATCCTCATCACAAAAAAGATACAGCGGCATTAGCAAAGGTGCAGAGAAGGGCAATAAAAGTGATAAAGGGTATAGAATGACTCTCCTATGAGGAAAGGCTAAAGGGATTGGGGTTCTTCAGTTTGCATAAGAGACGGCTCAGGGGAAATATGACAGAGGTCTATAAAATCCTGAGTAGAATGGAATGGCTAGATGCAAATTGATTGTTTACCTTTCAAAAAGTACAGGGACTAGGGGACATGCCATGAAGCTACAAAGTAATATATTTAAAACAGAAGAAAATATTTTTTCTCTCAACATATAATTAAGCTTTGGAATTCATTGCTAGAGGATCTGGTAAAAACAGGTAGTGTAGCCAGGCTTTAAAAAGTTTTGTTATAGACGTTGACATTAAGTTATAATAGAGTATTTATACCAAGTCTAATTTAAAACGTTTTGGACAAATTCCTGGAGGAAAAGTCCATAAGCATTGTTAAGGCAAAGAGAAGGCCATTGCTTAACCCTGAAGATAAGGAGCTGGCTATTTTCTGGGAAATGTCAGGTTCTTGTGACCTGGATTGGCCACTGTTGGAAACTGGACACTGGGCTTGATGGGTTTTTGCTCTAATCCAGTAAGGCTGTTATTATGTAAGATTTCAGAATCTGAAAATGAACCAACTGAAAGTTTTTCTGGTGCTCATCTGTAATTTATTCATCTGCATCATTAGTTAGAGAAGAATCCTGAATAGAGAGGTACCACCCTTCATATACTTCTTTCTAGCTCACGTCACTCTCCATCCTCCTTAATCCCAGCTCTTCTTTACATTTCCCTCATTAGTACCTGCATCTCAAACTGGGAGAACTCCAAATAAAGGAAGCAGGAAATGTTTGCCCTGCTGGCTCTGTGAAGAATTTCCTTTATTTTCTTTAGACCTATCAATTTCATTTTCTTCCTTTATACTTCCAACTCAGTCAGAATCAGGGCTTGGATCTTATACACAATGAGTCAATCCAAGATCCATCGAGCCCAACATCCTGTCTCTGACAATGACTAGACCAGATCACAAGCACTTGGCAGATCTCAAAAAGTACATCTGTTTCTCGCAGCTCATTTCCAGGATAAGCAAAAGCTTTGCCAAGTCTACCTGACTACTAATATTTAATGAACTTTTTCCTTCCGGAACATGTCCAAACCTCTTTGACCACATCCACCAACAACAGATTCCACAGCTTAATTTTGTGCTGTGCTATGAGCCTTTTTTTCTCAAATGCCCATAGATTTTCCCCCTATCTTTATTCCACCATAAACAGAACCCCTAGTCTGGTCATTGCAGTGCTAATCATAGAATGGGGGCCATTAGGGACCATGATTTTGAAGTTCTGGAAAAAAGGACTCCTTCCAGAACTTCATAATCATGGGCACTGAATCCAGCCACTAGCTTTTACCATAAGCAATGACCAGGACTCCCTTCCCCAAAGGGGCATAAATGCTGAACCTTCCCCCCCTCCCACCGGGAACAAGCTATGGAAGCTCATGGACTGAGTGAGATCCATTTTCAGATAACCAATTTACCCAGGCAAATCACTATTTACTTTGAAATATTTCCTGAAAATGATTAAGAAAATAAATGAGATAAAAATGCCTAATGGTAATAAGAACAATAAAATAAAATTACAAAGTGCAGAATGGACAATAGCAAGGACATTTCCAGGATTCTGGTGATGTTCGACCTTCTCTCTAGTCAATCCCTTTCTTATATACATAGGGGGTTATTCTGTGCCACAAATAGCGCCTTCCCCTGCCGCGTCTTACGTCCATGCCAGTTGTGTGGGAAAGCTAGATGGAGGCAGGGAAGGGGTGGCTTGGGAGCAGAGTCTGGGCGGGCGGTGGGTGGTCTCTGATCTTGAACATACAGAGCCGATTCTAATGTCGGCCCTGTACATCCAGGGCTAGTGACTTATACAGGGAAGTTACTCCACCTCCGAGGTGGAGTAACTTCCCCATACATCCAGGATTGGTGGCCTAGGGCAATGATGGGGCAGGGGGGCAAAGACATTCCCCACAGCCCGACCCTGGCCTTAGGAGGCCAGATCAGGGGTTGGGCTGCAGGGAATGCAGCGATGGAGTCCGGCGGCCGGCATCGCGGCTCTTCAATGGAGTTGCGGTGCCATGGCACTGTGGCTCCATTGAATAGCCTTGACTGAGTTAGCCGGAAAGATCCTGTACGAGCAGGCCAGACTGAATTGCAGTTCTGGCCTGCAAGTATAGGACTGTTTGTGATTCTGTTCCCGTGGGGCTAGATGTGCCCCGCGGGATCAGAATCATGATCCCCTCTATACGTACGCTCAGACTGTACTTACAGAGGGGATCTACGTCCAGAACAGAATGAAACTTTTACTGTCTTCCTACATGAAGGACGAGGGTCCTAGTTACATAGAAGTTGGAACATTCATTTAATGCGTTGGTGAAGGGTTTAGCTTCCACTGAGCTCCTTACTTACTTGTAGAGTTGAAGAGTGTGGCGCTTCCCATTGCGTAAGATTTGATACTTGGGTAAGCCACAATATCGATCCATTTCTTCATCATCCTTATACCAGGTCACCTCAGGCACTGGGTACCCTGAAAATGAGAGGAAAATGAAGTTGAGGTTTTGGTAAGCTCCGTTATGTTTTCTAAAGAATAACGTAAGAAGGGGAATGGAGTTTAAAGAAGGAAAACTGGAGGGGTTAGAACAGTGCTTCTCAACTAGGCACCCAAGGCCACAGTGAATACCACAATGAATATACATGAGATAATCTGCACACAGCAGAGATCCTTTGAATGAAATAAATGAGTCTCATCCACATTTATTGTGCCGATCCTGAAAACCTGACTGGCAAGTTCTGCTTCCATGAGATGGCTGAGAAACACTACGTTAGAAGACTCACTGGGCTAAAGGAGCGGCAGACAGCACAGATATTCAGTGGTGTGTCGAGCCTATTTGTCACCCGGAGCAGACCGCATCCACCGCCCCACCCTCCTCACCCCACCATGACACAATGCTCCCCCAGGAGAGGGGTGCTGAAATTCCAGGCCTGCACCTGGCAAACTTACTAAACTCCTTCGCTGTTTTGCCACGCTGCCTCTGTGCTGGATCCAGTGGTGATCCCTCCCGGACTGAAGTCTCACGAGACTTTGACTCAGGAGGGAACAGCCACCAGGCCCGGCGCAGAAGCAGCACAGCATGCTAGCAAAGGAGTTTAGTAAGTTTGCCCCGCACTTGACCTGGAATTTTGGCACCCCTCTCCTGGTCGGCAACAGAGGCAGACTGCATCCATCGCCCCACCCTTGGTTCAGCACTGCAGATAATCAAATACACTCTTCGAAATCCACCACAAATAATCAATACACCAAAAGAAAAAAATGTAAGAATTTGTATCATTACTGAGCCATGGCAATCAGTGCTTCTTTAAAATAACAGACACTGCAGCTATAATTAAACTGGATGTTCGATATCTGGCTAATGCGACCTGCGCCAGCACCATCTCTATAGCTGCGATTTCCAGTGCTCACCTGCATAGCCATTGTGACAGCTTTTTCTGTCTTAAGCTACGCAGAGAGATAGCCATAAGCAGTACTGAAAATTGCCATTATGCAGATCTTTTGACAAACACCCCAACACTATCCAGATAGCAGCAAGGCGATCTTTCAGGATATTCAGCAACACTATCCAGACAGTGCCTCTGACTATTTCAGTCAGCCCACTTGATCGTGCAGCCATACAAAATACAGTTTAGTAAAAATTACAAGTGATCAACAGAGTTATAATGAGATGCACAAAAAATGGGAATACCGCTATTTCCATGGAATGATCTTTTTATTTTATTTATTTTTATTTATTTATTATTTATTTATCTTGGCGTACCGTGTGGTGTATTCAGTAAAAAACAGGGGAATACGCGCATTAAAGCAGATGCTCTGAAAATGGAGCACCTGCTTTAATGCAATCTAGGTGTAGGTATTCCGAGGAGCGCAGGACTAGCACTTAAACATGTATTTTATAGAACACATGCGTACGCAGCCAGTCCTACGAGCACATATATATACACACACAGAGTTATTCCTGCCTTGTTGCAAGTGTCACTCTCTGTGGCAGCTCCCAGACAGGTAATGATTCTTTCCAACCCAATGGACGTTGGAAAGACTTATAAAAAAGGGCTTAACGGACTGAGATGAAACTTGGTATGTAGGAAAAACCAGCAAAGAGACACATCAGGCCCAATATTCAAAATGCATTTACAGGGTTAACAGCCAGTAAACCATGTAAATGCCTGCTAACCAGATATTTGATGGCACATGCCTGACTTAAGTCCCCTACGCGCCCCTATGCCAGCCGGCTAGCATCGGGGCATGTCGAGGTAGGAGCGGAGGCAGGGACCAGCACTATCCATGCAGCATGGTTAATGTTCGGCACCAATAAGATAGGTGAGGAAAACCCTTGGCTATCTTATAGGTGCCGAGGCTAACCGTGCAGCATCCAATATCGGTGCTGCACAGTTAGCTTCGGCGGCTTCCGGGCAGAGCAGCCAGACCCGGATATTCACTTCCGTTGCCATGGAAGTGAGTATCCGGGGTTAAGGGGTCGGCAGGCAGGACTAAGTGGCTACGGTGCTTAGCCCTTCCCAAGCCCATCAAGTTCAAAAGCAGGCAAAATTGGTCCAGGGATTCCAGAGAAATAAAACATGGGAGAATTTTCAGGTTCTGTAGCATAAAAATAGTAGTTTGAAGAGGGGACATTTCCTAACTGCCTCTCTCTGTTATCTAGTCTCCCAACCCCACCAAACTGCCCCATCTCCCAAAACTACCCCCCACAACTGCCCTCACCTATGCACATACTTTTAGCCACTGAGTGGGGAGCAATTTTCAACCCAGAGGATTTACCCATTTTGATTTCTCCATCTGTAGCCTTCGAGAAGCTTCAAAGAAAACAATTTTTTTCCATGCGCCTTTCTAGATTTCTTGGGTGTGGTAAATTCACTCTAAGGGATGGTTCATCCTTGGCATGTCTGTATTTCTTCATCAGATCTCTGCATGCATTGTGCCATCCATCCGTGTTTACCTTTGGGCCTACTGAAAAAAGATAAGTCCTGGCAATGGCACTGATACCACATAGCTCCAGTGCAGAAGGAACAGAATGAAACTGTCTTGATTTTGTTGTGGTCTGTGGTTCTTCTCTTATTAGGACAATCAGAGCTACAAGCCCATACATGCAAGAAACCTGTCTCTGCCTGCCCCGTGCGCTGATCTGGAACAATCTGCATCCCAGGCAGAAGAATCTGATAGCTGTCCTGACAGCAGTCTGTTGCCTTTGCCAGGAAACTGGTTTATCCATGGAAACACACAACTTAACTTTTAAAAGAGAAGGACTTTTTATGCTTTCGTTAAGTGCACAGCGCAATGGGGAAATATTCCTTTCTTGGTTCTAAGTGGCAAATAATGTATGATAAAAAAAAGACACATCCATGCTATCAAATTCAATTCTAAATTATCTTTCACGATTTTATTTTCCAGATCAAAAGAATTGAGAAGAGACATTTTAGCTAGTGAAAGGGGTGTGCGCAGATATCTTTTTAAAATGTCTTTTTAGGTGTGAATGCCTCTTTCCAGGGTCCTTCCATCTGTATGCATCTGGGGGTTTGCATGTGCACATAGCATTTGTACTTAAGTAAAAAGAAAAACAAAATAAGGTAATATGTTTTCATTGGATTAACTAATTTTCCTTTCTTCTTCTTCTTTTTATTTAACTATCATTCAAGCAGACTAACATGGCAAATAGTCTAGTTTATCCAGTTACGATTTGTAAGCAGGTGGTCAAATAATATCTCAGAAGGTAGGGATTCTGTTACCAGTTAGAACAGTTCTCTCTGC
Source organism: Ichthyophis bannanicus (assembly GCA_033557465.1). NCBI lineage: Eukaryota > Metazoa > Chordata > Amphibia > Gymnophiona > Ichthyophiidae > Ichthyophis > Ichthyophis bannanicus. Next base: position 417,778,199 of record CM066036.1, on the reverse strand, counting down.
AGAGAATCCAGATCTCCCAACTTTTAAGTGACACTACAGCAGAGATATTCCAATCAACGTCTGGCACATTGAAATCACCTAGCAAGGACACCTCCTCTCTCACAGCACTGCTGTTCATGTCTCTATCCGTTTCTTCCACCTGTCAAGAAGGTCTGCATATCACACCCAAATAAACAGAGGTTCCAAGGGAGTGAAATAAAGTCATAAGGCAATGACCAGAGGCAGGTGAATGCTGGACTGCACAGGGAGAGACATAACCAGCAGAAAAGAGGAGGTGAGCATGCCCCTTTGCAGGTCATTAGTGAGGCTCTGCTCGGTTTTGAAGGCTTTATCTCAGAAATGATAAACAGAGGCTAGAGGTGGTTCAGAAAAAAGGCAACCAAACTTCTGTGGCATCTGCATCAAAAGCATATATAAGATTACCCAAATCTGTGTACCCTCAAAGAAAAGATGGAAGGGATACAATAGATACAATATAGACAAAAAAGCCTAAGGAGAAATGATATTTGTTGCCTGGTATTGGCCTATGCCATTTTCCATATAAGGTTTTCTTTTTTTACACCAGTGTATGGGTAGGTTCTCTAGGGAATAAGTCAATTTTGTCTTCCATCCTACCCCTTCTCCATGAGGTGGGCTAAAACACGTATTTTGTTTTCCTTTATTATGTATCTTTATAGTTTTCTGTATTTACATGGTTTGTTGCATCTTTGTAAGTTGTAAACTATAAATAAATAAATAAATAAAACAATCAAATAATTACTAAGTAAACCATTCACAATGAATCCATCAATTAATCAAAGCTATTTAATACATATCTCCGAGGAACACTGAAGCTTCCAAACATCCACTTAATACTTCAATTGAAATTTTAAGTTAAAATATAGTAAGAGGAGAAAAAGACCTCAATGAATTCAATGAGCAATTACAAACATTCCCCAAAGGGGAATTGCCATTGACCAGCATCATAGGTTGTAAAAACTTCCTCTTAACAATCTGGAATTGTTAAATTTTTAGCTTTTATTCATATCTTTCGACTTATTTTAAAATTTTGAATATTAAATTTTAATTCTCATATATAAGGCAACGATAGCTCTATCCGGCACACTGGGGACAACCAATTCACCCCAGGCACCATTCCTATAAGAAAAGACATATGGAACATTGCTAGAGCATAATCACACAACACTTGTAACAGAACAGCTCAGCTTGAAATGTTTCAGCCTCTCTTGGCGATCATATCTCATTGAACAGCCCTACCAAGATCTTTGTTTCGCAAATCGCTTCATCAGGGGCTTTTACAATTTGTTACAATGAAATATGATCTCCGAGGGACATGAACATTTCAAGCTGAGCTATTCTGATTGTGTGATTATGCTCGAGCAACATTTCATACGTGCTTTCTTATAGGAATGGTATTTGGTGTGAATTGATTGCCCTGGGTGTGATGGAAGGAGCTGTTGTTGCCTTATGTCGAGAATTAAAATTTTAATATTCAAGATTTTAAAATAAGTCTAAAAAGATATGAATAAAAGAGAAAAATGAACAATTAAGGCTGTTAAGAGAAGTTTATGACCTATGATGTTGGTCAAAGGCAGTTCCCCTTTGGGCAAAGTTTGTACTTGACACGTAGTGGGACATTGAATTCCATGGAGGTCTTTTTTTCCTCTTACTATAATTTAATCTAAATTTTCAATTGAATTTTTAAGTAGATGTTTGGAAGTTTTAGTCTTCCTCTGATATATGTATTAAATAGTTTGATTAATTAATTGATTAATTCATTGTGGATGGCTACTTAGTAACTGATTAATTGACTATCAGAATATTGGTGATCAAAGGCTTTTTTGTCTACATTGTGGTTTTGAGCCTTTGTTGCAGTGTATGGATATAGGGAATATGATAGACACATATGGGGGTGATTTTATAAGGAGCTGCCAAGAGTTAGGTAGCAAGAACACACCTAAATCTCAGCATTTTAGTCATTTATGCACACAAGCGGCCACCAACATGCATTCGTTTTATAAGTGCATGTGTACATCCAATGACAAGTACTTTCACTTGGGTGTGTATAAGGGCAGAGCGCAAAGATAGACATGTAAATTATAATTCTGTATCATTTACGTGCATGCTATATGAATCTTGGCACAGGCATTCCCGCTAGCTCTAGAAGTGGTGGAAGTGATCATTCCTTTAATTAAGGTGTGTTTTTGACCACTCACGCTGGTATTTTATAAAGGGGCATAGATACCTACTTTCGTTATAAAATAAGCTAAACTTAGATGCGTTTTGTCTGCCTTCAACTAGATGCCTGCTGATAAAATTACCCTTTTCAACACCTGAAAAGTCTGAAATAGTGAAAAGGAGGTAAATCCTTACCGATGGAAGGGACGATATAGAACTAGGGATCTCTAAGGAGGAAGACCGAGGACAGGCGTGAGGAAAATATGTTTTGTCAGAAAGGGTGGTGATGCCCGGAATGGAGCTGGCAGTCGAGCAAAAAACAGCAACAGAATTCAAAAAAAGTGGGATAAATACAAAAAACCCACAGTGGGAAGAGGAGGGACATGAAGAAGGGCTCCCAGGATGATGGGGATAGCAGCGCGGTGCTACGATTGCCTCAAGAATGCATGACAGTAACGTGCATGGACTGGCAATTGCAACCCTGAACAGCAAAAGTATGATTGTAACAGGGCTAAAGAGAAGGCATGACGAGGATAGCATTGCAATGGATTTTAGTCATGCTTGGGACAGATGTGAGAAGAGGTTGAGAGAGCAGAGAAGGACATAGGCAAGAAATGAGCTGATGTTGAGTTGCATGTCGACATTTTATATGTACATCTACCAAGAGGATGAATCTACATGAGCAGACTAGATGAACCACTTTGGTTTTTATCGACCTTCATTTACTGTGTTACTATGATAGACCAAGGCTGTTCATTTCTGCCGTATGAAATGGTGCAGGCCATCAAGACTGCCGGCAGGATGCTGATGAGAGTAAAGGTTTTGAGAAAATAATGAAGCTGAAAGAAAATAAGTTAGAGATTTAGAAAGCTGCAGTCACAGAAACAATCTACACTTGTAGGAGTACCAGAGTAAATGGTAGTCAGGAATCTAGATGATCAGCTTGAGAAATGGCTAATTAAAGAACTCAGACTGAACAGTACTGAGGGTCAAGTGCCCTTTTCAATGACCTTGCAATGAACCTGAGGGTAAGGCAGGCAAAATGGTGAAAGCTATTGGTAGAAACAGAATTGCTGTTCATATGAATAAATTATGGCTTACTGGGTTAGAGCCAACATGGACTTAGCAAAGGGCAGAGACAGTGACAGAATGTTAGGCGTCCTTGGCTAACCTTCATTTGTGTGCCCCCCTTTCCTTGTCCAATATCTCCCCTTTTAACCTCCTCTCATCCACACCCTTACCACCACCGCTGCCACACCAGTCCAGGAGCTGTTGGCTGGGGCAGTGACAATGGCTATCAAAGAGAAAGGAAGTCAGCACAGAGCCTTCCAATCCATGCACATGCTGAACATCCTGCCCCCTCCAACACAGTCCTCCTGTTTGCATGGAGACAGGATACAGCTGAACTTTCAGGAGCATAGCATATAGGGGCTCAGAAGCCTCACACTACCCTTCTTTTCTGACTCATTGCCATTGCTGCTGCCGCCACAGATCCAAGGGAGATGTGATAACCGTGCAGAGGTGGCAGCAGAAATGACGGGGTTGGAAGGGAGATCAAAGACCACCACCGCAGGGGCTTTTGGAGGGCATTTTCTACAACCCCTTTGCCAAAGTTTGGTGTTCTAGGCAACTGCCTAGTTTGCCTCATGGTAGGACCAGCCCTAGTAAAGGGAGTGGATAAGGATGAACTGGTTAAATAGTGTATTTGGATTTGACACATTTTTCAATCCTTCATGAGAGAACCCTCAGAAAATGTGAAAGTCGTATGATAGAAGACAATGGGGTCATTTACCAAAGTGCAGTAAAGTTTTGCATTTACTGCACATTAGATGCAAACGTTAAGACGTCAGCCAGCAGATGGAGACAAACTTAAGAGCTGTGAGCTCTGCTCTATGGGAAGCACAATGCAGCTGCAGGCACACAATATTCTGAGTCCAGCAAATAGTGACAAGCATTCCATGCAGCAGGAGACCGATCAGGTGGAAGATTCTTGGGCCCAGATGGAGAACGGGATTCCCAGTTAAGCAGAGATGGTCTGAAAAGAATCCAGCTCTCTCGAGTAACCATTTCTAAAGGACACCTGGATGAGTACTGTTCTCTCCTTCCTAGCCTAGTGGACTTCAGATCGTTTATCTCTCTTCTATTTCTTTTTCCTGCTCTGCTATGAAAAAAAATAAAAAATAATTTACTGTGACTGTGAGAGTCCCTGCTTTACTGGGACTATCATGTTGGGGAGTCCATGGGCTGGGCTGGGCACTTCTGTTCCCAGGCCACAGAAGGGAGCTCCCTAGTCCAGGGGCATTGGTCTGCAATTTCTTTCTAGGATTGTCCAGAGAGGCTTTTGTGTGCTTGCAGGTCCTTGTGCTGTGGCTTTCTTGCTGGTGGGAAGTGCCTTAGCAGCTTGCCTGTGCAGTAGGGAGCCACTGTGTCAGACTGGCTTGTTGGCTAGGGACTTGCTAAAGAATTTTGGCAGGAGGGAGCTCTGCTTAAATGGATCTTTCCCTCTCCCTACGTGGAAAGATTTAGGTGCCAAGAGTGGTGTCCAGATTTCATTCCATGGCAGTTTGGTAATGCTGAGGTCCTTCTGCAATAGGGTGTTGTGTCCAGCCAAGCAGTGCAGTTCAGCAGTAGGCCACTGCCACCTCAGCATGGAAATGCGAGCAAGACTGTTCGCAGTATGGGGCCCAGCATGACATGGGGACTCTTGTAGTGGGTGATATAGAAGGGCAGACTAGATAGGCCTTGTGGTCTTTTTCTGCCGTCATGTTTCTAAGATGCCGTAAGTGCAAAGTCTCTGTGGTAACTGTTGGAGATGTGCCCGGTATCTGTCTTGCAGTTACTGCACAGGGCAAACATTTACCGCAGGATAGATGCATTGGCCGATAGCACAGTAAGGGCATCTGCACTATCTGCAAATACAATTACTCAAGATGATTGAAGGGATCAAGGGTGAGACTAAGAATGGAGGATCACTGAGGAAAAAAAAGAGGAAATAGAGAGAAGGGGGAGGATGAATGGGGATTGAGCACCATTTGGGTTGGGGAGGATGATTTTTAGTGATATCAGTTATGAAAGGTAGGGAAGAAGAGACATCTGATCATTCATGACAGTGACCTCTAGTGCCAAGATGGCGATTCAAACCCCCCATCTTGAGCTTATGTTGATTTTGGGGTTTATTCTGTGTTCTTTACAAGGAGTACTAGAAAAACTCTTATGTCAGATGTCAATTTCCTGTCTAGTTTCCCTTTCAACTTAGAAAATGTACTGTTTTTGTGTTAAATAACCATTTTGCAGCATGTACTTTGCCCTTTGACTTGCTCATTGCCAGACTCTTTTCTTTTATCAATCAGTATTACATAGATTGGGTCATTCAGCAAAAGTTATAACAACAAGCAATAAAGAATATAATTGTATTGGATGACAGAAAAGAACAGTTTTGACAATTGACAATTAATGAAAGAATTATGGAAGTGGTCCAGAGGACAAATAGAACAGTCAGTCAATTAGCCGACAATTAGTGATATCTTTAGATAATAATTAGTTAATTTAAATGTTTTCACAAATATTAAGGAACTTAATCATATTGGATCAGTGAGGGGGGACAACTAAGTCAATTAGTTGACAATGAGAGATTAGTAAAAAGAACTGCTCAGTTAATTGGTTGACAACTAATAAAAGAATTAAATGAGTGCTTTAGAACACAAGTGGACTGGATAAATGAAAAAATAATCTGGTCAATTAACTGATAATTAATGATGCTTTAGATCCTGATTGGTAAATTTTGAATTCTGGAGGTTTGTACAAATATGGCAGCCATCTTGGATGTATTCATAAGATAGATGTTGCTGAAGAAAGGCTTGGTAGTGAAGTCTGAAACGGAAGTCGTGAACATATTGATATTTAGATAATAGAGATAATCCATTAAACTGATTATTATGTCTGTACAGAGACTTGGGAGAGAAATATTGAAAGAGAGGGAGCAGTTGATTTTAAAATGTTTTCTAAAAAAATCTCTTAGAAATAAAGTCACTTGTAGACAAGGTATGTGAGTTTTGATTTTGCACTGTGGTTTCATGTCTTCTAGATTAAAAGAAGCACATGTAATGAAATCGATTTGCCCCTGAGGAAGCTGTAGACAGTGAAATGGAGGCCTCCACTGGGTGGATTTTATATGTGTTTGGTTAAAAATAAGTAAAGCCTTTTGATGTGATACTTTGATAAAAAATATATATGATTGACAACAATTTGGATTTATGAAAGTTGATGTCATTAGATGAAGATTTTTAATAATCAGTGAATGAGAAATCATACCATGATATAAGATGGTAATGTGCCATAAGGTCTGATGATTTGTCCCTCCATTTTTTCTACCTTATTAATCCCTGCCTTAGCTATATTTATGCAAGACTAGCATAAAGTTTTGAAGTTTTCTGTAAACCGCTTTGATTCACGAAAAGCAGTAAACAAGCACAAATAAATACATAGATGCCTGTGTCCGTGGGTATTTTATAAAATGCGAGTAGTTCACGACTCTGCCCAAGATGTGCCTAAACTCCACTCCAGAACACACCTGCACGTGGTTCATGTAAAAGTACATGGCTTCTTATCAAGGCATGTATTTCTATGTATGGAACTCCTGGGATAATTTTATAAAATCAGTGTTACACACATGTGAACATCAAGGAACGTCATACTTCCTGAGACTGATAAGCGATTACACCAGATGCATTTGTCCTGTTACTGTTGTGTTCCTAAAGTGAAATTATGCTAGAATATGTCTTGTTATGCCTACCATAAAACTGAGGGGGGCATATTCAAAGCAATTTAACTAGTTGGCAGACCTGCTAACCAGTTAAACCACGATCAACAGGATATTCAGTGGCACTGAAGCATTTAGTGTCCCTGAATATTGGTTGCTAACCAGTTTGCATGCTCTGATGTCTGCTGGTTAGTGTTGGGGCATTCTAGAGTTGGTGCTTAAGTTAGCTGGTCAGTAGTGATATTTTGCCACTAGCTTGTTAACTTTTATCAGCTAAAAATAGGCAGAAAAAAAGACTGGCCTAACTTTAGTTGGTTTAGCTATCCGGCCAGCAACTGAATATTACCGCTGATGGGTTGGCTAAAACGCAAAATAGGCAACACAGATATTAACGCTGGTGGATGGATATGGCCCCAGCATTGGTGGATGGATATGGCCCCAGCATTGAATATCCAGGCATAATTTAAAGCAGAGACAGCTAGCCACCTCCGCTGAATCCCCAAATCAAGAAAAAGTTGAGCAAAATATTTTTCTTTTGGTTTGCAACCCGCCAAACTCATTGCCTTTTTCAGTCATACCTCAGAAAAACACCATATGCTTGAACCAACTGCAACTAAATCTAAAATCTGACATTCTGAGGCAGACCCTCATTAGCTGTAGGTCTCTACCTAAATGCCAGAGCAAAGGAATCTTACCGAGTTACCCAGGAAAGTGCTGTGGAGCTTGTGCAGGAAGGGCACCACCATAATGCCCTTGTGAACCTTTGTCTAATCTGCGTAATCTCCTGCAGCCTCTAATTCTCTCCTCTCAGCTGCTTTCACAGCTAACAATAAATCACTGTTTAACAAACCCAGACTGCTGTTGGGAAATTCCAGCCCTAAAGCGCTCTTGGAGTTTGCCGCCATGGGTGCTGTTGAAATGTAACACTGGTGATTCTACATGCATTGTTGGAGATTATGTGTCACAGATTAGCAGAAGCTTATCAACAAACAATGGGTTGACCCAAAATCAACCCCAAGAGCATTCCATTGGATATGCCAGTATATCCGCAGTATATGCCAGTATATCCGCAGTTACCGGTGTGAACAACCTACCACTGGTTGGTTGAGTGCGACTTTTCTGCTGACATAGGCACTGCCAGCTTGCTATCAACTTAACTGGTAATTGTGGCATTAGATTTTATCTTTTCATCAGATGCAGATGAGGATTTTCTTCCTTGCTGTCATTCTATAAAGGGGACTGTAGTGGTTGGCATGAGAGGGAGCACTGGATGGGCTCTATGGTCTTGATCTGCCATTGTGTTTATCTGTTTCTGAGGAACCGCTGCAGTATAGACAGCTTTCTGGTTGTTCAAGCCGTTGGTTCCTGATGGATCATTCATAGCTGCTTTTTTACTGATTGCTATTTCTGTTCAAGGTTGGGCACAGCAGTAGGTGCAAATCTGAATTGTGCAAAGGAAGAGTGCGGGCTTATCATCTCGTTCCCGTCAGGAGGCCTTTTCATGGGATGCTAACGGCCTCTGGCTTACTGAATGAGCCCTAATCTCAAAGAGACCCGCCGACTGCTGGGGATGAGGTTCTCTTTTCCTTCTCTCCCCCTCAGCCATCGTGGACAGCAGAGCCTTGCTTTCAGCTTTCCCTTTGGGACGGAGTCTTCTTGCTCCTTATCAGAAGCTTAGTAGAACAGGCTTCAGCGGTGCTGGGAAGCAAGGCACTATGGGCTTGATATGTAAAATGATTAGCGCACTTAGCAGACCTGGTAAGTGTGTTAATTGTGGGGAGTGGGATATTCAGCGGCACTAGCACAAAGGTGCCCCAATGCTAACTGTTAACATTGTGACATTCTGGGGACAGAAGCCAGGGATATCCACTCAGCGGAGATATGAAGCCACTGCCTGATTATCTCTCAGCAGTGAAAATCAGGTGCAATAAAGACTTGTCTATCTTTCATCACCACAGCTAACCGGGCACCTTAAATGTGCTTTAACTAACCGCCCTCTATATGCACAACCGTTGGTGGCGAGCACTCTCTATGTATATTCAGTGCCGTTCCCTATCCTAATAGCGGTGCCAAATATGCTTTTTTTTTTTTTTTTTAAAAAGCAGTAGCCAACACTTACGAATATATGTTGCCCACCGGGTCTTAGTATTGACCCCTAAAAGGATTCACTTAAAATCATGTATTACATTTATTTATTTTCAACCCAAACCCAGGACAGGTAAAACATGAGTCCCTGCCCCCACAGAGCTTCCAATCTAAATGAAGAACAGAAGCAACAGGCAAAAGAGACTTATTGAAAATCACAAGGACCAGCCATGGGAGAAGCAGGATTTGATCCCTACTAAGCTGATTTCCAGACCGTTACCTTAACCTCTATAGCACCTAATGCTGATGGGCTTAAAAGGCTGGAACAAGGAATCAGGACCTGCATCACCTCGAGCAAATCATTTTCCCTTGGTCTGAGCCCAATGTGCTCAGTGGTTACTCTTACTTTGCATCTATCGGAAGACATCAAGGAGGTAAGCCGCATAAAGTCATCCAAGCATGTAAGTACCACTACTACCAATCATGATTTGTATAGTGCTACAAGATGTACACAGCACTGTACACAGAGATGTAAGGCACAGTACCTGTTCATCGGAGCTTACAATCAAGTTGAAAAACCATCACAAAACGGAGGCGTTCTTTATTCTCAATGAGTTAGCACATGGATGGGCACTTATAAATAGTAACTGCCTAAAAGTACATGCATAAGTATGAACATCAAGCCCCTGGTACATACTTTTGGAGAGGGGCAGAGCTTTGGCAAAGATAGGCAGAGCACAAATTTATGCACATAAGTTACAAAATAATATAACCTATGCGCTTTCTTTACAAATCCAAAGAGGCACCAAGTCCAGGACTGGCATAAGTGCTCACACCGAGGGATGGCTTACGCCCTTATTTTATAAACAATAGTAGGCACCTCTTAAAGGGTGATTTTATAAGTCACGGCTCGATCAATACATGCTGTTATACACATATGTCATGACTGTTTTATAAAGTCAGATACATGCATAATTGGCCTTAAAAATAGAGTCATAAATAGAGTGGAGGAGTGGCCTGGTGGTTGGGACAAGGTACTTCAGACCAGAAGGTCAGGCGTTCAAATCCCACTAGAGAACAGCAACCTTGAACCAGAAGGACTGGGGTTTCTATTCCCACAGGTGGTCTTGGGCAAGCCACTTAACCCTCCATAGCCCATGTTCCCTGTAAAATAGTTATCTCCAAGTTATAATGCCCTGTTCAATGTAATTTCATTTTCTTCAATGTAAACCACATTGATGCAGAATAGCATGGTATATAAGAGAATATAAATAAATGGCTTAAAATACACAGTAATTTAAGGTACAAGCACCCTACAGCAGCCCTATTGTTGGTATAAATGCCCATGTCTATATTTTTCAAGAACACAAATAAATTATAAAATTTTATAATTTGCGCACTTAACTTTGCACACCTCCCAAACTCTGATTCTATATACGCTTAGAGTGGAAATATTAATGGATTGCCTTGACGTGCATGCTTACAGAATTCCAACCATGTCATGACTAAAATACCTAAATTAGCACCTCCTGTTTGCATGTAAATCTAGGTAGCGTGTTAAGAATTTGAACCCTCTATTGTTGAATGCACGGAGTTGCCAAGGAAAGGAGGTTGTTTCCTAAGGAACAAATAATCAGACTGCTTATGGTGACACTGATAACCACAGAAAATGCACACACCTTTTTTTTTATTAGTATCCTCGCAAATTTGCACCCACGTGCTGAAGCCTTTTTAAGCAAAAGTACATGCACATTTGCCTTCCCTGACTTAACTACATCTTGGGCACACTGCCTAGAGCCCACAAGTAAAAGTCCACCATGTTATCACTGTAGTTACAGACTTTCACCCGTGCGCAGAGGCACAAGCTCATTTCTATGGGTAACACTGTGTTTTTTGATGCTGTCCTGCGATACCTTGTGAAAACATTATTAAAAGAAAGCCAGAAAGATAAAGTGCTTTTTTGTGCTTCCATGGTGGTTTCCCACCTCTTTTGCTACAATTTCCTGCATTGCTTATGGTAACTATCTGCTCTATATACAGGCTAATCAGAGGACAGAAGTCTTCTTCTATTCCTAAATCAACTCCTCCCTCCTATTCCTCAGGAGAAACCCAAATGAGGTCATCTGGGATTAACCCCATCACCATGCAAGTACCTGCAAGTAGCTACTGGATGGGGCCAATGAAATGACAGTCTAGCCCATTGTTTTTCAAGCCATTCCTGACATACTTACCTCCCCCCCCCCCCCCAATCAGTTTTTCGGTATGTGCACGATGAATATGCATAAGGTACTGTAGCTATGGATGCATTCCCTCCACTGTATGTGGATCTGTCTCATAGATATTCATTGGGAATATCTTGATAATCTGACTCCTTAGGGCAGTGTTGCAAACCACTGGTGTAAGAATATAGTAGGAAGTGAGTCAAGGGTGGCAGACACGTAACTCATGCTGTGACAGTGGAAGCTGGTTTCAGAACAGCCCTGGATCTTGCACGCCTTTGCTTGCTGTATTTAATATAAAGTCAGTAGAACAGACTGTCTCATGTCTTTTTCAACAAGTATCTTGGCTTCCCTTGATATTAATTAACTATTACCACTACTGCTTATCATTTATATAGCACTACTCGGCAGACGGAGAGCTGTACAAATACATATAAAAAGGCAGCCCCTGCTCCAGAGAGCTTACAGTCTATTAAGATAGACAAGTAGAACAACAAGAGACTAGGGAATTCTTAGGGAAGTGATAAAAAATTAATATGGGTGAAGACAGGAGAATAACGGGATCAGGACCCAAAGGCAGCTTCAAAGAGTTGAGTTTTTAGTCTGGATTTGAATAGGGCCATGGATGGAGCCTGACATATTGACTCAGGCATACAATGTAGCAAGGTGGAAGGAACAGTCTAGAGTTGGCAGAGGAGGCATAGATAAGAGCGATTTGTATAAAAAATGGAATTTAACTATAAACTGCATCTATAAATCTCCTACATTCCTTTAACATTAGCCCTTAAATACAAGAATAAATGTTTGTAACATCAGTCAGGCATTTTCCAGTGTTCGAATCACTAAAGTATTATTACAGGAAGTGATAATGACTGAGCTGAATGGAATGGCGGCCTTGTAAACAGCATGGAAAATCATTGTGAGCCTTATTACAGTGCTATATTTTTAGTTTTAAAAAAATGGGGATAAATTCATCAATGTTTGTTTTTTCCCGTTCAAAAACTGCTCCCTTATTACCGCGGTATTCTTCCCCACTGAAAATAGCTGAGAGATTTTCATAGATAAATTGGGAGCCATTTTCCATAGGCTCAAAGGTGGATTTACACTATGGAGCAGGAGTGAGGAAGTGTTTTTTAGCATATTTAAATGAGGCATATGGTGGTTAAAATGTGGTAAGTGGTTTGGATGTCTCCTTAGCTCTAACTAATTCTTTAATCAGCTTTTCTCACTCAGTTCCAGATTTTGCTAACTGAGAAAGAGATGGGAGCTATAAGCCTGTTATTTGTTCATTTAGATCTCTAATCTATAGTTTAATCTTAGAATACTATGGTTTTGCACCTGCCTAGATTTAAATAAATGAAAGCTGGTAGCACAACTATAGGCAAATGACTTAATAAATACTGTATTACTTTAGTACAAGTAAGGGACACTCTTAACATGCAAATACAGATGGGGCTACATCTCTTTTCATACACAAGGCCTCGGAGCCAAAATGTGGGATCTGATGTTTTGTTCACCACAGTCACAAAATAACTTTCAAATGGAAATTTTTTAGAGTTCTGTATTTGGGTGAATCCAACCTAAATGATCTTTGTAGGGAGCTGTCACAGCCACTAAAGACTGTGGTAGCCCCAAATGTTTAGGGGGGACACAGATGGAGAGCAAAGGAGAATCCATATGTGACCAGCAGTCAGTTGGCTTTTCAGGATATCCACAATGACTAATGCATTAGATAAACTTGCCTACGCTGCAGACCTAGTATACGCAAACTTATCTCACAGATATTCATTCTGGAATGAAGGAGAAGCTTAGTGGTTAGAGAAGTGGACTAAAAACCAGAACCTAAAACTCACTAATGTGCTTTGAGACTGGGCAAGTCACTTAACCCTCTCTTGCTGCAAGTAAAGGGCTTTCGTCGGCATCATTGACTGAACTAATCCAGACAACTCCTCTCAATAGGGACAGAAGGTCAGTAACACTTAACACCCTGGTAGTCCCAAAATTAATAACACAATGCACCAAGGCAACAGTAGGCAGGGCCTACAATTTCTGCACACCAAGGTACTGGAACAGCCTCCCTCATGGCATCCGATCAATCCAGGACTTATTTCAGTTCAGAAAGGCCTTAAAACTTCACCTCTTCCTCCAGTTTTACCCAGAAGCCAATGTGGACGCTGCACCATCCTCACAAGCCTCTCAGAACCCCCTTGACTGAAGTCAAAAGAGTTCCCAATTATGTCTTAAATTGTAAATAGTTACCCTGTTATCCAAGTTGCATTACCTGTTCAACTGTAAACACAAAGTACCATCGGAAATGTGTATTTTATTGTTCATTGTAAACCGCACTGATGCTGAATAGCACAGTATAAAAGAGACTCTAATAAATAAATAATAAATAAATAAATAAGTACAAAAGTAGACTGCAGGTTCCCTGGGCACAGGGACATAGTTAGAATACCTGAATGCAACTCACCTTGAACTACTCTGAAAAGGTGGGAGCTAAAACAAAATAAATTCTGAATGCCTGTGGAGTCACGAGGACAGGTTTAAGAAGTGCCATGCTGGGACAAACTGTATGGCATAAAACAGTGCTTCCCAAAATTGGGGTCAGGACCCCAAATGTGTTCACATCATCAGTGGATGGGTAGGGGGGTCACAGAAACATGGCCATTTCCCCTTCTCTCTGGACTTTCACTGTGATCTATGCCAAGTAGTTGCAGTCAGCATGTGGCCTGTGAGCCAGTGAACATTCCTAGGCCTGTGCCCCCTCCTGGGTAAGCTTCCTATTAGACTGGAAACCCATGCTGAGTACTGGGGTCTGTAAGCACACACTGCACACTGACTCAAGGGACCCTGTGCTGGCGGCTGCTGCTGTTGCCACTACTGTTGCTGCTGCTTCCTGCTTTAGATGAGTGGAGGGAGGGGAAGGAGGCTGGAGACCTGCTATTTTTATTTCATCAGCATCTGGGGGTCACGTGAATTTTCATTGCTAAAATGGAGTCATATGGGATAAAAGTTTGAAAAGCACTGGTATAAAACCTGAAAACCCACCTGTCAGATACAGTAGAGCAACTAAACCTTCCTTTACATTATTTCTAAATTTTATTATTTATCAGCATTTTAAATATACATATCACTCCTATACATAACAGGAAAAAATAGGAAAAAAACACAATACAGAAATATTCAAATCTCACAAATTCATAACAGCATGATAGACCACCATAAGAGGGAGAAGGGCTTACCAAACTTAGGAAAAAACAGAAAAAACGCCCCAAACACCAAGGGGCCCGGTCCCAGCAAAGACATTTGTAACACGCATTACTGTGTAACCCCACCAAGCTCAAAGAATCAAAAAACACAAAGATTTTTACCCCAAAACGTTACTACACATTTACAAGGACATTTCAAAGAATGCCTAGCCACCAGTGCTTCCACCCTCTATCTTAAAGCCAAAAAGACCCTCCTAGGGACTTGGTTAGATCGTGAAAAATCAGGAAATATACGCACACATGATCCCAGAAAGCTGACATTCATATTACGAAAATGTAATTTTAGAACAGAGAAAGTGGTGGTATCAGTGACTACTTCCAATGAGGATTCCATGAATGAGGTTAGATTAAGTTGACCAATGTATTTTTTGCCCATAGAGAAGGCTTTCCAGCCCATGGAAGAGAGATATAATACACCTTGACCAACAGTGGGAGATTATCAGCTGGAAACTTCAAAACCTTCCTCAGATATTTAACCATGTCCACAGGAGCAATCAGTGGACACTTAGGGAAGTTAAGGAAATGGAGACTGTTCTTCCTTGATTGATTTTCAAGAAAATCAATCCTCCAGTTCAGAACTTCCTTCTCTTTAATTTGGGCCATCAAGCCTTGAAGACATGAACACCTGGCTCACCACTAACAACCTGACGGTCAACTTTGATAAAACTGAGGCTATGTTCATCACTAGAGACCCTACTTTCAATCCACCCCAAACAAACAATCATTCTAAAGAAAACTATAGCAGTCAAAGATGAAGTGAGATACCTGGACATTACCTTGGACAGAGCTCTGAACCTAAAATCCCACATTACTAAAACTGCAGCAAAAGCCTACCACCGATTGAGGATCATCAGAAAACTCAAACCAATCCTTAACCAAGACCACTTCCACAGTTTGCCAAGCAGTCAGCACCCCACTTCTAGACTATGGAAACTCATTATACCAAGGCCTCCCTCAGCAGGCTATTTACCCACTTCAAATGGTACAGAACACTGCAGCACGAATCATCACGGGCACTGCAAGATCTGAGCACATCATCCCCATCTTACAACAGCTACACTGGCTACCAATAATTGCAAAGGCAAAATTCAAAACAATCCTGAACATCTTCAAAATCTTCCACCACCGCTCATCAGATGCACTCCAGAATATAATAACCAGAGATGTCAGAAACAGACCTAGAAGAACCAACAATGGCAACCGGATCAGCACACCTGCAAGCTATCACAAAACAACATCTAAGAGAGCTCCATCCCTACTGGTACCAGCATTATGGAACGCCCTACCTATGGACATAAGGGCCCTAAATGACACCAAAGACTTCCGCAAGGCACTTAAGACTCTCTTTACCAAGGCCTACGAGCAACCACCTTAAGTTACCAACAACTAAATCCCACCCAACTGACCTAACAGCTACCTACAACATCTGGCCCCAACTACCCACTCCCATTTAGGCCTACAAGCACATAGTATTACGTATCTGAGTCGTATCCCCTCCTGTTAAATGTATCCCTCCAATTGTGTTGTGACCACTTTGATTGAAGGATAAGGTGGTATACAAAACTGTCTAAATAAATAAAATATCAACAGTTCTTGTTGCCCCACAATCTGCTGCTCCAACTCCTCCATCTTTTCTTCCACCTGGGTCAAACGCTGAACCTGAACAAGAAACTCCATAGTAACATTTTGTACCTCAGTCTTTAAGGCCACCATGCATGCAGTTATGGAGGACTCCAGGCTTCTCAGGGCATGCCACAGTGTCTCAACACCTGAGCAGATCTCTCCACACCCGTGTCTCTCCTGGAGGGCCCCATCCCTCACCCAACAGTGTGGTCCAACAGCGACGAGGTCAATGATGGTGGTCCTGAAAGCTCACTGCTCACAAGGCGCTCATCGGTACTCTGCTTAACAGCAGCAATGCCACCGAGGAATCACTTCCAGGACGCAGGGGGACTGCTCTCTCCTCAGGGCTTAACGAAGCCCCTTTGGCGCTATGGTCCACTACCTGCTGCACTGAGCTGGTCAAAGCCTCTGCCGGATCCAAGCACAGAAAGCCCTTGCAATCACTCAACAAAGTCTGCCCTCTCACAGGGTTACCCACTGCATCAGGGCCATGCTTGGGCTTCCCTTTCCTCTTACCCGGCATTACAATGCTGGGAAGAGAATGGGACAGAAAAGAAGTACGCCGCTCCGAGCTCTCAACCAAATCAGGTAAGATGCCAAACGTAACTCCTCCCCACGCCATCCCCCTCTACATTATTTCTGTTGGATACAGTGTGGGGTTGAACTCTGTTCATGGACAGTGATATACAAACGTAACACAAGGTTTGCAAAAACACTTATCAAAACCAAAATGAAGGGACCACTGGCAATGTGTATCGATGGAGAAAGAATCGTGTTAGTCTAAACTACAGAAAGGGCCCCCTGTGCATAGCAGTGAGGGGATTCTGGACTAGGTTAACAAGGTTCAGAACGAGAAAAGTGCTCTTCTCAAAACCTCTCACTTTGCAAGTGAAGTAGAGAGAGCACTTTTAGACATACGTAATCATGACATATCAGAGAAGCTTCACTTTGTTGAAAGGTTCCTTATTGTAAATGTTTGGTTATTTTAAGAAGTTCAACACAACATCCACTTGAAAAATGTATGTACATAAATTGTACTTCACTTGCATATTCCATAACATATATAAATGAAGAGAGAGAATCCAGAAAGGAGATATTTTGCGGGTAATTTTGTACATCTTTTTTCCACATGTAGACTTTGTTTTATGTCTCTTTATAAAATTACACTATTGCATAGGGGCATAAAGAAAATGCACACAAAGGGGGTCAAGTTATAAACTGCAGATGTTTATGTGTATAAATATAGGTCTTTTAGTAGTATACGTGCATATTGTCACAGCGTGCTGAAGGGTCAGGGTGGACATTTATTGTTTGTTGAAGCCGGGAACTCTAACTTAGACCAGGTGCATTATGGTCCTTGTAGTTCCCTTCTTTATAAAGAATAGTTGTGTGAGCCTTGTGCTGGGTTAAATATAAGGTTTTATTCCCTTGATGCGCTAAGGTTCTCCAAGAAGACAACAGAATTCACCTTGATTCAGGGTTTCTACCAAAGTATTTACAAAGTCCAAAACTGTTATAAGAGCTTCACAGTCTTTTCCATTCAAGCAGGATTTTTCAATATAAACAGGTTAAATAAACACAAAAACTTCTTCTTTTCAGCTCAACAAAGCAATGACATTTTTAGAGCATGTCTTATGCTAAGACTCTGTAAGAGATTCTATACTCTCAGCTACACAGAGAGTACAGTCCATAGGATATTCAGGTAGCAATGGTTCTGGTTCTACAGAGTCTGTTTGCATATCCTCTTGATCAGATATGGTATCTGCTAAGCCTGAGCTTTCCCTAGGCAAAACTGGTTGTACTTCAGTAGTTCTCTCCAAGATTTTCCAGCCTGGCTGGACCTGGTCTGGCAAACAATTAATATGGCTTTTATCTAGGAGCTTCTGCACAGGTTTCCAAAGCTTTCTTCAGCTTTGTTTCTCATATCTATGGCTCTCTGGTTTACAAGCCTTTCTAGGACCTGGCACACATTCAGGAAAGGAGGTGTGAATGTACCTTTGTTCTCTGAGACATGCATTGCTGGTATTCCCTCTACCAGGCACTCTCCTGCTTACACTGTCTTCCCTGGAGACTTCTTTCTGGAGCTTTTCAGCATGGGCTTGTCCTTCCTGGAAGTTGTCCCTTCCTTGTAAGGACTGCAAACTTAACTGCCTTTCCTTCCGTAGTTGGAGCTTTCCCCTTTCTCTCTCCTTAGTAGCAGGGGTTTCTGTTGCTCTCTGTATTTGTGGTCCTCTCTGTATTGGTGATCCTCTCTCCATTCTCCTGACCGAGCACTGCTTATAAAGCCATTTTTCTAGTGAGCTTTCTGGCCCTCTACTCAGGTGTGTTTGATTAGCTATTACATCATTACAATCTGGGTGTGTCAGCCTACCTTCTGCAGCCTCATGCCTACTCCCTCTAGCTGCACTTCTTGGTAACTGCATTCTCTGTAAACCAGTTTCTTTAAAAGAAACAGAGTTTTCTTCTACTTCCATAGCTTCAGTAGTGTCAGCTTCATCACAATATATGGGCATTTACACATGTATTTGCCACGGCTGATATTCTGAAAGTACATGCGTTGAGCTGCTCATGCATTCTTTCACCGTGGGCATGTACAGGTGTGCAGTTTGGGCAGAACACGAATGGAGCACAGAGCTGCATGCATAAATTATAAAATGCTATAATTTCTGTGCAATCTTGAAAACTCTAGATGCAGACATTCTGTGGCACAAGAGCTTGCAGCTTAAATTAACGTGTTTTTCGACAACTTACACCCCTAATTTGTGTCTTATTCTAATAAAATAGGCATGAAATATGCATGTACAAATGCGCATTAATCTAAATATGCCTTATAAAATTACCCTCAAAGTGTGCGCCTATTTTGATATGCTCTGCATATAGGTATTCCCACAGACAGTTTGGACAGAACAGAGGAACAATTGCGATGTGCGTGTCTATTTTATAGAAAACACATTTAATGCATAGAGTACACACACACACACACACACACACACATTTACACCAATTTCGTAACAGGTGTAAATATTGCGGCAATGTAGAGGGTAATTTAAACCCTGGGGTCTCTAGCAGGCCTTCAAACAACTGTCCATTCATACTTCAGGATGCCAGTAAAATTAGCTTTATTGGCACAACATAGGTAAACACAAAAACAACCTGTCCTGTCTTCCCAGAATATTTGCATCACTATTTATTCACAGTTCCTTGCCAGAATACAAATAACCTGTCCTCTAATAGGCTAACAGTTTCAACACACCTCAGTAATAAATGTCACAGTAATCCAGTTTCTGCACATGTACTGTAGGTTTGCACTTTTCAGGCAACCACTGCCTATCCCTTGGCAATTAATCTAACAGCAGTTCATTTCAAACCCCAATTTGGCTTTGTTGCAGGTTGATAATCTGAGTATAACTCCCAGTCACTGACGCAGTAATAGTTCACTTCAAAGGCCCAACCTGGCCTTCTTGCAGGCTAACAACCTTCTTAGTAACTGGTGCAACAATAGCTCAGTTCAGACTCCCAATAACTGGGGCAATGGTTCCGTGAAAATACCCAGTCTGTCTCCCTTGCAGACTGGAGACCTTTAATCCCTTCCTTACTACAATGACAGGATTAAAACCTTAGAGCACATTTCCCAAACAAACCTGCAGGCTGGCCAATTTAAACCTCTCCTTTAACACACTGACAGAGTCAGTCAAAAGGCCTGTCCTACCTTAAGACCATTCAAACCAATGGGTCTCTCAGTTTTTCCAATAGGTTTCTCCACCCAAACATCACTGGCAACATCCTGGCACGTTCTCCAGTTATCCAGGAGCAGGGTCTTAGGGTTTCCTGCAGCACCTGCTAGCAGGGAATGAAAGGCTTCCATTTGCTTCTCCCCAGGGCCTCCATGACTTTCTTCTACTAAGAGCTTTTGGTTTTTTTGCATCCTGCCTCAACCACACCCTCCTGGCTAGGCTTTCCCGATTCCAACTCTCTTAAGGTGACCCAAGATGGATATGCTTTAAGGAGAATTAGGTTTTCCCTAAGCATTCTTCTGTGTTTACAGGTCACCAGAGCTCTTAGCCTTTTTCTAGGGCTTCCTATAGCTCCCAGAGAAGCAAAGTGCCCTGGCAAGCTGTCTTGCACACACAAAATGCGTGTCAGCATTTGTACACTACAGGGGCTGGATATAGAAGCCTATTTTATAAAACATATAGGTGCCTTTTATAGATCAGGCTCAAAATAAATGCCTTCTGGACTTCTCATAGAGAGATCCTGTAATAAAAGCATGCCTTTTAAAAGCAATAAACCGCGTGAAGACTCACAAAGGATCTAGGGCATCCAAGCCAAAATATCCCAAAAATTGTAGGCTCCTCCCATTTCAGAAACATGGACTTGCCAGATAGGGACATTGGTAGGGCCATCTACATAGACCCCAATATGATATTTATTAGGTTTTTTATACTGTTTTATCATTTTAGTCAAAGCAGTCTAAATTGTAACTTAAACATGGTAATGTACATTAAACAGGGACATTGACAACCTGGATTCTTCTGATGTAATGGAGGGTTAAGTGACTTGTCCAAGGCCACAAGGAGTGCTAGTGGGAATCAAACCCTGGTTGTTTGGTTTTTAAGCCTAACCATTAGGCTACTCTGGATATCTAAGAGACATACACTGGTGGTGCAAGCACAACATACTTTTATTAATTACACAACAAAAAACACTATGATTGTGATGCATATTGAGGATAGTAGGGAGCAATCTTCTCTACACCACTCAGATGTTTTGGGCCCCAATGCTTATTTGTACCTGGAGCAGGTCTAAAGTTGGACGAGGTCGCAGATGTCCACGAGGTTTCTGAAATCGATTAGGGACATCCACGTCCATTGCCCTGCTGTGGGCATGCCTCTGCCACACCCCCTGCCCACACTCTATGCTGGGGATCTCTTCAAACATGGTTTGTAAAATGGCTCTGGGGACATCTTCATGATCTGGATGTCCGCATGCAAGTTTCCAGATGTACTAATCATGAATAAGGCTTCTAAAATGACCCCTATTTGTGACGAAAGTAAATAGAATTAAGAGGAAAAGGAGGACACTACATTTTTCAAAAGTAGTTGCTGAAAAAGGTAAGAAAAAGAAAAGGTAGCTTTAATAAACCACAACAGATTTCAGAAAGAAAAAGACAAGCAACAATATTTGGAAAAGCCAAGAGAAGATGAGAAAGCAGTCAGAGGCAAATGGAAGAAAAAATATCTAATGCAGTAAAATGGGAGTCAAGACGATTTTAGATAAGTTAGCAACAGGGGGAAGTGTGAAAGTGGCATTTTGAGACTCCAGGATGAAGGGGAAGAATTTTTTGTACAGGGTTCCCCAAACTTTTCACATATAGGGCCACACATAGCATTTCAAATTACTGCAAAGATGGATGAACATAAGAACATCAGATTTGCATACTTAAGAACATAAGAACATAAGATATGCCATACTGGGTCAGACCAAGGTCCATCAAGCCCAGCATTCTGTTTCCAACAGTGGCCAATCTAGGTCATACGTACCTAGCAGTTTCCCCAAGGGACACAGGTTCCACAATGCTTGTACTGGTTCAAGCATTGATATCCTGGGTCCCTTCTTAATAATGGTTTATGGACCTTTCCTCCAGGAACTTGTCCAAACCTTTTTTAAACCCAGCTACACTAACAGCCTTTACTACATCCTCCGGCAACAAATTCCAGAGTTTGATTACACGTTGAGTGAAAAAATATTTTCTTTTATTAGTCTTAAATAGTTTACCCTGTAGCTTCATTGCATGTCCCCTAGTCTTTCCATATTCTGATAAGGTAAACAATCGATCTACGTTTACCCGTTCCACTCCGTTCATTAATTTATAGACTTCTATCATATCTCCCCTCAGCCGTCTCTTCTCCAGGCTAAAGAGCCCCAACCTTTTTAGACTTTCTTCATAGGAGTAGCCTTCCATCCCCTTTACCATTTCGGTGGCTCTTCTCTGAACCTTTTCTAAAATCGCTATATCCTTTTTAAGATACGGCGACCAGAATTGCACACAATATTCAAGGTGCGGTCTCACCATGGAACGATATAGAGGCATTATAATATCTTTTGTTTTATTTTCCATTCCTTTCCTTATCATACCTAGCATTCTATTTGCTCTCTTGGCCGCCGCTGCACACTGGGCCGAGGGTTTTAACAAGGTATCCACAATGACGCCTAAATCTTTTTCCTGGGTGGTGGTTCCTAATGTGGAACCTTGCATCGTGTAACCATAGTTTGGGTTGTTCTTCCCTAGGTGCATAACCTTGCACTTCTCCACATTAAATTTCATCTGCCATTTTGATGCCCAGTCTTCCAATTTATCAAGATGCTCTTGCAATTTTCCACAATCCTCCTGGGTTTTAACAACTTTAAATAGTTTTGTGTCATCTGCAAATTTGATAACCTCACTTGTCATTCCACTTTCCAGGTCATTTATGAATATGTCAAAAAGCAGCGGACCCAGCACAGATCCCTGGGGTACACCACTATTCACCTTTCTCCATTGGGAAAATTGGCCATTTAGCCCTACCCTCTGCTTTCTATCTTTTAACCAGTTCCTGATCCACAGTAGTACACTGCCTCCTATCCCATGACTCTTTAGTTTTGCCAAAAGTCTCTCATGAGGGACCTTGTCAAAGGCTTTCTGAAAGTCCAGATACACAATATCAACCGACTCACCTTTGTCCACCTGTTTATTCACTCCTTCAAAAAAACATAACAGATTAGTAAGACAAGATCTTCCTTGTCTAAAGCCATGTTGGCTGTCTCCCATTAGATCGTGACTATCTACATGCTGAGTAATTTTATTCTTTATGATGGTTTCTACCATTTTTCCCGGTACTGATGTCAGGCTCACTGGTCTGTAGTTTCCCGGATCACCCCTCGAACCCTTTTTAAAAATTGGTGTTACATTGGCGATCCTCCAATCCTCAGGTATTAGAGATGATTTTAATGATAGTTCACAGATTACTGATAGCAGGTCTGCAATCTCAAATTTCAGTTCTTTCAACACCCTTGGATGTATACCATCCGGCCCAGGTGATTTGCTACTCTTCAGTTTATCTAATAGTTGTAAGACATCTTCCCGATGTATCGATATTTCCTTCAATTCTTCTACACCTTTAAATACCACTTCAGTCATGGGTAACATCCCTACATCTTCCTCAGTAAAGACCGAAGCAAAGAATTCATTCAGACTCTCCGCTATCGCCTTGTCGCCTCTTAGTGCTCCTTTAACCCCTTTATCATCTAATGGACCAACTGACTCTCTCACAGGTTTTTTGCTACGAATGTACTTGAAAAGGTCTTTATTTCGCGTTTTTGCTTCTGCAGCAAGCTTCTTCTCAAATTCTCTCTTTGCCTGCCTTATCAATGCCTTGCATTTGACTTGCCAGTGCTTATGCTGTTTCCAGGTTTCATCGTTTGGCTCTTTTACTGGGTCAGAACTAAGGTCCATGAAACCCAGGAGAAGGGATCTAGCAAAACTTAAAGAGTTGTCGAGAGGTTGGCAGCTGAGATTTCATGCTAAAAAATGCAGAGTCATGCTTTTTTTTTTTAAGTGCCATCAAATCAGTGCTGGCTCCTGGTGAACCAGCAGACCCTGAGCTTTTTGGCAAGATATGACCAGAAGATTACCATGCCTTTTATTCCAAAGAAATGAAGTGTAAAGTGACTTGCCCAAGGTCACAAGGAGTACCAATAGGAAACAAACCCAGATCTCCTGGGTAATAGGCTGTTACACTAACTACTAGGCTACTCCTCCAAGCTGTGCATGTGGCTGGCAAAAATTTAATGAAGTAGTACAATTTAGGTGATGTAGTACTGTCCGCGAAAGAAGAGCAGGACCTGGGAGTGATTGTTTCTGATGACATTAAGATGGCCAAACAGGTAGAAAAGATGACAGCAAATGCTAGAAGAATGCTTAGGTATACGAGGAGGGAATGACCAGCAGGAAGAAGGAGGTGATAGCGCCTCTATATAAGTCTTTGGTGAGACCTCAGTTGGAGTATTGTGTGTAATTCTGGAGACCACATCTTCAAAAGGATATAAAAATGATGGAGTCAGTGCAGAGATTAGCTACCAAAATGGTCAGTGATCATCATCATTAAGCATATGGGGACAGTCTTAAAGATTTCAATATGTATATTCTAGAAGAAAGGCGGGTGAAAGGAGATACGATAAAGACTTTTAAATACCTCCATGGCACAAATGCACAGAAGGAGAGCCTCTTTCAGTTAAAGGAAAACTCCGTAACAAGGGGACATAGGATAAAGATGAAAGGGTATAGACAGGTGTAATTTGAGGAAATATTTCTTTATGGAAAGAGGTAGATGCATAGAATGGTTTCCCAGTGGAGGTGGTAGAAACAAGGACTGTGTCTGAATTCAAGAAAGCATAGAACAGACACAGAGGATCTCTAAGGGGAAAAAGGGACTGTAAAGCTTCGTAGTTATTATGGAAGGGCAGACTGAATAGGCCATATGGTCTTTCTCTGCCATTATTTTTCTATGTTTCTATATTTCTAAGTATCATGGGCTGATATTCAGTGGAAGCGGCTAGTGAAATTACAGTGACCAGTCATCCCCGCTGAACATTAAACTTGAATATCCAATGCTAGGGCCATATCCGGCCACCAGCATTGAAATCCGGTTCGGCCACAGAACCCAGAAGCTAACCAGGCAGCCGCATTATTCAGCTTTTGCTGAGCTAACTTTGGCCACCGAGGGCTAACCAGATGGCAGCTGAATCACCACTGACCAGTTATCCCTGAGTACCAGCCACAGAACTCCCCCAGAATGCCCCAATGCTAGCCATGTAGCACTGGAGCGTATAGCGGCAGTTCCCAGAGTTCAGCTGAGATCTGTAAACCATTTAAATGCCTTGAATATTGGGCACCATGTTTCCAGCTGTGGCCAGTTCAGATCCCAAGTACCTCGCAGGTTACAAAAGCTATACAGATTCTATGCTGCTAATCCCATGTATAAGCAGTGGATATCCCTTAGTCCACTATAATAATAGTTTATGGACTTTTCCTCCAGGAACTTGTCCAAACCTTTTTTAAACTCAGCTACACTAACAACTTTTACTACATCCTCTGGCAATTAATTCCAGAGCTTAATTATGTATTCCGTGTGGCCAGCAATAGGACAAGGACTGAGATACTTCATACAAAAGTGAAGGTCCTAGATTTTAGGAAAAATTCTCAATATGAGACAATACCTCGATAGGTCATTAGGTCGATATGAACAGCTGGCAGATGTAACAAAGCAGTGGGCAAAACTGAAAGGGGGTATTACTACTTGTTAGAAAAGTAAATAAACTTAAAAGGAAAAGGAGGATGCTGTGATTCTTGAAAAAGTAGCTGAAAAGGTGAGGAGAAGGAAGGGTGTCTTTATGAAATCTGTTAAAGTGACTCACATTGGGCTGGGGTGACCAGCTATCTTCCTCTTGGTATAGTCTTAGAATGTTCAGATGTCAAGCAAAAATCTGAACATGAGTTAGTCTGATAGGCAAAATCAGGGAAAATGAGCGTAGTCAATGGCTTGAATTTTGACAACTCAGGTCCCACTAGTTCAAATTCATTTGAGGGCATATCAGGTCAGTGTCCTCTACAGCTCAGATGACATGGTAGGAATTAAATAATCCCTTTTAGTCCCAGAGGGAATCTGATTCTAATCAAAGCTAATAAGGCTCTGCTTTAAACCCATAGGGAAGCATTCTGTCTGGGACATCCAGGCCCCTGTGTGCCCGATCAGAAACTGATCCTGTGATTCTGATCCTGCGGGGCACGTCTAGGCCTGTACGTGCAGGCCTGGGACTCAGTCTCAGTCGGCCTGCATGTACAGACCTCTACCTGGCTAACTCAGTCAAGGCTCCTGAATGGAGCTGCTGCGCCATGGTGTTCGGTTGCCATGGCACCATGGCTCCATCCAGGAGCCGTGATCCCTTGCCGCAGATGACTTTGTGCTTTCCTCGCAGCCGACTCCCAATGCGGCCTCCCACGGCCAGGATCGAGCTGCAGGGAATCCACTGCAACCCCTCCTAGCTTTGACGCGCCCCGGGCCTGCTGTCTCCCCCCATCTAAGGGAACTTATTCCACCTCAGAGATGGAATAAGTTCCCCGTCTACTCTGCCAGCCCTGGACTTACAGGGCTCACATCAGAATCGGCCCTGTACATCGCCTCCCGTCCCTGTCTAGCTTCCCCGTACAAACTCCCTGTTTATACGGAGAGGTTAGTTGAGAACAGCAGAGGGTTGAATAGCAGGGACGTCCATCCCCGCTACTCACCTTCTGGGACATCTCTGGGACATCTTAATAAAGAAGACTTTTACCTATGAACTTTGGATCTCATTCTGGCTACTATGCTCCCAGCTACTATCTGTCCAAATCCTTTGAGGGAGTTCCTCAGGGACTGCAAAGCATTCTAATGGGACTACAACTTGGTAGGATCAAAACCCTACTTTGACCAGAAAAAGTCCATACCTCAAAATAGAGATAAATACGTTTAAGTTATTTTGACTCAGTGAGAGCTTCCGATGCTGTAAGATTACTGTGTTATAGTTTCCTGTGCAAGAGAGCAACAGTATCATCATCATGGAATTACCCGTAAGTACTGCTTAAAATGAAATACAGCTTCCGTGGGACCATTTTAAATGCTACACAAGCAAATTTTCCCTCCAGCTCATTTAAAGGAACACGTGCATGTTGTCTAATTCTGAATACTATTGGCAAGTTGACCAGAAATAATACTGCAACAACATTACCTGACACCAGGCAAGTAAACTTGGCATCACAGTCCTTCGATACTGCACGGGATTTCAGTGTGGTCTCAAAACATGGCTGGGTCTCCTCAGTCAGTTGTGAAATGATTGCACAAAATGTTGTCCTGAAACAAATTCAAATAGCAGTTTTCTTAGGAAAGTCTGAAATGGTAGCACCAACGTACCACTAAGAAGTCAATGCACATACAATCATTTACAGAAGTTTCCATTCAACAGGTATATCAGCCACATAGGTACACTGATGAAGCTTCTGTGAATGTTGTCAGTAGCTTTCCAATTGCAGATTCATGGAACAGAGTACAGATTGCTAGAAAACTGGATTTAGGAGAGCAAACGGTGGTAGACTCCATGTGAAGCCAGGAAGTTTCTCACAAGCACTCACAGGTTGCCTGTATCATTTAACCAATCGGAGAGCATGCATAAAAGAAAGATATTGTGCTTGGTCTGTCCTCTGCAACACAGCTATAAGATGGTTCTGACCTAGCTGTATTGTTATGGAAGTCCAATACAATGGAATAAGGAACAAAGGTTCTTCTGTGTGCAAAGTGTGCTGTATATCACCCCATATGATTGGCAACTCCTTCACCGCAATGCACATCCATTCTACATGCTGAGAATGTGATTCTTCCTTGTGGAATTGAATGAAGTGATACCACTGGAAGAAATACAGCTTTATGCAATCACAAGCACAATCAGATTGAAATCCCATAGCACAGTCCAGAACCAGAAGCAGAAATCCTTTCATACAGTACATTTCCACGACACAGACAGAGCTCCTGTAACACAAAGGATCTAGCTGGAGTTTCCATAATAAGTGTCCAGGGAGAGCAGAAAGACGGCAAGAGGCACGGTGGCATGGAAGCCTGCAAGCAACACTGGTTTTGCCGTGCACCATTATTCAACATATCTTCTTAATGGTGAAAATATTACAATATCGTCATGGTACTCAGCAGACATCATTCACAGAGCTAATTCTATGTTAACTAGTTTTACACTATCCTTGAAATTCTGTGTTGTGAAAATGATTTCTGTACCAACTCCATAAACCTGTGCTGTTACACCATAAACAGATACTGTTAAACACTTAGCTGATCTAAGCACCAAATTCACAGTGACTGTACGGTGTGAAAACAGCAGAAAGAGTCAAATTCCTGCATAATTCTAACAGTGTAATTACCATCTTAAGATGTCTCTATTCTTTCAACATTGCTAATGATGTTATTTTAAATTAGGTATACTGAAGTCTCCATTAGTCCATTTCAGAGCCGAATGCTAGACATCCTCGGCGCAACATTTTCCACCATCGTATTTCCCACTAATTCAGTTTTCAGAACGTGCAGACTATGGAACCTGCATGCATGGGAGTGACTTGACTGGGCAGTGTGCATTGATCTTTGGAGCTTGCCTCACAGGGCTTGGATTGCACTGGAGTAGAAATCCTGACTTTCTGAAAAGATGCAACTTCTCCTCGATAAGAGAACCACTAGTATTAGTCTCTCCTTGTGTTTATGGGCTAAGGGAGAACACTGCTGCACGGCAGCAAAAACTAGAAGCAGCCCACAGTGTTTAATAGCTCAAGATGAGATGGGCCAGTAAGACAAGTAGCCCAATAGATCTGTGAGAGATTTCTCAAGCATACTGGTAACAGAAAGACATAAACGCCTCTAAAACTGGCAAAGGAAACCAGGACGCTTCTCCCTAACTGTTGACAGCATAAGCGTCTCACATTTAAGAATCCAGTCTGCGTGTATTGTCATAGCACTGGGGCCAATATCTTTCCTTGGGATTAAAGAATCTAAGTCTTGCCAAGGGCCTGATGGTGATAATCATGAGCTCTCCAGTTTCACAGGGTTCTGGATCAAGCTTGTTCAATTTACTAGCTGAAAATCGCTTAATTCTGCAGCCTTTGTTCTATAGGGTCCAATAAAAAGTGTACAAATCAAATGATCAACTTGAGCGATCATATTTACATTCTTTCGATAACCCTTGACTAGTGCCAGCCTCTTGGAAACATCAGCGTTACTGGACAGCATATATAAAAGATTTACAGACCACATGGATAAGAGCCAGGTGTAGACACACGTAAACACAAACTGCAGACTTTATTTCGGTGTGCCTCATGGCGGCCTATAGAGGCTATGTTATAGTTGAGTCTGTAGGAGCTTCCAGCATATTTCAAAATGTTTTTCTAAATAATATTTGTGTTTTACACAAAATAGATCAGTACAAATGAACCTACAGTATGGCATGAGCAACCAAGTCTTATTCATGATTCTAACAGCACTTGATGCCAACTCCCAACTGAGAATGACGTCTTCCTTGTGTCGGCATCCTTGGCCCTCTTTGGGTGCTCCTGTGTGCTACCTGAACTTCAAACTGTTTCCCATCATTACAGTAAATATTTCAGCCTTAGGCATGGCTGTCAGGAGCCCAATGAAATCATTTTCTATTTTGGTAACTGTCACAAATCTTTGGTGAAAAGATTTAAGCACTGAACAAATAAAAATGACTGAATGTTTCGCCCTGTTCAACCAAATTCCATCTGTTATATTCATTTGATTTGGTCTCCAGTTTTTAACGTTAAAGGGATTTTTCTAAAATGCTACTACCATTTTCAGAAAGGATAGGGAAGTGATCACAGATCGAGCAATTGTGCAATTGCATGCTGCTGAATACTTACAAGCAGGTCGATGCAGAAGGCTGGCACTAAGTCACGTGTTATCAATTCTGTATGCCTCTTTACAGCACCCAGATAGTACGCAACTTCAGTGCTGGCATGCAGAAAGGGATGCATATGTAAACTAACCATGTATTACACTGTGGTGCAAATGGCAGCGTTAAACTGGGAGAGCAAGCCAAGCACATGCACACTGAGGTCGGTGCAACTTGGGCATGCTCTCCAGGAAAAACAGGGGCACTGCATGGCTAATTTGCATATGCACCCCAACAGTAATTTTGACAGCATTGGGGACTTTCCCTGATGCCTGGATCATCTGAGGGTTAGTTTTACACTTCCCCTCAGATGATCCGGGTACTGGGGAAATACTGTTGTGGGGCCGGTGCCCCCGACAGAAAGCAAATCCCTAGCCTCCACTCGCCCAACTAAAAATAACTCTAGTGACCCAGCGGCCCCACTCCCTCCACCTGCCCAACTAAAAATAACTGATGGCCCAGCGGCCCAGAACCCCGTCCCCTACCCATACCTTTACAAAGGAATGGGAGAGCTGTCCAGGTGCCGCCATCTTGAAAAATGGCGGCACCTGGCCCCGCATGGTGCATCCCCATATGTATCTTGCAGGCCTAGTCGCCACATTTTTCAAGATGGCGGTGCAGCAGTGGGGAGCACATGAGCAGCGCTCCTGCTCCTTTGTAAAGGTACAAGGAGGGGGAAGAGGGTGGTGGGTTCGGGGCCGCTGGACCACCAGGGTTATTTTTGGTTGGGCGGGAGGGTGGAATCGGGGACCACTGGACTATCAGGGATTTGCTTTCTGTTGGGGGCACTGGCCCCTCGACAGTATTTTGATGGCATTGAGGGCTTTCCCCAATGCCTGGATCATCTGTTTGACATTTCCCCTCAGAAGATCCAGGCAGCGGGGAAAGCCCCCGATGCCATCATTATACTGTCAGCAGCACATGCTAGATGTTTAAGCCACCTCAAGACCAGGCATAGAGATACTGGCACTAAGGCTGGTTACAAAATCCTCTATACCAGAGGTTCCCAACGTCGGTTCTCGGGAAACCCCAAGCCAGTCAGGTTTTCAGAGTACCCACAATGAATATGCATGAGATAGATCTGCATACAATGGAAGCAGTGCATGCAGATCTATCTCATGCATATTCATTCATTGTGGGTACTCTGAAAACGTGACTGGCCTGGGGTTCCCCAAGGACCAACGTTGGGAACCTCTGCTCTATACATTTCTCTGCAGTGGGTGCAGACATTTAACATGCCATTTTAATATGCGCAGCTCATTTGCCTATAATTTAAAGTCTCTTGGCATTATATGTGTGCTAGCTTTTCCTTTGCTGTTTACGCGCGCGTCCATCTCTTTTCTGCATTTGGCTGTGGTGGTAATTGTTCCTAAAAGTTGCCTTATCTACACATAAAGGCCATACTAGTTTTCTAAGTTCGGAGACAATGGAAACAATACTCACAAGGAAGAACAATTTTGTACTGTTTTATCTTAAAACTTTCCAGAGATGTTTAAAATCAGAGGGGGGGGGGAGTGGGAACAGAAGCGGCCTCCCTGTTTTGAGGTTTCAAGTTTGAGAAGTTAAGTAAAAATTCAGGATGATGGCTTTTCAGAGCTCTGGAGACAGATGGTGTTGCGAGACCCATGCATCACAGGGCACACACTCTTACCTTGATAAATGATGCCATTCTGAATTTGGATACTATCTAGGGCAGGGATTCATAACCCAGTCCTCGGGATACACCTAGCCAGTCAGGTTTTCATGGATAACCACAATGAATATGCATGAGAGAGATTTGCAAGCACTGCCCTCCATTCTATGCAAATCTCTCATAATGCATTTTCATTGTGGTTATCCTGAAAACCTGACTGGCTAGGTGTGTCCTGAA
The DNA here is from genome assembly GCA_033557465.1 of Ichthyophis bannanicus. NCBI lineage: Eukaryota > Metazoa > Chordata > Amphibia > Gymnophiona > Ichthyophiidae > Ichthyophis > Ichthyophis bannanicus. Next base: position 417,746,663 of record CM066036.1, on the reverse strand, counting down.
GACCGGGTTGAGAACCCCTGATCTAGGAAATGCACGACTGCCAGTAAAGTACCAGAATGCTGAGGAATATATTTTAAGTCGGGTGGAGATCATTTTATAAACCTTTTTCATGCATAAAATGTCTCTTATAAAACTAGGCCACGCCTACAAGTACATGCTGTGCAAGTCAGTCTGTCGTAGGTATGCTCAGAGAAATAGTTTGGGTGGAGTCACAATTTATTTACATCCATTGTGCTTTCATTCCCACCTGAGCAGGCACAAATACCCATGCCTTCAATGTAGGTGTAATTTCTTCAGGATTTGTAGTAATAGTTTATAAAGACACAAGGGTGCCTGTGTGTCTATAATGGGAGAAAAATAGGCACCTTCTGGTCCAGTTAACCACGGCAACTTCTTATAAATTAACCTCCACAAGACAAGTCACTGACAGTACATAGAGGGGAATGTGGAAATCAGAGGGGGACGGTTAACAAGTTGGCCATGATCCCTAACAATAAACTAGTTCTTCAAAACATTTAAATAGTGACAAAACACTGTGGAGGATATGGTGCAGGTTAAATACAGGTTTCCTTAACTTTAATAAATACTTTTCACGGGTGTGAACGTAAAACTCAATCATACAAACAAGTGTGTGGTATTAGAGATGACAGACAAATTCAAACATAGAACCCAGAAGAGTGCTCTAAGTGGCATGGAGGGGAATGACCACATTAGGATAAGGTGGTCAACTGGCTCCATTTTTCAGGACAGACAGATCCAGTTCTGTTTTTACCCCAGTGCATACATGGGCTCTCTGTCCTATTTTTCTCAGGAGAATGGATATGAACATAACATCTAGGTGAGTCCAAGTCATGAAACTTAGTTCCATTTAAAAGGAAACTAATAAGAAACTGTTTCAAATGAAAATTCAAAGAGAAACCATTTATAATGCGTACTGAAATCATAAGTAAAAAAATAGTACACAGGAAGACTTGGAATAGTACACAAGGAGATTTAAATATTCAAATAAAGAAAGAAATCCAGGGGGGAAGGTGGTGAACAGGATACATTGTTTAATACCCATTGGTCGGTGAAGGCATTTACCAACCTAGTAGACATTGCTACCTAGTGCTCTGCTGAGAGTCAAGAGCGTACCATCGCCCAAAGCAAGGTCTTGCGGTCTACAAGAATCTTCCTGGAACACTGCCTCCTGGTCTTACAGATGAGTAGAAATCAGAACTACAACTCCCAGCATGCAGTAGGGGACAAACAGAACTGAAGCAACTTGTCCCAAAGGATGGGCTAGTGGGCAAACCTACATTAGCAAAGCATGGTGGGTTAGTAAGTGAAATCCAGCATACCTCCATTACAGTATCTGACCAAGCAAATTGGAGGAAATAAGTTTACCTTCCAGATGGGTAGTGCAAGAGTCTGCTGCTTGATAGGCTTCAGTATGCAGAAAATGGCAAACATAAAAAGATTAGGCAGAAAAGCATGAGAAATAAGCAGCAGTAGTCAATTCAGCATTAGGAGATATGCAAAAGGTCCGATGCACTAATTTCTCCATTTCTATGTCAATGGGGGGGGGAAAAAACCCTTAGTGAATCGGACCCCAAGTCTTCAAAAAGGCCCTTCTGCAGTAGGTGAAGAGATTCTGCAGGCCGCAGTCATGGAGAAGCTTTCTCCGCAAGTTAGACTAGTGTTAAGCGCCTGCTGCACTAGGCCGCTAGCTGTTGTAAGTAGCAAAACCAGACTGGCAAAATAAGGCTCCTTACCCTAAATTTACATGGCTAGAATATCCTGTTAGATGTTTTAAAGCAAAACTAAATTGTGTCAGAGCCTCAAATAATATGAACTTGCATAGCTCCCTCACATGTGCTTTCCAAGGTAATAACTCTCTGCTTGCTGTAATAAAAAGATTCTGAAATATTTTCCAATTTAGCTTGATGCCATTGGATAGATGAAAACAAAATAGTTTTATGGTGACAGGAGAAATAAACTACATTTCGTTCTCATTATTATTTTGATTTGTCTTTTTTCCTCAGTACACTCTAGTGTCATTTTAAATTGCATTTACCACAAAAATTAATTTTGGGCTCCTTCAAGTAAAAATGCTACACCAGAGTTTCTCAACCAGTCCTCAGGACACATCTAGCCAGTCAGGTTTACAGGATAACCGCAATGAATATGCATGAGAGAGATTTGCATGCACCGCCTCCATTGTATGCAAATCTCTCTCACGCAAATTCATTGTGGCTCTCCTGAAAACCTGACAGACTAGGTGTGTCCTGAGGAATGGATTGAGAACCCCTGATCTAAACCACTGCTGCTCTGGTCATTTGGAAGACAAGAATATGATATTTATTATATAATGATACTCTGAATGGAATGCACAGTTCTGCTACACACTGCAAAGCATCCATGTGGGTAGAGACACATTTTCAGTTTGCAAGATTCCTGAGCAAAGTAAATAGCCAACTATTTGACATTTTTTTTTCTCACGCTGCAGGTGAAATGTTCATTTACGACCCACAGAGATTTACTGATCTGCCAAATTTCTGTTTCTGCACATCTCTGAATTTTGCAGAATAGAGGGCCTTTGCAACTTTTATATGTTTTTCTTTTAAAAACTCAGAATCCAAGAATTCCAAATTTTCCCAAAGCCCAATAAATCCCAGCATTACTGTGCTATTTTGGCATGCCCCTGAAAATAATGTGCATTCAATTTTTATCTTGCTTTCTCTGAGGACAAGGGAGCATTTACAGCAATATTAGTATTTTAAATATCTGTGATGATTTATGTGAGCATAGGGGCTTCTTAATCTGATCCTAGAGCCCCACCATGAAACATCATCATCAATATACATAAATTAACCTGGTTCTTTATACCCAAAATATATACACATGGCATCTGTATTTCTTGTAGATGTTTGGAAACATGACCTGCTGACATTAATGTTTATGCAAATTACCCAAATATGATCTTAAACAGATTGTTTAAGATTGATGCCACCAGTATGAAACAGAGATCAAAGACATGGCCATCCGTGCGAACAGTGTGCGCAATTGAGAATATGAAAAGGGAGAACATAGCAAACCTTTCAGCAGCGATCATTTTAATATGCTTTGGATAGAAAACATGCTGAGCCCCACTTAAACCTAATGCAGCTGCTGTGCTTGGTGATGGTTCCTAACAGATATGAACATTTGTGCATGCCTGTGGCTGGCCTGCTCAGCTCCCCTAGGGCAGGGGGTGGCATCTTACATCAATGCTGGGGACAGGACTGCTCTGGTGGTACGCCACCTCTATCCCTCACCATGGCACTTCAGCAGTGAGCGTATTTAGTATGATGGGCAAACCATTAGTTCCATTTCAACTGACATTTTAAAAGTAATTTGGAGTAAAAGATGCTCCAGCCTCTCCCCACCTCCCTTTCTACGTGTATCCAGACACCTCCACCACCCTTTCTGCAAAGGTTAGCAAGAGGTTCAGAACCATCAGGGAAAAGATGAATCTGTGCAAGCTTTGCCCTGTTGCATCTAGGGGCTTAATGTTGCAAATGACTGACTAAGCAGGTATTCGAGACACAGTTTGGATAACAATGATTTTAAGATGAAAGCCCCACTGCTAGACCTACTCATTGTAAATCTGGATTTGTTGCAAAACAGGTGGGAGTACTGCCTAAGGATTGGCCATACCCTCAGGCAAACCAGGCAGTTGCCTTGGGCAACAGTTTCTGGAGGGGTGGAAAAGATCAGCTGAACAATAGACTCTGACAGCCATGGAGGGCATGATGCTTGAGGTTTGCCTAGGGCGTTACACCTTGAACTAACTCTGGAGACAGCCCCGATTGGCCAACAGACTAGCTGATGGTCTTGGGAGGATCCAAGCACAGAGCTGGGGTGGGCTTAATCATCAGGCAGACTACGTCTTTGCCCAGAGCAGCAGTTTCTAGGAGGCAGAAAAGAGCAGCTGCTGTCAAAATAGGTCCTAATAACCACACAAAGAACCATTACCATCTACATCTACCTGCAGGGAAGGTGGGTAATTTTCAAATAGCCCTATACCTAGGTAAATGCCTTATGGAAATATCTATTATATACTTATGAAACAAAATTTAATATTTAAAAGTTAATGTCTAATTGTGCATTCTGGGAGGGGGGCTGTTGGGGTTGCCATGATTGTTCAAGTTTAATTATCAGATTCTTAGGGAGGGGGGCCATAGAATCCTAAAAGCAGGACCATACTAAGCTAGAAGTGCCCACCGTGTGACTCACAAGCCTGGCATCCCGCCCCTCACACTCATAGCCACTCGCAGAAGCCCAGTGATGACATCAGTGCCCCTTCTGTACTTGTGTCCTGTGCAGCTGCACGGCTCTGCTATAACCCTGCCTGAGAGCTAGTTGAGAGGGACCCAAAGCTGAAAGTTCACCTAGAGTGCATAATATCCTTGCACTGGACCTGCACACGGCATGTTTTTTTTGGAAATGTAGGTGTGATTCTGAAACATTACGTGGTTGCCTTGTTCTGTTTTCAGTTTTCGTTAAACACAAAAAACAGTCTCTACAACTTAGGCAGAAAAGGGATGACGTGAAAATTAGATGAAAATACAAAGATCAGCATAGATGCAGAACTAACCAAAGCTGTCGTCTTGTCTTGCATGACTACACTATAAGATACATACTTTAAAGGTACCCCATCCCTCAAAGTCAGTATGCAGTGCTGGGACTAAACCGACTCAGATCAGTAGAATTCAGATAAAAGTGTGTTGGAAGGAGCATACCGGTATTAAAGCAATGTAGGCCAACCTCATCTGGAAGAATGAGTCGATCCAGGCCTAGCCTATTACTCATTAATGATTTCTCATTCAATAGAATCCTGATGCACCCATTTCCATTGCACTAGCCCCGCACACTGGTGTGGAGCCTCACTCATTCCTTGCAATGCTGGCCTCATACAATACAGCGGTGTCTCGCTCATTTCTGATATTACTGACTTTTCAGATGCTATAGCAGAATCCCCTGTTCACGTTCCCTATCAACTACCTCACGCATTTGCCTAACTTGACAAAATGGGAATTTAAGTAGTAGAAAGCTTACCAATCTTTGCATTTCTGCAAGTGAACCCTGGAAATGTTCATTATGAGATACCCCTGCTGAGGGTGTCTATGGTACTGCTATGAACCTCTCTGAAAGATACATAGGAGATACCTTTAGAGGTTTTGAGTGGCATCTACAATGCCTGCAGCAGATAGGAGTATGCAAGAACACTCTGAAGTGGTTTACTTCCTACTTGGAAGATCGAACGCAACAAGTCAAATGCACCCAAAAGAAATCACTGCAGTTCCCCGTCACACAGGGAATACCTCAGGGATCAGCCCTGTCATCAATGCTCTTTAATATTTACATCCAACCTATATGCAACATCAAATGCCACAAACTCCACTATCACCTCTATGCTGACGACATCATGGTGTATGCTCCAATGAACCTACTAGCAATTGACAACACAACAATAACCAGATGCCTTGAAGACATGAATGTCTGACTCAAAGCCAATAACCTGACGGTCAACCACGATAAAACTGAGGCAATGCTCATCACCAGGAACCCCAACTTCATTCCACCACAAACTATCAGCATTCTAGACAAACTCATAGTAGTCAAAGATGAAGTTAAGTACCTGGGCATCACAATGGACAGAGCTCTGAACCTGAAATCCCACATCACCAAAACCGCAAACAAGGCCTATCAACGTTTGAGGACCATCAGAAAGATCAAGCCAATACTCCGCCAGGACCACTTCCGCACAGTGCGCCAAGCGCTCATCACACCTCTGCTTGATTACAAAAACTCGTTATATCAAGGCGTCCCTCAGCAGACCTTACACCCACTCCAAATGGTGCAAAACACTGCAGCACGCATCATAACAGACACTCCAAGAGCTGAGTACATCACCCCCCTTACAACAACTGCACTGGCTCCCAAAGATGGCCAGAGAAAAATTTAAAACAGTCCTGATCATCTTTAAAACCATTCACCATCTCTTGGCAGATGCACTCCAAGATATCATAACAAGGGATATCAGCAATAGACCAAGAAGGACCAATAATGACAACATGATCGGCATACCTGCAGGATATCACAAGACTAAACAAAATACTTCAAGAAGAGCTCCATCACTACTGGCGTCCACACTTTGGAACTCCCTCCCAACCAGCCTGAGGGCATTAAATGACATCATAGACTTCCGCAAGGCCCTTAAAACCCTGCTCTTTACAGAAGCCTATGAGCAGACAGACAACAGTCTCCACCCGAACGGTAATGCAGCTACCTCCATCAATTTGATACCCACTCATCCCAACTAGACAAATGAGTTCATTATATAATGTTGTTAAGTACCCTCGTGTTAAATGTAACCCTCCAATTGTACTGTCTAAATGTTGTTAAGTGCCCTCATGTTAAATGTAACCCTCCAATTGTGATGTGACCACTTTGATTGTAGGATAAGGTGGTATACAAATCTGTCTAAATAAATAAATAAAATCTACCTGTGCAGATAGCATCCCTGGCACGTGTGAATTGTATATATATATATATTTTATATTATATATATATATATATATATAGATAGATAGATAGATAGATAGATAGATAGATAGATACATATATATATATATATATATATATATATATATATATATATATATATATATACATATATATATACACACACAAATGGAAATTTCAGAATGTTGTCATTGACACATGTACTTTAGATGCCCTAGAATAGAAGATTCAAAGGCAGGATGGTTTGGGCAGTTCTAAAAACTTTACATGTATTTTCCATTTTACAATCGGAATGTACTTTTTTTTTTTAAATTTCCCATTGGCTTTTGCATCTCCTCCAAAGCATGTATCAATTTCAGCAAAGTGCTTGTTTTGGCCAAGGATTGAAACAATGGATTGTGGGAACATTGGTGCCTCTGGTAGTTTCTATCACCTTCAAAATGTAAAAATTTCTCTTACGGGGCTTCACTGATTGGTTGGCTGCTTTTATATGTATAAATGTCTAAAATGCAGCTATTATTCATATATTGTCAGCATTTATATGTGGAGGTAGCAAAAAAAAAAAAATCAGTGCTTACATGTGTAGCCACCAGCACTATAAAAATCCAAAGAAATTCCCCAAAACACTCAGACTCCAGCAAATCTCGATAGGTATAAAAATCTTAATGAGGAGAAAAGACCTCAGTGTTATTACCTGTCCCTCTTCAAGGCACATGCTAATATCCTAGCCACAGGGGATATAGAGTTCTTACATAAATCACCGGTCTAATACACAAAATGTATCCATTATATTTTATTAAGTTTCTTATTTTATATTTTTTTTATCTTCTTTTAGAAAAGTTACCTTAATGTAAAATAAATTGAACAACCGCTCCTCAAGAACCATACAGCATTTCACAACGCTGGATCAAGCAGTAACTTCAACAATACCATGTAGCAAAGAATGGCAACACTTATCTGTTCTCTTTAGATCTTGCAAAGAGCCACTCTTTGCAAGATCCAAAGAGAACAGATAAGTGTTGCCATTCTTTGCTACATAGTAGCGCTGAAGTTACTGCTTGTTCCAGCATTGTGAAATGCTGTGTGGGTCTTGAGAAGTGATTGCTCCATTTATTTTACATTAAGGTAAGTCTAGTAAAAAAAAGATAAAAAATATAAAATAAGAAACTTTATGAAATATAATGAATACATTTTGTGTATTTTAAGAGGAGTTATTTTAGACCGGTGATGTATGTAAGAACACTACATCCCCTGTGCTGGGGTATTAGCATGTGTCTTGAGGAGGGACAGGTAATAACACTGAGGTCTTTTTCTCCTCATTAAGATTTTTATCCCTATCGAGATTTGTTGGAGTCTGAGTGTTTTGGGGACTTTCTTTGGATTTTTATACTGCTAGGTTAATTGGTCCCTTAGGTATCATGGGTTTTGCAATATAGCTACCAGTACTTACAGGTAGAAGTTGCCAGGTGATGTTGCTCTTTTTCTAAGCATATAGGCTTGTAGAATCAATGCTCCCTCTGTATTTGCCAGCAAATACATTTGCATTTGACATTCTTATATGCATTTTACAAGAGGCTTCACATTTGGCAGAGCCTTTTTGTAAAATCATGGGGGAATTGTGAACATCTCAACCTGGTCATCCCAATTCTTATCTGACCATCTTATGCAAAATGGGCTCATAGCATTTTATCACTATCCTACGGTCTCTCCCATGATTGATTCAGTTTCTATTCCTCTTGTCTCTTCTTTCCGTTACCTGGGGGTTATACTTGACTCCACGCTTTCTTTTCACGAGCACATTTCTTCACTCACTTGGCGGTCCTTTGTGACCCTTCGGCAGATTCAGGCTACTCGTTCTCTTTTTTCCCTGATTCTCTGGTCACTTTGTTTCTGGCTTTGGTGATTAGTAGGCTTGATTATTGTAATGTTTTTCTAGCTAACCTCCCTAAATATCAGCTCCAATGCTTACAATCTATTCAAAACACTGCAGCTCGCCTTATCACCTTTTCCCGGCCGTATGATCATATCACGCCACTCCTTCTCCGTTTGCATTGGCTTCCACTTCGTTTTTGCTATCAATACAAGTTTTTGATTCTGATTCACCGTGCTCTTCATACTGGTCATCCTTTGTATCTTGCAGATCTGTTTTTTCTTCACACTCCTTACCGTCAACTCCGGTCTTTCCACGCTAACCGTTTGTCACTGCCTTCTCTTTCACAAGCTCGGTTAGAGCAGACTCGTCATTCCGCCTTTTCCTTTCTCGGTCCATTCCTCTGGAATTCTTTACCACCTTCCCTCAGATTAGAATCTTCTTATCCTCAATTCAAGTCACTACTCAAAACACATCTGTTCACTCAGGCTTTCGACATTCCTGCCAGTCCCCCTCCCTGACCATAAAGTTGTCTCCCCGTTGTTGCTGTGTGTTTGTTGGTGTTGTTGCACCTTGTGTTTCTTTTAGTTTTTAGCTTTTATGTTAAATTATTTGGTTATTTATTTGCTTTTGGTGCTGTGTGCTCTGTCTTTGCTTTCCTTTCATTTTATGGCATTCTTTTCTATGATTTGCAGTGTAGACCTTTTTTATTGTACACCGCTCTATGCTTCGGCAGTAGCGGTTGATCAAATGTTTTAATAAAGATAAAGATAATAGGGTGCATATTGAACTTTCATGGATTAAAGGGATCATTTTCGAAGCTTTAGTCATGATTTCTATATCTAAACATGCCCATTCAGACATGCCATCACATCTACACCCCAAGACCCATTTTATTAAAGACCCAACAAAATAAGCACGATTCCACGTGCACCAAGGACCCAGTAAGAAACATGGAATGCAACGAAAAGACGTGAAGTAAAAAACCTTTTATTTCATTATTCCACTCCAGCCACCGGCCCGACACTGGCCGTGTTTCACAAAAACCTCCCTCAGGGGCAAATGATGGCTAAAATACATAAAATATACATATAAAAACAAGAATACTATACATTAAACTATTCTAAGAGGAAAAAGAGAATGGAACAGAACATGTAAATAAAACACCGCCAATATAAACATATAAAACAGAAACAAAACAAAGTACAGTCAATATTAGGAGCATGAACAATAGAAGAAAATAATAACTTACAAAGCACCAGCTTAAAATATGCGGCTAAAAAACAATAGATATATAAGAAATATATATAAAAATAAATTGCATAATATAATTAAATATGAAACATTCTCAAATAATAAGTTGTGTGAACAATACTATCTATGACTGAGCCATAAACTATACATATAAATAAATAAATATGTAAAAAAATATAAATGAATATATAAAGTGTTAAGATTACTACAATTAAATACAAAATATTTTAAAATAATAAGTTGTGTAAACATTACTACAGTTAAATACGAAATATTCTAAAATAGATTGTGTAAACAATACTATGACTGAGCTATACAAATGTACATATAAATGAATAAATATGTAAAATATTAAAATTACCACAACTAAAAAGAGGACATGCCACAGATATAAAATCATTATTAAATACATAAATATAAGAAAATATAAAAAAAAATTGAAAATAGACGCTTCAAAGGATGTGACCATTCATAAAAACAAAAAACAAAAAACAAATCATACCTGTATCTCGTGTGTTTCTACTACTGTAAATTGCTCCTCCTTTAAAAACATAGGAGAGCCTAAGATGTTGAAAACATAAATAAACAAGATCAATACCACTCAAAAAAAGAGAAGGGGAGGATCAGAAAGGAGAATCAAAGAGGAGGGATGAGGACGAATTCCCACAACTAATCATATGGGAAAACTTATCATCAAAAATGAACCAAAACGATCAAAATACTAAAAATATGAAGTGAAATGATGAATTTACCTGCATAGTAATTGACACCTAAACTCAGTGTGTTCTTATAGTGCCACAGTGCTACTCCTATAAAATAAATGTTATAAAATATTAGTATTCTAGACTGCATCATAAAAGTCAGTCATAACCAAAAAGCTTACTTACCCCTCTTTTTTTTTAAAAAAGGGTATAAATAAATTGTATATTGAGCTAAAACTTAAGATCAGCAATGTCTGATCAAACGTGCATAACCACCATCAAACGGCGTTTTAATCAAAGGATAACTATAAATATGTTTAAAATGTCTAAAAGCTTTGCGATACTTCGCAACCCACTATCTGTTAAATATCTCACCCAGGTGAGAGCCATTAACAAAGGCCACTAACTTCTAAAAGATAAAACCAAATCGGTAAAAAACGTTAAAACGAAATAAAATATAGTATCGTTTACAACAGCTACAGAGGCCTTTGTGACGTGCCTATGTTATACAAAATCAAAAGGTGGCCACTTTCTCCAAGTTTAAATCAAACTAAAAAGTAAGGCCAATACTGTGGCACATATGATGCCTCCCTAAGAACAAAAAAACCCGCCAAAATGATGCATGCTTGAATAAAGAAAAAAATAAGAAACTAAAAATAAACAAGGAATTTTAAAATGGAGGTCATCTGGAAAAAACAGAAAAGACAAAAACTAAGGGGCCAATATTAATAATAATGCAGGATGAAGTGACTTGTCACGGAGGCAGCTGCTGTATCATAAAACAGGCCATCTCATACAGGTTTAAGAAGAGGATAAAAAACGCCACTAAGGAGAGCAATTATATAGGAAACCCACCCACAAAAACAGCACTGGAATCATTTATAATAAACCAAGTATGACAAGTTAGATGATCAATTTTTAGAAACCAGGGCAAAAGGGATGAACTAACCTACGATAAAAACCCTTAAAACACCACTGTACCTTAAATCATTTCATCATACTTAAAATTGAAGTCGTAAAGGCTTTGACTGGCAAATTAAAATATGATTCCAATACCTCATGACACCCTATCAGTAGAATGAACTTAACACATTTCAACAATGAATGTATAAGAAACGAACTTGGAAAACAAACTCACAAGTTGAATACACAGGAAAACACTCTGCTGAACTACATAGAAGCGGCTCCGCCGCACACGAAGTTGAAAGTGTGAAAAACGCCGGCGTCTGCGCACTGAGCTTCTTTAGAGAGGAGGGGATCAATGACGTCATAATGAAGGCACTACAATCCATATTTAAACACAACTATATGTGCGCACCACCATAAACAGATAAGCCAATTCACTGACTATAATTTGAATCCATGTGAATAGTACCCAAAAAATAGTAGAGAGGAGGAAAAATGAAGAAGAGAAAACATGAAAAATGAAAAAAGGTGAAAAAAATGAAAAAAAGGGGGGGGGGCACCCTAACCAAAAGGGCCAATCTGAAAAAAACACATATAAAGAGGACGTTATGACATGTCAATGAGTCAGGAGACATAATGTATGAAAGATAGTAACAATACTTCCCGACTAAAAAGCAACACAAGTAAACATCAATTAACATCTAGATGCTTACAAATAACCATACCACATATCAAAAAAAAAAAAGGGCAAAAAACAGGCAACGTTCACAGAAGGGAAAACAACTCAGAAATAATCTATGTTGTCTTTATTATCACAATGTGGCATCTGTTAAAAACAAAAGAAACTAAAGAAACACAGAAAGATCTCTATCCATGTTTAAACCGTCTGGATGCAAACTGTTCAAATTATGAATGTAATGTTGTTCAAGACGCATATTTATTTATTTATATGTATAGTTTATGGCTCAGTCATAGTATTGTTCACACAACTTATTATTTGAGAATGTTTCATATTTAATTATATTATGCAATTTATTTTTATATATATTTCTTATATATCTATTGTTTTTTAGCCGCATATTTTAAGCTGGTGCTTTGTAAGTTATTATTTTCTTCTATTGTTCATGCTCCTAATATTGACTGTACTTTGTTTTGTTTCTGTTTTATATGTTTATATTGGCGGTGTTTTATTTACATGTTCTGTTCCATTCTCTTTTTCCTCTTAGAATAGTTTAATGTATAGTATTCTTGTTTTTATATGTATATTTTATGTATTTTAGCCATCATTTGCCCCTGAGGGAGGTTTTTGCGAAACACGGCCAGTGTCGGGCCGTTCCATTTTATTAAAGGCCAAATGTGCATGTGTCTACTGAGATCAGGTCTGTGTTGCATGAGAGCATGATGGAGGCATGTCTAGAGCAGCGATAAAAATAACCACACGCATCTCCAATTCCAGAGCAGAGGCGCGTGTTTAACACCACCAGCGGGCATATCTATATGTATACCTGATCTTTGGCATGAATAGGAATTTGAAAAGTGCATGTTTCACCCAACTTTCAACATAAACAATAGCAGGGGCATTCCCTTTTGTTGACGCAATCATTTCCCCCCTCATAGAAGGACAGAAGGTGAACATCAAGGCCTCTTTGCATACTGTTAGCGTGATGCACGTCTCCATTTCTAGTATGGCTGATTGGGACGTGTATGTGGTAACATATGCAGGTGTGAGTTCTGAAATGCTATCTTGGACACGTCTATGTTGCCATTCCCAGCAATGTCTATATTTCTCATTTCTAAAATTGCCCATCTCTCTTCATGTGTCTGGACCCTTATTCTGCATTTTTGCTATGTGTTTGCATAAATGTTTTATCTTTTGGAGCGGAATTAAGTCAATTTTGGAATGCATTTATCTTCTCTGCTGCCCCTACCATGGAATTTTGGGCATTTTGACATGGATGTCCCAGGGGGCACTAAAACGGCCTTTCTAAAATGTAATCTTAAAATGTTACCTCATTTTAAAAAAAGGAAATATGCTGGTGATGCTAAGTGATTCCTAAATCAGGAAAAATGAAAACAGGATCTAGCTCAACTCAGTCTACCAGCAGCAGAACGAATTGTGTAAATCTCAATGCCCATCCTGCCCCCCCCCCCCCCACCACCAGGAAAAGCACCTCAAAGGAGGCAGGGCATACATCTGGATTTACCCCAATCACTTAATCAGACGAAATCAGAATGCTGAAAGCTCTCCCCAATGAAGTGTAGCAGCCATTACTGGAAGAGACAGCTGATGGCTTCTTTTGATTAAGGTCAAACAGTCCCGCTTTTCCCTTCAGTTAAATGTTATTATCTAATTGATGCTTCCAATGTGGCTGTGAAATCCCACCTTCGTTTTGAAGACAGCAGAAAAGTATTATACCAAGTAATCCCTAATTTATGGCCATTGAACAATTTATAGCATGGCTGGTAACCTTCATGTTTTTATTGTTTTACCGTCATTCTGTGTTACAATCAAGCAACTATTTCATCGACTACACAAAATATGAGTCCTTTTACTTATATTTAGTAAGATTTTAGTATTTTTAAGACTGGTATACAGTTTTGCAATATGAAGAGGGATGAATAAATCTCTACATTTACTAGAAAATGTATGACAGTTCTCCTTTCACCAAGAAAAAATAAGACAAACTCAAATGCAAGTACTTAACAATTAGAAAGGCATTCACGTTCACTTGCAGGGTATATGCCCTCATTGTTCTGCATTATTGGATGGGGATGGTGGACCTTTAAAGTCAACAGGCTCTTAAAGTTCATTTTTTACATATTAAAATGGATCAAACTGGCTGCATCCACTATTATGGTCATGCTCACGCAATATTTGGAGCAGAAAAGCTCTCACCTGCTCTCAGGCCTCACATTCAGCAGATAATTGCGGCTGTCAGGCCTTGTGAAGAAGCCGGGTCCTTCCTCTTCTTCCAACCCACTTTCACTCCCACTGCTGCAGCCATTTAGTAAGCTGCTATTAAAAACGTAGTATCGACCATTCCCTAAGGCTGAACGGCCCAGAGGTCTTCTAGAGTCCATCTTCTTCCGGAACTGACTGTGGAATCGGTGACAGGGAAGAGAGGTAGGCAGAGATTCTGGAAGATCTCCTCAACTTCTGCAGCTCAACAAAAATCTCCTTCTTCCCAAAAAAAAAAAAAAAACAAAGAGAAAAACAGAATTTTCCCAGCTCACCACAAAGAAGGCAGAAAAATGTTCCTCAAATAAGTCTCACCACCAAAAAAACAAAACTACTTGTCACAACCCCTCCTTGAAGACTTTCTTTGCGATCTTCTATATCAGCTGGGAACAGAAATAAGAGACACAATGTTATTACATGAAGAGTATCACAGCAGGAATAGAAATAGACTGAATATAAATTAATCTGTATAATCTGTGAGCTTGTCAAACATAGATTCTGCAGCTCAAGGGAGAATATTTCACCCTGTTTTAGAGGTTTCCCACTGCTGTGTCTGCAGGATAAATTTAGAGGCACCGAAGGAACATCTTTGTCAGCCAAGCCCTTATCTAACACTGGCTCAGGGTCCTGTTCAGCTTCGAGCTCAGGCTTCTAGATATCAGCGGCTGAGACATTAGCTATGGAGGTTAGCAGCGATATGCTCCTTAACTATTAATAGGGGGGCACGAGATAGCGGGGTGCCTTTGTCTTGCTAGTCTCACTCACCATTCTCCTCCAGGTCCCGCAGAATGGCCTCCAGACCCCAGGGTGAGAAGCAACAGCTGTCAATCACTCAGAGCACGCGCTGCCCGGGGCTATTTATAGACACGTGCAAATAGGAGCAAGCGCACATCACATTTTCCAAACCTCTGTTGGGTAACCCGGCAAATAAAGGCAGCCAACAGAAAGGGGTGCAGCTCGCATGGCAAGACTTGTACAGGGCTGCAGGATACATGCTGAGCTCAGGGGGTCTGGTATCAGCAGGGATGGCCTCGTCCCAAGCAGAGCCGCCCTCTCTGCTGTACAGGGTTTGGGGAGGAAGACTTGTGCTGGGAAGCTTCTTTGAGACTGAATCTGCAGAAAGCCAGGCCCGGGCATTCCAGGCATGTTTGATAAAGAGAGTCATTCGCAAAGACTCAGATGGAGCCGTCACTCACAGCAAGAGACCCCTCTGGCCTGTGGTGGTAACCCTAACGCCTCGGTAACTGATTAGTAGCAGGAGTGGCTTTAGATTCCTCCTTCCCATCTCTTCATTCCCCTTTACTGACTTTAGATCGAGGAAAAGCAGATCATTTTGCACTGGAAGCAGAAAGGGTGAATTTCGAGCCTGTTGCTTTCTGGTATTCATGCTATAATAGCTATTTTCATCTTGTGCTCATGTCCATAAACCTCTATAAAAGACACTTTGCATTTTATAGTTTATGGAAGAACTAACGCTGAACATGTCTAGATTTAATTTTTGAGCCATTACTTGCTTTCGTTTTTATTAACTGAACATGTAAACAGTCTATCAAAATCAAGCCAGGGTGGAAATCTGTCAGTGGAGAGGGTTACATTGTCAGAGTTGTTAAAGCGGAACTACTGAAAGCAAAGCCACCTCAGTGCACTCCCCCCCCCCCCCACACCCCACCCCACCCCACCCCACAAATTTATACGATAACATTATGGAATACTTGAAACAGGCAAATCTGCCATTCCTGTGCTCCTTGATCACTCCCTTACTTTCAACCGGCCACCTCACCCCACCACATCAGCAGCCTCAGGGAGTAAAATGACATCAGCCCCCAAGGATTTAATTACAGCTATCAGCTTTCATCTTTCTATGAAAGAAACACACAACATGCTCTGTGGATCAGCATCTTCAGAGTTATATCTTCCTGGGGTTGGGAGGTGGAGAGTTTCTAAGTTTTTTCTTTAGATTTCCAGCTTAATGAGGCAGAGTGCTAGGATCAAAGGTTGCCAACTGGCTGCAGATATTCAAGAGTGGCTAATCAAGCCCTAGTTTAGCCCCACTTTATGCATGCAGCCATGCTTTTATTAGACGTCAATAGCGTAACCAGAACTTCAAGTCCCAGCATGCAATGGAATAAAACCAGGACTGCATCAATCTGCATAAAAATCAGGAATAAAGCTCCATTCCTGCTTACCTGTATTTTCCCCTGTTTCTTATCCCCTCCAATTCATTAGCCCAATCATTGATGCAATAGCCCAGAGCCAGAGGCCATACCCAGGGCTCCTTACAGAACTCTGTAATCAGGGATCCTATGTTAAGTCATCATGGTTAGTGGTCTTCATTATAAAGCATATGAGGACAGAGTTAAAGATCTTAATATGTATACTTTAGAGGAAAAATGGAATAGAGGAGATATGATAGAGATGTTTACATTATCTCCATGGCATAAACGCACAGGAGGAGAGTCTCTTTCGATTGAAAGCAAGCTCTGCTATGAGGGGAACATAGGATGAGAGTGAAAGGGGATAGACTCAGGAGTGATATGCAGAAATATTTCTTTACGGAAAGAGAGATAGATGCATGGAATAGTCTTCCAGTGGAGGTGGTGGACATGAGGACAGTATCTGAATTCAAAAAAGCATGGGACAAACACAGAGGATCTCTAAACGTAAAAAGGGAGACTATTGTAGTTGACATGGAAGGGCAAACTAGAAAGTCCATGTGGTCTTTTTCTGCCATCATGTTTCTGTGTTCATAACCCATTGCAATGCAATGTGTGCCTCTGAGTCAGTCCTGACTCCTGGTGACCAAGAAGCTCCTGGGTTTTCTTGGCAGTGTCACTGGAAGTAGATTGCCAGGCCTTTCTTCTGAGGCAATGGAGGGTTAAGTGACTTGCCCAAGGCCACAAGGAGTGCTAGTGGGAATTGAACCCTGGTTGCTTGGTTACCAAGCCAGTGTTCTAACCAGATCTCTTCACTGGCTCGCTATCCATTTCTGATTCACTTTAAGCTTCTCCTGCTGACCTATAAGTGCATTCACTCTGTGGCTCCTCAGTACCTTTCAACTCTCATTTCTCCCTATTCCCCCCCCCCCCCCTCCACTCGTGTACTCCGTTCTTCCCAGTTGCTTCTTGCTATGCCCTTCTCCTCTATTGCCAACTCCAGATTCCGCTCTTTTCACCTTGCTGCGCCTTATGATTGGAATAAACTTCCTTTGTCTATACATCAGGCATCTTCTTTGCCCCTCTTCAAACTCAAGTTAAAAGCTCATCTTTTCGCCTCTGCCTTTGGCTCTTGATTTTGCTGTTCTCCTTCCTTCCCCTCTTTTATTTCACCTTTCTTTCTTCCTCTTACACTTGTTCTTACCTCTTTCCTTTGTCCTGTCTCTCCTGCTCTTGTCTCTTTGCCCTTGTTCTTATCTTTTTTCTACTCCTTTTCTTGCTTTGTCTTTTTAGATTGTAAGCTCTTTTGAGCAGGGACTGTCTTTTTATGTTTTCATTGTACAGCACTGCGTGCGCCTAGTAGCACTTTATAAATGCTTAGTAGTAGTAGTAGTAGATATGGGTTAGATATCAGCCATGGAAATATGGGCTAGATATCGGCCATGGAGATATGGGTTAGATATCAGCCATGGAGATACAGGTTAGATATCAGGAAGACCTTTCAAAGGTATGAGGTTAGTCAAACACATCTTCTGGGAACATCTGGGAACATCTTCCTCATCACTGAACACAAAACAGCGAATATCGTATGGAGGTCACAGGTGCTTTATTGGGTGGCACTCATGTAGATTTTTTTTTTTATGACAGATACATCATCTGAACTTTTACTTTGAGTGTCAAAAAAAATCAATGATCTTCCGAAAAAAATTTGTATAATTCATGTATGTTCCAAATTCATCATTATAGTGAAAGGAACAAAAGAAAGACCCTTTTCTAACACCTCAATTCAGTATCTTTCAACTTGTAACTAGATAAGTTAAATATACCTTCTATGTATTTGGTGCAGACATCCTCCTGTAAGTCTGTCCCCTGCCCTTCCCCCTTACTCGCTGTGGAAATTTCTGTATTTGTATTCTGCTGTCTTTACTGGATTCTGATGATTCTGAACATTCTTTTGACCTCCCCCTTTCCAAAGGGAGTCTATTAGAAAATCCTGGTGTGGGGGGATCTCTGAGAAAAAGAGAGAGTCTGAAATATCATGGGTCTCATCTACCTGACTACGACTTCTCTTAATACTTCGTTCTAGACCTGGATCAGGTGAGAACAGTCTGGTTTTAGCTTTTGTAGCTGGTCCTGGTTTAAGGGAATCAGGCTTCCATCTACGAGTCTCGCTCCTCAATCTGGGCTTCCCATTATTACTTATCCAATATACTGTGCCTCATCTCTCTCAAACATTTTAAGTTTTCTCGCTTTAACTATTTTCTTATAGTGAGATGTATTTCTATTAAAGTCATTTTTAAATTTCTCAAATCTAGAGTCTGTACCCTAAGTTCTATTTTGGATTCTACCTGGATCTTTAATGGAGCCGCCTTACGTTTTGATGTGTTAATCAGAAGAATCATCACATCTAAAGAGCATTTGTTAAGTATTTTTATCCAAGTAGTCATGAACTCCTCATCTCCCTTTTCAAAGTTTTTAAAAGGTTTTACCCTTCCCTGGCATCTCTTTATTTATTTATTTATGTATCCGCATTTGTTTTCTGATTCTGTCCATTCTGTACTATATAAGAGACGTGTCCCCTGGATTTTTAGTTTTTAAGTGATACGTCTCCTCGATATCGACACTGGCTCTGATGGTCTAATCGTAGGTTTAAGCGTCTTCTGGGCATGGTCCCTGGCTCCTATTTTCTGCTTCCAACTTGCAGCACAATTGTTCTTTTCCTTTATGCACGAATCTTTATTATTTGGTAATAGTGAAATACTGACAATAATACTGAGAGTAGAACGGGCTTCCCAATAAGCTGAGGTTTGTTGATTTTGGTGACCTTGTTTTTACAGACCTGATTTTATGAATTTGGTCCTTCCAAACTGAGTTTACACAGTAAGTACTATTACACTGCAATTGATTGAAGGCACACATTCTAGTTCCTCCTCAGCTCTCTTCTCTCTCCCCAGTTTGGAGGTTTTTTACATGTTGTATGTATGTTTGTGCACTTCAATGTTTTAATTTGTATTTTGCCTTGCATTTTTGTTTTTTATTATACTTTTAACATTTCTGTTAGTGATACATTCATTTAATTATTCATGTACATGTACCGATTGTTAGCCACACATTAGCCATTCGTTAAACTGTGCATAAATGACAGCATTAAACTGGGAGAGCAAGCCAAACGCATGTGCACAGAAGTCAGCGCAAGTTTGGGATGCTCTCCCAGAGAAACAGAGGCACCACGTGGCTAATTGCATATGGGCCCCGACAGTATTTTGATGGCATTGGGGGCTTTCTCTGATGCCTGTATCATCTCAGGGGAAATGTCAAACTCCCCTCAGATGATCCAGGCATGGGGGAAAGCCCCCCAGTGCCATCAAAGTACTGTCGGGGGCTGGTGCCCCTGACAGAAAGCAAATCCCTGGTGGCCCAGCGACCCCAAATCTCCCACCTGCCCAACCAAAAATAACCCTGGTGACCCAGCAGCCCCAAATCCCCTCACCACCCTCCTGGTACCTTTACAAACGAGTGGGAGCACTGCCCAAGCGCTCCTGCTCTTGCGCCGCCATCTTGAAAAATGGCAGCATCTGGCCCCATGTGGTTCATCCTGGGAAGCACCAGCGGGGTCAGACTCCCTATATTATTTATTTTTTATTTTTCCATGTTTTTTCAAACTTTTGCACCTCTTGTCACTATTTATGGTTGGTGAGAAGGCGCTCTTATAAACCTCTTCTCCTTTGCCCCAAATGCTTATTTTTCTTTATCTCAGTGGTTCTGACAACTTCACTGGCATGACGGTTCTCGCGTCAAATTTCCTTTAAAAACACCAACAAGTGCAATGGTCTGTCTTTCCCAATTTGGGTGGCAAGTTTGATGTGTGGCTGTTAGTGAGGTAATGTCCTTATTTTCATCTTTATACCTTTCTGTCTGCAATTTAATATTTGGGTCTAATCAGGTGCTTTACCTCCTTTTACGATGGATTAACTCATCGGCATATGTTTAGCATTTTGGCTAAGTATACCTTACTTCATAGTTTAGTTTCTTTCTTAAAAAGGTGATTTTAAAAGTTTTTGTCTTTAGCAAACCTATGTTATATATTTTGGTACAACAGTGCAAAAACAGCTGGGATTCCAGTCCAACACAACCACCATCCAGTGGTTCGGCAAGAGGGGAATGTTGTGGGAACAGCTGATGCCGGCATTGCGATATTGGGCTGAGGGGACAGCGCCTCTAGATTGGCTAGTCCTACATTGAAAGGCAATGACCTCACCAGCATAAAAATATTAACTTAATTAGGAGAGTAAAGGTAGACCTGGCACAATTGAAAGCTACATGGAGGTCTGTTGACACCATGTGGTCCCACATACTTCCCCGCATGGTATGGAGGGAGTCGGGATCCAAAGGAGATAGAGAAAGCCAAGAAAAAATTGGACATGGAAGTGGGTAACTTTGTTAAGGCTTTGGGGGCGAGAGTGCTGAAGCACCCACAACTGCACAAATACGGAGGGGAGCTGTACTCAGGAGTTGGTGTACATCTATCTGAACAAAGTTATGATATCCTCTTGGCCGGCCTGCAGAAAGGAGCGGGCATGGTCTTGAGGTGGGGATAGTCGAATACAAGAAAGGATGCACTCTCCTGATGGTAGGGGCCTCACCAGCTGAACAAAGCGGGAAACAGGGACATAAGGGAGCTCAGGCACTAAAATGGGGGCATCTGGGCTGGGAGCAAATGGAGGTTTGAGTGCCACGCAGAAAGTGGTGATGCCTGAGCCCAGAGTTACCTTGGCTGGATATGGGGAGTCCAGGTAAAAAGACTCCTGAACAGGGCGGGTAGCTGGGGACTGAGATGGACATAAGCAGTCGCACAGAGCAGTGGGGCCCCTCCAGGAGCAGCCTTCCACCATGAAGCAGGAAGTTAGACCATGGGCGGGGCTCAGCAAAGCAACAGCAGAATAATGGACTCTTGACACTAGAGGGTGCCTCCCTGGTGCTGATGGGGTCATTCAAGATTACATGTGTGTCTTAAGTTGTGGATTGTAAGACTGAACACAAGGGCATACACGTTGTTAATAAAAGCTGTGGTCTTTTGTTCCCACACATGGGAAAAGGCAGTGTATTCCATGTTAATGCTGGGCAAGGGGGGGGGGAGAACAGGGAAGGGAAAAGGGGTCAAGGGTAAGGAAGTAGGATGGATGGTGAGGAAAGGCAGGGAGAGAGAGAAGATAGGGGCTTGCCCAGTCGCACTGGCCCAGCTTATGTCCTGGGCAAGGGTGGGCACCTCCTAATAATGCGGCTGGCATGGGAGGAGTCCCTCTTTGGTGATGTGGTGAGCACAGCTGCTCAGGCACATTTAGAACAACTCATGTAACTAAACCGAAGTCAGCACCATAAGAGCTGCCATACTGAATCAGGCCAAAGGTCCCTCAGCCTCAATGTCCTGTTTCCAATAGTGGCCATTCCAGGTCACAAGTACCTGTATATCCCAAAGGTAGCCAGTTGCATGCTATTTATTCCCCCAGAGATAAACAGTGGTTTTCTCTCGGTCATCCTTAATAACAATTTATGAACGTTTCCTCCAGGAATTTGTCCAAACCTTTTTTAAATCCATCCATACTATCTACTTTTACCACATCCTCCAGCAATGAGTTTCAAAGCTTAATTATGCATTGAGAGAAAAAATGTTTTCTCCTACCTGTTTTAAATATACTTCTTTGTAGTTTCATGTCATATCTCCTAGTCCTTGTACTTTTTGAAAGAGTTAACAATCAATTTGTGTTTACCCGTTCCACTCCACTCAGGATTTTATAGACTTCAATCATATCTCCCCTCAGACATCGCCAAGCTGAAGAACCCTAACTTCTAGTCTTTCCTCATAGGAAACTCATCCCATCCCCTTTATCGTTAGCTCACCCTACTCTGTGCTTTTTCTAAAGCAGCTATATCTTTCTTGAGATGCAGAATTGCACGCAATACTCAAGGCGCGGTTGCACTATGGAGCAATACAGAGACATTATGATAGTCTTTGTCTTATTCTTTATTCCTTTCTTAATGATTCCTAACATCCTGTTTGCCTTATTGTCCACTGCCACACATTGAACAGAAAGGCTGCAAACAGGGGAATGTTCTGTTACATGTCTGTTGAGTGCTTTTTGTCTTAAGAGCTGGAATGGGAAGTAGATTCTGATTATTGCACATCTTTTTGATCTTGCATCAGGGGCTCTATTTACTGAAGTTTGTAGGCTGATTGCTGATTTATTTATTTAACAGGATTTTCTATACCACTTTATGCTACGGTCAAGGCGGTTTACATTGAAACAAAACCTGATAAATTGTAACAGGGCAATTAACTTGGACAACTTAATACATTGGAACAGAGCACTATGGCCAGGGTCAGGCTGCGGGGAATGTCCTCTGGTCCCCCCTTCCACATCCACACCCTGGCAACTAAAAATGACACGTCCTGGGCCAACATTAGAATCGTCCCTGTATGTCCAGGGCCGGCAACCACCCAGACTCCGCTCCCGAGCCGCCCTTCCCTGTCCCCATCTATCTTCACTGCACAACCAACAGGGAAGTTAGTTGCGGCCAGGTGAAGGCATGAATAGCGGGGATGGACGGCCCAATGGGATGTCCATTCCCGCTATTCATGGCACAGAATAACCCCTATAACCTTTCACCATACATCTTACATGTGACACTCAGTGCAAAAGACTAGATAGCCCCTATCTAATTGCTGGACTGCTGCCTGCATCTTTGTATTGATGAGTCATTTAGTTGTTTAGAGTTGCTAAGGGAGAATGAATAACTAGACTCAAATGAAGGTTTTCAGGATTTTTTTGGTATATTTTCTAATATTTTGAATGTGCTTCCTACTAAACTGCTAGTAATCTATCAATCACTTGCAGATTAAAATAGCCTGTGATAACAAATTTCACTCTTAAATAGGAAAACTGACTATAAATGTTCCTGGTGTGGATGAGAAAAACTGCCTGTCTAATTTGTATTAAAACTCTAAAAGGCCTAACTCCAAACTAGGGCCATTTAATTCTAGAGCTTTAAGCCAAGCCAATAACTCATTTATACTTTTTAAATAATTTAAAATATAGAATTTTCCAAATAAGTCCACAATCTCATTTGTAATGAGCTTTTAGGTCCCCTAATTTCCCAGCAAAGTTGTGTTCACTTACCCACAGAGGCTTCTTCTACTCTGAAATTCCCCTTCACATTCATTCTCTCTTTCCAGCCTGTTTCCCTGTTCAATCTCACTCTTTTCTCCTCCTCAGCCCACCTCCACACCACTCTCCTTCTCCTTTCCCTCACATTCTTCCTACCTTTCATATTCCCCATCCATCGCTCCCTCCCCATCTCCTCTTTCCCACAAATTCTCTTCCACCAGTCAAAGACTCTTCCCAAACCTATTCTAGCCTCCGCCATCCTGTCCTTTCCCCGTACCCTCCAAGCTGGCTGCCCTGCCATTTCCACCTCTCTCTCTTCCTCCCCCCCTCCCCCATATTCTCCAGTGCCGCCTCTTGAATAGCTGTTCTGTTTTCTACCTGCACTAAGATTCTTCGTAAGTTTGAGCTGAGCAATGCTCACACTCCTGCACTGTTAATTTCATTTATTGAAATCTATATTCCATTGATCACACGTCTCTCACTGGTTTATAGCCAAACATCGATGTTTAAGACACATATCACCAGATATTATTATGCACTTTTACACTGACGTTACACATGTGCACGTGTTCTTTAGGCCTGCGGCTTTCCTTAAGTATGGCCATAGTTTTTCCACATCTCGTAAGGCTCCGGTTATCAATGAGGACTTGATGTTCTGCCCCAAAAGATCATCAAATTGGCCTCCAGACTGATGGACATTAGTGATAGTTTCCAAGAACAGTGCGGGAGTTCAGACACCATGGGGATTATTCCGAACCACAAATAGCGGGGATGGACATTCCAATGGGACGTCCATCCCCACTATTCGTGCAGCTGCTGGCCCACAAATAACTTTCTCCGCTGGTTGTGCAGGGAAGTTAGTCGGGGGCGGGAAAGAGGCGGCCTGGGGGCGGAGAGTGGGCGGGCAGAGGGCGGTCACCAGTCCTAGATGTACAGGACTGATTCTAATGTCGGCCTTGTATGTCCAGGGCCGGCGAATTGGCCGGGGATGTTATTCCACCCCCAGAATGGAATAATCTCCCTGGACATTTTTTTTCTTTCAATTTGGCATGTGGAAGGGGCGGGAGGGGACAAATTTAATTCCCCACAGCCCAACCCTAGCCTTAGGAGGCCGGATCGGGGGTCAGGCTGTGGTGAATTAACTTTTTGGGGCAGTGGCCGGCATTGCGGCTTTTAAATGGAGCCGCAGTGCCATGGCAATGGGATGCCGTGGTGACATGGCTCCATTTAAAAGCCCTGGCTGAGTTAGCTGGGCTAGCACTGTACATGCAGGCCAGGACTGAATCACAATCCCAGCCTGCACGTACAGTGCTCTTCGCGATTCTGATACCGTGGGGCTGGATGTGCCCCACAGGATCAGAATTGTGATCTCCTTTGTACGTCTGGGTCAGCCCGGACGTACAAAGGAGATCTACGTCGTGAATAGAATCAGGCCCCATGTGGATAATTTTATATGGTGCAGCGAGATTTACATTTATATTTATGTGTGTAAATCTCAGTGTTTTAGTCACACTTCTGTCATAGGGAGGAGTGGCCTAGTGGTTAGGACATGGTACCTCAGGGGGTTGGGGGTTCATGTCCCACCCGGGGACAGAAATCTCAGGCCAGAGGCCCTGGGGTTTCTAGTCCTATAGGCACTCCTTGTGGCCTTGGGCAAGCCACTTAACCCTCCGTTGCCTCAGGTACACATAGATTGGGAGCTCTTCAGGGACAAGGGAATGTATCCAGTACCTGTTTGTAGTGATTACATAATGCAAACTGCTTTGATTGAAGGATAAGGCAGTATAGAAAACTTGTTAAATAAATATATGTGTGTAAAAGGGCATTTATGCAGGTATCGGACGTGGTTGCTATTCTGAAAGTACACATGTCGGACTGATTGCTATAAATTAGTTGTGAGCACATACAGGGACCCAGTTTGGGAAGATTGTGGGCAGAGTGCAGTTGGGCACCTAAATAATATAGTATTAAGATTTATGTGCATTTTAAGAAAATATAGGAGTGGGCATTTACACCAGCCATAGGGCCTGAAATGTACACTTTTTCCACCACTCACATCCCTATTTTATGAAGTAAGTACATCTCTTACTTTATAAAATAGGTAAGAAATACATGCGTGAAGATTCTAGCCGACCTTATAAAATTTCCCCACACGTCTCTCAGAATCACTGAGAGCCACAAGCTGCCAGAAGAACACAAGGCAGCTGTTGCAGAGATAGCGCCAGAGAAGGTGAGAGCAGGGGGAGAGGAGAGTAACAGCTAGCCACACTTAGGGATGGTGAGAGCCGCCACTGGTTCCTGTGCCTTACACTGAAGAAAACAGATTCAGGTATAGTGAATCCTGTCTGTATGCAGGCTCTGTAATATTACCTTATCTTTCTTTTATACAATATTCCCACTTACCTGCCAACCTGGAAAACGGGGCTGCATTTACTAACCTTTTTTTTCCCCAAAGCATACAGAATGGGGCAAAAACTTTAATAAATCAGGCCCTTAAACCCACAATGGGAAAACGTCTTGGGTACGTCTGGCCCAGTGTGTCAAAAGGTGCTATTTACAATACTATAAGAAGAAGAATCACAGATTAAAATCAATGAATAGAACATTGCCATCTCTCAACTCCATGCCACCCTCGCACCATCTCATTTCCTTTCTACTCTGATATTCTCTATTCAGAACAAATGTTACTAAAATAAAATAAATCTGGTTTGCAGACTCATTTCCAAATCTATGCAGATGCCAGAGCTAGCAAATGACCAACAAATAATCATGTTTCAGGACTGTAAGCACTTTCTACCCATGTGCCATTACTAGTCAAAGGTCAATAAACCTGATCTCAGATTGTGATATAAGTGAAACAGAACAATAGGGGTAGAAAAAAGGTTAAAGTTCCTGATTGTAGGAGACCACATTGAAGTTAAGGAACTCTTGGAAAGGAGATTGGACAAAAACATTGATATTTAGATGCATTTCGCTTAAGTGATAGCGCCTATTGTCGAGTGTCCAGTCTGTTTGTGTAGTTGTCTGTCCATATGCGTAGGTTTGTTTGCAGTTGTGCAGACAAACTTGCAGATACCAATAAAGTATCTTCTGCTGGTATCTGCAAAAATGGGCAATAGTTGTCCACAGGGTCCTCATCCCCTGCCAGCAGGAAGAAAGATGAGAGGCCACCACAGTGTCCGCTAGCGAGGACCCCATTCCCCAATCGGCGCGAAGAAGAACCTGAAACCACTGCTGCAGCCAAAAAGCATGGTCTCTGCTAGCAGGAGCCACATCCACCGCCAATGTGAAAAAGGATCTGAGGCCTCTGCTGCGGCAAAAAGGGATTTCTCAGCCAGTAGGGACCGATAGATGAAAAGATGGGAGCTGTTCCCTTACAATGTAAGCGGGAGTCTCGTTCTTCTGCCGGCATTTTAAAGCCACAATAAGAGTGGGCCACCAGAAAGGTAGGAAAGGGTGGCACATCAAGGTTAGGGATGGAGTTAGAGAAGGGAAGTGGATAGAGCTTGATGGAAGAGGTGGGGCTAGACAGGGGTGGCCCAAGGGTGATGTCGGGCCATGTGCAGAGACTCATTATGGGGCCTCATTTCCATAATATTTACATATCCATTGATCTCATTTGCATAATTTTAATTTGCTTTTTTTTTTTTTTTTAATGTATATATTGCCATCTAAAATCCTAGGTGGCTTCTAAACATACCTACACAATCTAATAAAACAGACATACAATAAAATAAACATAATAACAATCATGAATCAAAATTAACTTAAAACACTTTCACACACCCACAAAATAAATAATCATAAATAGTGTCACGCAGCAGACCCTCTGGGAACAGAAGAAAATGTTTTAAACACAGAAAACGTCAGGCATAAGCTGCAATATTTCGAGGAACCAGATAGAGGGAGCAAAAGGGACCTCCGAGAGACTGAGGAACCACGCCCCATAGGTCGTGAAGTAATGCCAGCCAGCCTCCAATCAAGGAAGAGAGGAGTACCTCTTAAAGAGAGTCTGGAAGACTGGAGAGAGGAAGAGGCAGGACCAGCAGAAGAGGCAGAATCGGAAGGACGGACAGAATGGACAGATCCAAGAGAAAGGGTTCTCCTCAGAGATAAGGAGAGAGGAGAAGGTGTGCTCTTCGAGGAAGAGAGGTGCAGAAAGAAGGCCAGTTCTGGGAAAGGAAGGGCTGAAGCAGTAGCCCTTGGACAGGAGTTTGGCAGAAGTCAGCAGCAGCCGCTGTGGCGTGAAGAGAGGATCAACCGAGGAGAAGGAGAGACAGCTCCATCAAGAGTGAGTGCTCTTCGTCCAGAGAGGCGAAGGCATTGCTGTGACTGCAGTAGGAAGCCAACTGAAGGACGGCTGGAGAACCTAAGGCCTATTGCTCAGGCAAGTCAGAATCCCAGCCGAAGCAGGCCTCAACCCTCACCTGGAGTAGAAAAGCCAAAGATAAAAGGTAAACCTTATTTTACTCGAAGCAGGTTTCAGACTGCTGGTATATGGGGAGGACAGGGAGCAGAGGAATACTGTCCATATAAAACTGCCTATGATCCACAGGTTCCATCCACAGCCCACGTACAAGAAACGTTTATCAAATAAGAGACTTTTTAATGAGAAAGGTTTGCATGAAGCTAATGTAAAATCCTTGCAGAGGGAGGAGTGTTTTCAGTATAGGAGAGCACAGGACCGACGCCCTACGCTTAACCCTGAGCATGGGGAGGTCATACAAAAGTTATATCAGAAGCCTGACTACAATTTGCCAGAAACTACTGACTCAGTTTCAGAGGCTTCCGAATTGGAACCGATGCAAGTGGAATTTGCTAAAGAGCTTTCAGATACGGAAATGGACTGTAATTACTGCATAACAGGAAGCCTGGAGTCCTTGCCTAGCGTATAAGCTATAACTTGTGGGATAGAAAGTGTTTGTTTTTGTACACCACTCTGTGAAGATAACAGTTTTGCTTTAAACTCATGTTTTACTTTTTCTTCTAACCTGAAGTAAGGACACCTGTGTTGATGTTATTGCCCAACCGTTTGAACCTTTGCAAGAAGGGGAAATAAATGCCTTTGTTTTCCCTCCACTCTGACCTTTGTGTTCTTTGAGATTTGGTAACAAGGAGGCTACCAGGCTAAAAATCCCTGGGCCCTGTGAAACACTTGCCAAACTCAACCTTATATATTTTTGTGTCCAACCTACCTTGGTCTATTAACCTGCCAAGGTGGTGCACGTGACAATAGCCACATACCAAATTTATTTGGTCAGTGCTATGACCAGATAATTGATGAAGAGGAAAAATATAAAATCTGAAAAACTAATCCTGGTAGCCGTGAATTCACGATCAGAGTGCCCAGACTGGACATACTAGAGCTGGAAAAGCCCAGAAATCACCAGCAGTGAAGCTATCAGGCTACTAAACAAAATTAAACTGACACATTCTCTTTGAGATTTTCTTAAATCTGAACTGACAAAATATTTTCAATTTCAGACTGGCAGCCACAAGAACACAAAACAGCAGATCTCAAAGGTAATACATATTGCACTACCAACCATCAAAACCCAGCAGTTGACAAAGCACCAAGAACTCAGAATACAGGACCCACAGAACAAATCTACCATTCCATAAAAGCACTAACTTCCAAAACTCACACAACAATGAGTATACCCAGAAACGGGTGGCACCATAAATATTCCAGTAGAGCCTAGAACCTAGTACATCTACTGGGAAAACTGAGTAAGTCAGATTTCTAAATAGAAACTCCCTACTAACAGAATACCTAGCCTCACTCACACTTAGAACAAAGATAGACCTTCACCAAGTACAGAATAAGTGACCACAAACTATAGAAATATGTTGACAAAAATTAAACTGAAATCCGAGAAAGCCACACTCATAAGAACATAAGATATGCCATATTGGGTCAGACCAAGGTCCATCAAGCACAGTATCCTCTTTCCAACAGTGGCCAATCTAAGTCATACATACCTAGCAGTTTCCCCAAAAGACACAGGTTCCACAATGCTTGTACTGGGTCAAGCATTGATATCCTGGGTCCCTTCTTAATAATGGTTTATGGACCTTTCCTCCAGGAACTTGTCCAAACCTTTTTTAAACCCAGCTACACTAACAGCCTTTACTACATCCTCCAGTAACAAATTCCAGAGTTTGACACGTTGAGTGAAAAATATTTTCTTTTATTAGTCTTTTTTTTTTTTAATTTCTATTTATTAAATTTTCACAAAAATCCAAGCATACACACTTGAAATGAAAATAAGGATACAGGTAACAAAGGTCAGCTAAACATCCAACCCAACAGGAAATCAACATAGCAAGAAATCAAACAAAACCTGTTCCATCCACAGCCCTCAAGAATGGGGGAGAATCCAACTAAGAAAAATAATTACACAATAAGTAAGGAAAATAAGACTGAAGGGAAACAGTCAGGCACTATCCTCTGCAGTGAACCTACACTGTATCAGAGGGACATAAGAACATAAGAACATAAGATATGCCATACTGGGTCAGACCAAGGTCCATCAAGCCCAGTATTCTGTTTCCAACAGTGGCCAATCTAGGTCATACGTACCTAGCAGTTTCCCCAAGGGACACAGGTTCCACAATGCTTGTATTGGTTCAAGCATTGATATCCTGGGTCCCTTCTTAATAATGGTTTATGGACCTTTCCTCCAGGAACTTGTCCAAACCTTTTTTAAACCCAGCTACACTAACAGCCTTTACTACATCCTCCGGTAACAAATTCCAGAGTTTGATTACACGTTGAGTGAAAAAATATTTTCTTTTATTAGTCTTAAATAGTTTACCCTGTAGCTTCATTGCATGTCCCCTAGTCTTTCTATATTCTGATAAGGTAAACAATCGATCTACGTTTACCCGTTCCACTCCGTTCATTAATTTATAGACTTCTATCATATCTCCCCTCAGCCGTCTCTTTTCCAGGTTAAAGAGCCCCAACCTTTTTAGCCTTTCTTCATAGGAGTAGCCTTCCATCCCCTTTACCATTTTGGTGGCTCTTCTCTGAACCTTTTCTAAAATTGCTATATCCTTTTTATGATATGGCGACCAGAATTGCACACAATATTCAAGGTGCGGTCTCACCATGGAACGATATAGAGGCATTATAATATCTTTTGTTTTATTTTCCATTCCTTTCCTTATCATACCTAGCATTCTATTTGCTCTCTTGGCCGCCGCTGCACACTGGGCCGAGGGTTTTTAACATGGTATCCACAAGGACGCCTAAATCTTTTTCTTGGGTGGTGGTTCCTAATGTGGAACCTTGCATCGTGTAACCATAGTTTGGGTTGTTCTTCCCTAGGTGCATAACCTTGCACTTCTCCACATTAAATTTCATCTGCCATTTTGATGCCCAGTCTTCCAATTTATCAAGATCCTCTTGCAATTTTCCACAATCCTCCTGGGTTTTAACAACTTTAAATAGTTTTGTGTCATCAGCAAATTTGATAACCTCACTCGTTATTCCACTTTCCAGGTCATTTATGAATATGTCAAAAAGCAGCGGACCCAGCACAGATCCCTGGGGTACACCACTATTCACCTTTCTCCATTGGGAAAATTGGCCATTTAGCCCTACCCTCTGCTTTCTATCTTTTAACCAGTTCCTGATCCACAGTAGTACACTGCCTCCTATCCCATGACTCTTTAGTTTTGCCAAAAGTCTCTCATGAGGGACCTTGTCAAAGGCTTTCTGAAAGTCCAGATACACAATATCAACCGACTCACCTTTGTCCACCTGTTTATTCACTCCTTCAAAAAAACATAACAGATTAGTAAGACAAGATCTTCCTTGTCTAAAGCCATGTTGGCTGTCTCCCATTAGGTCATGACTATCTATATGCTGAGTAATTTTATTCTTTATGATGGTTTCTACCATTTTTCCCGGTACTGATGTCAGGCTCACCGGTCTGTAGTTTCCCGGATCACCCCTCGAACCCTTTTTAAAAATTGGTGTTACATTGGCGATCCTCCAATCCTCAGGTATTAGAGATGATTTTAATGATAGTTCACAGATTACTGATAGCAGGTCTGCAATCTCAAATTTCAGTTCTTTCAACACCCTTGGATGTATACCATCCGGCCCAGGTGATTTGCTACTCTTCAGTTTATCTAATAGTTGTAGGACATCTTCCCGATGTATCGATATTTCCTTCAATTCTTCCACACCTTTAAATACCACTTCAGTCGTGGGTAACATCCCTACATCTTCCTCAGTAAAGACCGAAGCAAAGAATTCATTCAGTCTCTCCGCTATCGCCTTGTCGCCTCTTAGTGCTCCTTTAACCCCTTTATCATCTAATGGACCAACTGACTCTCTCACGGGTTTTTTTGCTACGAATGTACTTGAAAAGGTCTTTATTTCGCGTTTTTGCTTCCGCAGCAAGCTTCTTCTCAAATTCTCTCTTTGCCTGCCTTATCAATGCCTTGCATTTGACTTGCCAGTGCTTGTGCTGTTTCCAGGTTTCATCATTTGGCTCTTTTTTCCATTTCTTGAAAGATGCTTTTTTGGCAACAACAGCCTCTCTGACCTCAGAATTAATGAAGGCAAGCAACTGAGATGGATCGTAAAAAACATATATAGCGGACGTCATTTTGATAATACATTTTGAAGGAAATTTAAGAAAAAAACTGAGCACCCAACAACAACACAGCGGGATGTAAAAGTAAAAATTCCCGTCTACGTTTCTGGGTTACTCTTGCAAGATCAGGAAAAACCCGAACAGTCAAACCCAGAAAGGCAGTGTCCCTTTTACGAAAAAACATTTTAAGAAACCAATCCCTGTCTGAGGCTAATGCAAAAGTTGCAATTAAAGTAGCAGGAGTAACAGTATCCACTAAAGAAGTTTCCAACAAAGCTGAAACATCCAGGGACTCAGCAACATTTACCCCAGGTATATCCCCACCCCCCTCTATTTTCTTTCTAACTGGAAGATAATAAACCTTAACCAACGGGGGGTGCGACTCTACAGGTACCCCCAGTATTTCCAACATATATTTCTTAATCATTTCCTTCGACCCCACAGAGGGGGCCTTAGGAAAATTAACCAACCGCAAATTGGAATAACGGGAATGGTTTTCCAGCATTTCTAAGCACAGTTACATTGCCATAAAGTCCTTTTGAAAACTTTGTCCTGAATCTTCAACCAGGGATATTTTCTGCTGCAGATCAGAAACGGAACTCTGCACTGCCGAAATTTCCAACGTGTGTTGTTGAAAAAGTCCAGTATGATCCTGAAGTTGTGTAGAGACCGATGAAATCTGAGGAGCCAAAAGTTCACCTAATTTGACAATAGCCGACCAAATCGTTTCAAGAGTAAATTCCGCAGGTTTCTGGAGAGGAAAGGAAAATGAAACAGCTACTCCCTCCGCTCCAGCCTCCATTCTCCTTCGTTCAACCTCCGAGACAGTAGAGACCCCTAGGGCCGCCGTAGATGACTCACTGGATGCGACGGGGCTAATCGCGGCAAACCTGCCACTCTGAAGAACCGGCGTCCCTCCGCTCCCCACTCCCCTTCCAGAAACCAGGGGAGGACTCGCCGTCAGCACCGGGATCCCGTTCAGCAAAGGCACTTTAAGGGGCCGCCACTGCTCCAGCGATGAGATGTCGGGCCCGGAGCCACCCACCGAACTCAAATCAGCCGAGGGAATCCTATGGCCACTTATCGCCGGTTCTTGACCTGACCGCTGCCGCGGGACTACAAAGGCATCAAGCGGACCAACCGCAGGAGGTAACGGGGTCGAGGTAGCAGGGGTAGAGGAGGGCTTCTTTGCCCCTTTTGCTTCCTTTTCCCCATAAATCAGGAACAGAGCCACGCAGCACTCCCTTCAGAACGCCATCTTTTATTAGTCTTAAATAGTTTACCCTGCAGCTTCATTGCATGTCCCCTAGTCTTTCTATATTCTGATAACATAAACAATCGATCTACGTTTACCCGTTCCATTCCATTCATTAATTTATATACTTCTATCATATCTCCCCTCAGCCGTCTCTTTTCCAGGTTAAAGAGTCCTAACCTTTTTAGCCTTTCTTCATAGGGGTATTCTTCCATCCTCTTTACCATTTTGGTGGCTCTTCTCTGAACCTTTTCTAATAACGCTATATCTTTTTTAAGATACGGCGACCAGAATTGCACACAATATTCAAGGTGTGGTCTCACCATGGAATGATACAGAGGCATTATAATATCCTTTGTTTTATTTTCCATTCCTTTCCTTATGATACCTAGCATTCTATTTGCTCTCTTGGCCACCGCTGCACACTGGGCCGAGGGTTTTAACATGCTATCCACAATGACACCTAAATCTTTTTCCTGGGTGGTGGTTCCTAATGTGGAACCTTGCATCATGTAACAATCGTTTGGGTTGTTCTTCCCTAGGTGCATAACTTTGCACTTGTCCACATTAAATTTCATCTGCCATTTTGATGCCCAGTCTTCCAATTTATCAAGATCCTCTTGCAATTTTCCACAATCCTCTTCGGTTTTAACAACTTTAGATAGTTTTGTGTCATCTGCAAATTTGATAACCTCACTCGTTATTCCCTTTTCCAGGTCATTTATGAATATGTCAAAAAGCAGCGGACCCAGCACAGATCCCTGGGGTACACCACTATTCACCTTTCTCCATTGGGAAAATTGTCCATTTAACCCTACCCTCTGCTTTCTATCTTTTAACCAGTTCCTGATCCACAGTAGTACACTGCCTCCTATCCCATGACTCTTTAGTTTTGCCAAAAGTCTCTGATGAGGGACCTTGTCAAAGGCTTTCTGAAAGTCCAAATACACTATATCAACCGACTCACCTTTGTCTACCTGTTTATTCACATCTTCAGAAAAACATAACAAATTAGTAAGACAAGATCTTCCTTGTCTAAAGCCATGTTGGCTGTCTCCCATTAAGCCATGACTATCTACATGTTCAGCAATTTTGTTCTTTATGATGGTTTCTACCATTGTTCCAGGTATTGACGTCAGGCTCACCGGTCTGTAGTTTCCAGGATCACCCCTGGAACCCTTTTTAAAAATTGGTGTTACGTTGGCCATCCTCCAATCTTCAGGTATTACAGATGATTTTAATTATAGTTCACATATTACTAATAGCAGGTCTGCAATCTCATATTTCAGTTCTTTCAACACCCTTGGATGTATATCATCCGGCTCAGGTGATTTGCTACTCTACAGTTTATCTAATAGTTGTAATACATCTTCCCGATGTATCGATATTTCCTTCAATTCTTCCGCACCTTTAAATACCACTTCAGTCATGGGTAGCATCCCTACATCTCCCTCAGTAAAGACCGAAGCAAAGAATTCATTCAGTCTCTCCGCTATCGCCTTGTTGCCTTTTAGTGCCACTCTGCATATACACCAGAGAAATGGAAAGATGTATATAAGGAAAGCATATGTAAATTACAAAATCTGATATATATCTTTGTTGTCTAGCCATTTCATTTTTCTAATTGTGTTGGTTCCAGTCTTTGGTTTCTGTTTTCCTGCATCTTCTGTTAACTCTTTCCAGAGTCTCAGGTCCATCTGCTACTTCTCTCCTCTTCATCCATCTCTGACATTGATCCTTTTCTTTTCAGTATTAATCCATGTCTTTTTTATCTATGGCCTTAATTTTTTCTCATTCTTACCATCTTGTTCTCAGTCTACTGCTTTTCATCCTTAAACCCAGTCCTCCCATTTCCCCATCTCTCTCTTTCCCCAGACTATCACTAATTCCCTTTCTCTCTTCACTACAGTGACAGGCATCTCTCCCCTCCCTTTCCCCACTGTCCAGCCCCTCCCCATCTAATATCTGCCCCTTCTCTCTCTCCCTGGGCAGCATCTCCACCTCCCTTTCACTCCATATCCCCCCCTCCCCCACCATTTCCAAAATCTCTCTTCTGTACATTCCCGTGTCCAGCATTCTTGCCATATTTCCTCCCTTGTCTAGCATCTCCATTACATTTCTCTATTTCCTATCAAGTCCAGTTTCTCCTCTCTGAAGCTCTATTCCCCTTCCCCTCGTCCAGCATCTCACCTCCCCCTCCAACATCTTTCTCTTCTCCATCTCTCAAAAACTCCTCATGTCCATTTCCCTATACTCCCTATGTCCAGCACCTCTTCTCCATCTCCCTATTCCCCTTTCCCTCTCCCTATGACCTTTCCCATGTCCAATATCTCCCCTTCTTCCTTCTCCATATCCCCCCTTCCCTATGTCCAGTAGCTCCAGTATCTTACCCTTCCCCTGCCATATGGTCCCGCATGTTCCCTCCAAACCAAATCCCCTTCCATGCAGCACTTCCCTCCAACTCAGTGTTCCTCATTTACTGTTGTTCATCTCTTCAAAGATCGGGACTGGTGGTGTTAATTTTGTACATGTTTGGCTGGGTAGACATCCTGCTTGGGCTCAGCTGCTTCTTAAGACCGCTGCAACATGACCTGCTTACCCTCTCTGAATCAACCGCAGGCTCCTCCTCCTCTCCTGCAGCTGCCGGATGGGCCGCGGGCACCAATGCCACCAGAGTTCTTCCTTTCTCCCTCCACCACCAGTCAGGCTTCTTTTCCCTGGCTGCAGCTGCCTCGTAGCCACCAGAGAAGCCTCACGCTCTGCACTGCTGTCACTGTTGTTGTGCCGCTGATGCAGCTGAGTAGATTCAGCAGCAGCACTAGCAGCAGCAGCGGTAGTTGGAGAAAGCAGGGATGAGAGATCATCAGAGGGTTTTAGCTTGTACCAGTGTGGGGCCATGTGTAGGCAACATGCCTGAACATGTCTAGGGACGGCCCTGGGGCTAGAAAGGAGGAGGGGCAGAATTGGAGTAGGACAGAAGGGTGGAACAAAAGACAGGGGTGTGGTTGGAGGAAAAATGGAAGAGAGAGTGGAAGTGAAGGCATGAAAGGCAGAGAAGGAAGACAGATAGTAATGGGTGAGCTTACATGGCTGGATGGAAGGGAAGGATGGAGAGTACAGGAGGGAGGTTATTGGATAGCAGGGAAAGGTAATAGTGCATGGGAGAGAGGAACCTACATGTCACAGATACATATGCACAGAGATCCCAGTGCACACATACAGTCTCCCGATATATGCAGCTTACTGGCATACACGCAGCCCTCAACACACACACTCATGCAGCCTCCAACATACATAGACACACATGCATGCATGCAGCCCCCCCAAGACAAACACACACCCACACACCGCTTCAATCCCCTCTGCCAAACACACCCCAACACTGATAACCACCCCTACCCCCACCCGTACTTCTACATCCCAAAGGCACACACACATATATCTCCCCATGCTCTGGCATCCCAACCTCACACCTCCATAGATAAAGCAGCTAAATCTCCCCATGGCAGTACTGGAGATGTACACATCATACCATTGATTCCCATACACAGTCCATATGCCCATGCAGCTACATGCGCCTTGCTTTCCTGCTGAGTCACACTTTACCATGACCTTTTCAACCAAATTTCCAACAGACATGCCTGATTGTGCAAATGGAGGAAAGGCGAACACGCCACGTGGTCACACTATATGCAGGGCCATACCATGCGTGAATCACACCCTGTGCGACTTGCACATCGGGCGCGCGCACCCTCCCACTGGCTCAGCTACTTTCTGGACGGTGGCGGGAGAGAAGAGGTGCGCCTGATGTGCAAGTCGCCGGCACTCTAAGCAGATCTGTCCCTCCTTGCTCTGACGTTGCGTAAGAGGAGGGAGAGACCAGACCTGCTTAGACTGCCACAAGAAGGCTTAAGAAGTGCATTTCAGCTGTCTGCCATTGCCTGTTGCCATTGAGTGAAGAAAAAGTGTCAGTGGCAGGCAACGACAGGCAGCTGAAATGCGCCCCTTAAGCCTTTGCGCCCTGTGCGGCCGCAACGCTCGCACAGGGCTAGGTACATAGAAACATAGAAACATGATGACAGAAAAAGACCACATGGCCTATCTAGTCTGTCCTTCCATGTCAACAACTACAACAGTCCACTTTTTACCTTTAGAGATCCTCTGTGTTGGTCCCATGCTTTTTTGAATTCAGTTACTGTCCTCATCTCTACCACCTCCACTGGGAGACTATTCCACGGATCCACTACAATTTCCGTAAAGAAATATTTCCGCATATCACTCCTGAATCTATCTCCCTTCACCCTCATCCCATGTCCCCTCGTAGCAGAACTTGCTTTCAATTGAAAGAGGCTCTCTCCCTGAACATTTATGCCACAGAGGTATTTAAACATCTCAATCATATCACCTCTATCCCGCTTTTCCTCTAAGGTGTACATATTAAGATCCTTAAGTCTGTCCTCATATGCTTTATAATGAAGCCCACTAATCATTTTAGTAGCCACCCTCTGCACCGACTCCATCCTGTTCACATCCTTTTGAAGGTGCGGTCTCCAGAATTGCACACTATACTCCAAATGAGGTCGCACCAAAGACTTATACAGAGGCATTATCACCTCCTTTTTTCTGCTAGCCATTCCTCTCCGTATGCACCCAAGCATCCTTCTAGCTTTTGCCGTCGCCTTTTCTACCTTTTTAGCTACTTTAAGATCATCAGACACAACCACGCCTAGGTCCTGCTCTTCTTTAGTGGACAAAAGTACTTCACCTCCTATACTGTATTGCTCCCTTGGATTGCTGCAGCCCAAATGCATGACCTTACATTTTTTAACAAATTCTAGACCATTCTTCAAGCTTAGCTAGATCCCTCCTCATGTTATCTACACCTTCCTGGGTGTCTACTCTATTGCAGATTTTGGTATCATCTGCAAAGAGGCAAACCTTACCCGACAGCCCTTCCGCTATATCACTAACAAAGATGTTAAAAAGAATCGGACCAAGGACAGATCCCTGGGGCACACCACTGGTAACATCCTTCTCCTCAGAGTGAGCTCCATTTACTTGTACTCTTTGTCGCCTCCCACCCAACCAATTTCTAACCCAAGCAGTAACTTTAGGGTCCATCCCTAGGGTGCTCAGTTTGTTTATAAGTCGCCTGTGAGGAACAGTGTCAAAGGCTTTACTGAAATCTAAATACACCACATCTAGAGCTCTCCCTCGGTCCTGACTATAAGTGTACACTTTTCAACTGTTTTTATTTTTTGTTATATGAGAGGGCAAGCTAGTTCCTGATATTGTGCAAAAGCAGGGTCTCAGGTTGGGGCCAACGAAATGAAACCAGCCCATACAAGTACAATGTTTGCTTTGATATGTAATACGTTTCTCTCTGCCTTGTGTCACAACTGTATGTCGTCGCTACCTTGGTAACATCTCAGAAACCTTCTGGGTTTTATTTTTGCCCCACTCCAGTTACCAGTGTTCAGAGCTCCAGGTGCTCTGTATGTCACTCAGCCCAGGGTACTCCCTGCCAGTTATGCATTACAGTCTTTAGGCAGGAAAAGATGTTGCGTCACCCCTGGGGAGATGGATTTCCAAGGACTCTTACTGACAGTTCTGCAACTAAATCCTTTTCTCAGAAAGTCAGTTTAGGCTGTGCTGGCTGGAGAAATCAGAGTTCGGAATAGGTACAGTATATTTTGAAGGCTTGAAGTTACATGCAGCCACTATTCAAGTTCCTGCACAATACCTCAAGTCTTTTTAAACCTGATAAACTTAGAGCTGCCAAGTTGCCCAGTTCCAGGAGGGAGCCTTTTTGACCAATCCTGGTTTTGAACTTACATCCCAAAGCATTGTGGTATTTGTAGTCATCCCTGATTCTACCCATCAAAATCAGCTTTCCAGATCCCATAATGCATCAAGATAGGGTTGTCAGAAACCTAGGACTAGAATAAAATCTCCTTCCTGAAACTTGATAGCTACCATATGGAAGAGAATGTAGCAAAGCCTCCGCTCATCTTAATGAAAGTCTGAGTGCGGCTTCTGGACAGTTCTACTCTGTGCTGCCAAACAGGAGATCAGATGTTAATTGGCACTCACATTCATGGGCAAGATACTGGCAAGTCGAACCTAATTTCTAACCTTGAGATAATATATTCCCTGAAGTGG
Source organism: Ichthyophis bannanicus (assembly GCA_033557465.1). NCBI lineage: Eukaryota > Metazoa > Chordata > Amphibia > Gymnophiona > Ichthyophiidae > Ichthyophis > Ichthyophis bannanicus. Next base: position 417,707,079 of record CM066036.1, on the reverse strand, counting down.
GCATCTAAACAAGCTAGCTCTAAAAGGCTAGGAAGCCTGACTGATTAACAACACAATCACTGACCTAGTTTATAATCTCACGAGAAAATGTAAGGCACAGCAAAACTGTTTTGCCTATATCAAACGTAACACAATCTCTACCCCCTGATGTGAAAATAAATCTTATGAGATGGAATAGCTGCCTGCTTAGATTGATATGTGACTATACATTTCCTTAGCCCAATTGTTCTCTACAGTAAAATTGCTATAACAATCATATTTAACAAAACACCTACATGTGCAACAGAATAGTGTCATTACATTGTGTTAGATCATCAATATAGGGACAACCCCATACGCTCTGACCAGGGGTCCCAAATGGATTCAAGTTATGCACCTAGGAAAGAACAACCCAAACTATGGTTACACGATGCAAGGTTCCACATTGGGAACCACCACCCAGGAAAAAGATTTAGGCGTCATTGTGGATAACATGTTAAAACACTCCGCCCAGTGTGCAACGGCGGCCAAGAGAGCAAATAGAATGCTAGGTATGATAAGGAAAGGAATGGAGAATAAAACAAAGGATATTACAATGCCTCTGTATCGTTCCATGGTGCGATCGCACCTTGAATATTGTGTGCAATTCTAGTCGCCGTATCTTAAAAAGGATATAGCATTATCAGAAAAGGTACAGAGAAGAGCCACCAAAATGGTAAAGGGGATGGAAGGATACACCTATGAAGAGGGGCTAAAAAGGTTAGGGCTCTTCAACCTGGGAAAGAGACAGCTGAGGGGAGATATGATAGTCTATAAATTAATGAACAGAGTGGAACAGGTAAACATAGATCGATTGTTTATGTTATCAGAATATAGAAAGACTAGGGGACATGCAATGAAGCTACAGGCTAACCTATTTAAGGCTAATAAGAGAAAATATTTTTTCACTCATCGTGTAATCAAACTCTGGAATTTGTTACTAGAGGATGTAGTAAGAGCTCTTAGTGTAGCTGTGTTAAAAAAGGTTTGGACAAGTTCCTGGAGGAAAGGTCCATAAACCATTATTAAAAGGGGCACGGGATATCACTGCTTGACCGAATACAAGCATTGTGGAACCTGTGTCTTTTGGGGAGACTGCTAGGTACGTATGGCCTAGATTGGCCACTGTTGGAAACAGGATACTGGGCTTGATGGAACTGGGCTTGGTCTGACCCAGTATGGCATATCTTATTTTCTTATATGTTCTTATGTTCAATATTCACAAACTTGAATCATCCACCCTCTGTTGCTGAAATAACTTCGTTTTTTGATATGCACCTAAAATCAACAGCTGACAAACTTTTCCTTCATGTGCCATAGCAAAAAGCCAGTCCAGTACTCATCCGATCCTTTAATAAGGCATAATAAGAAAGATCCGACTTATCTGTAAATTAAATGATTTTAAGGGGTCTCACTAAGGGGCTCTATTACTAAAGCGTGTTACATTTTTGCACCTAGCACATGTTTAACATAAAAACTAACATGTGTTAAGTGCAAAGCCTCTACAGTAACTGCCGTGGTCGTGACCAAGATGTTCCCGACAGTTGGCATGTGGATGAATACCCCACTGCACAACGCTGTTACAGCGAGTGCACTTCCCTCCAATTATTGAGGTAGCGTTAGGTGCTCCTGCACTGACGGAAACACTGACATGTTCTCACTGTACCCACTCTCTGCCCCTAACTCTAGTCAGAGCAGAACTCACATTTCCAGCTGAGGTAGTCATGTGACTCTGGGTTCCGGAATACTGTAATAAACTTCCATGTACACAGGGGGTCAGTGGTTTCTGGTGATCAGCCTTTGATATCTTTGTTAGTTCATGACAAAGCAATATCTTCCTGCTTCCATGTCTGTCTGCATATATGAATTTTAGTTTTGATCTTTCCAAACCACTTAAATATTTTAAGATGAAAATGCAGTCAGGAAAATCATTAAACTAAACTACAGCATTAAAGGCCATGTTATCATTTGTAACAGTTACCATAAAGAGCTCATTCTTGGGATCCAGTTTATGTGGGATCTGGAGAAGTGGTCATCCAGGAACGAATTTTGTAAAGGATGTTTTTTGTGTATATATGCTAATATATGCACATAAAAAAGCTCTTGTAAATTGATCTCATGCATAAATTTATGTGTAGTGCAATTAGATGCATACTCTTATGCAACTTTAGAGCAGACGGTGTTTGGGCAGAGTCACGATTTACCCATGTACTTTAGAAACTAACATTTATGCCTGCTTCCAAAGAGGCAGAAATGTCTGGCTTCAATCTAGCTGCTAATTCTTCTAGATTTAGTCAGCATTTTATAAAGACATATAGGCACTAGCATAAATATCGTATAAGCAGCCTCCACAATGCTGCAAGGGACCCACATGTAAGGTTACTAGATTTTTACAGGCAAATCTGGGACGCTTATCTGAAGTGAGTGAAGAACGATAGGAACACCATCTTAGCTCCAGATTTGAGCACCAAGACATGGAGAAGGAAAGAGGAGTCATTACCATGCCCCTCTCTCCACACATCCATCCCATGAAAGCAACAATATCACTTGCAAGCAGACAAATTGAGAGAAATAGAAACAGTGATGCATTTCCCCCGTACTGTGTAAAATATCAAGATAACAGAAGTAAATTCTAAAAACTCGCAAATTCAAATCACTAAATTGAAAATAATGGGGGGTTTTCTATTTGTTCTGTCCCCATTAATGGAATTGGGGAAGGAGGCTGCCAAACAGTGAGAATAGGAGACACAGCTCAAAAATCAGGGACAATCGCAGACAGTCAGGGACATCTAGTAACCTTACCCATGTGGAGCAACAACCAGCAAACTTACTTTAAATGTTTGTCATTCTTCCTCCTGCTATTACTGTTTTGGGCTAAAAGTATTTCTGGCCCAGAAGCCAACACATCCCACTGCCGGGATGAAGTCTTATGACAACAGCTGAAATAGGCCAGGCTGAACAGATCACGACCCAAAACAAAACTATCTTTGAGATCCTTCAGGGTGGCCCATCTCAAGGGTTCGGATGAGACCTATGATAATCCCTCTAAAGAATCAGATTGATTCCAATATGGGACCATCTGGCTAAATTGGGGCTGCAGGTGTTCAACCCCTGAAGAAAAAGGCTACATCAAGATGAGCCACAAAAGTGTTGCCTTGGACCCATCCCTGGTAACGCAAAAGCACTGCACTTGTAAGGAATTCCCAGACCCTTCCCCAGCCCTCACTGCAAAAAGGATAAAATGGAGGAAATCTCTGCCCTCCAAGGAGAGATCCTGTGCTCATACACCAACCTTCAAAAGTCTTCCAGACCCAAATGCTAACAAAGTTGAAACCTTCTGAACCTTAAACAGAGTTGTCTCTACCACCCAGATGTAACTGCCTCCTCTCAAGGGCCAAAATATAAGCCAGAAAAGATTTGGGCCTCTCATTAAGACCAATCCCTGCTGCAATAGTCCCCAACCTCGGGGAAAAGGAAGGAGCATATGTGCATTTAAACGCATTATATATGTGTACCATTGCCTTTGAGGCCAATCAGATGCAACCTATAGCATCGGAGATGAGTGGTTCTCTATTCTTTTGAGAACCCGACCTATTAGCAGCTATGGCAGAAGAACATTGAGAGGACCTCTCAGAGGCTACAGCTGCAGGAGCCGCTCCCTCCACTGACTGAAGATGAGAGTTCCTCGAATATTGACTTGCAAGGCCATCAAGTCCATGTTTGAGGACCCTCATCTGTCCACAATGAGTTGTAAGACTACAAGGCCCAGTTCACATCATTTAATTCAGGAAGTCGGATTGCATGTTGATGTTGGCTATGTGAACTGCTGAAGTCATCAGCAGGTTCTTCTCCACCCATGTAAAAGATTCTGTGCCACTACCAAACTCTTCATGCCCCCTTGCCACTGCTGTGGCATTGTCCAAAAGGATGCAAACAATAGCTCCCTGCACCAACAGAAGAAAATATAGAAGGGCCAATATGATGGCCCTGGCCTCCAGACAGTCAAGTGACTATGCTGCCTCCTCAGATGGCTTGGACTACCTGGCCCTGACAGTGTGCCCCCCCCCCCCAGCTTTTCAGGATCACATCCAACCTTGGGCTGGAAAAGGATCCTGGCTGGAGAACCAGACACTCGAGGAAAATTCAAAATTCTAAGGTTCAAGGACCTGTAAGCGTTCTCCAAATTTTCAATCTTCTGTTGAAACACAAGTCTGTCCTGCAAAAGCACCACCTGCTGATCTTGAGCCCGTTGGGTATTCCACTCAAGAACAGTAATCAATCCTTGCTGGTCTTCCAATTTCTTCTCCACACTCTCCAAACAATTGGGGAGCGGAGTCAAAGCTTGAAACACTACAGCACACACTTGGTATACCGACTGGAGGGCAGACCAAATTGAGTCCAACGTCACTTTTTGAGGACGCCGTACAGGAGGAAAGGCCAACTGAGAGTCAAGTCTGGAATCAGGAGGGACCAAACTCCCCCGGTCTGTTGCACCTGCCCGTGGAACCGGCAGTAATGTTTCATCGGAAAATGACAAAACAACAGCTGCCTCTGTGCTCTCAGAAGTGAGGACGTCTCCACCTACCGACACTGCAGTAGCGACCAACACACAGGGCACAGGAGGAGTAGAGGGGCAAGCAGGGCTAAACGAGACGTCGCTGCCCAGACCGGGGCTCTCCTCTGCCATGGTCAATGGGATGCCCAATTCCTTTGCCGCCGCATAGGTCTCCATGGTGTGCTGCTCCAGAGGTAATCCTCTCTTGCCCTTAGCCTTCCGTTTTGTCATAGGGCAGTAGGGAAAGCAAATTCAAAGAAGCAAAAGAAGGCAAAATAAATGGAGCAGCTAACACCGCATCCTGTTAAGACGCCATTTTGGATCTCACCTAAGCGTTCTTTAGAAGCTCAAATGACAAGACTTTGACTTTCATACATTGGACACATCATGCGAAGAGAGAGATCATTGGGGAAAGACATAATGCTTGGCAAGGTAAAAGGTCACCATAAAAGAGGAAGGCCAGCAATGAGATTAGTCGATACAATAACAGCAACTATGGATATCACTCTATCAACAATTAGCTGCTTGGCTGAAGACAGAACAAAGTTTAGGTCAACTATTCATAGGCTCACCAGGAGTCGACAACGACTCGACGACACTTAATAATAACAACCTGGTGTCTAGTGGCCCTTGAATCTCCCTACCCCAAATTAAAATCAAATAACCTGGTGGTCTAGCAGCCCCTGAAACCCCCATCCCCCAAAGGAATTGCCTGCAGAAAAAAGGAGGTGATAGAGCCTCTGTATAAGGCTTTGGTGTGACTTTGTTTGGAGTATTGTGTGCAATTCTGGAGAAGCCACCTTCAAAAAGATATAAACAGGTTGGAGTCGGTGCAGAGAGTGGCTACTAAAATGGTTAGTGGTCTTTGTTATAAAGCATATGCAGACAGATTTAAGGATCTTAATATGTATACTTTAGAGGAAAGGTGGGATAGAGGAGATATGATAGAGAATTTTAAATACCTTTTAAATACACAGGAGGGCCTTTTTTGATTGAAAGTAAGCTCTGCTACTAGGGGACATAGGATGAGGGTGAAAGGGGATAGACTCATGAGTAATATGCGAAAATATTTCTTTATGGAAAGAGTAGTAGATGCATAGAATAGTCTCCCAGTGGAGGTAGTAGAGATGAGGACAGTATCTGAATTTAAAAAAGCATTGGACAAACACAGAGGATCTCTAAAGGAGCAAAAGGGGGCTATTATAGTAGCTGATTTGGAAGGACAGACTAGATAGACCATGTGTTCTTTTTCTGCCTTCAAGTTGCTATGTTTCTATGTTTCAAATTAAAATAAAATGATTTAGTTGTCTAGTGGCCCCTAAATCCACTACCCCCTGGGTGAAATCAGACTGCCATATAAGGTAGACTATGCCTTATATGGCAGTCTAACCCCTCCCGGTGCATCCCGGGAGGCACCAGCGGGAGCCAGGCTCTGCCATTTTTCAAGATGACAGATCCAGAGCAGCATAGGCAATGCTCCTGCTTATTTTAAGGTACTGGGTTGGGGGTAGTGGATTTAGGGACTGATAGACCACCCGGTAGTCACTTTCTGTCAGGGCACTGGCCCCCAACAGTATTTTGATGGCATCGGGAGCTTTACCCAATGCCGCAATCATCCCCAATGCCATCAAAATACTATCAGGGATGATATGTAAATTAGCCACGCGGTGACTGTTTCTCTGGGAGAGCATGCCAAACTAGCACCGACTTCTTGAGCGCACATGTTTGGCTTGCTCTCCCAATTTAACGCTGCCATTTTTTCGCCCAGTTTATCGCGTGACTCATTTGCATGCGCATGTTTACCGCAGCCTTCATTTGCATACCCTATCTTTGCTGCATCGCGCATTAAATGGTGCACATTGTTGGGGCACGTAAAAGTCGATTCAGCGCATGTCTAGCACTGGTTTTCTGCATCAGCCCATAAAAGAGGCATAGAATGACAACCAAAAGGCACCCACAAAGGTGCAAAGCAGGAGGTCAAGGAGACATAGCTAGTAAAAAGTCAAAGCACACAGAGCAAGCAGCAAAACGGGTGGCATGAACCACCCAAATCAGCATGGGAAGGACAAAAGGCAGCAGCGAGGCAAGCCATGCCAACAGAGTAATGCATTCAGCAGCAGCACAAAGGAAATCATTCTTTTTTGGTGAGGTTTATTTCAGTTTATTTTATTTTATTTATTTATTTTCATTCTCTTATATACCGCACTATTCTGCATCAGTGCGGTTTACATTGAACAAACTGAAATTACATTGAACAGGGCACTATAACTTGGAGATAACTATTTTACAGGGAACATGGGCTATGGAGGGTTAAGTGGCTTGCCCAAGACCACAAGGAGCACCTGTGGGACTAGAAACCCCAGTTCTTCCGGCCCAAGGTTGCTGTCCTCTAGTGGGATTTGAACCCCCGGCCTGAAGTACCTTGCCCCAACCACTAGGCCACTCCTCATATATATGTATGTATATATATATATATTTAGTTCTGCTATGAGGGCCTAAACAGACCCACTTGAAACGTGAAAGCACCCTGCGAGGCACCTATGCGGGCAGGAGTGGGAGCTGCAAGCATGCAATATGGCTCATGCTTGGATTTCGAGAGCAGGACTGGCAACAAAGGGTCAAGCATGGCACAATGAAACAGGCACCAGCAGCAGAGGGAGAGTTTATTCAGTTCTTTTTCTTTTATTTCCTTTCTGTTAATTTGGGTTTTGCTTTGATGCTTTTTCTTTTAAAGTTTGTCATGGGGGGGCTGAAAGTAGCCACTGGAATTGTGCACTATCCCGGAGAGACTGCAGTGGAAACTCTCAAAAACGCAGCTTGAAACTGAAGGCAAAGGGTGTGGGCAACTACCCTTCAGTACAGCTCTACACTCACTCCTCCTCCCAGTCGTATGAAAATGAAGGGAAACCGAAAAGGGGAACAATAGCTTTTCCATCAACTCCAGTGCTAACCATGCCAGGGAGCTACAATATCCCCTGCCATAGAGAATACATGTTCACTGGGCACACTGGTTGGCGGACAGTACAAGAAATGCTGGGCCAGACTGCTGGTCTGTGCCCAGTGTGCTAAAGGATCTTTGTGTGACCTCAATGGGGTCTGCAAGATAGTGTGTCACTAAAATACATGCAGAGATCCAGTTTGTGGCAGGCCATGGAGTGCCCTATGACTATGCCTCTCTGCTCATCACACTTCAGTAGACTGGGAAAAGAGGGAATGTGTTTGTACGACTAATGCTTTTACAGACAGTGGCTGAGTGTCTTTTAGCACCCTATGTCACTCAATAGGCCTCTAGTGCCCTGCCTGGAGTACCATCACCCAGGGCCAGCTTGTCTACTAGGCAGGCCAAGTGGCAACCTAGGGTGTCAGATCTCTGTGGGCGGCAGGCCATGTGCTTGAGCACACATGGCCTACTGCCCCCCCCCCCCCCCCCCCCCCGCATGCCAAGCCACACAGCAGGGGGGGATATCTAGGCTTAGTGGCAGGCCAGGTGCTTCGCTACACATGGACTATGGCTTCTGAACCCCCAAAGTTATGTCAGAGGGGGGTCAGAAGCGACAGGCCATGAGTACTGAAGCATATGGCCTGTGCAGAGCTGAGCCACCCCTCCCCCCAACCCTGCTTCTGAAATTGTCAGTAGCACAGCTCAGCAAGTGGGGGGATGCAGCTTGGCATACAGGGGGGAGGGGGCAGCACACCCAGAGCTTCTGCCTAGGGTAGCAGAAACCCTTGGACCAGTCCTGCCATCACCCCAAGTGTACTACATCAGATACTGGCCCTGGGGTCACCTGCCTAGCCTGGCATAAGCTCTGGAGTGTTCTGTGACCTCTTCCTCCCTGCTCCCACTCTTCAGTAGGCTGGGGAAAGGGGAATGTGCTTACACAGCTTATGCTGCTACCAGACTGAATTCCCAGCTCTTGAGGAACAGAGACTACCTATCGTTTAGCAGCCTGCACCACCCACTAGACTTCTGCTACCCTGAAGTACCATCACCCTAATGTGCTGCATGAGATCTTGGCCAACAGGTCTCCTGCCAGGTCTAGCATAGGCCCTAAAGCCAATGATTGAGAAAGATTGCTACAAAATGTATTTCACGATGTCCTATGAGTCTGAGATATTATAGATAGATACAGTAAGGTACCTTTCCCTCCCATATCCACAGATGCTCTTGCAGCCAATAGGTAAGAAAGATTGTTACACAAAACTTATTTCACTGTATCCTCTGGTTGTCAAATGGAATACACAGATACTGTAAACTGTCCTTTTCTACTACCACTGCCTGATTTAAGGAGCATGTTAATAAAGGTTAACACGTGTTAAAGATCATGCATGTCAGGGCTCTTATTTCTATAGGCCATGGCAGTACTTAACACGCTTTAGCTTTTCTTAATGAACATTAACCTTTAGTAAACATGCCCTTAAGTATTGTCAAAATAATTTGTGTGCACTAGTGTACAGTACACACCTTCCACCAATGCTTAGAAAAATAAACAATTGCTAATCTGTAAAAGTACTAGCCTCTCTCTGACTTTCCTGATCTACTCCCCCAACCTCAGAGAGACGCTCCCTGCAGCAACAGGTAGGAAACCCTGCAAAACTTTCTAACTCCTATTTCTAAAACCAGACAGACACAGCAGCACTCCTAATGTTAAAAAACAGGAAGGCAGGACTACTCTGCTCCCTTCAAGCTGTTTCTTTTTTCAGTCTTTTTTTGTTTTGCTTTAAACTGCTAAGCCCCAGCACCCTTTCCTCACTTGCTCAAAGTCATACACAAAATGGTTCTGTCAGGCATGTGCAGGGGGCTGTCTTCCTACCCTGCGTTGACATCATGGCCCATGGGATTTGTACAATTTAGGTAGGGATAATTTCTTTGGCTGTTTGTCAAGTATTTCCCAACATGAAAGGCATTAAAGTTGTGGGACAGTCATGGATTTGGTGGTGTCAGTTGCAGCAGCAGTCAGGGAATACTGGGCCTGAACAAGTGCATGTACAGAGCAAGGCCTAGCTTCCCCCACCAAGCCTAACCTCAAAGGGCTAGCCCATCCATATATATGGTTGGCTGTGCCGCCCCCCCCCCCCCCAGCTGCCGCCAATTCTGTTTGGGGGGAAGCGGGCAGCAGCAGCAGCAGTATTTCCAAAAATGGCTGCTTTTTGCCACCGCTTTCTTGCCCACGACAGGCCATGTCCTTTGGCACGCGGGCAAGAAAGCAACAGCAAAAAGCTTTTTTGAAATGCTGCTGCTACCGCCTCTGCCCTCCTCTCCCTCCAAAGATGGAATCGGCGGCAGCTGGGAGGGGGGCGGGGGGCGGCGAGGTCAGGGTTTCTGCCTAGGGCAGCAGAAACCCTTGGGCCAGCCCTCAACCTCTTCCACTTTATAGGAGCTCTGCACCTCTGACTGCTCCAATCCAGCTTTTCTACTTGCCTTATCCAAGTTATGTTACTGATCAGTCCTTTCTATTAATTTCATCTGAAAAGACCCCTTGGAATTTTATGGCATATTTATAGACAATGCTTTTATTTCTCAGTTATTAATTTTCCTTCTAAGATGTACTTGTAGAGGGTAATATTATCACAGGGCACCTAGGTTTGGAATGGAGAAGACACTATACAGAAACAGCACCTAAATTATGGGCACAGACTGCTCCGACTGCTTGGGAGCGGGCGTACGTTTTAGCACTTAAAGTGCACACATATGCACATATGTTATAAAATACAAATATAAATCACTAATTTGCCCACACTCTGCTCAAACTCCCCCTTCCCACCCCCGCTCTCCAAGCATACCTACACTAGAAATACGCAATGACTTTTGGGTGTGACATATTTTTACTAAAGGCATTTTGCATGTGAAAAAGGAAATTGCCTTCAAAAAACATTCAAGCTCTCTGTTTAGCTAATAAACTAATGAAGACTGGTTTCTCCAGCCTAGAAAGCAGTCAGGCAAAACTCTGCTCAAAAGCAAAAATGCAATATGCAAAATAGCATTTCAGGTCTCTTGAACATGTTTCATTTATGTTTAACTTAAGAATTTCTCTTTTTCGTTGGCCGTCAGTAGCCCTTAACAGCCGATATGCAGAATCTATAAATACAGTATTAGCAAGAAACCCTTTTATGCTATGTAAATGTTAACTCAAGTAACTGTCCAATAAAATGTTATCTGAACAACCATTAGGCATGTAAGAGCAAAGAATAACTTTATTTTAAACAAAAATGAAACAAAGGGTTTTTTTCAATGTCTTCACTGCATGCTGCTAGGCCTGCTACAGCTTTTTCTGCTTGTGCAAATTGATTCTGCGCATGTTAATTCTTAGGTACACGCACATATAAGTAAGTTAATTTGTAGGTACACGCACGTATAAGTAAATTTTAGGTGCCCACATGAGTCTGAAATGCCTACACCTAGCAACCATAAGTAAACTTCCCAATCCCATGCATTATAGGGGTTTCTTTATTGTCAAAAGACAGCATTACCTGAACCATCTCTAGCCCCTCGGAGATGTGACCGATCAGAAGAATCTATGAGTTCGGAAAGGCCTTACCCATTACAGTCCACCAAGACAGCCTGAATGTGTTCCCTTAGCAATAAATTTATAATAATAACCTTTCTTACAAAAAGCTGCTGGCATGTGCTACAGTGGTGTGCAAAAGTCTGGAATCACTTGTAAATTTGACGTTTTTTCAACTTCGTGACCTTATATCTTCATTTATTTTTCCTCCCAGTGGCTTTTTCTGTGTATCTCATGATAAGTGATAGATTTGGCTATTAGGGCCAACTTTTAGTATTGGTTTGGCCCTTATTTTCTGAGTTTGTTCCCAATAGTTGTCCTGTTGATAGATTTTCTGTGAAAATTGCATAATGTACATCGTTGGCCAACGATATATTATTGTAAGTATGCTTTAAAATATTATGGACGCACGCCAGGTTTCCTTCAAATTAATGTATGTGGCCTTGAAAAAGGCCGTTTTTATGTGTCAGTGATGACTCAGTATTTGATGGCCCACCCTTTGTTCTTGATCACCTGACTGCACCTTGTCGGCAATGAATGAACCAGTCTGACAAGGTGATCGTTGGTGACAATGCGGTTCCAAGCTGCAATGAGTGACTCAATCAACTCACGCTTTGATGTTGGATGCCTCTTGGATATTTTCAAAGCCACCTTGTGCCACAGATTCTCATAAAAACATAGAAATATAACGACAGAAAAAGACCACATGGCCGATCTAGTCTGTCCTTCCATAACAACTACAACAGTCCCCTTTTTACCTTTAGAGATCCTCTGTGTTTGTCCCATGCTTTTTGAATTCAGTTACTGTCCTCATCTCTACCACCTCCACTGGGAGACTATTCCACGGATCCACTACTCTTTCCATAAAGAAATATTTCCGCATATCACTCCTGAATCTATCTCCCTTCACCTTCATCCCATGTCCCCTCGTAGCAGAACTTGCTTTCAATTGAAAGAGGCTCTCTCCCTGAACATTTATGCCACGGAGGTATTTAAACATCTCAATCATATCATAGGGAGGAGTAGCCTAGTGGTTGAGGCAAGGTACTTCAGGCCAGAAGGTCAGGGGTTCAAATCCCACTAGAGGACAGCAACCTTGGGCTGGAAGGACTGGGGTTTCTAGTCCCACAGATGCTCCTTGTGGTCTTGGGCAAGCCACTTAACACTCTACTGCCCATGTTCCCTGTAAGTATTAGTGTATGTGTCTCATATCCCCACATGTTAAATGTATCCCCCAATTGTGTTGTAACCACTTTGATTGCAGGATAAGGCGGTATACAAAACTGTCTAAATAAATAAAAATCACCTCTATCCCGCCTTTCCTCTAAGGTGTACATATTAAGATCCTTCAGTCTGTCCTCATATGCTTTATAATGAAGACCACTAATCATTTTAGTAGCCACCCTCTGCACCGACTCCATCCTGTTCACATCCTTTTGAAGGTGCGGTCTCCAGAATTGAACACTATACTCCAAATAAGGTCACACCAAAGACTTATACAGAGGCATTATAACCAACTTTTTTCTGCTAGCCATTCCTCTCCACACCCAAGCATCCTTCTAGCTTTTGCCGTCACCTTTTCTGTCTGTTTAGCTACTTTAATATCATCAGACACAACCACGCCTAGGTCCCGCTCTTCTTTAGTGGACAAAAGTACTTCACCCCCTATACTATATTGCTCCCTTGGATTGCTGCAGCCCAAATGCATGACCTTACATTTTTTAACATTAAATCCCAGCTGCAAAATTCTAGACCATTCTTCAAGCTTAGCTTGATCCCTCCTCATGTTATCTACCCCTTCCTGGGTGTCTACTCTATTGCAGATTTTGGTATCATCTGCAAAGAGGCAAACCTTACCTGAAAGCCCTTCCGCTATATCACTAACAAAGATGTTAAAAAGAATCAGACCAAGGACAGATCCCTGGGGCACACCACTGATAACATCCTTTTCCTCAGAGTGAGCTCCATTTACCTGTACTCTTTGTCGCCTCCCACCCAACCAATTTCTAACCCAAGCAGTAACTTTAGGGTCCAACCCTAGGGTGCTCAGTTTGTTTATAAGTCGCCTGTGAGGAACAGTGTCAAAGGCTTTACTGAAATCTAAATACACCACATCTTGGGCTCTCCCTCGGTCCAACTCCCTGGTCACCCAGTCAAAGAAATCAATCAGATTTGTCTGACAAGACCTGCCTCTGGTGAATCCATGCTGCCTCGGATCCTGTAATCCGCTGGACTCCAGAAACCTCACTATTTTCTCTTTCAGCAGCGTTTCCAATAATTTCCTCACCACTGAAGTTAATCTAACTGGCCTGTAGTTTTCAACCACATCCTTACTTCCGCTTTTGTGTAAATGCACCACATGAGCCTCTCTCCAGTCCTTTGGCACCACTCCCGACTCCAACGAGGCATTGAAAAGGTCAGTCAGTGGAGCTGCTAGAACATCCCCAAGTTCCCTCAGTATTCTCGGGTGTATCCCATCCGGTCCCATCACTTTGTCTACTTTAAGTTGAGATAGTTTCTCACGAACACAGTCTTTTGAAAATTGTTGAAGATGTCCATTGCTTCTGTTCCTATTTGTGGGTGTTTTCTGAGGTCCTGCTCCTGGTTCTTCATCTGTGAACACAGAACAAAAATATTTGTTAAGCAATTCCGCTTTATCCTTATCAGCTTCTACATATTCCTCCCCTGCACCCTTGAGTCTGACAATACCACTCTTACCCTTCCTCTTCTCACTAATATATCTGAAAAATGTCTTATCCCCCCATTTTATTGCACTGGCTATTTCCTCCTCCTTTTGAATTTCTCGACTGGATTCATATCTGGAGACTGGGCAGGCCAGTCCATTGACTTGATGATGTTCCGCTGCTTCCAGCTGATCACCTGTCTGGAGCGATGGCAGGGTGCATTGTCATCTTGGAACAGGAACTGGCCAGGAAACAGCTGGTGTGCTGATGGCACCATGTACTTTTGCAGTAAGGTGATGTACTTGGCCCCGTTGGCCATTCCATCGACGATGTGAAGACGTCCAACACCACTGGCAGCCATACAGCCCCAGACCATGACCTTCAAAGGATGCTTCACAGTGAGGTTGAGACACTCAGGTTTGAATTCCTCTCCAGGAAATCTCCCCACATAGGTGTGGGCCTGGTTATCAAACAGGCAGAAGGTGCTTTCATTGCTGAATAGCACCTTTTCCCACATTTCAGTCGACCAGGTTGAGTGCTTTCTCGCCCACACTATCCGCTTGCACCTTTGTATGTCAGTCATCAGTGGCTTATTCCGTGCTTTGCAGCCCCGGAGACCAAACTGCAGGCACCGGCGACGAACTGTCGATAAGTTGACACTGACCTCACTCTTGTCTGACCACTCTCAAAGTAGCTGAGGAGAGGTCAACTTGCGATTAGTCAGTGAAATGCGTCATAGTGCGCGGTCCTGGTATGATGTTGATGCACATGGACGACCTGAACGAGGTTTGTCCACCACTGAACCCGTTTCTTTCTTCTTCTGTACAATCTTAACAACAGCGCTCTGACTGCAGCCAACTTTCCTGGCTATCTGACGGCTTGAAAATCCTTCCTCGCTCATAAAGGACACACGAACATGCTCCTCCAACGTCAGGGTCCGAGTCATCTTCATGGTCGATCCAGAAAGCGTATGAAATTCAAAAAGTCAGCTGCACTGTTGGCTAGATATCTGCATTGTGATTGGTTAGTGAAACCAGCCTCCTGGTTGGTCAGAAATAACGTATGCATTTTGGATAATCTCAATCCAGTTTTGATGCAGGATCCGCAAAAATCGCAGTAGCTATCTCCCGGTGTCTGTAAAGTATTTAAATTGGAAGCAAGAAATGCAAAAAAGTCAACTCTAATAGCCAAATGTATACCTTTTAATGTGGTAGAAAGATGAATATGCTGGGCTAACACAAAATTTAAAAAAAAAAACGTTAGAAAGATGAAAAACGCAAAACTCACAAGTGATTCCAGACTTTTGCGCACCACTGTATATGTGTGGTGTGTAATTACTGTCCATCAAAGCTAAGAATTCACAGCTTTACTTGCAGCACCATACAAATGATAAAAAGTAGTCATTTTAGTCATAGTTGTAGAATTGCAGAAACACTTCTCCTCATTTGGGAAAACAAAGCCACGTTATCTCTATCTAGTGAATAACTGTAATGTTTTTTATGACCAAATTTAACCAGGGCAGAAAGAGAGATGGTTAGTTTAAATGTATTGGTGATTTGAATGTGCATTTGTTTGACAAAGAGATGTCACATCCCAAGGTATTTTCCAGAATTTCCTATGACAGAAGACATCTTTTCCATGGCTGAAACATCCTAGGCCCTTACAAGGTCACAGGCCTATTCCCTGTGACCTTGGGGGTAGGAAAATGGCTCAGATGTTAAGGGGTGGGACAAAAGAACACTCAAATGATTAGAGCAGCAGGCTACAGGTTCAAATTCAACTTCTCACACTGATGCTCATGTGACCTTGTGCGAGCCCTTCCCCCTCCATTGTCCAAGGTGCATCTTAGATTGTAGGACAGCGAAATAACTTGTGTGTCTGTTTGTAGTTTACCTAGCAAGTAAATTAAATCTAAGTTTCCCAAGAATGTAATACAATTCCAAGACAAGTCATTTCAAGATCTGATTGTGAAAGGTTTTAAGCTTTCTCAACTGGATCTTCTAATTAAAAGTGTCAAGTAATTAGTGTCATTGTTATCTTGTACAGAACATGCATCTCAAATTGTCTAATCATCCTATATCAAACGTTCAGCTTGACACTTGTATGAGGGGTAAATTTAGTTTTATTTGGTTGCTTTTGAGTCAAACTGAACATTTTTGTAATTTTATAGAGATGTTCAACTCCAGCCATATAAATTCTTGCAAGTCTGAAAAATATAACATAAAGCAGCACATTCAGAGCCCAGGCCCTTGCTGGAGAAGGAAGGCCGTTCCAGGCACCTGATAATGGTGACCTCTACATGCGGGGCTCTGGATCCAACAGACAGACCAGGTTACAAAGAGAGCTATGGCGGCTGGTCTGCCCTGCTCAGGATTGTCATGGAAATGGCTGGAATGCAGAAAACTAAACTCAGAACTGTTCATCTCCTTCTTCTTCCTCGTGGATTCACAAAGAGTGTCCGGAGAGCTTTGGCTGAATACCTACCGCTTTAAAAAGAGCTTATTCAGGTGCTTTTCAATATGTCTTCAAACTTCCAGTACGATATTCAGAGTAGCCTGAACAAACATATAGTTTTATATGAAAGGGAAAAGTGATTTGTTTTACTTCCCTGCCAGCCACTGGCTCATACACTCTTTTCTTTCACTCTTTCCCATGACGCTGAAATAGATGCCAAAAAGTGACTCCAGAGAACGTCCCATCTAGTTGCTGTTTCTTGACATGTTGAAAAGGCAGTCTCTCCACCATATCACCTACGCCCCCCCCCCACAACTGCCTCACCACACTGCAAATTGCCCCACCCCAAAAAATAAAACCCCTGCACAGTCTCACCACCCTGCAAACTGCCCCACCCCCAAAAACTGTATGCCTGCAATTGCCCCACTATGCCACAAATTGCCATACTCCCAAAAAACTACTCCCCACAACTCTTTCACCACATCGCAAACTGCCCCACCTGCAAAACTGAACTCTCTTGCAATTGTTCCTCTACCATGTCAACTGCCCCATCCCTAAAATCTACTCCTGTGCAACTGCCCCACTAACCTAGAAGCAGCCCCGCCTCAAAAACCTACCCCCGCACAATTGCCCCACCACCCCACACGTCTTCAGAAGCACTGCTCACTGTCCCTGCCTCAAACAAGATCCATGCATCTGCCCCTCCCCTTTCACACCTTGTGCTCACAATCACCACCACTAGAAAACTCTACCAGCACCTAGCCTGCATGAGGCACTTAAACACTCCTGCATGCACAAGCAGCATACAGACAGGCACACACATGCACACCACTGAACCAATGGCAAGCTAAAAATCTCATACATTATTTTTAAAAACCTAGGGTCAGCATTCAACAGAACAGTGCCACATGCAGATAAGCAGACAAACTATCTGTTTACTTGTAGTCAGTGGCTCTATCCCTTTAGGTAAGACCTGAGAACATGTGGTCCTCAACTTCGGCACCATATTACTAACATGCAGTAAGGTTTTGCAGTTACCATGCATTAAATGCAAAACTTAATGCACAGCAAATGTAAACCTGTGGCCCTAACTACTCACAGGGTTCCAAGCATGTCCCCATACAGTTACTGCAAAGAAACGTATGTTACCACGCCATAAGGATATTGACAATTAGCGAGGGTGCACTTACTACTCCTAAGTAGGCAGTAAGTGCCTTTGCATTAACTGCGCACATGACAGCGTATGGTAATGTATTGCACACTAACTGCAATGTGCAGTCCATCCCCATCCCCCCCCCCCACAAACACGCATAACATGCAACACAGTTAGTGCATGAATTAGCACATATTGTCATGCCAGTCTGCTAGCACATTAGTGAAAGGCCCCTTAAATGGATAACATAGCCATTGAAGTTAGGACTGAGTGGCTCAGTGGTTGGGACAGGTTACCGAGGGCCAGGGGTTCAATTCCTGCCTGGGGACAAGTAACCTCAGGCCGGAGGGACTGGGGTCTCTAGTCCCATGGCCACTCCTTGTGGCCTTGGGCAAGCCACTTAACCCTCCATTGCCTCAGGTACACTTAGATTGTGAGCCCTTTGGGGACAAGGGAATAAAAAGTACCTGTTAGTATACATGTAAACCGCTCTGATACATAAGTAAAGAGCAGTATATCAAATGCCTAAACCATAAACCATAGGACTGCTACCTGTGTGGTCCTGCTAAACAGATAAAATGATCTGGATAGTGGCTGAATACCAGAGCTATCTGGACAACCTTTGGCCTTGTCCTCAGAATACCTCTGATCCTGCCTCCTCCTGAGTGCATAAGATTGGGCTGCACATCATGATGATAGGAGTTGGCAAGTGCAAAATGTTCATAAAACAAAAGACTTACATGGTTGTTACCCATTTCTAGCCATGTTAATCCCAGGCATGAAGCTAGTTTCAAGCAGCCCCCTGCAGAGTTCAATTGGCAGCCCTCTCCTCCCCACAAAGATTAAATCAGCACCGCCGCTGTCCTACCTCTACTGCCACATAGTGCAAGAAAGAACACTGATGCAAGTCTCACGGTTTCCAGTCTCGCGAGACTTGCAACGGAGTTCCTTTTATAACCACACAGCTTAAAGCTAAAGATCCAAGCCGCACATGCAGACTGATTAGTGCAACAGAGCAGTGTGAATGGCAGCTTTAGTCCCCCTCCCAAACGTTGGGGTCTCCCTGCTGTGCTTACCATGCTTCCTGTATTGCCCCAGCCTTGGTAAATTCTTTTGAGTATTGACACCCCCATTTCTAGATGAATGCCCTCCATCTGAGAGGGAGGATATGAGATAGGGTGTTAATGCCCTTTATGTGCCAGATAGCAACCCAGCACATGAGCACAAGTGCCCAGCTGTGTTTTTCTGTGCAGGACCTGGATGCTGCTACTGCTGACCTCTGTGCCCATGTGTCTGGCTTGCTCTCCTTGTTTAGCGCAGATTTTCTGTGCACAGCTCATTTGCATGCTGTTTGCTCACAGTATCACTGAGCAAGACTTCTATACTATATTTGCTATGGAAATCCTGCATTACAACTTTAGTGCATTGGGCAGTGAGCGTCTTTCTGCAAGGCTTTTTGTTACTTCATAATGTCTGGCAGTGGAGGGACGGCATGTTGCCTTTATGGAGGTGACAAGAAAAAGGATGTTGGGTTGCAAAGCGAACATCCTAATTGTACTCTGCACCCATTGCACTTAGATTCTTATTATTTTATTTGTGTGTGTGTGTGTGTGTGTGTGTGAAGGGGGATACATGTGTATCTGTTAGTATCAAGGGCATAGTTACCAATGAGCAAGTCTGACAAAAAGCCAGGGGCCATATGCTGGTAGAGCCGCCGCCGCTAGAAAATCTGAGGCAGCGCTGGGGATGCTGGGAGGTGGGACGGCACACACTGCACTTACCTCTAGCACTGTTGCCACACCACCTCCTGATCTGTCTTTCAACCCCTTCCCTCCCCCCCCCCCCCTGCTTGCCGCTGGAAAGCAGATAAAGCACTCAACGCATCTTCTCGGGCTGCCTTGGGGCCAAAGTCTCACGAAAAGTGTGTGTGTGTAGCTGTGTATATCTGTTTTTGTATCTGTGGCCAAGAGAAAAGAGGAAAAGGGCAGTTTAATTGTATGTTGAGTGAAAAAATATTCTCGCCAATTTGTTTTCTAGGTGCTATCTATTAGTTTCATGGAGTATCTCTTCATCTTAATATGATTTTACAGGGTCAATAGCCATTCCAGCATACTAATGATTTTATAGATGTCTTAGTCACATGGTAGATGACGACAGAAAAAGCCCAGCATGATCCTTCCAGTCTGCCCAGTAAGTTGGTTGGGGTTGTAAGTGCTACTCACTGCATTTATTCCCTCCTCCCAGTACTTGTCCCGGAGTAAGCAGTGAATTTCCCGGAACCATTTTAAAGAGGACCTGGGAAATCCACTGCTTACTCTGGGACAAGCATTACGCAATCTGTGTGCTTTTTGGGAACCTGCTAGGTACTTGTGACCTGGCTTGGAAACAGGATACTGGGCTTGATGGACCTTGCTCTGACCCAGTATGGCATTTCTTATGTTTTTATGTTTGTTTAGGGTTGTGTCATGACGTCTCTTCTCATTTTCTGCAGTCTCCAAATAACTTTTTAAAAAGCTGCTTATTCTTCAGACACTAAGGAGTATGTTTATTAATTGGCAGTAGCGACCTCTGTGAGATATCGGAGCCGTGGCCCCATTGAATTCAATGGGGCTGTGACTCCGATATCGCACAGAAGCCACTACCACTGATTAGTAAACATACCCCTAAGAGTAAATATTGCTGCAAAACCAATAGACAGGGACGGGGAAATACCTACAGAACCTGACTGTATCTTGCCTTGAACTACTACTAGAAAGATATGAGCTGATTAGAAATAATAAATAAATAAGTAAAATAGACAGTCCAAATTGTTTTTGCAATATTTTCACTAACAGAGTCAAATTGAAATACATTGCATAGTCAACAACTAGATACTAGTATATCATGCTGAAGGTTGGATCTGAATTGTGCCATGCAATGCAATGTGTGCCTTCGAGTCAGTCCTGACTCCTAGCGACCCAGAAGCTCCTGGGTTTTCTTGGCAGTGTCACCGGAAGTAGATTGCCAGGTGTGCCATACTTTACATTTAAAAGAGACAATGAAAGCCTCGTTCTTGTGAAGCTGTGTTTGACTCCTCTACCCACACTGCTGTTGGTGGGGGGAGATGCTGTGCAATTGAGTTTTCATACTGCAAACACAGTACCACAACAGTGCTCCCCATTGGCAGAAGCAGCGTGAGCAGAAGATGCTGAACAGCTTCAAAGGAACATAGAATGAGAGTCGTTCAATGGACACCATGTCTTGACTTTGGTACGCTCAGCTTGGGATCAGCTTTCCAGAACATGGCTATCAAGAATCCAGTCTTCTGGAGTTGGAAAGTATAAGAATGTCACCTCACCTCTGCAGAAGACACAACTTAGATGTCAGAATTAAATGCATACAAATATTTTTTCATTCTTTCCAACCCGAAGGAAGTTGGGAAGAATTAAACAAAAGGGGTGGTGAATGTCTATCTGTCTGTCCTTCAATTTGTCTGGGAGCAAAATAAATGAAAATTTAACAAAATGGAATGAAACTTGGTACGTGGAGAAAACTGGAAGAAAGACACATCGAGTTCAAAAATTAGTAAGATTGTACTGGGGGTTCCAGAGAAACAAGCCCCCCAAAAATGGCTCAGTGCATTTCTTTGAGAGAAGGAGTTCCAGCTTCTGTAGCATAAAAAGTTACATACAGTGAAACATTGCAGTCACAGATTTCATCCTTTCGAAATTCCTCTCCCTGTTCTCTACACTCATCCAACTCCCAAACCTGCTCCATCCCCCAAAAAATGCCCCCCAACTACCCCACCTCCATGCAAGCTGCTCCACCCTCCAACCTACACCCACACAACTGCCCTACCACCACGGCCAACCAAAACATTAGGCAAATTAGGTGGTTGGCCAAGGCAGCAGCTTCTAGGAGTAGCAAAAAACAAAGCACTCAAAACTAAACAATAGATTCTGACAGCTGGGGGGGGGGGGGTGCATAAGTCCTAAGGTTTGCCTCGGGCACCAACGCCTTGAAATAACTCTGGGACTGGTCCTGTCTACCACACTGCAAATGGTCTCACCCCAAAAAACAACCTCCTGCAATGGTCTCACCACCCTTCAGGCTGATGAGGCAGTTGCAGTAGGTTGTTTTTGGAGTGGGGCTAGTGTGGTATGGTAGTTGTGGGGTTTAGATTTTGGAGATGGTGAAGCTTGCAGGGTAGTAGAAAGTTAGGGGGGGCATTTTTTTCAGGTGGAACATATTTGGGGGTTGGCAGGGCCGGATTTACCTTGAGTGAGGCCCTACGCCAACAAAAATTGTGGGCCCCCAGCAGGGGCGGCCCAAGGGGGGTGCGGACCTCATTTGCATAAGGGGCCTCATTTGCATAAATATTTGCATAATGTTACCATATACTAACTTTTAGTAAACGTGCCTCTTAATGAGTGTATGGATAAAGAAAGACTAAAAGATTTCTACATTACTATAATCCAGTGCCAACTGCCAGACACATTAGGAACTACTACAAACACTGCCCATAGTAAACCCGCCGTATCCCAACAGCACTACCAGGACTCACAAAGCACCATACTCTACCAATCAAAAGGCAACACTGCAAATATTAAACCAGTACATTTCAGAGAACAACAATACATGACCTACTGGGGAAAGAGAACAAGTGGCAATGTCAAATAGGAATTATATAAACAGAACACCTCAGCTCAGTTACACATGCAGAACATAGACCATCACCAAACAAGTAATCACATTTTAGAAATAGGAAGACAATAATTAAACTGGGAATCCCAAAAGCCAAACTTGGAATGTACAACACTGTAGAAATAAAACAATACATTAATTTGCTCTTGTACTAAACAAAGCACAGACGTTAATGATGCACATTTACCAGAGCTGACATATTCCAATTAATAAATTCAAAATAAAGAGATATTTTTCTACCTTTTGTGCATTTTTTTCAGCTGCAATTGCTCCAGCCACTTTCTTCTGGTTTCTTCGTGTCTTCTGCTAACTCTCCATCGTCTGCTGTCCATTTGTCCTTTCTTCTCTCTTCTAGATTTTTTTCCATTCTCTCTCTACATCTGCTTTAACATACTAATCTTTCTCCTTTTGCTCTTTCCTCATTCCTATTTCATCCACTCAAATTTTACCCCTCCATCCTCAATCCCCACTTACTCTCCCAATACCCGGCCAATTGTAGATTTTTTATCCCTCCCACACAAAATATTTTTCCCTTCTCCATTTTACTCTTCCAGCCCCATCCCATTCTAATCCTCCCCCAACATCAGCTCCCTTCTAGTTCCAGCCTCACCCAGCATCCATTCCCTTCTAGTCCCTGCATCAGCCCATTTCCAGTCCTAGCCATCCATCAGCCCATTTCCAGTCCTAGCCCCCCCCGCACCCCACTTACAGTCCTTAACCCCCCATCACCCCATTTTCAGTCCTTAACCCCCATCACCCCATTTTCAGTTTAAGCCCCCCCTATAACCCATTACCAGTCCTAACCCCCCATTAGCCCACTTCCAGTCCTAACCCCATCAACCCATTTCCAGTCAGCCCCCCATAGCCCATTGCCAGTCCTACCCCCCCATCAGCCCACAGCCCATTACCAGTCCTAACCCCATCATCCCACCTCCAGTTTTAACCCCCCAGCCCATTTCCAGTCCTAGCCCCCCATAGCCCCTTACCAGACAAACCCCACCAGCCCACAGCCCATTTCCAGTCTTAACCCCCCCTAAGCCCATTACCAGTTCTAACCCCCCCCAACAGCCCATTACCAGTCCTAACCCCATCAGCCCACCTCCAGTCTTAACCCCCCAGCCCATTTCCAGTCCTAGCCCCCCCCATAGCCCATTACCAGACAGCACCCATCAGCCCTCAGCCCATTACCAGTATTTACCCCCCCAAAGCCCATTGCCAGTTCTAAGCCCCCCCCCAACAGCCCACAGTCCATTACCAGTCCTAACCCCATCAGCCCACCTCTAGCCTTAACCCCCCCCCCAGCCCAGCCCATTTCCAGCCCCAGCCCCCCAATAGCCCATTACCAGCCCTACCCCCCCAGTCCATTTCCAGCCCCAGCCCCCCCAATACCCCATTACCAGTCCTACCCCCCCATAGCCCATTACCAGTCCTACCCCCCCCCATAGCCCATTACCAGTCCTACCCCCCCCCCCCGGCCTAAAGTAAAATTTAATTTTAAAAAAAAACCTGGTGGCTGCCGCCGCGGGGCCCCCTCTGCTGCCGCGGGGCCCCGTCTACAAGCTGGTCGGGTCCGGTCGGGTCGGGTCGGGTCGGGTCCGGTCGGGTCTCTCTCCCTCCCTCGCTGCAGGCTGCAGGCTGCGAGAGACGCATCTTCGCGTCTCTCGCAGCCTGCAGCGAGGGAGGGAGGGAGAGAGACCCGACCGGACCGGACCGGACCGGACCAGCTTGTAGACGGGGCCCCCGCGGCAGCAGAGGGGGCCCCGTGGCGGCAGCCACCAGGTTTTTTTTTTAAATTAAATTTTACTTTAGGCCGGGGGGGGGTAGGACTCCTACCCCCCCCCCCCCCGCCTAAAGTAAAATTTAATTTTAAAAAAAAACCTGGTGGCTGCCGCCGCGGGGCCCCCTCTGCTGCCGCGGGGGCCCCGTCTACAAGCTGGTCGGGTCGGGTCCGGTCGGGTCTCTCTCCCTCCCTCGCTGCAGGCTGCAGGCTGCGAGAGACGCTCTATCTTCGCGTCTCTCGCAGCCTGCAGCGTGGGAGGGAGGGAGAGAGACCCGACCGGACCCGACCCGACCGGACCGGACCGGACCCGACCTGATTGTAGACGGGGCCCCCGCGGCAGCAGAGGGGGCCCCGCGGCGGCAGCCACCAGGTTTTTTTTTAAATTAAATTTTACTTTAGGCCGGGGGGGGGGTAGGACTCCTACCCCCCCCCCCCGGCCTAAAGTAAAATTTAATTTTTAAAAAAAACCTGGTGGCTGCCGCCGCGGAGCCCCCTCTGCTGCCGCGGGGGCCCCGTCTACAAGCTGGCCGGGACGGGACCGGTCGGGACTCTCGCCCTCCCTCGCTGCAGGCTGCGAGAGACGCGAAGGGAGAGCGACTCCTCGCGTCTGTGTTAAGCCCGCAGGGGCTGATGGGAAATCCCAACAGCCCCTGCGGGCATAACACAGACGCGAGGAGACGCTCTATCTTCGCGTCTCTCGCAGCCGGGAGGGAGGGAGACGAGACGAAACCCGACCAGACCAGCTTGTAGACGGGGCCCCCGCGGCAGCAGAGGGGGCCCCGCGGCGGCAGCCACCAGGTTTTTTTTTTAATCGAGTTGAAAAAAAAAAAACTGGTTCTATTTTTTGTGGGCCCCTGCCGGTTGTGGGCCCTACGCCATGGCGTACATGGCGTATACGTAAATCCGGCCCTGGGGGTTGGTAACAAGCAGGAAGAGGAATTTTGAAGTGGAATTCTGTAACCTATATGTTTCACTGTATGCAACTTTCTTTGCTATGAACACCGTCACTCCTTCTCCCATAGAAATACATTGGGTTATTTCTTTTGGGGGGGGCTCATTGCTCTAGACAGACAAGAATTCTCAACCCTTTAGTATAATTCTCTCCAATTTCCTTTGGGTCAGAAAGAATAAAAGTGTTTAATCTTTTACATTCATGAGAACTTATTCCTTAATTTCCTGAAAGTCTTGTCTACCCATCAGAATAAACCTAATTTAAAGCCCTCTTCAATAGATTAGCCTGTCTGCTCTGGAAAGAGCTTTGTTCCTTCCTTGATAGATTTATTGATTTATTTATATGCTTCTTTTTCAATAAATCAAAGCATTTTACAAAGAACAAAGACAGTTTATATGGAACATGGTTAAACATAAACTAATAAGTGGTACAATCTACATGGAACTTGGATAACATAAACAAAGAGGTATTACACCGCACATAATGTGGGTAGTAAAAGCATCATATAAGTAAGGTATAAAAGGATCAGAAATGAATGAGCGACTTTGAAGGTTACGTTACGCTAACGTGCATTAGGATTGGAGATGGCAGGTAAGTGAAGGCGTTCCTGCTCAGTAGTCCTTGGAAGACCATCCCATGATCCAGGAAGCCAATATGCTCTCATAGATACCATCTAAGTAGACATATTCATCTCCAGAATGACAGCTTCTCAGCCTCAGTCTTTATGGTCTACAGGGAGGACTGAGAACCCTAATTATGCATCCTCCCTCCCAGAGCTAAAAGATCACTTTTGCTACATTCGTGCCAACATGGATGACCAGCATCGGTCAATAGTCTGCGAGCTTTATGAATCTTTGCAATCTTTCTGTAATGTCTTGGATGCTGACACCCAGCAGACAGCACACCTACTAGGATACAAGGTCTGTACCTCTCAGAAGGGAGTCGCCAATTTCTACTTCCTAGGCATAGTGGTTGCGAATCATGCAACTTCAGAGTATTAGATCTTCAGTTCTTCCAATTCTTAGGTCGGTTTCTCCTCTTCCACTTCCAGAGCTGCAGGTGGTTCTTCAGTCTGAGTGAAGGTGGAGTCAAAGTATCGATTCTACTGGCTTTGGTAATCTATGCCCAGCTGTTATTTTGCTGTTCAGTTTCACTTTCCTGTCCAGTTTCATCTTCCCCTATACTGACGTTTTCCATCTTAGATGCCTCAAGAAGTATTTCATCAATGCAGTTCTTGTTATCATGGAACTTCCTCGGCCTTGACACCCTCTCTCTCGGTTCCTCCACCTGTTCCTGAGGGAATTTGTTTGCAAACCTTGTTCACACTGAACCAGCTCCTCATAAGAACATAAGATATGCCATACTGGGTCAGACCAAGGTCCATCAAGCCCAGTATCCTGTTTCCAACAGTGGCCAATTTGGATCAGAATATCTTTCTGGACAGAAGCAGAAGTAGTAACAGCAGTGATAGCTTTGGTGACACAATGTGTCCCAGCCATCCTTCTGCTGTTATTAAATAATTCCAAATAAAAACATATCAGAGAGTACAAACCACTCTCCCAAGCAAATATCACACCTAAGCCCACAATGAGAGGAAAAAAGGAGAGGGGAACAAAGAAATACTTAATTTGGGAACCCACATAAGAGAAAAATCATACAAGGCATCAGCTGGACAGGAAGCTGTTACAGTTATGGACCCTTCCTTAGCATCCAAAAATTCCAGGATCTGTCTAGGCTCAAAAAAAGAATTCTTGCCTTTATAGGAAACAAAACATTGAGAAGCAAACTTAAGCAAAAAAGACCCACCAATGGAGAGAACCTGGGAGTTTATACCCCGGGAACTCCCTCCTCCTCGCTTGGGTATCACGAGCTAAATCTGGGAAAATGCAAACAAAAGAGCCCATAAGCTGCACCCCGAAATTTTGAAGTAAGATCTAAGAATCAATGACTTATCGGACTCCAGAACTAGCATAATAAGCAGTGATGAGTGCCCAGTAACCACCTCCAAGGATTTCTCCAGGGAACCAGTAAGGTCCCCTGCCACATTGGAGGTGTTCCCTGCAGCAACCACCGAAGAGGACCACAAAAATAGATACTGGGCCCTACTCAAAGGGGGCAGTTGCTCCTGGGAAAGCTTTAAAACTTCCCCAGAATATCTACACACCATCTCCAAAGGGGAATACAAATGAAATCATGGGCAATTAAGCAGTCTCAAATTAAATTTCCCTCTCCTGGTTCTCCAGATACTCCAACTTCCTAGAGAGCACAGTCCCTTCCTTGATCCTGGAGTCCTGTACTCTCCAGAGCTGTTCCAGGTCTGCAGAGACTTGGGTCAACTCCATCGACTGTTCCACAAAAGCCCTGGAGACCTCCTTCAACTCAGTTTTAAATGTCACAACTTCATTACCTACAGTTCCAACCACAAGCAGTAAGGAATTGTTCAATGCTGCACCAGCATCCCACAGCATCTCCAATGTAATGCTCGCGTGCTTTTCCAATCTCGCGACACTCAAAGCCAGCTCGCCACCACTTGTTGCAGCTCCTGGTGCCATCTTCGCTAACTCCGCCACTCCAGCAGCAGCCACAACACCAGACATACGGAAGCCATGCACCCGTGGGCCCTCTTCACCTCTCGACACAGGCATACTCACAACCTGCTTGTCGGGAGGCACTCCACTGCCTGCAATAGCGCTTCCGAGTTGAAACGGGGGAATCCGCGATTCAGGGGAAAGCCAAACCTCCAAAATGCTCAGTTCTGCTGGGTCATCTCCAAGCCGAGCCGCCGAGGATGCTGCTCCCAAACTCATTGACGTAAATCAACAAGTCTGTAGCATTAGTTGACCACCTTTGATCATCCCGGCACTGCCTGAGGGTAGGCTTGCCTGCTTGCACTTTCTCCTCCCCATCTCCAGCAACCAAGCCAACAACGCAGAGCCACCGCAGAACATAGACTCCAATGGGGAAACGCTGTAAGTTCACTCAGCCCCTCTCTGAGTTCTCTTTTAATCCTTCAGTCATCTAATTGTGCAACTGACTCTTTCACTGACTGTTTGCTTTAATGTACTTGAAAAAGAGATTATTATCACTTTTTACCCCGTGGGAAGATTATTTTCGAATTCTCTTTTGGCGTACCTTATTAACGTTTTACTTCTTACTTGCATTGCTTATGACCTTTCCTAGTCTCTTTAGATCTGCTTTTCATTTTTTGAAAGATATTCTGTTGGCTTTAGTCAGCTCTTTTATTTTACCATTTATCCATGCTAGCCATATTCTGATCTTCTGGTGACTCTCTCTCCCATCCAACTGCTAACCAGGCCTGACCCTTTCTAGCTTCCAAGTGCAGGTTCACTCAAAGTGGTGTGGCTCTAGCTACTGGGGATCTTATCTAATACATGTGGTCTGGCTTCTACGCTGGATTTTAAGCACATGCAAATTTTTTACTTTTGCAACTCCTCCTGTTAGTTTCTTTCTAATTTCTCATTTTATCATAGTCCCTACTTTTTTTTTAATTAACTGCAATTATTTTCCTTAAAGTCCTCCCTCCAGTGATTAGGTGTTATGATCATTAATGCACCCAGTCCTGCATTGCAACGAGGACAAGATGTGGAGTAGCCCCTCTTTCATCAGTTCAAGTACCAGTTGCTCTATGAACTAGTTATTTATGGCATCTAGAATCTTAACCTTCCTAATATGTCCTGACATGACATTTACTACTACTGAAAAGATGTGAGCTAAATTTCCCATTACTATTGCGTTGTCAATTTTGTTAGCTTTCCTAATTTCTGTTAGTATTTCACTGTTTGTTTACTCATCCTGGCCACGCAGATGGTAGGGTACCCCTTATCATTTGATTACCCCTTATCACCCATGCAATTCCTGTCCTTAAGTATTCCATAGTTCCTTCTATCTACATAGCCAGGTTACTGCTGAAACATCAAAAACAAAAACAGTTACAGAAAGATGCAAAAATAGCTAATAGGACAATAAAATCCAGAAAAGACAACGAACATATAACTGAATGGGAGAAGGGTCTTACAGTAGGGTATTCTATCAGTTTATCATAGTAATCTCTGTTGACTTGTGTCAAAAAGGTTGGCAAAGGCCTCGTTGATAAGCCAGGTTTTCATACCAACTTTAAAACTTTTTGTAAAAGGTTTCAAGATGAACCTCAAGCAGTAGAGCATTCTAGAGCACCAGGCGTCTGTAACTAAAAGCAACATTACCATAACTCTTTTGCTTTAACATCAGGCCAGACGGTATCACCAAAAGGTTTGCCTAGGTAGGAGGCTCGTAAGCTATGAGAAGGACAGTATGGGATGAATTTGGAATTCAAATACATTGGAATTCCAGTATAGAAAGCTAGGTGAACTAACAGAATTTTAAATTGTATACGATACCTGAGTGGCAATAACCAGGGCTGCTCAAACAATAGTAGAGATACACGGTCTGCCTTTTTTGCATTGTAGAACATTTTTCCTGCTGTTGACTGTACCAGTTGCAGTCTTTTTAACTGGTACAGCAGAACACCTGCCAAAAGCAAAATTGCAATAATCTAAGCAGTTGATAACGAATGCATGCGACAGTGTTTTTAAAGCTCTGGTGTCCCATAAGGTTTCAGAAATTTAATTTTCCATAAAGCAAAGAAACATTTCCTGAGTGTTGAGGATATGAAGGAGTCTGTTTACTAAGTGGGGCTAATGGTTAATCCATGCTCATAGTAACTAGGTCCTACTGAATAAAATAGGACCTAGTTACAAATAGCACAGGTAACTGTTAGCCCCACTTAGTAAACATACAGTGCCTCTAAAGCAGGGTTCTCAACCCAGTCCTCAGGACACACCTAGCCAGGTTTTCAGAATAACCACAATGAATATGCATGAGAGAGATTTCCATGCACTGCCTCCACTGTACATAAATCTCTCTCATACGTATTCATCGTGGTTATCCTGAAAGCCTGACTGGCTAGGTGTGCCCCAAGGGCTGCACTGAGAACCCCTGCTCTAAAAGGTTAAGAGAAAGACTATTGTCAATGACCAGGCCACTCTGATGACTGGGATCAAAGCTGGTTTGATAGTGAGCTAAAAAGGGTAAGAATAGTTGGTCCTAGCCAGGATCTTCCACTCAAAAATATAGTAATCCTTCCCCTTTAAGTAAATCGAAAATAATTGCATAATTTATTTCATTTATATAACACATCAATTCGCATTCATATGCACTCAATTCAATATATCATGAAGACATCAACAATATGTAGTGGAATCATTCATCACAGGGAAGCACACAATAGTTCCCCCAAAGAAAATTTTAAATTTATGTAAAGGAGAATGATTGCTACATTTTTGTATGGAAGTTTGATTACTTTTTTGTAGTATTAAGTGTATCTTTCTTTGTTCCTAGGGCTTCACATAGTCTCTGATTTCTGGGGATACACCACCATTTTATGTGAGTCTATCCAATCAGCAATTTTCATTTTGTTCTATCTGTTTGAATGCTCCATCCAATGCATCATGAACAATATGGAGCTGGATGTCATCAGCCTAAAACGGAGTTGTCAAGTTACCCAGTTCCTGGTGTGAGATTTTAAGCTACTCCTTGATTTCTGACATTTCGGGACTTGCAGCACAGATTTCAATGGGTAAAATCAGGGCTCACAAATATCCTTTGCATTGCAATGCAAATCTAAAACCAGAAATGGCAAAAGATCTCACTCCTAGAGGTGGCCCCACTCCACAACAGATCCCATGCGACTTGACCCACACTAACCCATCTGCTCTCCCTCCAGCTACCGGCATTGCCACATCTCTTCAGACTCAGCAGCACTGATGGCAAGTGAGGGGCCCCTAAGATACATGCACACATCCAAGGTCCCACTTGCACGTTCACTGCCGGGTGAAGGTGTGAAGAGGAAAAGGTTGTGGTCCCGCCCGGTGGACTTGGGCCCTGGAAGACACTGCTGTCATATTGTTTTGGATGTGTGCTTTTTCCCGCAGCTAGTGTGTGATCCCGGCCAAGCCAAGTGAGCTGGGAGGAAGCGGCACGGCGCCCATAGCTGCAACCCACCGCAAAGCAAGAAAATCTCCACTCGTGGGGCTTCAGTCCACTTGGTTTGCTTACAGTGATGAAAGTGCGGTAAGGCTGGAAAGTCCTAGAATTTGTTTTTCCTGCTCACTGTTTTCAGCCCCTTCCCCCCCCCCTCCCCCGAAGCCTAGAAAGCTGTAAAGGGTAGAGATGTGATGTCATTTTTATTTGCAATGCTAGTGTGTTTGGGAGTGTCGGAAAACGTGCATTCTTGTCCTTTGCTCCTCAGGATTTTGAACAAAGTTTGCTTTTTGTGTGTGGATTTGTCTGCCTGCTGGTGTCTATTTGCATTTTTTAATAAGTTTATAGCTAGGTAGTTATGGGAAAGTTTACTTTGGCGTAGTTGTTTTCTGTATTCTGGACTTGGTTCAGGGCCTCTGTAATAACACTAAATTTTTTTTATTCCTGTTAATATATTTTATATCATGGTCTGGACTGCTTTGTATGGTGGGACTATGCATATAGACCATCATGGGAAACATGAGCTTTCAAGATTATATTCATATTCAGAGATCTGTTCAGATGTCTTCATATCTTAAAGTCTCAAAAGTTCATGTATTACAGTATCTTTTTAAGAGTAAAGGGGACTACAAAGATTCCAGTTTTGTGGAGGACGATATAACTGCTAGGGAAATCACAAGACAAGCTGCATAGCTGAGCGCTTTCACGGTTTGGGGTGAAGAAAGTCCTGCTAAAGGTCGATGTTGTGGTTTGTTCCTTGGGCTAGAGGTTGTTAGCTGATATGTTTTTTGTCTGTTATGGTGATTGATTTGTACTTTATTTTTTGTTTGTGTTCTTGTTTGTTTCTCTTTTTGTTTTGGGGGGCAGGAGGGGGGGAATTGGTGGTTCTTTTTTTTAAAGAAAACAGAAAAGCCTACATTTCCATGCATGCAGGAGAACAACATTTGGGGGAAATGATAACCCTAACAGGGTCAGTCATACATGAGTACATCCCAGCAGCATTGAGGGGTCACTAGTCACATCAGGACCAGCCTAATGGCTTCAGTCTCCCACCTCCCTGAATGATAAATAGTAGTAGTAATAGTGTGATGTATAATTTTTGTGCCAGAGAGGCTGTGACCAGCAGAGCTTTAGCTGTGGTACATACGGGTTTTACAGACTCCATCACTGCCATTGCAAGACTGAGGAAATACAACAACGTTATCCATGATCAGTCAGGAAGAGGAAATGTTGAAAAGGCAATGCTACCCAGGAGATGGGCTGGAGGAGGATCCACAGGACCGTGTGGCAGAGAAATTTAAAAAGCAAACGAGCTACTGGATACAGGGGAGGGGACTATGGAGAGAGAGGGGACATTCTGGACACAGGAGGTCATAAGGACATGGAAAGGAGGTACTGGACATAGGCGGTCACAGGGAGAGGGAAGGGGATGCTGGACACAGGGGTGGGGGTCATAGGGAGATGGTAGACACAGGAGAGGGGAGAATACAGAGAAAGAGGGGGATGTTGGACACAGGGGAGAAAGGAGATGCCAGACATGTGAGGAAATAGAAAGATGGTGTGGAGATGATAGACGAAATAAGGAGAATAACAGGAACGCTAAGCACAGAGGAGATGGGAGGTTCTGGATACAAAGGAGGATAGGGAGTGAAAGAGGGGAATATGCTGGGGAGGGGGAGAGGGAGGGCGCAGGTGTTGGATGGGGGAGATGATAAAGAATAGGGGCGAGGAGGGGAGAGATGCTGGGCACTGCAGAGAAGAGAAAAAGAGGAGAGTTAGTAAAAGACTGAGGAATATGAAGCTAGGGAAGGGGGGTGAGAGAAAGAGTAAGAGAGGGGGCTGGGGCTAGGGTGTAAAAGTGGTAGATAGGCTGAGGACAAGCTGGTAAGAAGTAGAGAGATCTAAGTCCAAACAGAAAGAGAAAAAATAAATGGAAGAAAGCTGAAAGGAAAGCGATCAATGTCCGAGACTGATATGGGAGAGAAGTAGCAGATGGACTTGAGTCCCTAGAAAGAGTTAAGAGAGAATGGAGGAAAGCCAGAACCAGAGACTGCAACCAACACTTCTGATTTAGAAAAAGAAAAAGTTCAAACAACAAAAATAGAAAAAGATATTTTATTTTCAATTTAAGATTGGAATTTGTCAGTTTTTGTAATTTACCTGTGTGTCCTTGTTTACAGACATCTTTCTATTTCTCTGGTATTACATTACATGCAGAGTTCGACTTTTTGAGGTCTGAGTTTAATATTTGGCTACATATTTCTATTTTTAATTTGTGGTCACTTATTCTGTACTTGGTGAGGGTCTATCTACATTCTAAGTGTGTGATGGAGGCCAGGCATTCTATTAGGGAGGAGTAGCCTAGTGGTTGGGGCAAGGTACTTCAGGCCAGAAGGTCAGGGGTTCAAATCCCACTAGAGGACAGCAACCTTGGGCCAGAAGGACTGGGGTTTCTAGTCCCACAGGTGCTCCTTGTGGTCTTGGGCAAGCCACTTAACCCTCCATAGCCCATGTTCCCTGTAAGTATTAGTGTATGTGTCTCATATCCCCTCATGTTAAATGTATCCCCCAATTGTGTTGTGACCGCTTTGATTTAAGGATAAGGCAGTATACAAAGCTGTCTAAATAAATAAATTAGTGTGGCATTTCTAAGTTGGAATCTGGCTTGTTCGGTTTTCCCAGTAGGTGTATGGACGTTCAGCGTTGCTTCCAGTATTTATGATGGTGCCCTTTTCTTGGTAGGCTCCCTGTTTTGTGAGTTTTGGAATTTAGTGCTGTTGCAGAATGATAGATTTTATCTATACATTCTGTACTGTGGTTCTTGCTTTTTCTTGGTGTTCCTTGTATGGAGTCTTACATCTTGTAACGCTATACAAATGCTCAGTAATAGTAGTATGGAGTCAATTGTAGAAAGTTAGAAGGGGTAGTGGAATAGAGATTGTCTGAGATTGGTGATTTTGATACGACTAGCCTACACAGCAGCACCTGATCTATTAGTCATAATGCTGGGTGCTCAGCTTCAAACCTTATAAACAAGCACTTCCTCAGGAATGATCTAGAAACCATAATGAAAACAGAGGGCTCCATGATTTATCAACTTAAGTTTATTACAACAATGGTTCTAGTTCTGTTGCTTTAGAACAATCCCAGTCTAGTTAATAGTTACACTTGTTTTTAAACTTAGGGCCAGGTGGCAGAAGGGGATTTTTCCATTTTGTGTCTATTGGAAAACCCTTTAGTACACATGGCCCAAGTATTTACTAAGGGTTTCACATTTTATTCTGGCAAGACGCAACTGCTGGCTGTCAGGTTAGCAAATCCTTTCTCAGAGCCTTTGTGGTTTTTCTGACAAGGAAGGAGGTCAGAAGCCGATGCGACAAGTGATTCATAGTTTTGAAAGGAAAATGTAGTAAAGGCTGTTAGTGTAGCTGGGTTTAAAAAATGTTTGGACAAGTTCCTAGAGGAAAGGTCCATAAACCATTATTAAGAAGGGACCCAGTATATCAATGCTTGACCCAATACAAGCACTGTGGAACTTGTGTCTCTTGGGGAAACTGCTAGGTACATATGACCTAGATTGGCCAGTGTTGGAAACAGGATACTGGGCTAGATGAACCTTGGTCTGACCCAGTATGGCATATCTTATGTTCTTATGAGATTGCTAAAGGAGATCTGCGTTAGTCAGCAGCGCAGGCTGCTTGGTGATGGCCGATCAGCGTCCTTGACTCGTGGAAAGCGTTAGGGATACAGCAGACTCCTCGATCCCCGGACCTCGTCATCCTCGTATCACACGAGCAAACTGGTAGGTAGCACAGCCCAACACTGTTCATAAAGAGTCACATAGCTGAACAGAATAATAAACAATCACGGATTAAAAACAGAGCAGATTATGTATTTCTGAGGATACAGACCGATCACTGACTGCCCGGGGCAGTGCAAGTGCTGCATCTCGAGCTCAAGACACCCCGCCCCCCAGGATCCCTGCTTGTGCGGCTGGATCCGGGCAAATCTTCTTTTTGGAAAGTCTCTGCGATTGGAGGCTCTGCGGCGAGGGCGGAGGCTCATTGAGTGTTGTGGGTTGGTTTTTTCCACGCGGCTACTTTCACTTTCGGTGCCGGGCTCGGGCCGGGGGGAGGGGAGAGGAGCGGAGCGGAGCGGAGCTGTGATGTGATGTGATGTCGGGCAGAAAGAAGGAAGTGCAGGCGCGAGACGGGGACTGAGTACCGGAGCTGAGTTGTCACCATGATCGCAGCGAGGTCCTCGGGCTGACAGGTCCCTTTCCTCAGGTAAGAGCTCGAACCAGGCGCCGGAGGGTCCGTGTGCTGGGGATAGGAACCGCGCCTGAGCCGTCTCGTTGGCACAGATGTTTGGATGGGGGTGGTGGTGACAGATTCTCCCTAATTTCACCGAAGACTGGCTCTGCTGAACTTTTTGGCCAACTCGGGTCGTGATTCCTTGGCAGCAGGGGGCAAGTCCCTGACAGGTGAGCAACTGTGTGAAGCCGCTGGAGCAAGGATCCCGGAGGAAAAGCGAGCAGCAGACGCTTGTAGGAAGGGGGGAACAAACCGAGCTCCCTCCAAATGTTGACCGGGCCGTGGCTCTAGCGGCCGCCCGTCCCGCTCCGTGGGCTGGGGCAGAGGCTGGTTTGTTTGCGTTGCGCCCCCGGGACACTGGGAGCTCTCTGATGGCTTGAAGAGCCCTTTTTAAGAAGCAGGAGTGAAATATTCCTGAAACCCACCGAAGAAGGGAGCTTACCCGTGCTGAATGCAGTTTATTTAAAACTGGCCTAAGAAAGTAGCCGCGTTAAGCAGAGCAGGAGTGAATAGCAAGCAAGGCAGGTCCTTAAGGTGACCCCTGAAATCATCTCATTCGGACTTTTCAGTCTGATGATTGCCCCTTTGGTAAAGAGTGAATTCAGGAAAGTAGCATTTTTTGGACAGAAGAGATGTGCATCTTTTATTCCAAAGACAAATTTAAAAAATTAGAAATAAACTGTAATAGGGCAGAAAAGAAAGACAATCAACTAATAAGACCAAAGCATTAAAGCCAAAGAATATGAGAGTTGATATTTTCAGATGTTTGGCTACTATTTACTGTTTGTTTGTGCTAAATTTATCAGGAAAACCTCCAAGGTACAGGGAATACATTGAAAACAGAACAATTACATGTTATTTGCAAAAGCCTCTTGCTGCCGTAGTCGTCTGTCGCTAACTGCAGCCGCTCTAACCCTTCAGGCTCTTCATGGGCTAGTCAGCTTGCCGCTACTCACACGTACTAGTGGAAAAGCAGGCCTGGAAATGACAGAGTAAAGTGCACGGAAAACACATAGCTTAGGCTGCTTGGTGGCACAGATGATAGGCGTCGTGATTCTTCCATGTGGAAAGTTCCTGCTTCGATCCCTGGGTCAGCTGGGGTTGGGGGGATCCTGCAGTGAAAGCATTCACAGGTCGGGGGTGAGGGGCATCTGTGGCGACTTACTACAGGCTTGCCAAATCCCAGCCCGGCTGTGACTGAGCTGCAAGAAATAGGAGCAGTAGAGAATAGTTAGGTCAAAAATCTCCCCCCCACCTCCCCCCAAAAATTGTGCCCTCATCCCCCTGACCTCCCCATCCCCTACCATTGCCATCAAGTTCCTGACCACTAAGACCCCCAACAGCCAACCCAACCCTGATATGTCCTCCCACAATGAGCCTCCGCCACCCATTAACACCCTCGAGAAGGGATCATATAGGAGCCCCCATCTCTGATACCTAGAAATTTGAAGCATACTTGGGATAGCAGTTGCATGGGTTGTCTGTGTGTTGACCTTGTGGGGGGAAGGGCACTGGGGTGTCTGTGAATAGGGGTTATAGGGTGAGATATATGTATTTGTGAATAGGTCGAGGGGTGTGGTCCATTCAAAATGCTCTTCCCCAGTAATGTATGTATGGGAAATGTGTATAAATAAACTAAACTTACACTTCGCCCAGTCACTCTCTCTCTCTTCCCTCTCTCTCCTCTTCTCTGTTCTTTCCTCCCTTCACATCCTCTAGCAGTAAGTAGACCTACGCTTCTGCAGGGGGTGGGGGCTGGACTCCCCATCTGCAGCACCGCTCACTATCTCCCATGCTGCTCTGTGTGTTTGGGCTGCAGACCGCAGGCCACGTCACCACTGACCCACAATGCTGCCTCCCAAAATGTGCACGGACCGAGGGACAGAAACAGACGCAAACGTTCTCACTCTAGCAAAACCTGTTCAAAAGCCAAACCTACTCAAGTAGAATATTTTGCTGGTTTCTGCTATCATCATTTATCTTTTAAAGTCCTGAAAACTTAGTTTCCAATTTAAATTTAGCACACTGACAGCTGGGGACAGATACCCTGCCTGCCAGATTTCAAAGACTGCTCTTAACATGAGCTTGTAAATGAACTGGTTTGATCAGTTTCTGAATTAATTCCCAGAGTATTTTTATTATTGTGTTTTGTATTTTTTTAAAATTTATAAGCAAGGTAAAACTGTGCTGAAGTGTGTATCCCTCATTTTCAAGGAAGCCAGCGTAACTCATAAAATTAGCTGTGTCCTATCTAGTTAGTGTGGTGTTTGCGTACAAAAGAGCTTTCGCTTTATTGACAGCTCTCTTCTGCAAAGCCGTTCTCTGACATGAAATACACATGCAATTGCACAGGTTTTATTGGCATTTTCTTGGTCCACTTCGAAAAGATAAAAAGGCTACATCAATTGCATCAAGACTGGAACCTGCAAATTCCAAGCTTACTTGGGTCTTGTCCTTGCAGGCATAAGAGGCTGATCCCATCTCCAGCCACAGTTTCTATTACATCAGGTGCTTTTGTTTAGAGTAAGCATTATAATAATAATTTTCTTATCGTTCTGATATTCCTAATGATGTCCCAGAGCAGAGGTACTCAAATCCAGTCCTGGAGGACCGCAAACCAATCAGGCTTTTGGGATATCCCTAATGAATATGCATGAGATATATTTGCATGCACTGCCTCCATTGTATTTGAATCTATTTCATGCATATTCATTAGGGATATCCCGAAAACCTGACTGGTTTGTGGCCCTCCAGGACTGGATTTGAGTACCTCTGTCCCAGAGTATCTGTCATCAGCATTTCTCACCATGCTGCCAGTGATGGCCATGACATCCTGCCAGGATTCTTCCATGGACTCCACGGGGCAGCTGGAGTGGGTCATGGTGCCTGAGCTGCCATGTATCTCTGTGTAATCCTAAACAGAGCTCCATTGAAATCCTAAGAGTTTGAAATACAGACTTGTGTCTATAGGCATGAGGCCACGTTATATGTGAATGGAATCTCATTCAAGAGTTTCACTTGAGGCAGAACTCCATTGAAATCCTAAGAGCTTGAAACACAGACTGGTGTCGCGTTCTGGACTGTGATCCCTAACATCATTAGCTTTTTCTGCATGGCTTTCTTTTCCTTCTAATGGAGAAAAGACTTGATGATTAACCTTTCCTGAAGTATGGCGA
This sequence comes from Ichthyophis bannanicus, assembly GCA_033557465.1. Classification (NCBI taxonomy): domain Eukaryota; kingdom Metazoa; phylum Chordata; class Amphibia; order Gymnophiona; family Ichthyophiidae; genus Ichthyophis; species Ichthyophis bannanicus. Next base: position 417,668,769 of record CM066036.1, on the reverse strand, counting down.
TATTTGCAGGAGTGGAAATACCACTGGCATCAGATACGTTTTATTATTTATTTATTATTTATTATTTATTACAGTTGCTTATATACCGCACTATTCGGCATCAGCGCGGTTTACAGTATAACAAAGTGACCAAAACACACATTCTGTTTGGTTTTACATCGAACAGGGGTATAAACTTGGATAACAGGGGTTGAACTATATACATGAACTATTTACAAGAAATAGGCTATATACATGAGCTAAAGTTCCTGTACAGGGTTGAATTGTACAATAAATAATGAGTCCGTTTCGAATACTTGAGATATTGTGAGTATGGGCTGCAAAAAGGCGGTGTTTCTTAGGTGGTGCTATCTAGATTCATCGCTGGTTGGGTAGTATTGGAGGAAGAGGTGATATTTGACTGCCTTCCTGAATTGGGTCAGGTCTGCAATAGCTCGAATGTCTGGTGGGAGTGCATTCCAACATTTGGGGACGTAAAGACTGAAGGCCCTATTTGCTGTTGTGTTGTTGCATTTAGTCAAGGTCTTCGGGGTTGTTAGTAAATTTAGGGCTGTTGACCTCCTGGCTCTGTTGGGTGGCACTGTATGGATGAGTTCAGTAAGTGCCGTGGAGGATAGGCGCTTGATGGCCTTGAATGAGAGGATTAATGTTTTGAAGATAATCCTTCCGTGTATAGGTAGCCAATGAAGCTGTTTTAAAATCAGAGTCACGTGGTCACTTCTGGAGGCTCCATAGAGAATCCTTGCTGCAGCATTCATGGCCAATTGTAGCGGGTTTAGTGTGGATTGCGGGAGACCTTGTAAGATGGAATTGGCAAAGTCAAAGTGCGGTAGGATCAGTGCTTGGTATATGGACCGGAAATCATCTGGCTCCAGTAGGGAGCGCAGATGCCTGAGTGAACGGCATCTCTTTAAGTGTGATACGCTCTTGTGGCGTTTTTATACATTTTTTTGGGCATTTATTTGCTTAGTAACTAGAATAAAATGGAAGGTTTGTTATGGGAGAGGTTCTGTCCTCTCGAGACAAACAGTCCAACAAAAAAGAAAGAACAAATATTTGGGACATTTAGGGTCAAACTTTGTAGTTTTGGATTATCTATGTGTGGCGCAACTCTAAACTGGGCCCTTGTTCTTCTGGGAGGATATAATGGCCAAGATCCCTTAGACTTGATGATGCATGCCATCATTGGGAACAGTCAGAACGGCCAATGGGGGATGGTTCTGATGCAAATTCTGATGCAAGAGGCAAATTTTGATACAGTTTTTTGAGTAAGGGTGTAATCAGGCTGAAAGGAAGTCCTGTTATGCTATCAAGAGAAAATGTTCCTGTGTTCTCAGCAAAGCTAACCTCTGAAACTGCCCCTCTCCATTGTAGCCAGCTTGGGAGGTGACCCCTGATCGAATCAGTAAGAGAAACCCATTCTTGGATGGGGCTGAACCTTTGATAAGCATGCTGCTTGGGGGATGAAGGTGGACATCTTACGATCCTAAGGGGATGGCAAAGTTGTGAGCAGGTCCTAGAGTTAATTGCTTGGTGAGCACTCGTTCACCCTAGGCTCAGATAGTCTTATGATTATATAAGTGAAAGCCAGAAGCCTCTTAGTGACATCTGCATCTGAACTGATCAAGACCCCAGCTATATTAAACTTGTTGTTCCTACTTAGATTATACGGTTTCAAGATACTTTGGAGCTTCTCAACCCAATCCTCAGGACACACCTAGGCAGTCAGGTTTTCAGGAGAACCACAATGAATGTACATGGGATAGAGATGTGCGTACAATGGCAGCAGTGAATGCAAATCTCTCACGCATAGACATTGTGGTTATCCTGAAAACTCGACTGGCTTGGTGTGTCCCAAGGACTGGGTTGAGAGCCCCTGCTTTACTGGGAAGACTCTGCTTTGTTCCGTTTTTTACATCTTGCATACTTTGAAAAACAGCAAGTATGCTAGGTGACAAGGCTGCCCCAAGCAGTAGGCAAACTAGGCAGCCGCCTAGGGCAGCAGCTTGGTTGGAGGGGAGGGGAGGGAGGGAGGGGAGGGGGAGGGGGGGGAGGGGAGGGGAGGGGGAGGGGAGCAGCAAGAGCAAGACATTCAAAGCTAAACAATACTTGTAGATTCTAACAGCCCATCTAGGCTTAAGGGTGCCAACAACTTAAACCAACTCCGGGGCCAGCCCTGCTAGGCAACGAATAGCGATTGTATCGCCAGTAGGTTGTGAAGCCAGCCTTGAAAAACCAGAGCTACACATGGAAGGTGCTGGATACTGTTACCTGCGCTGACCAGTCTGTTCAGCGTCTTCATGCAAATACCCAACCAGGTGCATGGAGTAGGGATGTGCAGGTCAGGTTCTTGCAGGCCAGACTGGCTGTGGTTGTCAGGATATCTAAAATAAATATTTGAGACATACTTAAATGTACATTCATTGATAGGAAAATATAGGAATTTGTATATTTTTGTTTTACCTAAGCAAGAGACTGGTCAGGTGCCCTTGTGGACCAGAATTGGCTATCTCTTGTGGAAAGCACTTAAAGGTGGTTCAGATTGCTAGACAATTGACTTCACTCATTCCAAACACAATTTAAGGGCTTTTGCATTGATCTACTTAAGTGGTTATTGCATTTTTATATCACATTTTCAGTAACGGCTCAAAATGCTTTATACCATTCTATAAATACAATAATACTAAAACTACTATCAAATCATTATCACAAACAGACAACCCAGAAAGGTATGTAACATTAATCAATAGAATTGTATAGATCACACTCTGTGCAAATAAATTACAAAAATACAGTGCAAAAGCTAATAATCCTAAAAATTGTAAAACAATTATGGCCTGAGAACTAGTAATCATAAATATAACAAGTTAAAACTCCACTAAATTATTAAGAACAGCAGTAAACAGCCAGTTTTCATAACCTTTCTTTAAAAAAAAAAAGCAAACCAAAAAAACAATACATTGGCAATCAGATGTATCTTTTTAGGAAGTGGGTTCCATATTACTGGAGCAGCATAGTAGAGAGAATTCTTTCTGATATAGTCTAATTTTACCTTCTCAGTAGAGGAATCAGAATAAGGGCCTACCTCACTGACCTAAGTGATTGTGATAGAACTTCTTTTCTAACTTCTCCTTCAGTGGGAAGGGCCCATCATTCAATGCTTTAAAAGGCAATTACAACTGCTTAAATTGTGTCTTAAAACAAAGCTTCACCAAATTCCTGTAGAGATCTCTGGCAGGTTCAGCATGAAGGATCACTTGGTATGCTGGAGTCTCCTAAGTGAACTCGGAGAGTCCCTAGACAGAGCAACATTCTTCCAAGGACTCCCACGCAGCTTGCCAGGAATGTTTCCTTGGAGTGCCTACAATTTTCTTCTTGGTAAACATACCTCAAGTTTTGGTTCATACTTTCCAGAAGGGTACCAAGCAACTACTGAACGTTTTGTGCAGTCACTTGCTAGTGAAATGCATGAAGGCATCCTTAACGGCTCTAGTGATTAAATAAGCCTCTGCCAGGAAGTCAGTTGCTCTAGTATCTGGAAAAAGGAGTCAGGACTCTGTAAGAGTGGGTTTTGCTTTATTAGCCATGAATAAGGTCAAGATGCAGATTCCCTGCCCCCTTGAGTTCTTTTCTGGTTTGGGTTCTTGCCACATTCTATTGTGCTTTGCAAGATAAAAACAGCTTCTTCTAATTCCTGAATAGTGCTGGATGGGCTTAGGAGGACATGAGCAGCGTGAGTTAGTGCAGTGCTGCTTACCTCTCTCCTAGATGAACATAAGATATGCCGTAGGGTCCATCGAGCTCAGTATCCTAGCTGGTCAGGTTTTCAGGATTGCCAGCATTAATAAGCACAGGGCCGGCATGACTATTAGGTGGTTGCCTAGAGTGCAGATGATCTATGGGCAGCTCGTTCCCACCACTGGCGCTTCTCTCTGGGACCTGCAGTGGCAACAATGACTTCCAACAGCCCCGCAGCACTTACCTAAACCTTCAGCATCTCCTCCAATGTCCAGTGCCAACTTCCTGTTTGCATGAGGGAGGAATCAGCTGCTTCTGCCCCCATGCAAAGAGGAAGTCAGCATCGGGCATTGGAGGGGGCAGAAGCACAAACGGCCCCGGAGTGCTGGAGGTTTAGGAAAGCACTATGGGGCTGTTTGAAGTCATTGATGCTGCTGCAGGTTCTGGAGAGCAATGGCAATGGGGAGCGGGGTGGGAGCAGGGGATGTGAGGAATGAGGTTCGCCTAGGGCATCACATATCCTTGCATCAGCTCTGAATATGCACAGGATAAATTTGCATTCAGTGAGTCTCTAATATATGCAAAGTTATCTCATACATATTCCTTGCCATAATCCTACAAACCTGACTGGCTAGGTGTGCCTCCAGGAGAATTGATAGGTACTGGGTTAGTGCATTAGTCTTTCACCTCTGGAGAACAGAACTTAAATTCCAGCTTTGCTGTCAAGCGTCTTGAGTATGATGCACCCAGTATGTTCACATGCACATAAATGACCTAGAAAAGGGAATAACGAGTGAGGATATCAAATTTGCAGATGGCACAAAACTATTCAAAGTTGTTAAAACCCATGAGGATTGTGGAAAATTGCAAGAAAATCTTGATAAATTGGAAGACTGGGCATCAAAATGGCAGATGAAATTTAATGTGGACAAGTGCAAAGTTATGTACCTAGAGAAGAACAACCCAAACTATGGTTACACGATGCAAGGTTCCACATTGGGAACCCCTACCCAGGAAAAATATTTAGGTGTCATCGTGGATAACATGGATAACATCTACCTACCCCACCTCCCGTAACATAGCCCGACTGCACACATCCCCTCCTCACGTATTTGTATATAAGTGTGAATATCATTCTGTCATTACGAATGTAAATATTGATACTGTTCTTACATATGTAAATAGTTATTACTGTTATCCAAGTTGAGCTACCTGTTATATGTAAAACGGTGTTAACCCACACTGTACAATACCTCTTGTTCTTTGTGAACCGCGCTGATGTCGAAGAGCGCGGTATATAAGCGATTTAAATAAATAAAACCCTCCACCCAGTGTGCAGTGGCGGCCAAGAGAGCAAATAGAATGCTAGGTATCATAAGGAAAGGAATGGAGAATAAAACAAAGGATATTATAATGCCTCTGTATGATTCTATGGTGCGACCGCACCATGAATATTGTGTGCACTTCTGGTTGGTGTATCTTAAAAAGAATATAGCATTATTAGAAAAGGTTCAGAGAAGAGCCACCAAAATGGTAAAGGGGATGGAAGGATACCCCTATGAAGAGAGGTTAAAAAGGTTAGGGCTTTTCAATCTTGAAAAGAGACGGCTGAGGGGAGATATGATAGAGGTCTATAAATTAATGAATGGAGTGGAACGGGTAAACGTAGATTGATTTGTTTTTACACCATCAGAATATAGAAAGACTAGGGGACATGCAATGAAGCTACAGGGTAAACTATTTAAGACAAATAAGAGAAAATATTTTTTCACTCAATGTGTAATCAAACTCTGGAATTTGCTACCAGAGGATGTAGTAAAAGCTGTTAGTGTAGCTGGTTTTAAAAAAGGTTTGGACAAGTTCCTGGAGAAAAGGTCCATAAACTATTATTAAAAAGGAACCCAGGATATCAATGCTTGACCCAATACAAGCATTGTGGAACCTGTGTCTCTTGGGGATACTGCTAGGTACGTATGACCTGGATTGGCCACTGCTGGAAACAGGATACTGGGCTTGATGGAACTTGTTCTGACCTAGTATGGCATATTTATGTTCTTATGTTATGTTCTTAACCCTTTGAAGGCCTACTTTAAATTTTTAATCCACATTCTGCAGCCGGGTTAATTTTTGCATATTTCAGGAAAATTGTACCCATCTTATTCAATATGTTCTAATAGTGATTTTCCTTCTGCTATGGTCATGTATTATATACCATTTGATAGGAATATTTAGTCAGAATTTTGGATCCTGAGAGTTTTGGGCTCGGCCTGGAAAGGGTTAAGCCCACACTGTTCAATTGTCTCTGGATTAGGAGAGAGGTTGTGAGGAGTAGCACTTAACCCTCCATTGCCTTGGAAGAATGGCCTGGCAATCTATTCCGGTCACCCTGCCAAGAAAGCTCAGGAGCTTCTGGGTTGCCAGGAGTCAGCATTGACTCGAAGGCACACATCTGCATTTGTGAGGAATGAGGTGCATTGGGAGGATCGTAATATTGGAATAGCACAGCAGACTGGGGGTTGGGACTCAGGTGCACTGCAAGAACAGTAGTGAATTCGAGAACTAGAACAGCAGGGGTGCTGCAGCCCTGGATGGAGTTGCATTGACCACACTGCATGGGAAAACGTCCATGGATAGTACTTACATTGTTCTCTTTAGGGATGTATTAATAAATGCTTTCTTTTATGAATACCAAAATCACAAAAACATAGAAAAGAACCGAAGACAGGATTCAGATTGTGACTGAGTATACTTGATCAAGAAGTGTGCAATGGTTTGTCCTGGGGTATGTGCAGGGCCGGCCCGTCCATTGAGCAAGAATGTTTTTTGCACAGGGCCCCGCGTTTCAGGGGGCCCCGCGCAAAAAACATCTTGCATTCCAAAGTTTTAAAAAATCATAAACCGGCTGCGGCTGCCGCTGCCGCCGTGGCAGCGGCAGAATGGAGAATCCCGCGGGGCCCATTTACAGTCCTTACCACCCCCCCCCCCATCAGCCCAGCTAAGTTTAAAAGAAAAAAAAACCCAGAAACCGGCTGCTGCCGCCGCTGCCGCCGTGGCAGCGGCAGAATGGAGAATCCCGCGGGGCCCCCCCTGTCCTGCAGTCTTCTATGCGGCCTCCGTCGGCTGTCAGAGCTGCGCGAAGAGAGAGAGCTTCTTCTCTCGCAGCTCTGTTAATCACGCCGCGGGGCTGAGGGGCAATCCCAACAGCCCCGCGGCGGGTTTAACAGAGCAGCGAGAAAGGGAAACTCTCCCTTCGCGTGGCTCTGAAAAGCCCGCGCTGAGGCCGCATAGAAGACTGCAGGACAGGGGGGCCCCGCGGGATTCTCCATTCTGCCGCTGCCACGGCGGCAGCGGCAACAGCAGCCGGTTTCTGGGTTTTTTTTCTTTTAAACTTAGCTGGGCTGATGGGGGGGGGTGGTAAGGACTGTAAATGGGCTGATGGGGAGGGAGGGAGGGGGGGAGTGGTAAGGACTGTAAATGGGCTGATGGGGAGGGAGGGAGGGAGGGGTAAGGACTGTAAATGGGCTGATGGGGGGGGTAAGGACTGTAAATGGGCTGATGGGGGGGGGGTAAGGACTGGTAATGGGCTATAGGGGGTTCGGACTGGAAGTGGGCTGATGGGGGGGTTAAGACTGGAAATGGGCTGATGGGGGAAGTTATGACAGGTAATGGGCTATGGGGGGCTACGACTAAAAGAGGTCTGATGGGGTGAATACCACTGGAAACGGTCTATGGGGCGGTGGGCAAAGACTGGAAAATGGCTGATGGGGGGTGTGAGGATTGGTAATGGGCTGTGGGGGGCATTAGGACTGGTAATGGGCTATGGGGGGGTTACAACAGGTAATGGGCTATGGGGTGGTACGACTACAAGTGGGCTGATGGGGGGATTAGGACTGGAAATGGGCTGATGGGGGTTACAACAGGTAATGGGTTATGGGGGGACTAAGACTACAAGTAGGCTGATAGGGGGTTAGGACTGGTAATGGGCTGTGGGGGGCGTTAGGACTGGTAGTGGGCTGGGGGGGTTAGGACTGGTACTGGGCTATGGGGGGTTACAACAGGTAATGGGCTATTGGGAGCTACGACTACAAGTGGGCTGATGGGGGATTAGGACTGGCAATGGGCTATGGGGGGTTTAGGACAGGTAATGGGCTGATGGGGTTACAACAGGTAATGGGCTATGGGGGGGCTAAGACTACAAGTAGGCTGATAGGGCGTTAGGACTGGTAATGGGCTGTGGGGGGCGTTAGGACTGGTAATGGGCTGGGGGGTTAGGACTGGTACTGGGCTATGGGGGGGTTACAACAGGTAATGGGCTATGGGGAGCTACGACTACAAGTGGGCTAATGGGGGGATTAGGACTGGAAATGGGCTATGGGGGGGTTAGGACAGGTAATGGGCTGATGGGGGGGGTACAACAGGAAATGGGCATTGGGGAGCTAAGACTACAAGTGGGCGGATGGGGGGATTAGGACTGGAAATGAGCTATGGGGGGGTTAGGACTGGTAATGGGTTGATGGGGGGTAAGACTGAAAATGGGCGGATGGGAGGGGAAGGACTGGAAGTGGGTTGATGGGGGGGTTAGGACTGGTAATGGGCTATAGGGGGTTCGGACTGGAAGTGGGCTGATGGGGGGATTAGGACTGGTAATGGGCTATAGGGGGTTCGGACTGGAAGTGGGCTGATGGGGGAGCTAGGACTGGTAATGGGATGGGGGGTTGCTAGGACTGGAAATGGGCTGAGTGGAAGGGGGGCTTGAACGGCAAATAGCTGATGGGGAGGGGGGCTTGGAATGGAAATGGGCTGAGTGGAAAGGGGGCTTGAACTGCAAATAGCTGATGGGGAGGGGGGCTTGGAATGGAAATGGGCTGTGAGGAGAGGGAGCTAGGACTGGAAATGGGCTGAGTGGGGGGGGGGGCTAGGACAGGAAATGGGCTGATGGAGGGGCCAGGATAGGACTGGAAATGGGCTGTTGGGGGTGCTAAGGTTGGAAATGGGCTGGGGTGGGGGCTTGAATTGAAATGGACTCATGGAGGGGCTAGAACTGGAAGTAGGCTCATGGGGGGCTTGGATTGGAAATGGGCTGAGTGGAGGAGAGCTAGGATTTGACATGGGCTGATGGTGGGGCTAGGAAAGGAATAGAAATGAGCTGATGGGGGGCTGGCATTGGAAATGAGCTGATGGAGGAACTGATAGGACTGGAAATGGGCTGATGAGGGGCTGGGATTGGAAATGAACTGATGGATGGACTCGGATAGGACTGGAAATGGATGGGGGACTAGGACTGGAAATGGGTTGATGGTGTGGCTAGGATAGGATTGGAAATGGTCTGATGGGGGACTAGGACTGGAAATGGGCTGATGCGGGGACTAGAAGGGAGCGGATGCTGGGTGGGACTGGAACTAGAATGGAGCTGATGTTGGGGGAGGATTAGAATGGATGGAGCTGGGAGAGTGAAATGGAGAGGGAAAAATATTTTGCGTGGGAGGGAAGACAAATCTACAATTGGCTGGATATTGGGAGAGTAAGTGGGGATTGAGGATGGAGGGATAAAATTTGAGTGGATGAAATAGGAATGAGGAAAGAGCAAAAGGAGAAAGATTAGTATGTTAAAGCAGATGTAGAGAGAGAATGGAAAAAAAAAACAAGACAGAAGAAAGGACAAATGGACAGCAGATGGAGAGTTAGCAGAAGACACGAAGAAACCAGAAGAAAGTGGCTGGAACAATTGCAACTGAAAAAAATGCACAAAAGATAGAAAAATATCTCTTTATTTTGAATTTATTAACTGGAATATGTCAGCTCTGGGAAATGTGCATCATTAATTTTTGCGCTTTGTTTAGTACAAGAGGAAATTAATTTATAGTTTTATTTCTACAGTGTTGTTGTGTATTCCAAGTTTGGCTTTTGGGGTTCCCAGTTTAATTATTGTCTTCCTGTTTCTAAATTGTGATTCCTTGTTTGGTGATGGTCTATGTTCTGCATGTGTAACTGAGCTGAGGTATTCTGTTTATGTAATTCCTATTTGACATTGCCACTTGTTCTTTCCCCAGTAGGTCATGTATTATTGTTCTCTGAAATGTATTGGTTTAATATTTGCAGTGTTGCCTTTTGATAGTTAGGGTATGGTGCTTTGTGAGTCCTGGTAGTGCTGTTAGGATACGGCGGGTTTGCTATGGGTTCTAAATGGGCAGTGTTTGTAGTAGTTCCTAATGTGCCTGGCGGTTGGTACTGGAATATAGTAATGTAGAAACCTTTTAGTCATTCTTTATCCATATACTCATTAAGAGGCATGTTTACTAAAAGTTAGTGTATGGTAACATTATGCAAATATTTATGCAAATGAGGCACCTTATGCAAATGAGGCCCCGCACCGAGTCTCCGCACATGGCCCCGCACCCCCCTTGGGCCGCCCCTGGGTATGTGACATATTATTTGGAGTCTTTTGTGCTATAAAAACAAAGTTATGCTTATTCTAACATTATTACAAATGAATGATACAGCAATAGAAAGATAAAATCCTGTAGGCTGACAGAGAGAACAGCTGTCCTGTGTTTATCTCTTTTGCTCTTACGATTAGCACACATAGTGGCGTGTTTACTAAAGAGTGTGCCGCTAACGCACATTTGAGCGGCAAAACTAGTGTGAAGGCCTAAGCTAACTTTAGGTGGCGCCGTGCATCCATCTCCCTGCCATGATCGTGTTGCTAACGTTCAGCATCCTCGAGGTGGCATGAGGTGCAGTTAGCGCACACCCATAATGCTGCACTATGCAATGCACCGTCAATGCCCGCATTCCACCATTAACCCACCCCGTCCCTGCCCGACTGCCCGCCACCTGGTTAGCACAGGGTGTTTAGCGCCAGGCCCCACGCTGCCAGCACGAACACTGCACTAAACGTGCACGGTAGTAAATAGGCCCCATAATCGTCTGATTCATTCCTACATCATGACCTAATTAGGAAATTGAAGTCGGACCTCTCTTTGTGCATTGCAGTGCTCACAGTGACTCTGTCATCCAGAAACCGCTGTGAGATTTCCAGTACCAAGGCATGGTAGGGGCATTGGTCACTGCTGTGATGGCATTGGGGAAAATAGGGGGAGGGGTATAGGGATGGAATGAGTATGGGGGAGGGGTTGGTCACTGATGACTGGCTGTTTGCATGAAATGGCTATTCTGACACGGGTGAAAACTCTCTCTTGCTATCTGTTTTGGATCCGTATGTACATTGTTGCCTAGTGGCTAAGGCATTTTGGGCTTGATAGTCCGTGGTGGCAGCTAACGCTGAACTTCAAACCTGGATATTCAATACCACGGCCATATCCTGGCTCTGGCACTGAATATCCCATTGCCCGGAGTGCCATGAAGCTAGCCAGGCAGCGTAGATATTGAGCTACTGCCCGGTTAGCTTTGGTGGCAAAGGTTAGGCCACTATGACTGCCATTCACCACTTAGTGATGCCCAGGCAGTGGCTCAGTATCGCCGCTCCCTTATTGCTGGGTGCTGCCCACGGAAGGCCCTGAGGCTGACCAGTGAGCACCAGGTGTGCAGCTGCCAATATTCAGTAGTGCCGCTGAACATCCTGGATAAGGGGATTAGCATTGTGAGCAGATCTCCTGACCGTGTTAATATCGGGCCTGTTATTTTTGTTTTATATGTATTCTGTGTTTTTATTGTGCGCACCACTTCGATTAGGATTATACAATCCAAGAAAGTTATTCATAAATAAGCATAAATGCATTTCATTATATATCTATATCTACATATCTAGGTATATGGGTGTCCCAGAGTGACTAGATTTATCCAAACCAAATTCTGGAGCAGAGGAAATACAGATAACACCTGAAAGGCTAGGACAATAAAATGCCTCAATTATAACCCATTTACGAAGAAAGCATCAGCATAAAAGAAAAAATATATAGCGTTATATGATAGTTAATTGTGAGCCCACGTGTTTCGGCAGAAGTCTGTATCAGATTTCAGCGAAATTAATGCAACATTGGGGACCAGGGACAGATATCAAAAGGCGGAAGGAAAGATCTATGCGGGAAGGAAAGAGAGGATGAAAGATGGGAAAAGTGGAGGAACCAAGAAAAAAACAATGACCAAGAAGATTAAAAGAATAAATAAATACAAAGAGGAGGGGGCACTGGTGAGCTTATGAACACTGGCCACCTAGGGCTAACTCTGAGCCTTACCTTCCTAAAAATGCATAAATGACGAGGAAGGGAAGCTGAAATGCTGCCTGAATCCCAAATGCGATTGTGCACTGGCCTTGGTGCACACGGAGGCTGTTTTTAGGCTGACATGGTGGTGGAGAAGTGGTGGAAGGGTCAGTAGCATGACCATGGCCCGCTGTACAGCTGCAGTCACCAGCATGAGGAGTAGCGCCGGCAGGAGTGCTTTCATGACATGGCCAGGCAGGGGTAATTGATAGCGCTATTGTAAACTACGACCTTGCCGAAGGGAAAGAGAAGAATAGTGCCAAAGCTTTGGTGTCCCCTGACACCTCTGCTGCGCCGAAGGAACAACGTTTGCGTAAGAGTCTGATTAGAACCCAGAGGCTGGAGCAATGGGGGTTGGTAATTGGTTGAGCATGTACAAGCCCCAGTGAAAGAGGGAGAAAGTACACTTGCAAAATTTTGTTCTTAGTTAAAGCCTACTATAGAATGCCTGCTAATAACAGTTGCTGCTCTTAGTTAAGGGGAGCAACCCTGTGTCCACGGCAATAGCAGCAGTTTGTCTGAACAACATCTTGATAGCTACGGACGGCTCCTGAGAACAGTGTCTCTGGCAGAATAGCCATTTTAATCCCATGATCTTGGATGGAACTGCACTTCGGCTTTGGAGTGCACCTCATACTTGACTTGACCATAATTGTGCAATGGGCTTTGAAGCCACCTATACAGAGACCCTAGCATATTTCAGTAGAGTAAACTGTCACACCCACGCCAGATAACATTTTGCAGTCTCGTGTCAATGGGCAGCAACCTCAAGTGGATGCTTCTATTACAAGGACAGACTTTCTGGAAATGTTCCAGGAGCCCAAGCTCCTGGATTTAGCCAATGTAGTCATGGAAAATGAGCAAGAGATCTGCTCCTTGGAGGACCGTGTAATCCAAAAGAAAAAAATATTCTTAAACAAAAAGATGCTACTGTGACCATCCAATCAAAGTTGAAAAATGTGGAGGAGTTGGCTAAAGAAATGACAGAGCTTTAGGATGACCTTGAGAATCAGCAGAGGTACTGTAATATCTGCATATTTTGACTGAGCCCTCTGAGGGAACCAAAAATTTGATGCTGTTGGTGCAGGAGATTTATGCATCTCTGATCCTTGGCTGGCATTCGAAGGTGAGATTTGATAGAACTTATAGAAGCCTTGGATGAAGATGAGTAATTTACTAAGACCTAGAGTATTTTCACTACTTTGAAGACAAGCATAAGAGTACAAGAGAAAAACATGTGGTAGAGTTCCGTAATCAAACTATTCAAAAATTTCAAGACCTCACCTGTACACATTAGAAAAAAGTCGGAGCTTCTACCCCTTGACACAAATAATGCAGGAGAGAGGTGTGAAGTATTGCCGAGGATTCTCCTTTGCTCTCGTTTTTTAGATAAATCATAAATTCTATTGGATGACAAAATTGGAGGACTGTTTGTATCTTTTCAACAGAGGTATCTGGTGATGGTAGACCTTAGTAGACACCAAAACATGATTGACAAGGTCCTGAATGAAAGGAACCCACCCCGAAATGGTGGAAGGTATCAGGACCCCACCAGCAACTGATGTTCATTTATTTCCAGAGCTTCTATACTGCAGGTCTCCTTTCTTCCACCAGGCACATAGGGCCTTTTCACTAAAGAGCCGCACATACCATGTGTTGAGAGCTAAAAAGGACATGTGGAAGTTGCAACAATTGTGTGCTAATGGTCGGGGCCATGCACAGCATGTCTCTTAGTGCACAGTACCCGAATGCCCAGCAGCAGCATTCCCAATCAACGTGGGTGTCCCTAATGACACAGCCAGCGCATGCTGTGTATGCCCCACTAACTGCAGTGTGCCCTCCACGTCCACACCCCACCCCTAACCTGCCCATTCTGTGTACCATCGCGATGGGCAATTCATGGGCATTTTAGCAGGCAGTGGCTGTCATGCCCATGTGGTAACGACTGCCACAGCCCCCATGCTGACATTTCGCACATGCAAAAACACACACTAACCTCACAGTACATTTTAGTAAAATGGCCCCAAAGATATCTGTACTGGTCTCAACAAACTGAAATGACAGAAGCCAAGAGGAGGTGGATAAATCATAATGGAACAAAAATAATAATTTATGATTATGCCAACTGCATATAATTCCCAGCTCCTACCAATATACTTATTGTGCACTGTCAGCAACAATACAATTATATCCCAAAGCCCAATCCGTCTTAAAGTTTAACAGCCGATAAGAAGTGCATGAGAAATATAGGGCATGTTCATGAAAGGCTTTAACATGCATTAATAATATTAAGGTGCGTTAAGAGCACACAACACTTTTATTTCTATGGGCGCAGTAGCACCTATCTTGCATTAATTTTTAGTAAATAAGGCCCACGGTCATTAAAATGTTTGTATTTATTTTAAAATGTTTTAATCTGTCATTTCTCATATCGTGAGCCGATCACAGTTCAACATTTGAAATATTAAATACATTAAAAGCAAACATTGCATAAACCAATGACCAATAAAATATAAAACTTCAATGCCAATACATGTAACTAGTTGTGACAGCAAAATTCCCCTAAATATTCACAGGACTTACCCTTCAGAGGTTTGAGGAAATCTTGTTGCAGTATAAACACAATGATTTCTACCTCCTGGGACATTGGCTACCTTTGCGTTCCAGCTTTCCTGCCCTACAAGGAATGATTGACAGCTAGACCTAATGAGTGTCAAAAATTCAATCTTTATTTAAAAAAGCAAAAAACATCCCTAATAAAATGCAAATGTTTTTATTTTAAAAAAGCTCTTTTTTAAAGAGGGGGTATCATTCTTTAATCATTAACCTCATACTGGTCTTTATCTGCCGTCATTTACTATATGTTACTATATATATAAAGAAAATATATAAAAACAGAAATACAAAAAACAAACAGGAGAAAAACAGAAAACAAAGAAACATAAAACAAAATAAAAGGAGAGATGAGGAGACGAGAGGGGGAGGGATGTATGGCCTCCAAAAGAGCCAAAAATTTAAACTTGCTACCTAGAATTATCCAAACCACAACCTTTTCCATGTCTGCAATAATCTAAGCCACAGTTGCAGTAAGAATTATCAAAATTACAGATCTCTCTGTTTCAGTGTGACTCAGTATCCAAGACATTGATGCCTATGTCCCAGTGCATCCAGAATTATTCAGATCACGGTTGTCTGCTTCATCACAACTAGAACTATCCAAGCTGCAGCTGCTTCTCTTATGATGCGCCTCTATTCAGAGCTTCCCCTCCATGACTCAGAACCACACACTCCGTTCAGATTCCTTTTTGTTTTGACTCACCATGTGAGTTGGGGCAAAGAGAGATGACGAACCAGAAGCTCGCTTATTAACCAACTGAAGATGACGTTGTTACAGAAGTTATTCTGTGTTCAAAAGCTGCAGTAGAAGAAGCTGCAGATCGCTCAATTCTTTCTTTTGCCAAGGGAAGGATACTGAAAAAAGTGAAAGATCAAGGATCGTCTTGCACTGAAAACTCCTAGCTGGTTGAAAGAGTATGAATTTCAGGATAAACTGGTTTGCAGTAGATTTATCTATGCCTATTTTTGATAAAATGTAATTGACACTTGATTAGAACAAACATCTCTTCACCCTCACAGTATGCATTACTGGAAGCCAAATATGATATTTCTTTTCATTTATTAAATATTTTACCTGCAGTTACAAAACGCCCAAGGCAGGATACATAAAACATGCAATGATATAATGCTGTGATATTGACACATTAACAGCATATTAAAGGATTAGTAGCAGCATTGGAAACATCCATAAAACCACCCACAGAATCTCACTCAGCTACCCCAAGGAAACAAAAATGTTTTTACTGCCCTCCTGAACCCCATGAGATCATCCAGGAAACAGATGCCATTGGGCAAGCCATACCACAAAAAGGACGGCGAACATGTCATTGTCCTGGCCCACAATCTGGCTGAATGGAACAATTTTGCTCCAGGAAGAGCAAATAAATCATCACCCTAGGAAACATTACACAACTGAAAATAAACCAACAACCAGGGAACAGCTGATGAAATATTTTAAACATGGGCAGATAACCTGCATCAAGGCCGCAATCGCAGTCTTCTCTTCCTGTTTTGCCCACGGGGATCCGATTTCCCACAGCACACAGGAGTCTTTGCCAGGATTCCTGAGGGCAGAACAGGAGAGGAAGACCGCGGGGCTAGGGGCAGAGTTTGGGGCAGAGTCAAAGTAGAATTGAGGAGGAGCTTGGCCCCACCCCCCAAACAAACAGGTGTTCTGCTGCCCCCGAATTAGCCTGCCTATTTAGCCACTCATTTTGTTCCTTATGTTCTTGTTCATATGTTGAGATCATCACAAGCTTCTTGATTAACGCTACCTTAGGAGACTTGCCTTAGTTTCAAAATAGCTTTTGGTTTTCTCTGACCTTCTTTGTGGAATTTGCTTCCTCTTTATTTAAGGCAGAAACGTTGCTACCTTAAATTTAAGAAGGATCTGAAAACATGGGGCCCCTTTTACTAACGCTTAGCTCAAACTCTCTGCCACATAACCCATAGGAATAAAATAGGCCACGCAGCAGATAGCTCAAGCTAAATGTTAGTAAAAGAGGTCCTTGGTTTTTCAAAATATTGAGATATTGTGAGAGGGTCATTGTGGGTCTTACAGAGAGATATGAGAGGAAATTTTTGTTTAATTTTACTTTACTTTTAATTTTACTTGTCTTTGCTTATTGTTTGTTTTTTCTTGACATTTTTACTTTGTTTTATTTGCTTTGTTTAGTTTTTATGAGATTGTATTATTTTATTTTTATTTTATTCCTGGATTATATTGTAGTTATTGTGTCTAGTTTTCATTTTTTGTTTCACTTTAATTGATGCAAAACCCTTTCATTAATCCTGCAGTTATGTATGGAGGGGTGCGTTTGAACTGTTTTTAGGTTTTATAAGGTCTTATGCTACTGTCTTCCTCCTTTTTAATTGATTCAGGCTGATTTTATTGGCGTCTGCTCTGTTTTCTTGGGAGAGAGATTGTTTGCATCATTTCTTTGCATTTGGCACTCTGTCGTAAGTTTTGAGATATCATTTATTATTGTTTATATGTTTTGTTCAAATGTTTTTATGTCTCTTTTTGTAGACCGTATATCCACATAAGATTTTCTTTTACTATAGAGGGAAAGTAGACCTTTTTGCTCCACCCAGGGATGTATATGCTAACGTCTCCTGGAAATTGGTGTCTTCCTTTTTGCTCCTTTTGGTTTTCTTCTTGCGCATTTTTTTTACCATTTTGACCTATTTATTTATTATTTGATTAATTTTATTATTTTATGTAATTCATTTTAATGCGGTCTGTATGTTCAATGCTTTTTGCTTGGTTCTGTATGCCCTGGAGGAATTCCTTTTGTTTTGACCGTTATCTTTGTAGACGTGTTTATTTATGTCCCTGATGCAGGATTTATTCTGAAACATGTTGGTCTTTGAAGTGTCAATGAAGCGTTTGCACTTTATTCTGATTCTGACATTGGTCCTTTGAATTACAAATTATCTTATTGTTTTTAACATATTAAAATATTTTTAATGTGTTCAATCTTTTGGTATCTCGACTACCACATTTTTTTGTTTATTTTACTACATTCATGGTAGTGTTATTCCTTTTACTTTTTGTCTGTGATGCTAGCAACTGCGTTAAGCAAAGCATTGTTGGAGTAGCCTCCCATGCACCCATTCCTAGGAAGAGTATGGAAAAGATTTCAGCAAAATTAAGCCGAGTTGTTACCTCAAAACTAAAAATGAACTTTTATAGCTAACAAACTGAAGCAGTTCATCATCTCAATAAGTTGTATTCTTGGGTGAAGAAGCTAACTACAGCACAGTAGATAGCATGGTATTAGTCACTGTTAATCATGGTGATTGGAATGAATTTAATATAGTAACATGCTCTGAGGTAGCTCGGGCTATTTCTTTGGTAAAAAACAAAAGTGGCTACTTGGAGCCCTGTCCATCTTATATCGTGACTATGGCCGTATTGGTGGCTATTATTAATCAATCCCCGCTGCCAGGAAGTTCCAGTAGAGATTGAATAAAGCATCTACATGTAAATGGTGATTTTAGAAAGAGATGAATTTTACAGGTGGATGTCCATAAAACATACAGATTGCAAGAGGATGAGGTTAACGTGTGACCTAGGCAAAGAAAATATTAACATAGGTATTCTTATTTCATAGAGGGAATGCACATGTCAGACTTCAGCTGTCCACGTCGGTATTCACAGCTGCTCCTTGGCACACGTCAAGGAGGGTCTTTTACTAATGGGCGTTAGCTGGCAGCGTGTGTTCTGGTATGTGCTAAAGGCACGCTGGGATGCACGCTGCGGGCTAGCCCAGGGCCATCACAGTTAGCAAAGAATGATTCCCACGCCTACTATACAACCCACATTAGAGATGCAAGTGGACGGGGTAGGGGCAGAAAGTGGGCCTGCTCAGCTTGATGCAGTTGGCATTGGGTTTAGTCCATGCGCTAACTGCATTAGCGTGGGTTCACCTAATGTCACTTCATTAGGTAGCGTTAGGCGCACTCCTGCTAATGCAGAGCACGCTATGGGATAGGGCTCCATGTTAACTGCCAGGGAAATGCTTTCCATGCCCCCTTAGTAAATGTGGGGGTGTAGCACGTAACGCATCATGTTTTAGTGCTATTTGTGCATGAGGTGAAACAACTTAGCGCACGTTAGTAAAAGGCCCTCATAGTGTTCACTTCAGCCGGCCCTTTTCAAGAGGGGTTAATGGCATTATCCTTATTAATGCCCATTGCTTATTTCCCTATCCTCATTAAATGAAGATAGCGGCCTCTGCAGCTAATTGGCGGCATTTACACATACAGGATTGTGAAATGGTGAAGCTAAATGTGTGGAAGTGGCAGCACGTAGAGGTGTAAGTTGCCAGGTTTGCTCTGTTTTTTTTCTCATGTATAGATTTGTAAAATGGCTTCTCCAGCTCCGTGTATCGGCAGATACAGTACACGTGTGCTCTTGCAACTCATTCATATTTCAGAAAAGCTTCGCATTTGGCAGAGCCTTTTATAAAATACTTCTTGAATTGTGCACACCCCAATCTCAACATCTCAATTCCAGTCTCCCTGTACCACCTAAAATGTGCCTTCATATGCCGTTAATACCCAGAGGAGGCCACCGATGTAGGTAGTGCTAACCAAGGACATGGACAGAGTGGTATGCCTAAGGCCATTGTAGGGGGGGGGGGGGGTTGGCAGGAGATGCCTCACATTCAGAAACCCCCCAGATAGTAATGTCGCTGGATGCTGAAAAAGCATAAGAAAACATTTGATAAGGTGCAGTGAGTATTCATCTTTAGGATTGCCTAAGATGTTTGTTTAGGATCTTTGATTACAACCTTTGGAGGGAAGCATTTTAAAGAGGGGTCATTTTATAAAGCTTTTTCTGTGTGTAAAGCCTGATTTTATAAAATTGTGCTACCGCATACACAAGTAAGGTATGTATATGGGAAGAGTGCTCCTACGTTTGCGTGATCTGGGGGTATAGCATTCTCCTACTACTACTGCTGAGCATTTGTATAGTGCGACAAGTCATACGCAGCGCAGCAGAGACATGTAAGAGACAGTCCCTGCTCATCAGAGCTTACAATCTAGTCGAGAGAGACAACACAGAAGGTGTAGGCAGGGATAAAACAAGGGGGAAGGGAAAAGAAAAAGGAGATCAGGTGAGTCAAGATCCAAAAGTAGCAGCGAAGAGGTAAGTTTTCAGCCTGGATTTGAAGAGGGTCAGAGAAGGTGCCTGGCATAGACACAGGTAGTTTGTTCCAGGCGTAAAGTGCAGCAAGGTGAAAAGAGCGAAGTCTGGAGTTAGCAATAAAAGAGAAGGGCACAGATAGAAGCAGTTTGCCAGAAGAGTGGAGTTCCCAAGAGGGGTTGTAAGGAGAGATAAGAGAGGAAAGTTAGTGAGGAGCCGCAGAGTGAATGCATTTATAGGGCAGCAGGAGACGTTTGAACTGGATGCGGAAATGGATAGGGAGCCAATGAAGTGACTTGAGAAGAGGAGTAATATGGGCATGACAAGGCTGGCAGAAGATTAGCCGTGCAGCAGAGTGCTAAACACATTGAAGGGGAGAGAGATGATTCAAAGGGAGACCAGCAAGAAGTAGGTTACAGTAGTCAAGACGGGAGGTGATTAATGAATGGATAAGCATCTTAGTAGTGTGTTCAGAAAGGAATGGGCAGATTTTGTTGATGTTATAGAGAAAGAAACGGCAGGTCTTAGCTATCAGATGAATATGTGTGGAGAAGGAGAGAGAGGAGTCAAAGACAACCCCAAGATTGTGAGCCGAGGAAACTGGAAGGAGTAGAGAGCTATCCACAGACTGAGAAAGGAGGAAGAGGAGAGGAGGTTTTAGGGGGCATAGTATGGGTGGAGTAGAGGCTGAATTGAGATGTGTGTGTGTGTGTGTGTGTGTATTTTATATGCTGCATGGGCCAGCGCATAGAATAGATGCATACATATACACCTTTGGAGTGGGTATAAGTTTGTGTATCAGCATTTGTGTACTATTGGATCTGGATCTGGAAGCTTCTTCTATAAAGGTACCTAGGCATCTATGTTGCTGTGGTAGTGTGGTGTGCAATGGGAAGGGGCTTTCTGTTCAACCACCAAAGAGACAGCAGTTCAGAGAAAACAAAACTTGTTTTTATTCAGACCCAGTTTGTTACAGCTTCACAGAGCTGGTCTCCTGGCCCTTCCTCCATCCCAGTTAAAATTCCTTCTTTGCCCAGTTAAAGTTGCTACTTTTTGTATGGCTTGCCTTGAAAGGCTTCCTGGCTCCACAGACCTCTCTCCCTCCTGCAGCCTGCTGCCTTTTAACCTCTCCTTGTGAGCCACACCCTCCCAGCCTTGAACTCTGAGTTGCAGGCTCTCTTAAAGGGGCCTGTTGATAATCCCTCTGGAGAGGAAGGGCACTCTATAGACCCCATCACAATTGCCTTTATAAAATAACCATGAAATAGGCACCTTTTTGCACTTCTCACCTAGGTGCGCGGTTATAAAATTACCCCCCACATGCGCAGCCTGTGTCTTCTCTGCTGACTGGGAAAACCATCTTAGAGATTAAGGGGACTAGTTACTAAGGTGCACAAATGTTAACACAAGTTAATTCACTGTTAATGCATACTATTGAATAGCATGGGGCCTGAGCTACAGCAGCAAAGCATTATGGTGAATTAATGCACGTTAAAGGTAGTACAATTGAAACTAGCCCCTTACCCTGTAAGTTAAAGGATAATGTTCCACTGCTGTTTATTTGGTTAGTTAAGTTCTAGTTAAAAATTTGGCCTGTAAGTAGCTGACATGATTAGAATAGCAGTTCAAGCTGGCTTTGTAGAGCAAATTTGTTTCAACATCCCACCTATCCTGCCCCACTCTCATCCATCCATCTCCTGCTTTTCTTTTCCAGAGTTTTAGAGGGGCAGAGGCCTGATACATCTGGCAACATTATCGAAATAGCTAATAGAAGTTTTAGTAGCAAGGCCTTGAGAAAACGGCTATAATAGGGTGTTTTTGAAAGCTATTGCAAATGCTGAACCTAAAGCAGCAGTATGTAACAAGTACATTTCCTGAGTTTTCTTTGGACAGTGGCATCTAACAGGGAGCCCTTTACCCCGTTACTATACGTGCTGGTTGTAGATTCACCATAGAGAAAAGATCAGTTACAAGTCTAACTGGCATTACAACAGCAGATAGCATTGTATGCCCATGATGCCCTATTGCATTTGGCACACTTGAAAAATAACCTTTTTGAAATCATTTTTGGAATTGCTAGAGGCAAACGATGAAGTTAATGGTTAACTCCTCTTGATACTTGTGTTCAGAAGGAGAAGTTTCTACAACATAGGCAACTAAGATCTTTAAATGCCTGAATATCCAGGTACCCTTACAGCTAACAAATCTTTTCAAATTAAACTATTATAAGATAGTGCAGGGAATTAAAGCAGATTTGAATAGATGGAATATCCTACTTCTCACCCTAATTGGCTGAATATTTGCTTTTAAAATGAGTAGCTTGGAGTGGTTGGAGTAGGGAGAATGAATGTGTTCGTTTTGTATGTGTTTGGGGAGCTGCTTGCTTGGTTGGTGCTTATCACCTTGGCTAGTTGATTTCTACCTGGGGATGTGGGGGGTTGTCGGGCAGATTTGAATGGGTGGGGAGGGGAAGGTTGAGGGGTAGGAGAGAATAGAATGGGGCTTGGTTGTGTTGGTTGGAAGATTTTGAGTGGGTGGAGAGTGTGATTGGGTGTGTGCGATGAAGGGGGGGGGAAACTGGCAGAAGACTATGGTGTGATGGCTAAGGAAGTGTTAGTGTCTTGGAATATAGCAGCATTGGGCTTACCTATTAAAGGAAAAAAGTACTTACTGCTTTGAGAAGGCACCGTGCCACCATAGCCTTGTTGAAGGGAACCCATTTGAGCTTGGTAAAGCATGAAAAATGTAAGCAGGAAAGAGTGAGCTCTTGTTGTTATGCTTTGGCTCACAATTCTAGGAAGGCTGGAGGGACTATTTTACTCCATAAAAATATTCCATAAAAATATTGTTTGGGGAACAAAAGAAATTCAGAAATTCAGGATCCTGAAGGGTGTTATGTGGGTGTATTTGGGGAATTATGTGGTATAAATATTGGTTTATTTCTGTGTACTTCCCCATTGACAACGATGCTTCATTTTTTGTAAAGATTTAGAAGGTATGGATGGAACTTGAAAATGCTCCGGTGTTATTGGCAAGCGACTTTGGTAATGTGGCTAATTTTGCATTTGGACCTCATCTAAACTGTCATCAGTTCACAGTACCCTCAAAGAGGTGATGTGTCTGTGCCAGGTGGGGTGGGATACCCTCGGATGTCTGGAGGGTGATACACCCTGATGAGAAGGACTATCTTCACATTTCTAGAGCACACAGTGCACAGATCAGGATAGACTACGTTTGGTTTCTGAGTCCTTATTTTCTAAGGTCCAGATGATAGAAGTAGTGTCTGCTTCTCTCAGACCATCTGCCTGTTCTTTTGGGCCTGACTTGTGCCAGAGCTGTCTCCCATGGGGCTTAGAGAATGCCTCTTAGCCTTCATAGATAGTTTGAGTATCTCGGGAAACAATAGGATGATTCTGATGCTCTTTATTGAATGATATATAATGATCCTGGTTTATCCTGGAAGAAAAACAAGGTTAAGAGAAGTGATCATTGCATATTGTAGTTGTAAGTTAAAGTGCTTAGAGGCCACACCGCTTCAGCTTAGTAAGCTGTCAAGAGAGGCACAGAGAAAGCTGGCGTGGACTCCAACAGGAGAACAGTTTTCTCAATTATAAGCCTCTGTGAGATTATTCATTAGGGGAAAGTTCATAGACTGTTGTTGCTGTTGTTAAGTGCCGTCAAGTTCATGTCGACTCATGGAGACTCTCTGGATAGTTGTCCTAAGCTGTATTTGGTCTTCAGTTAGGCGGCTCATTGTTGATAGAGTGGCATCCATATCTGCTGTTATTGTATAGATCCATCTCATTGCTGGCCTTCCTCTTTTGCATTGACCTTCAACCTTGCTAGGCATGATGTCTTTCTGTAATGATCTCTCTCTTTGCATGATGTGACCAAAGTATGAAAGTCAAAGTCTTGTCATCTGAGCTTTTAAAGAAAGCTTTGGTTTGATCTCCTCTAGTACTGACTGGAAATTTAAGCTTTTTCGGTTTGGCAGCCATGTGGGATGTTGTATTGCATAATTGCTTGGCTTGGCCCAAGGACCCCATTTTGTTCCAGTGTTGAGAGATGAGCATAGGGAGTGCCATATTGATAATAAACATATTGGTGAGATCTTGAGTTGTTTTATGGACAATTATATGTGGGCGAGCATGTTTCAGAGGAGATCATGGGAGCATTTTTTGCGGGCCTAGATTTGCCTCAGCTTACTTATGAGCACTGCCAGAGTTTTCAGACCCCTGTGTCTGAAAAGGAGGTGCTCACAGTGATTAAGGGTTTTCACAATTTAAAGGTACCAGGGCCCAATGGACCTTTCTAAAATTCTTGAACCTCGTGTGGTAGGGCTTTTAATGGGGTATGTGTGATCAAGTCATTAAGGTTGGGCCACAGTTGCCCAGGTGTCAATTATGGTGTTGCCTAAAGAGGAACCAAATCTGTCCAATGGATTTCCAAATGATAAGTTACTTCAGGGATGGGTGTATGGTATTAACATCTAATTTGTTTTAAAAGTAATTAGTTGACTGACTACCTGCATAGTTTATTATAAGGGGTTTTTTTTTTACCTCTGAGGAAGCAGTCCTATTGGTATCTAGATGTATATTCCGATAGGAGTAATAAGTGATTGAGATCACAAGAAGGATGCAATCTGAGGTCCCTTTTGCCCTTCTGTTGGTGCATTTGGCAAATTGAGGTGATTTTCTTTGTGTGTGAAATTGTTGTCTAAAGAGGGTCATAATTAGTTTGAATCTGGTGATATTGCAAGATCCTATATAGGCGCTGTCATCAATTCTAATATTATTATAACTGTTTGCTGAAATTTCTGATTGGAAGGTAAATTAGGGGAAGTCTTGGCATTAGATGAAGGGGGAGGTTTGGTCTGGTATTTTTCCTTTGAAGTGGGTATGGGATTTTGTTTGATAATGGGGTGCTGTACCAAACAATTTGAGGGATTTATATGCTTCGAATGTAGGGCCTCTGAGGGAGAATGCAAAGTGGTTGGCTGGCTGAAGGGAGTCAACCCTTTCTTTGAAGGGCTAGGTATCATTGATAAAAATGTTGCTCTTTCCCCAGTGACTATATATCTTACAAAACCTGGATTTAAAGTTCTGGGTTAGAGTGGTGAAAACATTTTAAGGAAGGAATGTAAGCTCCACTTTCCCTTGAAGGTGCTTCAGCAAGGGCTAAATGATGGAGGGTTGGATTTGCCTGATTTGAATTTGTACATGAGTTGTCATCTCTGCATTGCGCGGAGATGGTTGAAGAACCAATCAGCTTTGGCGGACAAACACTCTGAGAAGCAATCGGTGCTGCTTTAATCTTTGGCATATGCTTTGCACTGCACACCCCATATTCCTATTTTGGAGGAAGACATTTGGTATGGGCTGTCCAAAGGGCTAGGATGTGGGCATTTCAAGATATTTTCTCTTTTGTGGGAATGGAGAGTTTTCTCTGGGACTTGGGAGATCAGCCTTCCAGGGCTGGGAGCAGGCAGGGCTTATTCATCTAGGGCAGTTCTTGGAGGACAGTGGTGTCACCCTTGGAGATTTTGCAGAGGCATCTTGACTTGGGTGGTGGAGAGGACTATGGGTTAATCTGCAGACCTTTTGGGTTTTCTCTTTTGAGGGTTGCCTTACAAAGGAAGGCCTGACTGTTGGGCTTATTTTGTGGATTCACTAGGGACTACTGCAAGGGCTGGGAAGGGGTTTTCCACAAGGTATTTTACAAAAGTGGAATAGGGAGATGGATGCCACGTTGGATGAGGATGATTTGGGTGAGTGTATCATGTATGCAGGATGTGGTGGCGAGTGTAATACAGGAAGTACAGTTTAAAATTTGTGTATAGGGTGTATATGTATCCAATTTGGGCCCATAGAGCTGGGGTTTTAGATTCCGGATCATGTGAGGCCAAAGATGGTATCTACCTGCATTGTGTGTGGCAATGTCCCCGTATTGCTTAGTTGTGGGAACAAGTATTTCAGTTTGTGACCCTGGTGTTGTAGGTTAATATGCAACCAGCATCTGCAGTGTGCCTGTTTGGATATGCATGATCAGCTTCCTTTGGGAAATGATGCAAATGTATTTGCTCGCTTAGTAGTTAAAACAAGTGATGTTGATACACCGGGCGGAGAAGAAGCCCCCTACATATGAGGCTTGGAGAATGCAATTGCATGAGTTGTTGAAAATGGAACGTATCACTTATTCCAGTGCTCTCTCTCATATGAGCCCATTTTAATAACTGAAAATTCATGTGACCCCAAGCTCCTTCCCCGTCCTCCACTCTTCTAAAGCAGGACAAAAGCAGCAACAGTAGCAGCAGCAGTCAGCACGGGGTCCTTTGTATCAGTGTCAGTGTGTGCTTACAGACCCCAGTACTTAGCATGGGTTTCCAGCCTAACCAAAAGCTAGCTTACAAGTGGACAAGGGCCTATGAATGTTCTCTGGCTCATAGGTCACATACTGAGTGACTGATGACTGCCACCACTTG
This sequence comes from Ichthyophis bannanicus, assembly GCA_033557465.1. Taxonomy (NCBI): domain Eukaryota; kingdom Metazoa; phylum Chordata; class Amphibia; order Gymnophiona; family Ichthyophiidae; genus Ichthyophis; species Ichthyophis bannanicus. Next base: position 417,642,557 of record CM066036.1, on the reverse strand, counting down.
GCATAGGTCACAGTGAAAGTCTGGAGAGAAGGGGAAATAGCCATATTTCTGTGACCCCATCCACTGATGATGTGACCCCATTTGGGAAGCACTGGCTTATTCAGTATACAGTATGAGCTTGAGAAAGAACAAGCTTTTCTTAGAAGTTTGGCAACCCTCTCTGGTGACTTTAACTCCTTGATGTATGAGTACTATTATGAATGGGATATGTACATGAGAAGGTATGATGGGGGAAAGGAGGGGTTTAGGGAATGGTTGGAGAGGGCAAGAGGCATAGAATGCTGACTTTTTGGATGCCCCCCCCCCCTTGTGAGGAATTCACTGATTTGAGCTGTTGGGTTTTTTGCTGAGTATGTGATGGAGAGTTGGTTGACTCAATGCTTGTATACTGTGACCTTCTCTTTAAATGTTGTTAAAACCAGATTTGAACTAAAATGAGTAGCTTACTCAGTTTACTGTATCTTTTTCAGATGATTCCAGCAAATATTTCTAACATAGTATTTAAGAAATATGAGACTGTAGTTATCACATTTATTAGGAATCATAAAAGATTGAGACTTAGATTTTGTCATCTGCAGGTAGATTGAGAGGATGGTGGGCTGGCCTTGCCTGATTTACGCAACCATTTTTTGGGCCATGCATTAAGTATATATTAAAGGATGGTTGTATGATTGTTGAATGGGTACATGTAAAAGGGGTGGAAGTCAAGCTACATCCAAAATCCAAATAAATAAATGTGTTGATTAACGATGGCTTCAAGCAGTTTATTCTTGTTAAATCAGTTAATGATGGTGCATAAATGACTGGATGATGGGATATTAGATCTTGCCATTAATTAGTGGTTTTACTAAGCCAGGACTGCATGCAGCCCTGCCATCTGAACCAAGACACAGATGGTTAGAGGTTGGGGTAATGGAATGTAAACTTTGATTCAGGGAAATTCCCGGATGTCTGTTCTCGCATTTTTTTTTCCAGTATAACTTAACAGCTTCTTGGTTTGCATATTGGCAGCTGGCCCATTTCTTTTTGAGTAAATAGCACTTGCCCAGTGTAATCAGACTTCTTCCTGCTCTGTTACATTATGTTATTGAGTGATTCTACGATATCTACATAATGAGCGTAGGGAGACGGCTTTGGTCTAAGGACCTAGAACAGGCATCTGAACTTTTCAAGACTATTTGGGCAAGTGTGGTTAACATCTTGCATTATGCAAAGTTGAAAGAGACACTATATCAAAGTATCTACCAGATGCATGCAACGTCTTTTCAAGTGCAGAAAGCAAAACTTATGAACATGTGGGAGGGATTGTGCTAAAGTGGCCACCTCAGGACACATCTTTTTGGACATGTTCTGCTTTTAAAACATTCTGGTCATGGGTAATGGAACAAATTAAGTAAGTGGACTGGGCACTACACTACACTAAACCTGCTCTTAGCGTTGCTTGGAATGGGTATGCAGGATCTCTAAGGCTCGGAAAAGGTGGGGGCATTGCTTATTGCAGTTCATTGGACCATATCAGTACTTTGAAAACAGGATCATTCTCCTTGACAGCTATAGAAATGTTGTTTTCTGACTTTGATCAATATTTAGAAAACTGCACTGAGGGGGGGGGGGGAGTGTCTTAAAACATTATATCAAGCTGCGAGGAAGGTTTATAATCTCTCTTTAAACATACTGGATTGAGCACAGTGACCGAGTTCACAATAATGTACTTGGATTGGGTCTCTTCCATTCATTATTTCCATATTATTACTGATTTATCTGCTCTATAATTGCCTTGTTTGTTATATACATTGCAAAGTGTGTAAGTGTAGTATTCTTTGATTGTTATTGAATTTTAGTTGTTTATTTGGGTATGTTTTGGTTAGTTTAAAATCTCTGGACCTGGTTTATTAAGGTTTTTTTTTTCCATTATATGTCTTTGGGGACAAAGCTTAGTAAATCGGACCCTGTGTTGCAAACTCAGTTTGTTAAAGGAAAAAGAGGGTTTACTTGACGTCGACAATATCTCTGAGACTGTGGTTCAAACCTTACTATAAGTAAGAGTTTAGTGGTGCCAGTCTCTCTAGAAGAACGCAAGCAGAAGCGAGGTGGAAACAGCAAACCTTCATTCATCATACCCTACAAATAAAGGTTTGCTGTTTCCATCTCGCTTCTGCTTGTGTTCTTTTGTTGCTGGGAGAGTGTGCGCCCTCTTCCGGACTGCCGCTTCTCTCTGGAAGGACAGAAATAAGCACTTGTACATTCCAGGGGTATTGGCTCGTTAATCTCTCCTGATAAGAGCCTCTTGTGTTAATCTTCAGTAGCCAGTAAGAGACTGTGAAAGCTGGAATGAGCGATGGATTCCATTCCATGGCGAGCATCATAACATTATAGGCTGGCGCTTATCAGCCAGGGTAGGGCCAGAGAAACGGTGTCAAGGCAGGAGAAAATGATACTGCAAGAAATCAAAACCAAAGGGTGCCTTTTACACATGGTCCGAAGGCCTTGTCCGCTTATTTTCCTTTGTTGAATGGAACTGGAATAAATGAATCAAGTCTTGCTGGGGAAAGAACTCTGAGGAGAGCCACAGACATTCATTAGTGTACATTTGGTTTGTTAGTGCACCTTAAAACATTTAGTGAGCACTAAATTGATTTAGGAGTGGTTAGAACACTGGCTTGATAACCTAGCAACCAGGGTTCGATTCCCACTAGCACTCCTTGTGGCCTTGGGCAAGTCACTTAACCCTCCATTGCCTCGGAAGAAAGGCCTGGCAATCTACTTCCAGTGACACTGCCAAGAAAACCCAGGAGCTTCAGCTCTGATTCAAAGGCACACATTGCATTGCAAATTGATTTAATGCACATTAATTGATTTAGTACTCTTTAATTCATCAGTTCATTCTTGTTAAATCTATTTCGTGCACACAAAAAAGTCCCTATTAAAGCAAAAGTGTGAAACTAACAAAAAAAATCCAAAAATCATGAAAAGATTTGTGAAAAAAATCAAAAATAACCACATTTTTCTTGCCTGTGCACATCCCTATCACAGGATCAGTCGAAGTGAATTCAGACCATATTCATTTTGACATCTGCTTTCCTATTTAAACAGTGTGGCTCCTGTTGAGTCCACCTGGGCATGAAGGCATAAAGACCAATAAACAAGTAGGTGATATCTTTTTTATTTGACTAACTTATTACATTCATGGCTACCTTCAGAAGCTCTTCTTCCTTCATCAGGCTAGTACAGAATAACCCAGGGCTGATGTTGCCTGAATATACAAGAAAATTATGCAATGATGGCATGGCGGTGTTTGTTTTCAAAGCTCTAAAATGTTTTAAACAAAATCAACCTAGGGAAAATAGCACATGAAAGCTAGTCACAAGTTTATTAGCTCAATAAATTGGTTATCACCTACAGCTTTTTTGTTGACCTCTCATCTTATTACTTCCTGGTCACAACAACCAATAAATCAGAGCTTATCCAGTAACTTCCTGTTTCAATAACATGAGTCACAAGTGATATCTAAAACACAGGAGCATCTTGGTGCCCTTGCTTCCATCAATCTGAAGCCTTTTCCATTCAGTGGCAAACTCCTACTTTTTCCTTTATGGTGTAGGAGTCTGTGTACTGAAGGTTTCCTTAGCATTTCACCAGACAAAAAATATTAGTGCCTATGGTCCTAAGACATCAGATACCACATTGAAAGTAACATTTCCTGTGACTAGCAGAATAATCATCACCACCACAACCACAGCAAGTAATTCATTTTCAAAAGCAGCTTCCTGGGAGCAGAGACAAAGGGACGGACACATTTTTGACAGATAGCATCGAATACTGCAAATACACAGATGAACTTGCTGAGTTTAGAAAAGGACAAAGACGTGTTGGGCAAAGAGAAGCACCTGGCAAGTAAGATTTAATGTGGATAGGTGTTAAATAATATGTTTGAGCACAAGACTAGCAGGTGCAATATACTTTGAATGGGACACAGTTTCCTAACACTACCCAGGGAAGACCTAATGGTTCTATTAGATGAAAACAAACTTAATGGGAGCACATAGCCAGGCAGCACCAGCTAAAGCTGGCAACATGTAGACCCACATTAAATTGGGGTAGAAGTGAGGGATATCCTGCCATTATGTCAAGTATTTTTCTGAGCTCATTTGGAAAATGGGGTTAAATTATGGGCATCTATTCTGAAAACCGAGGTCTAAGTGTTAGGAAAAGTTGGGCCTGTAAGTCAGTAAGGTGCTGCATAATTTCTGTGTGTAAATCACTGTATTTTAATGGTTTGCGCATGTAAATCACCTGTCATGCATCCAAGGTAGCCAGTCGCCTTTCTGAAAGAACATACATTGGGCTGATCACGTGTACTTTCGATGTGGACGTACATGTGAGTGGAGCTTGGTGAGGACACCTAGTTATCTGGTTATTTTATAGCACACAGCTGAAGGCACACAAGATAGGCAGTCATTTCCCCCAGCTCTAGAGATGGTGCCAGGGACTGGGGGGCGTATTTTAGATGCTCTTTTTGTAGAGATGCCCACGAAGCCATTGTTGAAAGCCAGGTGTATAGAGATCCCCGTAAAGAGAATGTACTGCACAGGAGCGTGGCAGAGGTGCGCCCCAGGGGAGCAAGGGAATTGCACATTGTGCTATGATTTCAGAATTCTACAGGTACATTAGGCTCTGGTTGTCAAAGTGTTCAGGCCGGTACTAGTACTACTGCTATTACCACTTATCGTTTCTATAGCACTACAAGGCGTACGCAGCGTTGTACATCTAGATGTAAGAGACAGCTCCTGCTCATCAGAGCTTACAATCTAATCAAGTCAAACAAAATCACCTGCTTCTGACCACAAATAAGTTGCAAAAAATGCTCATTTGACAGCTGCAACGTCTCCAGGAGGAAATGCAAAATGCACTTACACCTGCAGCTGTTAATATTTGCTGGAAGAAGAAGCCTGCCCGTGAAAGCATATTCCAAACAGATTCCTGGCCCACTGACGCATATCTGAGTTTCTGAAATGACAGGGCATCTGTGTTAGTCTCATAACACATATGACCCCTTCTGACCTACCCGGGCCGGGGCATCCAAGTACCTGTTTCTGTGGGTGTGCACTTCGGGGACATCCACATTTGTGTAAACTAGCCTACCTCCGTGCACGCACATAGCTTTGCTATCTGTGCGAGGCCCATCTCCAGAACCAGTTACTGGGACCTTCATTTTTTGGATTGGAGACGGAGTGATTCAGAAGGTGTGGCTACTGCTCCCCTGATTTTTGGATGTTCTGCTCCGGACAGCACAGATTTTTCCTAGACATCCACTTCACAGCTTTATTTATGTGTGTCAGTGGCCACCTACACCGCTATTCTATAACGTAAGATCTGCATAGATTAGACTTCATAGACTAGGTGCAATTAACCATGTAAAAATACATATTAATCCATCCGCTTCTTATAGAATGATCTTTCACTTGGGATGTACGAAGATGTATTCTGAAGCATTGTCCAAACTGGCTCTGTTTACGTGAAAGAAAAGACATTTAGCAGGAAGTGTAATCACACACTAAAGATGTATTCGGCGCACTCTTGAAAGCGAGCATTTTACCAAAGCAGCTACAAACTAAACTAGGAGCCAGCCTCTAAGATTTAGCAGTAACAGATTTCTTCACCATCAACAGAAGGAATATTTTACTCAAAGAGTGGGAAAATGCTGGAACATTTTGCCAGCAGAAGTATTTATGACTCCAAAGAGAATCAGTTCAAAAGTTCATTGGACAAAATATGAGAGGGAAGAGGTTTTTGACGGTCTGATGATACTGCTACATGGTAGAGGAATGCATTGATGCAGCAGTTTGGAACTGATTACTGGATGTAGAGTTGGGAAAGAATTTTTCATTGTTGTAGAATTGACCACAGATGTCTTTTCCTCCTTCACCTGGATTATAAAGTAGAAAGAAATCTTGGAATGGAGGTCGCTGTCCATACTCATCCCCTAAACCAGGGGTCTCAAACACGCGGCCCACGGGCCGCATGCGGCCCGCGAGAGAACGTTGTGCGGCCCGCGATGGCTTCTGCTGCTGCTGCCATTGCCGCCGTGGCAACGGCAGAATCGACGGTCAATTTAAAAAAAAAAAAAAACTGGCTTCTGCTGCTCAAGCAGCAAAATCAGCTGTCCTGCGGCCCCTTCCTCTCTGCCCGGAGATCCCCGAGAGTGCTCCATCAGCGGGTGCTTTTCAAGCCGCGAAGAGAGAGAGTATTTCCCTCTCGCGAGGCTTGAAAAGTGACTAGGTTTAAGCCGCGCGAGAGGGAAATACTCTCTTCGCGGCTTAAAAAGCACCCGCTGATGAAGCACACTCAGGGCTCTCCGCGCAGAGGGGAAGGGGCCGCGGGACAGCTGATTTTCTGCTGGAGCAGCAGAAGCCAGGTTTTTTTTTAATTTACCTGGGGGGGGGGGGTGTAGGACTGGAAATGGGCTATTGGCAGGGGGGGTATGACTGGTAATGGGCTATTGGCAGGGGGGGGTATGACTGGAAATGGGCTATTGGCAGGGGGGGTATGACTGGAAATGGGCTATTGGCAGGACGGGGGGGTATGACTGGAAATGGGCTATTGGCAGGGGGGGGGGTATGACTGGAAATGGGCTATTGGCAGGGGGGGGTTATGACTGGAAATGGGCTATTGGCAGGGGGGGTTATGACTGGATATGGGCTATTGGCAGGGGGGTTATGAGTGGTAATGGGCTATGGTGGGGGCTAGGACTGGAAATGGGCAGGTGGGGGTTAGGAAGGACTGGAGGTGGGGCGATGGGGGGAGTTAGGACTGGTAATGAGCTATGGAGGGGCTGACTGAAATGGGGTAATGGGGGTTAGGGCTGGAAGTGGGCTATTGGCAGGGGGGTTATGACTGGTAATGGGCTATGGGGGGGGTAAGACTGAAAATGGGGTGATGGGGGTAAAACTGGAAGTGCGCTATGGGGAGGTTAGGACTGGTAATGGGCTATGGGGGGTCTAGGACTGGTAATGGGCTGGTGGGGGGGTTGCTAGGACTGGAAATGGGCTGAGTGGAAGGGGGGCTTGACTGCAAATGGCTGATGGGGAGGGGGGCTTGGAATGGAAATGGGCTGTGAGGGGAGGGAGCTAGGATTGGAAATGGGCTGATGGGGGGCTAGGATTGGAAATGGGCTGATGGTGAGGCTAGGATAGGACTGGAAATGGACTAATGGGGGGACTAGAAGGGAGCGGATGCTGGGTGGGGCTGGAACTAGAAGGGAGCTGATGTTGGGGGAGGATTAGAATGGGATGGAGCTGGGAAAGTGAAATGGAGAGGGGAAAAATATTTTGTCTGGGAGAGAAGACAAATCTACAATTGGCCAGGTATTGGGAGAGTAAGTGGGGATTGAGGATGGAGGGGTAAAATTTGAGTGGATGAAATAGGAATGAGGAAAGAGAAAAAGGAGAAAGATTAGTATGTTAAAGCAGATGTAGAGAGAGAATGGAAAAAAAACTAGGAGAGAAGAAAGGGCAAATGGACAGCAGACGATGGAGAGTTAGCAGAAGACATGAAGAAAACAGAAGAAAGTGGCTGGAACAATTGCAACTGAAAAAAATGCACAAAAGGTAGAAAAATATCTCTTTATTTTGAATTTATTAACTGGAATATGTCAGCTCTGGGAAATGTGCATCATTAATGTTTGCGCTTTGTTTAGTACAAGAGGAAATTAATTTATAGTTTTATTTCTACAGTGTTGTTGTACATTCCAAGTTTGGCTTTTGGGGTTCCCAGTTTAATTATTGTCTTCTTGTTTCTAAATCTTTTAGTCTTTCTTTATCCATACTCATTAAAGAGGCATGTTTACTAAAAGTTAGTGTATGGTAACATTATGCAAATATTTATGCAAATGAGGCCCCTTATGCAAATGAGGCCCCGCGTCTTATGCGGCCCCCGGGTTACTTTACAAGTCCTCATTTGGCCCTCAAAGCAATTTGAGTTTGAGACCCCTGCCCTAAACCATGAAGTCTGCTGACTGGGTATCATTCTGGACTCTAGACTTAATGGGGGCAATTTTCAAAGGCATCCATACATAAATAGGGTTTCATTGGCAGAGATGTACAATAGTTTTTGAAAACTGCCCACCCCATACATACGTACAATTACAGTATGTTTCCTTGAAGACACATTTTACAAAGGATGTCCAAATGCAATATGGGATGTGAACAGGGGTGGCCCAAGGGGGGTGCGGGGCCATGTGCAGAGACTCGGTGTGGGGCCTCATTTGCATAAGTGGCCTTATTTGCATAATGTTACCATACACTAACTTTTAGTAAACATGTCTCTTAATAAGTGTATGGATAAAGAAAGACTAAAAGATTTCTACATTACTATAATCCAGTGCCAACTGCCAGGCACATTAGGAACTACTACAAACGCTGCCCATTTAGAACCCATAGCAAACCCGCCGTATCCTGACAGCATTACCAGGACTCACAAAGCACCATACCCTACCTATCAAAAGGCAACACTGCAAATATTAAACCAATACATTTCAGAGAATACTGGGGAAAGAGAACAAGTGGCAATGTCAAATAGGAATTACATAAGCAGAATACCTCAGCTCAGTTACACATGCAGAACATAGACCATCACCAAACAAGGAATCACAATTTAGAAACAGGAAGGCAATAATTAAACTGGGAATCCCAAAAGCCAAACTTGGAATGTACAACAACACTGTAGAAATAAAACTATAATTTAATTTCCTCTTGTACCAAACAAAGCACAGACATTAATGATGCACATTTCCCAGAGCTTTCATATTCCAGTTAATAAATTCGAAATAAAGAGATATCTTTCTACCTTTTGTGCATTTTTTTCAGTTGCAATTGCTCCAGCCACTTTCTTCTGGTTTCTTCATGTTTTCTGCTAACTCTCCATCGTCTGCTGTCCATTTGTCCTTTCTTCTCTCTTCTAGTTTTTTTTTCCATTCTCTCTTTCTACATCTGCTTTAACATACTAATCTTTCTCCTTTTGCTCTTTCCTCATTCCTATTTCATCCACACAAATTTTACCCCTCCATCCTCAATCCCCACTTACTCTCCCAATACCCGGCCAATTGTAGATTTTTCATCCCTCGCACACAAAATATTTTCCCCTCTCCATTTTACTCTCCCAGCCCCATCCGATTCTAATCCTCCCCCAACATCAGCTCCCTTCTAGTTCCAGTCTCACCCAGCATCCATTCCCTTCTAGTCCCTGCATCAGCCCATTTCCAGTCCTAGCTCCCCCATCCATTTCCAGTCCTAGCTCCCCCATCCATTTCCAGTCCGTCCCTTCATCAGCTCATTTCCAATCCTAGCCCCCCATCAGTCCATTTCTAGTCATTTCCTAGCTCCACCATCAGCCCATGTCAAATCCTAGCTCCCCTCCACTCAGCCCAATTCCAGTCCAAGCCCCCCCATGAGCCTACTTCCAGTTCTAGCCCCTCCATGAGTCCATTTCAATTCAAGCCCCCACCACAGCCCATTTCCAATCTTAGCTCCCCCAACAGCCCATTTCCAGTCCTATCCTAGCTGCTCCATCAGCCCATTTTCAGTCCTAGCTCCCTTCCCTCACAGCCCATTTCCATTCCAAGCCCCCTCCCCATCAGCTATTTGCAGTTCAAGCCTCCCCTTCCACTCAGCCCATTTCCAGTCCTAGCAACCCCCCAACCCATTACCAGTCCTAACCCCCCATCACCCCATTTTCAGTTTAAGCCCCCCCTATAATCCATTACCAGTCCTAACCCCCCATCAGCCCACTTCTAGTCCTAACCCCATCAGCCCATTTCCAGTCAGCCCCCCATAGCCCATTGCCAGTCCTAACCCCCCCCATCAGCCCACAGCTCATTACCAGTCCTAACCACATCAGCCCACCTCAAGCCCTAACCCCTCCCCATCAGCCCATTTCCTGTCCTAGCCCCCCCCCCATAGCCCATTATCAGTCCTAACCCCCCCATAGCCCATTATCAGTCCTAACCCCCCCAACAGCCCATTACCAGTCCTAACCCCATCAGCCCACAGCCCATTACCAGTCTTAACCCCCCCATAGCCCATTACCAGTCTTAACCCCCCCATAGCCCATTACCAGTCCTAACCCCATCAGCCCACCTCAAGTCCTAACCCCTCCCCATCAGCCCATTTCCTGTCCTAACCCACCATAGCCCATTACCAGTCCTAACCCCCATCACCCCATTTCCAGACAGCCCCCATCAGCCCACAGCCCATTACCAGTAATAACCCCTCCATAGCCCATTACCAGTCCTAACCCCCCCCCCCCCCACCTCGGCTCATGGAAAATTTAAAAAAAAAAAGCTGGCTGCTGCCGCCACGGCAACAGCAGAATGGAGTGTCCCGCGGGGCCCCCTCTGCCCGGCTGAGCCCCTCTGCACCGGCTTTCAGATACGCGAAGGGAGAGTGTTTCCCTCGCATCTCTGTTAAGCCCGCAGGGGCTGATGGGAAGCAGGGGCTGATGGGAAATTTCCTATCTGCCCCTGCGGGCTTAACAGAGACGCGAGGGAGACACTCTCCCTTCGCGTATCTGAAAGCCGGCGCAGAGGGGCTCAGCCGGGCAGAGGGGGCCCCGCGGGACACTCCATTTTGCTGCTGCTATGGCGGCAGCGGCAGCAGCCAGCTTTTTTTTTTTTTTTTTAATTTAATTTTTAAAAAAGCAGAATGTTCTTTGTGCGGGGCCCCCTGAAACGCGGGGCCCTGTGCAAAAAACATTCTTGCTCAATGGACGGGCCGGCCCTGGATGTGAAAGCCAGAACATCTGGAAAAAAACAGGCACATCCAAGTTCAGGCATGATTTCACAATGGGGACGTGCCCGATATGGACGTCCATGGAGACATCTACATAGACGTCCCAGAATAGTATTTCAGAACGAGGATGTCTATTAGACTAATGGTTAGAGGACTGGATTTGGAGCAGGGTAGCCAGGGTTCAACACCCAGTGCTGTTCCTTGTAATCTTAGACTAGTCACATAATTCTCCACCTTCTCTATACCCACTTCCCTGATGCCTATTAGTGCCTGGAGCAGGTTTAAACATGGACAGGGTTACAGAATCCCCAATGTTTCTAAAATTCAACAGGGATGTCTAAGATATGATCTCCATATCTTAAAAAGAATATAGCAGAATTAGAAAAGGTACAGAGAAGAGCCACCAAAATGGTAAAGGGGATGGAAGGATACTCCTATGAAGAGAGGCTAAAAAGGTTAGGGCTCTTCGACTTGGAAAAGAGACGGCTGAGGGCAATGTTCCCTCTAATTTTCTGTAGGCTGTGTGCACATAAAATATCAGCTGTGTGCAGCTTTTGAAGGAAGGTTAAATTTTTGTGCGCCACATAACGACACTCGGAGTTATATACAGTATGTACACCACATTGATTTTAATCAAATTAAATGAAAATAGACGATTACTAAATGAAGCGGGAAATTTCTAGTAATTACAATCATAACTTTTAAATTTTAAGACGTCTGTGTTTTCGATCAGAATCAGAGCTGTAATTTTTGTGCGCTCTGTTGTAAAGTATGTGCGCTCGCTTGGCGAGGTGTGTGCGCGCGCACACGTGCACAGCTTAGAGGGAACAGTGGCTGAGGGGAGATATGATAGAGGTCTATAAATTAATGAATGGCATAGAACGGGTTAACGTAGATCCGTTGTTTATGCCTTCAAAAAGTAGAAAGACTAGGGGAATGCAATGAAGCTACAATATAACCCATTTAAGACTAATTGGAGAAAATACTTTTCCACGCAACATGTAATCAAACTCTGGAATTTGTTACCGGAAGATGTAGTAAAAGCTGTTAGTGTAGCTGGGTTTAAAAAAGGTTTGGACAAGTTCCTGGAAGAAAGGTGCATAAACCATTATTAAAGAGGACCTGGGAAATCCAGTGGGACAAGTATTGTGGAACCTGTGTACCTTTTTGGGAACCTGACTTGTACTTGTGACCTGGATTGGCCACTGCTGGAAACAGGATACTGGACTTGATGGACCTTGGTCTGACCCAGTATAGCATTTCTTATATTCTTATGTAAGTTGCACCTCCCCAGACATGCCTCAACCACACCCCCTGCCTACGTGGACATCTCCACATGGGAAATGTCTTTAAAGGCATTTGTAACATGGCTCTGGGGATGTCTCCGTGATTTGGACATCCACTTGCACGGCTTCGGATGGATACTTTAATTTAACAACATTTTCCTGCCTTTTGCATACTCCATCAGATATGCCCACATTTGAGGCCTTGCAACTTCAAAACAGTAACACACACTTCAGTGTTAGCGAGGTTGGAATATTGTATTGGGTGATATATGGGGCTTCCATAAATAACATTTGGTACAGAAAGCCATGGAGCCAAGATGATCTCAGGCTGAAAAAAAATATTAAACCAAATAACCGCACTGGGAGCAGAATATCACAAAAAAGAATATTAATACACTCCCACAATCATTCAATATCTCAAACTATCAACATTAATACTTCAACAGAACTAAAATTGCCCAAAAAGGGTCCCACTCTATAAATCCAGTCTTAAAAAGGAAAGAAAGATCAGCCAGTCATACAAATCTCAGCATTTTACCAAACCGGGGAGAAAAAGTCTCAGGACATTATCACATCCCTCTATGCGGCAAATCACAGCCGTAGGGGAAATACAGTAGACCACTCAACATCACTGGCTTAAGAAGCTCCCTTTTTCTTATTCAAATGTTTATTTTTGTTTAAAATGAAAGACTTAAAGTACTTTTTCAATCTCCAATATTTCTTTAATAATTTTTAATCAATTTTTTAATGCAATTTCTATCTATTGAACAGTCATTGGTACCTCTTTACCCACAATCTTTAAGAGGTAAAACCAGATCTAGTATGATGATTACCCAGCGGATGCATAGGGAAGCAGTTACACACACCAGCTCAAACATAGAAACATAGAAAAATAGAAATATGACGACAGAAAAAGACCACATGGCTTATCTAGTCTGTCCTTCCGTATGAACAACTACAACAGGCCCCTTTTTACCTTTAGAGATCCTCTGTGTTTGTCCCATGCTTTTTTGAATTCAGTTACTGTCCTCATCTCTACCACCTCCACTGGGAGACTATTCCACGGATCCACTACTCTTTCCATAAAGAAATATTTCCGCATATCACTCCTGAATCTATCTCCCTTCACCCTCATCCCATGTCCCCTCGTAGCAGAACTTGCTTTCAATTGAAAGAGGCTCTCTCCCTGAATATTTATGCCATGGAGGTATTTAAACATCTCAATCATATCACCTCTATCCCGCCTTTCCTCTAAGGTGTACATATTAAGATCTTTAAGTCTGTCCTCATATGCTTTATAATGAAGACCACTAATCATTTTAGTAGCCACCCTCTGCACCGACTCCATCCTGTTCACATCCTTTTGAAGGTGCGATCTCCAGAATTGCACACTATACTCCAAATGAGGTCGCACCAAAGACTTATACAGAGGCATTATCACCTTCTTTTTTCTGCTAGCCATTCCTCTCCGTATGCACCCAAGCATCCTTCTAGCTTTTGCCCTCGCCTTTTCTACCTCTTTAGCTACTTTAAGATCATCAGACACAACCACGCCTAGGTCCCGCTCTTCTTTAGTGGAGAAAAGTACTTCACCCCTTATACTATATTGCTCCCTTGGATTGCTGCAGCCCAAATGCAAGACCTTACATTTTTTAACATTAAATCCCAGCTGCCAAATTCTAGACCATTCTTCAAGCTTAGCTAGATCCCTCCTCATGTTATCTACACCTTCCTGGGTGTCCACTCTATTGCAGATTTTGGTATCATCCGCAAAGAGGCAAACCTTACCCGACAGCCCTTCCGCTATATCACTAACAAAGATGTTAAAAAGAATCGGACCAAGGACATATCCCTGGGGCACACCACTGGTAACATCCTTCTCCTCAGAGTGAGCTCCATTTACCTGTACTCTTTGTCGCCTCCTGCAAACAAAATGGATCACAGCAGTTAAAGACTTTCACAAACGTTTCCACAAAGTTCCCACCAATGTACTTGGCTTAGGAATTGCTGACAGTTAATCCAACTAGCTTCTGCTACCCAACAAAGATCTTCGTTCACCCATACAGGCTTCCTCAGGGGCAAAAGAAGTGGAGCCAGGAAAAATCCCATTCACAGATTCCGTGTTTAAAACCACCATTTTTAAAGAGAGTCACCACCAATTAGAGAAAGACCCACCTAACTGTAGGAGGAGCTACTCAGAGGCTACCAATATAGCACAAAGAGGGGAGCACAGATTAGAGCCACACAGAATCTTACCCACAGAGTCAATTTGTGCAATGATGGAAGAAGGCGCAAGTGTAATGTTGAATAATCGTACTTTCTATCTCTGCTGGTTAACCTCATGAATCGCAACATGTGGTGTATGTGATTCGTTGCCCATGCAGCAAATGTTATGTGAGCAAAACTGTACAGCAACTGAAAGTGCCTCTGTCACAACATAAAACTAATCTTTTGAAATCTCAGAGGCACCCCTTGTATCACATTGTTTGCTTTCAGGATCGTTGATGTATGGTAGTAAATCATGTTCCTGTTAGCATAAGAGGTGGGGACCAAGCTAAAATCCTGCTACAAAGAGATCAGCATTGGATTTTTAGTCTAAATACTTTGGAACTGTCAGATTTAAATGGAAGAATTGGGTGGGAGTCTTTTTGGAAACTAGGACCCTTTTTGGTCAATTTTAGTCCTGTTGTAGTATTAATGTCCTTCACTTGGTTTGCAGCTTGTCGTGCTGTGAGGGCTTGTGTGCATCAGTGATGCTGAGAGCTAAACTATCGGTAGTGTAACTACTGGCAGGGTCTCCCAAGATGGACAGGTCTCAGTTGAGATGCCAGACCAAGACAAACCACCCATCTGTGCAGCAGCAGAATGGGATAGTGTTGACGGCGGAGGATCACATTTCTGTGACAACGGCAACAACACCAAACTTAAACTGCACGGAAGAAAGGCCCGGCAATCTACTTCAGTATCTTGCCATGAAAACCCAATGGATAGTTACAACAAAACAAATTGTGCTATAGTGCTGGAAGATGAGACCCCCAGGTCGGAAGGCACTCAACTAGCTACTGGGGAACAGCTGAAGACTTCTCAGAATAAAGCCAGCATTTATGATGTGGTTGGATCAAAGCCCTCGGGACATCTGACTGCTGATGTAGCTGCACATGAAATGAGAGCCAGAAGCTGTAAAGATGTCTTACGCATTGGAACATGGAACATACGAAGCATGAACTAAGGGAAGTTGGAGGTGGTCAAGAATGAAATGGAATGTGTACAACTTGATCTGTTGGGTGTCAGCGAACTGAAATGGACTGGCATCGGACACTTTGCATCAGATGATCACATGGTCTACTATGCTGGAAATGAAAGACAAAGAAGAAATGGTGTTGCATTTATAATAAAAAAGAAACTTGCAAGAACTATAATGAAATCCAGTGCAGTCAGCGAACGCTTAATCTCTATTAGCCTACGAGGAATGCCTATCAACACAACTATAATTCAAGTATATGCCCCAACAACAGCTGCAGAAGAGAATGAAATTGAAGAGTTCTATGAACAAGTACAAGCTGAAATTGACAGAACATGCAAACAGGATATTCTGATAGTCATGGGTGACTGGAACACAAAATTTGGCAACAAAGAAGGCAAAGTAGTTGGAAAATATGGACTTGGCAACAGAAATGAAGCTGGAGAAAGACTGATAGAATTCTGCAAGACCAACGATCTATTCATCTTAAACACCTTCTTCCAGCAACACAGGCAGCGACTGTGCACATGGACTTCACCCAATGGATTGTATAAAAATCAAATTGACTACATCTGTGGATGTCAACGATGGAAAAGTTCTATAACATCAACAAAGACAAAACCTGGAGCTGACTGTGGTACAGATCATCAACTACTAGTATGCAAACTCAAGCTAAAGTTGAAAAAGAGCAAACCACTCATGAATGCAGCAAAATATGACCTTGAGAATATACCACTGGAATTTAAAGACTGCCTGAAAAATCGATTTGCTGCTTTAGATACAAATGACAGAGCTCCAGAAGAGTTATGGAATGACATCAAGAAGGTTGTGTTGGAAGAAAGCGAGAAGTCTCTACAAAAGGTCAAAAAGCAAAAACAGCCAAAATGGATGACGGAAGAAACTCTGAAAATTGCCCAGAAACGCAGAGAAGCTAAAGCCAGAGGAGAAAGAAAGAAAGACAATAACAGAACTCAACAGAGATTTCCAACGTGCAGCAAGACAGGACAAGGAAAAGTACTACAACGATGCATGCAAGGAAATAGACGCAGAAACTATTAGAGGAAGAACAAGATCGGCTTTCCTAAAGCTACGAGAGTTAAAGAAAAAGTTCCAGCCTCAAATTGGAATGTTACAAGATGCTCAAGGTTCTATGATGAATGATGCTGAGAAGATCAAGAAAAGATGGAAGGAATATACAGAGTTTTTATATGATTTATTTTAATTTTATTTACATTCTCTTATATACCATGCTATTCTGCATCAGTGCGGTTTACATTGAACAAACTGAAATTACATTGAACAGGGCATTATAACTTGGAGATAACCCTCCATAGCCCATGTTCACTGTAAAATAGTTAAGTGGCTTGCCCAAGACCACAAGGAGCACCTGTGGGACTAGAAACCCCAGTCCTTCTGGCCTGAGATTGCTGTCCTCTAGTGGGATTTGAACCCCCAACCTTCCGGCCTGAAGTACCTTGCCCCAACCACTAGGCCACGCCTCCACTCCATGATAAAGATCAAGTGGACCAACAGCCATTTCAACCTGTACCTTATGATCGGGAACCATTGGTGATGAAAGAAGAAGTTAAAACAGCATTGAAAGCCTTATCAAAGAACAAAGCACCAGGCATTGATAGCATTCCCATAGAAGTATTACAGCAATCTGATGCAGCTGTTACCGTACTTACAAGGCTCTGCCAAGAAATATGGAAGACAACATCATAGTCAACTGACTGGAAAAGATCTGTGTTTATACCAATACTAAAGAAAGGTGATCCAACTGACTGTGGAAATTATCGCACAATTACTCTGATCCCACATGCCAGCAAGATTCTATTGAAGATTATTCAAAAGAGACTACAACCATACCTGGAACAAGAACTACCTGAAGTGCAAGCAGGGTTCAGGAAAGGGCGAGGAACGAGAGACATCATTGCAGATGTGAGATGGATCCTTGAAAAGACTAAAGAATACCAAAAGGATATCTATTTGTGCTTTATCGACTATAGCAAGGCTTTTGACTGTGTAAACCATGAGAAACTCTGGGCCACATTAAGAAGCATGGGTATACCAGAACACCTGATCGTACTCTTGCATAATCTGTACATTGATCAAGAAGCAGCAGTTCGAACAGAACAAGGAGAAACAGAGTGGTTTAAAATAAGCAAAGGTGTAAGACAAGGCTGCATACTTTCCCCCTACCTGTTTAATTTATATGCAGAACAAATCATCAGAGAAGCAGGATTGTATGAAGACAACAGAGGTGTGAAGATTGGTGGAAGACTCATCAACAACCTTCGCTATGCTGATGATACCACATTACTGGCTGAAAGTGAAGATGATCTGAAACATTTGCTTCTCACAATCAAAGAACATAGTCTCAAAATGGGCCTGCACCTTAAATGTAAAGAAGACAAAGATCATGACAACTGGCATAATCAACAGGTTCATCGTTGAAGGAGAAGAAATTGAAATCGTGAACAACTTTAACCTACTTGGATCAACTATCAATAAAGAAGCAACAAGCAGTCAAGAAATCAGACGACGCATTGCTCTTGGCAGAATGGCTATGAAAGACCTAGATAAGATCCTCAAGAGCAGAGATGTCTTTCTCCATACAAAGATTAGACTTGTTCAAGCCATGGTATTTTCAATAACATCATATGGATGTGAAAGCTGGACAGTGAAAAAGATAGACAGGAAGAAAATTGATGTCTTTGAATTATGGTGCTGGCGGCGAATACTGTGTGTACCATGGACTGCCCGAAGAACAAACCAGTCGGTACTAGAGGAGATCAAACCTAAGCTTTCTTTAGAAGCTCAGATGACAAGACTTTGACTTTCATACTTTGGACACATCATGCAAAGAGAGAGAGCATTAGAGAAGGACATCATGCTTGGCAAGATAGAAGGTCAGCGCAAAAGAGGAAGGCCAGCAATGAGATGGATCGATACAATAACAGCAGCTACGGGTACCAGTCTGTCAACAATGAGCCGCCTGACTCAAGACCGAACACAATTTAGGATAGCTATCCAGAGGGTCGCCATGAGTCGACTCCGACTCGACGGCACTTAACAACAACAACAGTATTATTGTTGAGAGTTTGAGATACTGAATGATTGTTGGAGCGTATTAATATTCTTTTTGAGGCTGAAATAATAGGGAGGAAATTGCACCAGCTCTAAAAGAACATCACCAGTTGCCAGTCTGCTATAATGCACAGTTTAACTTTTGGTTTTAACATTCAACATATCAAATGCTATTGGCCCAGGACACCTTAAAGCTCGCCAGACTCGCTATGCTCCATCTAGAAGAATGCAGTCCGCCAAGGAGCACAGGGTTCTGTTTATGGCCCTATTCACTGTTTGACACATGATTACTCAGCAGAAGGGAACCGGCCTTTTCAAGTATAGCCCAAAAACTGTGGATGCAAGACTTGAAGCTGTGACTCTCCACCCAGTCCTCAAGACACACTCGGCCAGCGGGGTTTCAGGAGAGCCGCCCTAAATATGCATGTGCTAGACGTGCCTGCACCTGTCTCCATGTATAGTCATGCTGGATATCCTGAAAACCCAACTGGCTGACGGTATCCTGAGGACTAGGTTGAGAAACGCTCTTTAGGCAACTTATCTTTATCTTTATTAACCATTTGATATACCGCCCTAGGCGACAGAGCATCAGAGCGGTTTACAATTTTAAAACGGCTGTATAGAAGAAAGAAAGGAACCCCATTTACTGATAGGACAGTTAAGAACAGAGAAGGGCAAAGAGAGTTGGGACTAGTTAACTAGGTAATTGAAGAAGGTAGGTTATAAGCAAGCTGGAATAGATAGGTTTTATGCATGGATTTGAACCAGGGAAATGAGAGCTCTGAGCGTAGGGTGGGTAGGTAAAGAGTTCCAAAAGGCAAGGGCCAGAAAAAAGAAGGTGTAATGTTATATTTGTTCCAGGTGCACGCGGGAGCCTGAGGGAAGTGCCAGACAATGGGTGTGTAGTGACCTGAGGAGACGGTGAGGAGTATGAAACTGGAGGAGATCTGTTAGATATTGTGGGGTTCCTGTATGGATTACCCAATGAGCTATAGTGAGAATCTTGTTATCAATGTGATTTATTTTTTATTTTATTTAACCAGTTTTCTATACCGCCTTATCCTTCAATCAAAGTGGTTTACATTATGTAATCACTACAAACAGGTACTGGATACATTCCCTTGTCCCCAAAGGGCTCACAATCTATTTGTACCTGAGACAACGGAGGGTTAAGTGGCTTGCCCAAGGCCACAAGGAGCGCCAATAGGACTAGAAACCCCAGTCCCTCCAGCCTGAGATTGCTGTCCCCAGATGGGAATTGAACCCCCAGCCCTCTAGCCTGAGGTCTTAACCATTAGGCCACGCCTCCCAAAAAAGGCAGACAAGAATGGGCATGATGTAGTCACAGTTAGAAAAATGTGTAAGAATACATGCAGCCGTGTTTTGAAGAAGTTGCAGATGACAAAATTGGTAGTAGGGAAGACTGGCAAGTGCACTATTGCAGTAATCAAGCCTGGAAATCACCAGTGACAGAAGGAGAGTTGTGAGGGAGTGTGAGACAAGAAAGGGACAGAGGGCACGGATCTGGCGCAAAGAGAAAAAAGAATGCTGAACCAAAGAAGAGAGGTGATCATGTAATGTTAAGGAAGAATCCAAGATTACGCTGAGGTAAAGAAGGGACTGGGTTACGGGAACTGGAAAGTGAACCAGGAGCGGGGCTACAGAGGGACAGGGAGTATTAAAGGTAAACCAAATAGCAGAACATTTAGAGGGATTAAGATGTAGACAGTTTGTGGAAAGCCAACTAGAAACAGCAGATAAACAGGACTTTAGAGGGGTCAAGTTGGGAGAGTGTGAATTTGTGTGAAAAAGAAGAAAAATGTCATCTGCATAGAGATAAGTAGAGATGCCGAACTGTTGTATTATCAGAGTAAGTGGAACCAAAAAGACATTAAAAAGAAGGGGGGGTGCTACACAGATCCCTGTGGGACACTACAGGTAAGATGGGTGGAGAGAGAGGAGGCCGCACCACAGACTATGGAAAAAGAAGGAGAGGACAAGAAAGACTGAAACCAGTGAAGAACAGAACCCCGGAGCCCACAATCAGAGAGGTGAGAGAGTAGAAATGAATGGTCTACCAAATCAAAAGCTGAGGATTGGTCTAGAGAAACCTCAGTGATTTATCACCCTTGTCATGCGCAATGTGGACTTCATTAAGTAGGGACAGGAGAATGGTTTCTGTACTGTGGCCTGATCGAAATCCTAACTGGCAGGGGTGTAAGAAGTGGATGGAGTCAAGGTGAGAGGATAACTATGCAAAACCAACTTCTCAAGGATTTTAGAAAGGAATGGGAGATTTGAGATGGGACGCCAATTGGCTAGGGCATCTGGAGCCAGGAACTTATCAAAACATGGCTTTCTAGACTTGCTTTCATTATTAGATTTTCTTACTACTGTTCTTATGTTATATATTTGATAATGTTGGAGTCTTATGGGCCTGTTTACTAAAGTGTGCTGACAGGTTAAAGCGCTCTTTAGCATGGGACTGTGGTAATAGCTACCACATGCTAAAAATATCCAGTGCAGTGAAATCCAATGCTAACTGCTTAGCATGTGGTAAGACGGGGACTGGGCTGGTTAGAGTCGGAGAGTGGATGTTGACTGCAGATTGCAATTAGTGCTATGGTAATTAATGCATGCTACTTGACAATGTTGCAGTGAGTGTAGGAGCACTGGATGTTACCTCGATGGGTTGTGTTAAGTGCATCCACGTTAACTTTTCAATGCGGTAACTGCCAGATGGAGTCAAATGCTGATGCAATATCTAAGAAAATTAAGATATAGACTTGCTTTGGTTTATCTATTTCCTTTATAATTTTGTTCAAGAGAGAAATAAGGAGGATTTCCACTCCATGGCATGGTCTGAAGCTGAAGCCATGTTGTTGCATGTTGAATGGAGCATGTTCATCTATGTATTCCTGTAATTGGATTTGTACAATCTAGTCAATTATTTTTCCTATAAAAGGTAGGCTTGAGGTTGGCCTGTAAGAACTAGGAGATGTTTTGTCTAGGGAGGTATTCTTTAATATTGGATGTATATTAGCTCCTTAGGCATGTAACCTTGGCTTAGTGATAAATTAGCTATCTTAAGTATTGTAGGTACTAATTCTGCCTTTGTTATTTTCACCCAACTAACAGGGCATGGGTCCAATGAAGATGTTGGTGTATTGATATTATTAATAATTCATTCAAGATGTTCTCTGTTGATAAGTATGAACGATTTCCATACTGAGGAGTGGCATTGCTGATGGGCGCGGGAATTGGTAATGTTGTA
This sequence comes from Ichthyophis bannanicus, assembly GCA_033557465.1. Lineage (NCBI taxonomy): Eukaryota > Metazoa > Chordata > Amphibia > Gymnophiona > Ichthyophiidae > Ichthyophis > Ichthyophis bannanicus. The sequence goes on along the minus strand of CM066036.1, from coordinate 417,620,882 downwards.
TTAACTTTATTCTCATAGTGGTCACTAGAATCCGTGGGCTAATTGAGAAAATTTACATCACAATTTCACAATTTCAAAAAGTTCCTTGGGACGATTTAAAGATTTCGTAATAATTTTTGTACGGACATCCCTCTTGCATTAAGGAATGAGAGAGCGTGACTAGGGGGTGCCGAGGCAAGGTTAAAATAATTCTTGTTTTTCACCTTTAGGCTATCTAGACCGTCATTACTTTCAGACGCTGTGAATGCTAGTTTTAATTCATCTTTTGCTATGATGAGAACCCCTCCTCCAAGACTGGGTTGTAAAATAGTATAGAAACATGTTATAATCAATAAATTAATATTGCAGCTTCCCAACCCTCTTGCTACTGTTGTTCTCAATATCGGTCTAAAGTGTGCCTGGATTCTGTAATTGGAGCTTTAACCCTCCTGGCTTGTGCAGAGTCCAGACTATTTTTGTCACCCTAGTGGAATCAGGCAGAACTGCTAAATTACCCAGTTCCAGAAGAGAGATTTTAGCCCAGTCCTGGATTCCTGACACCCGTAGCCTGCTGTAATATGACGCCTGCAGAACTGAATTCAGTGGGTGGGATCGGAGATTATTGCAAATTCCACACTACTCCAGGATATAATTCAAAACAAGAACCAACCAAAAATTAAGGTCACCAGACGTCCTCGATTTTTCAGGGATTGTCTCCAGTTTTGAAATAGTGTCCCTGGTTCGAAGGGCTATAACCACCTCCTGTCCCCAATTTCACTGGGGATAGAGGCAAAAGACTTTGCATCTCCTGCATACCCCTGTGATATAGTCTTCTCAGTCCTGGCAGGAGAAGATGTAACAATTAACTTCTTTTCTGAAGAAAAAGGGGGAATTTTAGAAATGTATAGAATGTTTATCTATAGGTATAAAATAAAGTTTAAGCCTGTTTTTATGTATGCACGCTTATAATTCGAGAGGGGCTGCTACTGTTTTCCTTTAAACCTTTGAAATGACTGTATACTACCTAAGCTGGTCATTTCGAAATATATGGAGAAAAGATGCCCGAGGAGGGAGGACACCTGTCCCTTCCAGCCCAGCTCAGCCCAGTCCTGGTGTCCCAGATTTGCTCTCCAAAAATCTGGTAACCCTACCAAAACGTCTCCCCACTCCCAGTACTGGACAACTCGGTAACTCTGAGTCAGGTGGCAGGGTGTTAACTTCCTGTTTTAGGGCCAAGGAGAGATCATCCTCAGATCATGACTTAGGCCTTACGAATGATCTTATTCTAAAAGTGATTCAGCACTGAGGTTCGGCCTAGTCATTCACAGCAGATTTTTAAACTTGACATGAGTAGGTGTGCTGTGCCTTAAGCGTCACAAGAGGTGGTGCATGATTCTCTTAGCAGAAGGCCTCTGTGGTAAAACAAATCTTGTTTGTTCTCAGTGCTGCGCTTTGTGAAACATCCTCACTTAAAATGACATAAGGCAAAGATGCGGTCTTGTGGTTAGTGGAGGGAGCAGCGAGTGAGGCATTTTGTCACAGACTGTGATCTCACTCAAGTTACTGTACCTCTCTCCATCTCCATCTTCTACCTTTGACTGTAGTACTGTTGTCTTATCTGAAGAAGAGACCAGTGTGTTCTTCAAAATCATCTTTAGATAATTCAGTTTATGGTCCAGTGAAGGAATTGCAGCCTGGAGATGATTGATTTGATTAATGCCAAAAATGCACCAATTGTAGAGTTTTTCGTGCTTCTAAACAGGGGAAATCCTCGAGTTACACACATTCGGAATCCTTGCTCACGATGGACCCCCGGTCTAAATGAAATGTGGGGGGTCCAGGCCCTTCAAATAGTTCATGTGAGCTTTCTTCCCAGCAGATAGACTTAAATGCTTGTCGCTGACAGGCTTAGCAGATCTTAAACTAGACAAATAATTTTTTTTGTTCATTCTCCCCTCCATTAAAAACTCTTCAGACTAGCCATATGCTTTTCCTATCCTGCAAGATGGTATGGTTGTACCCAAAAGTATTATCTGAGTGATCAGACTAACACTCCTTAGGACAGTTTAGTAGATTTTGCAGTCACTTCCTGGGCTAACCTGGATTAAGTTTATTTGCATGGACATTCTATGCAGTTAAAATTTCACCACTTAATTATCTAAACCAGTGGAAAAGCCTGTCATAAAAAAATCAACATAAATGCTTGGAATGTCCTCCTGATGGAGAGGTGGTGGGGGCAAATACAGTGACAGAATTCAAAATGACATGGGACAGACACAGCAGATCCCTTTATAACAAGAGAATAAAAGCAAAATAAACTTAAATATCTTTGATGCTTCAACAAATGGAGAAGAGGCAACCAGCACAAAGCAGTGGGTACAACTTTAAACAAGAGCATAGAAGGGGTGGCCTGCATGGAGCGGTGAGTAAACTACTCTAGCCACCTTACTGGGCAGACTAGATGGACCATACTGGTCTTTATCTGCTGTCATTACTATGCTACTAAATGGGGCCTACTTCAGCCTTGGCAGCAGTACACACAGTCCTTCCAGCGAGCCAGTGGAACTCAGGCTGTCTGCCTGGTGTGCTTCTATTCATGTCACTGCTGAGCTCCTTGGTCACTGCCCCTGGTTGGGTAGACAAGGCCTGGGCTTCTTTTCTGCCATGCTTCTTGTTGGTTGGTGCGGCTGTCCTTCTGACCGTAGTATGCACATAGCTCTGGGCACTACATGCAGGCAGACATGAACAGCAGGGCTGGCCCCTAGGCCCACTAGAGTGTTGCCTAGGGTGGCAGACCCTGGTGGGCGGCATCGCTAACCCAACCCCCAGGGAAGCAGTGGATGAACTGCTACTTCAGCGCCGTGGTGGGCTTTAAAAGGCCCGTGCACATGCATGCAGTTCTGGCCTACCACTCCTGCCCGCCCTCCAAGAAAGATGCATCGGAGGTAGGGGCAGGGGTGGTTAGCCAGAGCGCGCATTCATGTGGGCACTTTAAGGCCGAACACAGCGCTGAAGCAGCAGTTTAGCCACTGCTGCTTCAGCTCAAGGGGGAGCAGCATGGCAGGCTTGACGGAGGCGCAGTCTTTTGGGGGGGCAGCAGCACAGAGGGTCTGCCTAGGGTGGCAGAAACCTTCATGCCACCACTGGTAAGCAGGCCACCCTGACATCAACATACAGGAAGTATATCTAGAGATATTTAGTATTGTAATTTTGGGGACCCCTGAGCCTAGGGCCACGGCCAGTTACACTGTCATTACCCACTCTTAGCAATCAGGAAAACCTGTATCTTCCCATCAATTTTCCAACTTCCTACAGCTAAAAAGAAGGAAAAACACCTGATTGAGACGTTTATTTCTATCTTCCTGTGTCCTTTGGTTTGATTAATTGCCCACCTCTTGCCAGGCACTGCCAGGTTGGAAGGGAGGAGGGGCTTATCTCACGGCATTCAGATAACGGGAGGCAGATTGGGAGGGACTGCAGGAAGACCAGACTAGGGAACTAGGCATCTGAATGGTTTGGGGAAGTGAAGTTGAATATGGGCAAGCACCAAGGTATACACAGGTAAAAGCTCTCCTAGCTCCATGTGCACAGTTCAGACTTCCATGTTAGGCGTTACTTTTCCAAAGAAGGATCTTTAGGATTTAGAGTTATGCAGATTTCCATGTTGCTGGTCTGAAAATTCACTTGCAGTATAACCTTAATGGGCAGTTATCCGAGTATAAGTTATACCTGCTAGTTGGATGTCGGCACACAGACGTCTAAGTTATACCCTAGTGGCTGAACTTTACTGCTGAACCTATAACTTTTGCTCAGGCCCTCACACCGCCTGAAATCACGCCCCCTTTCCCAGATCAGTAAATGTGGCCATTCTCCATACAGAGCAGCCCAGCGAATGCACAGATCCAGCTTGTATTTCATTTAAGAGGCATTTATGCAGCCAGTGCTGCCACTGATCATATAAACGCTCAATGCACTGGCCCATTAAGGTCAGTATCGATCGGGATGGGCCAGCGCATCTCTTTAAATGGATAAGATAACTTTAAAGCTATGTGAACATTCAGCAGATCTGGGTGTTTGTTCCTGTATAATATAAACGGAGAGCAGCTGATTCCCACCTCTCTCTGTATGACGTTCACCCGGACTGCCTGAAATCCCCTCTCAGTTTAGAAAAGGATAACTTTGGGGCTTTTTTTTTTTTTTTTTACTTTAAAGGGCGTTATGGTGTTGCACCAAACGTGCTCATAACACACAAATCCGTAGCGCATTTAGGCAATACCACAGCATTAAGAGTCAGGAACATGGAAAGCATATCTCGATATTTACTGCAGTGCACGCAGCCCTGCCAAGTCACGTCAATAGCACAGGTGCGCTAGACCTGCACTGACAGCTAGCATCCTTTAGCAGAAGGGCCCCTTGGACTCTTTAGTGAATTTTACAGGCAAAGGTTATCTGGATAAGTGCTGGCAATATTTTCAGTAAAGCACTTATGTAGTCAGCACCCACTGCCAATAACACTCTGAATATTAAGCACCGTCCAAGTTCATTAGTTTCTTAGTCTTTTTGCACTAAACCGCATTTCATTGGGATGATTTATCAGGATGCGCAAGAATTGTTTGTGATGCTTCTGGAGTAAAAGACAAAACTTCTTATTTTTATTTCCCAGAAGCTCTATAGGTGCAGCCTAGCATAGGAAATGTGACTTTCAGATCCTGTTGGTCTGAGGCTTTAAACTGGTCTGGATTTCCAGGTAATCAGATGAGGCAGGAGCCACGCAAAGCCCAGATCTAAAATAACTGTTGAAAACAATGAAATGAAATGCCCACAAAGTCCTATTTTCGGTTTGTCTGAATATGGCAGCTTCCCAGTTCAGTCTTCATGCAGTGAAAAGATATGGCCTCGTGTTTTGAGCAATGGACTGAAAAGTAGGGGAACCTAGGATCAAATAACACTTCCCCTACTGACACACCTTGGGCAAGTCACTTTTTCTCTTATCCCCTCTTTATCTTTAGTGTACCATAATTCAAATAAGGTTGTAAGCAGCCTTTAGCATTCTGGGAAAGGTGAGCTATATAATTTAAAAACAAAAAATGACTCGGGGGGGAAATACGTTTCCAAAAACATTCAGAAAAACTCATGCAATATTCTAAAGTTTGTCATGAAATTTATGCTTTGTGGTGCTCATCCATGTTGATTTCTATAGATCAGAAGAGAATTTTAATAAGATTTGCAGGGCAATACGCAGTCACTCTCTATTTTTTTCCTCCCCCCCATCCCCAGGATCTCTAAAAATGCTGTTGATTTTTTTGAAATTTGAACTATGCTTCGGGGTCTGTTAGCTGCAAAAGCCTAACACAGTTTAGTAAACGTAGCATAAGCCATGCAGTATAGTTGGGGGCATGCAAAGCATTTCGCCAATAGCTACTGCATTGAAATTGCAAAGAACATAGCCCAGCAGCACTGCGGATGCAACTAACACCACGGGCTGCTGCTGATGCCCATTGTTGAAGACACGCCCACTCTCTGCCCTGTCCCACCCACTCCAGCAGCAATTTTCTGCATTATCTGCACCTCCCCTGCGCTATCTGCAGTGCTAACAGTGCAGCTTAATGAACATCCCCCTTAAGTTCATCTGGTCTGAGCTTGAGCTGAATTAATTCACACATCCCGATAAGCCTTATGTAACAATATTCATATTAACAATAACATTGCATTTCCCTGTTTGCTTTTAGAATCTCCACCTTTCAGGCAATGCCAGAATCTACATTCTTCCCAGTCCATAATCTCACCACCTAACTGGTTTTTACTGATGAGCCAAAGTTTCTTTCACAGGAAGGAGGACACAGTCATGCTGAAATACTGGCACAAGGACTCTTGAATTTCGTTATCAGCTGACTGGATTTTGCTGACTATAGTTCCATTAAGCAATAGATGAGCTGTTGAATGGAAACATACAGAGCAGTTGATCCATGTAGACATTTTGTGAGTCATGGATTTCCTTGAAGATAAGCTTTTTTTTCTTTGCAGTTGAATTAGACATTTGTTATGAATAGAGACTGATCACCTTGTTTAGGTGTTTCGTGCTCTGTAATCATGAAGCTGTAGGGCAGTTTTCTTTTCTTTTTGCTGAGCTAGCCATTAGGCTTCCGTCTCAGTTGGAACCAAGGCTGGGATCTGCCACTATGAGCAGGGCGGGATTTAAGATTCTGGCACCCATAGGCCGGGCTGGAAAGAACGGAGGTGGAGCAGGTTATAATGTCGCAGTGTTACCGCTCTAAAGTGCATGCGCTAAGCAAAAAGTGAGCAGGATCCTATTTAGTCTAGGTATTTGGTGCCTTCAGTATCGAGTGTCCTAGGTGATTGCCTGTGTTGCCTAAAAGTGTATCCAGGTAGACCATAAGCCTTCATTTACAGCTGGAGTAGGAGAGTAGCTCAGTGATAAAGCAGTAACCTAGAGACCAAAGCAGCCAGGGTTCAAGTCCTACTATCACTCCTTGTGACCTTGGGTAAGTCACTTAACTCTCCATTGTCTCAGGTACAAATTTAGATTGTGAGTCCTTTGGGGACAGGAAAATGCCTAATATAACTCATCTTGTCCTATCACTGGAAAGACAATGAGCTAAATACTAAAAATAAATTTTAAAAAGCTAGCCATTGATTTTTCCTCTCTTTTGTATCACCTGTTTCAGTGATATTACTTTTGGTCCTTTAGGACTGTTAACAGGTTGGGTTTCCAGGATATTCCTAATGAATATTGGTGTGATTTCCTAGCATACTACCTGCACGGCATACAGATCTATTTCTTGCATATTCATTAGGGATATCCTGAAAACCTGACTTACTTGTGGCCCGTAAGAACCATCAAGGAATATCACTAACCTAATTTATATTCCTCCCAAGTTACTTCAGCCCAGTCACTTCAGTGACAGACCTCAGACGGGTCACTCACAAGGACTCCTTCCAGAGCTCTGCAGCTAGGTACACTAGGTGTCCCCTTTCCCTCCCAACTTCCTCAGTTGGCCAGCAACTCCCCTTCTCCTCCCCCCCACCCCCTCCCACTCAAAGATGACCAGCATCTTCCCTCCTCAGGTATCCAGCATCTCTCTTTCCAATCCCTACCCACCCCCAAAGTAGCCAGCATCTCCCATTCACTTTCCTACCCACCCTCCAAGATGACTGACATCTCCCCTTTTCTTCTCCACCTCTCCCTCTCCAGCATCTCTCCCACATCTTCCCTGTCCTTTGCACAAATGTCCTGTTGGAGGGGGCTGAATTCTTAGACCTTGAGTGTGTGGCTGTACTTGGAAGCCCCATGCCATACTGGCCATTTTACAGATGCTTCAGGGCAGCCTGAGCAGAAGTAGAGTGACACAATTTTTATGCATAGTATGTTTTTATCTGTGCCAAGGTCTTTTATATGTATCATATGTTTTTCTATTTTATTATTTGGTATGTTATTTTATTTGTTCATTTGTTTTTATAATTTTGTTTGTATTTTTATAGATCCCTAATGCAGGCATGTTCACTGAAACTCAGCTGTATCAGGTCCCATAATAAATCTTATTGAAGAACATTTGTGTGTCCGAAGCTGTGGTAGATCTCTGTTTTGGCTTTGTTTGTTTTTCTATATTGATTAATTATGGAGTTTCCCTTCCTCTTTCTTTGGTTATTATCTCTACACCATGTAGAGAAGGGAAGAAAGGAAAGTGGAGAGGAACACGGAAGAGGCATCCCACGCCCACAAGATAAAGCCCTGTTCTGAGTAGAGTTTTGTGCCCATGAATTTATCCATTTCAAGATCTAAAGAAAATGGAAAGTGCTGAAACAGGAATGTTTATCCAATCAACCAAGGAACTGAAAGGAAGATGGAACGGAAACTGATCTTTTCAACAACTGTGAGGCAACAGTTGTATGTCTATGTAAACTGTATTTCTATGAAAACTGAATTCTCACCTAGTACAATGAAGTTGCATTTCACTATCATGTAGTCTGAAGTTTTTTGGAGGAGAGTGGAGAGTAGGAGTGTGTGTAGTGGCTTCACAGCAAGAGAAGTGATTCCTTTGACAATAATTTTCCAGTGGTCACAGCAAAGGCTTTGGAGACGAGAGTCTGCCCTCTGCCCCTCCCCCAATATCCCTCAGGACCCTACAGATAAAATCTGTTCTGTAGCCTGAGGGAATCTACAGATAAAAGACATGGTCCACTAGAGAAGAGTTGCTCATGTCCCTGGGATGGACACAGATTGATTTTTCAAAGAGTGAATCTTCTGTCTGGATACCAGTTTGGTCACCCCCCAGGTTCCACAAATAATTCCCACTGTCAGATGACTGCACCAGTCAGTTTGGAAGCCCTATTCATGCTTTGGCTGTCTAAAACTGAGCATAGAGACGTCCAAAGCACAGGTTCTGGGGGCGTACCCAGCATAAGGACATCCCAAGTCTGAAGGGGGGCATAGGGCATTCCCAGGGACCTTGACGTCCCCGCCTGATCTCAGACACATCATGGACGATTGGCCTCGCATCTACGTTTAGACCTGCTCATTTTGACTGAAAAACATCCAGAAGGTGTAGAAAAGAAAGCACTTCATCATCACCGATACTCAGCACTAGGACAATGATAGCAACAGTGGGATTTAAAGCCTGGCTGCCCTGTTCCTAGCCCACTGCTCTTAACCATTAGGCTATCCTAGATGTCCAGGGGATGTCGATGTAGATGCCTCTACAGACATCCATATTGGGCATGTGCACATTTGTGAAATCGTTTCTGCACCTGGACGTGCCTGCTTTATTCTCAGACGTTCTGGCTTAGATGTCCCCGATTGCACTTGGACGTCCTTTCTAAAATTCCCTCCACCAACCCCACATAGTCCTTCATAAGAAATATGTGCTGCTCCTGCACCTCCTATCGTGATGCTGACTTGCTAGTTATCCCTGTCTAGAAATCTCTTTTTTTTCCCCGCTCTACAGTTATTAGGAAAAGTGCATTTCTGTCGACGCTTCTGCATAGATGTGTTCTAGAACTATTTTCTCCTGCCTGTTGTCACCGTGGCGGTCTTGTTGGAAACTCACTGCTGTCCCTGGCTCTCTGCACCTTTTGTGAATCAGGGCGCGGGAGTGATGCAGATTTTCATTCGCTTTCTAGGGGCATGTCACCTGTGCGGACCCAACTGTAACGCCTGTCTGTTAATCTTTTTGTGGTCTTCCTGGATTCCAACCAGGTTCTTTGATGGCCTGTCCCTGCTTTTTTTTAAACCTGAGATCTGTTTCCTTCACTACCATCTGTGCAATCTGCAGGAGACTAAGGCCAGTAGAGCCGTGATTCAACCACAGACCCCTTCTATGTGGGGACTGGCCTCAGGAATGTGAAAAAACCCTGCCTGCCCCCCTCCCCCCCCCCAAGTCTTAAGTGAGTGAGGTAGCAATATGCAAAGTAAGTTCTTCCTACATTTGTATTATACCGACAGAAATAGAGAAATAGTAACAACTCCATGAGAGCTGAAATTTGTTGTTTCAGCTGTGGCCTTGTAATTTTGCCCAGTCCCTGGGAAGCCGCCATATTCAGAAGAGTACAATTGCTGCTATTATTCTAAACATTTATGAACATTTTACTGTGATCTGCTGCTTAGCATGAAATAGCGGGATATAAAGTCCTTTTAGAGAAACAAATATAGTGCACATAAAGTGTGCACAGCACTGTACAAGCACGTATCCCCCGCTGTTGGGATTGGGTCTTCTGTGTGTGACATAGGACTGGCTACATGCATAGCCAGTGTGGCCCAGTAGGATCCACGGCAATGTGTATTGCAGCATGTGACACAAACATGGCTGTAGCTGTAGGCTCACAAAAACAGCCATGTATCATATGTAAAGATTGTCGAGAATAAACATTTAAAGATGATAATTTTATAACGGTGCCGTGGTTAAGGCAACCAAAACATGTCTGTCTTAAGCCTGTTTATAAAGACAAGTAGCAGAAACTGCACCTTAAATTTCGGTGCAGACATTTACAGCAGGTGTAAATGAACGCGTTTATAGCTTGCAAGTACACGCATAGATTAAAGTATTTTGTAATCAGCATGTGTATTTGCAAACTCTACCTGTATTCTGCACAGACTGCATCCCCAGCTGTGCCTACCAGCAAAGTACAAGCCTTCATACCAGCACGTACATTTTTACGCTGGTTGGTATTTTATAAGAGGCCATGATGTATAAGGCACTGTACAATGAAGCACCTGATCGGCTCTCCTCTCTAATTAGTCTTTATTCTCCTACACACACCCTCCATTCTCTTCAAGATCACCAGCTGTGTAATGTGCCTAATGGTTAGAGCACTGGCTTGGGAACCAAGAGATCAGGATTCGATTCCCACTAGCTCTCCTTGTGGCCTTGGGAAAGTCACTTAACCTTCCATTGCCTCAAAAAAACCCAAGTTATCAGTGTCCCTGTTTAATGTACATTACGAAGTTTAAAGTTGCATTGTAAACCTCTTTGACTGAATGATAAAGCAGTATAAAAAACAAGTTGAATAAATAAATACCTCCATCTTCTTTCTAAGGCAAAATATGAACCCACCTGCCATTCTGCTTTTTTCTTTGTTTCCGCTTCCTTTTGGAATAGGCTCCCTTCTCATCTCTGTCTTGCTACCACATTCAAAGGATTTAAAACTGATCTAAAGCATATCTTTTCTATCATTTTTTTTACATTCCATCCTGAATGGAGATCAGTCAGTTGGCGAAACAGCATCGGTACACAAGAATATGTAAATAACCTGAAACACATGTAAATATGTATATAAATCTGCCTTGGCAGCTTGCAAGTTGTAAATACATATATAACCTCACAAATGTCAAACTGTATACTCCCAGTTCTGTGTTTTATGTAAATGTACAAAATGTTTGCTGTGTAGAGTTCCATGTAAACAGCTACTGATCGCTGGAAGAAGCGGTATATAAATGTAACCAAATAAATAAACCAAATAAATGATGTCTGATTTTTTTTTCTTGCTCTCTGGACTCTCAACCTTTCTGTTATTATTTGATGTTCTGCTGTTGTTTTAATGTTTAATATGTCCTCAAGTTTTATTCCCATGCAAACCGCTCCAATTCTATCGAAGAGCAGTTTTTCAAGTTTTAAGAAACCATAAACCATTAATACGTGTTTGCGGCCACATTCGCGTGAAAATAACATAAAATAATCCCCAGAAAGTACCCTTTTTAATCAAAAAACTGTGTGCACTGCTAGGACCTGTGGATGTCTTTGAAATATTGTTTGATAAAAACTCTTCAAAGTATTCTTTTAAAAAGATGTGCTAGAAATCTAAAAAAAAAAAATCTATTCTGAAAATATTAAAGATTCTGTATATGTGTGCAGGGGGAAATAGTGTGACTCAAGTCAGCCTGACAGTTTCCATTGTCCCTGGTACATTCTTAGTTTAAGCTATTTATAAGCCTTTTCACAATGAATTCCGCATTTTAATTTCCTGCTTTGAGCTGACACGGGGCATCATCCTGCCTGGTACGCCAAGTTGTGCTGTAGGTGTTGCAAGCGGGGGGTGTATGCATGCCTGTCTGTGATAAAGTCTCTTGCGATTACATCCCCTGTGATGAACTGCAAGGGCGAGCAGGGCTAAGCTGTCAGAGGCTGAATCTCCTTGTCCCCCCCCCTCCCCCACCCTTCCGCTCCCTGCCCTCAGTTTTACTTCAACTTGTAAAATGAAGTGACAGGTTTAAAGGGGAACTAAAGCAGAGCAGAGCAAAGGATCCTGAAGTGATGCAAGCTGCTCAGTGAGTGATGTGGGTTATTTTGAAGGGTTTTTATTCCCTTTTTCTATATTCAAGAAGAGGCTGTAGGATCACATTCGTTTTATGCTCTGATGCCTTTAGTGTGGCTCTTTCTGTGCATCACAGACAAGACCAGTGCAAGGATATTGGGTTTCCTAGGTAACCCATCAGCCCTACCTCCCACTCCCCCATGATTCTGATAATTATGATTATCCTAATAACCATTCTTCTTGCAACAAGCCTGTAAAAAAACATACTTCTAAATATTAACCTTTGCTTTGTATGTATGTTTGTATCTGCTCTCCCTGCAGGTGAAAGAATGTGCTGATGGCTCTTTGAATTTGTGGTTTCATCGGAGTCTATTGCTTTATATTGCTGATGATTTTTGATGCCTGCCAGAAGCTGTTGCCCAAGACTTGCCTAAAGGTTGAGCTGGCCGTGATCAGAGTAGCCATCGAGAACACCGTGTTTGTCCATTATTTCCACTACCAGTTTTTACAGAGTTTGTTGGTATCATCAACGTGAAATATCAACTCGGCGGCTAAACTAGTACTGGAAGGTTCTAGATGGAAGAATGCAACCCCATATATGATCCGATTGCATTGGCTACCGGTGAGTTCTTGATTTTTATGCATAGCAATCTTGCATGGATTGGAACTTACTTTTCTTTCATTCATTCAGATTGTTTGCCATTTTCCAAAATGGTTCTTCTACAGGCTCCTTGGGAAGGAACCATTATGGAAGAGGCCCCTGAGATCAGAAACTGATTACCTTTAGAATTGCAGATGGTACCTTCCTATGTGACTTTTAGATGGGTGTTAAAAATCTGGCTGTTTCAAAAATTGTTTAAGTAATTTGTTTTAATTAAAGTGAATTCTAACTGATTGTATGTTGATATTTTAATTTGCTCTACTTCTGGAATCCACCTTGAACCTCTCAGGGGTTAAGCAGAATAGAAATGCTGAAAGATAAATTAAATTGAAAAGATCACTTTATTTACCTTATTTTATATATTGCTCTGTTTTGCAGCCAGAGCAGTGTACATACTGTAGAACATTGAATAATGCAATTGTTTATGTAAAACAGGAATAATAACTTGGGGGATCATTCTGAGGCACAAATAGTGGGGATGTATGTCCTGCCTGGATGTACATCCCCGCTATTCATCCCCCCTTGCCGACCCCGTGCAAGGCTCCCTGTTGTACAGGGAACCTTAGACGGGGATAGGATGGGACAAGCAGGAGGCAGAGCGAGAGCAGTGCATGGGCGGGCTGTCACCCTGGACATACAGGGCCGATTCTAAGGTCAGCCCTGTACATCCTGGGTCGGCCTTCTAGACAGGGGACTTATTCCACCTTGGAGGTGGAATAAGTCCCCCTGGACATCGGAGGACAGCGGAGGTGAGAGGTGAAGTTGGTTCCCTGCAGCCTGATCCTGGCCATAGTAGGCCAGATCAGGGGTCGGGCTGCAGGGAAAGGGGAGCTCTGTCCCGCGGCCGGCAATCACGACTCCTGAATGGAGCTGCGGTGCCATGGTGACAGGACACCATGGCATTGTGACTCCATTCAAGAGCCTGACTGAGTTAGCTGGGGATCTGTCGGGCAGGCGGCCTTTCAAAATTGTGGCCTGGCCTGCACATACAGGCTGGTAGACCCGATTTCTGAGGGGCCATACAGGAGCTGGACATCCAGAAGGGAATTGGCCTCCACATAGACTGCCCCTGATCTCTGGAAGGGGCAGTTTATAAAAACTTTGCAAATAAATAAACAGGGTAAAATAAATAATAACAATAATTCTGTGGAGGGTCTACAAGGTAAAGGGTAACTGTATGGATGAGCTGTTGAGCATTTCAATAATGTAGGAGTCACACTCGAATAGTGCGTCCCCAACAATGTAAAACACCAAACAATATCCTTTCCCTTTCAGCTCTTATGTATATAGTTTACCTTGTTCTCCAAGTTCCATTTCCTGTTCAATGTAATGACCAGACATATGTATATTGTCGGAAGTTGTTGTTCTATGTAAACCGCGCTGATCGCAAATAGTGTGGTATATAAGAAATGTTAATAAATAAATAATAAATTCTTTTATGGGATATTATCATAATATTGAAGGAATAAGTGTGTCTTTAGGGACCTGCGAAACGTGAGAGATCAGAGTGGATCGAAGTGAGTCAGGAAGTGTGTTCTGAAGGATGGATGCATATAGAGGAAATGCTCTGTTACAGGTTGTCTAGTTGCTTTTAATACTTGGTGCAGGGGTTAGGAGGATGTTTTGCATAACCCGTTGCCTAAGTCTATTATCAGGTGTCAAGTGAATGGTGGACATCTTGTGTAGGATGTTAAAGATCATGAGCAGGGCCTTGTATGTTAGTCGTTCCACTATTGGTAGCCAATGCAGGTGTTTTAGTACTGGCATGATGTGCTCCGATCTACGTGCTCCATGAAGAGTGCATGGCACAGTATTTAGAGCTATTTGGAGTGGATGTAGGGTGTATTTCGGAAGGTCTTGATACTTAATATTGCAAAAGTGAAAATGTGGAAAGATAAGGGTTTGGAAGACCGTTTGGTGATCACTTGGGTCAAGTAGGAGGCATAGATAGCAGAGTGTTCGTATCTTATAGTAAATGGATTTAGTGATGTTGCTGATATGTGATTGCACAGTCAGTTGCTGGTCAATGGCGATACCAAGGTAACGAATGTCCTGCTTTACCTCAAGTTCTGTGTTCTGTACTTTCATGGTTGGTGGTGGGATGAACAATTGGTCTTAGTACTTCAGTCTTTTTACAGTTGACCATAAGGTTCTGTCTAGTGAGCCATTGGGAGACCATATCAAAGCAATTTATCAGTTTGGTGTAATTGGGTTTGTCCGTGGAAAAAGGTGCATATAGCATAATGTCATCTGTGTAAATATGGTAATGTATGCCAAAGGACTAGACGATAGAGCAAAATGGTTGAATATATAGATTGAATAGCAGGGAGGGGAGCGCTGAACCCTGTGGGACTCCCTGTGCTTAAATGTATATATCTGATGAATGTGCACCCATTTTTACTACTTGCAATCGGCCACTAAGATAGGATCGGAACCAGTCTAGTGCTGTATGTTCTAACCCTATTTCATGTAGGCAACCTATCAGGGTATTGTGGCTGATGGAGTCAAAAGCTGAAGCAATGTCCATAAATATTAATATGAATCCCTGTTTTTGCTTTTCGATGCCTCTGATAAGCCTATCCCAGAGGGTGGTTAATAGTTTCCACTCCATGATGTTGTATAAATCCATGTTGGTGTGGGTCCAGTGGGGCAATGGAATCTACATGATCCTGGAGTTACTGTTGGACTATTTTTTCTATGACTTTTGCCAAGAATGGTAGACTGGAAATGGGTGTATAGGAGGTTATGTTTCTAGGATCCACTTTCTTCTCGAATCACCATTTTTTTGCATAGTTGCAGTATTTGCGCTTTCTGTGATTTTTCTTGTTTTGTGTTTTGTTCCCCTATTGTACTTTTTAGCTTCGTTGCATGTACGTGTCCTCGTTAACCATCATCTAGGATTTTAGTTGCCTTTCTAGATATTACAGCTGCCTTTGACTTGGTACCACACTGTATTCTCCTTGGGAGGTTAAAGCGGGCTAGATAAGTCCGTTTTAAAATGGTTTCAGGCTTATCTTTCTAATAGGGAACAGAAAGTGTTCGTTGGGAGTAAGTCTTCTGATTGGTTCTTGGTAAGGCAGGGCCTCCCTCAAGGTACTGTCAGTGTTCTTATTCAACATTTATGTTGGTCCTTTATGTCATTTACTGCAGTCCTTATAAGTTCAGTATTGGCTGTATGTCAATGACATTATGCTGTTTTTAACATTTTACAAAGACACCCAATCTGTTTTTGGGACTCTTTCCAATTGTGTACTTAAGTTATCAAATTGGCTGTGGGCCCATTGGTTTGAATTGAATATTGCCAAAACCAAACTTTTGACAATCCATCATCATCGTGATTTACAGTTACCAGATATAGTTTCTATTGGTTCTTACCAAATTGCTTTTTTGGAGCAAGTACATTATTTAGATATATTTTTAGATTCTTAGTTATCTTTTCATCCTCACAAGGGGGAAGTTGTCAAGCAAACCTTTTTAAAGTTGCGCTTTGTTAGGCAGCTGACAGATGATTTTCGGACTGTTGTACTATCTGTAGTCTTGACTCTGATGGATTAATGTAGCACAATTTGTTTGATCTTCCTAAGTCATACTTAAAACCACAAGCGAGTTCAAAATGCAGTAGCCCATTTATTAATAGGTATGAAATTTTATTTATTTATTTAACTGGTTTTATATACTGTTTTTCTGCATGGCAAAATGGTATTTTGTGACCATATTTCTTCTATTTTGGAGAGGCTTTATTTTTTGCCTTTAGAGTTTCATATTTTATTTAGACTAGTGATGCTGATCGTTAAAACACTGAAAATGAGTCTAGAGGTCCCTCTTACAGTCCCTTGGGAGGCTCTTGCCTTTGCATATTTACTAAGATCTCAGGGGACTGGCTGGTTATGGTGTCTGAATTTTGTATGGTTGGGTTTCTATAACAAGTCCTGCTCCTTGGGTCATAATACCATAAGACTTCATCCACACACATCCAGGGATTTTTCCTGTATTTTACATCCTCTCTTCAATTTACCTAGCCCAATCATTGCAGCCTAGGGGGGTACCCTCTGGAACCCTGAAATTGTGGAGAGTTAACTCTGGACACTAGCTTTCTAATGTGATCTGATATGATAGCTGTTGTCAGTAGTATCACAAAGGTACCTTGTTAATTATATAGAGCCCCACAGCAACCCACAACAGAGAGAGTTAACAATGGTTTTGACCTTGAAGCCATTCACATATGACAGTTGTATCATAGTCTCTGATTAGATGTGTGGTTTATTCTCAGTATTCACTCATGTGGTTCAAGGTTTTCTCTAGTTATCTTCTGTCTTCATCTCTCATGAGGTCAAGAAACTCCTCCCCTCACTCCTGACAAGTGAGAATGAAGCATTTTCTCTACCCCCATCCCCTGGTCTGATCATCATTGTCTCTTTTTCACCCTCCCCTTCCCCTCTCCCGGGCCGGCTGGCCCCATTCCCTCTTCTGTACCATCTCTCAGACGCCGCTTCACTTCAAACTCCCTGCTTTCCTTCCCCTCAGCCCACACTCTTCTCCCCTCAGAGTTTTCCTCCTTCTCTGTTGACCACCAGGTTAATCTTTGGTCTTCCTCTCTTTCTGCTGCTCTTGACATCGTAGCACCTTTCTGCCCCATGGTCCCTCGTCCAGCCTCTCACCATACCTGGTTCCACCCTGGTCTTCTCCTTCTCCGTGCCAATCTCCGCCGTGCAGAGCGGTACTGGAGGAAGCTCCGCACACCTGCTTCTCGGTCCCACTATCAGCTTGTTCAACTCTCCTACCGGTCTGCAATCTCTTCTGCTAAATTCTCCTACTATTCCCATCTCATTTCCTCATCATCAAACTCTGCCAGACGTCTTTTTCTTGTCCTAAAATCCATCTCCTCCATCTCCTCTATCCCGTCTGCCCCCTCCAATCCTCCCCCTAGCCCCTCCACCCTTGCCTCATTTTTCTCCAACAAGGTTCTCTCCCTTCGCTCTTCCTTTCCCTCCTGCCCGCCCCCTCTGTCTCCCCCTCCCTTCCCTCCTGCCTCTCCCTCCTTTCAGCCTGTGGTGCCTCTCGCCCACACCTTTCCACACAGTTGGTGTTCTTTCTCCCCCATCTCCTCCTCTGAACTTATTAAGGCTATCTCGTCTGCTCATCATACTACCTGCCCCCTTGATCCATTGCCCTCTTCCTGGTTACTCAACCCTGATATCGCGCTCGTGCCTTCTATTCTCTCTATTTTCAACTCTAGTCTCTCTTCCGGTCTATTCCCCTCCCGTTGGAAGCACGCTATCGTCCGTCCCCTCCTGAAGAAGCCTTCCCTTGACCCCTCCTCTCCTGCCAACTGGCGCCTTGTCTCCAACCTTTCTTTCTTGTCTAAAGTTCTTGAGAAACTTGTCTTTCTCCAGCTGGCTTCTCACCTCGACTCCACTCACGCCCTTCACCCCCGCCAATCTGGATTCCGCACAGGTCACAGCACAGAAACCATCCTCACTGCCCTGCTCTCCGAACTTCACCGTTCTCACGATCGTGGTGATATTTCTCTTGTGGTTTCCCTGGACCTGTCCTCTGCGTTTGATGTAGTCGATCACCGCACCCTTTTGTCTCCCTTGTCTGACTTTGGTATCTGTGGCACCGTTCTTCAGTGGTTTCATTCTTTCCTCTCTGGTCGTACCTTTTCGGTTCACTCCGGCGCTTCAACGTCCGCCCCCACTCCCGCTACATGTGGTGTCCCTCAGGGTTCTATTCTAGCCCCTCTGCTCTTCAATGCTTTTCTTGCCCCCCTGGTCCTGTTAATCCAGCAATCCGCCCTCTCCTTTTATATATATGCCGATGATATCCTCTTGGTCCACCACACTTCTCCTTCTTCCCCAGATCTGGGTCCCCTGAACCTCTGTCTTTCTTCCATCGCCTCCTGGTTTGACACTAACTTCATGCACGCCAACCCTGCAAAATCCTCTGCACTTTGGATCACCTTCGGTCTCCCTTCCCCCTCCCTGCTCCCCGTCATGGGCCCTCACCCCATTCCTTCTGCCCCAATCCTCCGCTACCTGGGTGTTACCCTAGACTCATCTCTTTCCTTTCACGATCATATCTCTTCTGTTGTACGCTCCTTCTTTTTTCACCTACGTCGTATCAAGGCTGTTCGTTCCATTCTTCCTTCTTCTCCCGTTGTCACTCTTGTCTTGTCTCTGGTTATTTCTCATCTCGACTATTGTAATGTTATCTATGCTGGTCTTCCCTTCTACCAACTCCGCCGTCTACAACTTGTTCAAAATGCTGCTGCCTGTCTTGTTACTTCCTCCCCCATTCATGCTCATGTGTCACCATGTCTCTTATCTTTACACTGGCTCCCCGTTAAGTTCCGGTTCATGTTCAAGTTGCTTATCCTCGCTCATAAAGCCCTTCACTCTAGCACCCCCCAGTATCTAGCTGACTCCATTCGTCTCCAGCCCTCTCCCCGTTTCCTTCGTTCATCTCACGGTAATCGTCTTTTTCTCCCGTCACCTACTCAGGCTCACCTTGAGTCTACTCGTCACTCTGCTTTCTTCTTCTTAGTCCCTGCCCTCTGGAACTCTCTTCCCCTTCCACTTCGCACTGAATCATCCTATACCCGTTTCAAGACCCTCCTTAAGACGCACCTTTTCTGTCAGGCTTTTGATCTGCCCCCCCCCTGTTAATGGTGTTTCCTCTCTCTAGTTACGCCTCCCATTCCCCTTCTCCTTACGTCCCTCCCCTCCTCTTTCCTCCTTCCCTCTTAACCTTCCTGCACCTTGGCTATCTGCTATCTGTTTTATTACTATTATTTATCCTACTATTTTATGGTTTTACTATCCCTCCTTCTGTCCTGTTATTTTATGGCGTTCCCTTCTTTCTTTATTAGCAGTCGTTAATTTTATGATTGTACACCGCCCTGATGCCTCGGCCTGGGCGGTATATCAAGTTATTTTAATAAAGATAAAGATAAAGAGGTCAAGAAACTCCTCCCCTCACTCCTGACAAGTGAGAATGAAGCATTTACCTAACCATGTAAGCGTCATGTAATCCTTTTTTAATTCCTCAGGGCATGCTGGGAATGTGTTGCATGAATGCTGGGGTGTAAGAACTCTGATTTGCTATGTGTGCATTTGTTTCTTCTTTTCTGTAGCTTTAAGTGTTGTTTGAAGGTAGTCGAGGACTATCAGGACTCGGGATGTTTGAGCACGTGTTCAGCTTTTTTAGTCTGACATACTGTCCAGGATGCAAAATGCAATGTGTGCCTTCAAGTCAATGCTGACTCCTGGCGACCCGGCAGCTCCTGGGTTTCTTGGCAGTGTGACCAAAAGTTGATTACCAGGCCTTTCCTCTGAGGCAATGGAGAGTTAAGTGACTTGCCCAAGGCCACTAGGAGTGTTTTTGGGAACTGAACCCTGGTCTTGTGATTTCCAAGCCAATGCTCAAACCATTTGGCTATTCCTCCAGGATATAAAGGTGGAAAATCATAGCCCTCTGGAGGCTTTGCCTTTCAAAGACAATGCCTTAGTTATAGGGGAGATTAGTGTCTTTAAATAGTGTAAACTACTTCCCTGGTCAAATCTCCCACCTGTACAAACAAGTCCAAGGCGAGTCCCTGATTAAGATACCCATTTACTAAAGTGCATTACCTGTTTAATATGCATTAGAAATGTCTTACCACAAGCAAAAATCGTTAACATGCATTAAACAGTTAACGCGGTGGGAAGAGGGATGCAAGTTTTAGTTTCTATGCTTTATCATGATGCGGGCCCAGCGCATATGCTTAAACTGTGACATTATGCTCCAGCGCATTTGTTACACTCACGGGTAGAATAGTTACTAGTGCAGCCTTGTGCCAACAATTTTTGGTTGATAAGGGTCACGGATGGTACTTCCTCTGTGCTGTTCTGCTGATGTGGAATAAACTGGCATCATCTTTGAGGACGTGTGAAGATACAGTGTGATTTAGAAAGGCAGTTAAGACTTTTTTATTCCCTGTGGGTTGAATATGTCTGCATGGAGGGGTTTGAAAGGGGGCCTGTGATTGGTTTGCTACTATTTTTCAGTTTTCCGTATGTTATTGTGTTAGGTTGTTTTTTGGGGGTTTTTGCAACCTACCCCAAGGATGGGCTAAATATGAAACAAATAAAGATATAGTGTACCGAAGGAAGATGGTGTTGGCAGATGTGTTTGATTCACCTGCACAAAGACGCCGTGCTGTTCTGCTGCGTTTTTCTTTTCTTGCCTTTCCTCAATGCCCCATTCAAGTCGCAAACGCAATGCAAAGTTTCTGGCAGCTGAAGTAACAATCTGCGGGTCGATGGATTTTTTCGTGCAGCAAGCCAGCGGGGAGAATAAAGCTCCGGGTGACTTGCTGGGAGCAGTGGGGGTGGAAGGAGACCCTGTGCCCTCCCCCCTTGGGCTCGATGTATCTCTGAGCCCAGAGTGCCATGAGACTCCTCAGCAGCTGGTACTGTGGCTGGGGAACTGCCGTGGGATGAGTCTAGCAGTTTTGTTCCCCTGGTTTCACAGCCACCCTGCACCGGGAGAGAAGACTGGATTGCAGGGAAAATTGCCGGCGTGCAAGGAAAGGTCAGGACTTCAGTGGAGTACTGTGCTCAGCACCAGCAGGGAAAGCAAGTTGCAGTGTCTCCTTCGGCTCTGAGGCTGGTGGACCCTTCTCGGGGAGTCTCTGATCGTGGGGCTCCTTCTGTTTTGGTGAGACCTAATGTGTTTACTCTGGAAACGTTGTGGGATGGTCGTTTAAAGTTGGAACAGTCTCTTTCTTTTCAGCTCCAGTCCATTCTAATTCTGTTGAGTCAGGCCGGAAAATTGAGGCATATGAACGTTTATTGGAAGAATTTAAACGTAGAATTTCTTCTACAGAAGGTTGGACGAGCTCTAAGATAATGCTTCGGCATTGATGAGACTGTAAGGTTATACATCGGAAACTTGAATCTCTTGAAAATGCAAATAGAAGTAGAAATTTGTGGATTCTTAACTTTCCCAAATTTCCTTCTATTTCTGCACGGGAACTGTTTAAGAAGTTTCTTTCTTTGGTTTTGAAGCTACTTCATGAATCCCTGCCTCCAGTATTTATTTATTTATTTATTTATTTAACATTTCTTCTATACCGCGCTATTTAAATCAGTGCGGTGTACAATGAACAACAACATACTGCAATGCATACAGGCAACATTGAGTTTACAAAGAACAGGGAAAATAACACATGGGATAACCGGGGGAACTATGTACAGTTAACTTTATACCAAGTATATATATACTTTAACTATATACAATATTCTAAACTCGTTTGGATATTGTGCGTGTATTCATGTGGGTGGAGCAGGTAAATGGTTATCATGTGGGCTATTGATAGTCTAACCATTTTCTGGTTGTATTAGGGTGCTAAGGCGTCTGGGGTATGTGGTAAGCTTGGCAGATGTGGGTGTCCGGGATAACTTCTGGGTAATATTTTGTAAACAGATGGTGTTTCACGGCTTTTCGGAATAGTATTAGGCTTTTGATGCCACGGATTTCATGGGGAAGTGTATTCCAGTTTAGAGGAGCGAATATTGAGAAAGCTCTATTTGCCGTAGCTTTAATACATGATGTCATCATCTTAGGAACTATTAAGGTGTTCGTAGCAGTAGTCCTCCTGTTTCTATTTTCGAGGGTGCTGTGAATTAGCTTGCTGATTGGTGTAGGTGGGTAATTATTCATGGCTTTGAAGGTCAGGACTAGTGACTTATAGTGGAGTCTGGCTTGTAGGGGTAGCCAGTGTAGGTCTTTCATGATAGGCGTTATGTGAGCAGATCTTGGTGACCCAGAGAGGACTCTTGCAGCTGCATTCATGGCCAGACGAAGCGGATTTAAAGTTGATTGAGAGATCCCGTGGAGGATGATGTTCGCAAAATCTAGATGTGGGAGGACTAATGCCTGGAAGGTTGATCGGTAGTCAGTATAATCAAGCAGGGGGCGGAGGTGGCGTAGTGTTCTGATCTTATGATATATAGTCTTTGTTACATTCTTCACATGCGTTATCATATCCAGGTGTTGGTCCAATGTGATGCCGAGATATCGGATTGTGGGTTTGGACATCAATTCTATGTTGTTGACCAATAGCGATGGAGGAGGTACGAACTTACGATTCCTTGTAACAAAAAGAACATCAGTTTTGCTATGATTGATCCGTAAGTTTTGTGTCAGCAGCCATTCAGCTACTGCTTCGAAACAGTTGATTATTGGGGAAAACACTGGTTGGTCAATTTTGAACGGCATGTATAGAAGGATGTCATCTGCGTATGCCAGGCATTGTACGTTGAAGGATCGGATCAATTCACATATCGGCTGCATGTATATATTGAACATTAGTGCCGATAAGGAAGATCCTTGCGGTACACCTTGAGATTGTAGGAATGATTCCGATGATTCCTGGCCTGTTTTGACTTGTTGCCACCTGTTGGAAAGGTAGGATTTACACCATTCCAGTGCTGTGCTTCGAATCCCCTTTTCTATTAGGCGTTGTAGGAGTATATCGTGATTCACAGAGTCGAAAGCGGCGGAGATGTCTAGGAAGATGAGGACAAATCCTTGTTGGATACTTTCTATTCCTGTGACCAGATCATTGAATAGTGTTGTAAGGATTGTGTCGACTCCATGTGCTTCTCTGAATCCATGTTGTGATTGGTCTAGTGGTGCTTCCATGTCAATATGATGTTGGATCTGTTGTTGAGCAGCTTTCTCAATGATTTTTGCGAGCTGGGGGATGCTTGAGATTGGCCTAAATGATTCAACTTTGGTTGGATCAAGTTTACTGTTTTTCAGTAGGGGCCTAATAGAGATGTGTTTCAGACTCTGGGGAATGAGCCTGTTAGAAAGGACTGGTTCCGTATCTTGCACAAGATTTGGCTTAGATCATGTCGCAGATCTTTGATCCAGCTGGCTGGGCATGGGTCGTTAGGTGCCGTGCTAGGATTGATGGAAGCGATAATGTTCTCAGTCTCACTAGTTGATACTGTATTGAAATTGCATAAAGGTGTTATTTGGGATGCCTTGGGTGATACAGAGGGGTTGTTGATATTTATGTTCGTACTGGCCTTAATCATTTTTGATTGCAGGTAGTTTGCGTAGTCCTGTGGCTGAGGCATTGCAGGTTGGGTTGAAACTGGCTCTCCTGTTATGGATTTTACTATCCTGAACAGTGCATGTGGTTTGTTGATGGAGCGTTTCAATAAGTTTGTGTGGTAGAGTTTTTCCTACTCAATGTTATCTTCCCACGGTGCGTAGTTAAGTGAGAATTATATGCTGCAAGGGCCTCTGGGGAGTGGGTTCTTCGCCACTGCCTCTCAAGTTTGCGTAGGTGGTTGAGAGATGTATGAAGGTCCGTAGAGAACCATGGTGTGTGTTCTCGTTTTCTTGTTTTCTTATCATTGTGCAATGGACATGAGGCGGCTCTGAGGTTCTCGTTCCATTTGGATATAAGGTCATCTAAGTTGAGGGTGGTGTTGGTCATAAGTGGTTGAAGGTTTTCTAGGACAGTGTCACGGTATCTAAAGCTTGTTATTTTCCTACTGCTAAAGTCAAGACTATGAAGGGTCATGAACAGTCTTCAGTGTTATCTTGTGACAATTTGGATTTGATTGCTAAAAAGAAAAAAAATTCTCAACACGTAATCATACTCTGGAATTTGTTACCGGAGGATGTAGTAAAAGCTGTTAGTGTAGCTAGATTTTAAAAAGGTTTGGACAAGTTCCCGAAGGAAAGATCCATAAACCATTATTAAAGAGGACTGGGAAATCCACTGCTTACCTCGGGGCAAGCATTGTGGAACTTGGATTTCTAACCATCCCATTCTTGTGTATTATGGGACCTGCAACATTGATTTCAATGGCTAAAATCAGGGACTACAAATACCATACTGCATTGCAAGGCAAATTTAAAACCAGAACTGGCCAAAAATCTCACTTTTGGAAATGGACAACCTGGCAACTCTAGAATACCCAGCCTTATTCGCACATTCAGAACACAGATGGACCTTCACCAAATAAAAAATAAAAACCTACCCATCAACTTTCCTCAAAGAACTAAAAATCCATTTATTCAGAGACCACTTTAAGGACTGACTGACTCTCATTTGCTAAATGCCTATCAGCCCTAAAGGACAAACAACCCTCAGCCCCTACCCTCCACAACAGTCAACATCTGCTAACACAACTGTTCACACAATAGATCTCTCACAATACACAACAGCCCACTTAGGAAGCAACAAGCAAGTTCACGCAGTATGTTCAGTAAAGACAACCCAAGATCCACAGAGCTAAACTGAGTCCAAAGCAATATGTAAATAGTTATTGTTATATCCTTCTATGTAAGGTTTTTTACCACTACATTGTTCTATGAAAGTTGTTATATGGAAACCGTTTTGATTAATTGATTAAACAGTATAGAAAAACAGTTAAATAAAAATAAGTTACCAAAAACTGAAAATAGAAATATGTACGCAAAAGTGAAACTGGAACTTCAAAAGGTGAGACCCTGCACGCAATGCAATGCAACACAGCAGTAGAGAAACAGAAAGAGATGCATCCCCCAGTACTGTACCAAAAAAAAGCAGATGTCAGGACTGGCGTTAGGAGGAATGTAACTAGGGCAATTGCTCTGGACCCTCAAGACAGATAAAGCCCCCAAACCAGTCTGATGCTGAAGAAGGAACAGCTTGCTAGTAGGGTTTAGGATCCCCTCCAAATTTTTGCCTGGGCTGGGCCCCAACCATGTGTAACACCAATCCTGGCAGATGTACATTCCAAAAACTGATATATTCCAATTACTAAATAGAAAATAGAATTCTTTTTTCTACCTTTGATATTGGGTCATTTCATTTTGTTAATTGTTTTTGGTCTCAGTCTCTGGTTTCTGGTTTCCTCTGTCTTCTCTTACCTCTCTTTTCATGATCTCCTATTCATTTGCCATATCCTCTCTCTCCTGCCTTCAGTTCCTCCTGTAGATCAGTCTCTAACACCGATTTCTTCTTTTCCATTTTCCTCGGATTATTTTTCTGCTTCTCTATGCAAATTTCACTCATCCTCCTTACCAACCACTTCTTAATTTTACTTTTTTTCAAACTGTATTTGGCTGCAGGGTTCCATCTTTTCCCTCACCACAATCCTCCCATTCCCTCTCTCTCTCTTTCCTCAGCCTCTTATTTCCCAGACTTTAACTAACTCTCCTCCTCCCTCTCCCCCTATACCCAGCATCTCTCCTCTGGTCCCTATCTCTATTCTCCCATGTCCATCATCTCCCCTCAGTTTCCTATCCGTATCCTTCTCCTCACCATGTCCAGCACGTCCCCTCTATGGACTTATCTTTCCCCTGTCCAAAATCTCCCCTCTGTGTCCCTATCCTCTCCCCATGTCTAGCCTGTCTCCTCAGTGTGCCTCTTACCAGCACCCCCCATGCCTAGCATCTGCCCTTTCTCCCCTATTCCTCCCATCATGCCCACTATCTGCCCTTTTGCCCCTATTCCCTCATGCCCAGCATCTTCCCTCCATGCCCCCTGCCCAACATCTGCCCTTTCTCCCCATCTACCCCATGTCCTGCTTCTGCCCTTTCTCCTTTGTCCCCCATCATGCCCAGCATCTGTCTCCCACACCCTCATATCGTGCATTCCACCCAAACCCTGCACCACCAATCCTTTAAAAAGCTACTCCTTGGGGGGGGAACTTCCTCAGGGGGTTTTCTTCTTGAGGAGAGCACTTTCTGGGGGGCCACCCTTCTGTGGGAGGAGCCTTCTTGCCACAGAGTTGTGGAGGGTCTGGAGCATTGTGGGACATTGCCACCCCTTGAAGACAGTGACCAGGAGCATGGAAAAATGCAACTTGCAATGATCCCTGCAAGCTGCATTATTCTCTTCGGCAATAAGGGGCCCAGTGTTCTTCTGGGCAGGCTGTGCGCCACTACAGCGCATAGCCTTGCCCACCGACCCTTAATCCCAGGTATTCAATGCCAGGGTCATATGCGTCCCCAGCATTAAATATCCAGGGATCACTGCACATGCTGGAAGCCATTTTAGGTAACAGATTGCTAACTGGGCAGCAGGCGGTATCGCTGCTGCCCAGTTCTCAATTGTCGCAAGCTCCGCTCCACCCCCGACATGCCCCGGTGCTAACCGGATAGCATCAGAGCATGTAGGGGAGTTAGACGGGGATATTCAACAACACTAACCATGGAAGTGCCATTGAATATCCTGATTTAAGGCATTTATTTGGTTTACTGGTCTGTAAACCATGTAAATGCCTTTTAAATATCGAGCCCAAGATGTTTTATTCTTACATTTGCATGCTTTGTATCTCATTAGTTTTTAACCCGTGGTGTGGAACAAAATCGTGCATTACGGTAAGATAATGACCATTTTTGCCTTTTACTACTCAGTAAAGTGCAAAAGTCATATGTTATTCCCATAAGTCTTAGGGGTATGTTTACTAAACGGCACTAACGATGCAGCTGCGATGTTATCGCGCGATACGTGATGTTATCACGCGATAATGGCGCATTACCGTGAGAGAGAGTCACGTATCCCGCGATAACGTCTCCTGTGGCGTTAAGGTGCGCAGAGGGTGGAGTAAGGCTCCCTAGGGCCGGAGATAAGGGGTCAATGTGTGGAGAGTGGGCGGGGAGAGGCCCCATGCCCACTAACGCCGTGAAATGAAGGTCTGAAAATTAGCACCAGTGAAAACCTCACGCTAGAGGCACATTTGGAGGGGAGAGAGACCATTTCAGTCAGCAATGTGCAGCAAAGGCAGGGAAACCAAGAAAAGTGATAGTAGTGCTACATGTGCAGCAACATCATAGTGCCCAGGTATGAGAGGGCACTACGGTGAGGCTGCAAATGGGGTACAGGGGGCTGCAGGCGGGACATGCAGTGTGGCATCTGGGGCACAGGGTGGGCTAGGCAGATGCCTAGGTGACACATAGGAATGTGGAAGCGGAAAACCAGCAGGACAGCAACTGACCAAGGGCAAACCTGGTCACGAGTGTGTGTCCCACAGTGTCCCAGGGGACAGTACACCCAGCAAGTACCCCAAAGGGCACATAAGATTGGCAGGCGGTGCCAGGGGGAAGCGTTGATGTCTATACAGGCACCCCACCCCATATCACGCACCATAGGCAGCTGCCTACCGGCACCCTGGATGGCCTGGGACTGCACACCACCAGCATCACCGGCACAAGGGTATGTCAGCATGGTGGTGGAGGGGTGCTGGTGGCGGAGGGGCAGTGGCATCTGCCCACAGCAGACCATGGCCAAGCCCCATTTAGGTGGGTGCCGTGCACTGCAACAGACAGGGTCTGTCTGACAAACAGTCATGGTATCCCCAGAGAATGATCTGCTCCTGTGGCAACAGTGTGGTGCAGTACACACAGCCAGTGTGTTCAGGGGCAGAAGGTCACAAGTTCAAGTCCCAGCTGTGGCTCCTGCCAACCTTGTCCTCATATTTTACCTAGTACTAAACCGTGGTAATAAAGACGGAACCTTTATTGCAGATAAATTAAATATGCCTGAAACGCCTATATTTTACCCTACAGAGCACAGACACCATAAACATGTGCAATCCCTAGAGCTGAGTTTCCCAACTGCAGTCCTGGAGGGCCAAAAAC
Organism: Ichthyophis bannanicus; assembly: GCA_033557465.1. NCBI lineage: Eukaryota > Metazoa > Chordata > Amphibia > Gymnophiona > Ichthyophiidae > Ichthyophis > Ichthyophis bannanicus. Next base: position 417,592,843 of record CM066036.1, on the reverse strand, counting down.
CATTCAGGTTTCATGCTGTCCCTAAGAAATATGCCTGTGCTGCATTACTATGCGCCGCCCCCTTTGTATGCAAATGTATCTCATGCATATTCATTAGGGACAGCATGAAAACCTTAATGATGTTTGGCCCTCCAGGACTGCAGTTGGGAAACTCTGCTCTAGGGATTGCACATGTTTATGGTGTCTGTGCTCTGTAGGGTAAAATATAGGCATTTCAGGCATGTTTATTTTATCTGCAATAAAGGTTCCATCTTTATTACCATTACCATGTGACCATGGCACCCACACAGGATATGCACTATTCAGGGTGCATCATAGTCCACAAGGGCTGGACATGACTGGGAAATACAAATGGACACAGGTGTATTCTAGGTGTGTCTGCAAGGACTACCTATCACACACTGGCACTTTTGGGGACCTGCAGTATAGCCTATCTCAGTCAAGCCAGGTGCTGCGGACCTGGTGCTGGGCGCCCCACCTCACCCTCAGGGTGAGCACAGGACCCGCACAATATCACGGTCTGTAGCTACTCTGTGCCAGTAACACACACAGTCAGTTCCCCCTACCAGGCCGAGGTGCTGTGGGGGTGCATACCTCATCTTGTGATCAGCTGTAGACTGCTGATCTGCATGCGCAGTGCGTCATGGGTATGAGTGGGTTTACCCTATCCTAGTAACCACAGCAGACAGTTTGTGCAGTGACTTGCAGTCATTCAGTAGCCAACCAAGCGGTGTGTTAGCAGCTGTAGAGATGTAGCCCACTGGTTACTTCAATGACTGTGGAGGCAGGGGTCATGGGTTTGATCCCACAGTGGTGTTATTTAATAAGGCTGTCTGAGGCTTTTCCTTTTAATTTAAATCAGTGCTGCCAGCAAAATACACCCTCACAGTGCTGTAACCTTAAGGTGCCTCATAAGGCGCCCTATAAAGCGCCCTATAGGGCACATTAGAAGGCGCCTTGGCTGACAGGGCACTTTATAATGTGCCCTATGGGAGTGCCTTATAGGGCGCCTTATGTGGCACCTTATGTTACGGCACTGTGAGGGTGTTTTTGCTGGCAGCACTGATTTAACTTAAAAAAGGAAATGCCTCAGACAGCACTGATTTAGATTAAAAGAAATTGCCTCAGACAGCCTTCTTACATAACACCACTGCTGGATTGAACCCATGACCTCTGTCTCCACAGTCATCGCAGTAACCAGTGGGCTACATCTTTAGAGCTTCTAATACTGCGCTGGCATGAATTTAGGGTTAACACGCGTTAACGTGCCACGGTGCCCACTATTGCGCTATACAGATTCTTGCTACCTTGCCGCCGGAACGCCCACTCCTTATATGGCATTCTTCACATTCTCGCTGCAACTAGCGCCGGTAACATTAAGACGGTTTAGTAAACATACCCCTTAGAGTTGAACTTGAAAACATACAGTACTTGTTTGAGCAGGCCTTTGAGGGATTGTCATCATTCGGCAATTATTTAATTGGACAGTTTATTTGTTTTATATGTTATTGTTTTGCTTTTATGCATATGTGTTTTAGTTATTTGCAAATGCTATATATCTATCTTTGTAATCCACCAAGATCTTAGGATTGTTGTTGAATATAAATTATTAAATTAAATAAATTACTTACTTAAATTAAATAAATGACACACTTTAGTAACTACCCCCTAAGTCCATATCCTTCTATTCTTCAATGAGCATACAGTGAGTGTTCAAATGAAAAATCCTCTAACCAGCCCAATGCTATCTATATAGTGAAGGGAATGGAGGGAGGGCAGAAAACCACAATTATCCACATAGTAGCGATTTTCAGCTGTTATCCAGATAAATGATCTGTTTAGTTTATTATTGTGTTTATAATTTTATTGCATGTGCAGAGCACTGTACAGTGATAAGTATTCAGGCACATTCAGCCCGATATTCCAAAGGCATTTAAACATAGAAACATAGAAATATGATGACAGAAAAAGTCCATGTGGCCTATCTAGTCTGTCCTTCCATATCAACAACTCGTCTATCTTTAAGTTGCAGGAGCTAACTGGGCAGCATGCGATATCGCTGCTGCCCGGTTAGCTATTGTGACTTCTGGCATGTGCGACAGCCTCCGAATATTCAGTGCCGGTGCCCCATATGAACCCAGCATTGAATATCTGGCGTTAGGGGTCGGCGGGCAGGGCGAATGCGCTCTAGCGGCGCCCAGCCTACCCAGATGAATACTGGACCCATTATGTGCCTGTCCCAATGAACTTACAATCTAAGTGGGTTCCTGAAACAAGGGTAGATAGTGACTTGCCCTAGGTCGCAAGCAGTGTTAGTGGCAAAACAGGATTTAGACTGTGGGTTGCCTGGTTCTCAGAGCATTGCTCTTACCAAGAAGGCAGCCACCAGTGAAAGACAACCTCTCTTTTCATTGACTACATTAGAAATATGCCCTTAAAAGACAATTATCCTCTAATTTCATATACACAATGCAGTATGTATGTAAATAAGTCAGAAACAAAGCCTTTGAACTCAAATGTAAAAACACATCCAGTTTGGTAACACAGAATCTTTCTCTTCCCCTCTGTACGGCATCTCCCCTCCTCTGCAGACCGCCTTCTCCTCCTGTGAAAGTGAGACTGGCACATTAACGAGGATGTCCATAAACTGAATCCCATGTCCAAGTTCCCCACCGTCAGCTGTGCTTGGCAGGACCAGCTGATGCATCGTCATGCTGAAAGGTACGTATGGTGGCATCATCTCATTTCTCAATGCAGGCAAATAAGTTTCCTAATGCTTTTGCTGATGATTCCTTAGGCTCTTACGAAGGCGTAACAGGAACCAAGGAGTGAGGTTGCATCGGTCAACAAGACCCCACAGTTCTAGGTGCAAGAAGATGCAATTTATTCCTTCTAAAAGAATGGCAATCCACATTTTTAGAAGAAATAAATTGCATCTTCTTGTATCTACAATTGTGTGGTTTCTTCGACTGATTTCACCTTGCTCCTGGGTTCCTGTTGATAGTGAATGTGTGTGCTGGTTTGGACTGACATCGTACAAAGGCATTTACAGGAGTAACAAAGCAAGATCAGCAGCATTAGAAACTTGAACCAAAACCATGTGACATGTCAAATTACAGCAAGCAAAGATATTATTCTCAACAATAACAAGCAGGACTATGCTAAGAAGAAGAAATTAGAAAAATACACAAACAAAAGTGGTTGATCTCTGAAACACAAGTATCTTCAAAACTTTCCAAGTTATGTGAAAGTATATTGCACAACTGAGTCCTTTTGCAACTATGGTCTCATAGTAGATATGTGCATGGAGATCCACCAGCTGGTTGACTCCACTTGGGAATTATCCTTCCAAGTATTAAATAGCAGTTTGAGAGGCAAAATCGATAAAAAAAAAATTCAAGGGCTTCTGCTCTGATTTCAGTAGCAGAGACCAGGGCTCCAGACTTCCACACAACTACTTTATAGCTTTTATCTTCTCTCCTGGACTTCCTGCTAATATATTTGGAAATTGAAAAACAAAAAGCATGTGAAAGAGGGCACCTAGTTGAGTCAAACAGAGCCAGCATTGCCTACACATGCCCGCTACCTCCATTGTATTCAGATATCTCTCATTCATATTCATTAGAGGTATCCTGAAAATCTGAGCCTTTATCGGCCCCTGGTATTGTGAATAAAGACTAAGGTTATAGGGATGTTCATAGTTCTCCATTGATGCAAAATGAACACACTGATAAAAAATCATTTTTAGCCATCTTTCGCAAGGATTGTTCAAGGCAGCTTGCAGCATTGATAGAATGTATTTATTTACATATTCGATAGACCGCCATTCTTTGCACATATCACAGACGTTTGCAAGTAAAAACAGTTACATAGCATAGGACAAACCGTGACAGACAGCTTATGAAAAATCCTAGGACCAACAGAGAAAGGGATCAGAATACACTGCAGATGAGGGATGGATGGAGAATGCAATTTGGTGCTTCAACATGTAACTATAAATAGAAGATCCGGAAAATGGATCCGCAGCATCCAGCAGTCAACCTCAGGCATTAAGGGGAACAGTTGCAGGTATTTTCGGGCCACAGCAGAAGGGATTCTGTGACTGATGTGTTTTCGTCAGCCGTCGTGGCTCCCTATTAGGGAATGGTGTTTGTTTGTTTAAGATATAATCGTTGTCTTTTAAAGTTTTGCGGGGGGGGGGGAGTCCAAGTTATTGCAGGGGTTATTACATTGGTATCAACCAGGCAGAGAATTAAGATCTACTCGAGGCTCTTTTTTTGGTACGTCTTCCTCTTCTGCAGCTGTTTTTAGGACATATACCTGAATTATAGTTGTGTTGATGGCCTTTCCTCATAGACGAATAGAAATTAAGAGTCCTCTTAGTCATATGCAATTCACCACAAAGTCTGTGCTATTGTAGACAGGTCTGGCCAACCACTAAGCAAACTAGGTGGTTGCCTAGGGCAACAGTTTCTGGGTGGGCAACTGAGAGCAGCTACAGTCAGAGCAAAGCACTGGATCCTGGCAGTCACCACAAACTAATCATTTGTGCATACCTTTACCTGCAGGACGAATGGGCAATAAGCAAATAGTCCCTTCACTCTTGTAAGTGGCTTTTTGAAATCTCACTCATTATGCCTGTATTTACAGAACAAAGTTCAGTATTGGCCAAGTATGCATTTTTATAGGACTTTTCTGGGAGGGATGGTGTTGATATGATTACAATTGAGTTCAGTAATCAAAGTCACGGCAAGGGGGGTACTAGGGGTCTCAAATCTAATTGTGAGGGAGCACAAGGCTGAAGTTTCACTTAGGGCGCCTAAGAACCTTGTATCGGCCCTGACTGGAGACAGGTTCTAGGGGCAATCATCCATTCTCCGTAGTTCATATTATTGCATGGCTCATGTTGAACCTATGTCTTTCCTGAAGATAGTTCTATAACTGACGTATTGCTAGAACTTTAACACCCACTGGTCCCTTTCATTACATAAAGTGAATTTGGCATGGTTGTGCTTTATGTATTTACAGAAATCCTGATCACTGAGCACCCAGTAAGTGCCTGTGTCCCTGCTGGCTATCCCCTTACTTTACGCTGCAGAGCTGAGGGCCCTCCATCCCTTCAGTATCAGTGGTTCCAGCAGGCCAAGGTAAGTCTGGAGAAAACCCTCAGTGCTTGGTTTTCTTTCATTACAGTGGAAATCTAGTTCTGGGACAAGGGAAAATTGCAAAGACAATGACAAAGAACGCACTCAAAATTGAGTGTTATCTGTTCCAATTAATGGATAAACTTTGGTGAGAGTACTTGGTGTCCAGCCATAATTTATTAATTTTAAACTAGGAGGGGCTACGGCAAAATATATTTGGACAGCAGCAATATTGAGCTGCTGTTTTCAGATATATATAGCCATTTACAGGAACCACATATGTAGCAATCCTAATTTAAATGGATACATTATATCTGTTTAGGTTTGGGACTGCATACACAGTACAGAGATTAATCCTACCTGCACAGATAATGCCTAGCGATGAACCAAACATCCACTTCTCTTTATATACCAGCCGTGGATCTGAACGTGTCCTGGAAGCACCTTCAGCTCACTTTTGCTGAATAGGAAAGATTGGAAAGATGATAGTCAGCATTAAATGAAAAGTTAATGGGGTTTTCTTCTAGGCATATTCATAGGTAAAACTGAGAAGTTAAACAGTGTCACGGCATCTCTCTTTCTCTCAGAAGAGCAGGAGAACTCTTGGATTAAAAGCAGGATTGGTGACCACTATCAAGTCTACGATGTGGTGTTCGGTCGGGGAGATGCTTTCACCTTCCTACTGTTATTTAGCTAAGAGAACTGCCCTGAAATATATAATTTTTCAGCTAACTTAACAAAAATGTTGTTTTCAAAGCACAGTTTTTTTCTATCTTTATTTCATGGGAAATTCTCTGAAAACTGGTCCTACTGAGGTTCTAATTAGCAGCAGGCAAATGTATAATTTGCCTGTTTGTGTATTTTCGAAAAATAAACTGATTATAGTCAGCTGCTAAATGGGTAATGTTATCGCGCCGCACCGTTCTAACCATGCGCTGTATGCCACCCATTGAGGCGGTATTTAGTGCACCCACACTAACCGCAACAGGCACAATGAGTGCATGCCCAAAACGCCTGTGCCAGCTGTGATGAACCCTTCCCACCCACAGACCACCCACTCTCCAACCGATGGCATGGGATTTTTAGTATGGGTGCCTGTGCTGTGAACACACTGCGCTTACCATTCGCTGAATCTCGGGCTAACAGCTAGTGCATGTTAGAAAACATGCCTCATAGTTCTTTATAAAATTCCTACGCCAAAGCGGTTAAAATCTTGGCTAAAATGTAGCCGTGCACCTGTACACCTGCCCAAGTGGGTATAACAGTACATGGCTGAAGTACACACATAGGTGAGAGTGGGGCAGGGGTGCCGGCATCTGCAGCAGGTACATTGGAGGCCCAAGTAATTTTTTCTACTACTATTAATCATTTATATAGTGCTATAAAGCATTTTCTCGTTAACTCATTACTGTCACACTATACTGGTAGTATTTGCATTATAGGCTGATTGCATGGTGTGGGATGTATGATAAACTACATTGTCCACAATGAAAGCGCACTTAAATACAAAAGTAGGGGGCGGTGAGTGGGGGTGTGAGTGTGCCTCGGATTCAGAAATAGCTGATCTTGACTCTGCCTCCAGGTCCTGAAGCATATTGGGTTTTCAAGATGTCTCCAATAAATATTCATTAGATTTGCAGATGCTTGGTTCAGGAACCTGTATAATCTGTGTATTTTGGTTATACTGAAACCCAGACTTATTTGCAGCCCTTGTAGAAAGCCCCTGGTTTAAAGGCATTCCTCTTTTATAGATGCCACATTATTAGTTTGCGTTAATGTTAGTAAGGGCTAGTGAGATTCTTCATTGCAGGCAGCACCGTACCTAGCTCTGAGCAGTGCAGCTGTACAGGGCGCAAAGGCTTAGGGGGCGCATTTTGGTTGCCTGCTGTTGGCCTGCTGCCGCCACTTTTAGTTCTCTCAGCGGCAGCAGCTGAGCAGACCTAAAATAGAAAAACCCAAACCACACGGATCTTTCCATTGGTCCGGTCCCTCCCTCCTCTGACGCGATGTCAGAGCACAGAGGGATCAGATCTATTTATAGCGCAGAATTCAAAGACCTGCATTTTCTTATTTTACACATTTTAAAGTTCGGTCTGCTCTGCTGCTGCTGGTTCCGCCGCGGAGAAAACAGAGGGCGGCAGCAGCAGGGCAAGAGCAGGCAGAGGCTGGAAGGAGCCACAGCGGTATGGGTAAGAGAGAAGGGGGCACATGCCCAGTGTGCAAGTCGCACAGGGCACAATTCTGGCTCGGTAGAGTCCCGATTGCAGGCATTGCTTTTTTTCATCAGTGGTTCAATTATATCATCTTATTTGATATGGTTGGTTATTAATCAGTGCTGCTGACAGTCTGTCGATTTAATGGCTTCTCCTGCATTTTGTCTTTAGTTCCCTTGCTGTCAGATTCCTGGTGCCACTCAGCCGGACTTATGCATCCTGGCACAGGCAACCCAACTGTATATCTGCAGAGTCAATGACCAACACAATAACTACAAGTTCAGTCACTGGGTGAAGGTCAGAGTCCTGCAAAATGTGGCCAAAGGTAGGACAATGGGAAGATTTTATCCTTTTGAGTCCAATGGTTTAGATCTGTGGAAATCAGACCATTCTGTATGCCTTGATTGAGAGACGTTCTCTGGATCTTGGGATCTACCGTGTTGGCAAGCTTTTGAGTTTTGAGGAAAACAGAAGCATTTCTGGACATCATTTAATTCGACTACCTTGATTTTGCAGATGGTAGCTAATTTTTTGACATTTCACCTTGATCTGTTAGGTTATTTTAACTCTTTAAAAAAAAACAATTCAGGAAAATCTACAAAAGACCTCAAATTCCTAAGTTACATATATTATATATTCTAAAACCTTATCACAACATTGAGGAATCTTATACATCTACACAATTTTGCTCTACTATCTTTTATCTTTATAGGAATGATAAAAGACCTGTCATGCCCATAGCCCCCTACAGCATTGTGGAGGGGCGTGCTTGTTATAGCAGATTCCACCACTTCAGCAATGTGCCTGACTGACTGACTTTGAAGTGCACCATGGGAAAGGTAGTCCAGTCAGGTTACACTTGACTTTTAGGCAGAAAAACACTCTTTTGTAGTTGGTCGAGAGTTAAGGCATTGACAGAATTTATTTATGAGGTAAACACAAATAAGGTTCACAAATGGTCACCTATTGGATTTCTTCTCCGGGATTATATTTAGTACAACAGGATATAACTGAACTTAAGCACAAACAGCTTGTAATGTCTTTCAATGCAAAGCAGAAAGTCCTTTCCACAGCCACTGCTAGCAAACGTGCCTAGCAGTGCTGTTTAAAACAAAACCAAAAATATCAGCTTCACATAAACAGCTCTCTTTTTCTCTTCCAAAAGAAACTTCTTAAATCCACCGTGAGTACGGCATAAGCTCTGCACTGCACTGACTTCAGCTGGTCAATGAGCAAACAATTAAGCAGCTGCACACATTCTCAGCACAAGTATTTTCCTTTGCAAAGAACCTTTCCTTTTCACACACAGGCTCTCTAGGGTACTGGACTCTGGAAGGTTCCCTTATGATGTATTCCCTCTCAGGACTTCTTTGTGCTTGGCATTTTGGCATAAAGAACAGTCCATGCAAGAATCATCCTCTTCCAGAACTAATTCATGTTCTCCTAGCTGCATGGGTTCTACTTCTGGCTCAGAGGGCGTAGCTGACTGCCTCCCATCAGGACAGGCGCTGTCTCCAGGAAATCTGTAATGCTCCCAATCAGACAGGCTTCCAAAACTCATACCTGGGTCAAGGCTTGGTTCAGTGGTTCCTCCCTCATATTCTGGCCAGCATGTATCTGAGCTTCCCTGTCTTGTCCTCCAGCATGGGCTCATGGTTCTCAGGGCTTCAGCTCCATTTCTCCTCCAGTAGGCATTCCTACTCCTTTTCCTCTCCCTTCCTGAATCTTCTGTCCTAGCTTTAAACCTCCCAGGCTCTAACCCTGCCCTTTCTCCTCTCAGGTGTTGCAAATCAGTCTGCCTCTTGGCAGCTGAGTAATTGGGAAAGTCAGTGACGTAAGGGTTCCTTACTCTGAACTTGCTTTCCCCCTCCTTCTCACCACTAGGGACACTCTGCAACCTATTGCAGCCTGGTACAATCTGGTTTCTAGGTACAACTGAGGTTTTGTATCTCTGACCTGGCAATACAGGTCCTTTGATAAGGGTTAATTCCCCCTCTTTATGCTTGTTTCCTGGGCCCTGATAAGCTTCCTTATCACAGACCTCAGTGCTTACTAGCTCTTCCTTAGGGTACACTTTCAAGTTCCATCATAGGTCTTAAAAAGTTTCCTTTAAATATGCTTTCTTTGTAGACAAACGTTTGATCTTTTTATCAATAGTCAATATCAACCACTGCTACTATCAACCCGTGCTGCTTCAGGGAGTTTATACTTCAAGCTATTACAAAGCATAGCATCTTCTCGTATTAAACATGGTCAAAATTCCCAACACTGAATGTGGGCTTGCTTTATTGGAGCTCACTGATCAGTGTCCACTCCCCTGGCCCCCATGCCCAAGCAATAAAGCAGTCCATGGACTTGTTGAGCTCCTGTGGACTTCCAAGGTCTGGTGTGCTTTTGGTTTCCTGACAGCTGGGGTGCTCAGCCTGGGGGATGTTTGGTCTTGGCCACCTCCATGAAGGTGTGCGGGTTGCTCTATGGTGTTCCCCCAGAGCTCTTACCATTAGGGGGAGCATAGGTGATATCAGGCCACAGGGATGGGTATCCTAGATGGTGGACCATGGGAGTATTTCTGGGCACTATGGATCCCATGTGGTGGAGGTTCTGGGTAGCAGGGTGGGCAGACCATATGTCCCCGTAACACCATCCCCCACCCCCTATATTTGGGTGCTCATTGTGTTTGACCTCAGGGTCTGCTGTCTCTGGTGCCCCCATTCCCCCCATAGGGGAACACACTCCACAATGGCTCGGGTGCTGTCCAAGCCATATCAGAGAAGAAACTGAAGGGGATCCCCCCAAACACCAGAGGCCTTGTACTGTGTTCATTGCAGCCTAGGTGGACCCTGGGCACCTCAGGGTGAGGAGGACTCCCTGCCTGATCCCCTACAAGTCCCCCCCTGCACCTTGAGATGCCGCATTTGCACCCTATGCCCCACCCTCTGGTATTTAGCCCCATTGCTCCGAGCTATGCAGCCCTCTCTATTTTGCAGTGACCTGTTACTACTCCCTGTAGATGGGGTAGGGGCCTATTTATTACTGACTGCAGTAGTTCTGTAGATTACTGCTGCCCTAAGAACACATTTGTAGCTAACAATTGCTGGGCACATGTTGTGAGTGCGTTCACTGTGCTCCTGCACTATGGCCGCACATTTGCAACAACTGTGCTGGTGACGCACCTAATGCAGCAGCGCTTTCCCGTCACGGCTGCACCTCCTGCATCTACCTTTGCCGCCACTCCCCTGCTGCGGTAAAAACACACTGAACACACATTTGTCCCATTCTACGTGCCAGCCCCAGTGACTGTGCCTGCCGAAAATCAAGCCCTAAATATGTTGAAGTTTTATTGTGTGCAACTTTGAAAAGTCTTTGACTCAATTTAATGGTGTATAAGCTCTTAAATTAAAAGTAAAATTAACTGTCAGTAGTTTAGTTTATAGGATAACGGCGATTTTCCCACCTTCTATTCTTCCCTTCAATGGCTTTCCCATGTTCTCTTCACTAAGTGGGACAGTTACAGTAAGAATTTAGTAATCCATTGCTCAGATTTTCTGTAGTTATAAGTTAACACAATCAGCTCTCCATTAAATAATTGTTTGCTCTGTGGATAGTCCCAAATTCTGCATTCACGTAGATCCAGTGACGACTTCTATAAAAAGCATTATGGCTGATAAGTGTTCTTAGGATTCCTCCATCCATGCCTGGCGTTTGTAAGTCTGCTTTCATTAAACGCAGCAGAACCAGTCATCTTCCTGTCAGGCTCCGTCAGGTCCATATAGCCTTTTTGAAAGGTTTGGTTCATGCAGGCATATCAAGACTGATCGTTTTGATCAAGTAAACATTTGATCCCTTGCGTCCAGGTTAAAAAATTGAACCATCATATAATGGGGCATGTTCCAGCGCCTGCAACGTATCGTCAGAGGTCCTGTATACCATATTCAGTAAATTATTTTTCTGCTTTTTGTTGACTCCAGATCTGCTGCCAGTGAGGTGGAAAGGGGAACCCATCATTGCAGTAAACCCAAAAGGAGCAGTTGTGAAGGCAGGAAGGCAAGTGCTGCTGAAGTGTGCGGCCCTCGGGATCCCATCTCCAGACTACCAATGGTACCACAATGGAAACCTTCTGCAGTGTGGGAAGAAGACGACAGAACTCATGGTAACGGCCATTGCAGGGAACTTATAGACAGTGAGTGAGTGTGAGGGGACAAGGTAGTGTGATTGTACGATAAGGCGGTATAGAAATACTGTTAAATAAATCAATAAATCATGGGACTCTTATGTCAGAACACCACATTAAAGGACCTGTGGACTAAGGGTTTTCCCATAGGTGCAAAGAAGGTAACTTTTCAAAGCCATTTACTTGGCAGCGTACATGTAAAGTTCTACATCCTGACACACATGTCTAACAGTAGCCAAGCTCCTAAAGTCTCAATCACTCCTCTAAGGTGCTGGTGCATTGGAGGAGGCGCCAGATGCTGATGGGCCAATTTTTTAAATATGTGCATGTATTCCCTTGCAAAATTGAAAATACACACATTTTTTTGGACCACCCAGAACACGCTCTCTAGAATCTGTGCATCCTATGGCATTTTACGCATGTAAGTGTCCAAGTAATTGTCACAGAGGACTTCTAAAATACTGCCCATTAGTGCATTTAGATAAATCGATCCCCTTAGCCCGATGGCGTGATACTCAGTGCTAACTAGCTCCTTCCACACAAATGGCTGCCGTAAATCTAACTGTGCAGTGTTATTGGGTTACCTGTGGCTTACTATGTGAACAAAGTCAGATCGTTAACACTGCTGTTTGGCAGTTCTTTGAAATCTGTCCCTGTACGTCTTATTCATTGTCTCCCAAAGCTAGTCTGTAGTGGACCTCTGCTAGATCCAAGGATCACAGAAAGCTCACGCCTGCTCCTTAAAATCTGATTTGATGTTTGTATTTTATTACTCTTTTACAAACTAAAGGAAGGGGCTCTTTTACTAAAGCCTGCTAAATGGTTAACATGCATTTTTTAATGTGAAGTAACTGTTACCGTGCGGGCATGACTGTGACCATTTGGGCTGCAAAAATCCAAGAGAGCGGTTCAGTGTAGGGGGCGAAGTACGTCTGTCCACAAAAGAAGAACGGGATCTGGGTGTAATTGTGTCTGATTTTAAAGTGGCTAAACAGGTAGAAAAGGTGATGGTGAAAGCCAAAAGGATGCTTGGGTGCATAGGGAGAGGAAAGGCCAGCAGAAAAAGGTGGTGATAGTGCCTTTGTATAAGTCTCTGGTGCAACCTCATTTGGACTATTGTGTGCAATTCTGGAGACCGCACCTTCAAAAGGATATAAGCAGGCTGGAGTCAGTGCAGAAGGTGACTACTAAAATGGTTAGTGGTCTTCGTTATAAAGCGTATGGGTACAGACTTAAAGATCTTAATATGTATACTTTAGAGGGAAGGCAGGATAGAGGAGATACGACAGAGATGTTTAAATACCTCCATGGCATAAATGCACAGGAGGAGAATCTCTTACGATTGAAAGCAAGCTCTGCTACGAGGGGACATAGGATGAGGGTAGATCCATGGAATAGTCTCCCAGTGGAGGTGGTAGAGATGAGGACAGTATCTAAATTCAAAAAAGCATGGGACAAACACAGAGGATCTCTAAAGGAAAAAAGGGGACTGTTGTAGTGGGTGATATAGAAGGGCAGATTACATAGGCCATGGGGTCTTTTTCTGCTGTCATGTTTGTTTCTATATTTGTAATTCACATGGTAACCAAACATAGTGCAGTTAGCATAGGGCAATTGCCACTGGCTGCCAACGTAGCAATTAGCATGGCTGCAAATAACGCCTGCAAAATGAGGTATCTCATGCAGGTCTTATAACTCAGACTGCACCATTGCCATTGCTTTTGTCTTGTGCGAGTTATTGCTTCTAAAATGGTATTTCCCCTCCTCCAACCGCCACAGTTTTGTTCTAGCTGTCTGCAGAAACTTTGCTGCACTGAGATTGTTATGGCCGCCAGATGAACCTGCACAGCAGAGGACAAGGGACTGTCACCCACTACCAGCAGAGCATAATGAACACATAGAAACTTAGAGTGAAAATGACAGCAAATAAAGACCATATGCATTTGCTCATCCATAAGAACTATTAAGTTCTAAAATCCCTTCCGTTCCCTCGGAGATCCTCTGTAATTCTTGAATTCACATACAGAGCTCGTCTTCACCACCTCCAGCGGAAGACTGCTCAACGCACCCGCCATCCTTTTCCCTAAAGAAATATTTCCTCAGATTACTCCCAAGTCTGTCCCCTTTCACCTTCATCCTTTGACCTCTCATTCCAGAGCTTTCTCTTAACTTGTAGAGGGCCACCTCCTGTGCATTCATACCAGGGAGGTATTTGAATGTCTCAATGGAGAACGAGGAACCACCTGCAAACTCCTGAAAACTGATTCTAGCACAGGCTCGATGGGAAGATGCTTTGGTCATCTGAGAGAGAGCGGAAGGAAGGAAAGGGATTAGTCCAGGGGTGGGAAACTGCTTGACTTTTGTCCAAAGCAGTGAAGCCCAGGGGAAACGAGGAAAGAGAAAGTAAACGGACTCCAGTACATTCCTGATTTCTGTGCACAGAAATTGCAGGTTTTTGCTGATGTGGCTCATGCCACATAACTAAGACGTAAAATGTTTCTTCAGCCTAAGAGTCAAGTTCTTGCATTGGAGCTACTTTTATTCTGACGTTCCCATGCAAGTGTTTGATTAAGTTTCAGAATGATAATATTGTATTTATCTGATCTGTACAACCTTGAGTATTTTCTGAAAGATAAGAATGTTGATACTATAGGGTAGAACAGGAAAGGGCTTTAGTGTTTTTGTAGGTAGTCATCTGAGGTTTACTCCCGTTTGCCTTTAAACATAAACGTAGGCATGGTTTTATGTGACTTATTTATTCTCCTCTTCTTATCCTCTTGGATGTGGGCTAGGAAGGGTAATTACTGTGTTACTATTATTAATGGGACCAATTTTGATTTAGGTGGGCTATGTTTCGCGTCGGCGCATAGCCTGCCCGCTGACCCCCTTAACCTGGATTTTCACTTCCGCAGCGAGGGAAATGAAAATCCGGGTTATGCTGGATGCGCCGGCAGCCACCGAGGCTAAGCAGGTAGCAGCGATTTTCTCTGCTACCCACTTAGCCCCTGTGCCTTAAAGATAGGCGAGGAAGAACCTTGCCTATTTTTAAGTTGCAGAGGGCTGCTACCTGCTTAGCCCTGTCCTCCACCCCTGCTCTGTCCCGGAAGGTCCCCAACATGCCCCGATGATAACTGCGTAGCATCTGGGCGCATTAGGGACTTATCCGGGATTTTCAATAGGCACTACCCAGAAGGTGCCTTTCGAAAATCCCAGCTAAAGCATTTCCATGGTTAACTAGGGTAGTTACCCGTGTAGATGCCTTCGAAAATGCTGCTCAACGTGTTTTGGCAATTGGATGTGATATAATTTGAATTATTCTTTAATTTTTAAAATTTACTTTCTGTGTGAAAGTTTGGAAATTTAATTTAAAAATATAGGCATCTTTTACACACATCACTCAAGGTATGTTAATGATTTTTGCACTTAACTGGGCATTTATGCACGTAACTGAAGTGGTTGCTATTCTGAAAATCCGCACATCGAGCCAATGGTGTGTACTTTCATTGTGGGTGTGAGCATGAGCAAAACATACAAGTTTTGCACATAAATGATAATACACTATAATTCACGTGCTTTGTTTACGAATCTAGGAACAGGCATTCACACCAGCTCAGGGCTGGCCTACGTGATTGTGCCTCAGATTAACATGCATATTTGGCCACTTCTGCTAGTACTCTCTAAAGAAACATAGGTGCTTACTTTATGGTAAAATAGGTTTGACATAGGCGTGAGAATGTGTGTTAGCTAAATGGGACACATAAAATCTCCCTCCACGTGTTTATAATTTTTAAATGTAATTTTTAAAATCATTTCTTAAGGTTGTCTGTGAGCTTCATACCCGGACTGATTATCAAAAATATAAAGACATTAGGGATGACACTTCCCTCTATCGTTTTCCTTTATGCCTCTCTTTTAATTCAAATTCACTGTCGTTCTCAACCTCCAATCCTCAGTCTCCCTCTTTTAATCTTTCATCCATCTACCAGCTTTCTATCTACGGTGCACCCTCGGAACAGACTGTAGGGGGAAGGCCTTGTTCATTGCTTCGAAAGTCTATTGTTCTCCAGAGGACCAAAAATCTCCAGAGATCCTTCCCTGTACCTGGCAGGGCTGCCAAAGTCCTGCCTGCCGGCTGCAAAGACAAGGTATAAATGGAAGTGCACCAGAGAAGCGGAGGCAGAAACGGAAGGGCGCTACTTGCATGCATCCACCTCTTCTGGAGCACCAGCACTGCAGCTCCGGAGATAGAGAGGACAGATAGCGGCTGCTGTCCGTTGGAGCGGGATCCATTGCTCCAAAGATAGACTGTACTTCTTCCATCTTCTTCTTAGCTCATCTCCCTACTTACCCTCTTCCTAGCTCCCTTCTCACACCCCACTATCTTCAAGCATTAGCCATCTTCTCATACCCCCATCTCAGCTGCTTCCTCCTCTCTCTCCCCACCCCCTACCTGCATCAAGCATCTGCCCTGTCTTCCTATTTCCCACTCCCCCACCCATAATACAGCATCTCCTCATTCTCTTCTCTCCCACCCCCCAATGGTCCAGTATCTCTCCATTCTATCCCATCTCTCACTTTTGGTCCATCCAGCATCTTCCTGTTCTCTTTCCGTCACCCACTCGCTAGTTTAGCATCTCCCCTCTCTCTCCCCCCCCCCCCCTGTAATCCAGCATTGCCCTTCTTTCCTCTTCCTCCTCCCAAGGTCAAGCATCTCTCTTCTATTTCTTGGGCCCCTCTCTCTTCTCTCCCTGTGCCATTCCTTGTTCAGCATTTTTCCAGCTACCTCCCTCACTTCCTTCGGCAGTGACCCTTTAACTGGCTGGCTGACAGCAGTAAAAACAGAAGAAGCAGCACAAATAGTCAAGAAATGAGCCCTAGGGAGATTCATGCTCCTGCACACCCCCAAAGCCCTCCTACCCCCTCTGATGCTACTTCCTGTTGCCATGGGGATGGGACGCATCATAGTTTCAGAGACCGTGGGAGTGGGAAGCTACCTGGTGCACGTTTCTTTACAATTTGTGCTGCTTCTGCCCTAGCTCAGCTTATTGAAGAGGCCACAGCAGGAGGAAGGGTGGGATAGATGGTGCCTTTCAGGCACACCTGGTTGTCCAGCGCTCCTCCGCAAGTGATCGCTTGGGGGTCGTGCCCCCCCATGCCTCCTCCTCCTCCTCTGCATGCCGTTTACTAGTTTGAGAGCAATAGTACCAAATCCAGCCACTTCGGCACGGAGAACGGTGTGTACTACTTATGCCTGCACATAGCTATAAATTATCCCCTTTCGTGGATATGGCAGCGGTATAAACACCACACAAGCAGGCCTTGCAGCGCAAGGGGGAAAGAGGACAATTGAGAAGCTTGCCCGCCACCCAGAAAGCATTGCAGCGCAGGAACTGAGGTACTTACCTTCAACAGTTTTGCCACACTGCCTCTCAACATATCTGATTCAGTAGCCAGACAAGTGCCATGGGGCTTGATCCTTGCAGCAGGTGATGATGCCTCTAAGCATCTTTCTGGCTGCTGAGTGGGAATTCAGTAAGTTGAATAAAAAGATATTGGGAGGTTGTGCGGTAGCATGATTGAAGGTAAGTACAATGCTCACCATCCTCACCTCTTAGTAATCTTAAAGTTGTGAGGGCTCCTTCCCCAACTATGGGGGACCCTGAGCAACATTTTGCTTGGGGAACCCCAGTTTGAACTAATGCAACTGGTATGAACTATAAGGAAAATGACCAAGAGATTTGGATGCAAGTCCTAGTTCTACCACTGGCATGCCTCGTGATGTTGGGCAAGTCCTATTGCCTTAGGAACACATTTAGATTGTAGGGCTTTGGGGCAGGGACTCAAACCTCTGTGGAGCTGACTGTGAAGTGTCCTGCTTTATGCTGGTATACAAATGACATAAGAATATCTGTAGTCATAATAAATGATCTTTTCAATATACATTTAATTAGTGGACCGAAGTCACAGTGAATCGCCAGAACTGCTTTTGGGCATTCATTCAGGGACTTTCCGAAAGGGACAGCTGGAAGGTTGTCATTAGATTGATATGATGTTTATGTGCTTTGCACAAGAGCAGTCACAAGTTATTCAGTGCTGGCAATTCCCTGCAGTGTTTGTGCTGTTCTATTAACTCTGTGTGGGTGGGTAATATGAGTTAAGAGCCTGGTGTGAGAGACCTGACTGGTGAAGAACAGCTCAAATATTACAGCAACACTCCAAAATTAGAACCTGTTAAGTGCAGTGCGTGGGCACTGATTTATCTTTCCTGTTTTTGTGGATACACTGACGCCCAAAAATAGAAGTAGAAGACAAAGCATGTATAACACACTCCTGATCCCCGCAGAGAGGACAAAGTAACCAAACATCCTGTAACCAGGCATTTTCACTCTGCTCCAACCCTTTGGAACTCTCTGCTGGACTCAATCTGGGCCAAAACAGACATCTCAAGTGTTCGCAAGACCCTCAAGACTCACTTATTCCAACAGTATTATGAGCATATACCATAAGATGTGGAGAGTTAAAGTGAGGGAGCGGTCATGATCACCTACATTCAACAACCCACCCTCACTACTAACTCACAGACTCATGTCCTGTACACTATCCATGTTCCTCTGGGCGAACCCAATTGTTAACTTGGAGTAATTAACAGAAACATTTTTATTTACCTGTTCTGTGTACACTGTTACGTTGTAAACTGCTCTGACTGCAAAATAGAGTGGTATATAAAATCAGTTAAATAAAATAAATACATGTATGTTCGTGAATTCCGTGCACATGCATGTATTTATTTGCACATGTGCTGAGGACAGATCCCAAGGCAGTCGGCTGATTTCTCTTCCGTAGAATTGACCGATGGTACTCTGAAACCCTCGGACTAAAGCAAATTGTCCATAGATCTTGTGCCGTCCTCTCCCTGCAGGAAACGTCAATGGCTTCTTCCTGCAGTCATCCACATAAATGTGCAGAAATATATTTTTAAGTATGATTTCTATAATTATCATTCTTGGTTTTATGCTGTAGGTCATTTGTCTTATATTAAGGTCAAATGTCTTATTGTCTTATTTTCTAGAAATGTTATGTTGGGCAAGATACGTATAAGTTTGTTTTAAATAACTAAGTAAAGGCATCAAAAGCTGCTTCAACAATATTAGGTACTCTTCAGCCTTGTACTCCCCTGAATTAACTTTCAGAAACCCTCGAGATTTTCATAAACTCAACAAAATTGTAAGAGGATCTTGATAAATTGGAAGACTGGGCATTCAAATGGCAGATGAAATTTAATGTGGACAAGTGCAAAGTTATGCACCTAGGAAAGAACAACCCAAACTATGGTTACACGATGCAGGGTTCCACATTAGAAACCACCACCCAGGAAAAAGATTTAGGCGTCATCGTGGATAACATGTTAAAACCCTCCGCCCAGTGTGCAGCGGCAGCCAAGAGAGCAAATACAATGCTAGGAATCATAAGGAAAGGATTGGAGAATAAAACAAAGGATATTATAATGCCTCTATATCATTCCATGGTGCAACCACACCTTGAATATTGTGTGCAATTCTGGTCGCCGTATCTTAAAAAGGATATAGCGTTATTAGAAAAGGTTCAGAGAAGAGCCACCAAAATGGTAAAGGGGATGGAATGATACTCCTATGAAGAAAGGCTAAAAAGCTTACGGCTCTTCAACCTGGAAAAGAGACGGCTGAGGGGAGATATGATAGAGGTCTATAAATGAATGAATGGAGTGGAACAGGTAAATGTAGATCGATTGTTTACGTCATCAGAATATAGAAAGACTAGGTGAAATGCAATGAAGCTACAGGGTAACCTATTTAAGACTAATAAGAGAAAATATTTTTTCACTCAAAAACTCTGGAATTTGTTACCGGAGGATGTAGTAAAGGCTGTTAGTGTAGCTGGGTTTAAAAAAAGGTTTGGACAAGTTCCTGGAGGAAAGGTCCATAAACCATTATTAAAAGGGACCCAGGATATCACTGCTTGACCCAATACAAGCATTTAGGAAACTGTGTCTTTTGGGGAAACTGCTAGGTACATATGACCTAGATTGGCCACTGTTGGAAACAGGATACTTGGCTTGATGGACCTTGGTCTGACCCAGTATTGCATATCTTATAATATACATAAAGGAGGTATATCAAACAATAAGCCATAAACCACAATGGTACCACCCTTGCTCTGCTCGCAGACCACCCCTACACTAATCGCATAGTACTGTGGATATAGTGCTGTTGAATGTCTCACCCAGCGCCCTTGTCTGAACGGCTTCCCGTTGGCCGTCCCATATGTTACTATCCAAATCCATGTAATCTTTCTACATATATCAGTGCTGATACCTGATTTATGCCACGTGGGTGTTAATTAATAGTTAATTTAAACATGTTACTGTGCATTTCTCTTGGCAGATACGTATATATTTACTTTGCTCAAAGGCTTTGATGGCCTCTCTACAGACTGAATGCAATGCTGCCAAATCCCCATACACATTTTATTGTTGGACGTTGCTCTGGTTTTCCCAAGTGAAATAATATCTCACTATCAAAAATGTATCTAAGGAAAACGTACCTGCATACACTTGTACAAATTTGTTGGAGTCCCTGCTGGCTCCTATTCCTAGGCACGCTTTGGACAACCCTAATTGGGTAAGGAAGACAGTCTATAAACGCTTTAAATACATTTAAATAAACTCCTCTGCAAAGTGAAGGTGAAAGAGGAAATGTTGTGGAACTAGGTGCACACATCTACCTGCTGGAACGGCTTTGAAAATTACCCTTCCTATGTTTCCATTTGAATTACGAACTTTGGAGAATTTGGTTCCTCCGAGGTATACAAATGTCACTGGAGCATAGAAGGCTGACAGAACCCTGAAGGTAGACCTGTGTGTGACAAAGAAATAATGACCTTAAGCTCACCAAATTGCTCTGTTTTCTAAGTCTGGTCCTGGTTTTATCCCGTTGTATGGATTGGAAGTGTATTTCTGATTTCCTGCAGAAATGCAGAACAAGTCAGTATGTGCAAGGAAATAAAACCAGGACTGGACCAACCTATCCTACATACCCGGACTTGGGAAATAGCTCTTTTCCCAGAAGATTAATTCTGCTTCTTTCCCATCTCTCTTCTAGATAAAGGCTGCAAAGGCAAATGATTGTGGCAGTTACTTGTGCTGTGCAACCAGCGAAAAAGGGGAACATTGGAGCCATCCTGTGGAAGTTACCGTAGGTAAATAAACGAGCAAAGATGAAGATGAGTTGCCAGATGCTGATTCTCTAGATCAGTGATCTCCAAATTTGTCATGAGGGCTCCCCAGCCAGTCGGGCTTTCAGGATATCCACAATGAATATGCAGGAGAGAGATTTGCACGCACTGCCTGCAATGTATGCAAATCTCTCTCATGCATATTCATTGTGGATATCCTAAAAACCCGACTGGCTGGGTAGCTCCCAGGACAGGTTTGGGAACCCCTGCTGTATATACAACCAGCAAGAGTCGCTAGTCAGTAAGTGTAGCTATGGCCCCTTGCATGCTGAGAACTTGTAAAAATAATTTTTAAAACCATGTTGAGCTACAGTTAAACAAATATGCACCAACTGAAACACAGGGACTCCGTTAGATGCAGTGAAGTTTTGCACTTACTGCAAAAGACTTTGTGTTTGTTTGTTTAACAAGTTTTCTACACCACCTTATCCTTCAATCAAAGTGGTTTACGGGTCAACTTGAACAGATTACAGTGTATTGTAGGTGAGGGAGGCATGCAGCAATTGCTTAGATGTTTAACCTATTTACAAGGCAACTTATATACAATAACCTA
Organism: Ichthyophis bannanicus; assembly: GCA_033557465.1. Taxonomy (NCBI): domain Eukaryota; kingdom Metazoa; phylum Chordata; class Amphibia; order Gymnophiona; family Ichthyophiidae; genus Ichthyophis; species Ichthyophis bannanicus. The sequence goes on along the minus strand of CM066036.1, from coordinate 417,571,492 downwards.
TCTATAGATTCTACTAGAGGAGACATTGCTTAGGAGCTTAACTTATTTATGAAGCAGGTTATTGTATATAAGCTATCTATGGATTCTAGCAGGGGAGACAGCAGGTGTTCAGAGGGTGCTTGTTTGCCATATGTCCATTGGGGTTGGTCAAGGATCGGGTACGCTACGTGATGTCCCTGAAGTGGTCTGTATAGAAGAAAGTTTTCAGCTTCTTATGAAAGTCTTTAGCATCCGTGGTGGCTCTAAGGGTATCTGGAAGAATTCCAGAGGGCAGGTGCCACTAGGGATAATGCCCTCTCGGTAGTAGACTGGTTAGCCTTTGTGAAGGTGCTGGGGTTTGGGATGGTGTCCATTGTGTTGCGCCTTCTTGGTCTGGTGCTTGGGTTCGTACAGATCAGGCCCTGCAGTATGTTGGCAGACAAGTTATGTTTGATTTTAAATATGTTCAGGACTGTCTTGAATTTGATGCGGGAGGTGACTGGGAGCCAGTGGAGCTGGTTCAAGAAGGGCATTATATGGACTTGCTTAGCCGATCCGGTGATGATGTGAGCAGTGGTGTTTTAAGCCAATGCAGGAGCCAGGTTGTTTGCTTTTATAGGCCATAGTATAGGGAGTTGCAGTAGTGTATTTGTGTTAACCTCTGGGGATATTTCCACCATCTGCCCATGCAACTAAGGCAGAGAAAATTCACTTAGCGCACATGAACTGTAATGGACATGATGCGGATTGGCTTAATATTACCTACTGGAACATTGACAGCTGCCCTGGATTCTCTGCTGCCTATTCAAGCTACTGATTCTGACTCACAGAGCCCTTTATACTGACACTCCTCAGTACCTGTCCGACTCCCTACAGTTTCGCCCAGCACCCCGCAGCCTCAAGTCCATACACATCAATCGCCTTGCCCTTCTCTCTCCTGCCCATGCCCACCTTGAGCAAACCCGTCACTCAGTCTTCTTTTTCCTGGCCACTTCCCTCTGGAATTCTCTCCCCTCCACACTCCGTCAGGAGCGGTCCTACCTTAGGTTCAAGTCACTCCTAAAATCTCACCTCTTTAGTGCCGCCTATGACCTCTGCCCTCTTGGGTCCCCCTCACCCTCTTTGGCTTGAGCCCTCTTCTCTCCCTCTTCCTTCCCTCACTCTGGTATGAACGTGTGCTTTCCTGTCCAAAATTGTAGTTCCTTTCCTATTTCCTGGCCTCTGGCCACCTTTTGGTTATTATTGTACACCACCCTGATGGCCCTCGAAGGAGCAGTATATTAAGCATTGCAGTAAAGATAAAGATTAACAATTATTGCAGAGCACCATAACATGCATTAAGTGTAAGGCATTGGCCCTGCCCAATCCCCGTCTATTCCTGCACTAAGAAGCTAATTTTCTAACAGGCATGATGGGCATCTAGGTGGATATCTAGAGTTAAGGTGCAGACATTTACACCAGCCCTAGAGCTCATGTCGATATCCGCACCTATGATTTGCCACTGCTTATCTAAATTCTGGTATTTTATAATCTTCATGCATGCATGTGAGACTTGCCTACGCTCTGCCAAAACCCCGCCCCTGTGCATGCCTACCAGCAAAAGACCGTGCCATCATGTGAACACGCATACCTTAACACTGGTCAGTATTTTATAAGAGACCACACACGTGCACAGAAATGATTAAAATATTGCCAAAGGTGACACATACTGTACTGTACAAAGTACATGCCCCCTTAGAAAATTACTCAGTAAGTGTCCAGCCGCTGCATTAACTGTTAACACGTGTAGACAGTATCAGTTATGCAGTTAACTTGGGCATTAGCACACACTGATGCACTTTAGTAAAAGGCCTGCATCATCAGCATTGGAAAGATTTACGACTGTTCCTAAAAAGTTAGAGCCACCCATGGTTCATAACTTCATAGCTGGTCACTTGTTGGTGACGCATCTGCCGCTTTCTGTTGGTTCTGCTGCATATACAAAGTGGCCTGATGTCACTGGTATTAGGTGTGGCCCATACTGGGCTGAGAACATGGGCCCAAATTATACTTTTCCCACTGTTTCTCCTTGTGGCCTTGGGAGAATCACTTTGGAGTAAGTTTATGGACATTGCCTTGGGACAACCTCTGCAAGTACTTTATGCCAATGGGGAAGTGGCTTAGTGGTTGGGACAAGTTGCCTCAGGCCAGAGGGACTGGGGTTTCTAGTCCTATAGGCACGCCTTGTGGCCTTGGGCAAGCCACTTAACCCTCCGTTGCCTCAGGTACACATGTAGATTGTGAGCCTTTCAGGGGCGAGGAAATATATCCAGTACCTGCTTGTAGCATTTGTAAACCGCTTTAATGCCTTTCAGCCTGAGCGGTATATCAAGAAACTAAAGAAAGATAAAGGGAAAGTCTGCATGTGCATTCTCTCTAAAACTTTCTAAGGCAACAGAGTATGTCTGCACCAGCTAGACTATCTATATGGAAAATAACTTGTGTATACTAAAGAATATGAAGCTGCAAGGGCTATTTTCTGATCCCACCCAAACTATGTTCCTCAGAGCACCTCTTCTAAATGGGACTTAATTTAGAAGCATTGTTTCCCAGCACACTTAGGGGCACGTTTTGCTAAACTACGCTACAAGTTAGCACAGAGTTCAGTGTACACCAAGTGCATCACGCTAAAAATCTCATGCTAACCAGTTAGCGGGTGAGCGGGCAAGAACAGAGAGGGATAGGGGCACAACACGAGCGTTGATGGTGAATTGTGATTAGTGCGGGCACGCTAACCATGAGTTGTCATTAAGTGCACCTGCATGCTGGTTAACACGGTGCCACACATGTACAACGCACTGTCAGCATAGGGGATGGAGGCACAATCAAGTGCTACTGGTGTAGCCTTTAGTAAAGAAGCCCCTTACTGAGGGAGGGTCATGTTCCGACAGCCAATGTATACATGTAAGTTAGTCACTTTAACAATTGCCCTGGATCATTCACATTGCCCCAGGTACCCACTTGTAGCTGTCCGGGGTAGAGACTAGTATCTGTATATTACTTGTTATAAAGGTTCCTATTTACTTAACCAAACGTTAACCCACTGTAGCTGCAGAACGTTCATGGTAACTTTTGGGGCTGATCCTGGTATTTGGGGGAGACAACCACCCCACTTATGTGGGACAGTGGTTACTTGCTAACAACATGACTGCAAACATAGAATGCAGTTAACTGCATGTAGCAGGTAATGCACACGTTAGTGGGTAATGCACGCAAACGGCACAGGCGTGAACTGCATGCTTTACCTTTTCCCCACTCTCTAATATGAATTTTCCCATTAGGTCTTTAACACACAATTAATATGTCCTGTTAACGTGGAGTGTTAACTGTTTTTTGAGCTCCACATAAACAATTAATGCGCGCTAAAACTAATGTTAAAAACCTTTAGTAGATGCCAAGATACCTTGCTATAAAATTCTCCAAAGAAATAGACAAACATAGCAGCTACGTCTCATTGGTGATAGATATATAGCAATATACCAGCAGTGAAAGATATAGCACGTATCCTGGTAGCGAGAGGTGCAGTATGCACCCAGTGATAGAGCGCAGTGGTGAGAGGTACAGCGCATTAAGCAGAACCCAGGAATTCCCTTGTGAAAAGTATTTCACCTGCAAGAAGCTGAATTGAGAATACACAGTTGGAAAACACATTGTGATAAGCCGTTATTATGCTTCATGTGTATCTGATTTTATTCTTGTTGTCTAATAGTTGAAGATATCATTCTCCGGCCTTCTCTTCAGCCTCCACCCTCGTCAGGTTAGTGATACCATGTTTCTTTTCTCTTTTCCCGTGGCTTTCGGTGAACCCTGCTGGGATGTGAAATCTGTCAGCTCTTGCATAGCCACCCCCAGAAGCTCAGCATAGCACCATTGGCATAGCAGGACAACAATTACCCTCGCAGGCCATCAACCGGAGTCCATCTCCGGTGCCCACACTACCACTCACACCCCCAAAATCACATTTCATCTGTCCAGTCAGTCTGTCATAGCAACAGTATCTGAGTTAGCCACTAGCAGCATCCCGTCTCCATCAGCCCCAACACAAATACAAGTACCGCACATCACCATCACCACAGCCACACTCACTCACACCTTATTGAGGAATGTGGTTCATTGCTGTCATGGTATGCACAAAACTGTCTTCTAGGAGATGTCACCTCCTAATTCAATCCTCGAGTATCAACAAGTATAATCAAAGACCAAAGATGCATAGATTGTTCTAATTGTATTGGTCGCCATTGGCCTGATTAAAAAATTTCTATGTACGTCTCGATGTTGCCTGTATGTAGTACACCTTATGGACTCCACGAGCGGGTTCACGTTGGCACAATGCAAGTGCCGAGATGAGCTTTAGCAGTGAATCTCCGAGGTTGAGATCCTCTCCAGTACACCCTGGCATAGGGACGAGGTTCATTCCTGTAATGATATGCACAAAATGAACCAATTTGGAGTAGTTACCCCATATGACCACAGTACCACGTCACCTGGAATTTCAGCAGCAATCTAACCCAGCTCCTGGTTTAACTCTGCTGTGTGCAGTCCAACAGGTTGGTTTCACTGTCTTATGAGCAAAGCATCCAGAAATATAATCCCCAGTGGGGGCTGTCTCTCTTTTGTCGTCTTCTTTCTTGCCAGAATGCACGTGGGTGAGATGTATGTCAAGTTTTCTTTCATATTGGGTCTATACGGTATGGATCGATGTACTACTAAGCATATTCTGTAAAGTCCAGAAGCTAGTCACAATCTAGCGGTTGTCATTTTAAAGTGTGATTCTGATTTTACTTTGCAGCTCCCAACCATCTGGGGACTCTAAGGGACGCATTGGCTCATTGCCCCCTACAACTAATTACTTTATAACTCTGCACTCCTCTTTTGAAGACCCGTGTGGGATCTCATCTCGCTGAACTCTGTTTCCTTTGTAGATCCTTCAGCAGAGAAGACCAAGGCGCTCCTTCTCAAGAGCACCAGTGAGAAAGGTACAAGATACCTTCTGCTTCTGTTCCCAGGTGGAAATGAAGGGCTTGCATGGAGTACGGATGCTACTGATGCACTGATTTCACTCTGCCTCCTGTTCCAGTCTCGTCTCACCGTCTGCTTCTGTTTTCTGCCTTTTCTTTTTCTTTCTTCTCTCCCCGCTTACCTTTTCTTCTCATTCTTACGCCTTAAAGCAGCAGCAGAAGTTGGGGGATTCTGCAAATTATCACCTATGGAGGGTGATTCTCAAAGGCATTTCAATTGCTAACACAGAGCTTTATCTACAGAAATGGGCTCTTACAAACTTGCCCACCTGATGTGCAGGGAAACCTATGTATGTGCAGCCCGTAGGCGCGTGCATTTATCCGCTGATTGAGGTGACCTCCTGAGGGCAGATCGGGGAGAGGTTTGCGCCTAAGCACATATGTTTGAAAATTTAAGCCAGTAACATTGTGCACCCCAAATCGTAGACATGGAGGTAAAAACGCAGTTTTCCTAGGATCATTTTAAGAGGGAGATGGTACACAGACTTCCCCTTTGAAAATCCAGCAGTGTGCTTACAGAGAAAAGTATGTGTGCACTTTTCCTCCACGTGCTCAACTGCAAAATTACCTCCTAAGGCAAGAACTTTATAAAACAACGTGAAAAGGGCTCTCCTAAAATTGCATAGGAATATACATGCATAGAATGTAGGTACTTGAAAACAGTGCGCGTACCTCTATACAATCTACGCATAGGCGCCCCAGGAGTTTCATTGTGCATGTGAATTTTATAAAAGATACAGGTACACATGCAGAGTACTGGGAGCCTGTTATATAATGGCAAATATGCTGAAACTAGGAGCCTTTTATAACATTAATTTCTACATCTTTAGTTTTTTATTTGCTTTGTTTGTATTCCATCTGTCGTGAAATTGTAAGTTTACTGGGAGTATATTCAAGGACATTTATGCGTTTTTCCAATCTGCAGAACGAGTAAATGCCACTCACTAGGGTCAGTTTCGCTGCGTATCCCGGGTTTGTTCCGCTGAACGCCCTGATGCTAAATACCTAGGGTCAGGGCATTCCAAGGGCGGCACTACGAATAGTGCGGTATATAAGAACTTGTAATAATAATAATAATAATAATAATAACTGGGCAATGGCGATATGCAGCCACTGCCTGGTCAACCCTAACCAGCTAAAATTAGGACAGCTGAATGGTGGTTGCAAAAATCACAATCCAGGCAACCCGGATATTCATTGCCAGGGTGATAAGCGGCACCGCGTGCTACGTGAAACGTGCTGCCCTCCGCCCCTAAATATCGGCCCCATTGGTTTTATTTATTTAAACATTTCTATTCTGCCTAGCAAAACATCCGGGTGGATTACAACGTAACGTTTCCTGAGGAAAGTAATTGCATGAAGATGGTTTTGTCTCAAAATACTTTATACAAGTAATACTAGTTTGGGATTTTTCGAATACGAAGTGTGGCTCTTGCAACCTCCCTCCTGGTTTTACAGTGTCTTTGCCGGCATCCAGTCTTCAGCTGACTGTGTTTTTCCTATCTGTCTCAGCCCGGTGCTTGCAGGGGGTTTGAATGTCGCCCTGCCTAACAGTATCCCACTCTACTACAGGCTTATTATGGGGGGAGGTGATGCCTAAAGAGGCGGAGCTCTGACAAATCTTATTGCCTCAAAAACGATGCCACAGATTAATCAGAAAAGGGAGTTTCTGTGTGATTTCATTTTGGCTGCAGCATTCTCTATCAGAAAAAGATTTTGCTAAATTACGCTGCCGCGCCTGTCTTTCTTGGTTTATGTGGGTGGATGAGTCTGTGTTTACTGAAAGCGACATTTCAGCCCAGACTGTATGCTAGTCCCTTATTCCATTTTAGCAGTAGGTTCATTGAAAGCCGTATACTAGATTGTTTAATTAGTTAACCGTGCAGTCCCACATTTTAGCACTTTCCTTTTGTTTCAGAGCCAGATCAGAGAGATCGATTTTATGGTGAGTAATACTGGATTTTACATTCTGCCTATCTTTTAGTCCTCCTGCCCTACTTGTTTTCATTTCTTCTTCATGGGGGAGGGGGATGTGATCTGAAAGTTCAAACGTTTTTCTTGTACTTTTATTTTGGTCAGCAACTGACAAGGTGGCTCTGCTGGTAGGAAACAACAAGTATTTAAGTCATCCCAGCCTCCTGGCCCCCATGATGGACGTCTTTGAACTGACCCTTCTTCTCAGGCAGCTCGATTTCCGGGTCGTCTCCCTTCTTGATCTGACAAAATCCGAAATGCTAACTGCAGTCAACCAGTTCCTGCAGTTTCTGGGCAAAGATGTCTATGGTAAGTCATTCCCAGGCCACCTTGAGCTTGGCCTCTTCAAGTTTTTCGAAGGTTAGAATGAGCTGCTGGGAGAGGATGTGGCCTAGTGGTTCTAGCAATAGTCTGGGAACAATGTGGGTCCAAGCCCCATCCCTGCTTTTACTAGGCCAGTGAGCACCTCTAGCTCTCTGTGCTGCAAGTCCTCATTTAGTGGTAAGGCCTTTGGTTGTCTCTATATTTATATTGTATCGCCAGGGCTGGCCCATCCACTAGGCAGGCTAGGGAGGCAGTCCTTTGTGGGCAGCATGGCGCCCGCGGCAGACCATGTGTGTTGAAGCATGTGGCCTGCCGCTGGCAGCAGTGGGGGTAGAAGCTTGCATGGGGGAGTGGGGTGCGATATGGCTGGTGCTTCTGTCTGAGGCAGCAGAAACCCTTGGGCTGGCCCTTTGTACTTCAGCCTGAGTAGTCTGCCAACAAGGTAGCCACACTGGTCCTTGAGAACTACATTCAAAATACAGCATCCAAGGAAAGCAGATCTGGACAGAGTACTTCAGGATCAACATCATCTGATTGGACAGTTTATATATGGCAAGAATTCCATCCTAAATTGACCTGCATTTCTACCTCAGGACAAAATAACCAAACTATACCAAAATTAAACAGGTTCCCAGATCAAACACAGATAACTTTTTATCTGATGAGCATTCAGTGCGGTTTTTGTGGTTTAGGCCACTTGATCCGACCCACATAAGAGCTGTTATGCAATCACTAGACCCACTTGCAAAACAAAATTGTCCAGTGTCGAGGTAGCCTGGTCTCCCCAACATTCTGTAGACAGAAGAATGTGTTCTGTAGCAAAGAGATAGTAAATTGGATTCAGGACAAAGACTAATACATTTGCCATGGTTCTGTACAAGACAGATTGTATGGTTGGCAGATATCAGTATGATGTAGGCTGGATGCAGCAGTTAGCAGGTAATTGAATCGGTCCCACATGCCCAGTGCAAAGTTGTAGGTGCCACAGAAAACATGCACCCTTACACTCCCTTCAATCAACTGTCAGTACCCCAAACCCCCTCCCTGAAATGTTAATAGTTAAACTCAACATTATGATTACTCTAATACCACCCATCCCATAAGAACATAAGACATGCCATACTGGGTCAGACCAAGGTCCATCAAGCCCAGTATTCTGTTTCCATCAGTGGCCAATCTAGGTCATACCTACCTAGCAGTTTCCCCAAAAGACACAGGTTCCACAATGCTTGTACTGGGTCAAGCAGTGATATCCTGGGTCCCTTTTTAAAAATGGTTTATGGACCTTTCCTCCAGGAACTTGTCCAAACCTTTTTTAAACCCAGCTACACTAACAGCCTTTACTACATCCTCCAGTAACAAATTCCAGAGTTTGATTACACGTTGAGTGAAAAAATATTTTCTTTTATTAGTCTTAAATAGTTTACCCTGTAGCTTCATTGCATGTCCCCTAGTCTTTCTATATTCTGATAAGGTAAACAATCGATCTACGTTTACCCGTTCCACTCCATTCATTAATTTATAGACTTCTATCATATCTCCCCTCAGCCGTCTCTTTTCCAGGTTAAAGAGCCCTAACCTTTTTAGCCTTTCTTCATAGGAGTATCCTTCCATCCCCTTTACCATTTTGGTGGCTCTTCTCTGTACTTTTTCTAACAACGCTATATCCTTTCTAAAGATACGGCGACCAGAATTGCACACAATATTCAAGGTGCGGTCTCACCATTGAACGATACAGAGGCATTATAATAACCTTTGTTTTATTTTCCATTCCTTTCCTTATGATACCTAGCATTCTATTTGCTCTCTTGGCCGCCGCTGCACACTGGGCGGAGGGTTTTAACATGTTATCCACAATGACGCCTAAACCTTTTTCCTGGGTGGTGGTTCCTAATGTGGAACCTTGCATCGTATAATCATAGTTCTGTAAAAATGCATAATAAAAATGCACATATATACAATGTATTAGATAAAATGAGGTCAATTTCCAGAAGCCCAAATAAATGGGCTGTTTGAAAACTGTTCCCCTTCCCTGTCCGTAAAGGTTCATGCACATGGTTCTTGGCATTAATATGTTTTCCTTCAACTACAGCTGCTCTTTACCACCCTAGGAAACCGCCTAATGGTCTGACTGCCCTGCTGCCCGGCAGCTGCCAGTTGACTTGGGCTGTGGCTTAAAGAGTTGTTGGGGGATTGTAATGAAAATAACATTTCAACCTCAGGGCGGAGGGCTTCATAAATATGGGTAATTAGGCTATGGTGTAATCTGCTGTCACAGGAGGCACGTTTCACAAAGTTCCGCAAACGAGACCTTTGTTTATAATACTTTCAAGGGGTACAGGATTATTTAAAGACCAAGATCAAATGTGAAGTTCAGGAGGCACTGAAGGAGATAAAATACAATGGTGAAATGTCTTTGTAAACTCTAAAAATGTTTGTACATAATTATATAGCTGAGGCTGCTGTCCATGGGTGTGTTGCGCTACAAGAAAAATGCTGAGTTTTTGTGCAGAGGCAAAACCGATTTGAATGCTAGGGAATTGGTTCTGCTTCCCAGTTCACCCACAGTGGTTTGTAAATAGCATGCCTGGAGCCACCAAGAGCCCTGAAAAAATAAATAAATATTGTTCCCTTAAAGAGGTAATTTATAGACTGGCCAGAGAGATGCAAGATTACCCACAGCACTGCACTGATTTTCAGAGTTAGAGGAAAGAGTTGTTCCAGCATAGTTTAGTAGTCTATTGAGCAAGATATGACTGGCCTTATGTGATGAATTTCTTGGCCGATGGCTTAGCAGATAAACCTTCTTTGGCCATTGTGCTTTATTAACTTTGATTGACTGATGATGACATCATTTACAGATAAGATGCTGTGTGAAAAAGCCCTGGTCTACCACAGAGTGACTGTGGCTGCAACCTACATTCCCTCTCCTGCCCCTGGGGAAAAGGTCAACAAAGGTTTGGAGCATTTCATGAAGTGTAGGCTCCTAACACAGATAAACTTGCTCACCTGGTTTCAGAATGAGAAGTTTGTGCTGTGGTAACCACAGGCTGTAAATGAAGGGGGGGGGGGGGGAGTGTAGAAAGGAGAGCAAACCTGGCTCGAACTCTTGCATCCTCACAGGCACTGGAGTATTCACCCTTACAAAACCTTCCCAGACCACTAAGTCTCAAAATTCACTGGCTTCATGTTCCAAAGGGGATTGTTTAAAAAGTGCTTTCATTGCAATAAATGAAGGTACTTGCCTCAGTTTAGTGGCATGGAGGAGTAAACTAATGATTAGAGCAACAGGCTGAAAACTACAGAAGTCCAGATTCAAATCTTATTACCTCTACGTGTGATCTTGGGCAAGTCACTTTACCTTCCATTGCCTCATGTACAAATCTTCCCGAGGCAGGAAAATATCCACTGTAAGTTGTCTTGAGCTCCACTGAAAGAGGCATGAGCTAAGTTCAGAAGTTATGCATAGGAACATAAGAAATGCCATACTGGGTCAGACCAAGGTCCATCAAGCCCAGTATCCTTTTTCCAACAGTGGCCAGTCCAGCTCACAAATACCTGGCAGGTTCCCAAAAAGTTACATAGGTTCCACAATGCTTGTTCCGGGGTAAGAGGGTCCTCTTTAATAATAGTTTATGGACCTTTCCTCCAGGAATTTGTCCAAACCTTTTTTAAACCCAGCTACACTAACAGCTTTTACTACATCCTCCAGCAGCGAATTCCAGAGTTTGATTGCTCATTGAAGGGAAAAATGTTTTCTCTTATTACTCTTAAATGGGTTACATTGTAGTTTTCATTGCATGTCCCCTAGTCTTTCTAAGTTTTGAACAACTGCTCTACGTTTACCCGGTCTACTCGTATTCATTCATTTATAGACCTCTATCATATCTCCCCTCAGCCATCTCCTTTCCAGGTTAAAGAGCCCCAACCTTTTTAGCCTTTCTTCATAGGAGTATCCTTCCATCCCCTTTACCATTTTGGTGGCTCTTCTCTGTACCTTTTCTAATTCTGCTATATCCTTTTTAAGATACGGCGACCAGAATTGCGCACAATATTCAAGGTGCAGTCGCATCATGGAACAATACAGAGGCATTATAATATCTTTTGTTTTATTTTCCATTCCTTTCCTTATGATTCCTAGCATTCTGTTTGCTTTCTTGGCTGCCGCTGCACACTGGGCAGAGGTTTGAACATGTTATCCACAATGACGCCTAAATCTTTGTCCTAGGTGTTGGTTCCTAATATGGAACCTTGCATCGTGTAAACATAGTTTGGGTTTTTCTTTCCTAGGTGTTTAACTTTGCACTTGTCCACATTAAATTTCATCTGCCATTTGGACGTCCAGTCTTCCAGTTTATCAAGGTGCTCTTCCAATATTTCACAATCCTCTTGTGTTTTAACAACTTTGAATAATTTTGTGTCATCTGCAAATTTGATCACCTCACTTGTTGTTCCCATTTCCAGGCTATTTGTGAATGTTAAAAAGCAGCGGGCTCAGCACAGATCCCTGGAAGATCCACTATTCACCTTTCTCCAATGGGAAAATTGGCCATTTAGCCCTACCCTCTGCTTTCTATAATTTAACCAGTTCCTGATCCAAAATAGTACGCTGCCTCCTATCCCATGATTTTTTTTAAATTCACCAAGAGTCTCTCATGAGAGACCTTGTCAAAAGCTTTCTGAAAATCCAGATACACTATATCAACAGACTCACCTTTGCCCACCTGTTTATTCACACCTTCAAAAAAATATAAGAGATTAGTAAGATAAGACCTTCCTTTGCTAAATCCATGTTGGCTTTCTCCCATTAAACCATGATTGTCTACATGTTCAGTAATTTTATTCTTTAGAATGGTTTTGACCATTTTTTCTGGTACTGACATCAGGCACTTAGCAAAGAAAAAGTTCATTGGTCCAGTCTTTGTTGCACTTCTTTGGGAGGTGAGATTCTGGGATTCTAACATAACACAAATAAATAACTTCAGCACATGGGGCTTCCTCTGGTTGACATTTTAAGACTTCTGGGGGCCTCCTGGTAAGAGACATTTCTGAAAGTCAGTAGAGGATAAGAGAGTGATGTCCTAAAAGAGAGAAAGTTATGCCTCGAAGCTGTTTGTGCGATGAAACTTCCTCACTTGGCTGCTTTTCTAGAGAGATACAGAAGTGGAGCAGGCCAAGTGTCAGAATACAAAACACACATGTGCTGAGTAGAGAGGAAATCCTGGGCCGAGATCCGCTGTGGTTAGCAGCAGGGCACTTGTGACTTACTGGATGGAGTTGGAGATAAGAAACCTTTTCCAGGAACTTGCCACATACCTCGCTATGTATAGGCATGTGGGGACCTCAGTGGCAATAGTCTTTCAGGCAGCCCTGCAAGCAGGGTTCAAGGGTCCTCTGCCTTTGGCACCCTCAGTTCTCAGAAGTAGGGCCGTGATCCAGGAACTGCTCTTCTACATAGTCGGAACAGGGGGTGTGAGTTTTTAGAGACCCTGCCCTCCGCCGATATGTAGATAGCCACAAAACCCTCATTTACTTCAGATCTGGGTCAGTGCTCTGGCTTTTTGTTTTCACAGGAGGGTTAACATCCATGCATTGTGTTTATTGCACTAGTTGTGTTTTCCTGATGTTTTTTGGTGCCATACTAAAAAGATTTTACATGCATGTGTGTGTGTGTTTACCTGTATAAAAACACACAATTAGAAAATGCCTCTTCCCCCATATGGGTTTTAGAGTGTGCATCCTGTTTCACATTAGAAAGAGGACAGAATTAGGTCAGGGGAGGTAAACATATGGCAAGTGCGGTTTGAAAACTAGAGGCATCCTGTCCATATAAACTTTGCACCTGCTCTCCTCCATTTCCAAACATGCAGGTACCAAAGTACTTGTCTTCTGCATGCTACCCATGGGGTTTTACAAGCACCCACCTAATGACGTGAATCAGATGGAAGGTAAATTTATAACAGGGCACCTAGTTTAACATAGAAACATGATGACAGAAAAAGACCACATGGCCTATCCAGTCTGTCCTTCCATATCAACAACTACAACAGTCCACTTTTTACCTTTAGAGATCCTCTGTGTTTGTCCCATGCTTTTTTGAATTCAGTTACTGTCCTCATCTCTACCACCTCCACTGGGAGACTATTCCATGGATCCACTACTCTTTCCGTAAAGAAATATTTCCGCATATCACTCCTGAATCTATCTCCCTTCACCCTCATCTCATTTCCCCTTGTAGCAGAACTTGCTTTCAATTGAAAGAGGCTCTCTCCCTGAACATTTATGCCATGGAGGTATTTAAACATCTCAATCATATCACCTCTATCCCGCCTTTCCTCTAAGGTGTACATATTAAGATCCTTCAGTCTGTCCTCATATGCTTTATAATGAAGCCCACTAATCATTTTAGTAGCCACCCTCTGCACCGACTCCATCCTGTTCACATCCTTTTGAAGGCAAATAGGTGCCTATTTGCCTTAAGAAGGCAAATAGGCACCTACTTAGGCGTTATTTTATAAAGACACATAGGAGCCGAGTGTCCTTATAAAATACTAATGTAAGTGGTAGAAATCGCACCTAGAATGCAGGGGCGGACATTTAGACCCGCTTGAAAGCAGATGTAAACGTTTACGCATAAAGTTTGCAAGTACACCCCTCAATCAACATACATGCTTGCGAACTCTGCCTGTGCCCCTACCTGCAAGGCACACGCACTTTAATACCAGCTGGAATTTCATAAAAGACCATATACATGTGAAAATGACTTTAGAAATCTACCCACTTAGCGCATTCATCCTCACTGTGGCCACAGTACAACTGGTTTAAACCTAGCAACATGAGTGCAGAAAAAGACCCTATGATTTGTAATATCTTTGTAGTGCCTTACAGTTGAATGTCTTGCCACTACCTAAAGAGCCCCTACCTAAAGAGCTTACAGTCAAACTGGGTACCTGAGGACTGAAAGACAAACAGGCCAATGCAGAAACCCTGCGCTAGAGCCTAGTGCTTAAAGCTCTATCACAGGGTTTCATACTGCGACTTTGCAAATTATCCAGTGCACAAAAAGTCAGTGTTAAACTGTGAGAACAAGCCAAACACATTCGCACAAAAGTCTGCTCAAGTCTGGCATGCTGTCCCGGAGAAACAGGGTCATATGAGGTGAAGTTTGAGATTTCACCTCAGATGATCTAGGCATCGGGAAAAGCCCCGATGCCATCAGCATACTGCCAGGGGGCCAACGTCTCCCTCTGGACACCGACCCCCTCCTCCCGACAAAAGCAAAATCTCTGGTGGCCCAGAGGCCCCAATCCCCCCACACACCCAATCAAAAATCCTCTTTGGCCCCGATCCCCCCCCCATCTACACAATGAAAAACTCCTCAGTGGCTCAGTTGCCCCCAAACACCTCCACCAACCTCCCAGCAGTACCTTTGATTAGGGGGTGGGAGTGTTGCCCACATGTCCCATTCCTGCATCGCCATCTTGAAAAATGGCAGCATCTGGTCCTGTGCATTGCATCCTGGGATGCCCTGGGCAGGGCTAGACCAAGAGTTTCTGCCACCCTAGAAACCCCGGCCTTGTCACCCTCCCCCCCTCCCCCCCCCCCCAGCGGCCGCTGATTCCATCTTGGGAGGGGGAGGTGGGCAGCAGCAGTATTTCTAAAAGTGGCAGGCCATGTGTGCTGAAGGACATGACCTGCTGCAGGCATGAAAGTGACAGCAAAAAGCCGCTGCTTTTGGAAATAATGCTGCTGCCGCCTCCCCCCAAAACTGAATCGGCAGCAGCTGGGGTGGTGGCGCAGCCAGTCATGTGTGTTGCTGCCACAGCTCACCTTGGGTGGCCGCCTAACATGCCTAGTGTATGAGCTGGCCGTGGCCCCCCAGATAGGATCAGACTGCCATATAAGGCAAAAATGCCTTATATGGCAGAGCCATTATCCCCCCCCCCTTCCTGTTGCATTCTAGGATGCATAAACTATCCTGGATCATCTGAGGTGAAGTGTCAATCTTCACCTTATGATATTTTTGCTCCCAGCTGGAATTTTATACCTGCCCAAAGCTATCATGAAGATCTAGCGTTAAAAAAAGTGTACTAAATCTCAGCACAGTTTTTACGTTGGGTGCAATTAATTATCCAGTGATCTGTATGCCAAGTGCACTGCAATTTGGTGTAGTTGTTTGCTTGCTTTCTGCATTGGAGAGCAAAGCTAGTATGGGAAAAGGCGTCAGAAAGATGCCATGCTAAGCTTTTCTGCATCAGCCCAAAAGTGATTTGTTGCAAGATCACAGTGAGGGTCCGTGGTGGAAACAGGACTTGAACTCAGGACTTCAGATTTTCTCTCCATTAGTAACTATTACGTTAATCCAGTGCTTCTCAATCCAGTCCTCAGGAGACCCCCTGCTGGTCAGTTTTTCAGGCTATCCAGTAATGAATATGCACGAGGGAGCTTTGCATGCATTGCCTGTACTCTATGAAATTCTCTCTTCGTGCATATTCATTATTGATATCCTGACAACCAGACTGGCTTGGTGCATCCCAAGGACTGGTTTAGTCCCTCTACAGAGGAGAACTGTAGTTGTCATATTAGTCCACTTGGATATGTGGAAGTAAGGGTCAACAAGGGAGGAGTAGCCTAGTGGTTGGGGCAAGGTACTTCAGGCTGGAAGGTCGGAGGTTCAAATCCCACCAGAGGACAGCAACCTTGGGCTGGAAGGACTGGGGTTTCTAGTCCCACAGATGCTCCTTGTGGCCTTGGGCAAGCCACTTAACCCTCCATAGCCCATGTTCCCTGTAAGTATTAGTGTATGTGTCTCATATCCCCGCGTGTTAAATGTATCCCCCAATTGTGTTGTGACCGCTTTGATTGAAGGATAAGGTGGTATACAAAACTATCTAAATAAATAAATAAATAAACAAACAAGTTACAGCTGTCACCTACACCTTGTTTGTTGACCCTTATTCCCTCTGCAATAAAAACACTGGGGAACCTTGCTCAGTTCTGCTGAGCCCCTGCTTGCCTAGACCATCTGTACAGAGCCCTGGAAAATGCTTATTCATTGCTGTAGAAGGTAGACACGCATCTATTCCATCCTCCTCCTGAGTCATAGCAAAGAAAAGTTTTGAGTTGAATGTTTCCATTCTACTGGGCTCTGTAAACAGATACTGTAGAAATGGACACATGCTTGTTGGGAGAGGCTTGATTTACTTGTTAATTAAAATGTCATAGCAACCAGCCCTCTGTCATCCCCCATGGGAAGAGGAAGTTAGGAAAACTTGTGATGCGTAGCTCCAGTGGCCATCCCTAGAGATGGTAGACTGGGGTCAATCAATCTAATGAGTTTATTACAAAGTCCCCTTCCTCCTTTCCTTCCCCACAAAGCCAGTTTTGGATTGGACTCTGGGAGATTTTGTTACTGAGAGATTCCCTTTTGAAGTTGTGCCATATGTTGCTCTCTAGGTTTATTCTACTATGCTGGACATGGGTACGAACGTTCAGGGAGGAATTACATGGTGCCCGTTGATGCCCCACAGCCCTACAGACCCGAGAACTGCATCAGTGTCCAGAATATCCTGCAGAAGATGCAAGAGAGACAAACTGCCCTGAACGTGCTGCTGCTGGACACTTGCCGGAAATGGTACACATGATCCTCCCTGATCTCAGCACCTTCCATCAGAACAGTCACACTCTACTACCGGTAGCAGGCTGCAAAATTATTTTCTTTACTGCACTTTAGAGTCAGCCATGCCAGAATTATTCCCAGGGGTATGCATGCTGAAGTAGATATATAGGTATAGATAGATTTTGCTTGAATAGAGAAAAAAGATGTGTTTTTCTATGTAATTTGGAATGTCCTGCCAGAAGAGAGTTGTAAAGAATGAATATTATCTTTTAGAAAGATGGTAAAGCTTGGCTTTTTAATTAGGTCTTCCCTCAGACTTGATATCTTTGGCGCCTCTGAGTCCTCTTTAGATGTAATCAGTGATGTAATCGTATGCTGCTAGCTGGAGAAATGCTGATTTTGGGGCTAATATATGTTGCGTAGGTTCTTTCATCACCTATTTTATATTGATCTAAGTTATTTTATTTAATCTCTTATTTTGTTTTTAATTCAAGACGGTTTATATGGAACTTAAAATAACAGTGAAGATACAACCGTTGTACAGAGAACAAGAACGTTTTGATGGTTAACAGGCATATATAGCAGTTAACTATAACTTTTTACATATTTACAGGAGGGTGTTCAGAGAGGCTGCTAGATTAGAAGGGGAGACAGGGGAGAGGTTCAGGAAGAGGAAGGGGGAGGAGGAGAAGCATTTGGGGTGGGGAGGGGGGTCAAGGTATGGTGAATGCTGAGTAACGAACTTAAGTTACATGAGGGTGGTGAGGTTTAGGGGGGCAGTGCAAAGAATTCTTGGAAGAGGAAGGTTTTGAGCTTTTTACGGAATTCAGTATGGTTGGAGCAGCTTCGTAAGTCAGATGGGAGTGCGTTCCATGCAGTGGGGACATAGAGGGAGAAGTCTTGGTGGCAGGTGGATTGTTTACTCCTTTTCTTCTGTGCTGGTATGTTTAGGATGTTTGCAGTGGTGGATCTACGTGCTCTAGTGTTTGGTTTAGAGAGAAGGGAGAGTAGACTGGAAGCAGTTTTGTTGTGTATGACTTTGTGGATCAGTGTGAGGGTTTTGAATTTTATTCTGGCCAGCATGGGGAGCCAGTGGAGGTCCTGGAGGACAGGGGTGATGTGGGCTCATTTGGGTGTGTTGATGATTAAGCGTGCAATTGTATTCTGAACCATTTGGAGGGGATGGATACTATGTTTTGGGAAACCATGATATATGAGGTTGCAGTAGTCAAGTATTGGGGTGGTTAGGGCTTGGCAAACGGTGCGGAAGGAGTCTGGATTTAATAATGGGCGGAGATTTCTTAGGGTTCTAATTTTGGCATAAATTGTTTTCGTTGTTCTTATCTGTTCCTGGAAGGTAAGGTTCTGGTTCTTTACTGAGGTTGTGTAGTCGCCGAAAACAAGTGAAGTCGGGGGAGAGTAGGACAGTTCGGAAAAAATATGAATTGCTTCTGTTTTAGCTTGGTTAATGATAAGGTTATGTTGGTGGAGCCAATTGTCTTATTGAGATTATCTCTATTGTTATAATCCATTTTGGTCTCTTTTGGGAAAAGCGGACTATTAAAAAGTGTTCAATAAATGAAACAAGTTCAGAACCAGTCCAAAAGGTTTTTCAGTCAAAGCAGCTTTTAATTAAAAGGAAAGTACTTTCTCTTTTGAAAGAGTGTTTTGTTGTACTGTAGTTTAGCTCTGAAAGCCCTAAGGGAAAATATTTGAAGACAGCAAGGAATGCGGTTCAGGTCTGGAAGGGGGAGGAAAGGAAAGCAACACAGTTCTAGAAGGTTGTGTGGGACTTATGTCCCATTGCACAGAAATTTTTAAAGAACAGAAGAAATATATAATAATTTAGATGTTCCTGCTTCACAATAAGTTCCTGCTTATAATGACCTGGAATGTAAATAGCCAGCCCAAAACCTGTATATAGTTTATCCCAGTTCAACCCAAGTTTACCAACCCTGTTCTCTGTAAGTCCAGTCTGGTCTTCCAAGACTGGACAAAGTTAATGTTAATTGTAAACCGAGCTGAATTTGAAAAGCGCGGTATAGAAAAAACTTTAAATAAATAAAATAAATAAATAAGTGTGTTTGAGCTGGTGCCTCTATTTGGTTTTGCTACTTATATTTTACCTTTTTCACATGATAAGCTGAACAGGCCAAATCAAACATACTAAACATAATACAATTTAAATTTAAAATCATACAAGATTAAAACTCCATAATAAAATACAGCTAAACAATTTAAGAAAAATGTTAAGCAATTAAAAGAAATACAAATGAAACAATAAGATAAAATATGCTGGTGGGAGAAAAATAACTAACATTGAACCTAAGAAGGCACATTTTAGATAGCATGTGGAGATTGGAACTGAGACATCAAGGTTGGGATGTGTGCAAGGCCCTGCCAGATGTGGAGCCTTTTGTAAACTATGTAGAAGGACACGCAGGAGTGCACGTGTATGTGCTGATACGTGTAGCTGGAAGGGCCATTTTACAAATCTGCACGTGAGAAAGATCAACAGAGGCAACTTGGCAACTTACATGTGTGTGTGGATCTTTTTGCAAAACTATACGTACTCGTAAATGATATCATTAAATACAGAGGCCAACTCTATCTTTATTTTTAATTTGGAGGGGATTAAAGAGAATGATTGTAATGGTTGGTTTATGGCTTGTCGTGTCACAAGGGCTTGCATGCACCAGTGATGTTTACAGCTATGTTATCAGTAGTTTATCTACTGGCAGGGTCTCCCAAGAAGGCCAGGTCTCAGCTGGGGTGCCAAGCTAAGACAAACCACCCATGTAGGTGGCAGCAGCAGTATGGGACTGATCTCACACTCCAGCACAATTCTACTCATGATCATTCAGTGGAGATCACAACCATACCTGGAACGAGAACTGGCCAAAATGCAAGCAAGGTTCAGGAAAGGACAAGGAAGAAGACTTATCATGGATGTGAGATGGCTCCTTGAAAAGACCAAAGAATGACAAAAGGATATTTGCACGTGTTTTATTGACTATAGCATGGCCTTTAATTGTGTAAATCATGAAAAAATATAGGACCCTTTAAAAAGCATGGATATATCAGAACAGCTGATAGTTCTCATACACAATCTTTATATTGATCAAGAAGCAACAGTTTGAACACAGTAAGGAGAAACTGAATGGTGTAAACCCAGCAAAGGTGTATAACAAGGCTGCATACTTTCCCCATACCTTTTCAGTTTATATGCAGAAAAATCATGAGAGAAGTAGGGCTGTATGAAGACAAAAAAAGTGTGAAGATTGATGGAAGGCTTGTCAACAACCTTCGCTGTGTTGATGATACCATGTTACTGGCTGAAAGTGAAGACGATCTGAATTATCTACTTATCAACATAAAGGAACATAGTCTTAAAATGGTCCTACACCTTAACGTGAAGAAGATGAAGACCCTGGAGGGAGAGGAAATAGAAATAATAGACAACTTTAACCTGTTTGGATCAATAATTAATTAATAATAAAACAACAAGATTTTCAAGTGTGGAAATTACTCTTGCTGGATTTTTATACATGATAATTCAAACGTTTGCACGTTGTGATATTTTTTTCTGTGTTCTATTTTAAATTTAAGTACCACTCAAAACAATATGCTTTGTTATGCAAAATTCTGCTTGCTTTGTTCGTCAAATAATTTAGACCTTTTGACACAAAAGTTTTGAATTTGGTTAGCAAAATTCCAGCAGCAGTACGAGATGTATCCTCTGTATACAAAGATTTGACTTGTTCAAGCGATGGCATTTTCAATAACACCCTGGTTGGTTCTCAACCCCATCCTGGTCTACTACTACTAATCATTTGTATAGCGCTACGAGGCATACGCAATGCATGAGATTTGCATATAATGGAGACAGTGCATAGAAATCTAGAAACATAGAAACATGACAAAGAAAAAGACCACATGGCCTATCTAGTCTGTCCTTCCATATCAACTGCTATAACAGTCCCCTTTTTTCCTTATTTGTTTATTATCTTATGCATATTCATTATAGATATGCTGAAAACCAGAATGATTAGGGGATACCTTACAACTGGGCTGATAAGCACTGAAATAAGGTCATATGAATGAGAAAATTGGACAGTGAAGAAGAGAGACTGGAGGAAAATCGATGCCTTCAAATTGTGGTATTGGCAAAGAATACCTTGTATACAATGGACTGCCAAAAGAACAAATCAATTGGTAATAGAGCAAATCAAACTTAAGTTTTCCTTGGAGCTCAAATGACCAGACTTTGACTTTTATACTTTGGACATACCATGCGAAGAGAAAAATCATTACAAAAAAGACATCATGCTTGGTCGGTGCAAAAGAGCAAGACCAGCAGTGTGATGTATTGATTTAACAGCTACGGACGCCACTCTATCAACAATTAATCGCCTGACTGAAGACTGAACACAGTTTAGGACAACTATCCACAGGGTCACCATGAATTGACATCAACGTAACAAGAACAATTGTAAAGGGCTGGCCAAAACAAGCACTTTTTAAAAGCCTATATGTGTCAGGCAACAGCTGTAATTTCCGACGTGGAAATTTTTCTACATACATTTTTATTTCCTTTGTGAAATGGAGAATCACATGTAGATTTTTGACCCATCCAAGCCATATCCAAACCATGCTCCAACATTCCCTCTTGCCATTTCTACATACTATGGATATCCATATGTAAATTGAGCCTGTTTACATGAGGATGCCATTTCTACATGTAAATGCTAGAATTTTCACATGGAAACTGCAAACAGTGCTTCTAAAATAGGCTCAATAGGATCCTAATATCACCAGCATATGCCTACAAACAAAAATAATACGGAAAAGACGTATCCCTAAAGGCATATCTGTTTCCACCTGCAGCTTGCTTTGCTCAGTTAATTTC
Organism: Ichthyophis bannanicus; assembly: GCA_033557465.1. Taxonomy (NCBI): domain Eukaryota; kingdom Metazoa; phylum Chordata; class Amphibia; order Gymnophiona; family Ichthyophiidae; genus Ichthyophis; species Ichthyophis bannanicus. The sequence goes on along the minus strand of CM066036.1, from coordinate 417,549,630 downwards.
CACAGTGGAAGCCAGTATCTCAGCAATGGCATTTATTATAGAAAAAACACGTCTCATGCATGGAGAACAGCTAGGAATAGCCAGGGACATGTGGACAGATAAACCTGCAGATCTTTCAATAACATAACCCTATGTAATAAGCTATTGGAGAGATGACGTGTCTGATGCTGGGGAATTAATTCACCGCTACTGAATGAGTCAGAGCTGTCCCTTTCTAAGCTAACTATCCCATGTGTCCATAATAGAAAAGAAAAGAAAAACAGGGACATTTAAAGCATTTTCGGGGGCTCAAGAATTTGAGGAGTAGCCTAATGGTTAGAGCATTGGCTTGCGAACCAAGAGACCAGGGTTAGATTCCACTAGTGCTCCTTGTGGCCTTGGGCAAGTCACTTAACCCTCCATTGCCTCAGAAAAATCCAAGTTCTCAATGTCCCTGTTTCATGTACATTAGAAAGTTTAAAGTTACAAAGTAAACCGCTTTGACTGAAACGATAAAGCAGTATAAAAACCTGTTAAATAAAGAGAGAGAATTTAAAAATATTTAGTGTGTAATTATGATTGCTCCCTTTTGGGCCTGATTCATTGAGCTTTTATGTCACAGCTGAGAATGGAAAGAAAGCTCTAATGAACTAGGTCCTCTGGTTCCTGCTGAGAGTATTGGTGGATATATTTCTGCTGCCTGACATTAAATGTGTTTTATGTCTACAGGAAGCAGGTACTCTGATAGCCACAAGAGTGCCCCTTACAGGGTGTTAAGGTTAGCACACATTTAAAAAATGGTCCAAAGAAAGATGCAATCACAACACATCATTACAGGCTATAATCTGCTTATTCCATACTGAACTAATGTTTGACTCTTCTCTGTTTGCAAGGTACAACCCTAACTGCGCACTCTCTGATGTGAAGCCATTGGAGCCCTGGGGGAACACAGTCTATGGCTATGCAACGTACGTATAATGCATGATGGCAACCAAGGGGCATCACCCGAGACCCTTCTACCAGAACCTCTCAGAGAGGAACCCCTCTCCTAAACCCTAATATCTTGCTGGAAAATTGGACTTTGTTTATTTGCTGGTTTTAGGATAGCACTTCTTGGTTCAACAAAACTATAAAAAGTGATGAACAAAAGCACTGGAGGCACAAGCGGTTGCTGTCAGTAATGCATTTCACGTTCTCGCTGATCATTTCCTACAAACAAGCACCCAGAAAGATCTGCACCTGCTTTCCTGCAGATGTCTCTTCCTTGCAAGGAAACCTTTCTTCTGTACCCCAACCTCTAAGCCCAGCTACATTTCCTGTGGGTGAACGCACATGCATTGTTGAACCCCCCATTCTCCTTTTCCTGCAGAAAGATTGCGTAATTCCAGACAGCCAATGGCTTTTGACGTTTGCCCTGATTATATTGCATAGCCATATATCATTTCCTAGGTATGACAGGCCTTTGGAAATTTAAGCAGTTACTTTTCAGGATGGGATGGAAGAAGCATTTATTTACAAAAAGAGTGTGCAAAATACATTTCTGTATCGCTGTGCCTCAATCTGTGCTCATATTTGGAGGAGTAGCCTAATGGCTGGAGAAGTGAGCTGGAACCAGGGAAGCCAGGGTTCAAATCCCACTGCGGCTCCTTGTGATCTTGGACAAGTCACTTAACCCTCCATTGCCTCAGATACAAACTTAAAGGCTGATGCAGAAAGCCGTTGCTGAAGTCGCATGCTATTAGCAATGTAGCGCGCCGATAGCGCACGACTTCAGCACTGGCATACAGAAAGGGGCATATATGCAAATTAGCCACACGTTAGACTGGGAGAGCAAGCCAAAAACATGTGCACAGAAGTCAGCACAAGTTTGGCATGCTCTCCCAGAGAAAGAGAGTCATCTGAGGGGAAGTCTGACACTTCACTTCAGATGATCCAAGCATCGGGGAAAGCCCCCAATGCCATCAAAATACGGTCAGGGGGCCAGTGCCCCCGACAGAAACCAAGTCCCTGGTAACCTAGCAGCCCTGATTTTTCCCCCCTCCCACCCAATTTAAAAAAAACCCTGGAGGCCCAAAGTTACAGCAGCTCCAAGTCAGGCATCGGTTTCCACCTAAGTCTGTGCAGATACAAGCATATTTTTTAACATACTCGCCTATCTCACACTTCTGCCCAGTCTTCACCCCCAGGAATGCCTACACATATACCACACAAAGGATTCACTATGAGGGTCTTTTACTAAAGGGTGCTAGCTGCCGGTGTGTGTTCTGCAAAGGCATATACTAAATAAATAAACTATTTGGGGTGGGCAAGTTTATAAAAACTCATATCCATGGCTAAAGAGCTTTAATTGGCTGTGGGACTAGCTTTGAAAAGCGCCCTCACAAAATCCCTACTTAGTACAGCACCCCTCCTTTCCGAATGCTAACTGCAAAGCTCTGCAGTCATCTAAACAGCTGTCAGCAGAAACGTGGCTGCCGTCCCTTTAACCGGCCTCTAGGTCCCCCATGCACCTGTCAGCTGGAGCAGGCAATGTGAGCATCTGCGTTTCCACTAGGATTTCCAGCTATTACTGCCCTTGCAGCCTGCCCCATAGACAGGTGCTTCTACTAAAGTCCATCATGCTTAGCATTCTCCAGCTTCCTCTTCAGAAACTCCCCAGGGGAGGGCACAGAGAAATAGCTTGCCACAATCTGTTTAATTTCCTAGTAGAAAACTTGCCCGTAATGTCCACAGAAATGGCATCTTGCTAGACTGAGCAATAAAATCTACACAATGAAGCTCTTTAGATCTTCCATCTAAGGCTCTCCAGCAGAGCAGCTTCTGCATCTCACTTATACAACAGCCTCCTCAATGTCACCACTGCTTCTGCTTTTTCTTGTTCCACTCCTCTGTTTGGAACTCCCTTCCACAACTTCTCAGGAATGAAACCAACGGAAAGAATTTTTCAAATCTGCATTAAAAACTCAGGGCTGGATTCCTTTCTCCTTTGCTATTTTTTTAATCTATTTTTTCTCTTTTTGTCATTTTATCTTTCTTTTCACTTTTTTTTATTTTATTTTGTATTGTGTAAACTGCTCTGAAGCATCCTTCAGGCTGAAAGGTGGTAGATCAAGAGTCAAATAAACTAAACTAACTGACTTAGGCAGTGCTTGCTTGATTCTGTTTGCAGGAGTGAAGATGCAGAGGCCTACGAGGTGCAGGACGGGTTTTTCAGCTCTGGGATTTTTATGAAGTACCTGAAGAAACACATTCAGAAGGAGAAGAAAGTTACCCACATGCTTGAAGAGGTGTTAGAAGGTACCAGGGATCCCAGTCATTGAATAAGAATGTGGTGAATGGAGGTAACCCATTGGTAGAGCTACGTGCCATCATATGGGAGACCCAAATTCACTTCTAGGATTTGTCTTCTGTTCTTTAGTCTGGTTGGGTATGGATATGCATTGGAGGTCTCTGGAGAAGCAGGGTGAGGGAAGCAGCTATTTTGTATCAGTGGCCCCTAGTGGAAGAATTCAGAGGCACGCCTATCGGATTCCAAAGGAAACCATGTTCTGTATCTTTCCGCTGAGAATTGTCAAAACAGTTACAGTATAGAGGGACGAGGGAGGAGTCTAATTTGAGAAACTGCCTTAGCAGTCATGAATGAAGTCTCTGGGCACCTTCTTTGCAGACCCCCTGTCATAAGTGGTAGCAGATGGATTCAGAGTGGATCCCAAACAGCTGGACGCTCTGGAATGGAGAAAGATGAACCCAGGCAAAGCAACTCCTCAAATCTCAGTGTGCGATGTGGAAGGATATTGAAAGAACCTGCAGATATTTCTGCAAGTGTCCTATAAAATCACAAATTAGCCCATGTGTTGCAGATTTAGTGGAAGAGTTTCCACAAAAATAGGAAAATGGTATGGCCTTACCATGAAATAATATAGAAATGTGTTTATATATGCAGCATGAGTGACCCCTAACCTTATTAATATACCCATTAGAGTCTCAAGAGAAAAGGAATTCATACAGCTAGACATATCCCATAATTTCTTTCTAACGAGACAAAAAGCTGAGGTTTTTTTTCTCTCCGGTGCTAGTCTGGCATAGATTGAGAGAGACTATTTTCATTCAGCTTTTAGCCGGACTCTACCCCCTGATTTCCTCTTTCTTCTGCATCCGTCCCACACCACACCACTTCCTGCCTGCCCTGTCTTTTCAGTCTTCCTCTAAGAATTTCTGCTATAAGGAGTCAACCGATCATTCTTTCCATGTCTGTTACAATCATAACTCTTCCTCAACCCACATTTTGAAACTTTAAAGAATTTTTGAGCATATCCATACTTTGATGGATGTTTATCGCATGGTCCTACTATTCTGACATATTTCTATTGTGCTACTATGGTGCTCTACAGGTTCATAAGAGAAACGCTCCCTTCTCTGAGGAGCTTACAGTCTAATCATTAGCATATTGAACATGATTAAGAGCAGGAAGAGCAGTTTCAAAGACGCGGGTTCTTCTACTCTGATATTGGCTAGGTCCAGCCCCGATAGCTTCTGAAATCTCCGAGAATAACAGTCAAAGGTAGTATGGTCCCTGTATCATGAATAAATGTGCACATTGCCATCATTTTATAAAGTATTTTCATGTACATCTGCCAATATATGCATGTAAAATGCCTCTTATAAAATGACTTCTACATATTTGTATGCAGGCATGTTTGGGAGGAGGAGTTTGAGCAGAGTGCAGGTGAAGTCAAGACCATGCCTAGGTTATAAAATACACATGTGGAGAGGAATTTTAGAAGGGACGTCCAGGTGGCATCTGGGATGTCTAAGCCAGAAGGTCTGAAAAAAAAACCAGGCATGTCCAGATGCAGAGGTGACTTCACAAACGAGAGCATGCCCAATATGGACATCTATGGGGACATCTACATAGACATGGCCAGAACCATATTTCAGAACTTGGGCATCTAGGAATAGCCTAATGATTAGAGTAGTGGGTTAGAAACAAGGCAGTCAAGGTTCAAATCCCACTACTCCTGTTGTTGACATTTTATTGAATACTGGGGATGATGGAGTACTTTCTTCTCTACACCCTCTGGATGTTTTTCAGCTAAAAGGAGCACTCTTTGTATGCTGGTTCCTTCCTGGAGCAGGTCTAATGTTAGATGTGATGTTGGACGTCCACGATTTTTCTGAGATCAGGAAGGGATGTCCTAGTCCCTGAAAATGCCCTGGCCACACCTCCTCCACGTCCCTGTTCAGACACTGATGTCCCAGAGCCATCTTCTAAAATGGCTCTGGAGATGTCAATGTGCTTTGGACATCTCTAAGCCTATTTTCAGACATCCAAAGCATGAATAGGGCTTTTAAAATGACCCCCTTCATTACTTTAGGCATGTACAGTCACACTTGCTCCTGAAAAGGTCTAAAGTATGTCGCCACATTGTGGCAGGTTTTGTGCTGGTATTTTACAAAGACACATAATTGCACATTTTACAAAGGATGTCCAAATGCAATCTGGGATGTCCAAGTCCAAACGTCTGAAAAACAAAGCAGACACGACCAAGTTCAGGTATGATTTCACAAACGTGGACATGCCTCTTATAGAAGTCTGTGGAGTGTCCACATAGACATACCCAGAATAGTATTCTAGCCCTTGGACATCTAGGAATAGCCTATTGGTCAGAGTAGTGGGCTAGGACCAGGGAAGTCAGAATGCAAATCCCACTACTGTTGTGATTGTGGTGAGCACTTGGGATGGTGTAGTACCATCCTCTCTGCACCCTCTGGATGTTTTACAGTCAAAACAAGTGTTTTCCCAGTGCCTAGTCATGCCTGGGGCAGGTCTAAACTTGAATGGGGTTGCAGATATCCCCACTATTTTTAAATCGAGCAGGGACGTCTAAATCCATTTCGGCACCTGAGACACGCCTCCTGCCTAATTAGACATCGTGCTTTGGACATCTGCATGCACGTTTCTGGATGTCTGAATTACGACTAAGGCTTTTGAAATGACTCCCATAGGCACTTATTTTACCTCCTGACCAAGGCAACCTGTTATAAAACTACCCTCCATGTTTGGCACCTATCAAGAGCTGTGACAAAATGACAAGAGCCACCCAAAGAAAGTGATTCTTTCCAAATTAATAAGGCATTATTACTGTATGCCTGTGGTTCCTCCTGTCTGCGATGCTGCCCAGCAATGAGAAACCCTTACAATGCTGAAAATAGCCTATAAAAAAATGCAATGTGTGCCTTTGAGTCAGTCCTGACTCCTGGTGACCCAGAAGCTCCTGGGTTTTCTTTGCAGGTCACTGGAAGTAGATTGCCAGGCCTTTCTTCTGAGGCAATGGAGGGTTAAGTGACTTGCCCAAGGCCACAAGGAGTGCTAGTGGGAATTGAACCCTGGTTGCTTGGTTGCCAAGCCAGTGTTCTAACCACTAGGCTACTCCTCCACTCCTATAGCCTATAAAGACGAAGATAATAAAACTCTCAAGAGCATGGATTTAGGCCTTGATTATGTCCAGTCCTGGTTTTAAATGCCTGTGGCCCTGGCCTGTAGCTGGATGGGTGCAGAAGGGGGCTGAGAAGATGAGGACTGGAGTTTAAAAGATGAGATTGAAATAAGTATGGTCTGTGCACTGGCACACTAAGCAGTCCTATCCTGAACTTACCATCCCCCTTCTTTCCCCCACCTCTTTCACTCTGCCTACGCATTTGGTCTGCAGTTTCTTCAGAATCCTCTGAAATGTGATTTTTCTGTTACTGCTCATTCCACTTATCACTCTGCTGACAGAGCAACAGGCAAGCAGCAAGGAGGAAATGGGAACCTCAAAGAAAGTCGCAGAATCTTCCTAAACCACAGCCACATAAACTGACTTATATAATGAGAATAAACTTCAAGGGAGGGTGGAAGGGACAGGAAACTCATAGATAGAATAGTGTATGGTGGTGGTTGGTTTTTTTTTAACAGAAGATAGAAAAAGAGAAATATGATGGCAGATAAAGACCATACGACCTATACAGTTTGCCCTTCCATACCAACTACTAAGCTTTACAGTCCTTTTTTTGGCTTTAGCAATCTTTTGTTTGTCCCATACTTTCTTGAATTCAGATACAGTCCTTATCTCTACTACCTCCACTGGGAGAGTATTTGATGCATCTGCCGCTCTTTCGATAAAGATAATTTCTGCAAATTACTGAGTCTGTTCCCATTCACCTTCATCCTGTGCCATCTCCTTGCAGAGCTTTCTTTCAGTTGAAAGCGGCTCCCCTCCTGTGCATTTATGCCGTGGAGGTATTTAAACATCTGTATCATATCTCCCCTCTCCTGCCTTTCTTCCAAAGTATACATATTAAGATCTTTAAGTCTGTCCCCATATGCCTTATGATGAAGACCACTGACCAATTTAGTAGCCACCCTCTGCACCGACTCCATCCTGTTTATATCCTTTTGAAGGAGTGTTTTCCAGAATTGCACACAATGCTCCAAATGAGGTCTCACCAACACTTATACAGAGGCACTATCACCTCGTCCTCTCCCTATGCACCCAAGTATCCTTCTGGCTTCTGCCATCACTTTTTCTACCTGTTTAGCCACCTTAAGATCATCGGAAACAATCACACCCAGGCCCCGCTCTTCTTTCATGGACAGAAATACTTCACCCCCTACATTGTACCGCTTCATTGGATTTTTGCAGCCCAAATTGAGACTACATTTTTTAGCATTTAATTCAGCTACTAAATTCTTAACCATTCTTCAAGCTTCCCTAGATCCCTCCTCATGTTGTCTACACCTTCCAGGGTGTCTGTTGCAGATTTTGGTATCATGCGCAAATAGACAAGTCTTACCAGATAGCCCTTTCACAATATCACTTTCAAAAGTATTAAAGAGAATCTGACCAAGAACAGATCCTTGCGGCATACCACTGGTAACATCTTTCTCCTTAGAGTGAGTTCCATTTACCTGTGTTACCTCCCACTCAACCAAATTCTAACCTAGTCAGTCACTTTAGGGTCCATCCCTATGACACCCAATTTATTTATAAAGTCACCTGTGCGGAACAGTGCCAAAGGCTTTACTAAAATCTAAGTCCACCACATCTAGGGCTCTCCCTCAATTCAGCTCTCTGGTCACCCAGTCAAAGAAACACTAGTCAACATTGAAATCATTACTGACTTTAAAAGGCCCTAATCTGTAGTATCTTGGTGAGCTGAACATGAATATAACATTAAAAAAATATTTTATTGGCTCTCGTTTTGAAGATATTGCATGTAGTTCATTTTTGACGTTTCACCGTGTAAATTTATCCAGTAGGACATCAACAACATCCCAAATAAGCCTTGAATGATGTAATATTGCATCACATTGCATAATACCAGCATGCACACATCATCCAGAGTTGATTGCATCATTTTCTGATGCAATGCAATACTACTGCCAGACGGCTGCTGAAGCCATCTGACGTCAGCAGTGTACTATACTCAGTCGGAAAGGTTGAGCATTTAAAATATTTCAGACTGTGTGCGAGACAGTTTAAGCTACTTTTACATGTAACTTTTATTAATCATATAATTTTAGCCATTTAGGTACAATACAGAACAGTAATGCTGCGAAAGTGCGTTAATGCCGTTGACAATTTCTGCTACATTTGTGGGGAAGTGACATTTGCCAACCAGAAGAAAAGTATCACTTCTCAACTGAAGAAGGTATATCATCTTTACTTCGGATGCAAGATTGGTGACCAAGACAAGCCTTGGGCCCTGCATATATGCTGCGCTACATGTACAATACAGCTTTCACAGTGGTTGAATTGCAAAAGACCATCAATGCCGTTTGCAGTCCCCATGGTGTGGAGAGAGCCAAGCAACCACATAAATGACTGTTACTTCTGCTTGGTTCCTTCTCTTTCCAGCGGAATAACGAAGCAAAAGAAGTCAAGCATAGTCTACCCAAACATTCCATCTGCATTGAGACCAGTTCCACATGGTGAGGGACTTCCTATTCCAGAACCTCCATCAGAATATTCTCTTGATTCATCTGATGAGGACAAGGGTGAGCCGACGTGTTCTTCTCCTGGTCCGTCAGCATGCAGTGACTGAGATTTTCACTGGGATGCATATCAACTCCACATAGAATAACATAGGAAGAACTAAATGACCTGGTTCGTGATTTGGACTTATCCAAGAACAAGGCAGAATTGCTAGGATCAAGACTCCAACAATGGAATCTTCTAGAAGAAGATGTCAACATTACTTCATATCGAAAGCGCCACCAGCAGTTGCAGCCTTTCTTCAGAAAGGAAAGTAATCTGGTATTCTGTTCCAATATTGAAAGCCTCATGAATGCCTTAAAAATCACTCATGACCCACAAGACTGGAGACTATTTATAGACTCTTCGAAACTGAGTCTGAGGCTGTGCTTTTGAACAATGGAAACCGTCTTCCATCTATTCCAGTAGCACATGCGTCCACATGAAAGAGACATACGATAACTTAAAGCATCTACTGACTTCCATCAACTATAACAAGTACAGCTGGCACCTCTGTGGTGACTTGAAGGTAGTTGCCCTTTTAATGGGACTGCAGCAGGGATATATAAAATACATGTGTTTCTTATGTGAGTGGGATAACCGAGCAAGGGATTGGCACTACTTGCGAAAGGAATGGAATCGCAGACAAAATGTAACAGTTGGAGAGAAGAATATCCAGCACCCAGCTCTGGTTGAGGCTCACAAAATCCTGCTACCACCCCTTCACATCAAACTAGGTTTGATGAAAAACTTCGTGAAAGCCACGGACCGCACTTCACCAGCTTTCCGATACCTGCATGAAAAATTCCCTCGACTCAGCGAAGCAAAGATTAAAGAGAGAGTTTTTGTGGGTCCTCAGATTCGAGAGCTCTTCAAAGATGACCGGTTCAACAACTTGCTGAAGGGTGATGCGAAACAAGCATGGAATGCTTTTCACCTAGTGTCAACAAACTGTCTCGGGAATGTTAGGGCAGAAAACTACAAGGACATGCTGATGCAGTATCAGAAACTTGGTTGCAATATGTCTCTAAAGATCCATTTCCTTGATTCCCATCTCGATTTCTTTCCTGACAACTGTGGCATGGTTAGTGATGAACAGAGCAAACGTTTTCACCAGGATATCGCAATGATGGAGCAAAGATACCAGGAAAAATGGTCCACTACAATGCTGGCTGACTACTGCTGGACACTCCCCAGAGAAGCTCCCGAACAGCTGTACAAGAGACAGGCAAAAGAAATCTAAGACGTAGTCTATGACTTGGTTTTTTACAGGTATTAACCGAAGGCCTATTATATTTACTATTGACATGCATTTCGTGATGTAAACATTAATTCTTGTAGATTACAAATAAACTAGAGCCAACTTTACAATTTTACTGTCATATTCATGTTCAGCATATAAAAATTGATAAGAAATGACTTTTTATTTCAGTAACATGACTTTTGTAAAAATTTGTTGAGCAGTGAAATTAATGAGATTTGTCTGATAAGACCTGTCTCTAGTAAAAGCATGCTGCCTTGAATCCTACAATCCATTGGATTTCAGAAACCTCACTAGCCTCTGTTTTAGCAGCGTTTCCATTAACTTACTCACCATTGAGGTCAAACTAACTAGCCTGTAATTCATAACCTTATCCTTACTTCCACTTTTGTGTAAAGGTTTCTCATGCACCCTTCTCCACTCCTCTGGGTCCATTCCAGACTCTAAAGAAGCATTGAAAAGGTCAACCAGTGAATCACTAGAACTTCCCTAGTTCCTTCAATACTCTATTGTATCCCATGTGGCCCCATCACTTTGTCTACTTTTAGTTTAGCTAGCTTCTCAAGAACACAACTGAAAATGGTTCAAGATCTACCTCACTTCTGTTCCTATATGTTGGTATTTTTCTGACTTCCTGCTCCTAGCCTTTCATCTGTGAACACAGAACGGAAATATTTGTTAAGCAATTCCGCTTTATCCTCATCAGCTTCTCCTCCTCTTCACACTTGAGTCTGACTATACCACTTTTGCGCTTCCTCCTCTCACTAACATATCTGGAAAATGTTTGGTTCCTCCTTTTTACTGTATTGGCTATTTTTTCTTCCATTTGTATCTTTGCTTTCCTTACTACTTTCCTAGCTTCTCTTAGCTTTTCCAAATATTGATGCTTCTCATCATCTTTTTGTAATCTTTTGTATTTTATGAAAGCCACACTCTTTTTCTTCACCTTTTTCAGCTGCTTCTTTCAAGAATCTCCTCCCATGGTTTTCAGTACCATCTTTATGCTGATGACTCTGATTTACCTTTCTAAACCAGATATCTCTCCAGGAATCCAGGTCCATACCTTAGCCTGCTTGTCTGATATTGCTGCCTGGATGTCTTGCTGCCATCTAAAACTGAAAATGGCGAAAAATGAGTTTTGTATCTTTCCTCCTAAACCCACCTCCCCCTTCCGCCTTTCTCTCTTTCTATGGATAACACTGTCATCCTCCCTGTGTCCTCAGCTTGCAACCTTGAGGTCATCTTTAACTTGTCTGTCTTTCTCTACACACATCCAAGAGATAGCTAAAACCTGATAGGGAAGAATATTCAGCGGCGGTGACTAGCCACCCTAACATGGCTAACTGCCACCACTGAGCTCTAAACCCAGATAGTCAATGCCAGGGCCATATGTGGGCCTCAGCAATGAAAATCCAGGTAAGCCAGATGGCTCGGACGCTAGCCAGGCGGTGGCAATATTCAGCCACTGCCCAGTTGGCTTCTGAGGCAAAAGCTAGGCCAGCCTTAACTGCGCCTGACTTTCTCCACGTGTCAGTAACTGGGCAGCAGCTCGATATTGCCACTGCCCGGTTATCAGTGGGTGTGCCCAGAATGCCCCAGTGCTAACCATGTTAGTGCCGCTGAATATCCCACTGAGTAGCATCTACATGGTTTGCAGGTTTGTAAATGCTTCTGAATATCCCCGTTGATTGTTTGTTTTTTCTATAACAACATCAAAATTAGTTCCTTCCTTTCTGAACACACTACCAAGATCCTTATCTGCTTTCTAGTCCACCCATCATTTAGATTATTGCAGCCTGCTCCTCGCTGCTCTGCCCCTGAATCATTTCTCTCCCCTTGGTTATCTTCAACTATCCACTATCTTCACTCCTGTGCCCACTCATCTGAGCGCATTTGGCTCAAATCCCACTCCCTCTTTGACTTTCTTCACTTCAAATTCGTGCTTACCTCCTTCCAATCAGCCTTAGCTCTTGCCAAGCAAAACTACAATATCCACCTGACTAATTCTCTTGCCACTGACCCATCTCTTTTCAATTCTTAACTCTCTCCTAAAGGCACCTCCCCTCTGACCCCTCCATCTCTTTCTGCTCAAACCTTAGCTGACTATTTCTATGACAAAATCCACAAGATCATGCTCCAATTCCTTACTTAATCAACTTCATCCCCTCTTCCCCCACCTCAATACCAACTTTTCCCCTCAATCTCTGTTACCCTTTCTTTCTTCTCTAAGATCTCTGACGAGGAAACCTCTCATTTACTTTCCTCCTCTAAACTTACTACTTGGTCTTCTGATCCTATACCCCTACTATCTCCTTAGTTCCATTTCCTCCTCTATCATGCCTTCCATCTCGCTCTCCACTGCCACGGTCCCTTCATCCTTCAAGCATGCTGTGGTCACACCTCTCCTTAAGAAACCTTCTCTTGACCCTAGTTGTCCTTCTAATTATAGGCCCATCTCCCTTCTTCCCTTCATTTCTAAGCTTCCTAAGCATGCAGTCCTCCGTCGTTGTCTTGAATTTCCTTCCTCACAAGCACTGTTGGATCCACTTCAATCTGGCTTTCGTTTCTTTCATTCTATCAAAGCGGCACTTGCCAAAGTCTCCAGTGACTTATTCCTGGCTAAATCCAAGGCCTTTATTCTATCCTCATCCTTTTTGATCTTTCTGCTGCTTTTGATACCATTGACCGCTACTTTCTCCTTGACAAATTGTCCTCCCTTGGTTTTAGGGACTCTGCCTTGTCCTGGTTCTCTTCTTATCTCGCCCATCACTCTTTCAGTGTTTGTTATGGTGGTTCCTTCTCTACTGCTATCCCACTCTCAGGTGATGTACCCCAGGGATCTGTTCTCGGCTCTCTTTTCTCTCTCTATACCCAGTTCATTGGTGCTCTCCTCCTCCCATGGATTTCAGTATCATTTTTATGCTGATGATTCTCAGATCTATCTTTCTATACCTGATATCTCTTTGACACTCCAGTCTCACATCTCTGCCTGCCTGTCTGACATCATCACCTGGATGTCTCACCGCCATTTGAAATTTAAACATGGCCGAAACTGAACTTCTTATTTTCCCCCTAAATCTTCTCCCTCCCCTTCCTCCTTTCTCTATCTCTCTGGATAACACTCTTCTACTTCCTGTTTCCTCAACCCACACTTTGGGGTCATCTTAGACTCCTCCCTTTCCTTCTCCTCACATATCCAACAGATAGCTAAAAACTGTTGTTTCTTTCTCTATATCATTAACAAAATTCACCCCTTTCTTTCTGAACACACTACTAAAATACTTGTCCACTCTCTAATTACTTCCCGTCTCGACTATTGCAACCTCCTTCTTGCTGGTCTCCCTCTTAGCCACCTTTGTCCCCGTCAGTCTGTTCAGAACTCTGCTGCGCGACTAATTTTTCGCCAGCCTCGATATTCTCATATAACCCCTCTTCTCAAATTCCTTCACTGGCTTCTCTTCCATATCCAATTCAAGCTTCTCCTTCTGACCTGTAAGTGCATTCACTCTTCTGCTCCTTTCTTCACTCTCCCTACACCCCTCCTCGTGAACGCCGCTCTTCTTCTGGCTTGCTTCTCTTTTTGCCCTTCTCTTCCACTGCCAGCTCCAGACTTCAGTCCTTTCACCTTGCTGCTCCTTATGCCTGGAACAAACTCCCTTAGTCTGTATGTCAGGCTTCATCTCTGTCCCTTTTCAAGTCCATGTTAAAGCTCACCTCTTTAAAGCCGCTTTTGGGTCCTGTGTTTCCTCACCCTCCTTTTCCCCTTATTCTTGTCCTTTGTCTTAATGAGATTGCAAGCTCTCCCGAGCAGGGACCATCTCTATCTGTTTGTACAGCACTGCATACGCATTTTAGCACTTTATAATTAGTAGTAGTACTCCCGACTTTGATCATTTCCTCTTGCTGCACTGTAGGCCTTGGAACAGGCTGCCTAAGTCGGTACATCAGGTTCCATCTCTGGTCCTATTCAAATTCAGGCTAAAAACAATCTTCCTTGAGGCTGCTGTTTGGATCGTGACTCCCTTATTCTCCTGTTTACCACCCATGTGTGCAGGGCCAGTGCTACCTATTAAACAAACTAGGTGGTTCTCTAGAGCACCAGTGTTTTGCTGGTAGCCCATTGCTGCTCCTCTCGGGACCTGAGCACTTATCCAAAGCCTCCAGCGCCGCATTGCTATTGTCGCTTGCTTCGACCAGGTGCTTCCGCCCCCTCCGACACAGACTTTCTGTTTGCATGGTGGTGTCAGTGGGGGGGGGGCGCGGGGGTGGGAGCAGAGGGGTGGCAGGAAGGAGGGTTCATCTAGGACGCCTCAAATCCTTGTACTGGCTCTGCAAGAGAGAAATAATGTGTTAAGATGACACGTTCAGCCCAATGCACGTTATTTGCAAGGGAAATATACCTGCAGAAAACGCAGCTGCAAATCATTGCCAGGGCTTTTTCCTAAGGCAGCTTTCCCTTTCAGAACTGGTGCAAATCCCCCGAGATTTATGGACTTTGCATTAATGCGGATCCCTCAGCAGTGGATTGAGATGAATAAAATCTTCCAATGTTGTACTGGCCAGGTGACACTACAGATTTTAAATGTGCAAAATCAGTAAACATGACCCTCTCCTTTAACTACTGAAAGCACTTAACAGCCCAATGTTGTCTAGGGCTTCTAGGTCTGAAAAGGGAAGTCCAGGTCAGGATGCTCAAAATGTACAATAGCGTCTTTTGTAAAGTATCACAAGCCGCAGAAAAAATGTGTGTAGATGGTGACCCCGACAGTAAGAACTAGCATTTTACAAAAACATATTCCAAAAAGAGCAGCATCTCCAGGAACAAGAAGGAATGAGTCTTCACATATGGGAGACGTCGCCGACGGAGCCCGCACGGGAATGCTCCCCAGCATCCAATCAGAAAGCCTTTGGGAGCATCCCCCGCGCCTGCGCGGTGGCTTCCCGCCCTTCCTACTGCCTCTCCCCAGTTTTTCGTTTTCCGCGGAGCAGGCAGGACGTCCCTCCTGCCACCGCAGAACTTTTCACCTTTTCTTTTCTTGTTTCTGTAGTCGCGGCTTTTCTCGCCGACAGCGGCACCTCTGTGCCCCCTTTGTTTTCTTTTCTTATTTTTCGTCGCCTAGCGGGACCTTTTTTCCCTCTGGGCGCCGAGGCCTACCGGGCTTCCAGCATGGAGCCCCAGAAGTGCCCTCGCTGCGGGGACTTAGTTTTCCACATGGACTCCAATGCCTGGTGCCTCTCTTGTTGGGGCCTGACCCTTTCCCCCCGGGTCCTCCGGGCTACAGTGTCGGGAGAAGACCTTCCCTTTTTCGGGTATCCCTCGATGACGTTTTCACGCCCAAGGCGCGGTCATCAGGTTTTTCTTCTCTCCAGGATCAGGTAACCACGCAACAGTCTGTTAAGACTAGCCAAGTCTTGAGGGGCGAGTCTCATGCGCGGCATGGCGACGACTCCGGCCAACCCCTCAAGTCCCCCTTGGCTACTATACCCCGGCGGGAGTCCTCGGGCTCCAAAGCATCTACGGGGTTTCGGGATGTTCCTGGGGCTCGCTCCTCACAGAACATTCCAGAGCCGTGCTTGAGGGAGGTACCCGCTTCGAGCAGTGCCGATTCCCCGGCATCAGCGCCGGTGTCAAGTGTTCCACTCTTCGCCAGGGATCGTCAGCTGGTGTCCTTGGCGCCTCCGGGGCCAATCGACTCGACCGAGTCTGACCTCCCTATATCCAAGCCGTGCTCGAGGGAGGTACCCGCTTCGAGCGGTGCAGACCCCCCGGCATCGGTGTCAGTGTCGAGCGTTCCGCTCCTCACCGAGGATCGTCCGGGGCCGATCGAATCGGTCCAGTCTGGCGTGCCTTCATCCCTGCCATGCGCGGGGGTGGTATCCGCTATAGGCGGTGCCGACCCCTCGGCGTCGGTATCGAGCGTTCTGCTCCTCACCGGGGGCTGTCAGCCGCGGTCCTCGGCGCCTCTGGGGCCGACCGACTCCTGCCGGTATGGCGCTCCTACGGGGGTGGTATCCGTTTCCGGCGGTGCTGACCCGTCGGCGTCGGTGTCGAGTGACCCGCTCCCCACCAGGGATCACCTGCCGCTGCCCTTGGCAGCTCTAGGGCCGACCGACTCGACACAGTCTGGCGGCCCTATGTTCAGGCCATGCACGGGGGTGGTACCCACTTCGGGCGCGTCGGCGTCGATGGTTCCACTCTTCGCCGGGGATGGTCATCTGGCCTCACTCCCTTCGGAGCCGGTTGCTTCGACCCGCGCTGGGTTGACGGTATCCCAGCCCTGCGCGAGGGTGGTACCGGGTTTGCGCGGCACCGCTCCGCCGGAGACGGCAGGGGCGTCGAGCGCCAGGGACCGCCGTCGGCCTTCCCCGGGAGCCTCGGGGTATGTCGATCAGCCCCAGACGGGCGACCCCCCGGCATCGTCGTGGCCATCGAGGGCCCCGCCCTTTCCGAGAAAGGGGGCCCCGGGGTCTTCGATCCAGCCTGGATCCACGCCGTCCCGCAGCGGTACCCCGGCGTCGGCGCAGGAGTTTTGCACTTCCCTCCCCACAGGGGCTCGTCGTCGGGCGACCTGGGTACCCTCGGGGACGGGTCGTATGCCCCGGAAGGATTTCCCTCCGGGTCAGGCGGGCTCGAGAGGGGGCCCGGCATCTGGCAGTGCCCGCCGCCCGACATCGGCGTCGGATGACCCCCTCTCCACCGAGCTTCGTCCTCGGGGGCCCTTGATGCTCGCGACGCTGATCGACACGGTTCCAATCCGCTCCCCCGGATCAGCACCGCCGGCGCGGCCGCCCCTGCCGGGGCCCTCTAGAAGGGAGTCGATCACATCGCTCGGTTCGATGCCCAGCCTGGAATCGGTATCCAGCCTCGAAGACTTGGCCACGACACGTCTCGGGATCGGCCCCTGTCCCCTCCCGCGACGCGGAGCAGAGATCGTTGGCCACTGCCCTCCGGCTGCCACGTAACCGCTTCAGTTGCCAGGGGCAGCGCCGCCCCCGGGTTCGGGGCCGCGGCCGATTCCGGCGGCTCCGTCGGTGCCATCAACCCCTTCGATGCCTAGCTTGGAATCAATTCCAGGAGCCGACGACACCTTGTTGACTACCCCGGTTCGGGGCTGTTGGTCCCCTCCTCTGCCCAGCGGGCATCAGCACGAGAGGCTTCTCGATGCCCTGGCGGCCTCTCCCGCCTCCGCCTCCCATGGCATAGCCCCTCCGGGAGAGCCATCTTTTCAGAATTTCCTCCTTGACATGGCGGACTTGCTGGCCCATCCCTATCCCGGACCTAACTCCAGGCCCTGCGGAACGGGCCGCTGTGATGCTTCCTCTGTATCCCTCCCTGCAGGATCTCCTGCTGGGGGCTTGGCGGTCGCCTTTGAGGGTTCCGGCACCGTCGACTGCGATGCATGCTCTGTATCGGGTGCCCCCCTCCCCGGGTTTTCGGCAGCACCAGCTTCCGCATCGTTCCATTGTGGTGGAATCGGCGCTGAGGAAGGCCGGAAGCAAGGAAAAGCATTCTTTTCGCCCTCCAGGCCGCGCCTCGAAGACGCTAGATACCCTAGGACGTCAAACCTTCCAAACGTCTATGCTGGCGTCCAGGATTATTTCATATATTTTTTATATGAGTCTGTCGCTCCGGGAGGTCACCGAGAGATTATCTCTGTTGTCTCCCTTCTTGTCTGCAACCAGGGCCTTTGAATATTCTTTGCTTCTTTATCACTGCAGGAATATCTCTGGGTTCCTTTCTCGTGCTTCTCTAGACTCCTTCCTGTCGGTCAGCAGATGCTCTGCTGTCGCCATTAGAGCACGCCGTACAGCATGGTTGTAGGCGTCCGAGTTGTGTAGAGGGGCACAGCATAACCTGGGTAATTCTCCCTGTGACGGAGATCACCTCTTCAATAGCGAAGCCTTACGTCAGGTCGCGCAGTGCTTCGCTAACCTTCCCAGTGTTAGAAGCCATCCTAGGGCCCGGCTTCCCCCCGGCGGTGGTGCGCGCCTCACCAGGCCCTCCTTTCCTAGGAAGAGGAAATGTCACCCCTCCGCCCACCTGCCAGGTGCGCCCAAGCAAGGGACCCCTCACCCTGGGTTGAAGTTCCCGGGCCCGCGCCAGAACTCTCATACCGAGCAGTTTTAGGCTCCGGTGGGCGGCTGCCTGCAATTTACCTTCTTACCAGAAGTTTGCAATTGAGCTCTACTCTGGGGCTCGTTCAGTAGGGCAAATGGTTCGGGGGCTTATCCAGGGGTTCAGGTATTCTCCTTCCGTTGGTAGAGGGAGACCACCTCTACTCCATGATAGCTCTGGCCCACGGTCAACTGGCTTACCCTTGGGTACGGCCCCGTACCCTTCTCGGCCAGTATTCCCCTGCTGATTGCTTCCGTATCGGAATTTCCTTCCAGCCGCTATACTCCCCCAATGCTTACCAAGGACTATGCCCTCATGTCCCCCGATTAGTGCGGGGGGCGGGTTTTTGCGTGCAGGTCCTGGGGACACCTATAGGGCCTCAAGCCCCCTGGTGTGTTCTTCCGGACTGATGCTATCCTCTGTCCTTCACGCTACCGTGCTGTTCGTTTGCCGACCTGCCCTTGTTCCACCGGATTAGATCCCTCTCCCGGACGGATCTTGACGCCACCTCCCCAGGTGGACGTTCTGTGGATCACTGGCAGGTCCGCCTTACCAGTGTTATGCTCATGGAGGTAGGTTCCTCGGCGTACCTGCGTTAGTGCCGGGGTGGGGCGTTCTCCATGCCCAACGGCCTAGATATGCCAGATATCACCTGTTCGATAGGTGCTTTTGGGGGATGCCCACAGTGCCTGTGTTCTGCCGCCTATTTTTTTCCCAATGGCCGGTACTCACGCCCCCCCCCCCCCCCCGGGGTCCGGCCAGTCCGCCTGTCTATTCCTTAGATCGGCCCTCGGACTGGTTGTACTCTACTGCTGTGAAGTCAACAGCTTCTATTTTCAGTTATGCCCTCCTCCCGGAGGTTCAGACCCTTGTCTCCATATCTCTTCGCTAGGGCAGGATGTGTACTCCTTCTGCTCCGGGGTACACCCCTACTCTTCTCCGGAATAGGCTATCCAGATCGGCCAGTCTTCTACTGTTAGTCCTCTGAGTTATGGACTCTGCTCCTAAGGGAATGCTCAGCTTTGCATAAAGCTTCCTTGAAGACCTGCCGTCCTTCTCCTGACCCAGCTGACTCCTGGATCTCCTGGCCTTCCGGATTTGGAACTTCCTCCTCGCTGCGGTGGAGTTCCCTTGAAGACCTCGCTACTGCGTCTACAGTACCTCCATCACAGTCCTACTTCCTACAACTCAGTAGGTAAGCTTTACATGGTACTAAGTCATTCATTAAAAACTTAATGATGCTTCCATGCACTCTAATGACTACTCTCCCTGTAGTCTTTGGGTTTTGCTGTTCCTCTCTTCTCAACTCCTACCCTCCATCCCTCGGGGGATGCCGGGGATTCAGGTTGGGCAAATGCCATCCCGTCCTGGGCCAGGCTTACGGGATCTCCCCCGGGCATCCTCAGCTAGGGAGTCCCCATATGTGAAGACTCATTCCTGCTTGTTCCTGGAGATAGCACGGTTACTTACCTGTAACAGGTGATCTCCGGAACAGCAGGAATTAGTCTTCACAACCCGCCCACCTCCCCTAGGAGTTGTATCTCTTTCTCTCTATTCCTTCCTCTCCTCTCCTTCTGGCTCAGCTATGAAACTCAACTGGGGAGAGGCAGTAGGAAGGGCAGGAAGCCACTGTGCAGGCGCGGGGGATGCTCCCAAAGGCTTTCTGATTGGATGCTGGGGAGCATTCCCGTGCGGGCTCCGTCGGCGACGTCTCCCATATGTGAAGACTAATTCCTGCTGTTCCGGAGATCACCTGTTACAGGTAAGTAACTGTGCTATCCCTCCGGCCTTTTTACTACCTAAATATGTAAATAAAACACCACCACTGACACATGGAAGTAACAGCATTTGCAGCTCCAAAACTCCAGAGGTGCTTTTTAAAGTGCTTTTGAACACCAGAGAAATAAGAACCATTCCCCCCCTCAATCGCTACTCCAGTTCCCACATCCCAACACGCAATTAGCTGACAGTTATACTCGACTCAGAAGAGGCATAAATACTGATAGCGACATTTTTAGAAGTACTTCTATCGCATAACTGGCAGTGTATGCATATGTTTAAGATCTGTCCAAATCATGCCCATAGTGAGACAGTAACATAGTTAGTGATGGCAGATAAAACCAGTATGGTCCATCTTTTCTGCCCAGTGAGGATACTGTAGTGATTATACCCGCTGCTCCGTACAGGTCACCCCTCTATGCCTTTGTTTAGGGTTGGACAAATAATAAATCCTCAATTCCAGAGTGAAAATAATTCAATTCAACAAAACAAAAATCACTCTACTCCAATAAAACGTTATATAAACAACATGCTTTAGAAGGGAGGATTGTTTAAGATATTGCAATATATGTATTTAAATGATAGAAAAATATGTGCAAATATGAAGGAGTTTTTTTGGCTATTGATGTGATGGAGAGGGCAAAGACATGCTTGGTTTCGTCTGTCTGACCCATGTAATCTGAAGCCTTTTTTCTCCTTATAGACCTGTGATAAGATTGTATGGGTATATGTTTATTATCTTAATACCTAGCCTATGTTTATTAGAGTAGAGTGATATTTTTGTTTTGTTGATTTGTTTAGGGTTGGACTTGCCGCTCTGTGCAGGTTCCCCCTCTCTATTTTTAAAGTATAAAAGTTATTCAAGTTTTGCTTTGATTGCACCCTCTTCCTATAAAGGATCTTCTGTGCCCAGAACATGTGTCCTTCAAATTTGTGTGCACCTGCATATATAAGTAGCATCTCTTATAGGTGCATGTCAATTTACGTGTGTAAATGGCATTTTAAACTTTCTAAGATCACCTCCTTAAGGTCTGGCTGCACCTGGCCATCACCTCCACGGTCTTTCCAGATGTGTGCGATTCTGCATCTGAGGCATGTTAATGGTCAAGTGCCCCACGAGCTTTGGCCGTGTGTTGCAGAGGATGGGAAAGATCGCGGTGCTGGGACTGAAGCTAAAGGATCAACTCTGTAAGATATACCAGGCCCTCAGTCCAGGCCAGATCTTTCTGTGCTCTTTTACAGGTATAGGGATCTTCCACACCCTCTCAGGTGCAGGAATCCTTCCATGTCACACACTTAGCTCTGCATAGTCACCTTGGGATGACAGAACAAGTTTGTCTGTGCCAGGGCTTCTTAGAGATACATTCCTCTTTTACAAAGAGGGAGGGGAAGGAAAGAACCCATTGCTCTGTTTCACATTTTCAGTGCTGAATAGAGCTTTATGATGGTTCATCTTTGTGAGGTTAGTAACGTAATACATGCGGGGGTCCTTACTGCCATAAAGAGCCTTAAGTACAAGGTGCTACCACCGCCCTTCACACTGTTATTTGAGCTGTGTTCATCTGCTTAGGAAAGCTGCACATAGGTGTATTACCATGAACATAGTGGCTTCATGAAGTTCCTTGGTATATCTTAGCTTGTCCCATTCAACAGCTCCAACTCATATCCCTAATCTGCCACCTGATTCACTGGTACTACATGGCCATGATTCTTTTAGCATTTCAGCTTCTACTGGCCTCTGAGCCATCCCCACTCTTCAACTAACATTGTATATCTTAATAGATGTTAGATTAACTAGGAGTTTTGAAATTATTTAAAAATGTAGCATTTGGAGTATCTGTAAAATAGTGAAATTGGGGTTGCTTATTTGCTGTTTCGACAGTGTCACAAGTTTTTCAGCTCTCTTTCCAAGACACGCTGCTAGGGCAGGATGATGGAAGTCAGGTGAACGTGCCTTAGACTTGCAGAGATAGGTTCCTAAACCTGCTGGGATCAGAGGTCAGGTTGTCTCCATGTCGGCTGAGCAGGGAAAAGATTAACTCTTTTTTTTTTTCTCTGGGCTGCAGACCTGGGACAGGATCCCCTGGTGATGAGAAAGCAAGTGATGGAAATTAAGCACACGCTGAAAGAGGGCCGAGCACTGACGGACCCCATACGCAGGACGGGACAGACAGACAAGCCCCAAGCCTGTAGTGATGTCTGGGCGCACGGTGCAGGTAAGAACTGTTGGAACATTGCTGTCTGGCTGAAGGGACCTTGGCCTCCTTTTGATATCTCTGTGGCTACTGTCGGCATGCGATGGCTTCAGCTCCTGGGGCTCAGCCACATGTGCAGCCTTCAGATGCCTTGGTTCTACTGGGCTTTGTTGGCTTCCAGACAGCAGCAGCTCAATTCTCCAAAATAACAACTTGGCCTCGTTTCTGTTGGTCTTCTTCAGGTCTCCTCTCTTATTTTTTTTGTCCTGTTATATATTATTTCCATCGCATACCTTCTGTTGGAATAAAAGCTATGCACTTTTCATTCTGACCGTTGCCTTGGTGAAGCTCTACCTAGAGACACTGCTGTCTCCCCGCTTCCTTTGTATTAATGTGACCTCTGAAAGGTATCATGATGAGGGTTGGCACAGCAGCCCCTTGTTTTTTGCCATGAATATACATGAGAGAAAACCACATTGCTCTGTTGTATGTAAATAGGCCTTATGCATATTCATGGTGAGTATCCTGAAAACCTGACTGGCGTCCCTGAGGGCTGGAAGAAGAATCACTAATGGAGGAGGAGGTTTCAAAGAATTTAAGTACCAAAATCTCTTGCCGAGCAAAAATACAAGTTAATAAGAGAAGGTGGTTTTATAGGAATGTTTTGTTTTGGCTGCCAGATAAATAGCTTTCAATAATCTCTTGCAAAAGTGCTGCAAGTCCTTCTTGTCTTGATTGGTGTGGTTGAGACGATCCTAAGTTTACTGAAAGCCGCTTTTTTAAAAATTATTTAACATTCCTTCTATACCACCTTTCAGGATTATCAAAGCGGTTTACATTTAAACTCAGATTTTTACATGGAACCGGTTAAGAATTAACAATGTTACATTGAACAGTTACATATAACTATGTTACATTGAGGAACTGGTGTAGGTTTAGTACAATGAAGGGAAGGGGTTTGGCAGGGATCAAAAGCTTATTTACAATTCAATCTGTGCTTTATATCAGAATTGCTCAGCAGCACATTGAGTGGGAGAGGAGGCTAGGTTGTTGGTCCAAAATGTTCAGTAAATAGCTGGGTTTAATGGAATTCAGAGGTGGCTTCGATTGATCGTAGATTGGCTGGGAGCGAGATCCATAGTGTTGGCCCGTAGATCGCAAAGGTTCGTTGCCAGGTTGCTTGGAAACTTCTAATCTTATTGGTTGGGATGGAGAGGAGGTTTTCATGCGGTTGTTTTCTTATTCTGGAGTCGACGGTCTTCTGGAAATGTGAGCATCGGCAGTTAGCTGATTGGTTATGTATAGTTTTGAAGGTTTTTAGTACAGGCTATAGAGATGTATGCCATAGAGATAAAAATAGCTTTGTTTGGAAAAAAAATTCCCCCGTGTCTTGTGTATTTTCGGGAGCAATGCTCTGTAGGAACTCTACCCTCTAACATGTGTCCTGCTATGTGAACAGCTTCCTGGTACAGCCCAGTGAGACTATGAGGGCAGGGCTGGTCTCCAAATGCCGTATAACTAAACCACTCCTGGTTTTACCCCATTATGTCAGATTTTTCCCTGACTGACCAATTACTAATTTCAGGGAAGAATTAAGGGCCTGATATTCCAAGAGATGAACATGGTTGGCAGAGCTGCTAACCGCGTTAATCGTGGTGAACGTGATATTCAGCAGCACTAACATGGCTGAGTGTGAACTCAAGAGTAACCATTCAAAAAGTAGTTGCAGCCTGCACAGTGACTAAACATCTACGACAAATCAGAGAGGCAGTTTACAGCACCATATAAACACTGATGCGATGACAGTAAAACCAAATAAAAATCACAACGTAAGTACTAAGTAAACATAGACTTTGACATCATCAAAACATAAATTAATACAAAAGGATGGGGATGAATAGCACAACAGTCCTGCCATTTCAACATATTTAGTATACAGGCTACAATAGGAATAAGAGAAATGGGTCTATAGGACAGTCAGAGGGAGGATTCTAGATAATCAGCATAAGATTGCTGGGAAAGTCCACGTTTTTCTCAATTTCCTGAACTTCTTGAGAGCTTTCCGTCCTAATGTTGAGTGGCAAAGTATTCCAAAGGAGAAGAGCTTGACAGGAGAATACCAACCCCCTAATCCAGACAAGTTTGAATGTACAAGACGAGACAGTTGAAAGGTGCAACTGTGAGGATCTTAAATGCACTGTTGGAGTATAAGGAATGAGACGAGTGAAAAAGTAATGAGGGGAACCAGCATAGAAGGTGCAATATGCAAGTAAAAGAACCTTAAGCTTAATTCTGCTTAGGATGGTCAGCCACTGCTGCTCAACCAATAAGAGTGTGAAGTGATCAAAGTGTCTGCGTTTTGGAATAACTGAATGGGTTTCATTCTGTTATGTGGTATTCCAATCAACAATGAATGAATTAATCAAGCCCGTTTGGTATCAGTGCACGAATGAGCATTTTAGAGCTATGATTTAATAGATCTGATTAATCGCAAAGCAAAAAGCATCTTCCTAGTTAAAGCAGATATATGAGATTGATGCAAGAGCCCCTTATTCAGTATCATTCATAAAAAAAGCGATGATGTCTATAAGAGCAATTGGGTTTCCTGAAATACAGGGGATATATCTGCAAGGAGAATTCTGTCTAGGAATCCAGAGTGCTGCAGATTTCTCAGTGTGAAGAGGTTTGTGAGTTCAGATCCGTCTGGCTATAACATCTAAATGTGTTATCAACTGTTGGGTAACGAAGAATTCCAGATATCATGAGAAATAATAATTTGCACTGTCCGCATGTAGATGAACGCAAAGTCTCCTACTTTGTATGAAAGTTGCTAGAGGAGCGAAAAAGAGACTGAATAGTAGGGATGCTAAAATAGAGCCTTATAGCACACCACATAAGAGGGGATATTTTTTAAAGAGAGAATAACCATTACTAACCTGGAAAGTACAAGAATTCAAATACAAGTGAAACCAATCGAGGGCAACACCAGTGATTCCTGGTTCTTGTTACCTACCAATTAAGAGTTTATGGTCAGCTAGATCAAAGATGATAGTCATGTCAAGTTAAAGGATTAAAACCTCCTTGCCATCATCAAAGTTAGTCAAAATCTCATTCTGTGGAGC
Organism: Ichthyophis bannanicus; assembly: GCA_033557465.1. Classification (NCBI taxonomy): domain Eukaryota; kingdom Metazoa; phylum Chordata; class Amphibia; order Gymnophiona; family Ichthyophiidae; genus Ichthyophis; species Ichthyophis bannanicus. The sequence goes on along the minus strand of CM066036.1, from coordinate 417,524,164 downwards.
AGTCAGTAAAGTCTCAGCATTGTGGTAAGATCTGAAACCAGACTATCTAGGATGAAAGGAGTAATTGGATTCAAGGATAGTATCTATCTCTGAGAAGGAGACAATAGAGTTTTCACCTTAAGTCTTGCTGAGTACCTTCATGTAGACATCCCGTTATATGAAAGCTATACCAAATCTCAGTAAGGCGACGCTACAGTTGAAGCATGGTATAAACTGGCAGCATGATACCCAGAATAAAAAGATGCCCACCTGTAGCTTACACACTAGAGCTAGAGATGACGATAGCCATAGTGCAGAAACTGTAGACGAAGATATTATCTCTGCTGCAGACAAAAGCCGTGATGGACTTGTTCATGGACTCACTGCAGCAGGAGATAAACAGAAGTTAATGAAAAAGTGAAGAGGAATAACTACAATTAAGTAGACTCTTGCAGATAAAGAGGCGATAATGTACTGTTATGCTGCCTTTACACCACATACCCTATATTTTAAAATCAAAAGGATAGACAAAGAGAGTTTGCCAAAAACTAGAAGAAAGAAGAACATTGCCTGAACTCCAGAATGAGGCTCTTTGGCACAATGCAAGTGGTATAGCAAGGGTTAAGAGTAAATTAGAGAGACTGAGATGACACCCCACATACGCTGGCTTTGAAGTGAGGTTCATTACTGTCATGGTATGTGCAAGACTAACCCATTTGGAGACATTATCCCCACCCTCTCACCCCCACAGAATGGTGTGTGAGAACTTCACACAGCTCTCAGGTAGCACCTGTTGGCCTGCTGCAAAAGCAGCACTAGAAACATCTCACTAAAGAGCTGCATCTTTCTTTCTTAGCCATAGGAGGCGCTGTAGCACATAATCTGCATAAGAGAAGTATTTTGGTGGATCACATTCTGCTACCAGTCAGGAGGTGTGGAGGAAGTCTTGGCAGGATGGCAGTACATAGGGAGGGGAGGGTTACTGGACTGAAAGGTACAGAGTTATTTCTGCACGAAGGATAAGGGTTGTCTTGTAATTCTTGATTCACTTGCTGTGATTCCAGAGCTTCCTAAGGAGATCAAACGGTTCGCCTGCGGTGCTGAAGTTGAACTGGGCTTTCACAGCGTTTTCTCAAACATCATGCATGTGTACGCCAAGCTAAAGAAGGCCCCCTCGCATGCAGCCAACGTCAGGGTCCTTCTCTACAAACCCCCGGTGAGTTCCCAACAGCTTCTGTCTTACAGTCCAGCCGCTCCAGACCTGCAGAGTTAAATAACATGATCGAAGTGCAGGTGCCACCTTCCTGGTTAACATCTCCCCCTCTATGTGGTGTGTCCAGGGCTGGTGCAAGGATATTGGGTTTCCTAAGCTAACCTTCAGCCTTACACCTCCCTGCAGCAAGATTTGATAATTAAACTCATCAGTCATGATCATCTCATCAATGCCGTTCTCACAGTTCTGTAAAATGCATAATTGGACAATATGGCCCAATATTCGAAAGGCATTTACAGCCCTGTAAACCCTGTAAATGCCTTAGACGGGGATATTTAACGACACTTACATGGTTAGTGCCGTTGAATGTATCCTCCTAACGTCCCTACGTGCCCCGATGCTATCTGGTTAACATCGGGGCATGTCGGTAGCGTTCCGGGGCAGAGTCAAGGCAGCGACAAGCACTAACCGAGCAGCGGTGACATTGCATGCTGCCCAGTTAGCGATCTGTGCCTTAAAGATAGGCAAGGAAAGCCCTCGCCTATCTTTACGGTGCAGGAGCTAACCGGGCAGCATGCAATATCGCCGCTGCCCGGTCAGCTCCTGCAGCTTCCGGTGTCTGTGGCAATCCCTGGATATTCAGTGCCGGGGCCACATATGACCCCGGCATTGAATATCCAGGGTTAAGGATTGACAGGCAGGGCTATGCACCGTAGGGGCACATAGCCTGCGCAACCCAATATCGGGTCCTACGCTTCTAAAGATTACACTTTACTTTGTGTATGTGTGAGCCCATTCTTCCCGCTGTACCGCTGCCCCTCAGAATCTGCTTCCCTAGGCAGCTGCCTGATCTTGCCTAATGGTTGGGCCAGCCCTGGGTGTGTCACAGTGCCAGGCTCCATTTTCTGCTCGCTCCCTCGCTCAGTAAGTTCTAATAAGTAGCAGAGGGCTGATAGGACACCATTTTGGAGGAAGACTTTCGGCCCATCCTGGCTTTCTTATAATATCTGCTCCAGGCACTCTGTGCTATGCGCAAAGCTGATTCAGTGTGGAAGAAGCGGAACCATGAGTAGCACGGTACACTGCGCTGGAGGATGAAAACCCCTCGACTGGCCAAAAGTCTCTCTCCATATACCAGGTCTGATCTTATCCATGAAAGAGCACATGCTCTGCTCCTCAGGCAGGAATGATGTGTTAGGCAGCAAAAGTCAATCCTATCTGGCATTTGTTTGTTTTCTTTCAACTGTGATTTTATTACATTGCTGAAATCTGATTGTGGATCACTATCCCCTAAAATCTGCTCCTCCCCCTTGGGAATCAAAGCCCCATGGAGTTTGGCTTTTTATGGTCTCTTCAAAAGATTACTTCAACTTTGTCAAATGTTTTTCTATATGCAAGAATAGCACTAGGGCTTTTTCCTTTCTGTCCTTTGTTAGATGTATTGTAGTCAATGTTCACAAAATGAGGAAGGAACAGTAGTCTCTCTAGCCTCAGAGTGTTTCCTACAGCAAAATTGCCAACTTTGCACGCTTTCTGCACAGAGATGGGTTGTAGGGCCATGAAGCTCATGTGTGTACGTCAGTAGAGGCTAAAGAGTGAGGTCATGTGCGAAAAACACAGCCACCTATACCTAGAGTTGGCCCTATTCACATGCTCCCCAAAAGCATTTCCTCAATTTGAAAATAAAAATGGACTCGCGTCACCCAGTGACTGAGTTCCGCCTTAAGATTCATTGTGCTAGGTGCAGCTGTTCAGACGTTGTATGCAGAGGACACGGCACACAACTACAGAAACCACAGGATGATCTGATAACGGCTCTTCGATGTATTGAACTGAGGTTGAAAAGGAGCAAAGACAGCTTAGGAAGGACAGCGTATCCCTGCAGATTGTGTTTTAATTTCTCTGCCACATACTTTAATTACAGAACTTATGGCCCAGTATTCAGACTGTGGCGGTCAGATTTTTTTTAAACACCGGCTGTCATGGTAAAAAAAAAAATTTCTGGATATTTGGCAGCAGTGACTTAGCAGTGCACCGATGTGAATAACGGTGGTGTTCAGCCACTCTCCGGATAGCTCAGTCCACATAGATTTGGGAGAGCTTTTTACCTGTCCTAAGTGATGTAAATATTTACCCAGATAATGATGCTGAGAATTAGCATTATCCAGAAAAGTGCCAGCTCCCCCCCCCCAACTGCCCCCATGGACAACCCTGGCACAAGCCAGCCAGTGTCGCTTCAGTCAGAGGAAATGTTCAGCTGCGCTATGTGGATAAACCTGCTGAATACTGGACTCAGCAGGATTTATCCAGTTAGAAGGCCCGGCTAACCAGCAACGTCCTTTTGAATATCAGGCCCTTATAGTCCAGCTTTTCACATCTCAGAATGTTCAAAGCAGGCTAAAAAATTCACAACAGTTGAACAGTTTCATGTAAGAAAATGCATGTTCACATAAAATTAGAAAGAAAATACAATAAAATAATGAATTCAGCACTGCCAGAACCACCTCACAGGCACTCTTTCATCCCCAGCAAGAGACTTAAACAATGACATTCCAATGTCTCCTTCAGATCCTGCGCGAAGCTATTTCACACTGCAGGAACCAGGCCTGAAGAACACCTGGGCTGCTTTTTAACTAGCTGAAAGTCACCTGACCCCAGGAGACTTGGGAACACAAACATACAGGCCCTTATCTGGATAGTCCCCAGAGGCCTATGGAGCGAGATATTCAGCAGCATTCTGCAGATACTTCTGACCTAATCCGGATCATGGCGCTTTTCAGCAGGCACTCTTGGGTCGTGTAAAAAGCAGACCTAAATTTCTATTTGGATGAGTGGCAGCTGATCTCCAAGGCTGGCATTTTTCTGGATAGCAGTCGCTCAATCGGGATATTCAGCGGCAGCCATGTTCCTGACATTGCCTGTGAAGATCCGGCCATGGCTTAGAATATTGGCCCATTTGAAAATCAAGCTCATGGAACCATAGAACACTGATGGCAGATAAGGGCCACATGGCCTATCCAGTCTGCCTTCCATACCAACTACTAAGCTTTACAGGCCCTTTTTCCCCTTAGAGATCCTCTGTGTTTGTCCCATGCTTTCTTGAATTCAGATACTGTCCTCATCTCTACCACCTCCACTGGAAGACTATTCCACGCATCAAACAATCTTTCCATGAAGAAATATTTCCTCAAATTACTCCTTCGTCTGTCTCTTTTCACCTTCATCCTATACCCTCTTGTTGCAGAGCTTACTTTTAATTGAAAGGTGCTCTCCTGTGCATTTATGCCACGGAGGTATTTAAATAAGATTCTTTGATTGGCTGGAACTTAAGGCCCATCCAGATTTTATATTTTCTCACCTTATCTTTCAAATATACTCGTAACCACCATCTTTGCTTTACTTGATATGATGCTTCTGAGCCTCAGAATTTTTTTTTGCGGGGGGGGGGGGGGGGGGGTCAGCGCATGCTTTTTCAGTAAAAACTCAAGGCAAGTTAGCAAGTTATATTCAGTACTGGTGGCCAGGGAGCAGCACCAAGGAAGCAAGGAAAGGAGAGTTTTTCTTTTAGGCTGGTTGGAAAGGAGATGCCGAAAAAAGGGAAAAATAGAAGGAGAAAAAAATTGTATGTTATCATTTAAGGGTAGAGGGTGCCAGTTGTGCTGTTGCTCTGGTTTGTATATGCAGATAATGCATCTGAGAGGACATATGAAAGTTATTTCCACAGTACTGAAGGCAGATGCCCACTGCGACCGTCGTATTTTATCACACTAAATAATGTATCCAATGCTGACATCTAGTGGCCATATTGTTAAAAGGATGAGAAAGGGATCATTCTGACTTTAGGGGTGCAGTGTTGTGCTTACCCCAGGATAGTGCAGATCTACTAAGTTAATCCCAGTGAGCGGCATATTCAGTGTCATATAGCCATTTTGTGCCACTTCATGCCCCGATACTAATGTAGCATTGAGGTGTTTCGGGAACAGCATTTGAGTTAACAGGTTAGCGACAATATTCAGCTGCTGGCCCATTAATTGAAACTCGCCAAGGTTAGGCTAAAAAAGGCTGGCCAGCCAGCTAACCGGGCAAGCCGTATATTTCATGCTGGATACGACCCTGGCATTGAATGTCCGGATCTAATTTAAAACCATAACGGCCAGCCACTTTACAAACGTTGACCGCCACTGTTGAATATCGGCCCATTGTGTTGAAAAATAGCAAAAACTGAGTCTTCATGGAAACTCCTGTGTACTTACTTTGTAACAAGTGGGTGGGCCTAGGCCTAGGGTCTGGCCTAGCCTGGGTTGAGCGATCAACTGACTTCACAGTTTACAAGATGTTCTGTCTTAGGCTTGTTATCTTAACCTCACCCTAAGGCAAGGAAGGATTTTTGGTGCAGTTCTTCTTATGGAAACACTAGGGGTAGACACCCCAAAGGGCAGCAATATGAAAATAGGGAATATTGTCACTGCTAGGCTGGCCCGCTGGCTCCAGATTTTCAGGACAAATTGATTAGGTCCTGGTTTTATGCATGAACTTGTAGCCTTACTCATCTTTAGGTAAATCAGCAGGGACTAGGGTTGCCAACTGGCTCCAGATCTGTCGACAGGCTTGATCCAGTCCTGGGTTTACACCATTGCAAGTAGGTGCATGCATTCCGATTTCTCTATTGCACCCCATAAGAAAAGCAAGAATGCAAGTCCCCTGCATGCAGTGGGGTAAACCAGCACTGGATCAAGCCTGTCGGGTGCACCTGGAGCCAGTTGGCAACCTTAGCAGGGACACTGAATCTACAGGTCCATGCAGGCCGTAGGGATAATCAAACTGTCCTGAAGATCTGGAGCCAGTTTGCATCCTAGTAACTAGTAATCTTTTCCCTCTGTTTGTTCTGTTTTCTCTGTCTTGATTAGATTGTAAGTTTTGGGGCACAGAGACTGTCTCGTATGTGTTTGTGTACAGTGCTGCATATGCCTGTGGCACTATATAAATTAGTAGCAGGGTCCCCAGGAGCATCTTGTAGCTCCTGATAAGTTCCTGTGATCATGGTTTAAGAAGCCCATTTGGAAGGCAGAAGTTAAAACCAGCGGGGGGAATATTCAGTGCCGGCGGCTAGTACCGTTAGCGTGGTTAGTCACTGGCGCTGAAATTAAACTCCATATATCCATGCCGGGGACATTTCTGGCCCCGGCCTTGAATATCTGTTTTTGCTAGATTGCTATGAGGCTAACCGGGCAGTGGCAATATTGAGCCGCTGTCTGGTTAGCTAACGCAGCACAAATTAGGTTGGGGTTACCTGTACCTGACTTTCACCACGTATCGTCACTGATCACCCGGTTAGTGATAAGTGCTGCCTCCGCTCCACCCTGGGGCATTCCATATCGGGCATTCCAGGGCTGAGTGGAGGCAGCACCTATCACCAAGCAGGCAGCAGCGATATTGAGCCATATGCAGCAAAGGTTAGGCATAGGTAACCCTGGCCTAACTTTCTCCACATTAGCTAACCGGACAGTAGCTCAATATCACTACTGCCCAGTCAGCCTTTATTTATTTATTTATTTATTTAGAAGGATTTAGTATACCGCCTTATCGTTAAATCAAGGCAGTGTGGCACATCAATCAAAATCAATAATAAAGTGTGGTTTGTAGCATGCAGTGTGAGAATTGAGAGGTGTAGTGTGTGGGGCAGTGCGTTAGATTATATCGGTGAACTATTTACATAATGAGCTATATACATATATACAAAATGGGGCTGTTTGAGAGGCGTGCTAGGATTGAGATTCTGTAATGTCTTGGAGGTATGATCGTGATCCTGTAATGTCTGGAGGTAGTGGAGGAGTAGCCTAGTGGTTGGGGCAAGGTACTTCAGACCGGAAGGTCGGGGGTTCAAATCCCACTAGAGGACAGCAACCTTGGGCCGGAAGGACTGGGGTTTCTAGTCCCACAGGTGCTCCTTGTGGTCTTGGGCAAGCCACTTAACCCTCCATAGCCCATGTTCCCTGTAAAATAGTTATCTCCAAGTTATAATGCCCTGTTCAATGTAATTTCAGTTTGTTCAATGTAAACCGCACTGATGCAGAATAGCGCGGTATATAAGAGAATGTAAATAAATAAATAAATATTTATGTGAGGTCCTTGAAATGTACTGTAAATAGATCAGTCTTAAGAAGTTTTCTGAAGTCCTTGAGGTTCTTGGTTGATCTTATGTGGTCTGGGAGAGAGTTCCATATAGCGGGTGCTGCCAGGGAGAGTGCCCTCCTTGATGTGGCCAGCCTTGTTTTAGCAAATTCTTTTCGTGTTCTGATGGTGTCTGAGGTTCCTTTTCTTCTTGGTCTCCTGTTGTCATCGGTTTTTATGAGAGGGCGTAGGCTGTCTACTGATAGGTTGTGTATTATTTTAAATATGTGTAGAAGTACTTTGAACTGGATTCTGGAGCTGATTGGGAGCCAGTGTAGGTGGTACAGTATGGGGGTGATGTGATCGTGAATTGTGTGATCTGTCGTGCGGCTGTGTTTTGTGCTAGCTGTAGTGGTTGTATTGTCTTTTTAGGTAATCCTTGGTAGATGTGATTACAATAGTCTAGGGTTGGAGTGATGATGGCTTGACAGACTGTTCGGAAGTGTTCATGGGCGAGGATGGGTTTGAGCCTTCTGACTGTCCTCATTTTGATGTAAGCGCTCTTTGTTATTTTTGCAATGTGGCAATTCTGTGAACCCAGATATTGAGTGCCAGATGTGGCCGCCGTGCTGTCTGCCGGTGCTGAATATCCCCCATTTGTTTCTAACGCTGCCTTCCAAATGGCTTCCTAAACCAAGACCACAGGAACATATCAGGAGCTAAGAAATGCGCTTGGGGAACCTGCTACCCAGTAAGTGCTCCAAAGCACCATCAATGACCTCAGCAGAACTCTGTATCCACTCTGTGCATTGAGTTGGCATTCTCATGTTTTTATACTTATTTTTAACCCTTTGATTGTCAATACGATTTTGCCCCTGATGCAGGTATACCACACCAAAACACATCCATGTCGGGCTCAATAAAGACTGTCACTGATATTTTTGTTCCCCCGCTCCTTGTTTTTACTTGTTTGTTTTTGCTGCAAGCAGGGCTGGTCCAAGGATTTCTGCCACCCCAGACAGAAGCCCCGGCTGTGCTGAGCCATGCCACTGCCTCACCTCCCTCCTCCTCCCCCCCTTGCTGTCGTGAATTCTAGCAGCAGAGTCAGCTCGGCAGCCTGTCGCTTCTGACCCCCCCTTTGACAGAACTTCAAGGGGTCAGAAAGTATACTGAAGCACATGGCCTACCACCGAGCCTAACCGCCCCCAATGCCAGAGTCAGCAGCAGTGTGGGGGGTGGCATGGCTCAGCGTGGGGAGGGGCCAAGCCATGTGTGCCAAAGTACATGGCCTGCCATGCCACTCACTGAGGTCTGCCATGCTAGGCACTAGCTGCGGGGGGTGTCCCTTCTTGTTTTGGTTTTTTATTCCAGCCAACAATCTACTACAGAGGTCTCTTATCTCCCTGTGAATATTGCAGCAGTTCTGAAACATTTTAATTATATACTACTAATACCAAGTGGAAAACCATGAAAGTTTGAGGAAACGTGCTCTGCTGCCACAACTACCAGGATTTCTGCTTCTTTTCAGCCTCCTGTGGTCCTGCTCCCAGGACTCATGAGGCTGGAAACGTATTGTGTCTTCTCTTTCTGCATGGCTACAGTCACTGGTTCCTTCCCACTGAAGAACTTCTCTTCTCAGCTTCACACATCCAGAGACAATGAGCACTGGCGCGATTTCTCATGAACTTTCACTTGTCTATACAGCAGTGAATAATTTCTGTTTGAATGTGGATTCATTGACTCGGAAACATAGTTGAGATGTCTTATTAAACTTCAGGATACATACATTTAGCCAAAAACACTTTTTTTTCTGGCCTGGCAGAATCTTCTTGCTGTTTTGGTCTTCTAGGCAGTGCTATGCTCACTGTCTCTCTTCTGTGGCGAAGTGACCTTGTGTCAACTTTGTTCTCCTTCTAGGCCAAAGTGGGAATCATTGGACTCATGTTGTTGTTGTTGTTGTTGTTAAGTGCCGTCAAGTCAGTGTCAACTCATGGCAACCCTCTGGCTAAGTTGTCCTAAATTGTATTCGGTCTTCAGTCAGGCGGCTCATTGTTAACAGACTGGCACCCGTAGCTGCTGTTATTCTATCGATCCATCTCATTGCTGGCCTTCATCTTTTGCGTTGAACTTCTACCTTGCCAAGCATGATATCTTTTTCTAATGATCTCTCTCTTCGCATGATGTGTCCAAAGTATTAGTCAAAGTCTTGTCATCTGAGCATCTAAGGAAAGCTAAGGTTTGATCTCCTCTAGTACTGACTGGTTTGTTCTTTGGGCAGTCCATGGTATACGCAGTATTCACGGCATCAATTTTCTTACTGTCTTTTTCACTGTCCAACTTTCGCATCCATATAATGTTATTGAAACTACCATGACTTGAACAAGTCAAATCTTTGTACGGAGAGAATCTTGTCTAGGTCCTTCATAGCCATTCTGCCAAGAGCAATGCATCATCAGATTTCTTGACTGCTTGTTGCTTCTTTATTGATAGTTGATCCAAGTAGGTTAAAGTTGTCCACAATTTCAATTTCTTCTCCATCAACGATGAACTTATTGATTTTGCCAGTTGCCATGATCTTTGTCTTCTTTACATTAAGGTGCAGGCCCATTTTAAGACTATGTTCCTTGATCTTGAGAAACAAATGTTTCAGATCATCTTCACTTTCAACCAGTAATATGGCATCATCAGCATAGCGAAGGTTGTTGATTAGTCTTCCACCAATCTTCACATCTCTGTTGTCTTCATATAATTCTGCTTCTCTACTGATTTGTTGTGCATATACAGGGTGGCCCAAAAAAAGTGAGAACATCTCGTAAATTAAAAGCTTAAAATGTCTCTAAGTTCCTTAATTGTGCTTCCCTGGACTGTTTTGAGTCTATTAGCAGAACCTCTGCTATAGCCATAGGGGCACAACGCATGGCCTGGCTCCAAGCTTCTGACTTAGACAAGAAAGGCTGGGTACAAGAAAGGCTGGGAAATACTCCTTGTACTGGTGAGAATCTCTTTAACAAGGATGCTTTATTCCAAGCTAAGCAGTTAAACACTGATATTGTTGCTTTCAGAGAATTGTCAAAACTTTCCTTTATCCCAGCTACTAAAAAATCTCCTAACAAACTTTATCCCCCTAAGGGGAAAAAGTTGTATCCATCTTCTATCCATCATGCACCAGGCTAAGAAAATCAAAACCCCCAACAGGCTCAGCAAACCCAGCAGTCGCAGGGTTTCTGATACTATATTCATTAAATCTCTTTTCCTGTTTGAGGTTTAGAACCGGTAACCTACTGCTTATCAACAGAAGCATCTACACTTCATCTCATCCTTACTGAGATATCAGTGATACACTGGCTCAATCCTCGACTCTAGGCATGATTTTCTTGCCACAAGACAAATCCATTCTCTTAGCTCCAAGAGCTGTTGAGGGCAATCATGCCCTACAGATAACAGGGTTCTCCTCTCTTTTTTGAAGGAAAAAGAGGAGTAACAACTAACAACAAGGTAGGCTATGCCCTTCACCTTGACAGTTTTCCTGTACGAGGATATCTCCTTGTTTTGACTGTAAGGGGACTTTACCTTTTTAGGGACTTACCAAATTGTAAGTCTTCTCAACTCTGAATCACTTTCTATCCCTCTTAGTCGAGACATTCAGTCTCTAAGAGTGATACTATTCAACTGGAGGGCTTACTTTTTCAGCCCATAGGTTTTTCTTCAATACCTACTCCAGTAATTGGTTTCCATTCAGAGTTTTCTTCCCCTTTGCAATCTTCAAAAATTTTTCTTTTAAGACAGCTTATCAGACAGTAATGGAGTTTTACCACTCCTAATTATGTCTGTCGGTTCTTTACAATCTATAGGACCTAACTTTTTCTGCTGCCGTAATAACAGATAATGCCAAGAGAGGTTCCAAAACCCACTTGGACAATTTATCATTGCAGGCAACCGGCCTGTTTACTATTCTTAGCCATCTTCAATTCTTTCTGGCTCCAACAGAATAGATTAGGTTGCATACTGGCAATTAAACAGCCAGATCTCACCTAAACAACCTGCAACATGCTCTCTGCAATGATACACAAACAGCTCTGTAACTATGGGCCTTTGTCAGAGCATCAGAGCCTTTCCTAGTAGGTAACTTCCAAATGGTCAAAAAGGCTTTACCCAGTCATGCTCGTACATGGCTGGTTTTTTCCTACTCTTATCTTCCTTCAAATCTCCTTTAAGGGAAAGGACTCAGGGCTTAGACCACGTGAAGCCATAAGGAATTGCTCAATTCCCTGGGTTGTTCCACATATGGGGAACTTCCACAACAGGGATGCATTCTTTTTCATTGCAGTCGGTCCTTGTCTAGTGCTTCCTTCTAATTCTCAATACTTCATTAAAGCTTATGCTGAACAAAACACGCATGATACTCATATTGCCCTCATGGAAGGGCAGACATGGTATCCCCTTCTATTGCGTCTTCTTCTCCAGCTACTACACTGAAGTTATAGAAGGATCCAGACTTGCTGTCTTAAGACTAAGGATCTCCTCTGCATCCCTTCACGTAGGCCTCCATTTCTGGTTATTCAAAGGCTAGAATCTTTAAAGAAATCTAGACCTCTCCTTCTAAGTAAGAGCATTCCACTGGCTCTTCCAATTATAACCACAAAGAGATTCTCTATCCATGTTCTCAAGCAGGGATTCCCCTTCTTGTTATTAGATGAATCTCTCTATACATATTTATATCCAGATATGTACATATATGTGTGTATATATATATATATGTGTGTGTATATACATATATATATATATATATATATATATATATATATATATATATATATATATATATACATACACACACACACATATACATATATATATGTGTGTGTGTGTATGTATATATCTGACTCTGAAGGAGTTGTTATTGTCCATATTAATGCTGTTCCAGCATACCATAAGGTTTTACATGGACAACCAATTTCTATGGTAATTAGAAGATACCTTCTTTTACTGAAACCTTTCAGGTGATCTTACATCTGAAGCCCTCTATGTAATGTCAATCTCCAGGAACAAGCAGGAATGAGTCCTCACATATGGGTACGTCGGTACCGACGGAGCCTGCACGGGAAAGCTCCCCAACTTCCCAGAAAGAAAGCTTTAGGGAGCCTCCCACAGCGCATGCGCGCTGCCTTCCCGCCTTTCCTAACCAACTCTCCTCAGTTCTTCTTTTTCCGCGGAGCCAGCAGGTCGTGTTCCTGTCACCGCTGAAGAAGTTCTTTATTTTAATTTATTTCTTTGGTCGCGTGTCTGCCTTCCCGACGCCGGACCGGTACCGCCAGTCTTTTCTTTTCTTTCAAAAAAAAAAAAAATTATACTTTTCCTCACTTGGTGTATTTTTCTTCTTAGGCCTACAGGCCCACAAGAAAATTTTCCCTCATGGAAAAACCAGCCTCCGGGTTCAAAAAATGCACTAAGTGTAGCGGTACAATTTCTGTTACAGATACCCATGAATGGTGTCTTAAATGTTTGGGTCCTGAACACTCCATTCCGGATTGCCAGTCCTGCTCCATAATGTCTAAAAGAGGGTTACAGAACCGAGCAGCCAAGCTCCATGTGCTGTTTCCCACGGATGCACCGGCGGTGGCATCGACATCTTCCAGGTCTTCCTCTCCTGAAGGGGTCTCAGGTAACCAAACATAAACCTAGCAGGTCCTTGAAGGGCAAATCTCCCTCTCAGCATCGAGATGCCTCCGGGCTTGCCCTCGAGGATCCTGCCCCAGCCAAACAACCCCGGCAGGAAGCTCCGGCTTCCAAAGCTCCTCCTATGGGGTTACAGGTTGACATCGATGGCACGGCCTCGACCGATCACCTGTTAGACTGCTCTGGGGGTACCGGCACAATCTCCCGGTACCGACATCCAGGCAGTCGTGGCATCCATGGATCACACTGTGCAATCCATGCAGCAGGCTATAATGGCTTTTATTCAAGCTGCGACGCCGTCGGTACCGCAACGAGTTCCGTTGTCGGTACCGGCGCCGGTACCAATACCGATACCGGTACCGACTGCATCGACATCGGTCAGGATAGCGACTCAGGTTCCTTGTCCAGGGCTATCTCTCGGTACCGATCCGGTACCGGGGACGCCTGATGTCGGTACCGATCGATACGCGTATCGATCATTGGAAGGGGACAGACGATACTTCGATTCCTCTGATGATTCTGATTCATCAGATGAGTCTCCCGAAGTATCCATTACCCTTCCTGAGGAGCCTACTTCTCCAAAAAGGAGAATGTCTCTTCCAGAGGATTTGTCCTTTCAAGACTTCATAATAGAAGTGGCTAAAGGACTCTCTATTTCAGTAACCTCTGAAGCAGAGCCTAGAGCAAAAAAATTTGATATTTTAGGATACTATAAGGCTCCCAGAGAGGCAGTCACCTTGCCAATTCATGAAATTCTTCATGAACATATGATTGACTTATGGGAGACTCCTCTCACCCTTTCTCCTCATTCTCGCAGATTGGACACTATGTACCGTGTCCCTCCTTGTCCTGGATTTCAGGAAACTCAGCTTCCTCACCACTCCATTGTGGTGCAGTCAGCTATGAAAAGGATAAAGAGTACCAAAAGACACTCTTCTGCTCCCCCAGGAAGAGAATGCAGGACCTTGGATGCTTCTGGTAGGAAAATCTTCCAAGCCAGTATGCTTATTGCCAGAATCAACTCATATAGCCTTTATATGGGTATGTTTCTAAAGGAAGTTGCACAAAAGCTGCACAACTTTCTCCCTTTTATTCCAGAGGATAGAAGGGATGAGTTCCTCCTTTGGCTTAAGCATACTCAAGATATTTCAAAGTTTTCCAACAGGGCAGCCTTTGATTCCTTTGAGGGTGCCAGCAGAGCCTCAGGCATTGCCATAGCTGCTCGCAGAATTGCTTGGCTCCAGGCTTCTGATCTAGAACCCTGGGTTCAGGATGGCTTAGGAAATCTGCCCTGTATGGGTGAAAATCTCTTTGGCAAAGAGTGGCAAATAAAAGCCACTCAAATGGATGCAGAGAATTCTGCTCTGGATAGACTTTCTAAGTCAACTTCCATTCCAGCCAAGAAAAAGTCTTTCAAAAAGCCTTTTTACAAAAGGGGCAGATTTCCTTCCACAATCTTCTACAGGTCGCTTTGCTACTAAGCGTCAGCAACCTAAACAGGCCAGGCCTAAACCTGCAGGGGCTGCTACAACTCAGCAGTCCCAACCCCCTCAGGGTTTTTGACTTGATACTTAACCTTTCTGGCTCTACGACAGCCAGAACCTCTCACCATTCCAGGAAGGTTAGCTCATTTTGCTCCCAGATGGGAGCAAATCACATCAGAGCAGTGGACCCTCTCTATCATAAGAGAGGGCTACAAACTTCATTTCTCAGACCTTCCTCCCTACACCATGGTGAGACACTTCAATTCTCCCACATCTCTCCTCGACCTTCTGGATCAGGAGGTGACTACCCTTCTGGCCCAGGGGGCCATAGAAGAAGTTCCTCTTCTTCAACAGGGGTCAGGGTTTTACTCCCCCTATTTTCTCATTCCAAAGAAAACAGGGGGATACAGACCCATTCTAGATCTCAGAGAATTGAACAAATTCCTATGCAAGGAGAAGTTCAAGATGCTTTCTCTAGGCAGAGTCAGGATTGGCTTTGTTCTCTAGATCTCAAGGATGCGTACACTCATGTCCTCATCCATCCATCTCACAGAAAATTCCTACGTTTTCTGTTCCAGGGAAAACATTACCAATACAGAGTGCTTCCTTTCGGTCTAGCCTCTGCTTCAAGAGTGTTCACCAAATGCATGGCAATAGTTGCTGCATTTCTACGCACTCTGGGAATATTTGTCTTCCCATACCTGGACGACTGGCTCATCCGAGCTCCAACCCAGTCAGAGGCTCAGATCTCCCTGAACCGCACCAGGCGCATTCTGCAATACCTGGGACTTGTGGTAAACCTCCCAAAGTCCCAGCTCACCCCTACTCAGTCCCTGGAATTCATAGGGGCCTGGTTGGACACCACTTCTGCAAGGGCCTACCTTCCTCAGGCCCGTTGTCAACGTCTAGTGCAGTTAGCCTCCCAGATTCAGTCAAAGAGCCATTTAACTGCCAGGGAGATGCTACAGCTGATAGGCCATATGGCTTCCACAGTACATGTGGTACCCTATGCTCGCCTACACATGAGAGCAGCTCAATGGACTTTGTCCACCCAGTGGACTCAAGCTTCAGGAGCTCTCTCAGACCAAATAGCAACCTCCAAATGTCTCTTTTGGTCTCTCCAATGGTGGATGTCCACTCAAAATCTGTTGCTGGGGTCCCCCTTCCAAACTTTGTTGCCCCAGGCAACCCTCACAACAGATGCCTCCCAAACGGGTTGGGGAGCTCATCTACAAGACCTCTCCACCCAAGGCATTTGGTCCCCACAGGAGACCTCTCTTCATATCAACCACTTGGAACTTCGAGCAGTATTCCTAGCTCTCAAGGTCTTTCATACCCTCCTCAGCTACAAGACAGTCCTCATTCACACGGACAATCAAGTAGCCATGTTTTACATAAACAAGCAAGGAGGAACTGGCTCTCTGTCGCTTTGCAACGAAGCTCTAAGATTATGGGCCTTCGCCAGAGAGCATCAAATCCATCTCCTGGCAGTATACCTCCCAGGAATCCAAAACTCTTGGGCAGACAGACTCAGTTGAGTTCTGCTTCCACACGAATGGTCCCTGCACATGGATCAGGTACTCAGAATCTTCCAAGAATGGGGAACCCCGGACATAGACCTCTTTGCAAGTCCGTGGAATGCCAAACTTCCCCGGTTCTGTTCCAGAATTCCATGTCAGGGAGTTCAGGCCAAGGATGCCTTCCTCCTTCATTGGGGTCAGGGCTTCCTATATGCCTTTCCACCCATTCCTTTGATTCCCAAGACTCTGTTCAAACTCCAGAGGGATCAAGGATCTATGATCCTCATAGCTCCACGCTGGCCACGCCAAGTGTGGTACCCTCTACTTCTGCATCTTTCCCAAGCCCCCTCCCTGGACTTGGGAGCTGCGCCAGACCTTCTGTCCCAGGAGGAAGGGACTTTGTGGCATCCAAATCCCAAGTCCCTTCACCTCCGAGCTTGGTTACTGAAGGCCTAGACCTTCAAGACTTCAATCTTTCTCAGCAAGTGAAGGATATCCTCCATGCTTCCAGAAAACCTTCCACTAGACGTTCCTATGCTTTTAAGTGGAAAAGATTTTCCATTTGGTGTGCTCAAAAGGGTCTTGACCCTCTGGCACTTCCTGTGAATTCTCTATTGGAATATCTCCTACATCTCCCCAATGCAGGCCTTAAAACGAATTCAGTAAGGGTCCATTTGAGTGCTATTGCAGCATCCCTTAAGCCTCTCAATGGACAACCTATCTCCTCTCATCCTCTTATTGCAAGATTTATGAGAGGCCTAACTTTAACAAAACCTCCCATTCGACCTCCTCCGGTGGCATGGGACTTAAACTTGGTTCTTGGTCAGCTTATGAAGCCACCTTTTGAACCCTTAGCCACTACTTCCTTGAAATTTCTTTCATGGAAGGTTATTTTCCTTATTGCAGTCACTTCTGCTCGCCGCATCAGTGAACTGCAGGCCTTAGTGGCTAATCCACCTTATACAAGGTTCCATCATGATAAGGTAGTCCGTAGGACAAATCCTCACTTTATGCCTAAAGTGGTCTCACCTTTTCATCTTAATCAAGAGGTATATTTACCTGTCTTTTTTCCAGCTCCTCATGCATCCAGTGCAGAGAGGAACCTTCATACTCTAGATTGTAAAAGAGCTCTTGCTTTTTACTTGCACAGGACACAGCAACATAGAAAGTCTTCCCAGCTTTTTGTTGCTTTTGATCCTTCTCATTTAGGACTTCCAGTCTCTAAGAGAACACTGTCCAATTGGATTGCTCAGTGTATTTCTTTTGCTTACCAGAGTAAGAACCTTTCTCTGGAGGGCCATGTCACAGCTCACAATGTGAGAGCCATGGCCACCTCTATGGCTCATCTTCATTCTGTGTCCATCGACCAGATCTGTCGAGCAAGCCACCTGGGCCTCGGTTCATACCTTCACAGCCCATTACTGTTTGGACAAGGACTCCCGCCGGGATGCCTTGTTTGGTCAGGCTGTCCTCAGACACCTGTTCCATTCTTAAACAACTCCTGCCCTCCGTCCCTTAATGGATGCCTGAGATCCATAGGAAAACGAGGAACCTTTCAGGGTCTCATACCCTTGGGGATCTCCCAGGCATCTTAGCTAGGGAGTCCCCATATGTGAGGACTCATTCCTGCTTGTTCCTGGAGATAGCACAGTTACTTACCTGTAACAGGTGATCTCTGGGAACAGCAGGAATTAGTCCTCACAACCCTCCCACCTCCCCTAGGAGTTGTATTTCTCTCTATCTTTCCTTTCCTCTCTCTCTCTATTGTCTCAGCTTTAAACTCGAACTGAGGAGAGTTGGATAGGAAAGGCGGGAAGGCAGCGCGCATGCGCTGTGGGAGGCTCCCAAAAGCTTTCTTTCTGGGAAGCTGGGGAGCTTTCCCGCGCAGGCTCCGTCGGTACCGACGTACCCATATGTGAGGACTAATTCCTGCTGTTCCCAGAGATCACCTGTTACAGGTAAGTAACTGTGCTTTATCCTAAATGACATTAATTAGGAAAGACATTACTGATCTTCAAGAAATTGGAGGCTACAGCGCCTACTACAAATGTCATTCTCTTTCATTTGGATAAAGGGGTGTTAGTGACCCATCCTTTTTCTGCAAGGAGATTTTTCTACCTTTTCATCCAAATCAGTCAGATTTCTCACCTCTTTGTCCTAGAGCCTTATTTGCTCCAAGGACAAAGAGCTTTAAACCTTGCCCAACAGAGGCTTCAGCTTTCCC
The DNA here is from genome assembly GCA_033557465.1 of Ichthyophis bannanicus. Lineage (NCBI taxonomy): Eukaryota > Metazoa > Chordata > Amphibia > Gymnophiona > Ichthyophiidae > Ichthyophis > Ichthyophis bannanicus. The sequence goes on along the minus strand of CM066036.1, from coordinate 417,505,957 downwards.
GCCGAAGTCCTGCCTCATTGAACTCCCCAGTTTTCTCTTCTGGGATTTGTTCTAGCCATTAAGGCTTCTGACCTCTACCTGTATTGCAAATTTATTCTCCTCTACTTCACAGTGAGGTAATTTCTTGAGGATACTGTTTCTGGCTCTTAGTAGCAGACCCATATTAGCCTCAATAAACACTTCGCAATACTTTTGAGTAAGGTCATATTGGAATATTGTAATTCAATATTTTGCTGACAGCTATGATCTACACAAGGCCTCCTTTCTAGATGCCTTGTTTAGTCAAGCTGTTCCACAGCACATCTCTTTTTGATTCAACTCCTACCCTCCATCCCTGGGATGCCTGAGGTTCTGGGAAGTAGCATAGCCCATCCTTTAGATTTGCAACATGCTGGGACTTCCTCTAGGCATCTTTAGCTTGGGAGTCCCCATATGTGAAGACTCGTTCCTGCTTGTTCCTGGAGATAGCACAGTTACTTACCTCTCTCTCTCTTTGTCTCAGCTTCAAATGAGTTTCGTTTACCATCACCTTCTGTCGTCTGTCAGTCAACCAATTTCTGATCCATTTCACCACCTTGGGATCCATCCCCAGGCTGTTCAGTTTATTTATAAGCCTCCTATGAGGAACAGTATCAAAGGCTTTGCTGAAATATAGGTAGATCACATTCATCGCATGCCCTTGATCTAGTTCACTATAGCTACATGTCAAACCATTTCCCCATCAATAATAAGGGACCCTCAGAATAAGGGCACTCAACAGTGCATACTGCACTAATGTATGACCATAATTTACATTTTGTGGGACCAATGGTGTTGCTGTTGAGCATGTATTAGTGCTGTTTGCACTGCTGAATGCCCTTCTTCTGAGGGTCCCTATTATTGACAGGGATATGTTTTGACATTTAGCCATAGGGAACCAATGCTGATTCCTTCTGGATTATTTTATATAGGGTACTCTAGTTAGATCAGATATTGTTGGCAGTGTGATAGGGCAGCCATACATCTGTTGTGCCTGGCACTGGGAGACACCACTGATATAGTGCCAACATTCCCCGGATTATCCCATGTGGCCTACATCGTTACCCAGGCCAGGGTCTAAGAGAGCTGCGAGAGTGCTGAAATATCTGGAGTCTGGCTACTTGGTGTGATGGTGCAGGGATCTCCCCTCCCATGCCCACACAGCCCTGACCAAGGAGCAGTGCCACAAAGCTGGCTGGCTGTGGAAAGGCAGACAGGGCTGCCCCATAGGTAGTGGATGTATACAGACCAACATACGCCAGATGGGACTAGTGTAGCTGCTGTGAGGAGTGCCAGTACCCAGATAGGTGGGCCTCAGATGCCATAGCCAGAAGCCCTACTACAGCTACAACAACTACTACTGATCAATGTTTAGCACTACAAGACATACACAGCGTTGCACAGACACACATAACAGATGGCCCCTGCTCAGCAGAGCTTACAATCTATTTTTTGGAGGTGGGGGCAGTGTGGAGGGCAGTTTTAGTGGTGAGGCAGTTTAGGGGAGTTGGGAGTAAATATGGAGGAAAAGTTTGAAAAAATATTTTACGAGTTTTTCCCACATGACAAGAAGGGAAACTGTAAAGCAAGAGGACAGGAAATGAAACTGCAAGGAGATAAACTTAAAAGCAAAGTCAGGAAATACCGTTTCACAAGAAGGATGGTGGATGCCTGGAACGCCCTACTGATGGAGGATGTAAGACCAAAAACATTGACATAATTCTAAAGGCATGGGACAGACACAGAGGAGGATGGAATCAAAACAAGCATAAGTAACTTTCATACTTCAACAAATAGAGGGGGCAACCTGCACAGAGCAACGGGTACAACCCCAAACAAAGGCATTGAGGGGGCTAACCTTCATGGAGAGGTGAGTACAACCCTAAGCAAAGGCATAGAGGGGATAACCTTCATGGAGAGGTGAGTACAACCCTAAGCAAAGGCATAGAGGGGATAACCTTCATGGAGAGGTGAGTACAACCCTAAGCAAAGGCATAGAGGGGATACCCACTCTAGCCACCTTACTGGGCAGACTAGAAGGACCATACTGGTGTTTGTTTGCTGTCATTATCGTGTTATTATGTTACTATGACAAGTGTCATCCTGTTTCATTACATTATCAGAGTTTGCCCAGAAAGGCATACAGACATTCTCAACCCCTTTTCTATAATTCTTTCTGAATAAAAGGACCTAACGTCTGCAGGACCGGTGACACCACAAAACATAATCATGGTTCCTCCCACAAAAATAGCACAAACTCAGGCCAGAAACTGATCACAACAATTATTCCCTTGTGTGATCAACTTATAAAGAGCTATAACATTTTTAAAAAATCCATACCCATATACAAGGAGTCAAGATAAGATAGATTGATGGAAAAATGGAACCTGGCAACTGACATAGGGCCTGATATTAGAAAGGCATTTACACGATTTACAGTCCAGTAAACTTGTAAATGCCTTAACCGGGGATATTCAACGACACTTACACGGTTAGTGCCATTGAATAGCACTGTCTAACTCCCCTACACGCCCTGATGCTATCTGGAGAGCATCGGGGTGTATTGGGGGTATTCCGGGGCTCAGCAGAAGCGGAGACTGCCGCTAGCCGGGTAACGGTTATAATGCACCACTATCTGGTTAGCAATCCATGGCTAAAACTAGGCCAGCTTTAACCGGGTAGCAGTGCAATATCACCGCTACCTGGTTAGGCTTTGCAGCGGTGTCCTCTGTGCGTCATACCCAGATATCCAATGCCGTCGCCACAGCATTGAAATCCGGGGTTAAGGGTCAGTGGCAGGGCTATGTGCCATAGCGGCGCATAGCCTCCCTAGTTGAATATCGGGCCCATAAGGTCCATCCAGTCTGCCTGTCTCCATCTCTTCTCCCACTGAATCCCTGACATTTCTGTGCTCCCCCCGCCCTCCCCAAGGATCCAGTGTGCTTCTCCCATGCTTTCTTGAGATATGACACTTTTTATGTCTCCACTTTCTCCATTAACCTTTCCGTGAAAAAACATTGCCTCTGATTGCTCCTGAGTCTTCCCTTCCTGCTTTCCCCCTCATCCTCAAGCTTCCTGTCCTTTAGAGAAATGCTTCCTTAATGGTATTTGAAAGTTTCTGTCATATACTCGCTCTCTCTTCTTTCCTTCAGGGTAGATTTGTTTAGGATCTCAAGTCCCGGCCTGTAGACTGCTGATCATTTTGGTAGTTGCTCTCTGAATCCATAGCATCCAGTCTATATCCTTTTGCAGGGACGGTTTCCAGAACTGGACGCAATGCTCTAAATGAGGCGATAATGCTATTATATAAATCTCACTCAAGATTTATATAATAGCATTATTGTCTCTTTTTCTCTTCTAGTTATTCCTCTCCTTAGTACCAAAGCATTCTTCTGGGATCACCCTAGACCAGAGACTGGACATGAAAGCACATATAAAAAACACGGTAAAAACAATATATCACAAAATACGGACCCTCCGTCAGCTCCAACCACTTTTAGACCCCAGCAACTTCCGAACAATTTATCAGGCATTGGTTCTCCCACATTTCGACTATGCTAATAGTATCCTATACGGGCTCCCGAAAGCAACTCTCCACCCACTCCAAATGGCAATGAACTCCGCAGCAAGAGTACTAGCCGGGGCACCACGAATGAACCACATCACCCCTATTCTGATGAACCTACACTGGCTGCCCATTCACGCAAGACTCTTATACAAGATTCTAATCACAACCAATCTTCCCCATCTATCAAAGAACTGATCCACTATACACACTTAAATAGAACCAAACGATCAGTAATGGCCAACACATTGCTGGTTCCTAAAGAAATGACCACTTGCACAAAAACGACCTCTAACAGAGCTTTCTCAATCTGCGCTCCCCTGGCTTGGAATGCCCTCCCAGCTGACATGCGTACCATTCCCAGCCAATCCCAATTCCGAAGGGCCCTCAAGCATTACCTTTTCGTGAGACACTACCCTGTTTCTAACAATGAATGCCAAATAATCATTGAACCACACAAACTACCCAGACCAGCCCAGCATAGAACAGAAAAGAATAGCTGGCTTAAGCCAGCCCATGCTGAATAACATTGGGCCTAAACCAATACGCAAGTTACACTGTATATATGGCTGTAAATAACGCTGTAGATATGTTAATCCCTGTTGAATCCAAGTTTTTGACCCTTGTTTAATGTAATTCTATGCGGTCCGCCCGCATAGTAATATGTTTATTGTAAACCGCACTGATATGTAATAGCGCGGTATATAAGAGAAGTTAAATAAATAAATAAATTCTGGCTTTTACTGCCACATTACATCTGTAGATCATCCGATATGATGTCCACATCATTCCCTTGTTTGCTGAAGATTAAAACTTCTTCCTTTATGTTGTACTATACCTTTGGGGTTTCTGCTAATCATGTGCATGACCAAACACTTTATCATGCTTCTTTAAATCACTCCTTAGCTTTTCTGTACTTTCTGGGTTGTCCGCCCTGTTGAAGATTTTATCATTGCACGTCTCTTTCCCCTCAGCAGTATCGCTTACATAAATGTTCAATAGAAGTGGGCCCAGGACCGATCCCTGTGGCACTCCCTTGGTAACCACTACCTTTTGCTGCCTTCCTCTCATTCACTTGTGAATGCAGTCAGTCCAATGGGATCCATACCGAGGCTGCACAATGTGTTTATAATTAATGTGGAACCGTGTCAAAAGCCTTGCTGAAATCTAAGTACACCACATCAAGTGCCCTCCCTTCACCTAACGTCTTGGCCACCCATTCAAAGAAATTGACTCCATTTGTTTCACAAGACCTAGCCCTGATGAACCCATGCTGCTTCAGACCCTTGAATCCCTTGGATAATCAACTGTCCTGTTTTATCAGCAATTCCATTAATTTTGCCACCATTGATGCCAGATTAACCAATCTGTATTCAAAGTCTCCTCTTTATTCCCACTTTTGCAAATGGAGACCATGTCACCCTATCTTCAGGCTCTGGAGACCACAACAAAGCAGTCTCATTGGTAGGTAAAAAGAAACCACCACATATGCCCACCTGGGGCATAACATGTCCCCAGTCACTCATATCCATAGAGATATCCTTGATCCTTCCTATACAAAAAAGGAGGGCACCACTGCATCAACACAAGGATGTTCACGCCGCTTGTATCTTTTTCCAAAAACATGGAAAGAAAAAGAAAAAGTAGCTTATGATCTACATTTATGTGGTTTTATCTGTGAACACTAATGTTTTCCACAGCTCCCTAACCTGCCTATGCTTTCCCGTTCGGTAAGAGTAGATATAGAGGCGAATGGGATAATGTTTTGGTATATTAACGTATTTGTATATGTTTATCCCTTATTTGTTCTAGGAGATGGTAGATTTACTGACAGTGGCCGACAGCCATTTTGAAAGGGTGAACTCCCTGCTGACTGATGCCAGTGACAGAGAAGAGTCAGGCTGTGTCCTCAGACTCTGTGGGCTACAGAAGTATCAGGTACAAGGAGTCATCGGCACAATATCCTTCTCTCTTTCTCTGGACACATGAATTCTCTCTTCTACTTTTTGCCACTTACATTAACGTGTTGAACTGGGACTGGAAGGATAGAATCAGAATGAGCCTAAACTAGAGAGCTGAAGCAGTGGCCCAAGATGGAAAACTTGCGGTTGTTGGAGAGATTCAGTATAAATGTTTGGACTATACTGTCCCTCACCCATTTCTGTGGGTGAAAACACATTTTACCCATAGCTTTGAGTATTGCCCAGCTTCTACTGTATGTGTGGACCCAGGAGACATTTCTAGGAGTAGAGACAGGACAAAGAGAGAAACACCATACGTAAGTGACAAATTGCCCACAAAGAAAGCAGGCTCAACCTCTGCAAGTAATTATCTGCTAAAAACAATCCGAGGGCTTTGATTATTGGTGCAAACTGTGTGGGTTAAAGTATCCTGGCATTTGCCCCAACACAGGCACTTTTGGTTATTGCACTCTAAAAGAGTAATGTTATAACAAGCTGTCTCGTTTAAGAGGGCAAGTAAGTGCCTGCTTCGCAGCTCTTTTATAAAGACATATGTAGGAGCGGCCATATACAGCTGCTACATAGACTAAGGTATTTCATAATGAATGCATGTACTTGTGAACTCTACTTGTGCTCCACCCAAACCATGCCCCCATCAATGCCTATTGGCATTCATGCCAACTCGCGTAAAAGACCTTATGGTAAGAACTTGTAATTGTCATTATTTCACTTAAGTGGCATTTTAGAAAGGGTGTCTAGGTGAAATCTGGGGCATCCAGGGCAAAACGTCAGGATCATTTATGTTTTGGCTTAATTTTAGCAACTAGGATGTCCCCAAAATGGATGGTCGCATGAATGGCTTCATAGATGTCCCTGCTATGTACACTTAGGGTGGGGATGCCTGTCCTATGCTGAATACATGTCCATGCAAGCTGTTTTGCATGAGGGGCGTGCATTAGCATGCCAAACCGAAAATAGTAGCCTCATTTCCCTGCAGTTGTCGTTATGGAAAGTATAGGGGTTATCGGAGTTCGTCCCTTTCTTTATTCTCTAGGTGTCTGGATGGCAGAACAAGAGCTTTTTTGATGCCTATTTATTCTCGCCGTTTCTGAAATTGGGCACACATGCCCATCTTTCCCAGAATGCTCTGATCACGCCCCTTCACATCTTTTACATCATCATGCTGGGCCATTTATAGAGCCAGTTTCTAAAATGGCACTGGAGACATCTCTATGATTTCAGAGATCCAAAGCACAAATAGGGCTTCTAAAATAACCCACATGGAGCCTGATTCCCTTAGGGACACGTCCAGGCCGTCTGGATGGCCCCAGGCAAGACTGACCCATTTGGACCCAATTCTGGACTGCAGGAACAAAATGTTCCCGCAGTAGCCAGAATTGGGCACTAGGATGGCCCAGTGTGCCCGTGGACAGCCCAGCATGCCCCTACCTGCCTGCAGGAATCTCTTCCCCACAAGCTTCCTTGGCCACCACGGCTCGGCCTCCCTCTTCCCCGCTGCCCAACCTACGGCTGGTCAGCTGGAACCTGGATTGAGTGTTGGAGATCCCCCCTCCCCCCCGCATCTGGCCCCTGACCCTGATCTTGGCAAAAATGCTACTTATTCCACCTTTGAGGTGGAATAAGCAGCGCATCCCCTCGGGTACGGCAGCATGTGCAGGGCCCTGACCTGAATAGGCCCTGTACATGCTGCCGGGCTGGCCTGCCCCTGAGCCGGCTCCCACCCGCTCCCCACCAACTGTCCCCATCCTGATGCACAGGACATACAGGGAGAGCCAGTGGGAGAATCAGGCCCCGACAGCTTGCTGGGTTACATGTCCTGCCAGTACGTACAGCCCTGCAACCCATGTTTCTGAATGACCTCCTTAGTGTTCAAAACTGTTTTCTTAGCACTGTACATTAATACTTACAACATAATTTGTCTGATTATTATTTTCTCCTTTCTAACAGAGCGGAGTGGTCATTAAGATTGATTTGCATTATACAAATCTAAAGAATGAGGAGAGGGTGCAGGAATCTTTGGACGTAAACATCAGGTCACCTCTAGTAGCAACTTTATTCAGCAAAAAAGACTCTGATGTCTGCTCCCCATCCTCAGCTGTTCACGAGAACCGTGAAGCTGCTGCCATGAATCATAAGGACGTTCTGCAGCAACAGCGGCTCTCTCTGCACACCAGTTGCATCAGGCCAGGGACCCGACAAGCAGAAAATGGACACAATTCATCAGCCAGCAACCAGTCCAGGTCGAGCAGTGAACCAGAGGAAAATGATGAAAGGGAGTTGTTCCATTTGCCCCTCCTGCCTCAGTGGCCGTGCAGCCGTGCTCCCTGTTAGACAGATCTGTTTAAGGGGCCCTCTCTCTGCATCGTTAACTGGAGAATTCTTCCCCACCCTGAGGAGAGACGAGCACAGGAGGAAGTGAGAAAAGAAAGAGGACAAGCTCTGAGGGCTATCTGCAAGAGTCAGTACTCACTATTAACCTCAGAGGCATGGTCGGAACGTGGAACTGGGAAGAATGTGTTCTGATTAGTTGAGTGTGTCAGGAGAATAGAGCACTGATGGCTAGGTAACGTCTTACACTGACATTTCTCATGCTTCAGAAGTTAGAAACCCAATGTTTTGCACTGCCTTATACTTGATAACGTATACTAGCAATGTCCAAATTAGTCATATGAGGAGTAATTTTATAAGGGGTGCCTAGGTTAACGTGCGTACTTTATAAAATAAGGGTGTAAGTGGTTGGAAACTTGTGTTAAACTAATTGCAAGCCTGTCTAAGGCAGGTGTACGTGCCCATACATAGACTTCTCACGAACATGCAGAAGTTATAGGATTTTATAACTTGAAGAAATTTGTGTTCTGCCCAACCTCTTTCCCTGTACATGGCCACAGCGAAAATAAGCACCATCGATCCGGCACACATACTTCCAGAATAGCAACCGACAGGATTATGCGCATAAATCACAAAGATACCATAATGCATGCACACATTTACACACAGAAATCTAGACAACCTTTATAAAATGACCTCCTTAGGGCTCAGGGGCCTGTGTATTCAGAGTTTTTACTATAGACACAAAACCTTTATTAGGCCCTATGTTTTCCAGAGTGTGCACGGCCATTGGACCTGCAAAGGGAACCAGTAGATGTGACATTTCAAAAACACAGTAGTATTTCTGAATAGAAGTAGAAAGCTAGGTGAGATTTGCAGGCAAATAATTAAGAGGTGTGGGTTTGGGTTCAGATGCTTTTAACTAATGTTCCTTAGATTAGAGACCCAAATCTCCCAGGTATTGAGACCATCGTAGCTAGAAAGTTTGATGAGTAAATCAAGTTTTGGACTTCTGATACTGACTGAAAACTGGTCCTATTTCAGTACACCAGAACTGTCTCTTAGACGCTCAAATGCTTCTCTTTGATAAGATCCCTCTTACTGTTAAGGCCCAGACTCGTCACTAATTCCTGGAAGCTTAGTACCCGGTGCTCACGTTACTTAAGTGGAAGCCGTAGCTGATCCCTCCCCATTGTAAAATTCTGCAGGGGAAGTGTCTTATCTCATGCAGCACTTCCCCAAATAGAGGTATCTTTCCTTTACATCTACTAGTGGGGAGAGGGTTTTATTTCAAATTTAAAAAGAAATAAACAGAACTCGATAGTGTGCTTATAAGAGTGCAAAGGTTGATCTCAAGCGGCATAACTGTGTTTGCCATTCCGGTTTCCATCGGGAATGACTCAACGGTGCTATTCCATGGCCACCAACTGTCTCTTCTTTAACTGAAAATCTCCTTCCTAACCTCTCATTGCCTTTACTGCATTTTGGTGAAAGATTAAGGCATCTTCCCTTTTCTCTTGCAAGATTACCCAGGATGGCAAGAGGGAGTCACCTCAAGAAGCAGGAATGACACTAAATGAGGGAACTCGCCTCTCAGAGTTAATGAAGGTGCAAGGATCCCAGACTCTTCACTTTTAGATATTTCTGCTGCTGCTGCTGAATATGTTTGTGCATTTCAGAAGGATGGGGATGATAGCTTTGCAGTTAAACACCCATAAACTGTAAGCAGTGTCCAGATGTGAATGAGCACTGGAAACACACGCAAGAGAATGCCCCCATACTTAGTCCGTATATGATGTAACTATCATCTGACGCTTTTTGGATAGAAACTGTGGTTCAATTTTTTTTTTTAAGTTCCTGAGGTATTAGATGGAGCAAACCTTTGCTGGGAATCTGTGTACAAATGTTCTCCTCTGTCCTTGTGCCCCTTTCGCCATTGGGGAAAAGTTCATTCGTTTACTCACCAAGGCCTGGAAGGGAGTTCTTTTCAAAGCCTAACCTCCTCGGTCTCCTTTCTTGCCACTGACCACCAGCCTTTTCCTAGGAATATATCCATCCTCCACTAACTCCAGCAAAGAGCCCTGTCTCAAATCAGGTAGAATCTTGTTCCGGTATCAGCATTTAAATACACAGATTGTATTTTTGAATTGGCTTCTGCTATGATTTTTTTTTTTAATATTTCTTTGACCCCTGAGAGATTGATAGTTCTTGCAGCAGAGGTGCATAAGGCTTCCATTAGTAGGACAGACTAAGCTACCACCTGAATCCTGTGCTAGTTTATGCTTCAGAAATCTCTTTTCTTGTAGGAAGAACCCATTTAATAGGAAATTTGAGAAGTGTGTAACAATTTGGTATGGACTTCTCTTTTGCTCAAGATTTCTCATCCTGTTGACCTCCTTTTCATCTCTAGGCTAATATCCTCCTCTCAGGTCAACCAATGTTGCTGTTCATCTAAACAAAATCAGGTCCAGGGTAGTGTGCACTAACTACCACAATTCTCAAAGGAATAGCATGGCCACTGCAGCAGATAATGTGTGCTAACTTTTAGTAAACACGGCCCCCAATATGCGTTTCTTACAGCACCAGTAGACATTTGAGGTGAGAATTCCTTTATAGGCCAATACAGGGAACACTGGCCACCAGTAAATGACTGTCCTCATAGATATATTGTTATCTGTTAACAGTCCCGGAAAATCTTAGTTCAATCTTCATTTGATCTTAATTCTGTGCTTTACAAACAGAGATAATTCCATTCATCTTGGGCATTGATCTCGTTGATAGACATTAAGGTCGTCCTTGCATCCTGTCCAGTAATGTTCTTTTAAGTATTCACTGTGGAATATTTTCTGCCAAATCATTTAAATCAAGAATGTGCCGTCCAAAAGGGGTGGGCTTTCTAGTTCTCAAGGGCTACCAATCAGTCAGGTTTCCAAAATAACTCCAATGAATATGCATGAGATAGATTTGCATAATAATCCAAACTTATACACCACACAAGGTGCCAAAATGAAAACATCCAAAACAAAATCTATTGGGACCCACACCAAATGTATTTCATAATTGTATTGATATCAAAAATGTCTATTAAATAAAATTATGTCCATTTTTCTTACTTTAAAGCAAATGTATTATATCTTCATTAGAACATACCCACATATAGTGCAAAACCCACATCAAAAACATCCTTCACAATGCAGCTTAATTTATAAGTAGGGGAGTTCAATAATCTTGCACATTCACCGATACAGTCACTGGTTGCAAAATATTCACTTATCATAAAACTGTTTAACTTGTTGACTTTCCCAGTGTATCTTGGCTTTCTTTCAAAACTTGCACGTTCTTATTGCTCAAAAACTCATTTCGGTGGTTCACTGAACCTGACCCCCGGCCGTCGGTTTCGCCATCTCCACTACGGCTTTTTCAAAGGGCTTGTGCACCGCCGGCTTTAAGCTAAAAAGGAAGAAAAAAGAGGAAGCTTGTATATTACTGCCCTATCCCTCTACGCATTATAGAAAAGCCAATTTTTAAACATTCCACTAAAAAAATCTGTCTTAACTCAGCTAGAACCAACTCTTCATTCATATACTCATGGCTCTAACTTCAAAACCTACTCAATGTCCCCCTCCCCACTTTTAAAAGGATTAACTCCTATCAAAGGCGCCCACATCAATACTAGGTCTCTCTGCTCCAATCACAGATTACCTCCTTGCATCAATCTCATTTCATCCAGTCCTCAACCATTCATATCCATGAGACAGATTTGCATACATTTGAGGCAGAGGATTCAGATCTATCACATGCATATTCACTGGGGTTATGGGGAAACCTGACCAGTTGGCGGCTTTCAATAAGTGGCATATCCACCCCTACCATGCATTTCTGCCCAGGCTAGAATTCTCAGCTTCCCCTCTGGTCTATAGCTTTCTGCACGTAATTAAATAAGTGTTCTTGCCTTCAACACTGCCAGTTAATCAGAATCCTTGCACAAAGTGGAGCAGGACCCTGGAACTTCAGAGGCTTGCACTACAATTGACCTGCTCTGAATTTTTGAGAAATGGATGGTACTAGCAGAACACAGCCCTTCAAGGGAGAGCTCCATACTCCCAAGGTAATGAATGGGACCATGCTTAGAGCTACGGTCCTTACTGAGCAGTTTTGCGGCGCAGGGCTTCACTGATCAGTAAAATACCCTCTCCTGTTAGAAGTATTGCCGATCTGACATAAGCTGACCTGCATCTCACTATTCTCTTAAAAGTATGTCAAACGACATTTTAATACATTAATGGTACAAAGTGAGCAGATCTATGTTTGTGTGATATTAACAGTGAAGTTAATGTATTTGTAAGGGAAGAGGCTACCTTATGTAGGAGATGCCATCAGTGAATAATAGTTCTCATATTGAAAACCTTGTCTTAGAAGTTATGTTGTTGTGTTCTGTTTTTGTTTAGTTTTTTTTTTTTTTTAATGAACCCTGTTGAGAGGTGATTTTCATTGTTTGTTTTTTTTATAATTAATTTAAATACACAGTCCAAGTACATGCCGTCAGAGACACTTTTACTACAGGGTTTCATTATTTCAATGAGATAAGAACCAAATGAAAGATAGGGTTTCAAAGTGCATCAGCATGAACGCTTCAAGCACACTCCATTATTTATTCTAACCTAACGCCCCTGCTAGCTTTCAGCCAATCAAATCGCTGGCTTGGCTAAACATTCCACGGCTTTCTTGTCATACAGGACATGGCCAGTGGACGGTTCCATTCTACCACCACGGGGGAAACTAATTTTCCCTCCAGTAATTTTGTTTTAATAATACAAAATGATATCCAAAATGGCTCCTAAACGGTGCGAGTGATGGCAGCTTGTTCCGTCGCGGGCTGATGATTTAATTTCATAGCGCTCATATGAAAAGCACATGCCAAGGCCTGGCTTTGCTCACAGAAGGTGGCCTTCCATAGCATTACTAAGGCAGATGTGGACACTATCAGGCCGATACTCAAAGAATTTCTGCTCCTAACTTTGAGAGCTAACGGGCCAGTCTTTAAATTCTGCAGCTGGTGTGTTTTTAAATGCTGGCCATGGTGTTTGAAAATGAAACTGGATAGTCGGCACCAGAATCGGGCTGAATATTGAGTTTCAGTACTGACCATAGTATCAATAGTCAGCCACTGCTGGATAGCAAAACCACGTAAAGTTAGGACAGGGTTTTCTTTCATGGCTTAATTTTATGCAGTTACTTATCCAGTGAACGAACTAAACATGACCACTAACTGGACCACCCTCGTCCTGTCCACAGACTGCCCCAGCACTATCCAGGTTCTCTTAATTGAATAACGCCTTTCTAATATTGGGTCCTCTTTGAAAATTTACTATGGCTGAGTTCCTAAATTAATATTCAGAATTTCACTATGCTCCTTAATTTAAGGGCATAAGAAGTGGGTGGCAACAGGGATGGATTAAGGGTGGGGAAAGGAAATTAGAAGCTTAGCATTGTTTTTCTACACTAGGCTCACAAATTAGGCTCATAAATCTAGCAAATGAATGGCAGACCTAAATTTATAATCCTAACTTTTAAGCTTCTAAATTCAGATGAATTTTCAGCTGAAAATTAAGCTTCATGCTGTAAGTTTTGAATGAAAATAGGGCAGGGCACAAATTTAGGAGCCTAACTTAAGATCCTAAATTTAGGAGCTCAGCTTTTTTTTGGAATATCAAGCCCTATATAACTTTAGGAAACTTGGACATCAGTTCAGCCATAAGCAGCTTGCACTATATGAAACCCATCTTCCTATTTTGTGCTATTCTGTTTCTCAAAACCAAAAGTTCTCATTTATTTAAGAAAGCTTGCAATTGAGCCTGTTGTTTTGTTGAATTAATCATAAATTACTAAATAAATGTATCAACTGCTAGAACAGGCAGTTGCTGCTTTTCGTCACCCTGGTAGGGTGGTTAACGAGACTGATGTTTAGCTGGTCCTAAGCGCATCTTCACACCCAGGACTGGTAAAGATGAAATGTTTATATATTCTGCAAAGAGCTAATATAGCTAGAAAGTCTGAAGAAAATCAAAGCATGATGTCTCGTCTACTCAAGGGAACATAAGCCAAACTCCCAAGCAATGAAAATGTGGAACTGTGTGGAGAATGTCACAGAATATCCTATGGTTTCACCTCCATCTCGAGGAAGAACGATATGTTCTTGCCATACTTCGTAAGATTAGTCACAAAAGAGACAACTGTTCTCCCATAGGACGGCAGAGCAATGGTGAGCTGTTTTTGCAAACTCAATTCGGAGGACAAGTGAACTTCCTAATGAATATCAGGAAATGCTGATTACCACTTGCATCACTGTAGAACAGCAAAACTTTTCTGGACCCAAATCCTGTGCCCTAAGGACACTGTTTTGTGAAGAAAGCACCCACCACTGGCCAGTTCTAGGATCTTGAGCTTTGTATGGCAGAAATCCCTTCCCTGTGCAGTCTGTACAACTGTTGGACATGAGGTGAATATTCCTGTCGCACAGAGGCCTGGTCATTGTGGCCAGCAGGATACTGTCGGAGGAGAATTGTTCATGTGGACAGCCAGCCAGAGGATAGCCCTTCAAGAGGGAATTTACAACAGTGACTTTCTTTGATTCCATAAAGTAAAAAAATAACTGTACATTTTAATAGATTTTTATGTTTGTACAAAATTTAAAAAATTCTTCCTATTTCGCTGTCAGACTGTTTCACCTCTCTTTAAAAGTCAATATGCCGTGAACTTACTGTGAGCAGAAAAGTATAATAGTGTGTGGTGTGTGTGGAAGGAAGGACGATTCTCCTGAAGGTTTCTTTTATGCATGTGGAGCATAATTCCATAACAGGGCACGTATGTGAAATGTTCAAAAGAGCAACTATTTTATGTCTATTTTGGAAAGGCAATTATAAAATAGGCATTCAGAATTATCCCTAACGGGACTAAAATTTCCTTGCACAAATGTATACTTGCTCTGAAAATGTGTGCACGCATAGGGTATACATGTATCCCGTGAGAGTAATTTTATAACAGGTTGCCTATGCGTGAAGGCCAAGTTGGGGCCTATTTTAAGCCTGTTTTATAAAGGCACATGGAGCCCAATTTTAGAAAGGATGTGGAGATGGAAATTGTGATGTGCTCAGTTCTGCTGGTATGTTATAAAAGGTTCTGCCTTGTGTAAAACACGTGCACAGATATGCAAGGACTGCAGCGACGTCCTACCAGAGGAGTCATCTTAAACATCTGCACATGGGAAAACAGAATGTCATGAACTCAGCAGCTTCCACGTGGAAGTATCGTATCTGAGTCATTTTAGAAACCTATATGTAAAGCTGGCATCCATTAAGTATGGATGCCACAATTTGCTAACTTTTACATCTCAGGGAGGAAATTAATACGGGAGATTGAGGCTACTTCTCCCTTAATCTTTTATGTAAATGCTTGGCCAAAGGGAGAACTTTTAAAAGCTTTATGCGTGCCTCTGAGCAGGCAGAGAACCCGACGACATTTTTGGCCATATACTGTACATGGAGGAATGGAGGAGTAGCCTAGTGGTTAGAACACTGACTTGGTAACCAAGCAACCAGGGTTTGATTCCCCACTAGCACTCCTTGTGGCCTTGGGCAAGTCACTTAGCCAGGCCTTTCTTCCGAGGCAATGGAGGGTTATCTACTTCTGGTGACACTGCCAAGAAAACCCAGGAGCTTCTGGGTCGCCAGGAGTCAGGACTGACTCAAAGGCACACATTACATTTTTTACTGTACATGGATTCCCTTTGTAAAATAGGAAATGCACGTGCAGAATTTTGGCCCACACAGGTCACACCCAGACAACATCCTTACCATGTCCCTTCGCAATTTCTGTGTATTATGGGCATCCACATGTAAATTTAGCCCTTCCTAAAATTGTTGTTTACATGTGGATGCCATTTCCACATGTAAATACCAGATTTTCTATATGGAAATTGCAATTAAGGCTTCTAAAATAACCCCCTCACTTATTTATTTTTATTTAACAGGTTTTTTATACTGCTTTCATTTCAGTCATAGTGGTTAAGTAAGACACTTGGGTATCTTATCTAGAACCACGCCAGTAAACTGGCAGAAATTGCAGCTAAAATGAAGCTGTGGATATTAACGCCTGTTAGTGCATTGAGGGGCATCTCTACTAAACCATGCTAGCACAGGGTTTACTGTGTGCTAAGCCTGCCAAGGTAACCTTGAGCATGAGTCAAAATGCGGCCATGCTAAAAATCCCATGCCAACCACTTAGGGGCGGGGTGTGGGATTTGTTTATTTGTACTGTCATTTGATATACCGCCTGGGCCGGAGCATGAGACGATTTACAGTAGCATAAAGGCGGTTTACAATAGCATAACGGAGTTGACGGAGTAGTGCGGTTAGTGCAGTGTCATTAGAACATGCACACTGTTAATGTCGTTAGCGCAAGTGCACTTAATGCTACCCAAGTGGGTGGCGGTAACTGCACCTGCAGTAATTGCAGCAAACGGCATAGCCAGTGTGGCACTGGTCATGCCCTAACTGCATAGGGCGATGTCATGCATGTCTCCATTCTTTTGCGTGGATCCAGACTCACCCCCACGCTAAGTTTTGGGCCTGAATGTATGATACTCTACCGTGTTTTAGTAAAAGATTACCCCAAAATGTGTACATAGACATGTAGGGCCCGATATTCAGCGGCAGAGGCTAGTGTGAGTACAGCGCCTAGTCGCCACTGAAGAGTTAACCCAGATATTTAATGCCAGGACCATCTTGGCCACTGGGATTGAATATCCGAGTCTGCTGCAGAGTGCCGCATGACACAGAAACGAGCCGGGCGGCGGCGATATTCAGCCACTGCTCAGTTAGCTTCAGCGGCAAAAGTTAGGACAGATTTTGCCTTGCTTAACTTTCGCCACTGAGGGATAATTGGGCAGCAGCTGAATATCGATGCTGATCTGTTATCCCTGGGTACCGCCTCTGGAACACCCCAATGCTAACCCTGTACCATCAGGGTGTGTAGCAGCGGTATCTGGGAATATTCAGCAGCACGAACCGTGTTAGTGCTGCTGAATATCCCGCTTAGAGGCAGTTACACAGTTTACGGGTCTGTAAGCCATGTAACTACTTTGAAATATCGGGCCTGTATTTTATAAAATATGCACATATGTCACAACTCCACCCCAGCACTGCCCAAGCTACGCCCCTGGGAATACCTATGTACAGATAGTGGAACAACAGCATGATTTTGTCAGCAGGTGTACTTATACATGCATATTTGGCTCCCCTCGACCTCCCTCCTACTTTCCTGTCCCTTCCTGTGCTGACTGCAGCAACCTTGAAGTGAAACAAGCATGGGTCCTGCCTGTCTTCACACTCAGCGCAGCGTTTTTTGCAACATCAGTTTATAGCTTGAGAAAATGCGGGCAGCAGCATTTATACCCTCCTGAAGAAACTCCTATGCGGAGTGAAACGCTATAAGGGTACCGGGGGAAGCGTAGAGGCGGAAGAGACACAAGATGAAAAGCTAAGACTTTCTCTTTTATAAAAAACTTTTTCAATAGCTTCTGATACATTGGTGGTGGAGAACTGGTGTTTTATGTCAGCAACTTTAAAGGACACTTTAAAAGAAAAATTCCAGGTTGGTTATTGATGTTACCTATGTGCTGATGCTTTTTTACAAGTGAGCATTAGTTTATAGCGCAGTATTGGTCTGAAACCTCCTGGTGAGTTACTAAATTCTAATTTGCTGCATTTAGAACAGTGTTTCCAGTTGCCCCCGCAACTAAAAGAATTTTCCACTAGGATTATTTGTTTGTATGGAGTGATATTCTTGAAATTAGGATTGTAATTCACCCCGTGAAGACCAGCGATATTTTTGTCTTCACACTCTGACAGGCTCTGTGATGCTGCAAATCCCTCCCCCCACTCTTGCATGCGTTTCACATTACCATGGAAAGCTCTGTGAGAGGCACAGCATTGCATGGCCTGTCAGAGCAGGAAGACTAGGGTTACTCAATTTTTAGAGACTAAATCTGAGACACATAGGCAGGGCTGAGCTGGGCAGGGCGGGGCGGGGGTCCTCCCTCTTTGCACCTCTGAAAGACCAATCTAGGTAGAATTAGGTAATTTCAAAAGTTTACAAAAGACAGTAGCAGCCCTTCTCTCATTATAAGCACACCCACACAAATATATGCTTGAACTTTATTTTATAGTTCAGGGAATCTGGGGCACTACCTCAAAATCTGGGACATTGGGTAAATTTAAGGAAGACAGACAGGCCGAGTGCTTGTTTCAGTTTAAGGATGCCGCAGCCAGTATGGGAGGACAAAGAGCAGACCTGGATAGAGGTATAGAAACAGTTTGACGCTGGAGGCACTTATCTGGGTTGCCTATGCCTATATCCGGGTCTGCCCATCTGTGTTAAATTGTCCTGATCACATGCTGTTAGCATAAACTAAGTCATTTCTGTCAGTTCCTTCTGTTGGGTGATACATTTCAAAGCAAAGAACCAATTATGTGCAGCTAGGAGCCAGCAAAAAAATCTGGGACAAAGTTGTGAAAAGGCACAGATGGTCAAACACTGTGCCTCTAGTACCAAATGTTGCTAGGCAAAGGAGTATTGCTGTTATTGTCTTGCTTTGATCTAGGCTTGGTGCTACTGTGCTGATGGCCAGCCTCACAGCATCAGCTCTTCTTTCGGCTAGTACCTTCAGTGCAGGGCCTGCCAACTATTGTGTGCTGACAGAGGCTGCAGTGTCTCACCCCTCACATGGGTTCCACGGTGACAGTAAGCCTGAGTGGGAGGGGAGGACAGGACACTGCAGGGCCTGTTATGGTGTAAGTAAGGGATGAAGAGTTGCTGCTGCAAGACCTCTCTTCATCTCGATGGTAGAGGTGAGCGGAAAATGGAAAAAAGGGAGGATTCAGGCAGCGGTGATAGCGAGTGTTTCTCATTGGCAGGGACTGGGGCATTTGTCAGGACAGAAGGACAATAAATGGAAAAATTACAAAAATGTCTTTGAGGAAAACGTACTACCCTCTACAAGAAGACTGAGATGGACATTTACTCTTCTGCATGACAGTGACCCAAAGCACATAACCAAAGCTCCAGTGGTGTGGCTAAGAAGCAAAAAGGTAAATGCCCTTGAGTGACCCAATCAGAACTCCTGGCCTCAATCCAATCAAAAATTGACTTGAAGATTGCTGTTCATTAGTGCTCTTCAAGGAACTTGACAGAGTATGAAAAGTTTTGTAACAAAGAATGGTCTAATACTGCCAAATATTGGTGTGCAAAATCGGTGGAGACCTCTCCCTACAGACCCATGGCTCTAACTGTAAACTCAATCAGTCTTCTCTGATCTGAGTATTCTTTGTTAAATGTAAACCGCACTGATAACAAATAGTGCGGTATATAATAATTGTTAAATAAATAAATAACTGTTGCCAAAGGGGCATCCACCAGCTGTTGACTCAAAGTATGGCAACTTATCCAAAAACTGCAATTTAGTTTTGTTTTTTGAATTTATGCTTTGTTGCCCTTCAAAGAACAATTTTGTGGAGTAGGGTGTGTCAATGAGTGGAAAAATCCTTATCATGTAAATAGATGTAAGTCTAACATACACATTTTTTATAGTTCGTTGTGCCAGTAAGGGAATGTAGAGGTTCTGTATTAGTGGGAAATCTATGGGGGTCTCTAAATATGCATGCTGTAGAATATCAGATGGAGCTAGCAGACTTTTGACAACCTTTATCTACACCAGCACCCAAACAAGAGTATCACAGAACCTGAACCTTCCATGTGATTAGTCTACAGCACCCCTACTGTATGCATAACACAAGCTAAATATAGAAACATCAGGGTCAACATTAAAAAGCGCTTATGCAGTCAGCAGCGGTGCTGGTCACATAAGCACTTTGGGCCTGATATTGAGCGAGGCTAATTTTCAAAGGGCTATGCGCCTCGTTGGGCCATAGTCTTTCCCGCTGACCTCTAACCCAGATATTCAATGCTGTGGCAACCACAGTGAATATCCAGGGATCGCCGCACACACCGGAAGCCACCAAAGCTAACTGGATATTTTACTTTTGAATATTAAATTTTGAATATTTATATCCATACGTCACAAGAAATAGAGTAGTCTGATAGGTTAGAGGAGTGGGCTAAAACCCAGGGATGCCCAGTTTGAATCCCACTGATGCTCTTGTGACCTCGGGCAAGTTACTTAACCCTCCATTGCCTTAGGTACAAATTCAGATTATAAGCCCTCTGGTGAGAGGAAAACACCTACTGTACCTGAACATAACTTGTCTTGATCTCTGAGCTAAATTCAATTCCATTTCCAAAAAAACATTTGCCCAAGTAAATGGCTATTGCTGAAAGAAGCATTTTGTCTATTTGTGTCCACCTATTATTCTGCCACTGGTCTTCCTTGACCTGTGGTTGTCTGTCTTTCTCCCTCTGCTCCTAAGGTCCCATTGTCTCTGTGCCCCGCATGCTTGAATTCTGCCCCTGTTACCACTCTCTCATATCCCTTATAAGCTTCGCTCTCTTCAGTGCTTGGCGTAGTATTTGAATTGTGCCAATGAGATTATCCTTCTGGAGTTCATAGACAGCTTATCAAGGTGTGCTTGGAAATTCCTTATAATCAAGCCCGCAGCGCTCAGCAGGATGGAGAATATTTCTGGATCCTTCTACTCCATGTTCTTAGTCGTAGCTTTCTGGTGAACTTCCCTGGTCCCTTTTCCTCGGAGGTTCTTCGGTGGGTGCCTAGAGCGCCTCTCTTTCTCTGTTCTTCGGCAAGGCAGCCTCAGAGAAGCGCGTCTGAAAAATGACACTAGTTTTCCTCAGGGTCAGCGCAACTATTAGGCAAGACTAGGCAGTCGCCTAGGATGGCAGCTTCTGAGGGATGGCAGAGAGCAGCGCTAGTCAAAGCAAAACAATAAGTCCCGGCAGGCCCAGAAATACGAAGAGCCATCAGTGTGTACTTTAACACACAGAGAGAGCAGGCACACACAGACACGTACACACACACAAAGTTTCATATTGAAAAATATGGGGCCCGATAGTTCACGGTGACTAGCTGTCACCACTGACCTAAAGACCCAGATATTAAATTCTGGGGCCATATGTGAACACCGGCATTGAATATGCAGGTCAGCCGGAGAGCATCTTGGTTGCACTCCAGCTGTCTGAAGCTTAATCCCTCTAAAACCTCTGCTTTTGGCTCACTGGTGCTTCCACGTCCCCCCTCCCTATCCCCTTCACTTGACAGTTTCCCAGTTCCTATCATCTCCTCTCTTAAATACCTCGGGGTTATTCTGGACACCTCCCTCACCTTCCATGACCAAGTCAGCACTGTCGTGAAACAGTCCATCTATGCACTTTGTCAAATATGCTCTATTCAGTCATTCCTTCCTGATTCCTCCATTGCCACTTTACTTCTGGTTTTGGTTATCTCAGTTAGACTATTGTAATGTCATCTATTCCAGCTTACCTCACTATCAATTTAAACATCTTCAATCAATCCAGAATACAGCTATACACCTGCTTTATCATGCTACCAAATTTGATCATGTTTCTTCCCTCCTCATCAAGTCCTACTGGCTCCCTCACCCACTGCATCCACTTCAAGCTTCTCACTCTCACTCATAAGATCATACACTCCAGCACACCTGCTTACCTATCCTCTTATTTCAACACCTATGCCCTTCCCCAGGTCCTCTGATCAATTCATGCTAATCGCCTCCATTTCCCTTCACTGTCGCAGGCCCATTTCGAATCCACACAGCCCTCGGAATTCTATTTCCTAGGCCCCAGTCTCTGGTATTTCCTCCCTGCTGATCTTCGTCTCAAACCCTCTTATTCCAAATGTAAGTCCTCTCTGAAAACTCACTTGTTTCAGCCTGCTTTCAATCTCCCTCCACAGGTCTCTTAGGATTCTGCTCTCCGACCCTGGCTTCCCCCCCTCTCATCCCTCATTTTCTATTCCTTAACTTTCCTGTTATTTTAATGGCATTCCTTTCTTTTCTTTGATTTGTTTTAATTTGTTAACTGTACACCACTCTGCTGTTGCAAAGGGTGATATATCACATTTTAATAAACCATAAGGCGATGGCAAAAGCAAGTAGGATGCTTGGGTGCATAGGGAGAAGAATGACCAGCAGGAGAAAGGAGATGATAGTGCCTCTGTATAGGTCTTTGTTGCAACCTCATTTGGAGTTGTTGTTGTTAAGTGCCGTCGCGTCGATGTCGACTCATGGTGACCCTCTGGATAGTTGTCCTAAATTGTGTTCAATCTTCAGTCAGACTGGTACCCATAGCTGCTGTTATTGTATCGATCCATCTCATTGCTGGCCTTCCTCTTTTGCATTGACCTTCTATCTTGCCAAGCATAATGTCTTTCTCTAATGATCTCTCTCTTCGCATGATGTGTCCAAAGTATGAAAGTCAAAGTCTTTGTCATCTGAACTTCTAAAGAAAGCTTAGGTTTGATCTCCTCTACTACTGACTGGTTTATTCTTCGGGCAGTCCAAGGTATATGCAGTATTCGCCACCAGCACTATAATTCAAAGGCATCAATTTTCTTCCTGTCTATCTTTTTCACTGTCCAGCTTTCGCATCCATATGATGTTATTGAATATACCATGGCTTGAATGAGTCGAATCTGCTCTTGAGAATCTTGTCTAGGTCCTTCATAGCCATTCTGCCAAGAACAATGTGTCGTCAGATTTCTTGACTGCTTGTTGCCTCTTTATTGATAGTTGATCCAAGTAGGTTAAAGTTGTCCATGATTTCAATTTATTCTCCTTCAACGATGAACTTATTGATTTTGCCAGTTATCATGACCTTTGTCTTCTTTACATTAAGGTGCAGACCCATTTTAAGACTATATTCCTTGATCGTGAGAAGCAAATGTTTCAGATCATCTTCAGTTTCAGCCAGTAATGTGGTATCATCAGCATAGTGAAGGTTGTTGATGAGTATTCCACCATCTTCTCACCTTTGCTATCTTCATACAATCCTTCTTCTCTGATGATTTGTTCTGCATATAAATTAAACAGGTAGGGGGAAAGTATGCAGCCTTGTCGTACACCTTTGCTTATTTTAAACCATTCTGTTTCTCCTTATTCCGTTCAAACTGTTGCTTCTTGATCAATGTACAGATTGTGCAAGAGAACAACCAGGTGTTCTGGTATACCCATGCTTCTTAATGTGGCCCAGAGTTTTTCATGGTTTACACAGTCAAAAGCTTTGCTGTAGTCGATAAAGCACAAATAGATATCCTTTTTGGTATTATTTAGTCTTTTCAAGGATCCTTCTCACATCCACAATGATGTCTCTCGTTCCTCACCATTTTCTGAACCCTGCTTGCACTTTAGGTAGTTCTTGTTCAAGATATGGTTGTAGACTCTGTTGAATAATCTTCAGTAGAATCTTGCTGGCATGTGGGATCAGAGTGATTGTGTGATAATTTCCACAGTTAGTTGGATCACTTTTCTTTAATATTGGTATAAATACAGATCTTTTCCAGTCAGTTGGCCATGATGTTATTTATTTATTTATTTACTTCTCTTATATACCGCGCTATTAAAATCAGTGCGGTTTACAATTGAACAAAAAACATACTGCAATGTCACACAATTGAGTTGTCTTCCAAATTTCTTGGCAGAGACTTAAGTATGGTAACAGCTGCATCAGATTGCTGTAATACTTCTATGGGAATGCCATCAATGTCTGGTGCTTTATTCTTTGATAAGGCTTTCAATGTTGCTTCAAGTTCTTCTTTCATCACCAATGGGTCCGGATCATAATATTGTGTGCAACTCTGGAGATCGCACCTTCAAAAGGATATAAACAGGTTGGAGTCGGTACATAGGATGGCTACTAAAATGGTTAGTGGTCTTCATTATAAAGCATATGAGGACAGACTTAAGGATCTTAATATGTATACTTTAGAGGAAAGGCAGGACAGAAGAGATATGATAGAGACGTTTAAATACCTCTGTGGCATAAATGTACAGGAGGAGAGCCTCTTTCAATTGAAAGCAAGCCCTGCTACGAGGGGACATAGGATGAGTGTAAAAGGGGATAGACTCAGAAGTAATATGTGGAAATATTTCTTTAAGGAAAGAGTGGTAGATGCGTGGAATAGTCTCCCAGTGGAGGTTGTAGAGACGAGGACAGTATCTGAATTCAAAAAAGTATGGGAGAAACACAGAGGATCTCTAAAGGGAAAAAGGGAACTGTTGTAGTACTCAATATGGAAGGGCAGACTAGATAGGCCATGTGGTCTTTTTCTGCCGTCATGTTTCTATGTTTCTATAAACCATAGAGAAGCTAACTATGCAACAGTGATATTCAGCCGCTGCCTGTCTAGCTTCTGCAGCAAAATTTAGACCACCCTAACTCTCCCCACTTTAAATCTCTCCTCATAGGGGTATCCTTCCATCCCCTTTACCATTTTGGTGGCTCTTCTCTGTACCTTTTCTAATTCCACTATATCCTTTTTAAGATACAGTGATCAGAATTGCACATAATATTCAAGGTGCAGTCACACCATGAAACGAAACAGAGGCATTATAAAATCCTTTGTTTTATTCTCCATTCCTTTCCTTAAGAATCCAAGCATTCTATTTACCTTCTTGATCGCTGCTGCACCCTGGGCAGAGGGTTTCATCATGTTATCCACAATGACGCCTAAATCTTTTTCCTGGGTAGTGGTTCCTAATGTGGAACCTTGCATTGTGTAATCATAGTTTTGATTGTTCTTTCCTAGGTGCATAACTTTGTACTTGTCCACATTACATTTCATCTGCCATTTGAACGTCCAGTCTTCCAATTCATCAAGGTGCTTTTGTGATTTTTCCACAAGCCTCTTGGGTTTTAACAACATTGAATAATTTTGTGGCATCTGCAAATTTGATTACCTCGCTCGTTATTCCCATTTCCACGTCGTTTACGAATATGTCAAAAAGCAGCGGACCCAGCACAGCTCACTGGGGTACTCCACTATTCACCTTTCCCCATTGGGAAAAATGGCCATTTAGCCCAATGCTCTGCTTTTTATCTTTTATTCAGTTCCTGATCCACAATAGTACACTGCCTCCAATCCTATGACTTTTTAATTTCGCCAAGAGCCTTTCATGAGGGACCTTGTCAAAGGCTTTCTGAAAATTCAGATATACTGTGTTGACTGGCTCACCTTTGTCTACCTGTTTACACACACCTTCAAAAAAAATATAACAGATTAGTAAGACAAGACCTTCCTTGGCTAAAGCCATGTTGGCTGTCTCCCATTAAACCAGGACTACATGTTCAGTAATTTTCTTCTTTATTATGGTTTCTACCATTTTTCCCGGTACTAACGTCAGGCTCACTAGTCTGTATTTTCCCAGATCCCTGCACCCCTTTTTAAAAACTGACGTTTCATTGGCCATTCTGCAGACTTCAGGTACTACAGATGATTTTAACGATAGTTCACAGATTTCTAATAGGTCTGCAATCTCATATTTCAGCTCTTTGAATACCCTCGGATATACACCATCCTGTCCAGGTGATTTGCTGCTCTTCAATTTATCAAAATGTTGTAATGCATCTTCCCGGTTTATTGATAATTCTTTCAATACTTCCGATATATCACCTTTAAATACCATTTCAGGCATGGGTAACTTCCCTACATCATCTTCAGTAAAGATCGAAGCAAATAATTCATTCAGTCATCATTTGGCTCCTTTTCTCATTTCCTGAAAGATGCTTTTTTAGCAACAGCCTCTCTGACCTCACCTTTAAACTATGCTGGCAGTTTTTTTGGACTTTCTTCCACTTTTCTTAAAGCATGGAATACAGCTGGTCTGGGCTTCCAAGATAGTATTTTTAAACAACACCTGTGCTTGATGTAAATCTTTAACCTTTGCAGTTGCTCTTTTATTTTTTTCTTAACTATTTTCCTCATTTTATCATATTCTCCCTTTTGAAAGTTAAAAGGTAAGTACTATGGATTTCTTTGCTGTCTTTCCTCCATTTATTAAATCAAACACAATCATGCTATGATCACTATTGCCAAGTAGCTCCAACACCCTTATCTCTTGCACCAGATCTTGTGTTCCACTAAAGACTAGGTTCAAAATGATTCATGAATCAGCTGCTCCAAGAAGCAGTCATTTATTTCATCTAGAAACTTTATCTCCCTAGCATGTCCTGCCATGACACTGACCTAGTCGATACTGAGGTAATTGAAATCACCCATTTTTATTACTGTGATGTAACTTTTGTTAGCTTCCCTGATTTCTTTGAGCATTTCATCATTCATTTGTTCATTCTGGCCAGGCGGTCGGTAGTACACCCCACTGCCATTGCCTACCCCATTTTGCATGGAATTTCAATCCATAGAGATTCTACAGTGTATTTTGTTTCCTGCAAAACTTTAATCCTGTGTGATTCAATGCCCTTTTTAACATAGAGAACAATCCCTCCACCAATTTGATCTACTCTATCACTGCAATATAATTTGTACCCAGGTATCACAGTGTCCCACTGGTTGTCCTCCTTCCACCTCGTCTCTGAGATACCAATCATATCTAGCCTCTCATTTAGTGCTCTATATTCTAACTCTCCCATCATATTTTTTAGATTTCTAGCATTTGCATACAAGCATTTTAGAGGATATATTTCATTCATATTAATCTGGTTATCAGTAGACGGGAAATTTGGAATCTTTAATGTCCGTCTGCTCTGTACTTAATGGCATTTCGGTTACTTTTGTCTTTATTGGAACCTCTGTCTTTATGCCCTTACTTCAGTCTTTTGGTAGTATCCTTCAAGGATACATCCTTCCAAACCATGCGCTCTTGGGCGACTGTCGGTTTTCCCTTATTATTTAGTTTAAAAGCTGCTCTATCTCCTTTTTAAAGGTTAATGCCAGCAGCTTAGTGCCATCCCAGTTAAGGTGGAGCCCATCCCTTCAGAAAAGCACCTCCTTTCCCCAGAATGTTGCCCAGTTCCTAACAAATCTAAAATCCTCTTCCTTCCACCATTGTCTCATCCATGCATTGAGGCTCCAGAGCTCTGCCTGTCTTTTGGGTCCTGCACGTGGAACAGGAAACATTTCTGAGAAAGCTACCCTGGAAGTTCTGGATTTCAACTTCCTACCTAAAATCCTAAATTTGGCCTCCAGAACCTCCCTCCCACACTTTCAAATGTCATTGGTACCAACATGTACCAAAACAGCAGACTCCTCTCCAGTGCTATCTAAAACCTTGTCTAGGAGATGCGTGAGGTCTGCTACATTTGTACCAGGAAGTCATAAGACCATAAGAAATACCATATTGGGTCAGACCAAGGTCCATCAAACCCAGTATCCTGTTTCCAACAGTGGCCAATCTAGGTGACAAGTACTTAGCAGTTTCCCCAAAGACACAGGTTCCACAATGCTTGTATTGAGGCAAGCAGTGGATATTCTGGGTCCACTTTAATAATGGTTTATGGACCTTTCCTCCAAGAAATGTCCAAACCTTTTTTAAACCCGGCTACACTAACAGATTTTACTACATCCTCCGGTAGCAAATTCCAAAGTTTGATTACACGTTGAGTGAAAAACACATTTTCTCATATTAGTCTTCAATAGGTTACCCTGTAGCTTCATTGCATGCCCCCTAGTCTTTCTATATTTTGATGACGTAAACAATTGATCTACGTTTACCTGTTCTACTCCATTCATTAATTTATAGACCTCTGTCATATCTCTCCTCAGCCATCTCTTTTCAAAGTTGAAGAACCCTAAGCTTTTTAGCCTCTCTTCAAAGGGGTATCCTATCATCCCATTTACCATTTTGGTGGCTCTTGTCTGTATCTTTTCTAATTCTGCTATATTCTTTTTAAGATAAGGCGATCAGAATTGTACACAATATTCAAGGTACGGTCAAACCATGGAACAATACAGGGGCATTATAATATCCTTTGTTTTATTCTCCATTCCTTTCCTTATGATACCTAGTATTCTATTTGCTCTCTTCGCCGCCGCTGCACACTGGGCCGATGGTTTTAACATGTTATCCACAATGACGCCTAAATCTTTTTCCTGGGTGGTGGTTCCTAATGTGGAACCTTGCATTGTGTAATCATAGTTTTGATTGTTCTTTCCTAGGGGCATAACTTTGTACTTGTCCACATTACATTTCATCTGCCATTTGAACGTCCAGTCTTCCAATTCATCAAGGTGCTTTTGTGATTTTTCCACAAGCCTCTTGGGTTTTAACAACACTGAATAATTTTGTGTCATCTGCAAATTTGATTACCTCACTCGTTATTCCCATTTCTAGGTCATTTGTGAATATGTTAAAAAGCAGCAGACCCAGCACAGATCCCTGGGGTACTCCACTATTCATCTTTCTCCATTGGGAAAATTGGCCATTTAGCCCTACCCTCTGCTTTCTATCTTTTAACCAGTTCATGATCCACAATAGTACACTGCCTCCTATCCCATGACTCTTTAGTTTTGCCAAAAGTCTCTGATGAGGGGCCTTGTCAAAGGCTTTCTGAAAGTCCAGATACACTATTTCAACCGACTCACCTTTGTCCTACTGTTTATTCACACCTTCAAAAAAACATAACAGATTAGTAAGACAAGATCTTCCTTCCCTAAAGCCATGTTTCCCATTAAGCCATGACTATCTACATGTTCAGTAATTTTGTTCTTTATGATGGTTTCCACCATTTTTCCCAATACTGACGTCAGGCTCACCAGTCTATAGTTTCCTGGATCACCCCGGGACTCTTTTTAAAAATTGGCTTTACATTGGCTATCCACCAATTTTCAGGTATTACAGATGATTTTAATGATAGTTCACAGATTACTAATAGCAGGTCTGCAATCTCATATTTCAGTTCCTTCAACACCCTTGGATGTATACCATCCAGTCCAGGTGATTGCTACTCTTCGGTTTATCAAATAGTTGTAATACATCTTCCAGGTGTATCGATATTCGATATTTCTTTCAGTTCTTCTGCAGCATTTTCTTTAAATACCATTTCAGTCATGGGTAACATTCCTATATCTTCCTCAGTAAAGACCAAACCAAAGAATTCATTCAGTCTCTCTGCTATGGCCTTGTCCCCTCTTAGTGCCCCTTTTACCCCTCTATCATCTAATGATCCAATTGACTCTCTCACAGATTTTTTGCTATGAATGTACTTGAAAAGTCTTTATTATGCATTTTTTTTGCTCCCATAGCAAGCTTCTTCTCAAATTCTCTCTTTGCCTGCCTTATCAATACTTTGCATCTAACTTGCCAGTGTTTGTGTTGTTTCCAGTTTTCGTCATTTGGATCCTTTTTCCATTTCCTGAAAGAAGATTATTTGGCAAGAATAGCCTCTCTGACCTCACCTTTAAACCATACTGAAGTTTTTTGGACTTCCTTCCACTTTTCTTAAAGCGTGGAATACAGCTGGTCTGGGTTTCCAAGATAGTATTTTTAAACAACATCCAAGCTTGATGTAAGTCTTTAACCTTTGCAACTGCTTCTTTTCATTTTTTCTTAACGATTTTCCTCATTTTATCATAGTTTCCCTTTCGAAAGATAAAAGGTAGTACTGTGTATTTCCTTACCTTCCCTCCTCCATTAATTAAATCAAACGTGATCATGTTATGATCACTATTGCCAAGTGACCCCAACACCCTTATCTTTTGCACCAGATCTGGTGTTCCACTAAGGACTAGGTCCAAAATGGCTTCCCCTCTAGTTGGTTCATGAACCAGCTGCTCCAAGAAGCAATCATTTATTTCATCTAGGAACTTTATTTCCCTAGCATGTCCTGCCGTGACACTGACCCAGTCATTACTGGGGTAATTGAAATCTCCCAGTATTATTACTGTGCTGTAACCTTTGTTAGCTTCCCTGATTTCTTTGAGTATTTCATCATCCATTTGTTCATTCTGGCCAAGCAGTCGGTAGGTACAAAGACTGGCAGATTTCAGGTTATAAAAACCCCTTTTATTAAAACCCTATGCGTTTTGGCCGGTGAGGCCTTCTTCAGGGGGTAAAATTAGGTAAGCAAACCTCTAAAAATACAATAAAAACAATAAGAATACATAATATAACATATTATAAAAATAAACAATAATATAAAGACAAACTACCGGTATAACATAAATAAAATGAGTCCATATATGGACACGGATTATAAAGCAGTGCATGACTGGCTATAGAAACCAAAAATGACATTCATGCACTGCTTTATAATCTGTATCCATATACGGACTCATTTTTTTGTGTTATACAGGTAGATTTTATTTGTTTGCTTTGCCTCTTTCTTTTGATTGATTTAACTATATATCTTTTATGCTAGATCTAATTCTAATAATTGTTATTTATGTTTTTATGTCTTTATATAATTTATTCTTATAATATGCAATATTATGTATTCTTATTGTTTTTATTGTATTTTTTCAAGGTTTGCTTACCTAATTTTTACCCCCTGAAGAAGGCCTCCCCAGCCGAAACGTGTAGGGGTTTAATAAAAGGGGTTTTTATAACTTGAAATCCACCAGTCTTTGTACCAGCTCCTTTGGTCTCCCTATATCGCTGCAGGTACCCGATTTTCTCTCCTTGGTTGTCCAAGCGGTCAATAGTACATCTCCAATGCCATTGCCTATCCCTTTTTACATGGAATTTCAATCCATAGAGATTCTACAGCAAATTTTGTTTCCTGCAAAACTTTAATCCTTTGTGACTCAATGCCTTCTCTAACATAGAGCGCAACCCCTCCAGCAATTTGATCAGCTCTATCATTACAATATAGTTTGTACCCAGGTATCACAGTGTCCCACTGGTTGTCCTCCTTCCACCATGTCTCTGAGATACCAATCATATCTGACCTCTCATTTAGTGATATATATTCTAACTCTCCCATCTTATTTTTTAGACTTCTAGCATTTGCATACAAGCATTTTAGAGAGTGTATTTTATTCATATTAATCTGGCTTCTGGTAGGCAGGGGTAATTTGGAATCTTTAAGCTCTGTTTGCTCAAGGGCATTTGGGCTACTTTTGTTTTTGTTAGAACCTCTCTGCTGATAAGCCCTAACTTCATTCTTTTGGTAGTATCCTTTAAGGATACATTGTTTCGAACCATGTGCTCTTGGGCAACTATCAGCTCTCCCATGTTATCCAGTAATCACCAGGTGATCCTAAAAATCCATATTCATCCATCTCTCTATGTGCCTAATGATCGAATCACCAACTATAATGGCTGTCCTAACCCTTTCCACATTCCCTAGCTACAGGATTACTTCCTGCCACACCAGGGTGATGCTCTCCTGTCACATGACTCTCTCCTCCAGGGCAACAAGGAGGCTGCAATACTGGAGGTGGGACTTCAGTACTATGCCCCTGTAGGTCTCGTTAATATACCTCTCTGTCTTCCTTCTGTCCTCCAAGTCTGATCCTCTAGCCTCCAGATATTGGACTCATTCCCTGAGAGCAAAGAGCTCCTTGCACCTAGTGCACACAAGACCCCTCACCAACTGAGAGAAAATCATATATGTGACATTCAATGAAAAAGGCTGGAAAGCCCCCATCTCGCTGCTGGACTGCTGCCTGAATCTTAGTTTTAAGGTTTTGTTTAGGTATTTAAGTTGTTTACTTACTTAAATTTGCTGTGGATTCTTATACTAATAAGGGCTCATTCCATCGGAGACGTATGGCCCCTCTGTATGTCTGGTCTGAGCCGGACGTACAGAGGTGTTTGCGATTCTGATCCCGTGGGACATGTCTAGCCCCGCAGGTTAGAATCACAAACAGGCATGTACGTGAAGGCTGTGACTGCAATTCAGACCAGCCTGTATGTACAGGCTGTTCGCAGCTAACTCAGTAAGGCTCTACAATGGAGCTGCAGTGCCATGGTGTCTGGTTGCCATGGCACCGCGGCTCTATTGTAAAGCCGCAATCCCTGGCACTGGCACAAAAAAATGCTTTCCCCGCAGCCTGACCCCCCAATCTGGCCTCCCAAGGCTAGGGTCGGCTGTATGGAATTCCCTCCACTTCTTTTGAGTCCTGGGCTGCCATCCCCTGCAAGATCGGGGAACCTATTCCATCTCAAAGGTGGGAATATGTTCCCCGTCTAAGTCGTCTACCCTGAACATACAGAGCCGACATTGGAATCGGCCCTGTACATCCAGGGCTGACGACCGCCCACCGCCCCCGATCCACCCCTTCCCTGCCCCCTTCTAACCTCCCTGTAAACCAGCGGGGAAGTTAGATGCCAGTGGGAAGGGCACGAATAACCCCTATACTGTACAACTGTACCAAATATGTTTAATTTACTATGTTCACCTCAAGATTAATTAATCTCAGGTTCTTAATTAATCTATTCCAGATGAGAATAACCATCCACATCTGAAAGTGAATATGGGGACCTCCTGCTCTTTAATTAAAGCTAAGATTATCCATGGGATAGGCAGGGGTGGGTGAGAGGGAAAGAAGACTTAATGAAAGCTGACTTGCTACCCGGTGCCCTGAGCTGTATTTCTAAGGTAAGGTCCTACCAGTTTCCTGTGTGATTCACACAGCCCTTGGTTTGATAGAGGGGGCCTTTCAAATTGCCCCTTTGATCTGTCACTTGGTTTTAACATCTATTTAAGACAACTTCACTGAACCTTTGTAAAAGTCACTAGAAACTATTTCTTTCTGCTCAGAGACTATTTATTCTACTTGTATGCTAAGCTATGCTCCATCTAATTTAAATAAAAAGCTCTCTAGAAACACATTTATTTCAGTGACTATTTATTTTACTTTATATGCTAAGCTATACTAAATGAAAAGCTCTCTAGAAACAAATGTATTTCTTTCTACTCAGAAACTATTTACTCTTATTTTACTTTCTATGCTAAGTTATACTCTGATTTGATTTAAATGAAAAAACTCTGGTGGTACTAAGACCTGACTGGTTCAGTAAAAAACACTGAATTCTAAAATACACAGATGTATCAGCTTTAACCCAAAGAATTCCCTTTTCCCCCAAGATTTGGAGTATATTCCAGAAGATAAATACTTAAAAATGCAGATCTTTTTCTAGCTGTAGCAGTCCCTTTTGATAGTCCTTCAAGACTGAGCATCACAGAGCTTTGTCTGACCTATTTATACTTCTGCTTCTAAGGTAAAGCCTATTTCTGTGATGTTGCATTTCATGCAGCTTTTTTTTTTTTTTTAGAGTTGCAGTTTATTTTTTGTCTTCATATTTCTATTTTCAGTTTGTGATCACTTATTTTGCACTTGTTGAGGATCTTTGTGTTCTGTGTGGCTGAGGCCAAGTATTTTGTTAGCATGAATTTTCTATATAGGGAGCAGGAATAAAGTGTCCAAACAGCAGTGGTATGAAGAGCTTTATTGTAGAAAACTCCCCAACGTCTTTCAGCAAACACCTTCTTCAGGGGGTAATGCAATGCAATGTCTGCCTTTGAGTCAATGCTGACTCCTGACAACCCAGAAGCTCCTAGGTTTTCTTGGTAGTGTGACCGGAAGTAGATTGCCAGACCTTTCTTCTGAAGCAATGGAGAGTTAAGTGACTTGTCCAAGGCCCCAAGGAGTGCTAGTGGGAATCAAACTCTGGTTGCTTGGTTACCAAGCCAGTGTTCTAACCACTAGGCTACTCCTCCACTCCTCTTCAGGGGGTTAAAGTCTCAAATAAAAAGATAAAACCCATTAAAAGTAAACTACTACATGAAACCATTAAGTAAAAACGATGATAAACCTAATAAAAATAAAAATGTATATAAATGTCTAAATAATAAAATGTAAAAACATTAATACAGTAAGGCTGATAAAACATATTAATATGTCCTTTAGAGTTTATTATAGAATTCATGTGCATCAAATATCAGGAAAGAATATCATGAGTAAAATAATGCTTCATAAATCTGAACATAGTTATAAATATATTAAACATGTTGTGCATCTGTGCAAGCAGATAAAATATTTAAAAAAAACAAAAATGAAAAGAAGACTGAAGAGATGAGGAGGAAAGAGGAAGCGTAGTGTGTATATGGAATACATGGAAAAACTCATCCGTGTCACTATGCACAATGATTTGTTCATACATGTTATCTTCCCCGCCTATCAGTCCTGTAGTACAAAACAGAGACAATTCCATTGACAGCAGTATGATCAGTGTGGGAAACTAGTGATTATTAGGCAGAAGCCAAAAGGAAAGCAGACAGTAGTGAATTCCAAAATAAGAACAACATCATTATGCCATAATTCATAAAGAATGGAACTTGCCTTTAACAGCGGGGCTCCACTCCTCTGGCAAATCCCTTTTATCTGGGCCCTTCTCTGCCACTGCCAACTCTAGACTTCGTTCGATCCACTTTGCTGCTCCATATGCCTGGAACAAACTACAGTAAGTCAGTAAGTCAGGCTCTTTCTCTAGCCCTATTCAAATCCAGGCTAAAAAACCAACTCTTTGAGGCTGCTTTTGGATCCTGATGCTCCTCGCTGTCTTGTCCACTATGTCTGTGTATCTTGCCTTACTGTAGTCCCCAGTTTTGCTGTGTTTTTTTGTCTTGATTGAATTGTAAGTTCTGATGATAGAATCCTAGGAATCATAAGGAAAGGAATGGAGAATAAAACAAAGAATATTATAATGCCTCTGTATCGTTCCATAGAGCAACTGCACTTTGAATATTCTGTGCAATTCTGGTCACCACATCTTAAAAAGAATATAGCAGAATTAGAAAAGGTACAGAGAAGAGCCACCAAAATGGTAAAGGGGATGGAGGAGAGGCTTAAAAGGTTAGAGCTATTCAACCTGGAAAAGAGACGGCTGAGGGGAGATATGATAGAGGTATATAAATTAATGACTGGAGTGGAAAGGGTAAATGTAGATCGATTGTTTAGCCATCAAAAATTTGAAAGACTAGGGGACATGCAAAGAAGCTACAGTGTAACCGATTTAAGACTAATAAGAAAAAATATTTTTTCACTCAACATGTAATCAATCTCTGGAATTCGTTACCGGTGGATGTAGTAAAAGCTGTTAGTGTAGCTGGGTTTGAAAAAGGTTTGGAGAAGTTCCTTGAGGAAAGATCCATAAACCATTATTAAAGAGGACCTGGGAAATCCACTGCTTGCCTCAATAGAAGCATTGTGGAACCTGTGTGTCCTTTAGGGAACCTGCTAGGTACTTGTGACCTGGATTGGCCACTGTTGGAAAGACGATACTGGGCTTGATGGACCTTGGTCTGACCCAGTATGTCTTATCTTATGTTCTTATGAGTAGGGACTGTGTCTTACATCTTTACGTACAGCACTCTGTACGTCTTGTAGTGCTATGGAAATGATTAATTATAGTAGTAGTTGTAGGAGCGGTCCATGGGCAGAGCTGGGCTGGTCCTGTCTGGTTGGCGTGATAATCAGCTGTTATCTGCATAGACAAACAATGTAAAGCTAAGACTGGCTGTCCTAACCTTATGAAATTCTGATATCCGGTTAGAGGCCTAATATTGTATAACCACTGTGGCGAGTGTCAAAACTGGATATTCACCACAAGATGCCAATGCTCAATATCTGGTGTCATTTTTGTCTGTGGCTGTCAGGCATTAGAGTGACTGACCACCATGGGCTAAATATTGACCCGGTAATTCTCAAAGTTAGGTGCATAAATCCTTTATATCTCGGATCCTATGTGTCTACCTGTCTGATTTATAAAATGCATATGAAGATCACAATGGCACACATGCTCTGCCCAAACTGTGCCCCTAAGAATATCTATACATGTTGGGAATATAATTACATGCAATGTTTTTGGCATACAAGCTTATACACATATATACAGCTGTAGAATTTTATAAAAGCCCTATCGCTCATGTAAAACAGGTTTTAGACACTGAAAATCCTTTATAAAAATATCCCTTAAATGTCCAGTTGTAGATTCTCTGAGGCTCATTTCAATGCTCCTTAAAATGTTAATGCTTTCTCATTGGTCATTAATTTAATTTATTTTCACATTTATATTCCACCTTTACCAGGACAAGCAAGTCCAAGGCCAATTATATATGGTTACGGTACAGAGAAAACTACAAAAATATGGGTTATGACAATATCATTAAATCCATTTATGAAGCATTATAGTAGCCATAATATACAAAAAATTAAAAAATCGGATTTAAAAAGAATAGCAGCTAAAATCCTGATCAATCCCAGAAGCTAATAAAATAATATTAGTTCTCCTAAAAAGGGCTAGACAAAATATTCTATAAGCCACCATGTCTTAAGGTTTTTTTCAAAAGGTCAAGCAATAGTTGTTAACCTTCAGATCTGAAGAAAGAGGATGCCTTAGAAATGGTAACCTGCCACAGAAAGATTTATTGCATGTGCCTGCTAATTTATAACTCTTTGCTGTAAGTAACAATAAAGAAAAATGTTGGCTAGAGTAAAGGATACATGGAGGGCCCAGTGCAGTTCTGAAGATAAGATGGGGCTATTCCTTTCAGTGTTCTAAAAGCTAGCCTTAGGTCTCTGAAGTTTATTTGCATAACCAAAGGTGATCATTGAAAAGTATGAAGCAATGGGTTGGCTCTGTCCCAACTTTTATGATCAATAATCCTCATAGCATCTTTGGACAAACTGCAAGTAGTAACTTGCTTCTTTGCAAGACCCTGGTGAGGGTCTATTTGCAGTAATCTAGAGTTAACAGGATTACTGTTTACATAACGGATCTCAAGTCCCCAACAGAAAAGAACAATCATGTTTTCCTGACTAACTGGAGATTAGTGAAGGCCGTTCTTACCACTGCAGAAAACTGGTCCTCCACAGGGAAACTATATATTTTCAGAGTTGACACAAGGTACACAAAGTCCACTATAGAGGAAGACCCGAAGGAGGGCATGTCAGATTTCACTATCTAGAGTAGTTCAGTTTTGTTGGGATTTAATTCAAAAAAGCATGGGACAAACACAGAGGATCTCTAAAGGTAAAAAGGGGACTGTTGTAGTTGTTGATATGAAAGGACAGACTAGATATGCCATGTGGTCTTTCTCTGTCATCATATTTCTATATTTCTATGTTAAGTTCAGTCTGCTAGTCCACATTGCTTTTTTGGCTATTAGTAACTGGACAATCTCCCAGTGACTGATGGTTAGCTTGCAATGTGGTCGCCATGGGTAAGGGCATCTGCATGTCAGCGACATAGTTGTACTGGATTAAACCTCTTTTTTTCTAATTACAGAACCCAAAGGTTATATATTAAAAAGAATAAGAAAAAAGTGGAGAGCTCTGAGAACCCTTAAGGCCAAAAAAGAGTGGAGGAGGAGTCTAGATTGCAGACCTGCTATTAGTAATCTGTGAACTTTCAGTAAAATCATCTGTAATACCTGAAGATTGGAGGATCGCCAATGTAATGACAATTTTTAAAAAGGGTTCCAGGGGTGATCCGGGAAACTACAGACCGGTGAGCCTGATGTCAGTACCGGGAAAAATGGTAGAAACCATCATAAAGAACAAAATTACTCAGCATGTGGATAGTCATGACTTAATGGGAGACAGCCAACATGGCTTTAGACAAGGAAGATCTTGTCTTACTAATCTGTTATGTTTTTTTGAAGGTGTGAATAAACAGGTGGACAAAGGTGAGTCGGTTGATATAGTGTATCTGGACTTTCAGAAAGCCTTTGACAAGGTCCCTCATCAGAGACTTTTGGCAAAACAAAAGAGTCATGGGATAGGAGGCAGTATACTAGTGTGGATCAGGAACTGGTTAAAAGATAGAAAGCAGAGGGAAGGCTAAATGGCCAATTTTCCCAATGGAGAAAGGTGAATAGTGGTGTACGCCAGGGATCTGTGCTGGGTCCGCTTTTTTTTGACATATTCATAAATGACCTGGAAAAGGGAATCACGAGTGAGGTTATCAAATTTACAGATGACACAAAACTATTTAAAGTTGTTAAAACCCAAGAGGATGGTGGAAAATTGCAGGAGGATCTTGATAAATTGGAAGACTGGGCATCAAAATGGCAGATGAAATTTAATGTAGACAAGTGCAAAGTTATGCACCTAGGGAAGAACCCAAACTATGGTTACACGATGCAAGGTTCCACATTAGGAACCACCACCCAGGAAAAAGATTTAGGTGTCATTGTGGATAACATGTTAAAACCCTCGGCCCAGTGTGCAGCGGCGGCAAAGAGAGCAAATAGAATGCTAGGTATGATAAGGAAAGGAATGGAAAATAAAACAAAATATATTATAATGCCTCTATCGTTCCATGGTGAGACCGCACCTTGAATATTGTGTGCAATTCTGGTCGCCGTATCTTAAAAAGGATATAGGCAACTGACTGGAAAAGATCTGTGTTTATACCAGTACTAAAGAAAGGTGATCCAACTGACTGTGGAAATTATCGCACAATCGCTCTGATCCCACATGCCAGCAAGATTCTACTGAAGATTATTCAAAAGAGACTACAACCATACCTGGAACAAGAACTACCTGAAGTGCAAGCAGGGTTCAGGAAAGGGCGAGGAACGAGAGACATCATTGCGGATGTGAGATGGATCCTTGAAAAGACTAAAGAATACCAAAAAGGATATCTATTTGTGCTTTATCTACTATAGCAAGGATTTTGACTGTGTAAACCATGAGAAACTCTGGGCCACATTAAGAAGCATGGGTATACCAGAACACCTGATCGTTCTCTTGCGCAATCTGTACATTGATCAAGAAGCAACAGTTCGAACGGAACAAGGAGAAACAGAATGGTTTAAAATAAGCAAAGGTGTAAGACAAGGCTGCATACTTTCCCCCTACCTGTTTAATTTATATGCAGAACAAATCATCAGAGAAGCAGGATTGTATGAAGATTGCTGGAAGACTCATGAACAACCTTCGCTATGCTGATGATACCACATTACTGGCTGAAAGTGAAGATGATCTGAAACATTTGCTTCTCACAATCAAAGAACATAGTCTCAAAATGGGCCTGCACCTTAATGTAAAGAAGACAAAGATCATGACAACTGGCATAATCAACAGGTTCATCGTTGAAGGAGAAGAAATTGAAATTGTGAACAACTTTAACCTACTTGGATCAACTATCAATAAAGAAGCAACAAGCAGTCAAGAAATCAGACGCCGCATTGCTCTTGGCAGAATGTCTATGAAAGACCTAGATAAGATTCTCAAGAGCAGAGATGTCTCTCTCCATACAAAGATTCGACTTGTTCAAGCCATGGTATTTTCAATAACATCATATGGATGTGAAAGCTGGACAGTGAAAAAGATAGACAGGAAGAAAATTGATGCCTTTGAATTATGGTGCTGGCGGCGAATACTGTGTATACCATGGACTGCCCGAAGAACAAACCAGTCAGTACTAGAGGAGATCAAACCTAAGCTTTCTTTAGAAGCTCAGATGACAAGACTTCGACTTTCATACTTTGGACACATCATGCGAAGAGAGAGATCATTAGAGAAAGACATTATGCTTGGCAAGATAGAAGGTCAACGCAAAAGAGGAAGGCCAGCAATGAGATGGATCGATACAATAACAGCAGCTACGGGTACCAGTCTGTCAACAATGAGCCACCTGACTGAAGACCGAACACAGTTTAGGATAGCTATCCAGAGGGTCGCCATGAGTCGACTCCGACTCGACGGCACTTAACAACAACATAGCGATTTTAGAAAAGGTTCAGAGAAGAGCCACCAAAATGGTAAAGGGGATGGAAGGATACTATGAAGAAAGGCTAAAAAGGTTAGGGCTCTTTAACCTGGAAAAGAGACGGCTGAGGGGAGATATGATAGAAGTCTATAAATTAATGAACGGAGTGGAACGAGTAAACATAGATCGATTGTTTACGTTATCAGAATATAGAAAGACTAGGGGACATGCAATGAAGCTACAGGGTAAACTATTTAAGACTAATAAAAGAAAATATTTTTTCACTCAACGTGTAATCAAACTCTGGAATTTGTTACCAGAGGATGTAGTAAAGGCTGTTAGTGTAGCTGGGTTTAAAAAAGGTTTGGACAAGTTCCTGGAGGAAAGGTCCATTAATTATTATTAAGAAGGGACCCAGGATATCAATGCTTGAACCAATACAAGCATTGTGGAACCTGTGTCCCTTGGGGAAACTGCTAGGTACATATGACCTAGATTGGCCACTGTTGGAAACAGAATACTGGGCTTGATGGACCTTGGTCTGACCCAGTATGGCATATCTTATGTTCTTATGTTCTAAGACTCATTCCTGCTTGTTCCTGGAGATAGCACAGTTACTTTCCTGTAACAGGTGATGTCTGGGAACAGCAGGAATAAGTCTTCACAACCCACCCACCTCCCCTAGGAGTTGTCTCCCTCTCTCTCTC
The DNA here is from genome assembly GCA_033557465.1 of Ichthyophis bannanicus. NCBI lineage: Eukaryota > Metazoa > Chordata > Amphibia > Gymnophiona > Ichthyophiidae > Ichthyophis > Ichthyophis bannanicus. The sequence continues at coordinate 417,465,696 of CM066036.1, read as the reverse complement.
TCTCTTCCTTTCCCTCTCTCTCCCTCTTTGTCTCAGCTATAAAACTCAACTGAGGAGAGACAGTTGGAAAGGCGGGAAGGCAGCACGCAGGCGCTGTGGGATGCTCCCAAAAGCTTTATGATTAGACGCTGGGGAGTGTTCCCGTGCAGGCTCCGTCGGTACCGACGTACCCATATGTGAAGACTTATTCCTGCTGTTCCCAGAGATCACCTGTTACAGGTAACTGTGCTTTCCCTGCTGTTTGCACTGCTCAAAGCTAGAGAAACGTTCACAGTTCCTACCTGAATCCAGACAAGCGTCAGGCTGCTTCTTCTGGTATTCTGGCCAGTATGCAATAGAGCTGCTGTGTCCTGTCCTCCAGTTGGTATCTCTGGACCTCAGGATTTCTTCTCCAGACGTCCTCCAAGAGGTATTTGGGCTCCTTTTCTTCTTAGCTGCAACAGACCTCTTCCTAGGTGTTGCTTGAGGGTCCCTGGCTGTGGATCTACAGACCTCTGGCTTTCTCCAGTCCTCTGAACCTTTCCCCCAGGTATCTCTCCAGGCATAGGTACTTCTCTGAGCTCCTCTCTTGGACCTTCTGCTTCCTTGTCCTTGTTCCTTCAGGTTCCGGTTGTTCTTCCTTCTGTTCTGGTTCTTGCCCCCTCTGTTCTCTGTCACCTTCTCTGTCTGTCTTCCTGAAGATTCCCCTCTAGTTTTAAAGGGTTTAGATTGCAACTCCTCCCTTGCACTCTTCAGGTGTTTTGGATTAAGCTTTCTCCTAGAGGCTGTTTGATTAGGGATGGCATAATGCTTTCTCTGATTAGACTCATGCTTTTCCACTCTAGCTCCCCTAGGGACTTCCAGCATACTGGTATATTCTGGATCATGTAGTCTTTTAGGGAAACAAGCTGTCTTATTTCTATAACCTGCCAGCACAGGTCCTTTAATCAGAGTAAATTCTCCTCTTTTGTCATTACTCCCTGAGCTTTGATAAGCTTCCTTATCACAGTACAAAACTTAGACTATAAGCTCTCCAAGGAAGGGAAATACCTACAGTGCTGATCTTGTATGCAACCTACCTTGAGTTTGGATTTAGAAAAGGTGAGTAATTAAATCCCTTTTGGGAGTCTGCAGAAAGTAGGATGGATGTGTTTTGAGATCCTTCATCTAGACCAAACTCATTCAGGTTTCACACTGCTCAAGTAGGGCTGCCAAGACCTACAGAGCATCTTCTGCTTAACAGCCCCCATAGAAGGGGGCTCTCCTCAGAACATAGCCATCACTAAAAACCTCAATAGCAAAATTCGTCATCGCAAGGCTAGTTCCATATAAATGCTTCTGAACATTGACCCATATATTTACACAGAGACAACTTGAGTGGACATTGAATGAGTGAACTGAGAGTGTTTGCAAAGACTGACGTTGGGAACCACAGAAAGTATGCACGCAAATAGGACCTTGAAGAAGAATCTTTCCCCTACCCCTCAGAACTTACCAAAAGAAGGTAAGGAGAGAGGCCTCCTTCATTATTGTAGCGCTTGAAGATGCCAGATCACACAGTTCACCAAGGACCTCACTACACAAGATATTTCAAGCACATTTTCTTTACTCCTGCCTGTCACTTCTCCAGTCCCTCTACCCTACTGCTATTACTCAGGCCAGCAGAGGTGGGAGATGTCATGGGTGCCCTCTGCCAGTAGCCAAACTATCAGATTTCTATAGTCTCTGGCAACTAGGTCAAGAATTGTCACAAGAACGCCTGAGGTTTATGGAAGGAGGAAAAATGGGGTTAACCGGTAACATTTTTGTTAGTTGTGACTGAAGGCTCACGAGTACATAGCTCCAGTAGGAGCGGGAAGAGAGAAAAAAACACCACCAAGACCCCAGTCAGTTCATAGAAGACAGCTGATATGTCAAGCACCATTCAGATACACACACATTCTTATGATTTCATCAGCTAAGAGACAATTTGTTCTACTCTCAGAATGTATTTTTTTGTTAGCAGAGCTGTCAAAGATGCAGAGGGAATGCTTACATAACAGCTGTCATGATATGTCACTAACTTTGGAGGTGTTGAATGTTTCTGTAGCATTTCATTAGACTAGCAGTAATTATCTTGAAGGATTAGATTTCTGTAACATGTGTGTTACAAAACTATGCTGCTGATCTTGGTTTAGAGCTAAATGCCATGAAATTGCTGTCTGTTTCTTCTTGTGTCCTTGTCACCAACTGGATGTTTTGGCAGAGCTATTGCACAAACTGCCTTTTTCAATTGCTGCTGCAGCAAGGTCCATTTTGCAGGCCTCCTTAATGAGTTGATGGACCACAGATGTCCCATGGTCCACACTTTGCTACATTCCCATGTGGTTACTAACAATGCCATAGTAAGTGACTTAGCAGAGAACTGGGCATTCCTGTAATAAATGTCCCATAGACTGCTAGGCACTTTCTATGGAAGAGCTGAATGCTCCTGTACCGTATCGGCCATGCAATAATAAAGACCGTGCTTTGAGATCTCTTTATCATAAAGTTACCACTAGATCACGGGTAATTCTGAGGCACTTATCCAAAACAAGGGAAGGGTCCCCTTAGTTTTAGGACTGAGCAGCGATGGAGAAGCAGTAACAAAATCACTTTGAAGTTCATAAATCAACAAAGAAGGAGAAACAGTGATGCAATATAAAGATAACAGATATAAATTGCAAACACTGACATATTCCAATGGCTATGGCTTTGTTGCCCTGAATGAGCCCGATTTTGGCTGATCTCAGAAGTTATGCAGAGTCAAACCTGCCTAGTACTTGGATGTGAGACCACCTTAGAATACCAGGTGTTGTAGACTTGCTGGCAATCTACTTCAGATTGCACCTTGCCAAGAAAACCCAGAGGCTGGGTTGCCAGGAGTCAGGAGTGACTTGATGGCACACACTTTCACTTTCAAACTGAAAATAAAATTCTTGGGCCTGATATTCAACAGTGGCGGCTAGCTGCCATCATGGAACTTAAGACGCAGATATTCAATGCTGGGACCATATCTGGCCACCTCCATTGAATATATGGGTTGGCTGGATAGCAATAAAGCTAACTGGGCAGCAGCAATATTAGGGTGGTGCCTGGTTAGCGTCAGCGGCGAAGGTTAGGCTGCCCTTTAAGATGCCTTTCAGCGCTTAGCGATTCATGGGAAGCAGCAGAATATTGCCACTGCCCAGTTATCTGTGGGTGCCAACGGGCATCAGGCCTTCAGCAGTGGCACCCAGGGATAGTCAATGGCACTAACCAGGTTAGTGGCGCAAATATCCTGGTCAGCACATTTAATGCTGTTAGCAAGTCTTCTAACTGCATTCATCGCTTTGAATACCCCCCCCCCCTCCTTTCAGCATTTTTCTATTTATTTTTCTGCTTCTCTATCCACTCAGATTTTACCCTCTCACCATTCAGTTCTCAATCACCCTCTTTTTTTTCTACCTCATCTAGAGATTTCCATCTCCCTCATCCCAGCCCTCCCATTTGCCATTTTTCACACTTCTTCCGCAGCCTTTCACTAACTCCCCCTCTCTCTATCTCCCCCTTTTCACTGTGTTCAGTAGCTCCACTCTCTTCCTGCCCCCTGTTCTGTGTCCAGCATTTTCCCTTATCTTTACCACCTCACCCTTCTTTTCCCTTCTCCCTGGATCCATGTCCAGCATTTTCTCTTCTTTCCCCTTCCCTAATCTCTATGTCTAGCATCTCCCCTTCTTCCTTCCCCCTCCCCAAAGGGATCTGACTTCTCTCCTTCCCTTCTCTTTCACAGAACTCATATCCACATCTCCCCTTCTCTTCTCTTCTCTTCCCTACTCTCATGTCCTGCATTCCCCCTTCCCTTTTCTTTTCTATTCTTCATACTGTATCTAGTATTTCCCCTTCTCTTCCCCAGGTATCCAGCATTTCCCTTCATCTCCCCACTTATCCAGCAGTGCCCCTTCCCTGTTTCCCATGTCCAGCACTTCCCCTCCTATTCCCCCCCCACCTCCCTGTCTCTTTCCTACTCTCCATGTCTAGCACCTCCCCTCCTCTTCCTCCCTTCCAGGTATCCAGCACCTCCACTTCCTTTTTCTTTGAAATACCCCCCAGGTCCAGCATCTCTCCTTTTCCTCCCCTCCACCTCAGATAGCCATCATCTCCCCTGCTCTCTCCCCAGAATCCAGCATCTTCTTCTTTCTGCCCCCCAGTTAGCCAGCATCTTTCCTTCCCTTCCCCCTAAATGTCCAGCATTACCTCTTCTCTTCCCTACTCCCCATTTCCAGCCTGTCCCCTTCTGTTCCCCCCCATAGATATCCAGCAACTCGCCTTCTCTTAAATTACTTAAACCTCCCCCACTCATGCCATACTCGGCATTTTCTCCCTGTTCCCCTCTACTTTCTGAAGCTATTCCATCCCCTTGTCTGTTGCCTCCACCCTACCTCTGCCCAGGTTGTTCTGCATTCTGAAAAGCAGTGGAGTGGACAGCAGGCTCTGAGACATTTGCAACTATGCAAGCTCTAGGACTGTGTATCCTGCCCATCTGACACAAACTTCCAGTCAGAGGGAGCAGGACTCAGCAGACCTTGAGTGTACACGTGCTCTCAAAAGCCCCAATCTGCCTGCAGCACTGCCAGCTTTCAAATGCTCTATTCTGCCATACCAGCACTATGCCAACTCCCCGACACCAACATGGCACCTCTGTTCCCACTGAAAAATCAGGGGTAAGAGACGGCCAAAGATGTAGGAGTCTGAGACAAATCTCTGAAATTAGAGTAAATCCTCCCAAATCAGGGGCATCTGGTAATCTTACTTTATCACTCTGTGTTTGTCTCTGCTAGTAAGGTTTTCAGCAGCTTCCCAAATATCAATTGATCAGCAGCTCTTCAGGGGAGATTTTTTTCTCACTAGAGCCAAACTCTGAAAGATGCTAAGCCCCTGTTGCCTTGTGCATCCTTAACACTGGGCAGTCAGTAGGCCTTTGAGAGCAGGGCAGAGTTGGCAGGCAAAGCCTACAAGATGCCAAAGGTGCACCCTTTCTTAGAGATACAAAGATAAATGTCATCCTTAAAGTGTGTCGGAGCAGTAGCAGAGTTGTTGTCTGATCATACTTAGGAGCATGGAGGGATAAAGAGCAAGGTGACCTTTTGCAGAATTCTATTAGCATTTCTGAAAAAACCTTGGCATTTGAGGGAAAGAGAATGCTATTCTCTTATAAAATATTAAATCAGATAAATAAATCTGTCCTTCACAGATTAGCCTGCAAATGAAAAAAAGAGACTGCAAAATCAAAGTGTAGTGAGGGTCTCTGACAAGCTTCTTGTTCTTCTGGAGACAGGAGGTGGTAGATTACTTCCTGTTAATGTGCCGCACTTTAGCTCACTTCTCTCCAGCAGCTTTTTTTTTCATCTTTGTCTCTTCTTTTTTTCCCACACCATATACACAGCCACAAAGGTGAACACACAGATACATGCAGATATATGCATACATAAATGTGCACACTCAAACACATGCAGACCCTTACACATGCACACACAGTTGAAGGATGAAAGCTAGCAGCTTTGAAGGCTGCTTTGGTGTTACCGTTGATTGTGAATTGCTTTGCTATGTAAATTGTTATAAAATTTTATATAAACTAAATGGAACTCTGAAAGTTAGCTGCTTTGCTCCGCTGCATTAATGGCCTTATACAGAGACCCCCTCATGCAGACAAAGGACATCTCATGCACCTCTACCATAATGAAAATCACACAAGGCTGCCTCCATTCTGTTATTAACTAGCTAATTATTCGCACTGGCTGTTAGGGAATGTGGTATAGCAGAGTCTGGGAAAGCTTTGGGGGTAAAGGAACAAAGCTGAGCTTCCAAACCCATTCTGAGTTCACAGAGCCAATTACACTTTCAGGATATCCACACTAAATATGCATGAGATCCATCTAAATGTGCTAGATCTGCAATGTATGCAAAGCAATCTTATGCATATTCATTACAAATATAGCATAGTTACTCACCTGTAACAGGTGATCTCCGGGAACAGCAGGAATTTAGTCTTCACATATGGGTACCGTTGGTACCAACGGAGCCTGTGCGGGAATGCTCCCCAGCGTCCAATTAGAAAGCTTTTGGGAGCATCCCACAGCGCCTGCATGCTGCCTTCCCACCTTTCCCAACTGCCTCTCTCCAGTTGAGTTTAAAGCTGAGACAAAGAGAGAGAGAGAGGGAAAGAGAAAGAGATAGATAGAGAGATACAACTCCTAGGGAAGGTGGGTGGGTTGTGAACACTAAATTCCTGCTATTCCCGGAGATCACCTTACAGGTGAGTAACTATGCTATCTCCAGGAACAAGCAGGAATGTAGTCTTCACATATGGGGACTCCGTAGCTTTAGATGCCACGGAGAGTCCTCAGAAGTTGTGTGTCCCTGTGAAAGGGCTCCACTTCCCCCCATGGATCTCTGGCATCCAACCAGGGATGGTGGGTAGGAATTGATTAGGTATGGAACAGGTGTTGAAGAACAGCCTGACCAAACAAGGCATCCCAGCGGGAGTCCTTGTCCAAGCAGTAATGGGCTGTGAAGGTATGAACCGAGGACCAAGTGGTTGCTCAACAGATGTCGTCGATAGACACAGAGTGGAGATGAGCCATTGAAGCTGCCATGGCTCTCACATTGTGAGCTGTGACATGGCCCTCCAGAGGAAGATTCTTACTCTGATAAGCAAAGGAAATACACTGAGCAATCCAGCTGGACAGTGTTCTCTTGGAGACTGGAAGTCCCAAATGAGAAGGATCAAAAGCAACAAAGAGCTGAGAGGACTTCCTAGGTTGCTGTGTTCTTTGCAAGTAAAAGGCTAAAGCTCTTTTACAGTCCAAAGTATGAAGATTCCTTTCTGCATTAGATGCATGAGGCCTTGGAAAAAACACAGGCAGGTAGACCGCTTGGTTTAAATGAAAAGGCGAGACCACCTTTGGCATAAAGTGTGGATGAGTCCTAAGGACTACCTTGTCATGATGGAACCTTGTATAAGGTGGATCAGCTACTAGTGCTTGCAATTCACTGATGCGGCGTACTGATGTGATTGAAATGAGAAAGATAAACTTCCAAGAAAGGAATTTCAATGAGGTAGTACCTAAGGGTTCGAAAGGTGGCTTCATGAGCTGACCAAGAACCAGGTTTAAGTCTCATGCCACCGGTGGTGGCCTAATGGGAGGCTTAGTTAGAAGAAGACCTCTCATAAATCTTGCTATAAGAGAATGGGAGGAGATAGGTTGTCCATTTAGGGGCTTGAAGGAAGCTGCAATAGCACTCAAATGGACCCTCACTGAGTTAGTCTTAAGTCCTGCATTGGATAAATGAAGGAGATATTCCAGTAATGATTCCAGAGGTATGGTACTGGGGTTAAGACCCTTCTGCAAACACCATACGGTAAACCTTTTCCACTTGAAACATAAGAGCGTCTTGTGGAAGGCTTCCTGGAAGCATAAAGGATATCCTTTAATTGCTTAGGGAGCTTAAGATCATGGAGATCTAGGCCTTCAGCAACCAAGCCCTGAGATGCAGAGACTGGAGATTGGGATGCCATAACATTCTGCAATAGCACTCAAATGGACTCTTACTGAGTTAGTTTTAAGTCCTGCATTGGATAAATGAAGGAAATACTCCAGTAATGATTCCAGAGGTATCGCAAGGGGGTTAAGACATAAGAACACAAGATATGCCATACTGTGTCAGACCAAGGTCCATCAAGCCCAGTATCCTGTTTCCAACAGTGGCCAATCTAGGTCATACGTACCTAGCAGTTTCCCCAAAAGACACAGGTTCCACAATGCTTATACTGGGTCAAGCATTGATATCCTGGGTCCCTTCTTAATAATGGTTTATGGACCTTTCCTCCAGGAACTTGTCCAAACCTTTTTTAAACCCAGCTACACTAACAGCCTTTACTACATCCTCCGGTAACAAATTCGAGAGTTTGATTACACGTTGAGTGAAAAAATATTTTCTTTTATTAGCCTTAAATAGTTTACCTTGTAGCTTCATTGCATGTCCCCTAGTCTTTCTATATTCTGATAAGGTAAACAATCGATCTACGTTTACCCGTTCCACTCCGGTCATTAATTTATAGACTTCTATCATATCTCCCCTCAGCCGTCTCTTTTCCAGGTTAAAGAGCCCTAACCTTTTTAGCCTTTCTTCATAGGAGTATCCTTCCATCCCCTTTACCATTTTGGTGGCTCTTCTCTGAACCTTTTCTAAAATCGCTATATCCTTTTTAAGATACGGCGACCAGAATTGCACACAATATTCAAGGTGCGGTCTAACCATGGAACGATATAGAGGCATTATAATATCTTTTGTTTTATTTTCCATTCCTTTCCTTATCATACCTAGCATTCTATTTGCTCTCTTGGCCGCCGCTGCACACTAGGCCGAGGGTTTTAACATGTTATCCACAATGACGCCTAAATCTTTTTCCTGGGTGGTGGTTCCTAAAGTGGAACTTTGCATCGTTTAACCATAGTTTGGGTTGTTCTTCCCTAGGTGCATAACTTTGCACTTGTCCACATTAAATTTCATCTGCCATTTTGATGCCCAGTCTTCCAATTTATCCTTCTGCGACCCTCATATAGTAAACCTTTTCCACTTGAAAGCATAAGAGCATCTTGTGGAAGGCTTCCTGGAAGCATAAAGGACATCCTTCACTTGTTGAGGGAGGTTAAGATCATGAAGATCTAGGCCTTCAGCAACCAAGCTCTGAGATGCAGAGACTGGGGATTGGGATGCCATAACATTCCGTCCTCCTGAGACAGGAGATCTGGAGCAGATCCTAATTCCAAGGAGGGAGCTTGAGAGAGATGTAGAAGCAGAGGGTACCACACTTGCCGTGGCCAATGTGGAGCTATGAGAATCATGTGGCCTCTGTCTCTCTGAAGCTTGAACAGGGTTTTGGGAATTAGGGGAATGGGTGGAAAGGCATAAAGGAAGTCTTGACCCCAGTGAAGGAGGAAAGCATCCCTGGCCTGAGAGCCCTGAGCTGGAATTCTGGAACAGAACCGGGGAAGTTTGGCATTCAACGGACTTGCAAAGAGGTCTATGTCTGGGGTTCCCCAAATTTGAAAAATCTTGGCCACCTGGTCTGCATGTAGAGACCATTCGTGTGGAAGCAGAACTCAACTGAGTCTGTCTGCCCAAGAGTTTTATATGCCTGGAAGATACACTGCCAGGAGATGAATCTGATGCTCTCTGGCGAGGGCCCATAGTCACAAAGCTTCATTGCAAAGCGACAGAGAGCCTGTTCCCCCCCCCCTGCTTGTTCACGTAAAACATGGCTACTTGATTGTCCGTATGAATGAGGACTGTCTTGTAGCTGAGCATGGTGTGGAACACTCGAAGAGCAAGGAAGATTGCTCTGAGCTCTAAGAAACTGATATGTAGATGAATCTCCTGTGGAGTCCAAGTGCCTTGGGTGGAGAGGTCTTGCAGATGAGCTCCCCAACCCATTGGTGAAGCATCTGTCGTGAGAGTTGCCTGGGGTAAAGGTTGTTGAAATGGGGACCCCAGCAACAGGTTCCGAGTGGACTGCCACCATTGGAGAGACAAAATAAGGTGATTTGTGTTTGCTATTTTGTCTGACAGGCACCCTGATGCCTGGGTCCATTGAGTGGATAAAGTCCACTGGGCTGCTCTCATATGGAGGTGAGCATAAGGAACCACATGCACTGTAGATGTCATTTGGCCTAGTAGTTGTAACATTTCTCGGGCAGCTAAGTGCACCAAGCGAAGGCAACGGGCCTGGGGAAGATAGGCCCTTGCTTTTCTGGTATCCAGCAAAGCTCCTATGAACTCTAGAGACTGAGTGGGAGTTAGACTGGATTTTGGGATGTTTATGACCAGACCCAAATACTGAAGGATACGCATTGTGCAAGATAGAGAAGTCCTGGCCTCTGACTCTGATGGGGCTCGAATGAGCCAGTCCTCTAAGTAGGGGAAGACGAATATCCCTAGAGTGCGAAGAAATGCTGCTACCACAGCCATGCATTTCGTGAATACTCTTGGTGCTGAGGCCAGACCAAAAGGAAGCACCTTGTATTGGTAGTGCTTTCCTTGAAAAAGGAACCGAAGGAACTTTCGGTGAGTTGGACGGATGAGAACATGAGTGTACGCATCCTTGAGATCTAGAGAACAAAGCCAATCCTGACTCTGAAGGTATGGCAGCAGAGTTCCCAGAGAAATCATCTTGAATTTCTCTTTGAACAGGAATTTGTTCAATTCTCTGAGGTCTAAAATAGGTCTGTGTCCCCCTGTTTTCTTTGGGATAAGGAAATAGGGGGAGTAAAACCCTGTACCCTGTTGATGAATGGGTACTTCTTCTATTGCCCCTTGGGCAAGAAGCATAGTGACCTCCTGATCTAACAGGTTGATGAGAGAGGCAGGGCCGGATTTAGCTATACGCCATGTACGCCATGGCGTAGGGCCCACAGCTGCAAAGGGCCCACAAAAATTGAAGTAGTTAGGCTTTTTTTTTTAATAAAATAAAAAAAAACCTGCTGGCTGCCGCCGCGGGGCCCCCCTCTGCTGCCGCGGCAGCATGGACTGACCCGCGGGGGCCCCCTCTGTAAGCTCGGTCCCTCCCTCCGTGCCTCCGTGTCTCCCTCCGTGCAGGCTGTTAGAGACGCGAAGGCAGACTGTCTCCTTCTGCCTTCCCGTCTCTGTTAAGCCCGCAGGGCTGATGGGAAATTTCCCATCAGCCCCTGCGGGCTTAACAGAGACGCGAAGGAGACAGTCTGCCTTCGCGTCTCTAACCGCCCGCACGGAGGGAGCCACGTCGGCACGGTGGGAGGGACCGCGCTCACAGCGGGGGCCCCCGCGGGTCAGTCCATGCTGCTGCGGCAGCAGAGGGGGGCCCCGCGGCGGCAGCCAGCAGTTTTTTTTTTTTTAAATAAATTTTACTTTAGGCCGGGGGAGGGGGAGGGGAGGGGGTAGGACTGGTAATTGGGGGGGCTGGGACTGGGGCTGGAAATGGGTTGGGACTGGGACTGGAAATGGGCTGGGACTGGGACTGGAAATGGGTTGGGGGGATTAAGGCTGGAGGTGGGCTGATGAGGAGGACTGGTAATGGGCTGTGGGCTGTTGGGGGGGGTTAGAACTGGTAATGGGCTTTGGGGGGGTTAAGACTGGTAATGGGCTGTGGGCTGATGGGGGCTGTCTGGTAATGGGCTATGGGGGGGGTTAGGACTGGAAATGGGCTGGGGGGGGTTAAGACTGGAGGTGGGCTGATGGGGTTAGGACTGGTAATGGGCTGTTGGGGGGGGTTTAGAACTGGTAATGGGTTTTGGGGGGTTTAGACTGGTAATGGGCTGTGGGCTGATGGGGGCTGTCTGGTAATGGGCTATGGGGGGGGCTAGGACTGGAAATGGGCTGGGGGGGGGGTTAAGACTGGAGGTGGGCTGATGGGGTTAGGACTGGTAATGGGCTGTTGGGGGGGGTTTAGAACTGGTAATGGGTTTTGGGGGGTTTAGACTGGTAATGGGCTGTGGGCTGATGGGGGCTGTCTGGTAATGGGCTATGGGGGGGCTAGGACTGGAAATGGGCTGGGGGGTTAAGACTGGAGGTGGGCTGATGGGGTTAGGACTGATAATGGGCTGTTGGGGGGGTTTAGAACTGGTAATGGGCTTTGGGGGGGGTTAAGACTGGTAATGGGCTGTGGGCTGATGGGGGCTGTCTGGTAATGGGCTATGGGGGGGGTTAGGACTGGAAATGGGCTGGGGGGGGTTAAGACTGGAGGTGGGCTGATGGGGTTAGGACTGGTAATGGGCTGTGGGCTGATGGGGGGGGTTAGGACTGGCAATGGGCTATGGGGGGCTGACTGGAAATGGGTTGATGGGGTTAGGACTGGAAGTGGGCTGATGGGGGGTTAGGACTGGTAATGGGTTATAGGGGGGGCTTAAACTGAAAATGGGGTGATGGGGGGTTAGGACTGGTATTGGGTTGGGGGGTTGATATGACTGGAAATGGGCTGATGCAGGGACTAGAAGGGAATGGATGC